>CM040120.1:294971176-296459475 GCA_022559845.1 Amorphophallus konjac
GCTCTCCTGCCCTAGCGACTGATGTACTCCGGGCTAAATGAATCTAGTCAGCGAGTAGATGTGCAAAATAAGGGAACGAAAGTTTTCATTCAAACACGAATGAAAGTTTTCATTCAAACACGAACGGAAATACATGTTACCCGGGGCATACACCCCCTGGAATACGTAGAAGTTCACAAAAAAAGAGAGAAGAGAAAATGATGGAGCTATTGCAGCGAGCGGAGGAAGATGTCCTCGAACTCCAGCAGCCCCAGGGACGGGTAGCGGGCCAACTCCTGTAGACGGTCTTCCTCGTCCTACAGTCGCACCAATTTCTCCTCAAGCGATGCGGCTTGCCCTTCTGCCAGCTCGGCCGCCTCTGTGTGCTGAACCCACAGTTGATCGGACAATGCTAATTCTACTTCAACCCGGTCAAGTTCGGCACGGAGCTCAGCTATCCGAGTCTTCAAAGAAGTCCGGTGTTGGCCAGAATCGTCGGTAGCATCCCGCATCTGCTGGGTAGTTCCTCTCAATGACTGAAGGGCAGCCTGACACTCTGTCCTTTCAAGTTTTGCGGCCGCCATCTGATCCATCAAGCTGTGGCCGATGAACTCCCTCCTGTTCACGTCCTTTAGGAGCAGAACTGCCCGCTGCACCCAATCCTCCATGGGGCAGCCAAAAGCCAGCAAAGAACGGGAGAGGTGTTCTGCAAGACCCCTCAACTGTGCATAAGTCAACTCGGGGCGAGCTGTCATGGTCTCCCGTAATGTCTCCAGATACTGCCATACCAGGTCACTCAATGATTGCAGACCAAGTAACGGCGCATCCGGGAGTTGAAATTCTACCCAGCTGTCAACTGCAGCCTAAATATCGTCACCCGGTGCAGAAGACGAGGATGGCATATCTTGCAAGGTGCCCGCACCAAGACTGGCCCCCGCAGATAATGCAACAGCGGGACTGTCGATGACAGCTACTTCCCTCCCAACCTCGGGCGAGAGCGCCACATCTTGACCTTTGATAACAGGGAGTGGTTGGTCGCCATTTCCGGCCCCTCCGGCTGCCACCAATGATGATTCGATGGCAGGGGTTGGGGCCGGCGAGCTCCCGATCACCTCTTCCACAATTTCGCCTTCCTCTACCCAAGGGAGGCCCTCTTCACTTTGAAGTGGCTCATCCGCAATGACAAGCTATTACTGCTCCAAAGACACAGCTGACGGGTCAGACCCGACGACCATCTCCAATGCCTCCGAGCCCGCTACCATCATATAATCCTTCGGATACCGCAGGGCTATGGGCCTCAGGACCGACGGGAATAAGGGTGGATCTGCGCTGAGAGGCGGCAAAGGTATCTTCACGGTTATCGCCGGCAAGGTGAACTCGGCCTGACTAGTAGAAGCCTGCAAGAGAAAGAGAGCATAAGAATCTCGAAAGACCAGCATAATGGCCAGACGGGAATTAGCACAAGACTAAAAAGTGTAGCTCTTACCTCAGCCAGCACTAAGCTCAAGTCTGCAGCGACAGGAGCTACTATCTCCATCCCTTTTGGCCCTTCTCCCACTGAAGGACATGGTGGTCCAAAGCTACTCAGCGTCAGCTGGGGAGGACTGAAGGTTGTAAATTCACACTCATAGGCAAAAGATGCCGCAGCATCCTCAGTCTTTGTTCCCGTCAAAAGGAAATCCTCATCACTCGAGCCGCTACCATAGTCCACCTACTTCGACGAGGATGAACTTTGAACCAACAGCGGTTCTTTCTCCCTCAAGACCAATGGTCCTTCACCCGGAAAGCCTCCCGCCGGAGCTTCTTGCTCGATAGGAGCCGGCTCAGTCGACTCTATGATAGGGAGTACGTGCGAGTGAGCTTCGGGAGTAGATCGACTGCCCGGAATTACCCCTGGCTCCATAGAGATTCCTTCAGTTGATTCCACGACAGGGGGAGAAGGCGGTCGAGTCGCGACGAAAGCTGAAGCAAAGGAAGCACCCATGTGAGCACAGGGGACAATAAACTATTGAAGTCTACGACTAGATGGGCCGTCCATTACCTTCTATTTCGTGACTGGGCATGGGAGAGGGCAGATCTGTCTTCACCACATCCTCTCTCTATCCGGCTCCCGTAGAGGTGACAGTCGCTTGCGCGGCCATCGTGGACGAAGCAGCTACGTTTGCAAGAATAAGAATTGACATATGTTGCCAAAATGATGACTGGGCACAAGATAAGAAGCATACCTCGGGTCACACGAGCTGAGGGACGAGAGGTCTCAAACTCTTCAAATGAGACTGTAGATCCCTTTAAAAATCCACTTAAATGAAAATTAATTAATAAGCAAATATGAAATAATAGGAGAAAAACATGCACGAGGTGCACAAGGGGAGTTTGTGTGATCGCCAGAGACACGAGGGTCTCAAGTGGAAAATAATATGGGGAGATGATCGCAAAATACCTCTTGAAACGCGGGGATGTGAGTGCTTCCTTTCTCTTCAAATCGGCCGGCCGACGAAGAGAGTTCTTCAATTAATTACCCTTGCAAAAAAAAAGACAAACACCAATAAAAATATGGATTAGAAATAATGTGTGTGTAGCATCAAGTTCATAATAGAAAGGTGAGCATGATAACATATGAAATACACACCTTAAGGGTGTTGGCCCTTAAACCCCTATGCAAAGAGGGTGTAGGAGGTATGAATGCATGTAAAAATATAATGGGGAAAGAGTGCAAGAGATGCACTAAAGGGGAGATCTCAATGATAGTTGAGAAAAATTAATATAATAATGAAACATGATGCATGCATGAACTAATGAAAAAAATACAAATAAGGGGGAGATCAGATAGAAAAATCTTGTTTGGTGGCTATTTTGGCTTGAATGCTCGATGGGAGAAAGGCTTCAAAAGGGATGAAGACTTGAACCGTGAAGAAGCCTCTCCTTAGCCAATGCCACCCTACCTTCGGTTCCTGTAAAAAGAAAAGAAAACAACAGAAGAAAAGGAAGAAGCAGAAGAAGAATAATAAGAAGAAGAAGAAGAAGGAGAATACGGAGAAGAAGGAAGAAAAAAAGAGAAGAAGCAGCGCACAAGAAGAACAATAGAAAGAAGAAAAAAAAATAGAAGAACGTCAGCGGAGAATAAGAAATATCGGAACCAACCCCTTAACAGAGGCGAGAGCCTCTATTAATAGGTTAGGAAAAGGTGATAAGAAGGGAAGAGATTAAAGGAGGAATGGATAAGAACAGCAAGGGCCCAAATAGAGGAGGAGTCTAACGAGGCAAGGACTCTCTGGGGAAAGGGCTGCGAAGCCAGAAGGTGAAACACGCCTTAGGTCAGGGCGTTAATTTAAGAATTGACGACCTACCCTAGGGCGTTTCTCAAAAACACGCCCTGCACAAGGGCGTTTCTCAAGACCAAATTTTTAGAAATGAAAACTCCCCATATTTGAAACATGAAAAACACGCCTTAATTAAAGCCACGTTTAAAAAAAACGCCCCTGAGAAGGGCGTTAATTTCAAGAGCTCAAATGGGGAAGTCGGTCAAAACCAAAAGAATTAACGCCCTCAGGTGAGGTCGTCCTTTCTTTAAGAAACGCCCTAGATTAAGTCATGTTTTAAGAAAACACGCCCTTACCCAGGTCGTAAATTCAGAAAATTCATAAAATAGATAAAATGGGGGAGAAATAGATAAAATGGGAAGACACGCCCTAGACCAGGTCGTGTTTCAAAAAAAACGCCTCTGACGAGGGCGTGAATTCAGAAAATAGAGATAAATGCCCAGAAAAATAAGAAATGAGGGAAAAATAGGAGAAATTCAAGAAAAGTGGGAAAAACCACTCAAATAAGCTGATTTGAGGGTCAAATGGGGCATCGCAGAGCGATATGAAATATACTCAAAATAATGTCAATTTTGGCGTGTCTACAGCTGCCCCGCCTTGGCGTCTGCTTTGCAAGGGAGCAGAGCAAACTGAAAAGTAGATGCCAAGGTGTGATGA
Source organism: Amorphophallus konjac (assembly GCA_022559845.1). NCBI lineage: Eukaryota > Viridiplantae > Streptophyta > Magnoliopsida > Alismatales > Araceae > Amorphophallus > Amorphophallus konjac. The sequence goes on from CM040120.1 coordinate 294,975,133, forward strand.
GACACGCAATCGACATCACTTGATGAGAATGAAATCAAAAGCTCGAGATGAAGCAATCTCGGGAAATCCAACGAAATCAACAATGTTTGGATAAAGGGGGAGGTGTGCACGCGGTGCACGAAGGAGATAAAATAAAATGATCAACTTCCAGCGCGGTGGAAGTACCTCAGGTCACAAACCTGCAAGTTTCACCATTGGGGAGCGGTTACCAGCCAGTGGACGTGCTGCAGCCAAGGTGGATCAAAGGAAAGGAGATAAAAATAAGATGATAGAAATCCAAACAAGGAGCTTTCGAGAAAATGACCCAAAACAGCGACAAAACGAACTGAGGACTCAATTCGGCATGGAATATCTCACATTGAAGATCAAGATCAATTTGACCCACAAAAACAGTTTATCAGAATGATTTTTCAACAATTGTTTCAAATTCCTACATGAATGCATGCTGGGTTCAAAGGGAAAAAATAAATCAAACGAAAATATAGAATAATCAAGGATAATATTGTTAAACTGCCAAGACTGGGTCAAGAAACCAATTTCGCGAGCTGATACTAAGCCGAAGCCCGTTTATCCACGCACCAACTCGTAAAAGGGAACCATCGTCCCCAGTCTTGGATGGCTCAACGGCCTATCCGTGTGACTAAGACTCCTCTGGAATCATCATTGTTTTTGATGAAGGGGAACTCAAATTCCAGATTTATCAAAGTCACAAGGTCCTTGATATAATCTAATAGCGTATTAACATATAGTAAAATGCATACAGGGAGATGGTGATTGCAATGAGCATATGGGGAACTGAAAAAATGAGGTGTAAGCACCGTGGGGCTTGGATGATGATGCCCAGTCGGTGGGACCAACAACTTCTTATCCTGCGCTCAAAAATTCATCAGCCAAGATATAAAACATAATAAGCAATGAATGAGGCATTTAAGCATAACAATCATTAAAGCATCAATCATAGCATGTATATGGCATGAATAGCACAAATTAAATCATGGTATTGCAAATCATCATTGTTTGTTGTTTGTCATGAGGATGACAATCTGGCTAATCAAGTTTTGGAGTTAAATAATCAAGATCTGATATAATGCCCATCGGCAGAGTAATCAGGGAATGATAATGCCCCTTGGCAAAGTGATCAAGTGAATCAGCAGGAGTTGATTGAAAGATTTGGAGATGAATAATCAGAATGATATTCAAGAGATAATCAGGAGATATAACAATCAAAATGATATAGGGAGATGATAATCAAAAATGCCCAGGGTGGCATGTCATGAAAATATCGGGAAAGAATCAATAGATTGATAGCAATGAGTGGAGAGAGGACTCATCCCGTGCTCCTGGTCCTTGGAAAGTTATTCCTGCAAAACACCATCAGAAAATACAATGCAAAATTTTTGGATTTTGGAAATATGTAAATTTTTTATGAGATTTTGGAAATATTCAAATTTTTGTAGAATTTTGGAAATATTCAAATTTTTGTGGAGATTTTGAAAATATTCAAATTTTTGTGGAATTTTGGAAATATTCAAATTTTTTGTGGAGATTTTGGAAATATTCAAATGTTTTGTGGAGATTTTGGAAATATTCAAATTTTTGTGGAGATTTTGGAAATATTCAAATGTTTTGTGGAGATTTTGGAAATATTCAAATTTTTGTGGAATTTTGGAAATATTCAAATTTTTGTGGAATTTTGGAAATATTGTTAATGCAGCATCAAAGGGTGTTCTGAACCACTGGCTAGGGGTCCTTGTTCCTTCCCTTTTCGCTAAAAACTGCCCAGAGCTGGACGTGCATTGAAAGCGGCATCCTATAACCGACCGTCTTTGATTAACGGTGCCCCTACCAAGGCCATACCCGAGAAACATTCGGTCTTGGAGGGAGAAGAGAAGAATAATTGGGGATAAACTTTGTGCAGGATGGGAGATATCGGGACTTGAATTCCTTCCAAGGTGTTCCCTTCAAAGAGGTAGTCTGTTGTGCCGGGGCTTTGTGCCTTTGCTTTTCAGACCCTTGACATGCATACGACCAGGGTTTTCCCTGCGGGGACTTTGCCCTCTTGACATGCCATAATTCATACTTTTGTATCAAAATGTTGATTTGATTTTCATAATAGCCCTTTTGGCTAGATGTATAAAAAAACTCATATTGATGTTGATTTTGGGTCAAGACTGCCCCTATTTGAGACTCCTCTCGTATTGGGGATTACCGAGGTTGGTCATCTCATCCATCAACCTCTTGCCCCTGCATGCGGCCGAGTGAAGAAGAGAAAAGACTTTCAGAAATACTCATGGCATGGCCAAGGTAGCAACGGTATTTTAACCAAAGGAGCCGGCTAAGGACGCCGTGAAGTGTGTGGAATGCCCAGCTAAGGGTTACTTTTAACAAGCGGGGAGAGAAGGTTGAATTCCCAGTGCGGGTTCTTATTAACCAAGAGTGATGCAAAAGTAAGCCTAAAGACTCTTTTTGAAAATGATGTAATTAAACAAAAGCCTAAGATAAAGGTCTAAAACACAACTCTTAATCTCGTTAAGAAGCACTTGATTTTGAAAATCATGCGTGAAGTAATGAGAAAATGATATCATCAAAATGCATACTTACGCCAATATGTTACCTTGCGACCTTTGTAGAAGCAGCTGCCGTGAGAAGCGATTTTGATCATCATGAGATTTGTCCTCTTTGGCAGTCAAAAGAATTGGAAGCAAAGGATTTGAAAGTGGCTTAACAAGAGGGAGTGGTGCCAAGACCAGACTCAGACGAATAAGGAGAAAAGGAAAAGAGGCGAGGGCTAGAACTCCCTTGCTAAGGTGTGGAAACCCTGATCACATGGAACAATCTACAGAAGGAGAGGAGAATCAAGAAGAGGGGTGAGGACTAAAGCCTCGAAAGCAATGGGAGAAAGGGCAGATGCCCAAAGCAGTGGATGTGGAAGAAGTTGGGTCGGACCCAGAATTAGGAGGAATTAGAAGAAGAAATTGGTAGATGGAAAGAGGTGGATCCGGAGGGTCCGGAGGTAAAGGAGAAGAATCATGATAGGAGGAACCCGGAGGCTCCGGAGGAATATTGAAAGAAGGGATGCGATGCCCTGGGGAGAAATAGGGAAAAAGATGATGAAAAAGATGACGGAAAAGGAAGAAGAGAATAAAAGATATGGAGTCCCGGAGGAGCAAAAGGATGAATTGAAGGAAATATGGAAGGTCCGGAGGTTCCGGAGGAATGAAATCAGGAGGGTCGCGATGCCCTGGGAGATGATAGAGAGAATAAGACGGAGAATCCGGAGGTTCCGGAGGAATAAAATCAGGAAGGAGAAGGTGGAAAGGGGCGTCGTGCCCGAGGGAAAAGTCCGGAGGTTCTGGAGGAGGAGAATGAAAAGGGGCGTGATGCCCGAGGGGAAAGTCCGGAGGTTCCGGAGGAGGCAAATAGAAAGGGGCGCGATGCCCGGGGAAAAGATGGAGACAATCAGGTGGAGAATCCGGAGGTTCCGGAGGGATGAAATCAGTAAGGAGAAGATGGAAAGGGGCGTCGTGCCCGAGAGAAAGGTCCGGAGGTTCCGGAGAAATGAGGTGGAAAGGGGCGTGATGCCCGAGGGGAAGGTCCGGAGGTTCTGGAGAAATAGAATCAGAAAGGGCGAGATGCCCAAAGAGGAGGGATAAAATTCCTGGAAGTTCCAGGGAAATGGCAGGAAGGGGGACGCGATGCCCCAAGGGGAGTGGATAAAAGGATGAATATGAATAAGATGGGAAATGCGGAATATCCGGCGGTGCCAGAAGGCGAGGAAGATACGGGTTTGGAAACCCGGGAAGCAGGAGGTGCAAATGCATGTAATGGGATGGATGCGATGAATGCATGAAATGCAAAGAATATGAAGAATGTGAAGGGCGAGAGGATGTGATCCTCCTCCTAACCCTGGGAATGGCCCATGAAGAAAAAGTGATAGAGATGGATGAATAGAAAGTGGAGCAAATAAGGGATGGCCCCTTAGCATTAAGGTAACTGCCCCTCCATGGCAGTGAACATGTACGGCCGATTGGCCCAATAAAGGAAGCTTCAATAAATGACAACCCCTTTGGAAAGCGAAGATCAATAAAGTGAGGGAGTCGTAGAGTTGGAACGGGAAGCATCATGTTGCCCATTGAATGTGGTGTATATGGAATGTTGAGCAAAATGGGCATTCGCCCCTTGTAAGGAATAATGAATTCTGGATTGGAAAGTTTGGACAAGGGGTGCCCTGCCCGGCCCTTAGATGGCATCAATGCCCGGCATTCTCCTCTGAGCAAGGGCAGCGGCTTAGCCTCTTCAATCGTGCTCGGCACAATAACCCGGATTGGCATCCGGTAAATGAATTCCTGTATCTTGAACGGCATAGCCACGGCCAAATCCTTCTTGCCCGGCTCTTGATCATCCTTGGCGCAAGTACTTATAGCAGCGCTCCCCTTCCGAGTAGTAAAGGGAGGTGAGGCAGAGGCGGAAGGCTTCATGAATGGTGGAGGTATAATGGAAGGCGTTGGCAAATGGGTGAGCGTAAGCGGGGGTTCAAACACGTCGAGTTTCTCCCTTTGCTCGGAAGCAGTTGGGATTGGCTCGGGTGCAAAAAGGGGTGGATCCTGCTCGGGATTAGCCACGGGTAAGGGTAAAGGGTTGAATGGTGGAATATGCAAAGTGGGTTTTGGGGTTAAAGGCATAATGGAGGGTAATGGTGGGGAAATTGGGGAAGTGGAGGCCGAGGTGGAGGCTAATGGCATCATGGGGGGAGGTGTAATTGGTGGAGGATTAATGGGTGAAGGTTTGGTGCGTAGGAAATGCCGGACAGGGCGAGCGATGTTAGGAGTGGGAGTGGAAATGGGAAGAGACTCAATAGGCGCCGGCGCGGGCGATTGGAATATCGACCCATCGTCATAACACCAACTAGTCTCGTAAACAGGGGTTGAATTAGGAGTGGTTTCCTCCTGAGCAGGGGGTTCATCGAATGAAAGTGGGGAAAGAGGAGAGTTAAGGGAACTCGGAAGGGGTGCCTGCGGAGCTTCATCATCCTCGTATATTGCCTCAGATTCTTCAAATGCCGGCTCTTGCTCACTTGGAATATCAACGCCGTAGTCGTCCATCCTATCTTTCCATTCTCTCTCCATTTTTGTAATGTCATCCAAAGCCGCATAGAGAGGATTAACCGGAGTAGGAGGAGCGGTGACCCTCTTTAATTGTTCCTCCATAGAAGCAATCTTATCCAAGACGTTTTGCTGGAGGGGAGTAACATGAACAATAGAGGGTTGGCAGGGCCTTGAAGGAGGAGGGGCCGCATAAAAAGGCCGTGGAGGGGAGTTGACGGGATGACCCGTAAAAGAAACCGGACGGGCCGGATTGCAAGGAATAAATGGGCCTCGGGGCCGTGAGGGAGGAGGAATAGAAGGAGGCGGGTGTCGGACCACCCGAATAGAATGAATAGGGGGAGATAGGTAATGGGCTACCCGAATATGATTGGAAGGAGGAGGTGGGTGATGGGCCACCCGTGTAGAATTGGAGGGAGATGGGTGATGGGCCACCCGAATAGAATTGGAAGGAGGGAGAGATGAAGGAGATGCACCCTCAACGGCAGCCTTAAGGGCTTGGATCTGTTGAGGGGTAAGATGATCTAATGCATGCAAGATTTGAGAGACCTTCTCGTCATTGGGAGGAGACGGTCCCGTAGGAATAGTGGCTCGAACTTGAGTAGGGGGACCATAAGGACGGACATTGCCCATGGGTCGGGCATGACCATGAGAATAAGGACGTGGTCCCTTGAAAGAATGGTGAGAATGATGATGATTAACATGTTGAAATTGAGGATATGAAGTGCTAGGTTGTGCATCCTCATTAATTGAATTGAACATGTTTCTATCATGGTAAGCCATTATATAATCAAAGTTCTCAATAATTGCAAAGAAGCACACAAGTTGGAATGGTTACCGTGATTTTGATTTGTTTAATTCTTGGTGAATTAATGAATTTTAATAAAATTTGGAAAGATTCACACAAGGGGGGGGGAGGAACCTAGTTTCAATATGAGTTGAACTCCAATGCCAACTAGGAACTCTCACTCACCACGTATTAGGCCAACTATATCGGGACTTCAAAGGGTACAACCTGCCCGGCGTCCGTGAGGGAATCCACGGGTGCGGGGACTTATGGAGGCTTGGTTTAGGAATTTCCAATCCAAAGAGACGGAATGCTCAATGGAGGGTCGTTCCTTCACCAAGGGGGTGTGTGGATCCTAATGAAGAGAGAGGAGGTCTCCCAAACCAAATGCAAATATGAATGCAACAGGGGAAATTAGGCCAAACAGCACAATAATGATCAATCAACAAAGATAAGCATGAAAACTCACCCACGAGAAGGGTTCTGGAAACCCACAGTAAAAACACGCCCTGGAAGGGGGCGCTAATAAAAAGACACGACGGTGTGACTGTCGTGAATAAACGTGAGGGCCCAGGGGCAGAGTAAAACGCGCCTTAGCGTGAGGCGCTATCAATAAAAGGACGCCGTATCCAGCGGGCGTCAAATCAAAAGACACGCCCTAATGTGGGGCGCTAATCAATAACAGAACGCGCCTTAGGGTGAGGCGCTATCAATAAAAGGACGCCCTGGGGAAAGGCGTGAATTTACAGGCAGCAATATCAAGCAGTGAGCCCGGGAGTATGATGGAAAACGCCCTGTCAGAGGGCGTAAAATATTTAGAAGACGCCCTTGGTTAGGGCGTTAAATCAATAAAAACGCCTCTTCCAGAGGCGTGAATTCACTTTCTGCAGGAAACCTTCACGGCCAGCAGTAATAACACTCAATCACAGCATCATGGCAATCACTAGAATAAGCATGCTCATCAGGAATTTTAAATAGGTGGAGATTTTAAAGAAAAATCAACAAACTGACCAATCACTTAGGGGAGGGTGTAAAACCAATGGAGGGTGCCCGAGGGGCACAAAAGGGAGACGCACCGAGGGTGCAAATAGGGGAGATGGCACGCGCGGGTGCCTAAGGGGAAAGGGGTAATGAAAAAAGAACACAAAGGGTCCCACCGTGATCGCCAATTTGTAGATCCCTTTAAAAATCCACTTAAATGAAAATTAATTAATAAGCAAATATGAAATAATAGGAGAAAAACATGCACGAGGTGCACAAGGGGAGTTTGTGTGATCGCCAGAGACACGAGGGTCTCAAGTGGAAAATAATATGGGGAGATGATCGCAAAATACCTCTTGAAACGCGGGGATGTGAGTGCTTCCTTTCTCTTCAAATCGGCCGGCCGACGAAGAGAGTTCTTCAATTAATTACCCTTGCAAAAAAAAAGACAAACACCAATAAAAATATGGATTAGAAATAATGTGTGTGTAGCATCAAGTTCATAATAGAAAGGTGAGCATGATAACATATGAAATACACACCTTAAGGGTGTTGGCCCTTAAACCCCTATGCAAAGAGGGTGTAGGAGGTATGAATGCATGTAAAAATATAATGGGGAAAGAGTGCAAGAGATGCACTAAAGGGGAGATCTCAATGATAGTTGAGAAAAATTAATATAATAATGAAACATGATGCATGCATGAACTAATGAAAAAAATACAAATAAGGGGGAGATCAGATAGAAAAATCTTGTTTGGTGGCTATTTTGGCTTGAATGCTCGATGGGAGAAAGGCTTCAAAAGGGATGAAGACTTGAACCGTGAAGAAGCCTCTCCTTAGCCAATGCCACCCTACCTTCGGTTCCTGTAAAAAGAAAAGAAAACAACAGAAGAAAAGGAAGAAGCAGAAGAAGAATAATAAGAAGAAGAAGAAGAAGGAGAATACGGAGAAGAAGGAAGAAAAAAAGAGAAGAAGCAGCGCACAAGAAGAACAATAGAAAGAAGAAAAAAAAATAGAAGAACGTCAGCGGAGAATAAGAAATATCGGAACCAACCCCTTAACAGAGGCGAGAGCCTCTATTAATAGGTTAGGAAAAGGTGATAAGAAGGGAAGAGATTAAAGGAGGAATGGATAAGAACAGCAAGGGCCCAAATAGAGGAGGAGTCTAACGAGGCAAGGACTCTCTGGGGAAAGGGCTGCGAAGCCAGAAGGTGAAACACGCCTTAGGTCAGGGCGTTAATTTAAGAATTGACGACCTACCCTAGGGCGTTTCTCAAAAACACGCCCTGCACAAGGGCGTTTCTCAAGACCAAATTTTTAGAAATGAAAACTCCCCATATTTGAAACATGAAAAACACGCCTTAATTAAAGCCACGTTTAAAAAAAACGCCCCTGAGAAGGGCGTTAATTTCAAGAGCTCAAATGGGGAAGTCGGTCAAAACCAAAAGAATTAACGCCCTCAGGTGAGGTCGTCCTTTCTTTAAGAAACGCCCTAGATTAAGTCATGTTTTAAGAAAACACGCCCTTACCCAGGTCGTAAATTCAGAAAATTCATAAAATAGATAAAATGGGGGAGAAATAGATAAAATGGGAAGACACGCCCTAGACCAGGTCGTGTTTCAAAAAAAACGCCTCTGACGAGGGCGTGAATTCAGAAAATAGAGATAAATGCCCAGAAAAATAAGAAATGAGGGAAAAATAGGAGAAATTCAAGAAAAGTGGGAAAAACCACTCAAATAAGCTGATTTGAGGGTCAAATGGGGCATCGCAGAGCGATATGAAATATACTCAAAATAATGTCAATTTTGGCGTGTCTACAGAGACCACCCTCGGAAGGGCGACCGCAGGTGCTGGGTCTGCAATCCTCTTCCGACGGGCCCGCTTCGCTCGAGTGACTACCTCCCGGACTTGAGACCTCGTCCGCTTCCGTGAATCACCTGGAGGAAGTGGCGTCGTGGTTGGGGCAGCTTCCGGAACTTCAAAATATGCCGGCTTCTAAGCTTTTATCAGCAGCTCCCTGAAATGCTTAGTCTCTTCTGAAGAAAGCCGAACTGCACACAGGCGAAGGCAAAAGAAGGGGAGATGACATACACAATAGCAAACAGGAAAGCCCAAAGCTGAAGGAAAGAGAAAGAAATGTACCTGCTGGTCCCGTATAAAAGGGAGAAAGTGGCTAGTAGAACAACGAAGGCTCCTTGTCCCTAAAGGCGGCTTCGCGAACCAGCCAGCATATGTCCCCTATCACTTCACACTGTTCGGCCAGCAACGCAAGGTCCTCATGGCCACGTGAAGATAGATGGTAATACAAGCCGAGGTGGTCTAGCCCCCATCCATCAACATATTTGAAAGATAAAAGAACGGGTTGGCCCAATATGCTTTCGCTAGGGCCACCCACTAAAATCCTATGAGAGCACAGCAACGCAAACAGCCAGGGGGTGCCCTCATAAAGCTCCGGCCGTCGGTCTTCTCCCCTGATGAAAGTCCTGTAGGGGTAAAGCCGATCGTTCTCAGGACGCCAATAAGCTACAAAAGGTGTCGGCTCCTCCACTGGCAAAGGAATTTGTTGGAGGACCAGTCGTTCGCCACTCACGCGGCACAGGCCTTGAAGTGTCTTCAAGAAGCCATCCTTGCTGATCTCCGACAATTTTGGCTCAACCTTGGATGAACGTTGCTTGGAAGCCTTCCTCGCTTCCAGATAGTTCGCCACTACAGTGTTCGTCTGAGATTTCAACCTCTTCAAGTAAGCTGGGTCGATATCTAGAGCGGGCACTGGCTGGGAGTCCAAAAATTTGAACTCTGCAACAGCCCAGCACTCTCTCCTCGAGTTTCTATAAAATCCCGTGCACGCATTCTACCATTTGATGTACTCTGGAGTCACACGGGGAAAGCGTGCGGGGACCGGAACTCTGAATGAAACCGCCTCTCGACGGTGAAACTAGTCCCACCATATGTGGGCCTCGTCATTTGACACTTGGCCGGCTCGGGCTATGTTCGGCAGCGTAAATTGTGTGGAAGTAGCTGGAATATGCTGGTCATAGCCAAAATTCTGACTGAATCGGAAAGGATAATAAGGCTCCAGCAACAAAGTGCCGCTCTTGCGGAAAACCAGGACGCTCATCCTTATGGACAGTGCCCAATCTATTAGTTTCGACTCAAGGATTGGTCTTGTGCACTTGGCATCAGAAATGGGGTGGACATATTCCTCTACCTCGCTCAGATGGCACTCCCTCATCCTGTTCACCAAAGGACTCGAGTGGGCCGCCAGACTCCAAAAGTGCAGGACCCCTGGAGAATCCAGTGGGACTTTTGTAAGTTTTCCACGAATAGCAATGTAGCAACCCTGGTAAAAATAAAAGGACATAAAAACCCCAATTGATCAAAATAAGATTAAAAGATTTAATGAATAAATGATAAGAGCATAAAGAAGTAAATAATAAACCAAAATGAAAATAACGCCTAGACTCAAGACGCTACTTCAAAAAGAAACGCCCTTATACAAGGCGCAAATTCCAGAAAGGGCGACCATAGCAGATGTCGTCAATTCTTAAACGGCCAAAATAATAAAAAGGGCAAGTAAACGTGACGCCCTCCACCTGGGCGCGTTTTATACAAGAAACGATGCTTGACAAGGCGTCAATTTAAATTTAACGCCCTCATTTAAGACGTTAATTCAGTTTGTGTTCCGTTCGAGTTTCGTTCGAACCAGGAGACTATCCAGAGCAAGTTTCTGGATAACTACGTGGAAGGTTAAATAGGGTAAGAACTCTATTAGGGAACATTACTTCCAATACAACACTAACTCCATTACGATCCTGAAAACTCTATAAATAACCCTTCCTGTCGAACCCTAATAAGCTATTTGGTCGAAGGAAAGCTCTGCTGCTGCCGTTCGTGAAGAACAGGTGTTCTTCTTCCTCTGCCTTCAGTTGAGTATTATGAAGAAAACTAATGCTTCTTCATCTTATTCTCCTGTAGGTTGCCTGCATCGAGAAGGAATTCTCATATAGTTGAAGGACGTGGAGTTCTTCGTCATCTTCTTCTTCTTTCGGTGATCAGAAGACTCTGTTGCAAATAGAGTATCATTTTCTCTTCACAAATCCTAACCGTGTCTTCACCCAGATCAGTCAGGTAGGTTTTCTCAAGAGCGTAGCCCAAACTAGTATAGATTCTGAAATAATTCATCCATGATCTCATGCATATAGTTTTACTACGTTTTCAAATGTTTTTGGTGAATTTTGAATAAGGCGACCCTTCCAAGGGCGCTAATTCTTATTTTGACGCCCTGACCAGGAGTCGTCGATTTCATATAATTGATAATTACCCATGTTTAAAATTCTGTATCTATGAAGCCATGAATCTAATCTAATGCATGATCATCCTAGTGGAATCCTGCTATTTTTCTGGTCCGCACTATATAATTTGTTCCTGAAATTTTATTATCAGAAATCTTGGAAAATGTTGAAATAACGACCTGATGCAGGACGTCTCTTATTGAACTGACGCCCCAGAACAGGGCGCTAATTGAAAAGTAACGCCCCTGTCCAGGGTGCGTTTTTGTTAAAATTCCATATTATCTAGATTCTACAAAAATAGAAATACAGAATGGACGACTGCTGAACAAGCCGTCAATTTGTAAATAAACGCCCCTGTATAAGACGTTAATTCCATGATTAATGACTTTAGATAAGTCGCTATTTTCCTGTGGTACTATTTTACACTGTTTCTATTAACCGAGGATTTCATTATCTATGTATATATATATATATATATATGCGTGAGTATGTATATCGGCACTATATTCCAGTCCGTGAATATAGTCCCATGTTTCGTGATGTTTTATCGTTTACCCTACTAACTCTCAGTGACATACAAGCTCTCCATTGGACATTCCGTTCCTTTGGACTAGCAAGTTAGTCATAGAGACCTCCATAAGACTCCTCGAGCCTTGGATTCCCTCAAGACCGATTGAGCGGGTTGTACCATAAAAACCTATTACACTATTTTACCATGTCACTCTATAGAAACATGGTATACCGGCCCTCATATTATGCTAGGGGTATGATATGAGAATTATCTTAATGAACGGGGAAAGCATGCCATTATTGTGATGTTCTTGTGGACCCCAATTCTATATCAAACATTACTATGATGTTCTTGTGGACCTCAATTCTATATTAAAAGAGTAACCATCTACTTGTGGGCACTTATTTGTCATGGTACCCAAGTTAGGGAACCAATTCCACCCAGTTTTATCGATATTCATGATTATATCGAGTTCGATTTTGAACTCTACTCTATCTTAAATTTCCACAAGCTTTTTCCTTGAAACTCCATATTGGCTATACAATAAAGTGGATGTCTAGATCTATCTTTAATGCTGTGCATAAGGGCCCGATCTGGTCCTGGGAGGAGCACCCAAAAGTACTAGTGCCCATGGGAGTTGTAATGATCACGGTGTCTAGCATTGCACCGAAGTATTATTTTCTCTTGATCTAATTGGCATTCCACAATCTCTCTCTCACTTGCGTGCGTGACTTGACTTGCGTGACTTTACTAGCGTGGCCTGACACGGGCAAAGTACTTGCGTGAGAAAGCCAATTTCCACATGACATGATAAATATCTTGACATATATTTGATACAAGTTCTTGAAAGTTCATGAATAGTTCACTTCATTATCTCTTATTATACTCTCTATCTTGTCGTTTTATACGAGCATGCATAGCTATAGTGCATTCATGGAAAGATGTAATTACTTAAACCCCTTGCTAGTTCTTGAGATATAATTTCCTACTGAGCGTTCGCTCACTCAGTGTTTCTATACTTTTCAGGTAAGTCCGATGACGAGACCCAAACTGACAGCGAAGGTCAAGAGTGAAAGAGTTAGAGCTATTCAAGCATCCATCAGTCATGTCTTCTCTATATTTTTGTTGAGTCAGAAATGTATCTTTCTTTTATTGAGTCTAGTATTTGCAAGGGTTTGTAATAGATATATTCTTATTAAAGGAATAAATGGATTGGGTTATCTTTATATTTACGCACTCTGTCTTTGTGTCGAATATACTACCACTCTGATTGACATGAATGATATAAACTCGTCACGCATCTACGGGTATCTTCCGCGCTCGGGGCGTGACAGTTTTTGTGGTATCAAAGCCTAGGGTATTCAATTCCTAGGAAACCCAAGTCCAAGGATAAGTCTGAACTTCTAACCAGTGAGATTGGGTAGAACCAAGGGTTAAAGTCGGCATAGAATTAAAAGCCTTTGAACGCAATCGCATACTAATAGCTATTATAATTGTAGGACAATGGCTGCCAAACGTGCTCAATGGCGCAACATGCAACGCACTCTCCAAGGCATGACCCAGGCACTTCAACAAGTGGCACAAGGAGGTGCACATCGTGGAGCAGGAAATCTCCACCAAAGCTTCAAGAACATGAACCCTCCTAAGTTCATGGGATCCACTGATCCAGATGATGCCGAACACTGGATCCGAGAGACAACGTGTTTTTAGAGTCATGTAATGCTCGGACCAAGAGAAGGTCCTGTTAGCCACATTTCAATTAGAAAGAGATGCCCGATGCTGGTGGGAGTCGGTAGAAGCCACATTAGATCAAGGACAAGTTACTTGGGAGGAGTTTGTTGAACATTTTAACAATAGAAATTTCTCAGATCGAGTTCAAGAGAAGAAAGCCGCTGAATTCACCGCACTTAAGCAACGATCTTTGTCGGTAGCTGAATATGAAGCGCAGTTCTCTAGGCTGTCTCGGTACGCTAAACACTTAGTTAGTACTGATAAGATGAAAGCTCGAAGATTCCTTAATGGGCTCAGGCCCCAATATATCACACAACTGGCACCGATGGACATACAAGTCTATTCGGAGATGGTTCGACGAGCCCAATTACTAGAAGATGCCACGGAACTATCTGATAGGATCCGTGGGAAAGACAAGAAGGAGAATGTTACTAGCTCCGGCACCTTCAAACCTAATTTCAAGAAGAGGTCAAGTAATGGAGGCATTCCCTCCCAGGAGCAAAAGTTCAAGAAGACCAAACCTTTCTCCATCACCACTACACCTGCTAAGGTGGTATGTAAGCACTGTGATAAGGCCGGGCACAAGGCCGAAGAATGTTGGAGGAAACTTGGAGCGTGTCTCCATTGTGGGAGCCGTGATCATTGGATTCCCGACTGTCCCCTACTCAATGATCAAGCCGGTGACGGAAAGCGCCCGGTAACAAAGAATGCTCGTCTCCACGCAATTAAGGAGACCGAAGAAGACGAAGGCGGACTAGTAGAAGGTACACTAAAAGTTTGTTCCAAGTCTGCACATGTCTTATTTGATACAGGTGCATCACATTCTTTTATTTCCAAGAAGTTTGCTGACCCACTGCCTATGGAACCGGAATGGATGAAAATATTTTTATCTACTCCTCTCGGAAATGAAACCGATATTACTCACCATTATCAAAACTGTGAAGTCTTAGTAAAAGGAAGAAATCTTCCTATCGACCTCATATGTCTAGACCTAAAGGAATATGATGTCATATTGGGAGCAGATTGGTTATCTAGGTATCAGGCAACTGTGGATTGCCGTAACAGCAAAGTTACTTTCAAGGACTTTCCAGAACTAGTCTATTCTAGCCCTAAGAGTCGGAGCAAGTCACCTCTTATTTTGGCTCTCCGAGCTAGCAAGCTAATAAGGAAAGGATGTGTATCTTTCCTTGTATTTGTCACCATTAAGGATACTAAGGAAACTAAACTAGAAGACATCCCTGTTGTGCAAGAATTTTCGGATGTGTTTCCGGAAGAATTGCCTGGATTACCCCCACAAAGAGAAGTGGCCTTCACCATCGATTTGGTCCCGGGTGCTGGACCAGTTTCTAAGGCACCATATTGGATGTCCCCTGCCGAACTCAAGGAGCTGAAGGAGCAATTGATGGGACTTCTCAAGTTTGAAATTTCATATCGAAATTTCAACGGCTCTCCACATGCGTTTCTCTCTCCTCCTGTTGCCTCCCCCCTGGAGTCTCTCCCGCGCGAGTTTCTCCCTCCCGTGGTCTCCTCCACGTTGTTGAGCCGGTGCTCTGGCGATGGCCGCCGATGAGGGGGGAGGCCTTCTGCCTCCTCCCTCCCCCTCTTCCTGCCCTGGCGTCCCTGTTGGCGTCGTCCCTGCGACTGGGCCCCTTCCTGCCTCCTCGTCGGTGACTCCCGCCGTTCGTGCCTTTGGTGCGGTCGTCCCCAGTCGCCCCCACCTGGCCACGGAGGGCTCGGTCACCGGCCAGCTCGGCGCCTCTGCTACTTCTTCTGGTGCCTTCCCGTTTGGTGGTGGGGCTCTGCTGCCCTTGTCTGGCAGCTCTGGTTGGCCTCCCGCCTCCTCCCCGCCCTCCGAGGGCCTTGTCTCGCCTTCGCCTGGAGTGTCTCAGCTCCCCCCTGGGCTCTTCCCTCCGTCGGTCCACATTCCACCTTCGGCGTCCACAACCAAGCTCCCTACCTCCTCCTGCGGTTTTCCGGTGGCGCTGGCCCCCTTGCCGGTTGGTCCTCTTGCTGCTTTTGCCGCCCCTCCGGCCGTCGGATCATCTCCGCCACTGCCTCCGTCGCCGTGTCCGGCCTCGGGAGTTGATGCTCGTCCTATCGTCGCTTGCCACGTTGTTGGCCAGCCCAACACGTTACCGGGTCCATCGCGTTCGTTTGCATCTGGGCCCTCCAATGCTCCCGATATCTCTCTGCCATGCTCTCAAACATTGTTGACTTGTGTTGACCGTGATGGGACACCCTCCCAAAACGGTCCCCTGTTTTTGCGTTCTCCTTCGGCCGGAGCAACCTCGTCGGCCACGGCGGTGCCGGAAGGCCTCCCTTCAGCCCTCGGGCTCCCCTCCGGTGCCCCCCTGCCGGCGGCCGTGGCTCTCGCCACTGCTTCCGCGCCTCCGGCCCTCCCTCCGGTGCTCGTGGTGGCCCCTGCTCTCTCGGCAGCTACGTCGGCTCCACCTACGCCTCACCCTGCTTCGGAAGCCTCCCCTGTTCTTCGCGGGCCTCCTTGCCCACTCCTTGAACAGGGGTCCTTTATTGCCGCAACGGCTCCACCCCCTCCGGCCGGTGCGGCCCTCTCGCCCCTCACCGCATCGACGCTCCTTCCAGGCGGACCCTTGTCCTCGGCTCCTCCAACGGCTTCCCAACCGATGGCTAGCGGTGCCCGGCCCCTTGCTGCTCCGGTCGGGCTGGCCGGGAGGCCTTCCCCTGCTGCTCGAGGCCCCCCCCTGTGCTGCCTCGGTCTACCCCTTGGCCGTCTGCACCTCGTGCCGGCTGTCATTCTGGTGTCGACCTTTTAGGGGTTTCTCCCGGGGCCTCAGTTGGGCCCTCCTTTGCCCAGGCGGTCCTCCAGTCCATCACCCCTCCCTCCCTACCTCTGTCGTTCGTGCACCAGCTTCTACTGACTCTGGTGAGCCGGCCATCTTCTTCACCCCAGAGGATATCCGCATCTCTTGCCAGCCTTTGGCCTTTGCGGTTGTCGCCAGAACCCCTCGGGGCCGGCCTCCATTCCAGGAGATTCAAGCTCATCTCGCCCAAAGGTTTCAGTTCCGGCAAGACTTCTACCTCAGTGCCTTGGACAACCGGCATCTACTCCTGCGCTTCCAGAATGAGGAGGACTTCCTCCTTGTCCTACTCAAGGAAGTACTCTTTGTTAAGGGTCGCCCTTTCTTCTTCTCTAAATGGCACGTGAGGTTCTCTCCTGAGGAGGATTCGCCCGTAGCCCCTGTTTGGGTGGAGATGCCGTCGATTCCGGCCAACTTCTACAACGAGCCAATGCTGCTCTCCATCGCTGGCACTGTTGGCATGCCTCTCAAAGTGGACCGCGACTCCCTCTGCCTCACCCGTTCGACAGCAGCTAGAGTATGCGTCCTGTTGGACGTCTCCAACAAGCCTCCAGCCCGTGTTTGGATCAACTGTGGGGGCTGGGGCTTCTGGCAGCAACTCATCTACCCGAGCATCCCCCACTTCTGCCTCTCCTGCCGACGTTTGGGTCACTCCTCGGGTTTGTGCAAAGGCCGCCCTGCCGGCCCTTCGGCGTTTGGTCCTTCCAAGCTCGCCCGCGAAGTTCATCACCAGCTCGGGACGCCTGCCCCCACAGGTGCCTCCCTGGCACACGTAGCTGTGGCCCTACCTGCTGGTGGTGCCCCCACTACCGTTCCCATGGTGCCTCGCCCTACCCCGTGCACGTTGCCTCTCAACGTGGGTGCCGCTGGTTTCTCTCTGCGGGCAGCCTCTGCCCCCTCTTTGCTGTCCCTTGGATCTCGGGACCTCTCCCCCCCATCTGCCGTCGCCGAGGGGCTCCCTCCTCTCCAACTTCAGGTCGCCCCTGGCGGGTCTTGCGGTTCTGCAGGCGCAGGTGGTACGCATACCGTGGCACCCTTGGCCACCTACGGGCCCTTGCCCTTACCTCGCTCTCAGCCCGCGGGTGACTTCGTCTGCGTGGAGATCACCACCCAGCCTCATAGAGTTGTGTTTGGTCCTGCTCTCCACCAACCGAGTGTGGACGCTCCGTCGCGGCCGCCGGCGGTGGAGCTTGGTTTTTCTCCTGCCCGCCAACCTCCTAGCGCTGATGTTCGCCTGCCCCATGCTCCTCTTATACAGGAGGTGGGGGGAGTCTGCATGCAAGGCACGACCGCGTCATTCTCTGCACCGCCCCCCTTGGTAGCCACCTCAAGGGTTCTTCCCTTGCCCGTTGTTGCTGAGGCTCCGAAGCTGTTTGGTGCCTCTGTGGAGGCTGTCTCCTCTCTTCCTCGAGCTGACTCCTCACCTGCTGTCCCCCCTCCGAGCGCGGCTACCTTGGAGCTGCCCCCTGCAGTGCCCTTCCTCCAAGCGGATGGGGCCACTCAATTGGTAGCGGATGACCGCAACTGCTCCTTTTCTGCCGGGCATTCTCCGTCTACTCTCGCAGTCGGGTCCGCTGCTCCTCTGGACCCACCGCCCTTGGCTGCTGGCTCCACCTCCCCGCCTGGTCGCGTTAGCCCTCCGGCTCCTGGTTCCATGGCTGCTAGGGGCCCTCAGCCCCTGCCTGGTGCGCTGGCCCGTCAGGAGCAGTTCCCACCTCTTCCGGCTGCTCATGCTATCTTCGTTGGTCTCCGCCCTTCGGCTGGCCCTCGTGAAGGCTGTCCGTCTCCTACGGCAGTGGACTTCGCGACCTCCTCCCTGGCAGTTCTTTCCCCGGGGAAGGTCGCCCTTCCTCCGTGCTCCGTTGCACTCGTGGTCGCCCCCCCGACGGCCCGGGTGTCCTCCTCTTTGGTCCTCGGCCTCCCGGCGCCGGATGCCCATCCCCCTAGCGGCCCCTCCTCTGGGCTCAATGCCGGGGCGGCTGCTTGGTCCCCTGGGGCGCAGCCCTCCCCCAAGGCGGCTTGTGTTGATGGGTCCCTGGCTTCCTCCTCTTCCCAGACGGCCGCCCCCCGCCTCTCCTTCGCCCAAGCTTTGAAGAAGAAGATTAATCGGGCCCCTCCCGGGCCGTTCGTCTACTCCGCCCCATCGCCTCTTGCTCTGGTGCATCTCGGGGGTGTTGTGCCCCCCTCGGACCTTGGCATGCCCCTCAGGTTCCCCACGCTCGTCCAGGCTCTCCACATCCCCGGGCTTGAGCCGGCTTCAGGGCTCCTCGGTTCTACGGCGGCCCACACGGCGTTTGTGGGCTCATCTCGTCAGGACCGCTCTCGGCCGCCCTCGAGGTTGGAAGGCGGGGCTCCTCGGCGTTCCTTCCGGCGTTCCAACTCCACCTCTTCCTCGCGTGATCAGCAGTGCTTGTTTGAGGACGCTGGTCTCCTTCCACGTCGTTCTCCCCGGCTCCAGTCTTCTTCGATGGCGCCCCCGCCACCGGCCGCCTCTTCCTTCCCGGAGGTGCCCGGTACCGACGGCTCGGAGGTTGATCCTCTTGACTGGCCTTCCTCTCCGGGTCGTCACCGAGGTGTCCGTTCTATATTCTCGTCTGATTCTGAAGGGGTCTTCGACAAAGACTCCTATTTGTAGGGACTTGGTTTTCTTTGTGGGTTCTTGGCCTTCTGTTGCTGCCCGCGCTTGGGTTGTTTGGCCTCGTTGTTGTTTATTTGGGCCTTGGGCCTTGTACACTTCTTGGCCCTCTTTGGCCGTTTCCCCTCCCCCCCTCTGTACCCCTTTCTCTTTATGCTTTCTTATATGAAAATCGCTTGCCTGGTGGCCGGGATAGTGGCTTCATCTTCTTCCGCAATGAAGAGATGAACTCCCTCTCCTGTCTCCCTCCTTGCAAGTATCAACTTTAGTTAAAAAAAAAAAAGGGGACTTCTCAAGAAGGGATTTATTAGACCAAGCACTTCCCCGTGGGGAGCACCTGTGCTATTTGTAAAGAAGAAAGATGGATCCATGAGGTTATGCATCGACTATCGACAGTTGAATCATCTCACTATCAAGAACAAGTATCCACTGCCGAGAATCGATGAGTTATTTGATCAAATATCAGGATCCAAGTATTTTTCAAAGATTGATCTCAGGTCAGGTTATCACCAACTAAGGATCAAGGATGATGACATTCAGAAGACTGCATTCAGAAGCAGGTATGGCCATTATGAGTTTGTTGTTATGCCTTTTGGACTAACAAATGCCCCTGTTGCCTTTATGCAGTTGATGAATAGTATATTCAGACCTTATCTAGATCAATTCGTGGTGGTTTTCATTGATGATATATTGATTTACTCCAAGACCAAGGGAGAGCATGAGAAACATTTAAGGATTGCATTACAGATATTAAGGACAAATCAGCTATATGCAAAGCTCAGCAAATGTGAATTTTGGTTAAAGGAAGTAGCTTTCTTGGGGCATGTTATATCAAAAGACGGTTTATCCGTAGATCCATCAAAGGTTGAAGCTGTAAGGAATTGGGAAAGACCGACCAATGCTAGCGAGGTCCGTAGTTTCTTGGGTCTTACGGGCTACTATCGGCGATTCATCAAGGATTTCTCCAAGATAGCTGTACCACTCACTAGGCTAACTCGCAAAGAGATACGCTATGAATGGAGCGAGGATTGTGAACGAAGCTTCCAAGCTCTCAAAGATCACTTGACTACTGCCCCAGTCTTAGCTCTACCAATTGAAGGAGAAAAGTTCGAGGTATACACCGATGCATCTGGCATTGGCCTCGGATGTGTTTTAATGCAACAAGGGAAGGTTATAGCCTACTCTTCTCGCCAATTGAAGAAGCATGAGGAGAACTACCCAGTTCATGATTTAGAATTGGCTGCAGTAGTATTTGCACTGAAAATATGGAGACATTATCTATACGGAGTGCAGTTTATTTTATACTCTGACCATAAAAGTCTTAAGTATCTCTTCTCTCAGAAGGAATTGAATATGAGGCAAAGACGTTGGCTAGAATATCTTAAGGACTTCGACTTTACTATATAATATCATCCTGGAAAGGGTAATCCTGTAGCTGATGCCCTTAGTCGAAAGCCGAGAGCATTATTAGCCAATTGTATGATTCAGGAGTGGAAGTTGCTAGAACAATTCACGAGACTTAATATAAGCATGGATAAGGACAGTAGGTGTGTCACCTTATCCCATATGAGCATGCAGCCGGACTTGTTATCCGAAATACAAGGACTTCAAGGTAGTGACCCGGTATTAGTGGAAATCAAGGGCAAACTAGAAGGACAATCGGTGTTCCAACTAGCTTCAGATGGAAGGTTGTTATTCCAAAATAGAACTTGTATACCGAATTGTCCAGAATTAAAGAAGAAAATCTTAGATGAAGCTCACAGATCAAGGTACACAATTCATCCAGGATCTACCAAAATATACCAAGATGTGAAAAGAAATTTCTGGTGGCCCAACATGAAGAGAGAAGTCGCGGACTTTGTGTCTCGCTGTCTCACCTGCCAACAAGTTAAGGCTGAACACCAGAAGCCTGCCGGAAAGCTACATCCTCTGGATATTCCCAAATGGAAGTGGGAGGATATTGGTATGGATTTCATCATGGGTCTAACTAAATCAAAAGGAGGATATGATGGAATATGGGTTATCATTGATCGATTGACCAAATCAGCGCACTTCTTGCCAATCAAGAGTCGATGGTCAGTTGATGTTCTGGCTGCATTATACAGCAAGGAGATAGTCAGATTACATGGTATTCCTGTCTCGATTGTGTCTGACAGAGATCCCCATTTTACTTCGCATTTTTGGAAAGGATTACAACATTCGTTGGGAACAAGACTTAACTTTAGTTCAGCTTTTCATCCTCAAACAGATGGTCAGACCGAGAGAACTAATCAGGTGGTTGAAGATATGCTCAGGGCTTGCATCATTGATTTTGGTGGAAGCTGGCATGACCACTTGCCTCTGGTTGAATTTGCATACAATAATAGCTACCAGGCAAGTATACAAATGGCACCTTTCGAAGCCTTATACGGAAGGAATTGCCGATCACCCTTATGCTGGGACGAAGTTGGAGAGAAACAACTATTAGGTCCAGATATGGTAAGGGATACCACCGAGAAGATACAGTTGATTAGAGAAAGACTGCAAGTAGCTCAGTCTAGACAAAAGGCTTATGCTGACACAAGAAGGAGAGATCTCAAATTTCAAGACGGAGATCACGTCTTTCTCAAGATATCACCTGGACGTGGAATAAGGAGATTTGGTGTTAGGGCAAGCTTACGCCAAGATTTATCGGACCTTTTGAGATACTAGAAAGGGTTGGCGAGGTTGCTTATCGCGTCGCTTTACCTCCTCAATTGTCCGAAGTTCATAATGTATTCCATATATCAATGTTGAAGAAATATGTGCATGATCCGTCACATATCATTGATCATGGAGACCTGGTGATTCAAAAGGACCTTACTTATGAACAAAAGCCCATGAAGATCCTTGACCGCGAAGTACGAACATTAAGGAATAAAGTTATCCCCATGCTAAAGGTGCAATGGAGTAAATGTTCAGAACACGAAGCTACATGGGAGTCCGAGGAGTCTATGAGGAAACGATTCCCGGACTTATTCTAAAAAGGTATATACTCTACACTCTCCACATATATATATATCAACTATTGAATTTGGGGACCAAATTCTTTTAAGTGGGGGAGGGTGTAGCAACCCTGGTAAAAATAAAAGGACATAAAAACCCCAATTGATCAAAATAAGATTAAAAGATTTAATGAATAAATGATAAGAGCATAAAGAAGTAAATAATAAACCAAAATGAAAATAACGCCTAGACTCAAAACGCTACTTCAAAAAGAAACGCCCTTATACAAGGCGCAAATTCCAGAAAGGGCGACCATAGCAGATGTCGTCAATTCTTAAACGGCCAAAATAATAAAAAGGGCAAGTAAACATGACGCCCTCCACCTGGGCGCGTTTTATACAAGAAACGACGCTTGACAAGGCGTCAATTTAAATTTAACGCCCTCATTTAAAACGTTAATTCAGTTTGTGTTCTGTTCGAGTTTCGTTCGAACAAGGAGACTATCCAGAGCAAGTTTCTGGATAACTACGTGGAAGGTTGAATAGGGTAAGAACTCTATTAGGGAATATTACTTCCAATACAACACTAACTCCATTACAATCCTGAAAACTCTATAAATAACCCTTCCTGTCGAACCCTAATAAGCTATTTGGTCGAAGGAAAGCTCTGCTGCTACCGTGCGTGAAGAACAGGTGTTCTTCTTCCTCTGCCTTCAGTTGAGTATTATGAAGAAAACTAATGCTTCTTCATCTTATTCTCCTGTAGGTTGCCTGCATCAAGAAGGAATTCTCATATAGTTGAAGGACGTGGAGTTCTTCGTCATCTTCTTCTTCTTTCGATGATCAGAAGACTCTGTTGCAAATAGAGTATCATTTTCTCTTCACAAATCCTAACCGTGTCTTCACCCAGATCAGTCAGGTAGGTTTTCTCAAGAGCGTAGCCCAAACTAGTATAGATTCTGAAATAATTCATCCATGATCTCATGCATATAGTTTTACTACGTTTTCAAATATTTTTGGTGAATTTTGAATAAGGCGACCCTTCCAAGGGCGCTAATTCTTATTTTGACGCCCTGACTAGGAGTCGTCGATTTCATATAATTGATAATTACCCATGTTTAAACTTCTGTATCTATGAAACCATGAATCTAATCTAATGCATGATCATCCTAGTGGAATCCTGCTATTTTTCTGGTCCGCACTATATAATTTGTTCCTGAAATTTTATTATCAGAAATCTTGGAAAATGTTGAAATAGCGACCTGATGCAGGACGTCTCTTATTGAACTGACGCCCCAGAACAGGGCGCTAATTGAAAAGTAACGCCCCTGTCCAGGGCGCGTTTTTGTTAAAATTCCATATTATCTAGATTCTGCAAAAATAGAAATACATAATGGACGACTGCTGAATAAGCCGTCAATTTGTAAATAAACGCCCCTGTATAAGGCGTTAATTCCATGATTAATGACTTTAGATAAGTCACTATTTTCCTGTGGTACTATTTTACACTGTTTCTATTAACCGAGAATTTCATTATCTATGTATATATATATATATATATATATATATATATATATATATATATATGAGTATGTATATCGGCACTATATTCCAGTCCGTGAATATAGTCCCATGTTTCGTGATATTTTATCGTTTACCCACTAACTCTCAGTGACATACAAGCTCTCCATTGGACATTCCGTTCCTTTGGACTAGCAAGTTAGTCATAGAGACCTCCATAAGACTCCTCGAGCCTTGGATTCCCTCAAGGCCGATTGAGCGGGTTGTACCATAAAAACCTATTACACTATTTTACCATGTCACTCTATAGAAACATGGTATACCGGCTCTCATATTATGCTAGGGGTATGATATGAGAATTATCTTAATGAACGGGGAAAGCATGCCATTATTGTGATGTTCTTGTGGACCCCAATTCTATATCAAACATTACTATGATGTTCTTGTGGACCTCAATTCTATATTAAAAGAGTGACCATCTACTTGTGGGCACTTATTTGTCATGGTACCCAAGTTAGGGAACCAATTCCACCCAGTTTTATCGATATTCGTGATTATATCGAGTTCGATTTTGAACTCTACTCTATCTTAAATTTCCACAAGCTTTTTCCTTGAAACTCCATATTGGCTATACAATAAAGTGGATGTCTAGATCTATCTTTAATGCTGTGCATAAGGGCCCGATCTGGTCCTGGGAGGAGCACCCAAAAGTACTAGTGCCCATGGGAGTTGTAATGATCACGATGTCTAGCATTGCACCGAAGTACTATTTTCTCTTGATCTAATTGGCATTCCACAATCTCTCTCTCACTTGCGTGCGTGACTTGACTTGCGTGACTTTCCTAGTGTTGCCCGACACGGGCAAAGTACTTGCGTGAGATAGCCAATTTCCACATGACATGATAAATATCTTGACATATATTTGATACAAGTTCTTGAAAGTTCATGAATAGTTCACTTCATTATCTCTTATTATACTCTCTATCTTGTCATTTTATACGAGCATGCATAGCTATAGTGCATTCATGGAAAGATGTAATTACTTAAACCCCTTGCTAGTTCTTGAGATATAATTTCCTACTGAGTGTTCGCTCACTCAGTGTTTCCATACTTTTCAGGTAAGTCCGATGACGAGACCCAAACTGACGGGGAAGGTCAAGAGTGAAAGAGTTAGAGCTATTCAAGCATCCATCAGTCCTGTCTTCTCTATATTTTTGTTGAGTCAGAAATGTACCTTTCTTTTATTGAGTCTAGTATTTGCAAGGGTTTGTAATAGATATATTCTTATTAAAGGAATAAATGGATTGGGTTATCTTTATATTTGCGCACTCTATCTTTGTGTCGAATACACTACCACTCTGATTGACATGAATGATATAAACTCGTCACGCATCTACAGGTATCTTCCGCGCTCGGGGCGTGACAAGCAAAGAGCTGGTCCGCTACTCAGGTCGGCTCAACACTAGCAAATTCTATCATCCTGGGAACCAGCTGTGCTGACTGGAGCGACCGAGGAGTAGCCTCCGGGAAGAGAGTGCAGACTCAGACATTAAAGAAATGCAACAGGCCAACCCCCCGAAGATTCCTAGGAAGGCGCGAGCGGTGCAAGTCTCCCAACAATTTGTATATCAAACACAGCGCAACAGGGCAAAGCGAAAGTTTCATGCCCTAAGCCATCAGGCAGGTAGGATAAATAGCCTCTGCCCTAATCATGCTCTCATCACCTTACGGGAGGGTGAAGGAGAAGATCCAATAAGTCAGAAACACAGCATAATGAGTGACTGCGTCCACACCCTTGGGGTTGGGCCGCCCTGGTTGTCCTCCCTCCGAAGCCGAGGGGAAAGCAGCCTGGCGCCGAACTTTTTTCTTCTGGTGAACAGGAGTCGGCACCACCGAGGGGAAATCTGTGTATTTTTGCTCCCCTCTGAAGAAATGCTAAAGTCATGTGCCCATCCGCACACGCCTTTTCTCTCCAGGCCTCCGCACCCCCTTAGCGTCATGTGAAGAACGGCAAAGGCTGCAGTATGCCTTCATCAAATAGCGGTAGGTGAAACCAGTCAAGTATCGCCCTTCACCGTCTGTCTTGTCCTTCTGCCAGTCTGGCCAACAAACTTCCTCATACGGCTCACCATCAATCGAGAGGCCGCTTAGCTACGAGAGACTCCATAGGTCCAATGACGTCTCTCCTTCTGAAGTGTAGAAGGTGTTGTACTCTGGGCAGAACACCTCAATCATACCGCAGCAAAGACCCTTTGAGATGGGATAGCGGTACCTTGATGCATACACACTGTGGTATACACCTGCTCTGATCAAGATAGGTGCATAGTGCTGCAAGATGAAATCTGTAAATTCTACTGCTCCTGGCCTAAAAGCGTGGGCGTCGGTGGCCTTTAGATCGACGAACCATCCCACAGAAATCTGGTGTTTGAACTGAACTGCCAGACAGTCTAACAGGAACGGCTCGTCTCGGTACCGCCACTTCAGCGGGGCCAAGAATAAACTAAAAGATGGCTTCTCCCGGTCTACACGACCCACAGTCTCGTTCCATCTGGCAGGGACGAATTCAGGGGCTCTAGTCAGCAGCCCATCTTGTGGAGACAACTCCTGAAGCCCAAGTATGGCACTCCACTTCCTGGGTTCACCTGGCAAATATATGGGTCTTCCCGTTACAACATAGTCGGTGAGGCTGTCCCGTCCCTCAAGCAGTGCTAGCTCAGCCTTCAGGACGAGGAACATATCCCACTTCCCTTGAAGATTGAACCGCTTTATAAAAGATATCAGATGCTTATCCTTGGGATGATCCACCCTAGAACCGTCAGGGTGTTCGTACTTGAAAGAATCACTTCCGATGATCAGCAGGCGGTCTGTGTCCCCCGTCTTGGTCTCTGAATCAGAAGACTCCGCTACTATGGCCAGCTTGCCATGGCCTCTGTCCAAAGAATAAACATCCCTCCATGTCACCATAGCACAGGACGAGGAAGAAGATCCAGATGCCATGATATCTGCACCCAAGACAAATATAAAGAAAGCAAACAAAGTCAGGAGCCGGCTGTTGAAGACAAATTTTTCTGACAAAAATTTGACAGAGTCTCCCCAGCCCGGGAGTTTGCCAGGGCGAAGCGGGAACTCGTCCACCAAGTGACTATCCCTAAAAAATGCCGTGGGCGTCACGCCAGGGCCGAATAGGACACCCAGGGGTGCAGCTCAGAGGACAAGCCTATAAGGAGCCTTCCGGAGCCTAGAAAGCAAGGGGTTAGACCCCGAAGATCTCCACTCACCGCTCTAACTCTCGCCACTGCGCTCTGGAGGAGAAGTGAAGAGAGAGAAGGTGAGGATGCAAATGAACCTAAAGTGAGGAAAAAAGAGAAGGAAGAAGAAGTTATAGGGGGAGGCTTCGATGGGCCTAATCCGGCACCCTAAAAGGCGCGCCAGATTAACATTTCCCTCCTTTAACACTTTTTCAAAATTCAAAAGCAATAGACTCAGGCTAATCCGGCGCGCAAAATAGCGCGCCGTATTAAGCCTCCTCTCCAAGGGCACGCCGTATTAAGCCTTCCAATGCTTTTAACCAAAGACCCTTGGCCACGTCGTTTTAGCTACCGCGCCTGATTTGAGGGCCATTCCAAGACTATGTCAAGCCGGACGGGAAATCTGCCCAAACGGAGCTCATCCGCTGGTCCCGCTTCGCTAGTGCCTTGCTCGCAGCACCCGTGGCTGGGGGGCATTTGTTGGCACTCAAAATATACTTAATGGCGATCAAGCCTCAAAGACAGATGATGTGGCCCACTGAAGCAGAGAAGCCAAAGAAGATCAACACATTGAAGCCTTCTCAACCTGCCAGAGCCTCAGATCACCCAGTATGAATGCCGGGGACTTCACCTCAGGAGGATCAAGAAGAATACACCACAAGCGGGTAGTGTCATCAGGACTGCCCAATGAAGCAGTATCAACTCACTCGTACCGCGTGGAATATATCCGTCATCCGACCAAGGACAAGGATGTACCCGTCATCCGACCAAGGACGAGCATCCGTCCGTCGTTCGACCAAGGATGAGGATGTACCCGTCGTCCGATCAAGGATGAGCATGTATCCGTTATCCGACCAAGGACATGGGTATACTTGGCGGCACGCCGCCTGAATGAAAGATCCTCCCCAGGTGAGAGAACGCCCTTGGCCCTTCATAACAAAGGACCGAAGGCTCTGTCAGTTGAAGACCACGATTACCCGGCATGGGTACGGCTTCGCAGCATATTGGGTCCGTTAGTGGCCAGATGATCGCCCAGTCGAAGTGAAAGCGCCCTGAGCAGCATACCACTCCTTGTAAAAGCTACCAATGCAAGTCGAGCCGAGCCAGCAGCACGAACCACCGTGCCAAAAGCCGTGTCAGTGAAAAACTAGCATGTTTGAGCTGAAGGTGCACGAGTTCCGAAAGCAGCCGTTTAGTGGCCTAGAAGCTTCGTCGATATCTCCCCCTAGGGTTTGGCAAGACCACGGAGAGATGAAGAATCACCGCAACTCTAGGAGTCAGTCCGGGGCCCGCTGTTGGACTTGTATCAAGTTGACGTGATGGAATGGCTCGAATCCGACGCGCCCCTCTTAATCTGACGCGCCCCCTTTTTCTTTTGGCAGCCTCTTCCCGGTGCGCAAAGGAGACCCTTAAACCAGCGCGCTAAACCCACGCCGGATGAAGCATGGTCGAGGGTTTCTATATATAAAGGGCCTTGTGTTTGAATGAAAAGAGAGACAACAGAAGAGAGAAAGATAGACAGAAGGAGATGGGGATTTACCCTCGAGAGTGAGCCGGAGCGCTACCTCTCTCGTATTCCCATCCGAAGCAACCCTTTTCTGGATAAGAAGACTCTGTCTACGGCACTCTTTCTGCAAGTGGGTTTCGGTGATCTTCCGTCTGAGCCGCCCCTACTGCTGCTATTTTTTGTAAACCCTATAAATGTATGAGATCGAGGGGGGATGATATGAGCTCCCCCCCTCTTCTTTCTTCTTTTTTTTTCTTTTCAGAGTTTGGATCCTTTCCTTCCGTCTTCCCTCCCTCTGCGACTAGGGTTCCATCCCTACTTCTGTAGCCTTTGGCTGATCTCGAGCGACAACGTTGTGAGCGACGTCACGCGGAATGCCGGGAGGAGGCGAAGCGGAGCGCGTGGGCTCGTTTTGCTGCAACACAGAAAGAAGAGAGAAGAGGAGAGAGACCACCACGGGAGATTGCTTCGGCGGGGCGTGCGGAACAGATGCAATATAATAAGATATGGGGATTAAACGGTCATAGCGGGAAATGACTCTCCGCGACCTCGGGGGATGGAAAAAGTGCAGAATTTAAGTGACAGAAATTTAAACAGCCATTGCGGGAAATGACTCGCCGCGGTCTCGAGAATATGAGCAGATATGAGAAGAGTACAGAATACAAGCAACATGAATTTAAATGGCCATTGCGGGAAGTGACTCGCCGCGGCCTCGAGAATATGAGTAGATATAACAACAGCACAGAATATCAGTGGCGGAAATTCAAACGGCCATTGCGGGAAATGACTCACCGCGGCCTCGAGAATATAACAGATATAAGGAACAAAATATAAGAGACAGAAATTTAAATGGCCATTGCGGGAAATGACTCGGCGCGGCCTCAAGAATATAACAGATATAAGAACAATGCAGAATATAAGTGACAGAAATTTAAACGGCCATTGCGGGAAATGACTCTCCGCGGCCTCAAGAATATGATGTGATCGCCAGGGGCCGGAGACTCCAAAATAAAGAAAGTGATCGCGCCTACCTCAAAAGCGGGAGATGGCGTGTTGCTTCTTCCTCTCCCTTCGGCCGGCCGATGGAGAGGGCTTTCCTTGGTTACCGTTGCAAAATAAGAAACAAACAAATAACAGGTGGATCAGAAAAGATGGCAGTGTAGTATTAGTCCATTGATGAAGAATAATGAAATCGTGGCAAGACACACACCTGGTTGGTGTTATTTTTAAACCCCTCTCGGACACGAGTAGGAGAGAAATATGATGATGAATGGGATTATGCAAACGTATATAAAAGAAGACTCCCTTATGAAGGGAGTCGGAGAATGCGAGATGATGAATGCAAAAGAACTACGGAGAAAAGGGGAGAGAATTGGCTTATTGAATGTACCGATGGTGGGATCCAGTGGAGCTTCGGCAGCGTGGGGATGACGTGGAAGCAGAACGGATGGAGCTAGCCTTCCTCTTGCGAGCACGGGTACCCGAGAAGTCGGCAGAACCTCCCCCTACAAAAGACCCACGGGTTAGAAATAGGATCCGGCAGAGTCTCTCCTTCCTCTGTCAGATCTGAAGCCCCTTCCCTTTAAGGGAGGGGGTCTTCTATTTATAGAGGGCATATGGCTTGAGGCGTCCAGTACCCTGGACGCCTGTTGACACCCGGAAAATGAACAAGGGTGGAAGCATAATTGAAAAGAAGATCTGACCAACAGCGAAAGACTAAGGATGAAGCTTATCAACCTTTCACCCGGCTAAAGCCCTTGTCGGCCAAAGCTGATGCCCAGTGCCAATGTCACTCAGACGGCAGCACTGATAAAGCAGCAGTCACTCGACTAATGAGATCTTCCAGCCCTTTAAGAAGAGCTGTACTACTGCTTCGTCCAAGAAGTCACAGACGATATGTCAGGGTAAGTCAGATGTCGGCTTACTGACGGGAGTAATATGAGATAAAGATGAAGCCAGCACCGGCAGATGAAGATGATAAAGGCTCCTGAGAAGATAGAGCAGAAGAAGAATCGTCTCCACAGATTATGCACTCGGCTGAGGTCTTCCCAGACTAAGGCTGATGTCCGAGCTCGTCATCATTCGAGTGACGATATTGATAAGATGAAATCCCTGTCTACGGACTGATGAGAACCCTGTCTACGGACTGATGAAACCCTGTCTACGGACTGGTGAAATCCCTGTCTACGGACTGATGAAATCCCTATCTACGGACTGATGAAACCCTGTCTACGGACTGATGAAATCCCTGTCTACGGACTGATGAAATCCCTGACTACGGACTGATAAAACCCTATCTGCGGACTGATGAAATCCCTATCTACGGACTGATAAAACCCTGTCTGCGGACTGATGAAACCCCTGTCTACGAACTGATAAAACACCGACTGCGGACTGATGAAAATTGCAATCATGATTTCAATACAAGATGTTTCATAGAGGATAGACCCTTTGGGGTGATGATACACTTAAAGAAACCCCAAGTGGGCCTACATGAAGGTGGCGCCGAAAGCCCATGTCGAAGCCCAGATACTGGCGCCGAGAGACCAAATTCGAGCGCGCCGGGAAGCTTACCTCAAGCGCACCGTGAAGGTGCCTGCCGAGAAGGAAGAGGAAAAGGGTTATAAAACCCCCTCCCTTCGAAGAAAAAAGAAAGAGGGGGCGGTTGAGAAGAAGTAGGGGGAAGAAGAAGAGAAAAAGCCAAGCCATATAGAAAAAGGGGATCGAGAGAAAAAGGGGATCGATCGGAAGAAAGAAAAAGAAAAGATAGAGCAATAGAAAGATAGAGAGGGAGTCCCGTTCGGAGAGCAAGAGCCACCCCCCCTTTCAACCAACAGAGAAGAGAAGAAGAAGGAAAGCTCCAGGTGGGCATTGGGGAGGGAGAGGAGTCAATGCTCCACCCTCCCCTCCTCCATGTTTTTCTTTTATCTGATGTAATATAGCGAGTCCTTTCTCGATTTATCAACTGTAGTCGGAGAGTTCCGGCCTTGATTTTTACCTTTCTGTCTTGCATTTCTCTTTCATGATCAGTGTAAGATTTTTATGCAATGCAATGAAACATCGATATGGCCCGCCTGGGCACTGATTGATCAAGATATCCGATCTCTGTCTCTCTATGTATATGGTCTTTGTCTGAAAGAAATATAGATTAGACTCCTTGGGTTTCAGAGCCGATCGTATGGGTTTGTTCTTCGAAGAGGGACGAGGATAGGACTCCTACCCCCATCTAATGTGTTATTGAGTTTTGTTCTCTCCTTCCCTCTCCGATCTCAATGGATGTTTCCCTATATATAATCTGAGTTTTCTGACGAGCCCCCTTATGCGATTTAGGAACCAGAGATATCAATCTCTTGGTTTCCTGGACTGTCCAGCTCTCATAAATGATGATCCGATCCCAGGGTCCTCCATTCTAAGTATTGAATGCTTAGGGCCTGAAGTTTCTGCGTTGAGAGTCCCTCCTTCTCCGGTTTTCAATGTCACTGGGCTCGTCTGGAGGGGTCGGAGGACAGTCATCTCTTGACTCCCCCAAATGGCCTGCAATAGATAGATAAAACCCTCCACAGGATCAGGTGATGGTCTGATTTCTTTCATTGATTCCATCGTCCAATTCCCTTGGCACCCTTCTAATAGAAACATCCATGAGTCTCCTCTTTTGCACTCCTGGCTCGGCATCAATTCGAGCTTGAAATCCCAGAAAACATCTAAACAGAGCATCGTTTTTGAGCTCTGAAACCCTGAAATCCTTTTGCATTTCATCTTCTCGGCGTGCGAGTTTCCCCGCCGAGAACCATAAGGCCGAGAGGCCTTCTCCTTCTTTTAGCTAAACGACAAACCAGTCTGTTACAGCACTTTCCACGTGACTCCCTGTGCAAGGCTCCCGGCGGCAGATATTTCAGCTCTGAAACCCTGAAATCCTGCAACAATCCCACCTTCTCAGCATGCGAGTTTCCCCGCCGAAAGCTCCTCTACCGAGAGAGCTGTCCCCTTTGCTAAACGACAACCTAGTCTGTTACAAATACTTTCCACGTGAGGCTATGTGCAAGGCTCACGGCGGCAGACTCCCGGCGCAGCCAGGAGCGCGCCGGGAAACCCTCTGCCGAGAGCCCCTCTGCCTTCGCAGCCATTCACACCCCTTTTGCCCAAAACTTGATGATGCCCCTCTCGGCGCCCCCCTTTCCGGCGCGCCCAGGAGCCCGTCGAGAAGCTCCAGGCCGAGAGGCCTCCCTCCCTCTCTTGGCCGGATAGAACCCTGGCCGAGACCCTTCTTTGGCCGCCGAAAGCCCCTGGCCTTCCTCTCTCTTTTGGCCGGCCAAACCCCTGGCTGAGCCTCTTTTGCCCGCCGAAAACCCCTGGCCGAGACCTATTTTTGGCCGCCGAAAGCCTCCAGGCCGGGACCCCTCCTTGGCCAATATCAAAGCCACGCCGAGAGCCCCTTCTTGCCAATCGAAAGCCACACCGAGATCCCTCCTTCAGTCAATGAAATCCACTCCGAGGCCCATCCCTGCACCATCTTTCTTCAAACTTCTAAATCTCCCCCTACATCTGTTCAAGGGGATACTCACAGACCATCACTTGTGTCTTGATGAGATACAATAATGGGGAAGATCTCCCCTATAGCTCTCGCCCCGAATCCGGATTTCACCGCTGCCTTATGAACCCAAAGAACCATGTCATTACATGTGTTCTGATGGGTTCCAAGGGAATATTGATCAATGATATGAAGGCAAGAGATGTCCCTGGGCCTGGTGCCCATCTTTGTTCGGTCGTTGTCCCGGCTCTCCGTGGATGATGACCTATCCTCCCTTGGCACAATCCAGGTTGAGGGAACATGCTGCCAAAATTTACATATACCCCACCAATCGAGTGTGGTACTCTCTTCCAACCCCGCTGGCCCACGGAGTTATGCCCTTGCGTGATCTCCGATGGTCCTCCGAAGGGGAATATTAATAAGACATCGCACTCGTACCGGGTGTGTTACATCAGGTCGGTCCCCATCCGGATTCCGGGTTGTGTGTATACACCCGATCTTTTATGGATCCCACCCTGCCGCTGCATGGGTGGTTTCCTATTCCCCACTTGGCATCATCCAAGATGGTGGGAATATGCCATCGGGTTTCTCCCGTAATTAACAAACCCCTGCTCTGTTCAAATACATTTAACGTCTTGCAAACAGATGAATTTTGTCTCCTTTAAGCATACGGCTTTACCGCTGTCTTCCTCCTACCTCTAGTGTTTAATCAAGGGTTGTCTTCCTTAGGGAGGACGTAATTAACGTCATAGCGTTCAGGGTATGATGGACTTCTAGTCCAGACACGATCACTCACAATCGACTGACCATGTCAGATCGAGCGCACAATAAGAATCGTCACCACGGTGACTGGCACGCCAATGAACCAATAAATCAATAAATAATAAATCAATCCAATAAATTAAATTAAATAAATAAATAAAGATACCACCATAAAAAAAATCACGTCCACAAGTCTGGCACGCCCGGTGGGACTTAGTCTCCCTTCATCTTTACGCTAAGGTAGGAGGCCCAGCGGGCCCCCCTCAAATTTCTGATTCCGTGTGTTTCCTTGTTTCCAGGAAACTACGATGAAAACACAAATCGCGTCTATATGCTTCGACAAGCAACCGGTGGACATGCACATCTAGGAGGGGTACCTGGCGGTACCACTGGCGTTCGGTTCGTTTCCCCCAGCTGTCGGGCTGCCCAACTGCTTGGGTGTTGTCTACACCGACCTTCTACAGGTCGATAACGAGGAGCAAGGCGCTGCTGCAAACGCCCTAGTGGAGGTCGCTGATCGCAAGGATGGCTTACCGAAGAAAACGGCCCCCACGGCCGTCGCCTGCTACGTCCATCATGTCCAGAAAAGGGACATGGTCCCCCCTGCTACCCAGAAGGGGAAGAAAACCAACCGGAGGAGCCGGTCTACTGCTGTTGATCGTCGCCTTTCCAATTCCGGAAAGACGATAATGATGGGTGCTATTAGGGCGAACCTCGATGGTCGCCCCAGGGGAGTCCGGCCGGACAGAATCGTCCCGACCATCCCAACTGACAACAAGTTCCAGGTTTTGGCCGCTAGGAGGGCCAACTGGGAAGCTGCTAAAAAGAAGCCGCTGGCGCCCAAGCCAGCAAAATACAAACAGGTCTGGCGACCGAAGAGGATCCAAAGCTGGGCCCCAGCTGAAGACAAAGAGAACCTCACTGATATCACTGTTGCTCGCCTCAGAGCAGGGGGCAGAAGGGAGATGAAGAAAGATGAAAGAAATGCTACTGCTGCCTACCCCAGGACCCGGGGGAAGAGAGATGAGATTGAGGGTCAAGAAAGAAATATGATTGTTGTTCGTCCCATGATGAGGGGCGGAAGATATGAGACCAGGGAAAACTTCACCAACACCCATCCCATGGCCAGGGGCAAGAGATGGGAAGAGAAGAGCTACAATGCTACTGCCAACCGCTGCCAAGTTGGCGATATGAGAAGAAGTGAACCAGTCACTATGCTTACTGCAAGAAGATCAGGAGCCTGTGCCAGACAGGCTGATATCTTCAAATATCCCAGGGCCGAACATCTGAATGCTCGGGTGACAAGACTGGCCTGGCAGCAAAAGGGCCAGGACAGACTGATGCTCCGACCTGAGCCGAAAAGGCGCGACCCAGAGGAGACTAAGCAAGTAGTCCAAGATTACTTCCACTACCTAGGGAGCTCTGCCCTAGGCCAGCAAAGACTATCCCGTGCCTTGGGCATCAGGGATGATGAAGAAGAAGAAACCTTCCAAAAATGATGATCGAATTCCTCCGATTCAAATGACTATGAAGAAGGCCCCAGGGTCGGATATAATGAAGAAGACCTGTACGAGGAAGAAGCCAAAGAAAGAATATCGGTCTTTGACCGGCTCAGATATCCTAGTCAAATAAAAAGAAAGGTCTACAGGTGGAAAGGAAAGATGCAAATCTTCGCCTGCAATATGGCTGGACTGGCCAGGGGGCAGGATATACTACCAACTCAGCCAGAGGAATT
The DNA here is from genome assembly GCA_022559845.1 of Amorphophallus konjac. Taxonomy (NCBI): domain Eukaryota; kingdom Viridiplantae; phylum Streptophyta; class Magnoliopsida; order Alismatales; family Araceae; genus Amorphophallus; species Amorphophallus konjac. The sequence goes on from CM040120.1 coordinate 295,010,273, forward strand.
GCTCAGGCTGGCAACTAGACCTGGTCCTGTCACAAGAAGAGGCCAGGCAGCAAAAGATAAAATCAAAATTGATGATGAAGCCCGCAGGGTTACCACTATGACAGTTAATGTGGTAACAGCGGAAGATGGAGATAACCCCTTCGTTGATGATGCTGAAGGGACTTCTGAAGATATACAAATTCCATCAACCATGGATCCCATGATCCAGATGATGTTCAGAAGATACCAACAGGAGATCAATGCTCTCCGAAGATAGCTCAATGAGAGACAGGAAGCTACATCAGTCTCGAAGCAAGCTGAACCTGCGGGGCAGACATCCAGCTCCACAGAAACAACTATCCTGGCTAATCCTCTCTTAGCTGATAAGGGCAAAGCACCAAGTCAACCTGTTCCACAGCAAACAGTAGCTCAGCCCTCTGTGTCTCAGACACAGCCTACCGCGCCCATCTTGCGCGCCACTGTGATGACAACTCCTCACAGCCAGCAACAAGCCCACTTCTTTCCAGAAGATATAGATCCAGCTGTAGCCCACAAGCAGATGATTGAAAGAATTATGGAAATGAAGCTGTCAGAGAAGACTGGAGATGATACTAGTGCCTATGATGTGTACAAGGTACCGTATCCCCCCCAGTATGCTGCCAAAAGACTACCTCCAGGCGTCAGCAAGCCGCCAAAGTTTGAGAAATTCAATGGCCAGGGCTCCCCCAGGGAGCATATAGCCTACTATACTACAATCATGGGCGACCTAGCAGTCGATGAAGCATATCTGCTCAAGTTCTTTGGCTCGTCCCTCACTGGGTTGGCCTTTGAATGGTATTCAAGCTTGTCAGCAGGATCAGTGGTTGATTGGCCCGATATGCAGAGAAAATTCCGCGACAGGTTTCATGTCACGGAGAGGGAAATCACAATAGCAGAACTGTATGCTACCAGGCAGAAACAGGATGAAACTACACTGGAGTACATCAAAAGATGGAGAAATCTAGCCATGAGATGCAGAAGACCTCCTCATCAGGAGGATGCAGTGCAGATATGCAAGCAGAACCTCAGGAGGGAGGTACTAGAAAAAATGATCGGTGCAGATGTCAAAACATTTGACCGACTAAACAATATAGTGGCGGAGGTCGAGGCGTTCTTGTCCAAACATCCGACCGTCAATGCTCCCGCCATGCCAAAAGGTAAATCCAATGATCGGCGGCTGTCACACTCTGAGGCCAACACCGTTGATTTTAGAACCTTTGAGCAACAAAAAGGGAAGAAAGGGGCAGATGAAGCTCCCCCGATGGCAGATACAACAAAAAGAAGAGATAAAGTCTCTCTGAGGGACAGGATGAGAAGGGCTTACTCTTTTCCCAAGGATAAGACTGCAGCATTATTTAACTGGGCATATAAGTTCAATAAGGTAACATTGCCTGAACCAAAGAAGCCCGAAGACGCAGAAAAGAAAGATGATCCGATGTTCTGTCCATTTCACCGGGTGTTGGGGCACGCAATTGAGGACTGTTATGTCTTCAAAGATATCATGGAAGGAATGGTCAAGAAGGGTGAACTGCAGCTGGGAGATTACCAGGTGAAGCCGCCTCGGCCACATGAGCTTCCGCCCTGGAGGGTGGCCGCTAATATGATCTCAATCTATCAACAGCTACCTAAGGAAGCCATTGAAGAATGCACCAGGCACACCTATGAAGCCTGCCTCCTCACCCCATTGAGAGATCAGGAAGGATGGCAGACGGTACCCACAAAAAGCAGAAAGAAGACTCCCGCAGCTAAAACCAACGGAGCAGTTATTCGGGGTGTCACCCCAAGGCCTGATTCGCCTCCAATAAAGCCAATATGGCCTACAGTTGAGACCGGACCAGTCATCCGGATCCATACTCGCAACCGGAGGAGACAAACTCCCCTCCCTGCACATAAAGAAGAAAGTCCTGCAACCAGGCGTCTGCAGCAATATATTAATGAGCTTGATGAGTATGAGCAGAAAAAGCCGAAACACCTGTTGGTGAAAGACTGTATACTCTGGGAGCAGCTCGAAGAATTGAAAATTGAAGAGCAGTCGGAGGCAGAACAAAGAAAAGATGAGACTGAGTCCTTCTGGGGGCAGGAACTAGCAAAGCCAACTTCCCAGAAAAAGAAGAGACGGCCTAATGCCAAAAAGGGAAAGAAGGTCACGACAGTACAATGCAATACTCTGTCGGTACTCTTTTCTCTGCCCGGGGAGGATGATGAACAAGAAGCATCAGATGCCCCGCTAGAAGCCAATCATGCTGAGGCCTCTACCTCAGCCCATGCAACACGTTCTGGGAGAAAATGGGGGCGTCCGCCACCAGCTAACCATAATATTATGTTCAGAGGGGAGCAACCCTATCAGATCCCGAAACCAGAGGTGCGCGGTGTCCAGGTTCCTCCCCCTGCCAGCTTGTACCAAGGAAAAGATAAAGCAGAAGGAGCCCCTTCATTCCTGGAGTTCCTGTCCAGCTTAGAAAACGAGCAGCCGTCTCATACTGCTCCAGCTAAAAGCGATAAATGCCAGCAGACAGCAACTAGAAAGCAGAAACAGCATGAAGAAAATGAAGAAAATAGCCCTCTAGCAAAGCCAGGGGCAGTCATTACAGAAGAAGCCCTCCGGGAGACCGATGAAGAAAATGAAACTGGGACTGGGCAGCAAAGGCCACAGGCACCACATGAACCTCCAAGACCCCGGTGGGCAGAGGAGATGAGGCTGTCTAATGTTCGGGTTGGCTGTCGAATCATGAAAATGTTGAAGAAGCTCCCCACCAGATTCTCCATCTGGGAGATACTCTCTCTGAGTGAAGAGGCCCGCCAAACAATTATGGATGCCCTACAGTCGCCGGCACAATATGAAGCACTCTTGGCAGAAGTGAATGCTGGACCATCAGTCACGTTCACAGAAGATGATATGCTGATCCCAAATGCCAGTCACAACAGACCGTTGTATATGAGGGGCTCCCTGAACTGTCAGTCGCTGAGCAGGATACTGATAGATCCCGGGGCTGCTGTAAATATTCTCCCGTATCGCATCTATCAGAAATACTACTTTGATCTGCAGCTTACCAAGGTCAGAGACATGAAGATTGCTGGGTTCAACCAGAAATGTGAAACACCTCTCGGGGTGGCTGATTTCAACCTCACATTGGGCGACCTCACTACCATGGTACGATTCTATGTGATCGACTCCAACACCACGTATAAGGCCCTGTTGGGGAGACCGTGGCTGCATGAATATCAGATAGTGCCATCCACGCTACACCAATGCATAAAATACTGCCATGAAGGAAAGGAAGAAAGGGTGTTTGCAGACCTACATTCCTTTGAAGTGTTCGAATGCCATGTGCTCGATGCCTCCTACTACACCGAGGTGTCACAAAAGGATGAAAAGAAAGAGGCTGTGATCAGCCAGAAGAAGCCGGCGACGAAGGCAAATGATGGGGACATCACCACCATGCCCACGTTCACAGCTCGTCTCCACGCCCCGGTTGCATCCGGCATGATCTAGTCATTTAATTCTGAGTCCTATGTAATTTTTATTTGAGTCATTTGATGTAATTTGCATTTTATTTGAGTCATGTTCCTAGGTCTAGCATTTATTTTCCTATGTTTGAGTGTCATTAGAATGTGTAATGTGCTAATTGGGCCCATTTCTTCGGGCTTGGCCCAATGAGCTCCCCTACCCCTTCGGTTATTTGTCAATGAGTCCTTTGTCAGGGTCTTTTGTAGAAATGTGGGTTTCCTATATATAGGACCCCATTTCCCCCCATCTGAACTTAATGAATGAATGAGTTAAAATTGCCATTTGAGTTCAAATTGGAGTGATTCCTCTAGTTTTTTGGGTGAGAGACCCTAGGGGAGAGATTCCCCACCTATTCCCCTCTTAATCTCTCTATTTCACCCCTCTTTCTCTCTCCTCCAACCCCAATTTCGAATTTTCTTCTCTCTCCTCCCCTCCCCAACCACCTCCACTAGCTACCCACCTCATTCAATACCCCTCCACTTCCCCAAGTTGCCATTACTCCACTCCCATTGTCCCAAGGAGGCATCTCCCACTTTCCAACACAATCCCACCCCTTCCCACACAATCTCCCCTAGTTCCCACACAATCCCCCACTCCCAAGACCATTTCAAATTTGAATCCACCATTCCCTCCATGATTTGGCCGCCCCCCCCCTCTCCCTTCTAGCTAGGGTCGCCCCTCCCATCTCCCTCCATTCACCTCCATTGCCTCCACCTTCCCCTACCTCCAGCTGAGGACCTGCCCCCACTGCCCCCTCCCATCCCCTTCCTATCTCCAGTAGCATTCCCCATCCCTCCATACACACTACTTCTTCCACCCCATCACCCCTTTCATACATACACCTCCCCATCTCCTTCTTTAGAAGCCAACACAAGAGCTGCAGGTTGCTGTCCACAGGTTGCAGACAAACCAGTCTCTTGCAGCGGCCACCACGACGCCATCCGGATGAGTTTGAAGACACAAGAGCCATCGCTGGAAGCTTCTCCGGGTGTTCTTTGCAACAGAAGTGATCTCACCCCCATCCGAGTTTGGTGCGGCCCGGGAGGTCCAATCTACCCCGACTGCGCAGATCTGCCCCAACAGAAGACCTGATCTGGAATAGAAGCTCTGTCCCGACAAACCACGGAAGAATCAGCTCTCAAGTTCTTCTTCAAAGTCCTACCTCGGCCTGTATACTTTCAGAATCAAGAAGCAGAAGTCCATTCAGCATATGGGAGCAGAAGTTACAAATTTTCTTCCACGATTGCGCGGCTCTGCTTCCCACTGTCTGCATCGACCCCTCTTCACTCTTATGGTTCTACAGGTCGACTCCGACATCGGTTAGCATCTTCGTCTGTTTTGCTGCGAAGAAGATTCATCCACGGTTTCAAAGACTCTGACGGTGCCTGATTCCGACGACGGGAGCGGCCGGGGTACCCTCTGCATCCTGCTGTTAGAAGCCAGTTCCTGTTAGTCCGAGAAATAGAGGCCCTGTTCAAGCTCCTGCCGCGACCAGAAACGGTTCCATAAGAAATTGAGGAAATTCTGAGGTATCCCCCTCCCTGTTACGAAGCTTTCGCCGCTGGTCTTGCTATCAGAAAAATTCGTGAGTGGGATCTACAGCAGCAACACTGACCCCCTGTCCCTGTTCGCAGACAACCGGCAGATTCGGCATCCACACTTAGTCGTCGTTCTTTGCATTAATTTCCCCACCCCGCTTGGCCGGCTGAAGGCCTCTCCCTGCGTGGAGGTAGTATTGATGTAATACTATTAACTCCCACCCCAAGATCCCCCTCCTGCGAGAGGTGTAGTGGTGTAACTTGTTTGGGCAGGTCAAGCGACACCGCCGCAGCGTGTGGGGATCCACTCGCCTCCCCGCTCGCCCTCGTCTCCGACCGGGACCGATTTCTTCAAACCGGTCGAGCAAGTGCTCAAACCTTCTCTCCAATTAGTGCTTGTCATTCAATATTAGTTCTTAATTCCGCTGGTTATGCGAGTGAGAGCCCGATCCTCAAGCCCCACAAACTTGAGTGATCACCGTGGGAAATTGCAACCGGTGCCTTTGGCACTTCGTCGGCCACATTGAATTGGGCTTCCAAATTCATTAGAAATTAAATCTTGGCCTTGCTGGCCCTCTACCAGTAAGGGCCCAACCCCTCAACCTCACCTTGGCATTACCAAGTCACCCCGGGCTTGGGTGAGCGACGAGAGAGCGGCAGCCCAATTCGGCCCATTTGAATGCGATTGTGCTTGCTTGCATTAGGTCCGAGGTCGTGTCACATCAATTGGTATCAAAGCAAGTCATTGACTTGTCTCTATCAAGTCATGTCCTAGGGCATACTTGCATTGGAGTCATCATCAATCCGACCCTTGCATTGATTTCCCCGATCATGATGGCCACCTACTTAGCCTACTCACCACCCATGGACTTCATCCTAGATAGGGATATTACCTTTGACGGATCGCATTCTAGTGACTATCTTAGGTGGGAGACTACCATAGAAAAGTACTTTGAAAAGACTTGGGTATATGGATCCGCGAGAGTCCGAAAGGCCAAGGGACGACTTCAAGGTCAAGCCAAAAGTAAGTGGGAAGACATAGTGGGCTTAAGGAGGGTTAGGAGGCAAGTGCCCATTTCCTCATGGGATGATATGAAGGTTGAACTTAAGAAGATCTACATCCCCAAATATTCTCATCCCCTCTACTCAAACACCCCTAGCCTGAGGTGCACTACCACTCCCCCATCCCCACCCGACCAACTTGATACCACCTTTAGGCCTCCTCCCCCACCACTCCCAACAAATCACTTCTCAACCATCATAACTTCACTTCGCAACGAAATCCTCTCCCTTCAGACCCAAATAAACCAAACATCCACCTCTCCACCGAATCCCCTAAGGGTCCCCACACTCCAACCAAAACCCCCTTCCGCAAACCTCGCTATCCAACCCCAAGTGGACCCCATTCCCATCCCTCCACTTAGAATCACGTCGACCACCACGACCCAACCCAAATCCCATCACCCAACCCACCTTCCACTTCCAACTCCAATCATATCCCAACCTAAGCCTCCAATACTTCCACTCCCAAACTCCACACTACCAATCCCAAACCAAGTTTCCCTTTACCCTCCACCCCGGGAGTACCACACACCAACCCTCATCACCCCAAAAGACCCTCTCACCTCCTTGGTAGAAGAACTCATACCCAATTCAATAGTTGAGGACACTCCAAATCCACTCCCCACCTTGGAGGAAACCCAAGTCCAAGTTGAGGAAGAAACATCACACGATGGCCCTCACCTTACATCACCCTCACTAGTTGGGACCAAGCTCATTTTAGAAGAACCTATTGTTAGTTGGCTAAAGGAGAGCCCAATTAGAGAGATCTCGGCCCATGTTTTTCCTCCCATAGAAAAAGACCTTCCCATAGTGCCCTTCTTCTCCTATCACACCACAATCCAAACATCATATCAAGTGGAAACCTTAGAGGACCTTCTCAAAGGCATAGCATGGCAATTAGAGATGACTAGCACGTTGACCCCTATGATCGAACAACCTAGGAGCCTTAGCCTCCTACACCTATGCATAGGGTCTATCACCTCGGTTTGCACCATTGGTTGCTACACTAGCGACCTCCTTCTCTTCCTCCCTACACCCGATGAGCCCAACCTTCTCCTCGATTTAGAGCTTCTTATCTCGGGTAGAAAGCCAAGCCCCCCACTCATGGATGACCCACTTGCCAAGAACATTAGCCCAACTATCATGAAGAAGGATGACTTAGCACCTTTTAAGGATCTTGAGGACATGGATTTCCTCCCCCTAGGTAACCCCTTTCATGATCCATATGATCCATTCCAATGGGAGTCAAGAGACTCGTGTGACCCAAACACTTTATCCACCACCCACCTTTCCCTACACCAACTCACCATGTTTGACCTAATCCACTCCATCTTAGACCCGGGTTACGCCTTGGAAACCATGACCTCAGGCCACATATCCCTAGGTAATAAGGTTGTGCCCCACCCCATGATGACCACCTTCTTAGATCCATTCGATCCGTTCCAATGGGAATTCAAAGGTTGTCCCACACCTATACACATGGAAGTCACTTTTGGGAAAAGTATGCATGTGTCTAGGCTTTCCACACCCCTTGGCATGAACACTATGTTGGGTCCATTCATTCATATCACCCACATGTCAAGTAGAAAGCATGAGTGGTCCAAATTTGGATGTAGTGGTCCACCTTCATTCATCATGGGTCTTAAGCATATCAAAGGCATCTACGGATGTCCGGGTCCCCCGACATGCATCACCACTTTGCATGATAGATTCACATATGGTTACCCCGGTCCACCTAAGCCCACCAAAGTCTACATGACAACATTGCATGATAAGTCCACATATGGTTGCCCCGGCCCACCAAGGCTCATCAAGGTCCATATGGCATCATGGCATGAATGGTCTATATATGGTTGTCCAGGTCCACCCATAACCACTAGAAGGTCAGCACTCACAAAATTGCATGATAACCTTTGCAAGCACATTAGCAAGAAGAATGAGGCTTATAAAAGGCTGGCCGACTCTCATCGGCGTCACCAAGAATTCCATGAGGGTGACTTTGTGATGGTAAGGACGAAGAGGCTCTCCCCGGGAGCCGACTCTAAACTGAGGCGACGTGGGGCTGGTCCCTTCCAGGTCTTGAGGCGCATAGGTGCAAATGCCTACGAGTTAGATCTCCCTAAGGAGTATGAAATAAGTCCCACATTCAATGTTGCCGACCTAGTGCCATATAAGGGACCCACGGTGGTACCTAGTAAGGAGATTGAGCCTACTTCATCCCTTGAGAGAGCACCCACCCATGTTAATAAACCACCAGCCAAGAGAGCCCAACGTGAACAAATTGAACAAATATTGAATGAACAAGTCACTACCACTCGGAGCAAGGTATATGAGCGCTATCTCGGCCGGTGGATGGAACGGTCTCGTTCGGAAGACTTGAGGACAGTACCACTTCTACACCCTCCAAGGAGGGAAGGACACTTACTCGACAGAGTCGAGTTCTCCGCACCCCGGGAGTATGATGGGGACATCACCACCATGCCCACATTCACAGCTCGTCTCCACGCCCCGGTTGCATCCGGCATGATCTAGTCATTTAATTCTGAGTCCTATGTAATTTTTATTTGAGTCATTTGATGTAATTTGCATTTTATTTGAGTCATGTTCCTAGGTCTAGCATTTATTTTCCTATGTTTGAGTGTCATTAGAATGTGTAATGTGCTAATTGGGCCCATTTCTTCGGGCTTGGCCCAATGAGCTCCCCTACCCCTTCGGTTATTTGTCAATGAGTCCTTTGTCAGGGTCTTTTGTAGAAATGTGGGTTTCCTATATATAGGACCCCATTTCCCCCCATCTGAACTTAATGAATGAATGAGTTAAAATTACCATTTGAGTTCAAATTGGAGTGATTCCTCTAGTTTTTTGGGTGAGAGACCCTAGGGGAGAGATTCCCCACCTATTCCCCTCTTAATCTCTCTATTTCACCCCTCTTTCTCTCTCCTCCAACCCCAATTTCGAATTTTCTTCTCTCTCCTCCCCTCCCCAACCACCTCCACTAGCTACCCACCTCATTCAATACCCCTCCACTTCCCCAAGTTGCCATTACTCCACTCCCATTGTCCCAAGGAGGCATCTCCCACTTTCCAACACAATCCCACCCCTTCCCACACAATCTCCCCTAGTTCCCACACAATCCCCCACTCCGAAGACCATTTCAAATTTGAATCCACCATTCCCTCCATGATTTGGCCGCCCCCCCCCCTCTCCCTTCTAGCTAGGGTCGTCCCTCCCATCTCCCTCCATTCACCTCCATTGCCTCCACCTTCCCCTACCTCCAGCTGAGGACCTGCCCCCACTGCCCCCTCCCATCCCCTTCCTATCTCCAGTAGCATTCCCCATCCCTCCATACACACTACTTCTTCCACCCCATCACCCCTTTCATACATACACCTCCCCCATCTCCTTCTTTAGAAGCCAACACAAGAGCTGCAGGTTGCTGTCCACAGGTTGCAGACAAACCAGTCTCTTGCAGCGGCCACCACGATGCCATCCGGATGAGTTTGAAGACACAAGAGCCATCGCTGGAAGCTTCTCCGGGTCTTCTTTGCAACAGAAGTGATCTCACCCCCATCCGAGTTTGGTGCGGCCCGGGAGGTCCAATCTACCCCGACTACGCAGATCTGCCCCAACAGAAGACCTGATCTGGAATAGAAGCTCTGTCCCGACAAACCACGGAAGAATCAGCTCTCAAGTTCTTCTTCAAAGTCCTACCTCGGCCTGTCTACTTTCAGAATCAAAAAGCAGAAGTCCATTCAGCATCTGGGAGCAGAAGTTACAAATTTTCTTCCACGATTGTGCGGCTCTGCTTCCCACTGTCTGCATCGACCCCTCTTCACTCTTCTGGTTCCACAGGTCGACTCCGACATCGGTTAGCATCCCCGTCTGTTTTGCTGCGAAGAAGATTCATCCACGGTTTCAAAGACTCTGACGGTGCCTGATTCCGACGACGGGAGCGGCCGGGGTACCCTCTGCATCCTGCTGTTAGAAGCCAGTTCTTGTTAGTCTGAGAAACAAAGGCCCTGTTCAAGCTCCTGCCCCGACCAGAAACGGTTCCATAAGAAATTGAGGAAATTCTGAGGCATCCCCCTCCCTGTTACGAAGCTTTCGCCGCTGGTCTTGCTATCATAAAAATTCATGAGTGGGATCTACAGCAGCAACACTGACCCCCTGTCCCTGTTCACAGACAACCGGCAGATTCGGCATCCACACTTAGTCGTCGTTCTTTGCATTAATTTCCCCACCCCGCTTGGCCGGCTGAAGGCCCCTCCCTGCGTGGAGGTAGTATTGATGTAATCCCATTAACCCCCACCCCAAGATCCCCCTCCTGCGAGAGGTGTAGTGGTGTAACTTGTTTGGGCAGGTCAAGCGACACCGCCGCAGCGTGTGGGGATCCACTCGCCTCCCCGCTCGCCCTCGTCTCCGACCGGGACCGATTACTTCAAACCGGTCGAGTAAGTGCTCAAACCTTCTCTCCAATTAGTGCTTGTCATTCAATATTAGTTCTTAATTCCGCTGGTTATGCGAGTGAGAGCCCGATCCTCAAGCCCCACAAACTTGAGTGATCACCGTGGGAAATTGCAACCGGTGCCTTTGGCACTTCGTCGGCCACATTGAATTGGGCTTCCAAATCCATTGGAAATTAAATCTTGGCCTTGCTGGCCCTCTACCAGTAAGGGCCCAACCCCTCAACCTCACCTTGGCATTACCAAGTCACCCCGGGCTTGGGTGAGCGACGAGAGAGCGGCGGCCCAATTCGGCCCATTTGAATGCGATTGTGCTTGCTTGCATTAGGTCCGAGGTCGTGTCACATCAGCAAAAGCTTGGTCTCCACCGCCACCCAGGGGCTATGTTGAAAAGCATGAAGTAGCTCACATCTCTTATGCTGATGATTTTGCTCGGATCACCCCTCCTAGCATCCATCCAGATAGCACTGATCAAGAAATGAAAGAAAGGTGCATACAGGTGAAGGTCCCATGAGGTTTAATCAAACCCGTCGCCAGCCTAGAATACCAAACAGTGCTGCCAATGAAGACTATGGAAATCCCTCGCTTCTGCAAGCCACCTACCATATTCTACACCGGGGAGGCAGTCGAAGAAGATGATCAAGACTGCATGGTCCCTGAAGAAGCCACAAACCGGATGGTGCCGATTATAGGCCTGGAGTATACTACCCAGCAGGTTTCGCAGATGTTCTCCAAGATGCAAATGCCATCACTACAATCTGCAGCCCAGAAGAAAGCATTCAGGGAGCTATGGGATCCGCCTCGAGATAATAAGGAACTGAGGAAGATCACACAGCATCCGGGATTGGGTTATACCCTTCAAGAATATTATGAAGCCGAGGTGGATGTCATCTCTACCTTCTACCAGCATGGAGACTCCCCTGGGATAGGATATGATCAATATCCCTTTGAGGAGGAAGAGGTTATGTATCAAATCATAACAGACAATGAAGCCCAAGATGACCAGCCAGAAGCAGGGATGTCTGATAAAACTGAGAGGGGTCGGTGCTGGAAGGACCCGTCCTGCAAGGAGGATCTATTCCAGGCCGAAGCACAATTTGATACGGGAACCCCGGATGAAGACCAGATGGCCAAAGAACTGAGAGAATGCCTGGAATTTGAGCGCATTCTGGAAGAAGTCCGGGCTCTACAGAAAGATGACCTTTCAGGGGAGCCTGCAACAGAAAGATCCCTAAGAGCGGAAGATTCCACTTTTGAATTCTCTTCTGAACCAGTCTCGTCCTCGGGGCAGACTGAACAGAATCCGATGGTATCGGCCTTATATGATAAGCCGACATCCGCTGATGAGCAGGATGACGATACAGAAGAACATGAAACTGAAGAGAATTATATCCCGGGAGGCTTTATTGATTTGCAAGAAGCCCCACCCGAAGTTGAGGACGGAGGCCAGGCCACCGTCGATGAGCTGATAGAAGTGAATCTGGGGTCAGCGGATGAGCCAAAGCCGACATTCCTCAGTGCACTGCTAGAACCAGCTGCCAGAGAACAGTACATACAGTTTCTGAAAGAGTTCCGAGACTGCTTTGCATGGACATATGATGAGATGCCGGGACTGAGCTCTGATGTGGCACAGCACCGATTGGCGATAAACCCAGGGGCAAGCCCTGTAAAGCAGCCTTCAAGGAGAATGCGTCCCGAACTGATAAATCAGATCAATAAAGAAGTCGACAAGCTGATCAATGTGGGCTTTGTTGAAGAGAACCAATATACTACATGGCTGGCCAATATAGTGCCCGTGAAGAAGAAAAATGGGCAGATCAGAATATGTGTAGATTTCAGGGACCTGAATAAGGCTTGCCCGAAGGATGATTTCCCAGTGCCAATTACTGAAGTAATGATCGATGCAACCATTGGCCATGAAGCCCTGTTATTCATGGATGGGTCATCCGGATATAACCAGATCTGGATCGCTGAAGAAGACAGAGTGCACACTGCATTCCGCACTCCGAAGGGGATATTCCACTATAAAAGGATGCCGTTCGGCCTCAAGAATGCCGGCGCTACTTACCAAAGAGCTATGACAAAGATCTTTGGTGATTTGCTCTTCAAAAAGGTAGAGTGCTACATTGATGACCTGGTGGTGAAAACCAGCAGAAAAGAAGACCATTTGCAGGATCTGAGAGTAGTGTTCCAAAGGCTGCGCAAATATGAGCTCAAAATGAACCCTATGAAATGTGCCTTCGGCGTGTCCAGTGGAAAATTCCTTGGGTTCATCGTCCGTCATAGGGGCATTGAGATTGACCCATCCAAGATTAAAGCTATCCAGGAGCTCCCTCCACCAAGGAATCTCCACGAGCTGAGATCTCTACAAGGGCGTTTGGCCTACATCCGACGATTCATATCAAATCTGTCGGGGAGATGCCACCCTTTTCACAAGCTCATGATGAAAGATGTGCCGTTCCTCTGGGACGATGGCTGTCAGGAGGCCTTTGAGAAGCTGAAAGAATATCTCAAAACCCCTCCAGTGCTGGGGGCACCTATTAAGGGCAAACCCCTGATACTGTACATTGCAGCCACACACTGTTCCCTGGGGGCAATGCTAGCACAGATAAATGAAGAAGGCAAAAAGCAGGCTCTATACTACCTGAGTAGGAGGCTGATCAAAACTGAAGAAAGTTACACCTATATAGAGAAGACATGCTTGGCACTAGTCTTTGCCGTTAAAAAGCTCCGGCACTATATGCTGTCACATGAAGTCAGATTGATATCTGCAGCAGATCCACTCAAATACATACTGACTCAACCAGTACTGAAAGGCCGGTTGGGCAAATGGGCAGTAATTCTGATGGAATTTGATATCACATATATACCCCAGAGGGCAATAAAAGGACAGGCTGTGGCCGATTTCTTCGCAGAACATCCTGTGCCAGAGAATGATATGTTGGGGACTGAGTTACCCGATGATGAGACACTAGAAGCCTGCCAGGCTCAGTCAACTATGTGGCAGCTATTCTTTGATGGAGCATCTAGAACAGAGACGGACTCTGATGGAAAGACCAGAATTCGGGCCGGAGCCGGTATTGTGCTGAAATCGCCGGAAGGGGAGGTTGTGCATACTTCCTGTTCTATAAACAAGCCCTGCACTAATAATGAAGCCGAGTATGAAGCTCTGATAATCGGACTGCATATAAGCCTCAACATGGGTATCCAGATGCTTCAGGTATTCGGGGATTCAATGTTGATAATAAAGCAAATCCAAGGTGAGTTCGAAGTGCAAAAGCCGGAGTTGAACCCCTACCACCAGAAAGCTGTGCGCCTCATGGCGAAATTCTATCATATTGAGCTCAAGCATGTGGGCCGTGCACATAATGCCCAGGCTGATGCATTGGCAAAGCTAGCCAGCTCAATAGCAGTCCCACCAGATGAGACACTGAACATTGTTGTCATGAATCGGCGGCAAGTCCCCAGCATGCTAGAAGGCTGCCCCGAAGAAAATGAAGTCGCCACGATCAGTACAGAACAGGCATCTGATTAGAGACAACACCTGCTACAATGGTTTTTACACTAACAGCTGCCGCAGAAAAGAGAAGAAAAGATGAAACTCTTGCGAATCAAAGATTCTTATGAATTCAGGAATGGGACTCTGTTCCGAATAATGGCAGATGCACGCAAGAAGATTCTGCTCCGCTGCCTGTCCACTGAAGAAGCTTGGCAAGCGATGAAAGAAGTACATGCTGGGACAGCAGGTGCCCACCAGGCTGGCCCCAAGATGAAGATAGAAATCAAGAAGCTGGGCTACTATTGGCCCACTATGTTTGAAGACTGCTGCACATTTGCAAAGTCATGCCAGAAGTGTCAGGAGCATGCTGTTGTGCCTAGAAGGCCACCTACGATTCTGCACCCTACGGTCCCTAGCTGGCCGTTTGCACAATGGGGAACTGATGTAGTCGGTCCACTACCGACTTTCTCGGCCGGGCATAAGTATATGCTGGCCATAACAGATTACTTCTCCCGATGGGCAGAGGCTATAGCACTAAGAGAAGTCATTGGTGAGCTGGTCGCCAGATTCATCAAGCAAAACATCATCTTCCGGTTTGGGATCCCCAGCCGAATAATATCTGACAATGGGAGTCATTTCATAAATCAGAAAATCTATCGGCTTACCGAGAAATATAAGATTGAATGGAGGACTTCCACTCCTTACAATCCACAGGCAAATGGATTGGCAGAAGCTTTCAATAAGACTTTGTGCACCCTGCTGGCCAAAGTCGTCAGTGCCAATAAGAAGGATTGGGAAGAAAAGATGTATGAAGCTCTGTGGGCGTATCGCACCGTCTTCAAAACACCTACAGGGTGCTCGCCATACTCCTTGGTATACGGCTCAGAGGCAGTAGTCCCACTAGAGCTGGAAGTCCCGTCACTCAGAGTGGCAGTCCAATACGACCTAGCCCATGGCGAACAAACCAATGCAGAAAGAAGATTAGAAGAATTGGCTGAATTGGAAGGGAAGCGCCTCCAAGCTCAGATGAATATCCAAATGTATCAGGTCCGCATGGCCGCTGCATTTAACAAACTCGTAAAAGGACGAGAATTTAAGAAAGGTGACCTCGTCATGGTCAAGAAAAAAGAAGTCATGACGTCCAACCCGAAGGGAAAGCTAAATCCCAATTGGGAAGGTCCATATGTGATACAAAGGGTCTACGAAGGAGGGGCCTACATAGTTGTTAATCATCGAGGGGAGATCCAATTCTCACCACTCAACGGTAAACACCTAAAGTTGTATCATGCTGCACAGCTGATATTCCCTGAGTAATCGGGCAAGAGATACCTTTTTCTTGGTCTAGCGGCACTACGCCCTAGCCGAGATACCCTTTCCTTGGCTTAGCGGCACTCCGCCCTAGCCAAGATATCCTTTCCTTGGCCTAGCGGCACTCCGCCCTAGCCGAGATACCCTTTCCTTGGCCTAGCGGCACTCCGCCCTAGTCAAGATACCTTTTCCTTGGCCGAGCGGCACTCCGCCCTAGCCGGGATACCTTTTTCTTGGTTTAGCGGCACTCCGCCCTAGCCGAGCTACCCTTCCTTGGTCTAGTGGCACTCCGCCCTAGCCGAGCTACCCTTCCTTGGTCTAGTGGCACTCCACCCTAGCCGAGATACCCTTTCCCTGGCCTAGTGGCACTCCGCCCTAGTCAAGATACCTTTTCCTTGGCCTAATGGCATTCCGCCCTAGCCGAGATACCCTTTCCTTGGCCTAGCGGCACTCCGCCCTAGTCAAGATACCTTTTCCTTGGCCTAGCGGCACTCCGCCCTAGCCGGGATACCTTTTTCTTGGTTTAGCGGCACTCCGCCCTAGCCGAGCTACCCTTCCTTGGTCTAGTGGTACTCCGCCCTAGCCGAGCTACCCTTCCTTGGTCTAGTGGCACTCCGCCCTAGCCGAGATACCCTTTCCCTGGCCTAGTGGCACTCCGCCCTAGTCAAGATACCTTTTCCTTGGCCTAATGGCACTCCGCCCTAGCCAAGATATCCTTTCCTTGGTATAGTGACACTCCGTCCTAACCAGGCTACCACTTATCGTGATCTTGTGTCGTCACGATCTGACACCCTCTAAACAGGAAGGGGGGGGATAGAAGAAAATAAAATAATATATATATATATATATATAATGGGGTTAAAAATAGAGATACCCCGCCAGTCTTGTTCGGACATTCTGAACAAGGGCAAAAATGGCTAAAACCCAGCTGTGGTTAAAACCCGAAAGGGCACTGCAGGCAAAATCGGGTACCCCGCCACGTGAAAATCCGAAAGGACGCGTGGGCAAAAGCAAGAGGGGGCTGGCTCTGGTGAAAACCCGAAAGGGCACTTGGGTCGGTAATGTGGTAACCACGAAGAAACCCGCGTATCTCTTTACGTCCCGCCGTGATAAAACCCATCCAGTTTGGACCTTACGTCTATCCTGGTGAAATTTAAAAAAAAATTTCCTTGCATTGGTATAAACCCAATACCGATGATGAAACCCGTTGCTGATTGATTGGCGCATTGCCCGATCAGCGATGAAACCTGTCCAGTTTAGACCGTACGTCTATCCTGATGAAGCCTATAAAAATCCTTGCATTGGTATAAACCCAATACCGATGATGAAACCCGTTGCTGATTGATTGGCGCATTGCCCGATCAGTGATGAAACCTATCCAGTTTAGACCGTACGTCTATCCTGATGAAGCCTATAAAAATCCTTGCATTGGTATAAACCCAATACCGATGATGAAACCCGTTGCTGATTGATTGGCGCATTGCCCGATCAGCGATGAAACCTATCCAGTTTAGACCTTACGTCTACCCTGATCAAACCTATAAAAATAAAATCCTTGCATTGGTATAAACCCAATACCAACGATGAAACTCGTTGCTGATTGATTGGCGCATTGCCCGATCAGCGATGAAACCTGTCCAGTTTAGACCTTACGTCTATCCTGATGAGACCTATGAAACCCTTGCATTGATGTTAGCACCCACATCAATGATGACATATGCACAAGCGGCGCCCATCAATTATAGAATCAAAGTTTCAATTTAAAAAAAAGGGAAGAAAAGAAGAGACAAAATGGGGTTAAAAATAGAGATACCCCGCCAGTCTTGTTCAGGCATTCTGAACGAGGGCAAAAATGACTAAAACCCAGCTGTGGTAAAAACCCGAAAGGGCACTGCAGGCAAAATCGGGTACCCCGCCACGTGAAAATCCGAAAGGACGCGTGGGCAAAAGCAAGAGGGGGCTGGCTCTGGTGAAAACCCGAAATGGCACTTGGGTCAGTAATATGGTAATTCAAAAAGTTCCGTGCCAACCGACACGATACCTTCATCTGCCTTCATCGGTAAAACCTTCCGTCGGTCATATGGCTCCATGCCCCACCGATGATAAAGCCTTTCTGGGACAGACCTTACGTTTGCCCTGATAAAATCCACATACCCCCATTCGTAAATCCCACCAACATTGAAGCCCATCACCGTTTTGCTAAAGCCTATCCAGCTCAGACCTTACGTCTGCCCTGATAAAACCTACGCATTTCTTGGCAAAGTCCCACCTGCGATAAACCCTACTCAGTTTAGACCTTTCGTCTATTCTGAGGAAACTTATAAATCCTTTTCGCATCGATATAAATCCAATATCAATGATGAAATCAACTGTTGATCGATTGGCACCTCGCCCGATCAATGATGAAACCCTACTCAGTTTAGACCTTTCGTCTATTCTGAGGAAACTTATAAATCCTTTTTGCATCGATATAAATCCAATACCAATGATGAAATCAACTGTTGATCGATTGGCACCTCGCCCGATCAATGATGAAACCCTACTCAGTTTAGACCTTTCGTCTATTCTGAGGAAACTTATAAATCCTTTTTGCATTGATATAAATCCAATATCGATGATGAAATCAGCTGTTGATCGATTGGCACCTCGCCCGATCAATGATGAAACCCTTCATTAGACCTTTCGTCTATTCTGAGGAAACTTATAAATCCTTTTTGCATCGATATAAATCCAATATCGATGATGAAATCAGCTGTTGATCGATTGGCACCTCGCCCGATCAATGATGAAACCCTACTCAGTTTAGACCTTTCGTCTATTCTGAGGAAACTTATAAATCCTTTTTGCATCGATATAAATCCAATATCGATGATGAAATCAGCTGTTGATCGATTGGCACCTCACCCGATCAATGATGAAACCCTACTCAGTTTAGACCTTTCGTCTATTCTGAGGAAACTTATAAATCCTTTTTGCATCGATATAAATCCAATATCGACGATGAAATCAGCTGTTGATCGATTGGCACCTCGCCCGATCAATGATGAAACCCTACTCAGTTTAGACCTTTCGTCTATTCTGAGGAACTAATCTCCGATTGGCACCTCGCCCGATCAATGATGAAACCCTACTCAGTTTAGACCTTTCGTCTATTCTGAGGAAACTTATAAATCCTTTTTGCATCGATATAAATCCAATATCGATGATGAAATCAACTGTTGATCGATTGGCACCTCGCCCGATCAATGATGAAACCCTATTCAGTTTAGACCTTTCGTCTATTCTGAGGAAACTTATAAATCCTTTTTGCATCGATATAAATCCAATATCGATGATGAAATCAACTGTTGATCGATTGGCACCTCGTCCGATCAATGATGAAACCCTACTCAGCTTAGACCTCTCGTCTATCCTGAGGAAACTTATAAATCCTTTTGCATCGATATAAATCCAATATCGATGATGAAATCAACTGTTGATCGATTGGCACCTCGCCCGATCAATGATGAAACCCTACTCGGTGTAGACCTTTCATCTATTCTGGGGAAACTTATGAACTCTGCTTGCATCGATATAAACCCAATATCGATGATGAAACCAGCTGTTGATCGACTGGCATTTCGCCCGATCAATGATAAAACCCTATTCAGTTCAGACCCTACGTTTGTCTTGATGAAAACCACATATCCTGTAATCGTCCCACCTGCTATAACCTCTACCTAGTCTAGACTTTCCGTCTATTTTGATAAGGCCCTTTCTTTCACATTCCTGCAAATTGTCTCCCTCACAGCACATATTGCCAAGAGGGACGTTTGCCGCTACCAACAGAATCCGGTTTAAGCACCTCTTCGGATGCCGTCACGCGGTGGAGCGAGTTCCCCATCCTTTCTCTGAAGGGGTGGACGCTCTCCTGCCAGATACGAGCCATTCGCATGAGGGGTTGCTAAAACCACTACCCCACTTCCCTGAAGTGATAAAACCACATGGAAAAGAAGGCGGATACACATAAAGTAAAATTTTTCTTTTCATTACGAAGTGAGTACATGAAGGGCCCCGAGGGGACATTGTATCACAAAAGAGCACCAAAAAAAAAGAGAGAAGAAGAAAAGAAAAAGAAAATGATTCATGGCTACCGGAAGATATCCTCAAATGCCAGAAGACCCACAGAAGGGGCGGCTCCTAGTTCATGAAGCCGAGCCTCCTCTTCCTGCAGTTGAACAGACTAGTCTCGAAAGGATGCCACCTGCCCCTCTAATAAAGCTGCTTCTTCCTCAAGCTGCGGTCGAGAAGTTGTTAGCTGTGGCAGCTCAGCTCGGAGATCAGACAGTTCAGCTTCCAGGATAGTTATCCGGTCGCGCACGAAATGCTCCCGCTCCGCCAAAGACTGCATTTGACGCTGTCGCTCCTGAAGGATAGAGTTCATCTTTGCCAGCTCGGACTTGCACTCCATTCTTTGCAACTTCAAGGCTGCCAATCTGTCTGACATGATGTGTGTCAAGAAATCCCGGCGATGAACAAATTTTAACAACAAAAGAACCCGCTGGGCCCATATTTCTGTGGGACATCCCATCGCCTGTAAGCCGGCGGTGAAGCGCCCGGCTATCTCCTTCAACTGTGAATAAGTTAGTCCAGGTTGGGACTCCACCAGTTGACGCAGCATGCCCAGGTGTTGCCAGACAAAACTTTCAGGGGAAGTGAAGCCAGGCGAAGGAAGAGGAGCTACTTCAAAAGTTACTTCACTGTCTATATCCGCCCATAGGGTGATATCCGACTGCGAAGAAGAAGACGGCAGGTCTGCCGAAGCCACCAACTGAGCTCTGCCCGTAACCTCTGACGTGGCCGAGAGATCTTCCACCTCCATCTCCTCGGAGGCGGCCGTCGGAACACTCCCGGATGCAACTTCAGGCATCTCCTCCTCAGATTCTGAAAATACGGAAGCAGATTTCGTGGCCGTTATAGGCGATACTCCCAGTTCTGCAACAGATACCTCTCCTTCTTCCATTTCGGTGCCTAGCCCCTGCAATGTCAAGGCTGCGGGGGCCACGGTCTGAAGAGGCAAAGGTTCGCTCTCCATGACTGATACTATGGGAACTGTTGATTCTGGAGCGATGGTCATCACTGCAGCTGGTATAAAGGCAGAACCCCTGGCTGGGTCCATTTCAGCTCTGAAATCCAAAGCCTTGATGAGAGCCGGGCCTTCCCCTGCATTCCGCAGGTCCAATGATGCTAAGTCTGTGGAGGACTGCACCCTCACGGGGACAGGGCGAATTATCTCAAGAACGGCTGCCGAAGCAGGAACAATAGCCAGGGTGCCAGATAAAGTGGCTTCAACGGCTGCACTCGTAGCCGGGAGGGCAATAGGGGATTCCTGTGAACGAATCAATGCAGCGTCAAGCAGCAGATAAAGATGGGAAAAAGGAAACCATAAAGGGAAAAGACTCACTTCTAAAGTGATGCCAATATCCTCAAAAGACTGCAGGGAAGAAGAAAGCCCCGCTGATGAGACCACAAAAGGAGGAGTTATATCTGCCTCGGTATCCAGAGCGGCGAACTCTTCTGGTAATTCTTCTCCAGAAAATGGCACCACCAGCTTGGGGGGTGTAAATGATAAAACAATGGCGGTACATACGGATGGGGCCTCTGGTTTGGAGGCACCCTCCGTGTCGCTCCCGCTGAGATCTGTTTCTTCTCCACCTGCCTCAGAAACGGCCGCAGAGCTACCGGAAGAGATTTCTACTCTGTCCATGGGCGGGGCCATCAATTCTAACATCTGCTTGGAGGAAGACCGGGTAACTATGCGCCTTCCGGGAGCGGGGCCCCATTTCGCCTGGGTCTTGTGACCCTCCCACGGCTGAGTAATATCGCCAGCCGCTCCTGTAATCTCAGTCTCCTCCCCGGCCATCACTATAAAGAAAAGCCTGTGAGAGGGACGATGAAAAGTAGCTGAAATGAACAGAAAAAGATGAAAAGGGCATGCTTACCCTCCGCCTCACTAGTCGGCGTGGGAGAGGGCAACCTGGTCCCCACCTCGGAGGGCGCCGCGACTGGCTCTTGGGCTGTGCAAGAAGGAGTGGTCAGATTTAAACACTCCTCTAAAACCCAGCAAGATAGAATGAAGAATGCAATGGCAGAATATTAATGTTACCCTGAACTGATGCCTGAGCAGCCTCCCTCTGAGTTTCGAACTCGTCAAATGAGGGAATGTCAGGGAGAGGGGTCCCGGTGTCCATCACTACCGAAGCCGATTGTTGAGCCTGAGCTTTCTTGGCCTTCCTGGCCTTCCCAACTGCAGCCTTGACTGCAGAAGCCTTCCTCTTCTTGCCAGGAGGCAGGGGAGTAGTGGTCGGTGCGGCAGCAGGAACTTCAAAATAAGTGGGCTTCTCAGCCTGCGCAATAATCTTCCTGTAGAGCCCCTGCCGCTTTATATCGGGCCGGTCTGTTAAGAACGGCAGAAAGATAAGGGGATCAATAGATGCAAAATTCAGATGCTAAACAGAAGACATTGCAGTCAGAAAGGAAAAGATTATACCTGCTGGTCCATCATAAAATACAGAGAGCGGCCAGTACAGATAAGCCACTTCTTTGGAGCGGGAAGCAGCCTCCTTGATAAGCCAGCAAACATCGCCGAATATCTGGCATTTCTCCACTAAAGCTGCCAGGTCATTATGGCCGCGAGAGTCAAGGCAGCGAAACAAGTCAAGATGGTCCATGCCCCAGCCATCGACATAATGAAATGATATAAACAGTGGCTTGTTCAAAATGCCAGCTATCGGGCTTTCCGCAGATAATTCATGCAAACTCAGCAGAATGAACAGCCAGGACGTTTGCTTATAGTACGTCTGAGTTCTATCTTCCCGGCGTACAAACGTCCTATACGGATGAAATTTATCAACTGGACCCCTCCAATGAGCTACTGCCGGGAGCGGCTCTTCAACAGGAAATGGATACTGTTGTGCCTCCAAGCGATCATCTCCTATATGGCACAAATGTTTCAGGGTCTTTACGAAATTGTCTTCGTTAATAGCGGCAAAGACAAGAGCGGGCGGCTCAGAATTCTTTTCCTTCAGAGCTCGACGCTGGGCCAGATAGTTCTCTGCCTCCCTCTGGTTCTGCGAATAAAGCTTTCTCAGATGGGCCACGGGGATTTCAAACACCGGCCCATGCTGCTGTTTCAGGAAAGAGCGCTCTGCTACATCCCAGAAAGCACCCCTGCCATCCCTGAAAAAGCCGGTCCGAATGTTCCACCATTTAATATATTCTGATGTTACCCGGGGAACACGGTTGGAGACGGTGGGCACCCTGAAGATTGCATCGTCCTGACGATGATAGAAATCCCACCACAACCGGCCGTCGCCGACAATGGTGGACCCATGCTTGGCCCTGCTATCCAAGGGAAATTGAGCAGCTGATGTAGGGATGTGCTGGTCATAACCGAAGTTCCGCCCAAATCGGAACGGATAATATGGCTCCAACAGAAGCAGGCCACCCTTTCTGTAAACCAAAACACTGGGCCGAATTGCCATGGCCCATCTCACCAGCTCCGGTTCCAAGATTGGCCGAGCAGTGTTGACCCCTGAGATAGGGTGGATATATGTCTCTATCTCCTCCAGCTTGCACTCTCTTTGAGGATCAATCAGAGGAGCTGAACCTGCTGCCAAGCTCCAGAAATGTATGCTGCCAGGGGCGTCCACTGGTACTTTTATCAGTCGGCCCCTTATTTTAAATAGCTGATCATAAAAGGGACCAGGCTCAGCGCTGGCAAATTCAATCATCCTGGGTGACACTGTATCCGCCTGCAAGGTTCTCGGAGCTAATTCAGGGAATATACTGCAGACCCAGGCATTGAAGAAATGAAAAGGACCCACGGTCCTCAAAGAACGGGGAGTCCGATGCTTGTGCAGGTCCCCCAAAGATTTATAAATCAAACACAGGGCCGCTGGGCAGAGCGACAGCTTCATCCCCCAGGCCATCTGACAAGCTGGATATATGGCCTCTGGCCGAATGACTGTCTCGTCCCCTTGTGGAAGAGCAAAAGTACACAGCCAGAATGTGAAATAAGCTGCACAGTGTGTGATGGGATCTACCCCTGCCGGGTTGGGACCACCTTTGCCCGCATGGCGCAATGAAGATGGTAGTGCCGATTTATAGCGGGGAGCTCTTATCTGCTTGCTCGCAACAGGACCCATAGAGGGGAAATCTGCATATTTCATGGGACCGTCGAAGAAGTACTGGAGCCACTGCCCGATCCGGACCCTCATTTTGCTACCATTCTCTCGGGGATGATAGCCTTTGGAGGATCCTCTACTATATGCCAGACAAATGGAGCGATAGACCTTCATCAGATATCGGTAAGAGAAGCCAAGGGAATACTTGCCTTCCCCATCAGAGTTGTCTTTCTCGGTGTCTGCCAAGCAGACTTCTTCATACGGTTCACCGTCAATAGGCAGACCGGAGAGCCGTGATAAACTCCAGAGGTCTAGGGATGTCTCACCCTCTGCTGTATAAAAAGTGTTGAACAAAGGACAGAACACTTCAAACATCCCACAGCATAACGCCCTGGAGATGGGATATCGGAATCTGGAAGCAAAAACACTGTGGTATACTCCCGCTCTGATCAGCAGAGGGGCATATTCCGTCAGAACAAACTCGGTAAATTCTACTGCCCCTACTCGGAATAGATGGGAGTCATTGATCTTGTAGTCTCCGAACCAACCAGCCGACAAATGGTACTTGAACTGAATGGCTGAACAATTTAGCACGAAGGGCTCTTCGCGATATCCCCACTTTATAGGTGCCAAGAACATACCATAGCCGGGCTTCTCCCTATGAACTCGGCCGCCAGCATTGTCCCACCGAGCAAGTGTAAATTCCGGTGCCCGGGTCAGCATCTTCTTCTCCGGTTCTAGTTCCGATATTCCAAGGACTGCATCCCAGTCCCGCTTCTCCCCAGGAAGATATATGGCCTTGCTGCGATACACTGATTCCTTCAGGCTATCTCGCTCGGCAAGGATGGCAGCTTCAACTACGCGAGCTATCCGATAATCTCGCAAGCCACCCACTGTGAAGGTCCGGATGAACGGCATCAAGTGGCGATCCTTCGGGAAGTCTGGCCGGTAGTTATTATCCCGCCTGAAGCATGTCTCGGTCGCCGTGGAGTATACCCGGGCCGTCGACACTGTGTCAGTTTCAGAATCAGATGATTCGTCAACTGAAGCTATTCTATCATATCCAACATCCAAGCTGTGCACGTTCAACCAATTTACTGTGGCCCGAGATATGTCTAGCTGGGCCGATGAACTAACTCCAACAGCTCCGGAAGATGCAGCAGCAGAGCCAGAAGCCATTGCTATATCTGTAAACAAAAGAAGAAATGTGGATTAAAAGTCAGTCTTATAAGGATTGCAACATGAGATTCTATAAAAAATTTCGGCAGCATCTCCCCTTATTCGGGATCTGCCCAAAAAGAATAGGGAGTCACCAACCAAGAGGGGGTGATCCCGGAAGCGAAGGGATTGAATCCCCAAAAGACGTCACCCAGGATGGAAGGACTCGCGGCCACCGCCGAGAGGATGAAGATGGCTCGCGCCGAAGAGAGGAAATGGAGAAAAGCTGAAGAAAGAGAAAGAATGGTGAAGAATGAAGAAAAACAGGCCGTCGGCGCCCTAAATAGGGGCCCAGGCGACCAGGGTCTCGGCGCGGTGAAACGCGCGCCGAGAACCTCTAGGCCGAGAGCCCCCGGCGGCCAGAAGGCGCGCCGAGAAGACCCCGCGCCGAGAAGGCTCCCAGGCCGAGAAGACCCCAGGCCGAGAAGCCCCCCAGGCCGAGGCCCCTCTGCGGCCAGGGCGCGCCGAGAAGGCTCCCAGGCCGAGAACACCCCAGGCCGAGACCCCCTGCGCCAGGGCGCGCCGAGAGGGTCCAGGCCGAGAGCCTAGCCAATCAGGCTGCGCCGAGAGACCCCTTCGCCGAGAAGCTTCGCGCCGGGAGGTCCTGCAGGCCGAAAAGCCCCAAATGCTGAAAATAATGACAGAAAATATGAAGAGAAGAAACATCGATGTGCAGAATACTGTTACAGCGAGATGATCAGGTCTGAGAACTGAATTGAAGACAAATTGAGGAAGATACCCTCCAATAGTAAAAGACACCTGCAACCCCCGTGGCGCTTATTCTGCGCTTACGCCGCCCGCAGGTGGGGGGCATTTGTTGACACCCGGAAAATGAACAAGGGTGGAAGCATAATTGAAAAGAAGATCTGACCAACAGCGAAAGACTAAGGATGAAGCTTATCAACCTTTCACCCGGCTAAAGCCCTTGTCAGCCAAAGCTGATGCCCGATGCCAATGTCACTCAGACGGCAGCACTGATAAAGCAGCAGTCACTCGACTAATGAGATCTTCCAGCCATTTAAGAAGAGCTGTACTACTGCTTCGTCCAAGAAGTCACAGACGATATGTCAGGGTAAGTCAGATGTCGGCTTACTGACGGGAGTAATATGAGATAAAGATGAAGCCAGCACCGGCAGATGAAGATGATAAAGGCTCCTGAGAAGATGGAGCAGAAGAAGAATCGTCTCCACAGATTATGCACCCGGCTGAGGTCTTCCCAGACTAAGGCTGATGTCTGAGCTCGTCGTCATTCGAGTGACGATATTGATAAGATGAAATCCCTGTCTACGGACTGATGAGAACCCTGTCTACGGACTGATGAAACCCTGTCTACGGACTGATGAAACCCTGTCTACGGACTGGTGAAATCCCTATCTACGGACTGATGAAATCCCTGTCTACGGACTGATGAAACCCTGTCTACGGACTGATGAAATCCCTGTCTACGGACTGATGAAATCCCTGTCTACGGACTGATAAAACCCTGTATGCGGACTGATAAAACCCCTGTCTACGGACTGATAAAATCCTGTCTGCGGACTGATGAAACCCCTGTCTACGGACTGATAAAACCCCGACTGCGGACTGATGAAAATTGCAATCATGATTTCAATACAAGATGTTTCATAGAGGATAGACCCTTTGGGGTGATGATACACTTAAAGAAACCCCAAGTGGGCCTACATGAAGGTGGCGCCGAAAGCCCATGTCGAAGCCCAGATACTGGCGCCGAGAGACCAAATTCGAGCGCGCCGGGAAGCTTACCTCAAGCGCGCCGTGAAGGTGCCTGCCGAGAAGGAAGAGGAAAAGGGTTATAAAACCCCCTCCCTTCGAAGAAAAAGAAAGAGGGGGCGGCTGAGAAGAAGTAGGGGGAAGAAGAAGAGAAAAAGCCAAGCCAGATAGAAAAAGGGGATCGAGAGAAAAAGGGGATCGATCGAAGAAAGAAAAAGAAAAGATAGAGCAATAGAAAGATAGAGAGGGAGTCCCGTTCGGAGAGCAAGAGCCACCCCCCCTTTCAACCAACAGAGAAGAGAAGAAGAAGGAAAGCTCCAGGTGGGCACTGGGGAGGGAGAGGAGTCAATGCTCCACCCTCCCCTCCTCCATGTTTTTCTTTTATCTGATGTAATATAGCGAGTCCTTTCTCGATTTATCAACTGTAGCCGGAGAGTTCCGGCCTTGATTTTTACCTTTCTGTCTTGCATTTCTCTTTCATGATCAGTGTAAGATTTTTATGCAATGCAATGAAACATCGATATGGCCTGCCTGGGCACTGATTGATCAAGATATCCGATCTCTGTCTCTCTATGTATATGGTCTTTGTCTGAAAGAAATATAGATTAGACTCCTTGGGTTTCAGAGCCGATCGTATGGGTTTGTTCTTCGAAGAGGGACGAGGATAGGACTCCTACCCCCATCTAATGGGTTATTGAGTTTTATTCTCTCCTTCCCTCTCCGATCTCAATGGATGTTTCCCTATATATAATCTGAGTTTTCTGATGAGCCCCCTTATGCGGTTTAGGAACCAGAGATATCAGTCTCTTGGTTTCCTGGACTGTCCAACTCTCATAAATGATGATCCGATCCCAGGGTCCTCCATTCTAAGTATTGAATGCTTAGGGCCTGAAGTTTCTGCGTTGAGAGTCCCTCCTTCTCCGGTTTTCAATGTCACTGGGCTCGTCTGGAGGGGTCGGAGGACAGTCATCTCTTGACTCCCCCAAATGGCCTGCAACAGATAGATAAAACCCTCCACAGGATCAGGTGATGGTCTGATTTCTTTCATTGATTCCATCGTCCAATTCCCTTGGCACCCTTCTAATAGAAACATCCATGAGTCTCCCCTTTTGCACTCCTGGCTCGGCATCAATTCGAGCTTGAAATCCCAGAAAACATCTAAACAGAGCATCGTTTTTGAGCTCTGAAACCCTGAAATCCTTCTGCATTTCATCTTCTCGGCGTGCGAGTTTCCCCGCCGAGAACCATAAGGCCGAGAGGTCATCTCCTTCTTTTAGCTAAACGACAAACCAGTCTGTTACAGCACTTTCCACATGACTCCCTGTGCAAGGCTCCCGGCGGCAGATATTTCAGCTCTGAAACCCTGAAATCCTACAACAATCACACCTTCTCGGCGTGCGAGTTTCCCCGCCGAAAGCTCATCTGCCGAGAGAGCTGTCCCCTTTGCTAAACGACAACCCAGTCTGTTACAAATACTTTCCACGTGAGGCTATGTGCAAGGCTCCCGGCGGCAGACTCCCGGCACGGCCAGGAGCACGCCGGGAAACCCTCTGCCGAGAGCCCCTCTGCCTTCGCAGCCATTCACACCCCTTTTGCCCAGAACTTGATGATGCCCCTCTCGGCGCCCCCCTTTCCGGTGCGCCCAGGAGCCCGCCGAGAAGCTCCAGGCCGAGAGGCCTCCCTCCCTCTCTTGGCCGGATAGAACCCTGGCTGAGACCCCTTGTTGGCCGCCGAAAACCCCTGGCCGAGACCCTTCTTTGGCCGCCGAAAGCCCCTGGCCTTCCTCCCTCTTTTGGCCGGCCAAACCCCTGGCCGAGCCTCTTTTGCCCGCCGAAAACCCCTGGCCGAGACCTATTTTTGGCTGCCGAAAGCCTCCAGGCCGGGACCCCTCCTTGGCCAATATCAAAGCCACGCCGAGAGCCCCTTCTTGCCAATATCAAAGCCACGCCGAGATCCCTCCTTCAGTCAATGAAATCCACTCCGAGGCCCATCCCTGCACCATCTTTCTTCAAACTTCTAAATCTCCCCCTACATCTGTTCAAGGGGATACTCACAGACCATCACTTGTGTCTTGATGAGATACAATAATGGGGAAGATCTCCCCTACAGCTCTCGCCCCGAATCCGGATTTCACCGCTGCCTTATGAACCCAAAGAACCATGTCATTACATGTGTTCTGATGGGTTCCAAGGGAATATTGATCAATGATATGAAGGCAAGAGATGTCCCTGGGCCTGGTGCCCATCTTTGTTCGGTCGTTGTCCCGGCTCTCCGTGGATGATGACCTATCCTCCCTTGGCACAATCCTGGTTGAGGGAACATGCTGCCAAAATTTACATATACCACACCAATCGAGTGTGGTACTCTCTTCCAACCCCGCTGGCCCACGGAGTTATGCCCTTGCGTGATCTCCGATGGTCCTCCGAAGGGGGATATTAATAAGACATCGCACTCGTACCGGGTGTGTTACATCAGGCCGGTCCCCATCCGGATTCCGGGTTATGTGTATACACCCGATCTTTTATGGATCCCACCCTGCCACTGCATGGGTGGTTTCCTATTCCCCACTTGGCATCATCCAAGATGGTGGGAACATGCCGTCGGGTTTCTCCCGTAATTAAC
Source organism: Amorphophallus konjac (assembly GCA_022559845.1). NCBI lineage: Eukaryota > Viridiplantae > Streptophyta > Magnoliopsida > Alismatales > Araceae > Amorphophallus > Amorphophallus konjac. The sequence goes on from CM040120.1 coordinate 295,039,405, forward strand.
AAACCCCTGCTCTGTTCAAATACATTTAACGTCTTGCAAACAGATGAATTTTGTCTCCTTTGAGCATACGGCTTTACCGCTGTCTTCCTCCTACCTCTAGCGTTTAATCAAGGGTTGTCTTCCTTAGGGAGGACGTAATTAACGTCATAGCGTTCAGGGTATGACGGACTTCTAGTCCAGACACGATCACTCACAATCGACTGACCATGTCAGATCGAGCGCACAATAAGAATCGTCACCACGGTGACTGGCACGCCAATGAACCAATAAATCAATAAATAATAAATCAATCCAATAAATTAAATTAAATAAATAAATAAAGATACCACCATAAAAAAAAATCACGTCCACACTGACCCGCTGGCGGTTGATCCCCAGGAGGCGCCTGAGTAGAACGACGAGCAAGCTTGGGCGATGCACCCGTAGACGGCCTAGCAGGAGGCTTGCCGGCCAGCACAGGGACGCTGCCAGTGGCTACCGTGGGGTGCCAAACGGGACCCGGAGTCGCAGAGGGGGCAGGAGGGCAGGTCCGTCCTCCAGAGACCGGGATGGCATGCACCTTAGGCAAAGGAGTAGGATGATTCTACTTACAGTCCCCCACAAGGTTGCCGAGGCGTCGACAGGCGTGGCAGAAGAGAGGGGGGTCCGAGATGACCACCGGCTGCCAGTAACCACCAGCGCCAATGCCAACCCACACACGATTGGGGAATTTCTTGGAGACGTCAAGCAGGACACAGACCATCACTGCATGCGCACGAGTGATGCAAAGTGTGTTACGATCAATCTTGAGGGTCGGCCCGATGCTCCCAGCGATGGAGAGGATGGATGCTTCGTGGTAAAAGTTGACGGGGAGGGCTGGGAGCTCAATTCAAACAGGAACAATCGATGAATCATGCTCCAGCGAGAAGTCAAGGGACCACTGGAAGAACCAGAAGGGGCGGCCATGAACCAACAAAGACTCTTTAAGAAGCACCTGCAAGAAGTCTTCCCGGTTGGAGAAGCGGAGGAGAAGGTGTCGACGGTCCAAGGCACAGAACAAGAAATCTTGCTTAAACTGAAAACGTTGGGCTAGGTGAGCTCGGATGTCATCGAAGGGAGGCCGGCCTTTGGGAGTTCTGGCAATGACGGCAAAGGCAAGCGGTCTGCAGGTCAGCTGTACTTCTTCCAAAGAGAAGAAAGCCGCAGGCTCGCCGGAGTCGGTCGTCGCCGGAGAGTGGACATACAGAGGTAGAACCGGCAGCGTGAAGGAGCTAAGCACCACCTGCGAAAAGGAGGGGGCGATGGCAGAATTGAGGGACGCAAGAGGAGGGCCCCCCACACCGTCGCCAGAAGAGGCAAGCCCCGCTGGCCAAGCCGATGTAGAAGACGCAAGGAGCCGGCCACCGCCCACCTTCGGGAGAGTAGCAGGGGGCGAAAGCGCTGTCAGGGACCACCAGACGGAGGTGAAGGAGCCAACACGGTAGCACCGGCCGAAGGGTGGGAGGCCACTAGAGGCGCGATGCTCACCTGCGGAGGTGGAACCCTAGCATGGGTGACAGGCGACGGGGCTAGGGGTCGAGGACCGAAGATAGGAGGAAGAGGAGGCACCGCAGCCACAGGGGGGGCCACCGGCGGACCGCCGGCCGCCGACGGAACACCTACGAACGGTGAGGAGATGGGCAGGAGGGAAAATAGGGGATCGTATTTCCCTGCTGTCCCGTCTAAAGGGTCAACGGTCAATGGAAGGAGGTGAGTTTCGGTAGACACGTGGGAAGTGGGAGGTGCAAGCGATGAAAAAAGAGAAGGAATGGACGATGGGGATTGGGATGCGGCAGGGGTCGTGTCCGAAGGGGAAATATCGTGGCCTAGCAACAGAGATGGCGTAGGAGAGGGATAAGCGATCAACGGATGAGATGAAGTCTCTAGAGTTGGCGTGTGAAGGGGAGCAAAGACGTGGCAACCGGGAGAGAGAATGGCTGGGAGGGAACCGCAGAGCTCACCGGCGGGAAGCATAGCAGCGGGACCGCCGGAAGCAAAGGCACCCGGGGCCAAGGCATCCGGCGGACTGACAGCAGGGGCTAGGCCATGAACACCGTTAAGAGGAGGGCGAACGCTACCAACGTCCAAACCTTCCATAGCAAGACTGGAGCGAGCAAGGACTTGCACGACCGTAGCAGGACCACCGACGGCGAGGGCCACCGACGAGAGGGCAGGAGGACAGGAGGAGTGGGGAGGCACAGGGCCCCCCCCTCACCCCCGGCCATCGTCGGGGGGCAGCAGGCCCGGCAGGATCAACACGCAGCAGAGAGGGGAAGCTCGCGGGGTTGGAACGGGAGGAGGGGAACCAGGAGGAGAGAGAATGGCATGGAGAGAATTCAAAACTGAAAACAAGATTCATTCATTAAAGCATGCCTTCGTGAACCTCCTCGATTGCCTGCCGAGCTTCCTGAGGGGCAAGACACTTGAGGAGGGGACCGACAGAGGACCGCCGGTAAAATAGTCCATCGAGTAGAACGAATTGACGTGCTTGATATTTGAGACGCCGGGCTTCTCGTGGGTTTCGGTAGCCACAATACTCACAACACTGTGAGGAGTTATTTTATGGGTTGCTCCGGTCATCAGAGGAACGAGGAGGATGAGCAGCGGCACCAGCGTCAGCGTGATGAGGCGACCTCTATGACTCCTCCCCCAAAGAGACATGAGGGCGGCGGAGACAGTGCCGGGGGTCAGGGAGAGGGACAGACCTGACTTTGTACTCGGGACCCGACCTTTGTACATGTGGACATGATATGATATGATATGCTTTCTTTTGTTTTGATTTTGTGGATGTATGAATGTATGAATGAATGCAACAGATTGATACCGACTTACTGATTGTGACTATGACATGAGTGAGACAGACACGTGCGAAAGAGAGATGGCACGAGTGAGCGAGTGAAGAGGTGAGAGACGCGACAGAGTGAGAGGGAGAGATGCTGACTATGATTGAGATGACTGCAAGTGTAAGTGGTACGACTGCGAGTGTGGGTGAGAGACGACTACGACCACGAGAGAGATAGATGCCAAACTGAGTGAGAGAGAGAGAGGGATGCCAAACTGAGTGAGAGAGAGAGACGAGACCACAGCTAGAGTGATACAGGTGAGAACAGGTTAAAATAGGGCTTCAGATATCTAAACGGTCGAAAGGAGACCATTCCAACACGCTATACGGTCTTCTCCTAGACCGTTCAGAGCCACTCGACCGATATAAGAAAATGGTTTAAGATTAGCCGCTTTAATAATAGGATGGTTCCTTTGGACCATGTTATTGATAGAAAGGTCGATTCTAGACCGCTCCACCTCCAGGATTCAAATCATGTAAAAGGTTCGGAACGGTCTCATGAAGACTGTCCAAGTATTAGGGCGGTCTATTGATAGACCGCTCAATGGCACAACCTGAGAGTTCAAGCGGGACTCTCTTGGAGAGTCCCAACCCAAAGATAGACGTTCCAAACTGACCTACACTCTATCCCAACCCACTCTAGGCCTATCTTACCTCACTTCTAGTGGGTTTAGGCCTCTATCCAAGCCCTATAAGTAGGAGGGGGCTCTAAATTCGTAATTTACACCACACCCCTCTTCCTAGGCCTTAAACCTTTGTTATTCCTCATCCAATCATCATGAAAAGGTCCTTTGAGGGGAGTTCCATGGAGGGGGCAACTCATGAAGGGCCGAAGCCGGCCAGGAAGGAGCGGGAAGTGCTCCAACGACTGACTACAATCCCTCGTCACCTCAGCTCGAGCCCTTTGAGAGAGGTATGTTAACGTGATTTTATTCAAATCAATTTGTTCATTTACTTACACAAATCTCCCCTCTCTCTCCTTCTCCTTTTCTTTTTTCCATCTCAGCTTCTCCCTGGCTCCAGATGCTATTCCACTTTGAAGTGGATGGCTCCCATGGTCCGTGTAATGCCCCTAGGAGTGATATCCATCATAAAGTCCTGGCACCTACACCCAGTCTTGGTACTAGGCCAAAATTATCCAAAGCTTTCCCTTGACTAGCACAGCATCTCAGCCTTGGTAGAGATCTGGCATCCTCAGACCCATACATTCATGTTTCAATCTTTTGAGGCCACTATCCTACTAGAGGAGGTAGAGACCTACTTCACTTTTCCTAGGTCTAAGGTAGGTGAGGAAGACTTGGTGTGTCATACCGTGCCCCCTGTAGACCCTAGGCTCATTTTGGGAGGGTTTATACCAGATAGTAGGGACATCCATACCTTCATGGGCCCACGTCAGATCCACCTCCTTCCTCTTAGCCAGCGGGTAGTTGAACATTGCAGGAATATGTGCGGATGGGATGAGGCCATAGCCAAGGCCACGTCAATTTGCCTGTACGGGGCCATCTTATTCCCCTCAGTTGACCATGTGCTAGAGACTCCCCTCCTTAGTACGATCAGTGGCCTGTGGCAGGGTCTTTCTATTTCCCAGGCTGTCCTTGCCTACTTGTACGAGGGCCTTACCTCAGCAGCTCTAGGAGGTCCTCTCTTTGGTTCCATGATGCTCTTAAAGTGCTGGATGGGTGTCAGGATGAAATTCATTCATAAGGAGGATGTCACTTCGGCCAGTCGGATCTTCGGGAGCCACCCCCTCTTCTTCATAGGTGGTGCCTTCGGGTTCTCTCCACAGGTAGAGTGCAAGACAGCAGAAAAGAAGACCAGGGACGAGTGGCGACTGCACATTAACAGGATGCCCCTGGATTGGTTTGTGATGTGCCCTGACTTCCTCCACGACACCACCGTCAGGGTACCTAGGAGGCCAGGCTTGCGCACTGGCGCTGTACAGCCCACATCGGTGCTACCTACTGGTTGGACTACCCAGGACCGTACTACCAGCGCTACCCCACCTTCCCATGCTACAGGCGAGGAGGATCGGTACAGAGGAGGATGAGCAGGCGGTCAGGAGTGCCCTTATCATGTGGGAGGTAAGCAGGGTGCTTAACCTTCCAGCGGAGGTTGCAGAGATTCAGGCGACACGCCAGGCCTATGTTAGCGAGCTGAGAGAGATACGTCCCCGTGGGGATACCCAGCGGAGAACTGAGTGATTTTTCTTTTTTCATGATGTTGATGTAGAGACTTATGCTTAGAGATGTTTGATATATGAATGAATGACATTGCTGGCTTGATTGGCTTGAGTTTGGCTTTTCCTGGTGCAATTGAGTGAGTTTGGGCATGATCTTAGAATGCACACGGTCACACATGTTGACACCCATTTTTTGCCGATAAGTTGAGTCGTTCCTCTTACTCCCATTTGTTGATGTCTCGAGTTATCCATCACTCGTTGGGGCTATTTTCAGGCATGTCTTGGGCCAGTTTTATGGGTAGCCTCCCTCCCTAGTTAGGTCCGAGTTGATTCAGGGCTTAACGGGCCTTTGTTTTGGTTGATTAGGCTTTTCTATGAGTTTCAACACCCATGTACATGTACGGTGCATCCATGGCCGCTCAATCAATGCGCTGTTGCCTGTGGACCGTCCATATATTTTGGAATATTTTTGTTAATTTTCTGAATTTCCACCGACAAGTATTTATGCGGTCCTATGCTAGCCGTTCAACTTGATGAACGGACGGATGGTAGCCGCTAATCTCTCAGAGTCCTACGCTTGGTGGTGTTTCCAGATAATTATCCAATTAATCTATTTATCACCGACAAGGCTAGAACGGTTTGTCTTTGGCCGCTTTACCTTTGAACGGTCTCATCTGAGCCGTTCATCTATGAGAGTCCAATGGTGAAGGTTTCGATCAGTTCGATGGATAATTTGGATTATTTATGATTTATTTTGAATTTCCACCGATGGGGTTGGACGGCCAGAACATGGCCGCACATCCCGTTGAACGGTCTATCGTAAGACCGTGTATCCGTTCGATTGCTGAATTTCAACAGATTTTATCTCTATATCTGTGGCTTTATCTCCAACTTCTCTCGTCATTTTCTCCGCGGATAATGAACCATTTTGAGTGCCATTTCGACTGGATAAGAGATAATCTGATTATCTACGAATTTCCTTTGATTATCTCGACCTGAAAATGCTTCTAAACCCTAATTTCGAGCTAGGACTTTAGGTGCTCTATAAATAGACCCTAAAGGCCGGGTTTGAAAAGGGGGAAGATTTTTGGTCGACGGCGAAGCCCTGCCGCATTCTTGAGTGACCTAGCACCAAGGAGGGAGACTTTCCACGTCCATATAAGTCTCCGGTTCAGGGAGTAGTCTAGATTTTAAGTCTTTTGTATTTGATTGGTTTTGTCCACTTTTTCATTGCATGCATCACTTTTCTCACTTTCTCCCCACGTTTTTCTTCATCTTCATTGCCATGCACACACCCACCCACGTTTATGACACCCTAGGGGTTTAAAATCCCCCAGGTATCCCCCTTTCCACTTACTCATGCTCATTTCTTGTTATTTTGGCATCTACTACACTTTCCAGTTCTAATCTAGGTTTCCTCTTTGTGTTTTCACGTTGTTTTGCAGGTCAGCAATCCCTAGCACGAGGCCCATCCCCTCTGGCCGGCTGGAGAGGGTGGAGGTTGGACCCTTTTGCAACTTCTGGCGTGATGGTCTTGTGCGGCTCTGTCAGGACCGTTCTATGGTATGTACGGTGCATATTTGACCATCTTTCACCGTCCTGCGGTCGTTCCTAAACCATCCATCAGCCAATAGTTCTACATCCCGCGCCCCCGCAGCACTGAAGCACGGTCTGTCGTGCGGCCGTCCAACATACAGGCGGTTCATCACGGGCCGCTCATCCCCTGCAGTGCTGATTTTAAGGCGAGTGTCTCCCTCTCTTTCCAAGATACGGCGTGTTCATCACGTACGGCATCTTGGTAGCGATCACGATTTTCTACTCTCTTCTACATTCCTTCTATTGTCCCATTTATTTTACATATCGATTTAGTAGAAGGGGAGAGTAAAATGAACATGTCAACAGCCCATTTTTTGGTGATCACGGTGGGACACCTAGTGCCCATTGTGTTAGTGGCTTGCTGACTCCCCCTTGCTTTGTTAGTTCTGTGTTTTGGGAGTGGTTTCATGTTTTATGCTGGCCTCTGCTCCTGGATGTTGAGAGGTTGGTATAGAGCCTTTCAAGGTCTTGGGCGGCTACCAAGGCACCATCCTTCTCTTCGACAGGGTCTTGACACCTGCGACTCTGCTGCTATAGACGGTTTGTCTTAGACCGTTCAGGTTTTGTGCAGCTAGCCTTTGGCCGTCTATCCTCTTGGCACAGGTGCGTCTTTGTCTCCTTCCTACCTATTCTGGCTACTGTTATACGGATCTATAGGTCCATTCTATAGGTTGTGCGGGCTTACTGTCGACCGTACATCCATGTTTCATTCCAGCAGTTTCTGATCATCTATTTTATTCTGATACTGCGCCGTGGTTGGAACGGTCCACCCCAGACCGTCTATCTTGTTGTGCGGTCCCCCACAGACCGTCCTTCTGATGCCACAGTGCACCCGAGGTTGCTTTGATTGCCATATCTATATTATCTTTGTTCTCCTTGGTGCCATTTATTGATCTTCCCCTGGTTATATGTTGTTGCTGCCTACTTGCTTTCATCCTCGCATGTTTATTTTGGTCATTGGTTGCTAGTTCACTAGGCTAGATCTTGCATGCACTCCGGTGCACATAGGACTCATGCATTTCATTCACATCTAGTTGCATTCCTACCAAGGTAGGGTTTCCTCTCATCTCCATACTCCTTGGAGCCGACCAGGGGACCTTTCCGAGGACCTCCGTAAGCCCCCGTGCGCCGCGGATTCCCACACGGACGCCGGGTAGGTTGTACCATACCACCCCCTAGTCTAGGGCCTGTAATCATGCGAGAGAGAGTCCTTTAGAGTCTGCCAGTGCTCCATACTCACCCTGTTTAGGTACCTTGTGGTTGAGTGAATTCACATTTTAATCAATCCACTAAGGTCCTAAAAAAGAACTTATAAGAAATCTTCTCGCATCATTTGGAATTTTTTTGGGTAATTAGTTGATTCTTTTCTCATCTCTCTCCTCCATTGTCTGTTGCACGGTGTCATCATTCACATCTTTTTGTCAGATTATGCTCATTAGGTCTAGTTCATCTTTGTGTGTCTCCCTTTAGTCGCATTTGTCCTGCGTTCATTTCCCTCCTTGTATTCATTTGAAATTCACTGTATAAAGTCTCCATTCTCCCCATGGAGCCCTTCTCCCCTGTACCTTATTCCTGCACCTCTCCATCTTCCCTGTGTGAATTCCTCTTCCCATGCGGGCCCATCTCCTTATTCCTCTATTGGACCCTATTCTTTTAACGGGCCTTCTTATCCCGCCCGTGCTGCTGTTAGCCCAATCAATTTTCATTCCCACCTTCGTAATTCTTCCAGGCCCATGCATTCCTCCATTCCTGGAATGGGCTTTCCTTCTTCTCAGGCCGGATCCCCTTATCCGGCCCATCATCATTATCCTGGTCTAAATTCATCATCTCTTGCTCAAGCTAGCCCATATCCTTCTCGGACTCTTCCTACCGAGGAGATGATCGCTCAGGCCCAACGCCAGCTTGATGGATTGCAACGACAAATCAATCCTCAAACTTCTTTGGATATCCCATTTGCCTTTCAAGGTCTTCAACTCCCACTACGTTCACAGATTCCGGTTTATCGTTGCTATGGTGGAGTCGGTGACCCCTACGTGCATTTGAAGGAGTTCTTATATGAGTTGGCCCAGTTCCAGCATGATCAATGCTTGATGGCCTATTTATTTGGCCTATCTTTAGAGGGCTCGGCCAAGGATTGGTTCTTCACATTGCCACAAGAGCAGATGATGAACTTTCAAGCCGTTCAAGCAGGATTTATTCAGCAGTACCAGGACCAGGTTGGGCCCAGATATTCTATGGTTGATCTGGCCCAAGCGAAGATGACGCCCGGTGAGGAATTCTCCACGTTCGTCGACTACTGGCATCGCCTAGTTGCACAAGTCCCGGGGCCTATTCCGGAGGTCGAGCAGATCAAGATGGTTATTTCTAATGCAATGCCCGAGCTCAGATGTATCTTAGCCCTGAATGATATTACATCATGGCAACATCTTTACAGTCAAGCCCCCTTCATTAGCCAACAACTCCTAGTTTTCTTTGACCACGAGTCCCCTCCACCTTCGCCTTCCACATACCCCTTCTCTTCCCCATCCGCCATGGGCCAACCCTCCACTACATATCCCTCCCCGAGTCGGCCTTTCGCTTCCCCACACCCCTATACCTCCATGTGCTCCACCGCATACCAACCCTCCACTACATATCCCTCCACGAGTCGGCCTTCCGCTTCCCCACACCCCTATACCTCCATGTGCTCCACCGCATACCAACCATCCACGAGTCAGCCCTTCGCTATTTTATCTCCCCACACCCCTCCACTTCCGATCAAGGAAACACTACACCCAAAGCGGGTAGATGCCGTCCATTACATTCCCACGCCTTCCATGCCTCCACATCATTTTATCCCTCCACCTTCACCTACGCAACCCCCGCTACCATCTCCATTACCTTTTCATACCGATCGGCATCCACCTTGCCCGAAGCGGGCTTCTCACTCTTCGTTGCCAGAATCTCTTACAGATGTTTTCAGGGCTTTGATGGCCACCCATGCGTTGCAGCTCCCTCTGGTTATGCCTTGTCGACCCGCGGTCGGGAATTTGCTCCAGTTCTGTGAATTGCATCGTCAACAGGGGCATTTGATTGAGGACTGCCCCGAGTTTTGGGAACTTGTTCACAACTTGGAAGACAAGAAGATGATTGATTGGGCTGTCATACACCAAGTTATTTTAGATCTTAGTAGCAAGCAGCAACAACAACAAGCCGTGCCGCCTAGGCATCCGTCTCCACGTCAAGACCAGGGGCACCCTGGTGTTTCTTTAGTTGATAAGGTACCTGCTCCGTTACCCACTTCTTCCTCTATCCCATCTCCTCCACCACCTTTGCCTACTTCAGCCTCCGCTCGGGTAACTTCTCCTTCACCCTCCATTTCCACCACCACTTCTGTCCCCAACGCCTCTCGACGTGTTGTAAAGATACGCCGAAGAGCGCCACCACCCGCCACTTCCTTCACTACGCCACTACCTTCCTCTCCTCCTTCTCCCCATCCCTACCTTCACCTCCTTCCTCTTCACCTCCACCATCTCCATCAACCACGTCACCCCCTTTGCCACCACCTTCTCCACCCCCATCTTCGCCGTCTCCATTGGCCACATCTCCATCATCACCTTCTCCATTATCCCCATTACCCTCACCACCGTCGTCATCACCTCCCCTCGTAATAATCCCTATTCCGTCGCGTTCACAACCATCCCCGCGACCGATGCCACTTCTTTCGCCATCATCCTCTGAGCCCGAGCAGGCCGACCCTAAACCCATACCTCCACTTTTGCCTTTACCTCCACTCATGCCCGTCATCATTAGTATTTCTCCATCACTTGCGCTAACGCCACCCGCACCCATCAAACCTCCTCCTTCTAACCTCCCCCTGCCACTTCCCACTTCGTAGAGCAGGAACGCGCTACCTTTGGTGCCCCTCGGGTCTACTCCCCAAGGAGATAAAGAGCCAAGCCAGGTTTCAATCGTGCATTTCAATATCCAGAATGTTATTTCCCGCATGCCGATCCGAGTCCTAGCCCTTGGCTGTTTTGGGGACAAGGAGCCTACATTTGCTATGAAGGCGATTGCTGAGAAGAGTTACTTGGCACTGGTTCCTGTTCCTTCTAAAGCGAGGCCGGTGGCAGTCTCTTTGCTCGCAGGAGAATCCACAATTGATGTTGTTATCACCCCTCGCTTGATTACTATTCAGTTCACTGGCCCAGAAGAGTTTTCTGCCCGGATGGTGCTAACCCACACGGCTGCCGAAGGTTTAATGAATTCAGCATTAAAGGGGCAATTGGCCGTGTCTTCTACATTTTCCAAGGACATTTTGCACGTCTTATGTAATCTTCCTCGGTTTATTGGTGAATCGGTCACGTCAACGCCGCGCATCACCCTCCCTCAGTTCTGTCCTGCACTTCTAGCAAGGGAGTTGTGCTTCATGCCCGATTACCGAGTGGAGTTGCCAAATCTTATGCTTCTAGTGCTGAATGACAAAACTCTATTGCTTCCTGATGCTCATCCCAAGGAGTTAATTATTCTGGAATGTCCTTCTGAGGTTAGCACCGCACAGCTAGGGGCAGCCGCCCCGATGAAGTTGCATGTTCACAGTCGGGCCAGGTCGTCTGCCAGGTGGGCCTGTTATATGAGAAGGTATTGCTTGATAAGAAGCCCGAAGGTTCGAGTCCGCACCAGGCGGCGTTGTTTCGAGACGATTTCTACTAAGAAGAGGCGATGACATAAGTTCAAGGGCCGTCAGTTGTACACTTGGGGGTCCACTTCCTCCTCTCCTTATTCCGTCCATTCGTCTTTTCTTCTGCTCGATTCTTATCCTTGGGTGGTGTACCTTCCACCACCTGACCATATTTCCGCCTTCTTCTCCTATTCTCACCATTCTAGGCATCGGCCTATGTCCCCCTCTTCCCCTGATCTGGGGGCATCTTCTAGTTTTTCTCCCCGGGTACGCCCGGATTTCACTTCTCGTCTCTTTCCCCCCACCCTGTTGGGGATTCCTTTGTGATCGTTCCCCGACCTTGTCGGGTGGTTTTTCTGATCCTTCCCCAACTTTGTCGGGTGGTTTCCATTTATTTTCCCCGACCTTGTCGGATGTTCATGCATTTTCTGTTGGGTTCGGTGCGGTGGATTCAGAGGGGGGTGAATGAATCTCCCCTTTAAATAAATTTCGCCCAATTAAAATCTAATGCTCAGAACTGCGGAATTCAGATTCACCAAGTCAACTGATATGCTTATAGATGAACTGACTAGTGACTTAGGAACAAAGTCAAAGGACTCTCAAAACTACAATCAACACACAGTGTGCAATCAAACCATATCGTGCCTAAGCATTCATCTAGCGCCAATCAGATAGAAGAAATCAAACCAAAGAGCGCAAAGGGTTTTTAGGTGGTTCCGTCCTCCAGACCTACATCCACCTCACACTCAACCCGAGTGTGGATTACTGCTGACTCACAGCTTGAACCGCTAGGCATCAGAGCTTGCCTACAACTGCTGAGGACTATAGCTTAACCTGTCCAGAGGAATCCTCCTCTGCCCGCTGAGCAACACAGCTTGCTGTCCGAGACCAAGTCTCGCCCGCTGAGGAATTACAACTTAACCTGTCCAGTGGAGTCCTCCTCTGCAACCGCTGACTAACAGCTTGAAGAAAGGTAAAAGATGAAACAAGAAAATAGGAAACAAACATCAACATAAAGCTGTATGCGATGAAACACAATGTGACTCTCAACAGAGCTGACTGGCCTGGATTTGATCCACAATCCAGTGAAGACTAATCTTCAGACTGCTCTCCTCTTCTCTCGATCTCACTGTCTCTCCTCTTTTTCTTTCTCTTCTGCTTCTTCTCACTTTCTTACTGGATCGTGCATGCTCTCTATTCTTTCTCTGCTTCAGTCACACTCACCTCTTCTCCCATCAGACTTCTCCTGAGGAAGAAGCTTCATATATATAGCAGTAGCTAGGGCGTGTGTCTTCCACAGTTCCCGCCCGAATGTTTTGGCCACGTGTCATCATCCTATCAGCCCTTACAGCCTCGGATCACGTGCCTTTCATTAAGCTCTGTAAAGAGTCCCTGTCAGTCAGTCGAATAGAAATATCAATTTAAGGTTGAAGCCTTGTATAGACTTTATGAAGGCAACACTAAAGCATGTACAGACTTCACGTATGCAACACTATGGCATGTACAGACTTTGTGAATGCAAAGCTAAGGCAAAGCAACACACAATGTGCAGGCTTCGTGCAATGCATGAAGCAATGTATAGACTTAGAGTGAACGATGCACAAGTGCATGAAACACACAGACTGTATAGACTTAGTGTGGCCTTGTGCAAAGGCAATGTACAAACTTGATGCACGAACTGTGATGCAGTGTGCACAAGGTGAAGTATGCACAACAATAATGAATGCACTGACATGCCGTTAACAATTGTATTGACTTCGTGTGCATGCGACATCAATGTACAAACTTGCTGGTTTGTTATGCAGAATGCACTTAAACAAAGTATGTGTGGATGCACTTTTGGGACGTTGCTCATTTTATTAGTTTATTCATCCTTTTGTTCGTTTGTTCGATTTATTAGTGCGAGGGCGTGCCAGTCACCTAGGTGACGATTTATGCGGGCTTGAAAGAAGACCATGGTGCGCTCGATCTGACTAATCAGACAATCGTGTGTATCGTGTCGGGGCGGAGAACCCGTCGTACCGTAAAGGCTACGCCGTTAATTACATCCCCTCGGAGAGGAGAAAACCCTTGATTAATCACCGTAAAAGGGGGCCCAATGGCCTGAAATTCATAGTAATGGAAGCGAGAGTGAAATCTCAGATTGCGTTTAAACGAACCCCACATGGCGGTTTAAACGTTCACAAACGTGCACATGTCGGTCACTGGCGGACCATTTCTTGTTCGGACGGAAGTCCATATTTGTAGCGTAAGAGACGGTGACAAACCGTACAAATGTCTACGGCAAGTTTAATGCAAGTGCGGGATTAGATCCCAGTATATATGTCGGTCACTAACGGACCATTCATTGTTCGGACGAGTGTCCGCATTTGAAGAATCGAAGGCAGAGACAAAGCCATATGGATGTTTGCAATAGGTACGGCAAGTTTAATGTGATTGCGGGATTGAATCCCGGTAGAAGCGGGTCAGCTTAATGAACTGTTGGCCCGAGACGGTTCGGGACTATGACCATATCAGGAATTCCGAGGCTCGCGTCCGATACCACGAGGCACTCTTGATTTCTCTTTGCTGCACACAGTCCTGGGGGAGTGAATTGTTAAGTGTGAAGCCCAAACTCGCCAACGTGCGCCCTTGCCCCCGGAACAATATTTCGATTATGGAGGGGCAATATACAGGCACGCCGGATTAAGGGAGAAGCCATGGGGAGAGAGGGGCGCGCCGGATTTAAGCACTATTCATTCCAAGAATTCAAAAGTTGTTTCGAGTGTGAAGCTATTCCAGCACGGGGGGGTACCGCGCCGGATTAACCCACGCCGGATTAAGGGGCACGCCGGGTTAGGCTATGTGGGTTTTATTTCATTCTGTTTCTTCTTTCTTTCACATGTGGGTGACTTTGATGACTGATTTGTTCATTCAATGGATGGATTAGGCTTGTAGAGAGGAAGTTTAAGTGTTTTGATCACTTGTTAAGGTGAATTAGCATGAGAGTTTGAATGTTTTATTTGGAAGGCTTTGTTTATGCAGAAACTCGGAGGTTCAGTTTGATTCAGAGGCTTCAAATATATGATGTTCTTATCTCCAGAGAGCTTAGTCTGTTCGTTTGTTCTTATATGTTCTTGTTTCTGGCAAAAATCGGGCAGCATCTCCCCCGGACTGAGGTTTGCCAGAGAAAATAGATAAACACCAAACAGATTACTCCGGGGTGAACCTCAGAATGCGGACCTCACGGTGGTCAAATAACCCAGATGTGAGTGCGGAAAAAGAAGCTCGAGGACTAGCCTTCAAGAGCTCTCACAACTCACGGGTGATGATTCGCAAAGCGGGACGAGCATTTGCAAGAAGATAACTCTCTTATTCATCCACAAACCTGGGGAAGATTGAAATACAGCAGGGGATCTACCCCGAAAGCAAGAGAAAACAAAGGGGGAGGAAGAAGGGAAAGCACTCACGGAGAGGGGGATAGAGCACAAGCTCTTCCCCCTTCCCAAACTCTCTTCTCACCCTCACCTCTCTTCTTCTCTTCTTCTCTCTGCAACCCTTGAATCCCTGAAGCCGTGGAAGTAGAATAACCAGCCGAACCCAAAAATCCCAACCTACCACCACAGTTTCCTTCTCTTTCTTGGCCCTTTTTATACTTCTGTTCTCCCGTAGAGGATGCAGGGGAGGTATCTTCTGGGGAAGAAAGCTCCCAGAAGCTTCTTTCTATCTTTCCCCCCGACAGAGGAGTTGGTAGCCGGCTCTTTATGACTTCCCAGGGCTTGGCCGATGGATTCTTGGGTGATGTCGGGAGACTTCTCTGCTTCACGCAACTCTCGGTCCATCTGTCTGCGGGAAACATGGGGCCGAAATCCAGATGGGACAGCTTCGGGTTAAAAAACGGCACGACATTGTGTGCGCCGGAATAACAACAAAACGAGAATGGCTTGAATAGTAAGGCATGAATAGTGATATGAATAGTGGCATGAATAGTGACACGTGAATAGTGATGCGCGCCGGTTTAACACCCCAAGGGAGAAGGGAGCGCGCCGGTTTAAAGAATCCCAAGGGGGGGGGCGTCGGTTTAAGAGCGCGCCGGCTTAAGTGATGGCCACGCCGGTTTTGGGCTTTTTCTTAAGGTTTCGACAGTTCTGACGACCGTTTGTAGTCCCAGAATGTTCCAGTTACAATGCACTACCTCTATAGTGTTTGGTTTGAAGCCTATGAGCCCCGGTTCAGAATTGCGGATGGTTTTTAAGATATGCCGAACCCGTGTCCGAACTCTCAGGTTTTCTCTTGATTTGGGTTCGACATAGCCGTTTGGAGAGCCGTGGCCATGCCTTCTGCTTGAGGGGCTTCCTTGTCGGGTAGCCGGCCACCAAGTGTGTTCCCGTCTAGATTGGGCGAGGTATGGGGTTTCTTTGGCATCTCCATCTTCGACCTGCTCTCGGATGCGGCGACGTACATGCCGTATGATCTTCATCATCATTTTTTGACGTCCACAGTATGCACAACGAATGAATGCATGGACATTCCTATTGAAGAATGTTCAGACTTTGCAACAACGAATGTGCAAACTTTGTGTTTGTGCAGCTAGCCAATGTATAGACTTGGCGTTATGAAGCACACAGGCTGTACAGACTTGTGCTAATGCTGCAAGTGGACAATGTATAGACTTTGCATATGCACATGAGACGCTAAGTGTATAGACTATACTGACGATGTGCAGACTTAATTGCATGAAGCACATGATGCAATGTACAGACTTGCCGAATGCACATGAGACGCTAAGTGAGACGGACGATGTACAGACTTGCTATGATGCATGGACTAAGTCTAAGTCTGTATACACTTATATGTTATGCAACAGACAATGTATAGACTTGATCGCGTGCATGTGCCAAGAAGGTTGTATAGACCTTGCTAATTGATGCACGAACAGACGGGGATGTATAGACATAGTCTATGCAGCGATGTATAGACTTGCACAGTTCTAGCTAAGGGATGTATAGACTTAACCGATGCACAGACTTTACAAGAGATGCAACATGACACGCTCAATGTACAGACTTGGTCTTACAATGCATAGACTTGAAAGACGATGCATGAGATGGTGCATGAGACGATGCATTGTATAGACTTAGCGATGTAATGTTCACACTCACTTAGACACTGAGTGAGACGCTGGATAATGTACAGACTTTACTTCGTGCAAGCTACATGACAATGTATAGACTTTGAAAGATGATGCATGCATTAGCCAACGATGTACAGACTTGAAGAAATGCATGCAGCAACCAATGTATAGACTTGCTAGTGCAAGGCAACCGCTGTACAGACTTCGTGTGCTTAACACTTAAGCCTGAATGCATGATGTGTAGACTTGAGTGCATGTGTGCAAAACAGACTTTGTGTGTAATGTGCAGACTTGCTATGTGTCGTGTGTGCAGTATGCAAACGATGCACAACCATAGCAGCAATGTACAGACATGTTAAATAATGCACACACATAGCAGCAATGTATAGACTTGTTAAAGAATGCACACACATAGTTGCAATGTACAGACTTGGAATGCAGCAATGTATAGACTTTATATGCATGAATGCACCATGTATAGACTTGCCAAAGGAGTGATGCATACAGATGAACAAATGCATATAGTAGTGAACAAATGAACAAATGCAATGTATGCTAAACATAATGACTGGCTCACTGTGATACTCTCACTGTGTTGCTATCATCAAAACAAAATAGCATATGCATGTGCCTAAGGGGAAAAACATTCTCCCCCTTTTTGATGATGGCAACAAAGTCACAGTGAGTCACCAACCAAATTTTCTTCCCCTTTGACATAATCAAAAAAAAGGAAACACATGAGTGTAACATGCAGAATGCATTGCAGATTTCCCTTAGAACAGCTCAAACTCCCCCTGAATGAATAACTCCCCCTGAATTATTTCTCCCCCTTTGAGAAGGAATATGGATGGATGAAACAGATAATCAAAAGGTAGAGAAGGTAGGAGAGAAGGAACATGAATAAAGAAGGGGTCACTACACAACAGCT
Organism: Amorphophallus konjac; assembly: GCA_022559845.1. NCBI lineage: Eukaryota > Viridiplantae > Streptophyta > Magnoliopsida > Alismatales > Araceae > Amorphophallus > Amorphophallus konjac. The sequence continues at coordinate 295,056,741 of CM040120.1, forward strand.
GAAGCATTGGTTCAGAAGGTGAGCATGATTATAAACAACAGTTAAAGCATAAGAATCAGCAATATATAGTTTTGAAAAAATTCAGGTTTAACAGAGATAAAGATTGAGTAAAGCAGCTGACCACTTAAAAAGAGTAATAGACTCCATTTATAGCAATGAATCTAAGGCACATGGTTTTAATAGAAAAGTTAGAAACAATACCCTTTGTGATTAAACATGAAAGTCCAAGAAGGTAACTTGAATATGTATTGAGAAAAAAATAATTTTCACTCAATGACTTTTGATTTCAAAGGGTTACAATAGTTTGTTTTTCACTTTTTAATTTTTCAGAAACTGAGCTAAGTGAATAGACCTGTGGCATTTATGCTGTTGACATTAGGTGTACACCTTGATCAGAGGCAGGTACCCCCAGTTACTAGGCATAAACTACTAGATCTATTTCAGATCAAGACCTACAAGGAACAATTTTCACCTTTGACATTAAGGGCAGACCTTGATCAGAGGCCAGTACCCCCAGTTACTTGGTGAAAACTCCCCCTATAGATTTGACCCTATGAACAGAGGTAGTCTGAAGCACTTCATGACTTATGAATTCTCCTGCTTCTTTAGAGGAGATCATAGTTTCTCAGTGCAATTTAGCCATTACTCTGTCACTGTGTTCAGCTCTTTACATTAATGTTCTTATTTACTGCTGCCCTGATTTCTTTTAGAGTGATTGTTTAAAAAAATACACACTCTTATTCACCTTTTCTAGATATTTCATGTTTAACACGTCCAGGCATAAAAAAAACTTTTTCTATTCTAACCATGAGACAGAGATTAAGAGCTATAAAAGTTTTCTTTTATCTCAAGTTCTGAAGTGCAGACACTTAACTCTTCAATTTATAAAAGTTAAACCTTTAGTTTCTTTCAATTTGCAAGTGTGATTCTTATAAATAAAAAATTGCAATAATCACAGCTCAATGTACTAAACCAGAAGCAATACTGTTGGTCAGTGAAAGTGATAGGGAAATGATAGCAATAGGCATTAAGATCCAAGAGCATCTGATGTCAAAGAATATGAATGAATTGTGTGGGGACAATGAGAAGTGAAAAAGATTCAATGTACTGAACTTAACTCTCAGCTCCCCTTGACACCAAGATGCAACAATTATGCTATGCAATACTTTTAACTAATTAAGTGCAGACTATGCAACAATGTGCAGACTATGCAACAATGATACATAAAGCAAGTATGCAGTCATTTCCAGTTTATGCACCCAAGTCATGAACATTTTATCCTTATTCAGATTTTTCAAATTTAATGATATGTAGTATACTGCTCTATATGAAGACTTGACCCTTGGTACTTGACGGAGAACCTGGTCTCAAGGACCATCTCACACATATTAAGAACCTCCAGGTAGATTTCCCTGCCTTTTAGTAACTTACCATTTAATATACCTGGGTTATGCAAAGAGATGCAGTGCAAAATAGTCCTATATGCATTGAAAGACTTCCTTGATAGTCATGCAAATGATATATGCAGACATTTGACACATGCATTGACTATATGCATTAACTGAATCATTCAAACTCAGTGCAAAGTATGCATCAACTACAAAAATGATTGTGCAGTGCATCTAGCATCTTATGTACACAGTGCAAAAACTGGCAAAGAGAAGAGCATCAGATTTGTGCTGAATTAAATTCAGTAGCTGAGTCTGGAATGCAAACTGATAAGCTAGAAAAGAAGAAGACATCAGAAGTCAAGCAAACAATCCAACAATTTCAGATAATGAGATTTAAACAAGGTGTTCAGGACTAACCTGAAAGGTAGGATCCTGGGGTTTCTCATACTTGAGTGCCTTGGTTTATTAACCCCTGTTTATTCCTTAACCCAAGGCACACCTGCAAATCATCAAACTATTTTGCACAAATAGGAACCCAAGATGTCTTGGGTCCTGACATGACAGTTACACCTTTGGATGGTGCTCTCCTCATGATCAACACTTTAGAGTCATCTACCCTCTTCAAATAGCAGTTAGCCTTGGAATGTCCTAACTGTCCACAGTAATAACAAGAGATAACAGATTTCATGTTCTCCTTGTAGACATTAGCATTGACATGAACTTGGTGTGAGTGAACCTAATTAATTCTGTTATTGACATGAAAATTTTTCTTTTCATAACCAGCCAGCCAACAATTAACAGCTCTGTGGCCTGGCTTTCCACAGTTAAAGCATGCAATATGCTGAACTTTAGAAACAAGAATATTTCCATGAGAAGCATTGTTTACAAGAAATTTATTGTAACCAAAATCACTTCCATTTACAGGGAATTTAACAAATTCAGAGTTAGATTTCTTTCCATGAGCATGCCAGCAGTCCTTGACTGTATGGCCATGTTTTCCACATTCAAAACATGAATAATTCATTCAGTCAAAATTCTTATAAAATGCATGTCTTTTTGTAGGGATTTTAACAGGTTTGAAGTTAAGTGTTCTTCCCTTAGCATGCCAACAATTTGTAACAATATGGCCCAATTTGCGATAATGAAAATATTGAAGCTTCTTTTTATGAGATGCATGATATTTAGCATGGAACAGTTTATCATGCATTCTAATAGCAGACAAGTCATCTATTTCCATTAGCCTACATTCACGCATGAGATGACCTATTTTATGACAATAAAAGCATTGAGGCCTTTTGGTTTGAACAGAAGAGGGTTTCTTCATATTAGAATTCCTAGCGTGAATTTTATCAGATTTCTCATCCTTCTTCATGATAAAACAATCAACCATCTCATGACCAAACTTTCCACAGTAAAAACATTTGACATTCTTGACAGTAGATTTGTTGGCCTGAACTTTCTTAGCATGCTGATTGTTATCATTCTTTTGATTAGCAGACATATTTGAAGAAGAAGCTGAAGTGATAGCTAACTCAGAGCTACGCACAAAGGTTATATACAGTCTTTTTCTCTCTTCCTGCTTATTGCCTCCATCAGAGACTTTCTTCTTAGATGCAACCTTCAGACTTTCTTTATTCTTCAAAGACTCAGATAGAGATTTGTTCAGTTCAGTGATTTCATTTTTGAGAGAAGAAATGAGCATTTCAGAGTTTGTGATCTTTTCATTAAGTATTACATTAATAGCTTTGCAGCTATCAATCTCTTCTATTAATGTACTCACTTTCTCACACTCATTTTCAAAAGAACTCTTCCCTTTTTCTAGCATTAAGAGTCTCTCAGACATTTCAGTATTTAGAAACTTCAGCTCTTCATTCTCCTTTCTTATTTGCTCATTCTGAACCCGTTCATTAGTTAGGATTTGATCATTTCCTAATGAATTCAGCTTATCTTCTAGTTCAGAAATCTTGGTAGTAAGTTCATCATTTTGAATTTTCATTAAATTATTCAGCTCCTTATGTTTGCAAACATCCATCAAACATGCATCAAAAGATTTTTTCAGTTTAGAACAATTTTCACAGGGAGCTTTCAAATTTATCTGATCACATTTCTTTTTCAACCTTTTATTCTCAGATTTTAATTTTTCACATCTATCAGAGAGTTCCTCATTCATATCCCATAAATCATCAATCGTGATTTCTTCGGATTTAGATTCAGAATTTACCTTGGATGAGGCTTCCTCATCATCATTTCCCCAATTTGCCATCATGCAACTATCCTCATATTCGTTATGAGCAGAAATGACTATGTCATATATCTCCTTTCCAGAAGTGCACCTGAGAGCAAAAGGATATATATCAGTATTAATCGCAGCTCTCAAGATATTAAGAATTATGACATTGTCACGGTTCTTTATTCTATCCTCTCTAGACCACTTGGTCTCATCATGAGGTAATTGATGTGGGCCTTTAGATAGTAGCCTCCATAGTTTGGGATCAATGGAGTCTACGTACACACATAGACCACCTAGCCAACTATTGAGGTTAGAACCATCATAAACCGGAGGACGAGCCATTTGGACAGATGGCAAACAGATTTAATGCGCAAAATAATCGACAAGAAATATATCAGAAGCGAAATAGCACCGAATACAGCAGGATCGGATCTGTAGGTCGTTGGACCCTCTGTGCAGACACCCGCTCTGATACCAAGTGTTGGGTTCAGTGCGGTGGATTCAGAGGGGGGTGAATGAATCTCCCCTTTAAATAAATTTTGCCCAATTAAAATCTAATGCTCAGAACTGCGGAATTCAGATTCACTAAGTCAACTGATATGCTTATAGATGAACTGACTAGTGACTTAGGAACAAAGTCAAAGGACTCTCAAAACTACAATCGAACACACAGTGTGCAATCAAACCATATCGTGCCTAAGCATTCATCTAGCGCCAATCAGATAGAAGAAATCAAACCAAAGAGCGCAAAGGGTTTTTAGGTGGTTCAGTCCTCCAGACCTACGTCCACCCCACACTCAACCCAAGTGTGAATTACTGCTGACTCACAGCTTGAACCGCTGGGCATCACAGCTTGCCTACAACCGCTGGGGACTACAGCTTAACCCGTCCAGAGGAATCCTCCTCTGCCCACTGAGCAACATAGCTTGCTATCTGAGACCAAGTCTCGCCCGCTGAGGAATTACAGCTTGACCTATCCAGTGGAGTCCTCCACTGCAACTGCTGACTAACATCTTGAAGAAAGCTAAAAGATGAAACAAGAAAATAGGAAACAAACAGCAACAGAAAGCTGTATGCGATGAAACACAATGTGGCTCTCAACAGAGCTGACTGGCCTGGATTTGATCCATGGTCCAGTGAAGACTAATATTCAGACTGCTCTCCTCTTCTCTCGATATCACTGTCTCTCCTCTTTTTCTTTCTCTTCTGCTTCTTATCTCTTTCTTACTGGATCGTGCAGGCTCTCTATTCTTTCGCTGCTTCAGTCACACTCGCCTCTTCTCCGATCAGACTTCTCCTGAGGAAGAAGCTTCGTATATATAGCAACAGCTAGGGCGTGTGTCTTCCATAGTTCCCGCCCAAATGTTTTGGCCACGTGTCATCATCCTCTCAGCCCTTCCAGCCTCGGATCACGTGCCTTTCATTAAGCTCTACAAAGAGTCCCTGTCAGTCAGTCGAATAGAAATATCAGTTTAAGGTTGAAGCCTTGTACAGACTTTATGAAGGGAACGCTAAAGCATGTACAGACTTCACGTATGCAAGACTATGGCATGTACAGACTTTGTGAATGCAAAGCTAAGGCAAAGCAACACACAATGTGCAGGCTTCGTGCAATGCATGAAGCAATGTATAGACTTAGAGTGAACCATGCACAAGTGCATGAAACACACAGACTGTATAGACTTAGTGTGGCCTTGTGCAAAGGCAATGTACAAACTTGATGCACGAACTGTGATGCAGTGTGCACAAGGTGAAGTATGCACAACAAGAATGAATGCACTAACATGCCGTTAACAATTGTATTGACTTCGTGTGCATGCGATAGTAATGTACAAACTTGCTGGTTTGTTATGCAGAATGCACTTAAAAAAAGTATGCACAACGAATGAATGCATGGACATTCCTATTGAAGAATGTTCAGACTTTGCAACAACGAATGTGCAGACTTTGTGTTTGTGCAGCTAGCCAATGTATAGACTTGGCGTTATGAAGCACACATGCTGTACAGACTTGTGCTAATGCTGCAAGTGGACAATGCATAGACTTTGCATATGCACATGAGACGCTAAGTGTATAGACTATACTGACGATGTGCAGACTTAATTGCATGAAGCACATGATGCAATGTACAGACTTGCCGAATGCACATGAGACGCTGAGTGAGACGGATGATGTACAGACTTGCTATGATGCATGGACTAAGTCTAAGTCTATATTGACTTATGTGTTATGCAACAGACAATGTATAGAATTGATCGCGTGCATGTGCCAAGAAGGTTGTACAGACCTGCTAATTGATGCATGAATAGACGGGGATGTATAGACATAGTCTATGCAGCGATGTATAGACTTGCACAGTTCTAGCTAAGGGATGTATAGACTTAACCAATGTACATACTTTGCAAGAGACGCAACATGAGATGCTCAATGTACAGACTTGGTCTTACAATGCATAGACTTGAAAGACGATGCATTGTATAGACCTAGCGATGCAATGTTCACACTCACTTAGACACTGAGTGAGACGCTGGACAATGTACAGACTTTACTTCGTGCAAGCTACAGGATAATGTATGGACTTTGAAAGACGATGCATGCATTAGCCAACGATGTACAGACTTGAAGAAATGGATGCAGCAACCAATGTATAGACTTGCTAGTGCAAGGCAACCGCTGTACAGACTTCGTGTGCTTAACACTTAAGCCTGAATGCATGATGTGTAGACTTGAGTGCATGTGTGCAAAACAGACTTTGTGTGTAATGTGCAGACTTGCTATGTGTCGTGTGTGCAGTATGCAAACGATGCACAGCCATAGCAGCAATGTACAGACATGTTAAATAATGCACACACATAGCAGCAATGTATAGACTTGTTAAACAATGCACACACATAGCTGCAATGTACAGACTTGGAATGCAGCAATGTATAGACTTTATATGCATGAATGCACCATGTATAGACTTGCCAAAGGAGTAATGCATACAGATGAACAAATGCATATAGTACTGAACAAATGAACAAATGCAATGTATGCTAAACACAATGACTGGCTCACTGTGATACTCTCACTATGTTGCTATCATCAAAACAAAATAGCATATGCTTGTGCCTAAGGGGCACAACATTTTTTTCCCCGCCTCTGTCGAGTGATCGCTATTCCTTTCCTCCGACCGCGTCGGATGATCTTTTTCTTTCTACCTTATCTTCACAGTTACCTTTTCATCATCTTTCTGTTCTTTCCACCTCACCCTTTCAGGGTTCTTACCCTTTTTCTTGCTATTTTTGAGGCTTTAGCCCGCCTTGATCTCAGTTAATCCCTGTTGTTTCTGTATCTGGTTCCTTGTTATCAAGGCCTCAGTGCCCTAACGAGGGAGCTCTAGCCCTCGTCTCTCTTCCTTTTTATCCCTTCCTTGTCTAGTATAATGTCTGCCACTCCCCTGTGTCGAGGAATCCAATCCTTTACTCTCCTTTCATCCTTTATCCTGGCAAGCAAGGAATGCAAATCTACTCACGCTCCTCAAAGCTCGATGATCAAAATCGCTTCAGGATGCTGGTTTCCACGCCATGGATCTGTAAAGGTATCTTTATTTTGTGCAAGAATGTGCTTTCATTTCCATTATTTCTATTTATTTCTGCACATGATTCCTTAACATGATTGAGTGGCTTTAGGAGTCTTTGTTTAATTAGATATTAACTTTGTGTCAAATAAAAAAGTTAGCTTCTGCATCATCCTTAGGCTGGTGATAGCTCCGCACTGGGAGTCTAGTTTCTTTCCTCGATTGTTGAGGGTGACCTATGAGTATGGATTTTTCACACACTACACTGCAAGCCATAGCCGATCTCTCTAGTGCAACACTGTTGCTGCTTTGGCCATACTTTGGGTATGCACGAAGGCCTTTTCTCTTCTCTGCTCGGCCAAGTGCAGGGGCAAGAGATGGATGGATGAGATGACCAACCTAGACGCTCCCTAATACGGGAGAGGTCTCAAATAGGGGTAGTCTTGACCCTCAAAAGTGAACTTTCATGTTATATCTGGCCAATAAGGGCTACCAAAATAAGAAAATAATTCAATGTAAAATTATGAATCAAAGGCATGGCAAGAGTGGCAGTATAGTTCCCCGCGGGACGCCATGAGCCCGGTCGTATGCATGCCTGATAAATATGGGTCTAAAAATCAAAGACACAAAACCCCAGCGCAACAGGCTATCTCTTTGAGGGGTAGTGCCCTGGAAGGAATTTGAGCCTTGATATCTCCCATCCTGCACGAAGCTTGTCTCCAATTTTTCTTCTGCTTCTCCCTCTTAAGCTGGGTTGTATCCCGGGTATCGCCTTAGTAGGGGCACCGTTCTTTAGAAGCGGTTGGTTGTGGTAAGCCACCCTCACATGCACGCCCTGCTTAAAGGAAGCCTTTAATGAGAGGGGAGGGACGGCGATCTCTGGCCCGTAGTTCGAGCCTATCTTTAGGTGCGATAGATTGCTATTTCAAAAATCTAAAAAATGAGATATTGTCAAAAATCCAAAAAAATGAGATATTGTCAAAAATAAAAAAAATGAATGAAATCCAAAAAAAATTGAAATATTGTTCAAACAAAACAAAAAAAACTCAAATATTTTCAAAATCAAAAAAAAATCAATCAAGAAAATTGAAAATTCTAAAAATATTTATCTTTTATATTTTATTTTGAGAATAGATACATACTCTATTTGCTAAGTGTGCAGGTTGCAGGTACTCAGGCATTCCTTGCTATATCTTTGTGCTCTGCCTCATGTTCACATCTTCTGATCTGTTTCCTTCAACATATCTCTTGATCTGTTCTGAAGCTCATGTCCTACCAGCTTTTGTTTGTAATGATCATATCTTTATGAGAGGGTTTTGCCTCACGATTATGAACCTGGCGGTTCCGGTTCATTTTGATCTTGGGTTTTGATTGAAGTGCGTGTTTGTTCATGTGTTGTCCCGCCGTGTCCTTGTCTCATGTCTATGTCCCACCGTGTTGTCCCACGCTCATTGTTTTGTTCCTTACCACATAGTTGTCTTGCATATGTTGATATTCATCCCTCTATGTTCCTGGTGTTGTCCCAACCGTGTGATCCGTCATGTTTATATTCCAACCATGTGTTGTCCCACCGATTGTTGCCTTGTCACACCATGTTCATGCATATGTATTGTCTGTTTATGCCTTTGCCTAGGTGCTTGTTCGTCTTGTTGTGTTGTTTCCATTCGTCATGTTATGTCATGTTGTTTGTCGTTATGTTAATCGCTATGTTTATCTTGTTTGTCTTATTCATAAAAATCCATAAAAAAAATCTGAAAAAAAATTCAAAAACTTGCCGTTTCACCTGCGCAGGTAAGTCAGGTATGGCCTTCTATCCTTATCACCTTTATTGCATTATTATATGGTACTATAGTATATTATCTTGAGAACCAGTTGGTTATCTGCGTATTCTAGGATCTGATGTTCCCCTTTAACAAAAACGATGATGATCCAGGTTCACGTATTTAACCTTCGGATAGGCCGTTAGGTTGGGATGTCATGGGGAGGATGGTTCTATCCTACACGCTGTGGTTACGGATGGTATTTTGACTCTGATTTTCCCAGCTTAGCAATATTATTCTCGAGTATTTTATATTTTAATCTTTCTTTGCAATTATTTTAACGATTTCTTTTATTTTAGCCCAGCATGCATCATACGCATCTTTTTGAGCTTTCATGCCCCATGGTTTGCTTGAAGAATGTCCCGTCAGTAATGGTTAACCGTGCGTTCAATGTTTGAGTAAGAGGAACTAATTCCACTCTGAGTTGAAAGGTTCTCTTTGGTCAATTCGCTTGGTTTGGTTGATTAAAAGGTCCTCGTCTGGAGCTTTAGCCTGTTTCTTTACTTTTACTGCCTGCTTTTGGCGTCCTCATTGGACCGCGGGATTGTGTCCCCCATAAGGTTGGGCTTGTCGATTTATTTCATTTAATTTAGTTCCTCTAGACTGGTGTCGCTTTTGGTTTAATCGTTCCTTACGTTTGGTTCAGAGTTTTCCGGAAGATTCCTGTCGCTTGTTGGTAAAAACGGGTGTCATTTCACCTTAATGCCCGCTTTTTCGGTCCACTCCGCTGCATTTCCGCTCCATCTCCATGTTCCATGTCAATTTCGCTTCACCTCCGCTCGCTCCCCTGCAAAGAGGACATTAAGGAGGGGCATCTGTTGACACCCATTTTTTGCCGATAAGTTGAGTCGTTCCTCTTACTCCCATTTGTTGATGTCTCGAGTTGTCCATCACTCGTTGGGGCTATTTTCAGGCATGTTTTGGGCCAATTTTATGGGTAGCCTCCCTCCCTAGTTAGGTCCGAGTTGATTTAGGGCTTAACGGGCCTTGGTTTTGGTTGATTGGGCTTTTCTATGAGTTTCAACACCCATGTACATGTACGGTGCATCCATGGCCGCTCAATCAATGCGCGGTTGCCTGTGGACCGTCCATATATTTTGGAATATTTTGATTAATTTTCTGAATTTCCACCGACAAGTATTTATGCGGTCCTATGCTAGCCGTTCAACTTGAGGAATGGACGGATGGTAGCCACTCATCTCTCAGAGTCCTGTGCTTGGTGGTGTTTCCAGATAATTATCCAATTAATCTATTTATCACCGACAAGGCTAGAACGGTTTGTCTTTGGCCGCTTTACCTTTGAACGGTCTCATCTGATCAGTTCATCTATGAGAGTCAAACGGTGAAGGTTTCGGTCAGTTCGATGGATAATTTGGATTATTTATGATTTATTTTGAATTTCCACCGACGGGGTTGGACGGCCAGAACATGGCCGCACATCCCGTTGAACGGTCTATCGTAAGACCGTTCATCCGTTCGATTGCTGAATTTCAACACATTTTATCTCTATATCTGTGACTTTATCCCCAACTTCTCCCGTCATTTTCTGCGCGGATAATGAACCATTTTGAGTGCTGTTTCGACTGGATAAGAGATAATATGATTATCTACGAATTTCCTTTGATTATCTCGACCTGAAAATGCTTCTAAACCCTAATTTCAATCTAGGACTTTAGGTGCTCTATAAATAGATCCTAAAGGCCGGGTTTGAAAATGGGGAAGATTTTTGGTCGACGGCGAAGCCCTGCCGCATTCTTGAGCGACCTAGCACCAAGGAGGGAGGATTTTCACGTCCATATAAGTCTCCGGTTCAGGGAGTAGTCTAGTTTCTAAGTCTTTTATGTTTGATTGGTTTTGTCCACTTTTTCATTGCATGCATCACTTTTCTCACTTTCTCCCAACGTTTTTCTTCATCTTCATTGCCATGCACACACCTGTTGGCACTCAAAATATCACTCGCGGCGATCAAGCCTCGAAGACGAATGACACGGCTCACTGAAGTACAGAAGCTGACAAATATCAACATATTGAAGACTTCTCAAGCTGCCAGAGCCCCGAGTCACCCGGGATAAACGCCAGGGACTTCGCCTCAGGAAAAGTCGAGATGAATTCACAACCAACAGGTAGTGCGACCAAGCCTGCCCAATGAACCGGCATCGACTCCATCGTGCCGCATACACTACACCCGTTGTCCGACCAAGGACAACGGTCTACTCGGTGGCTACCCACCTCATGAGAGACTCTCCTTAGATGGAAAAAGCTCCCTCGGCTCTTCAGGACGGAGGACCGAAGGCTCTATCGGCGGAAGATCTCGGCTACCCGGCGCAGGTACGGCTTCTCACCAAGTTGGGCCCGTTAATGGCCGAATGATCGCCCGGTCAAGGTGGAACTATCCTAGGTGGTACTCTACCCTCCATGAAGCTTTGAATACAAGCCAGGCTGAGCTAGCAGCACGGATCATAGTGTCGAAAGCCGTATCAGCGGAAAACCCACGTGTTCAAACCAAATATACTCGAGATTCTGAGAAGGCCGTACGCCATCCTGAGAGCTTTGACAAGGCTTCTCGTCAAGGTTTCGAAGAGCGGAAGCAAGATGAACGGTCACGGCGACTCCTGGAACCATCCCCGGACTCACCGACTAACCTGCAATGAACGGGAGATGCTAATACGGCGCGCCCTTATCCGGCGCGCCCCCGTTAAACCAGCGCCCTCAAATCCGGTGCGCCTATGGTAGAAGCCCCTTCTCCGGCGCGCCATTCTCCACGCCGGATTAAACTTCGAACCCGTTCCTGTATAAATAGCAATTCGAAACAGAAGAAAAGAGAGAGAGGCGAAGAGGTTTTCAAAAGAAGAAAATCGAGAGATAAGAGAAAGGGTCTGAGAGCCAATCGTCGGTGAGAGAGAGAGGGTTTCTTGCAAGTGAAGCAGGGTTCCTCTGGGCACCCTTCGCCACCGTCTTCCACCCTCAGCCTGAAGCCCTCCGGAGCCGGAGAAGAAGGAGCTGTCCCCGACACTATGTTCTTGGAATAGGTGGGCGCCTGCATTTCTGTTTCTTCTTCACCTTGTTTTCTCTCCGTCGAATGTAAGCGAGAGGGGTGAGGGATGGCGATGATATGAGCCAACCCCTCCCCCCTTCTCCGCCATCCCTCTTTCTTTTTCTGTTGCTCTTCTGTGAGTTCCCCTACGAGTAGAACGGTGGCCGTGCCGCGATGCCGGCACCGAACTCGTGATATGTGTGTAGCTTCCTTCGCCGATGTAATGATAGCATGCATATATGAATATATTGGTGGATTGAATGCTCAATGCCTTGTCCTCTTCTTCCACTGCTATTTCATTCGGTAGATATATATATTAGTGTCTTCCCGTATATAGCTTTGCGATTCCGGTTTCCCCAGATTCCGAACACGCCCTGGGATGCCATGGGCTACATAGATAACCCCTCCCTGGGTCCTCCGCGCCTGTACCTGTGCACACGTTTCTCTCCGTGTTGACACAAAATCCAACCTTGACCTTCCTCCCTGTTATGCCTCTTAGGCATTTGTTATTTTCATGATAGCAAGACAGTGAGTGCATTTGAGTGCATTTGATCAAGACAGTGAGTGCATTTGATATTGTATTTTGATGATAGCAATGTTATTGTTTTGATGATTGCAACACAGTCAGTGCATTATGATATTGTGTCTTGATTATGGCTGTTGATATGATTGCATAGGACTGTGTCTGATATACAGCATTGAATTCATGAGTTTGCATGAGTATTGCATGATGCGTTGACGCATGGGATCATTGTGTCAACTCACTGGTCTGTCCCAGAGTTGGTCCCTAAAATGTGTCAACTGGTGCGTCGACGCAGTGGACTCAATGCGTTGACGCATTGGAATTGTTTTTGAAAGAGCTCTTGCTTTGCTTCATACATTAGTCTTGAAGTCTGTACAGCCAGTGCACTTGCAAAGTTCATACATTGAACTGTGGCTTGCACTGTTCATGACTTGGGTAGCAAAGTCTATACACTGCAGGGTAAAGCCCAATGTCTAGGCATTGCTGCATCACTTGCATTTCAGAGTCTATACATTGGTTTTGTCATGTACATAGACTTCCAAGTCTACACATTCCTGCATTAGTGTGCTTCACGCTTTGTTCATGGCTGAGAGTCTATACACTGGGCTTGAAGTGTACACAATGAGCATCTCATGCCAAGTCCATACATCGATCGGTGGACAGTCTGTACATTGAAGTCACGCTTCACAAAGTCTGTACAGACTTTCTCATTTGCACAATGCATTTCATTCATAAAGTCTGTACACTGTCCATGGTTCTTGTAGTGTCAACTCAGCAAGTGTGTACATTGCTTGGTTAAGTCTATTCGCTGCTTCATATGCAGTGAAGTCTGCACATTGCTGAATGCTCTTCAAAGTCTGCACACTGGTAATGTCCATACAGACTGTGTTTGCCCAAGTATGTACATCGTTCATTCGTCTTGGCAAGTCTGTACATCGCACAGCACTGCATATAGGAACTCTATACATTGGGCAGAGTCTATACAGCATGCATCGTCTCATGCAACGTCTTATTTGAAGTCTGCTCATTGGTGTTTTTACCTACGATCTGGCCAAGTCTATACAGCCATATCATTTACCGACGTTGCCTTGCCAAAGTATATACACTGGGAACCTTCAAGTCTTCACATCGCTTTTGACGAAGGGCATTGAAGTCTATACACTGGCTTTGAGCTGAAGTCTAGACATTGCGTCAGGCTGAGCAAGTATATACATTGCATGTTATTTTAATAAAGTCCATACACTGAGCAAGTATATACATTGTCTGCCTGTCGATTGAAGAGTCTATACATTGCATTTGTTCATGGCTGCAAGTCTATACATTGTATGTCTTGTTCAGCTAAGTATATACATTGGACGAGTCTCATGAAGTATGCACATCATGCATCAGTTCTAAAGTCTATACACTGTCTTCAGATGATGACAACAATGAAGTACAGGGTCGACACTGGGAGTTCAATGCGTCCACGCTTCAGTTGAAGAGGATTTCAGAGCTTCACCTGGCTGCGTCAACTCCATGCTACAGAAGCGTCGACGCAGCAGTTAAAAAGGCTAGGCTGTTTGTTCACTGGAACGCATCAATGCGTTAACACCATTGCAAGACAGCGTCCACGCATCAACTGAGTCTGATATACTTTCAGCTCCGGAACACCACTGCGTCAACGCTATGGATTAGCAGCGTCGACGCAGCGCGGTTATCTGCCAAAGACCTTGATCACTGGATTACCGTTGCGTCAACGCTGCAGGCTGATGGAGTCAACACAGCAGACTTGAGTCCTACTGGTCAAATGTCGTTGAATTGATGGGCACGTGATCCGAGGTGCCTGACTCGTGAACCAGGATGCTGCCACGTGGTCCGAATTTCTAGGGCAAGAAACGTGGAAGCCACACTCACCCAGTGTGCTGCTGCTGATGCTATATATACGAGTATTCATCCTTGTAGATCTCTTTTAAAAATCCACACTTAAATATAAAAAAAAAAAGCAATAGATATAATGAAAGCAATAAAATAGCACGAGGTGCTAAAAGGAGGTTGTGATCGCCAGAGACGCGAACGCCTCAAAAGATATAACAATTAATGAAGGGGAGAGATCGCGGAGAATACCTTGAAAGTGCGGGGATGTGAGTGCTCCTTTCTCTTCTAATCGGCCGGCCGATGAAGAGAGTTCTTTCTCTTGATTACCCTTGCAAAAAATAACAAACACCAATAAAAGATGTGAATTAGAACATGGTGTGTGTAGCATCAATCCTTAAAAGATATGAGCATGTAAACATATGTGAGAACACACCTTAAGGGTGGTTGCCCTTAAACCCCTATGCAAAGAGGGTGTGGGGAGATGAATGATGATATGCATAAAAATAAGAAAACAAGTGGAAAGAGTGCAAGAGTGCACTAAGGGGAGATCTCAATATGATGGTTGAGAAAAATCAATAACAATGAAATATGATGCATGAACTATGAACTATAATGGAAAAAAAAGGGAGATAAGATAAAAAAAATCTTTTTATTGGTTCCTTGGCTTGAATGCTCAATGGGGAGGAAGCTTGAAAGATGTTGATCGTCGGAAGAGAATCCTCCTTTGCCACAGCCTTCCTTCGGTTCCTGTAAAAAGAAAAGAAGAAAAAAGAGGAAGAGGGACAGACAGAAGAAGAAGAAGAAAAAGATAGAAGAAGAAGAAGAAGAAGAAGCAAAAGAAGAAAAAGAAGAAGACGGCAGAAGAAGAGAAACAGAAGAAGAAAGAAACACACAAGAAGAAGAAGAAAATAGAAGGAGACAGAAGAAGAATACGGAAGACAGAAGAAGAAAAAAAAATAGGGAGGAGTGGAACCGAAGAAAACAACGGAGGGAGGAGTATCCAACCGATCAACAGAGACGAAAGCCTCTATTAATAAGGTAGAAAAAGATAAGAAGGAAAGAGTCCAAAGGAGGAAGAGATAAGAACGGGCAAGAGCCCAAAATAGGAGAGGATTAGACTGGGCAAGAGCCCAAACGAAGCAGGAGTCTCTCTGGGAAAGGCTGCGTTCGTTCGAAGCACAAAAGTGAAACACGACCTGGCTCAGAGCGTCAATTCAAGAATTGACGACCTTCCGAAGGGCGTCTTTTAAAAACACGCCCTGCACAAGGGCGTTAATTCCTGGATCATTTTTAGAAATGAAATTGAAACACGTCTGAGTCAAAGGCGTTAATTAAAAAACGCCTTAACAAAGGACGTTAATTAAAAACTTCGAAATAGGGCCATTTTTCATTTCTCAATATTATTTTCCCATTTTTTAGGTGGAGGTGCATCTCGTCGCCCTGATTCCAACGACTATTTTTGCGAATTTTTCTGACACCCGGAAGGCCACCAAATCACCTCTGGAAGAGAGTGGAAAATAATATTAAAAAATCAATTTGAAAAAGTGACGACCGTGTGTAAGGCGTGAATTCAATTTTTTGATTTTTTTTATTCTTTTCAAATTCAAAGTAACGCCCATGGTTAAGTCGTTAATTTCCAAAAAATTCTGAAAAATTCCCAGAAAAATCCAGAAAAATGGAAATTTGAAAGAATGGACGCCCGCCAGTATAGTCGTCAATTTTTTAAGAAACGCCCATGTATAAGTCGTTATTTAAAAGACGCCCCAGATCAAGTCGTTATTTCTAAAAAATAGAGAAAAAATGCCCAGAAAATCCAGAAAAATCCAGAAAAATAGGAAAAAATAGGAAAAGGATGAAAAAAGGGAGAAATCTAAAAAAAGTGAGAAAAACCACTCAAATAGAACTAATTTGAGGGTCAAATTGGGATATTACAAGGCAATATGAGATGTACTCACAGTAACGTCAATTTTGGCGTGTCTACAGCTGCCCCGCCTTGGCGTCTGCTTTGCAAGGGAGCAGAGCAAACTGAAAAGTAGATGCCAAGGTGTGATGAGACACGCAATCAACATCACTTGATGAGAATGAAATCAAAAGCTCGAGATGAAGCAATCTCGGGAAATTCAATGAAATCAACAATGTTTGGATAAAATGGGGAGATGTGCACGCGGTGCACGAAGGAGATAAAAAATGATCAACTTCCAGCGCGGTGGAAGTACCCCAGGTCACAAACCTGTAGATTTCACCATTGGGGAGCGGTTACCAGCCATGTGGACGTGCTGCAGCCAAGGTGGATCAAAGGGGAAAGTTTTGAAAAATAAGATGATAAAAATCCAAACAGGGAGTTTTCGAGAAAATGACCCAAAATAGCGACAAAACGCACTGAGGACTCAATTCGGCATGGAATATCTCACATTGAAGATCAAGATCAATTTGACCCACAAAAACAGCTTATCAGAATGATTTTTCAACAATTATTTCAAATTCCTACATGAATGCATGCTGGGTTTAAAGGGAAGAAATAAATCAAATGAAAATATAGAATAATCAAGGACAATATTGTTAAACTGCCAAGACTGGGTCAAGAAACCGATTTCGCGAGCTGATACTAAGCCGAAGCCCGTTTATCCACGCACCAATTCGTAAAAAGGGAACCATCGTCCCCAATCTTGGACGGCTCAACGGCCTATCCGTGTGACTAAGACTCCTCTGGAATTATCATTGTTTTTGATGAAGGGGAACTCAAATTCCAGATTTACCAAAGCCACAAGGTCCTTGATATAATCTAGTAGCATATGTAACATATAGTAAAAATGCATACAGGGAGAGATGGTGGAGCAATAAGTATGGAGGGAACCGAGAAATGAGCTGCAAGCACCGTGGGACTTTGAGTGATGATGCCCTACCGGCGGGACCAAGAGCTTCTTATCCTGCGCTCAAAAATTCATCAGCCAAGATATAAAAGATAACAAGCAATGAATAAGGCATTCAAGCGTAGCAAGCATAGCATGAATAAGCATCAATAAGCAATTACAATATAGACCTCAAAGCACTCAAAGCTTGGTGTAGATAGCATTCAAGCATGAATCACAGCGAAGCATGTTTAGCATGAATAGCATTGCATTGCAAAACATCATTGTTTGTCGTTTTGTCATGAGGATGACAACTTGGCTAATCAAGGTTTGGAGTTGAATGATCAAGATCTGATAATGCCCAGCGGCAGAGTGATCAGGGAATGATAATGCCCATTGGCAAAGTGATCAAGGAAATCAGCAGGAGTTAATTAAATGATTTGGAGATGAATGATGATCAGGAGATATGAGGAAATCAAAATACCCAGGGTGGCACGTCATGAGAATATCGGGAAGAATCAATAGATTGATAGCAATAAGTGGAGAGAGGACTCATCCCGTGCTCTTGATCCTTGGAAAGCTGTTCCTGCAAAACACCATCAGACAAATACAATTCAATTTTTTTTTGGATTTTGAAATATGCAGGTTTTTTATGAGTTTTGAAAAAGATATTCAAATTTTTATGAATTTTATCAATATGCAAATTTTTGTGGGTTTTAGGAAAAGATATGCAAATTTTTATGAAGTTTTGAGAAAGATATTCAAATTTTTATGGATTTTGGACAAGAAATATTCAATTTTTTTTTTTTTTTGGTTAGACATTGCTAAAGCAGCATCAAAGGGTGTCTTAAACAACTGGCTAGGGGTCCTCGTTCCTTCCCCTTTCGCTAAAACTGCCCAAAGCTGGGCGTGCATTGAAAGTGGCGTCCTATAACCGACCGCCTTTGATCAACGGTGCCCCTACCAAGGCCATACCTGAGAAACATTCGGTCTTGGAGGGAGAAGAGAAGAATAATTGGAGATAAGCTTTACGCAGGATGGGAGATATCAAGACTTGAATTCCTTCCAAGGTGCTTCCCCTCAAAGAGGTAGTCTGTTGTGCCGGGGCTTTGTGCCTTTAATTTTTAGACCCTTGATATGCATACGACCAGGGTTTTCCCTGCGGGGACTTTGCCACTCTTGTCATGCCATAATTCACAATTTTGAATTTATTGAAATTTTGATTTGATTTTCATAATAGCCCTTTTGGCGAGATGTATATCATGAAAGCTCATATGAAAACTCATATTGATGTTGATTTTGGGTCAAGACTGCCCCTATTTGAGACTCCTCTCGTATTGGGGATTACCAAAGTTGGTCATCTCATCGGTCAACCTCTTGCACCTGCATTCGGCCGAGTAAAGAAGAGAAAAAGACTTTCAGAAATTCATGGCATGGCCAAGGTAGGAACGGTGTTTTATCAAGGAGCCGGCTAAGGACGCCGTGAAGTGTGTGGAATGCCCAACCGAGGGGTTACTCTTAACAAGCGGGGAGAGAACGTTGAATTCCCAGCGCGGGTTCTTTATCAACCAAAGTGCTGCAAAAGCAAGCCTAAGACTCTTTTGAGGAGATTAAATTAAACAAAAGCTTAAGATAAAGGTTTTAAAACACCACTCTTAATCTTGTTAAGAAGCACTTGATTTTGAAAATCATGCGTGAAGTAATGAGAAAATGATATCATTAAAAATGCATACTTACGCCAATATGTTACCTTGCGACCTTTGTAGAAGCAGCTGCCGCGAGAAGCGATCTTGATCATCGTGAGATTTGTCCTCTTTGGCAGTCAAAAGAATTGGAAGCAAAGGATTGAAAGTGGCTTAACAAGAAGGAGTGGTGCCAAGACCAGACTCAGATGAATAAGGAGAAAAGGAAGAGAGGCGAGGGCTAGAACTCCCTTGCTAAGGTGTGGAAACCCTGATCACATGGAACAATCTACAGAAGGAGAGGAGAATTAGAAGGAGGAGTGAGGACTAAAGCCTCGAAAGCAGTGGGAGAAAGGGCAGATGCCCAAGGCAGTGGATGTGGAAGAAGTTAGGTCAGACCCAGAATTAGGAGGAATCAGAAGAAGAAATTGGTAGATAGGAAGAGGTGGATCTGGAGGGTCCGGAGGCGGAGGAGAATCATGATAAGAGGAATCATCCGGAGGCTCCGGAGGGATAAAGTATCGAGGGACGCGGTGCCCTGGGGAGAAATAGGGAAAAAGATGATGAAAAAGATGACGGAAAAGAAAGAAGAGAATAAAAGATATGGAGTCCCGGAGAAGCAAAAAGATGAATTGAAGGAAATATGGAAGGTCCGGAGGTTCCGGAGGAATGAAATCAGGAGGGTCGCGATGCCCTGGGAGATGATAGAGAGAATAAGACGGAGAATCCGGAGGTTCCGGAGGAATAAAATCAGGAAGGAGAAGGTGGAAAGGGGCGTCGTGCCCGAGGGAAAAGTCCGGAGGTTCTGGAGGAGGAGAATGAAAAGGGGCGTGATGCCCGAGGGGAAAGTCCGGAGGTTCCGGAGGAGGCAAATAGAAAGGGGCGCGATGCCCGGGGAAAAGATGGAGACAATCAGGTGGAGAATCCGGAGGTTCCGGAGGGATGAAATCAGTAAGGAGAAGATGGAAAGGGGCGTCGTGCCCGAGAGAAAGGTCCGGAGGTTCTGGAGAAAGAAGATGAAAAGGGGCGCGATGCCCGAGGGAAAAGTCTGGAGGTTCCGGAGGAGGAAAGTGGAAAGGGGCGCGATGCCCGAGGGGAAAGTCCGGAGGTTCCGGAGGAATAGAATCAGAAAGGGCGAGATGCCCAAAGAGGAGGGATAAAATTCCTGGAGGTTCCAGGGAGATGGCAGGAAAAGGGACGCGATGCCCCAGGGATAGTGGATAAAAAGATGAAGATGAATAAGATGGGAAGTGCGGAATATCCGGAGGTGCCGGAAGGCGGGGAAGATACGGGTTTGGAAACCCGGGAAGCAGGAGGTGCAAATGCATGCAATGGGATGGATACGATGAATGCAATGAATGCAAAGAATATGAAGAATGTGAAGGGCGAGAGGATGAGATCCTCCTCCTAACCCTGGGAATGGCCCATGAAGAAAAAGTGATAGAGATGGATGAATAGAAAGTGGAGCAAATAAGGGATGGCCCCTTAGCATTAAGATAACTGCCCCTCCACGGCAGTGAACATGTACGGTCAATTGGCCCAATAAAAGAAGCTTCAATAGTAAAAGACAACTCCCTTGGAAAGCAAAGATCAATAATGTGGGGGAGTTGTAGAGTTGGAACGGGAAGCATTGAGTTGCCCATTGAATGTGGTGTATATGGAATGTTGAGCAAAATGGGCATTCGCCCCTTGTAAGGAATAATGAATTCTGGATTGGAAAGTTTGAACAAGGGGTGCCCTGCCTGGCCCTTGGATGGCATCAATTCTTGGCATTCTTCCCTGAGCAATGGCGGTGACTTGGCCTCTGCGACCATGCTCGGCACAATAATCCGGATTGGCATCCGGTAAATGACTTCTTGAATCATGAATCGCATAACCGTGGCCATATCTGTCTTGCCCGGCTCTTGATCACCTTCGGCACAAGTACTTGCAGAAGCACTCCCATTCCGAGTAGTAAAAGGAGGTGAAGCGGAGGCGGAAGGCTTTGTGAGTGGTGGAGGTATAATGGAAAGTGTTGGCGTAAGTGGAGGCGGAGGTTCAAACACATCAAGTTTCTCCCTTTGCTTGCAAGCGGTCGGGGTTAGCTCGAGTGCAAAAAGTGGTGGGTCCTGCTCAGGATTAGCCATAGGTAAAGGTGGAGGGTTATGTGGTGGAATAGGCAAAGTGGGTTTTAAAGGGATAATGGAAGACCGAGGTGGCGGTAATGGGAGGCTAATTGGGGAAGGTTTAATGGTGTAATTAATGGAGGCCGATGGTGTGGAGGTAGATGGCTTAACGGGTGGTGGTCTAATAGTGGAAGGCTTGGGGGAGGCCAGTGTTGCGGAGGTTAATGGTGTAACTGGAGGAGGTGTAATGGGTGGAGGGTTAATGGGTGAAAGTTTGGTGCGTAGAAAATGCCGAATGGGGCGAGCGGTGTTTGGAGTGGTGAAAAACTCAAGATGCGTCGGCGCGGGTGATTGGAGTATCGACCCATCGTCGTAACACCAAGAAGTCTCGGAAATAGGGGTTGGATCGGGGATGGTGGCTTCATCCTGAGCGAGGGGTTCATCGAATGAAAGTGGGGGAAGTGGAAAGTTAAGGAAACTCGAAAGGGGTGCCTGCGGAGCTTCATCATCATACACCGGCTCGGATTCTTCAATTGCCGGTTCTTGCTCGCTTGGAATATCAACGCCGTAGTCGTCCATCCTATCCTTCCATTCTCTCTCCATTCTTGTAATGTCATCCAAAGCCGCATAGAGAGGATTGACCGGAGTAGGAGGAACCGTGACCCTCTTTAATTGTTCCTCCATGGAAGTAATCTTATCAAAAAGAGATTGTTGGAGGGGTGTGACTTGAACAATAGAGGGCTGGCAGGGCCTTGAAGGAGGAGAGGCCGCATAAAAAGGCCGTGGAGGGGAGTTGACGGTATGACCCGTAAAAGAACCCGGAAGGGCCGGATTGCAATGAATAAATGGGCCTCGGGGCCGTGAGGGAGGAGGAATAGAAGGAGGCGGGTGTCGGACCACCCGAGTAGAATGAATAGGGGGAGATGGGTAATGGGCTACCCGAATATGATTGGAAGGAGGAGGTGGGTGATGGGCCACCCGTGTAGAATTGGAAAGAGGGGGAGATGCATGAGATGTACCCTCAACGGCAGCCTTAAGGGCTTGGATCTGTTGAGGGGTAAGATGATCTAATGCATGGATGATTCGAGAGACCTTCTCGTCATTGGGAGGAGACGGTCCCGAGGGAATAGTGGCCTGAAATTGAGTAGGTGGACCATGAGAATGGACATTGCCCATGGGTTGGGTATGACCATGAGAATAAGGACGTGGTCCCTTGAAAGAATGGTGAGAATGCTGATTAACATGTTGAAATTGAGGATATGAAGTGCTAGGTTGTGCATCCTCATGAATTGAATTGAACATGTTTCTATCATGGTAAGCCATTATATAGTCAAAAATTCTCAATAATTATGCAAATAAGCACACAAGTTGGAATGGTTACCGTGATTTTTGATTGTTTTATCCTTGGTGAATTAAGGATTTTAATAAAGTTTGGAAAGATTCACACAAGGAGAGTCCTAGTTTCAAATGAGATTTGAACTCCAATGCCAACTAGGAACTCTCACTCACCACGTATTAGGCCAACTATATCGGGACTCCAAAAGGGTACAACCTGCCCGGCGTCCGTGAGGGAATCCACGGGTGCGGGGACTTACGGAGGCTTGGTTTAGGAATTTCCAATCCAAAGAGACGGAATGCTCAATGGAGGGTCGTTCCTTCACCAAGGGGGTGTGTGGATCCTAATGAAGAGGAGGGGGCTCCCAAACCAATGCAAATATGAATGAAACAGGGTAAACAGGCCAACCACAATAATATGATCAATCAACAAAGATAAGCATGAAATATCATGAAAAACCACAGCCGGAGGGTTCTGGAAACCCATAGTAAAAACACGCCCTGGAAGGGGACGCTACTAAACAAGGACACGACGGTGTGACTGTCGTGAATCAACGTGAGGGGCCAAGGGGTAGGGTAAAACACGCCTTAGTGTGAGGCGCTATAAATAAAAGGACGCCCTATCCAGCGGGCGTCAAATCCAAGAAAACGCCTTTAAGGGAGGCGCTAATAAAGATAAAGACGCCCTTGCAACGGGCGTGAATTCACCAAGCAAGCAGAGATAATTAGAGACAGCTAGCAAACGCCCTGTCAGAAGGCGTTAACTTCAAACAACACGCCCTGGGTTAGGGCGTGAAATCAAAAGGCGCCTCCGACAGAGGCGTTAATTCTCAATCCACGGCCAACAGTAACAACCACTCACAGTCGCAGGCAATCAACAAATATAAGATATAAGCATGCTCATCAAAATTTCAAACAAGTGGAGATTTTAAAGAAAAATCAATAAATTGACAAATCACTTAGGGAAAAGGACAAAACCAATGGAGGGTGCCCGAAGGGCACAAAAGGGTGACGCACCGAGGGTGCAAATAAGGGAGATGGCACACGCGGGTGCCTAAGGGGAAACGGGTAATAGATGAAGAACACAAAGGGTCCCACCGTGATCGCCAATTTGTAGATCTCTTTTAAAAATCCACACTTAAATATAAAAAAAAAAGCAATAGATATGATGAAAGCAATAAAATAGCACGAGGTGCTAAAAGGAGGTTGTGATCGCCAGAGACGCGAACGCCTCAAAAGATATAACAATTAATGAAGGGGAGAGATCGCGGAGAATACCTTGAAAGTGCGGGGATGTGAGTGCTCCTTTCTCTTCTAATCGGCCGGCCGATGAAGAGAGTTCTTTCTCTTGATTACCCTTGCAAAAAATAACAAACACCAATAAAAGATGTGAATTAGAACATGGTGTGTGTAGCATCAATCCTTAAAAGATATGAGCATGTAAACATATGTGAGAACACACCTTAAGGGTGGTTGCCCTTAAACCCCTATGCAAAGAGGGTGTGGGGAGATGAATGATGATATGCATAAAAATAAGAAAACAAGTGGAAAGAGTGCAAGAGTGCACTAAGGGGAGATCTCAATATGATGGTTGAGAAAAATCAATAACAATGAAATATGATGCATGAACTATGAACTATAATGGAAAAAAAAGGGAGATAAGATAAAAAAAATCTTTTTATTGGTTCCTTGGCTTGAATGCTCAATGGGGAGGAAGCTTGAAAGATGTTGATCGTCGGAAGAGAATCCTCCTTTGCCACAGCCTTCCTTCGGTTCCTGTAAAAAGAAAAGAAGAAAAAAGAGGAAGAGGGACAGACAGAAGAAGAAGAAGAAAAAGATAGAAGAAGAAGAAGAAGAAGAAGCAAAAGAAGAAAAAGAAGAAGACGGCAGAAGAAGAGAAACAGAAGAAGAAAGAAACACACAAGAAGAAGAAGAAAATAGAAGGAGACAGAAGAAGAATACGGAAGACAGAAGAAGAAAAAAAAATAGGGAGGAGTGGAACCGAAGAAAACAACGGAGGGAGGAGTATCCAACCGATCAACAGAGACGAAAGCCTCTATTAATAAGGTAGAAAAAGATAAGAAGGAAAGAGTCCAAAGGAGGAAGAGATAAGAACGGGCAAGAGCCCAAAATAGGAGAGGATTAGACTGGGCAAGAGCCCAAACGAAGCAGGAGTCTCTCTGGGAAAGGCTGCGTTCGTTCGAAGCACAAAAGTGAAACACGACCTGGCTCAGAGCGTCAATTCAAGAATTGACGACCTTCCGAAGGGCGTCTTTTAAAAACACGCCCTGCACAAGGGCGTTAATTCCTGGATCATTTTTAGAAATGAAATTGAAACACGTCTGAGTCAAAGGCGTTAATTAAAAAACGCCTTAACAAAGGACGTTAATTAAAAACTTCGAAATAGGGCCATTTTTCATTTCTCAATATTATTTTCCCATTTTTTAGGTGGAGGTGCATCTCGTCGCCCTGATTCCAACGACTATTTTTGCGAATTTTTCTGACACCCGGAAGGCCACCAAATCACCTCTGGAAGAGAGTGGAAAATAATATTAAAAAATCAATTTGAAAAAGTGACGACCGTGTGTAAGGCGTGAATTCAATTTTTTGATTTTTTTTATTCTTTTCAAATTCAAAGTAACGCCCATGGTTAAGTCGTTAATTTCCAAAAAATTCTGAAAAATTCCCAGAAAAATCCAGAAAAATGGAAATTTGAAAGAATGGACGCCCGCCAGTATAGTCGTCAATTTTTTAAGAAACGCCCATGTATAAGTCGTTATTTAAAAGACGCCCCAGATCAAGTCGTTATTTCTAAAAAATAGAGAAAAAATGCCCAGAAAATCTAGAAAAATCCAGAAAAATAGGAAAAAATAGGAAAAGGATGAAAAAAGGGAGAAATCTAAAAAAAGTGAGAAAAACCACTCAAATAGAACTAATTTGAGGGTCAAATTGGGATATTACAAGGCAATATGAGATGTACTCACAGTAACGTCAATTTTGGCGTGTCTACAATCCTCTGTAGAAGACTGATCGAAGAAGAAGCAAAAAAGGAGCAGAAAGCCCTTCGATCCAGAAAAAGAAAAGAAGAAGGAAAAAGGAGAAAAGAAGCAGAAGATAAGAGAAGAGACAGAGAGAGCCTGCGAAAGAAGAAAAGAAAGCGATCGTGAGCAGAAGAAGAAAGAAGTAAAAGAGAAAGAGAGAGTGAGATCGTGATCGACTGAAGCAGAGGCAGAGTGAGAGCTTCCACGATCCAGATAGAAATAAGAACAAAAGAAAAGAGCAGAGTGTGAAGAGAAGAGAGAAAAGAGAGACAGAGAGCTATCGAGAGAAGAAGAAGAGAAAGAAGTAGAGGAGAGATAGTGAGATCGAGAGAGATCTGCATTCACTGGATCGTGGATCAAATCCAGGCCAGCCAGCTCTTAGGAGCCACATTTGTGCCTTCATTATTTACAGCTTTCAGTTACTGTTGCTACTTGTTTTTGTTTTCCATTTTGTCCTTTCTTCAAGCTGTTAGTCAGCGTTTGCAGAGGTGCTGCCTCTGGACGGCTAAGTTGTATTGCCCAGCGGTTTGCAGTGGAGGATTCCACTGGACAGCAAGCTGTGTTGCTCAGTGGGGCGAGGAGGATTCCTCGGACGGCAAGTTGTGTTGCCCAGCGGTTGTATGGCAAGCTGTGATGCCCAGCTGTTCAAGCTGTGAGTTAGCAGGAAGCCACACTCGGGTTGAGTGTGGGGTGGATGTAGGTCTGCTGGACCGAACCACCTAAAAACCCCTTGTGCAGTGGTTTGATGCTTCTATCTGTTTGCTTCCGCTAGATGATTGCATAGGGGCGCTCCATGTGTTTGGCTTCTGGTTGAGCAGAAGAGTTAATCAGTTTTCTTAGAGTATTCTAATTTGTCTTGTTAGCATTCCAGTTTTTAAGTGAGCGAAATCTTATTTTGGGTGAAGGTCTTTAATTGGGCAAAAATTTAAAGGCTATATTCATTCACCCCCCCTCTGAATACTTACACCGAACCCAACAATTGGTATCAGAGCGGGTCTCTGACTAAACAGATCTAACAATCTGCAAAGGATCCTGCTAGTCCTTGGTGCATTTCAGAGTGTGTTTTCAGTGCTCGGTATTTTGTTTCATCGACTTGTGCATTGCTTTGCTCATCTGGTTCTGTTGCATTCCCTGTCATCTGGTCTTCTGCGCTGAATCTGGTTGCCTCTTACTCAAATGGGTCGACCTCTGATTTATGACGGTTCTAACTTTGATAGTTGGCTAGGAGGCCTATGTGTGTACGTAGACTCCATAGATCCCAAACTATGGAGGCTACTATCTAAAGGCCCACACAAACTGCCTCATGATGAGACCAAGTGGTCTAAAGAGGATAGTATAAAGAACCGTGACAATGTCATAATCCTTAACATCTTAAGAGTTGCAATCAATACTGATATGTACCCTTTTGCTCTCAGGTGCACATCTGGAAAGGAAATATATGACAGAGTCGTTTCTGCGCATAATCAGCAAGGTGATAGCTGCTTGATGGCCAACCGGGATGATGAAGATGAGATCTCATCTCAGGTAAGCTCTGAATCAGATGGATACTCCTTTGATGAATTGATAGTGATGTATGAAGATTTGTTCAAAGTATCCAAGAAACTAAAATCTGAGAATAGAAAGCTGAAAAAGAAATGTGATCAGATTAATTCGAATGCTCATTGTGAAAAATGTCAAGATCTGAGAAAATCTCATGAAATGTGCTTAGCTAATCTGAATGTGAGTAAGGAACAATGTTCTGTTTTGGAAAACAAAAATCATGAACTCACTGCCAAGATTTCTGAACTTGAAGATAAGTTGAATTCATTAGGAAATGATCAAATCTTAACTAATGAACCAGTTCAGAATGAACAAACTAGAAAGGAGAATGAAGAACTGAAGCTGCTTAATTTTGCTATGTCTGAGAGACTCTTAATGCTTGAAAGAGGGAAAAGTTCAATTGAAAATGAATGTGAGAGAGTGACTACTTTAATAGAAGAGATTGATAGCTACAAAGCCATTAATGTCTTACTTAATGAAAAGATCACAGATTCTGAAATTTCATTTCCTCTCTCAAAAATGAAATCACTGAATTGAACAATTCTTTGTCTGAGTCATTTAAAAACAAAGAAAATTCAAAGGCTGCTTCTAAGAAGAAAGTCTCTGATGGAGGCAGTAAATAGGAAGAGAGAAAAAGAATGTATACAACCTTTGTACGTAGCTCTGAGTTAGCTGGCACTTCAGCTTCTCCTTCATGTCTGCCTACTAATCAGATAGAAAAATAAAAGAAAATAAAACAGAATAAAAATTTGTATGCTGAAAATTCTCAGGTCAAACTGTCTCATGTTAAAAGAAAGAATGTAAAATGTTTCTACTGTGGTAAATATGGCCATGAGATGGATGTTTGCTTTGTCATGAGAAAGGATGAATTGAAATCAGATAGAATTCATGCTAGGAATTCTAAATCGAAGAAACCTTCTCATGATCAAAAGAGAAGAATAAAATGTTTTTACTGTCACAGAGAATGTCATATCATGCATGACTGCAGGTTAATGAAATATGATGACCTTTCTGCTAGAAAAATGCATGATAAACTGTTCCATGCTAAAAATCATGCATCTCATAAAAAGAACATTCAATATTTTCATTGTGGTAAATTGGGCCACATGGTTGAAAATTGTTGGCATGCTCAGGGAAAGAAATCTAACTCTGAATTTATTAAATTCCCTGTAAACAGAAATAGTTTTGGTTACAATAAATTCCTTGTAAACAATCCTTCTCATGGAAATATTCTTGTTTCAAAAGTTCAGCATATTGCATGCTTTAACTGTGGAAAGTCAGGTCACAGGGCTGCAACCTGTTGGCTGACAGGATACCAAAGCCAGACTAGCTTTGGTAAACAGAATTTCAATTTTGCTAACAAAAATTTCCATGCATATCCATTTAGGACTCCTGCTCATAGGAATGTGCACAAAATAAATTTCAGAACTGCTGCATCATGTCACTACTGTGGTCAAATAGGTCATTCAATGAATGATTGTCATGTGATGAGAATTGATGACCTTCATGCACAGAAGTTGGCTACCATACTTGCTAGGAATGTCACTGTTAATTCAGGACCCAAGACTTCTTGGGTTCCTGTAGGATCAAAATAATCCAGTTGTTGCAGGTGTGCCTTGGAAATGAATAAGAGGGGTTAACCAAGGCACTCAAGAATGAAAACCCCATGACTGAACTTTTCAGGTCAGTTCCAAAACTCTATGTTTAAACTTCATTATCTGAAATTGTTGAACTGTCTGTTTGAACTCTAATGTCTCTTCTTGATTAGCTGATCGGTCTGTATTCCAGACTCAGCTATTGAGCTTAATTTTGCACATATCTGATGCTCTTCTCTCTTGCTAGTTTTTGCACTATGAACATAGGATGCTTGATGTTCTGCTCAATCATTTTTGAGTCGATGCATGTGTCTTGTGTCAATGCATTGCATGCTTGATTACATACTTGGACTGAGCTTGAATGGGTCAGTTAGTGCATACAGTCAATGCACGTGTCTAGTGTCTGCATACATCATATGCATGACTGTCAATGAAATTGATCAATGCATATAGGACTGATTTGCATGACTGTCATTTGCCTATTGTCATAGTCTGCATGTAGGATAGTATATTGCATAGCATATCTCTTGCATCATGATGTCAGGGGGAGCTGAGAGTTCTATTCAATTCTTTGAATCCTATTCACTTCTCAGTGTTCTCATTCAAATGATTCATATTCTTTGACATCAGTTGCTCATTGAACCATATTACCAATTGCTATCCTTTCCCCATCATTTTCATTAAACAATAGCTTTGCATCTGGTTTAGTACATTGAATGGTGATTATTGTAATTGTTCACTTATAAGAATCACACTTACAAATTGAAAGGAACTAAAGGTTTAACCTTTATAAATTGGAGAGTTAAATGTCTGCCTTCAGAATCTGAGATAAAAGAAAAACTTTTATAGCTCTTAATCTTTGTCTCATGGTAAGATTAGAAAAGTTTTTGTAATGCCTAATGTGTTGATCTGGAAACTTCTAGAAAAGGTGAATAAGAGTGTGTACTGTTTTTCAAACAATCTCTAAAAGAGATAAGGGCAGTAGTAAATAAGATCATAAATGCTATGAACTGAATATAGTGACAGAGCAATGGCTGAATTGCACTGAGAAATTGTGATCTCCTCCAATGAAGCATAAGAACTCATAGTCATGAAGTGCTTCAGAATATCTCTGTTCAAAGGATCAAATCTATCGGGGGAGTTCTCACCAAGTAACTGGGGGGTACTGGCCTCTAATCAAGGTGTATCCTTAATGTCAAAAGTGAAGACTATTCTTTGTGGGTTTTGATCTGAAATAGGTCTAGTAGTTTATGCCTAGTAACTGGGGTACCTGCCTCTGATCAAGGTGTACACCTAATGTCAACAGCATAAATGCCACTGATCTATTTACTTAGTTCAGGTTCTGGAAAATTCAAAAGTGAAAATCAAACTGCTGTAACCCTTCGAAAAATCAAAAGTCATTGAGTGAAAATTATTTTCAATACATATTCAAACTGCCATTCTTGATCTTCCATGTTTAATCACAAAAGGGTATTATTCCTGACTTATCTATTAATACCATGTGCCCTAGATTCATTGCTATAAATGGAGTCTATAAACTCTTTTTCAGGGGTCAGGTGTTTTACTCTAGATTTATCACTGTTAAACCTGAATGTTTGAAAATTGTATGTTGCTGATTCTTATACTTTAACAGTTGTTTATAATCATGCTTCCTTTCTGAACCTATGATTCAGCTGTTGTCAAGTGACCCTCCTACCTTCTCCTCCTTGTTTATTTGTTCATATTCCTTCTCAAAGGGGGAGCTATTATTTAGGGGGAGAAATAATTCAGGGGAGTCTTACATTCAGGGGGTGAATGTTCTAGAGGAATTTGCATGCATAATGCACTTTGCACTCTTATTTTTACTATTTTTCTCTTTTTGATCATGTCAAAGGGGGAGAAATCTTGTATGTGACTCACTGTCACATTGTGTTGCCATCATCAAAAAGGGGGAGAATGTTATGCCTCTTAGGCATTTGTTATTTTGATGATAGCAAGACAGTGAGTGCATTTGAGTGCATTTGATCAAGACAGTGAGTGCATTTGAGTGCATTTGATCAAGACAGTGAGTGCATTTGAGTGCATTTGATATTGTATTTTGATGATAGCACTGTTATTGTTTTGATGATTGCAACACAGTCAGTGCATTATGATATTGTGTCTTGATTATGGATGCTGATATGATTGCATAGGACTATGTCTGATATACAGCATTGAATTCATGAGTTTGCATGAGTATTGCATGATGCGTTGACGCATGGGATCATTGTGTCAACTCACTGGTCTGTCCCAGAGCTGGTCCCTAAAATGTGTCAACTGGTGCGTCGACGCAGTGGACTCAATGCGTTGACGCATTGGAATTGTTTTTGAAAGAGCTCTTGCTTTGCTTCATACATTAGTCTTGAAGTCTGTACAGCCAGTGCACTTGCAAAGTTCATACATTGAACTATGGCTTGCACTGTTCATGACTTGGGTAGCAAAGTCTATACACTGCAGGGTAAAGCCCAATGTCTAGGCATTGCTGCATCACTTGCATTTCAGAGTCTATACATTAGTTTTGTCATGCACATAGACTTCCAAGTCTACACATTCCTGCATTAGTGTGCTTCACACTTTGTTCATGGCTGAGAGTCTATACGCTGGGCTTGAAGTGTACACAATGAGCATCTCATGCCAAGTCCATACATTGATCGGTGGACAGTCTGTACATTGAAGTCACGCTTCACAAAGTCTGTACAGACTTTCTCATTTGCACAATGCATTTCATTCATAAAGTCTGTACACTGTCCATGGTTCTTGTAGTGTCAACTCAGCAAGTGTGTACATTGCTTGGTTAAGTCTATTCGCTGCTTCATATGCAGTGAAGTCTGCACATTGCTGAATGCTCTTCAAAGTCTGCACACTGGTAATGTCCATACAGACTGTGTTTGCCCAAGTATGTACATCGTTCATTCGTCTTGGCAAGTCTGTACATCGCACAGCACTGCATATAGGAACTCTATACATTGGGCAGAGTCTATACAGCATGCATCGTCTCATGCAGCGTCTTATTTGAAGTTTGCTCATTGGTGTTTTTACCTACGTTCTGGCCAAGTCTATACAGCCATATCTTTTACCGACGTTGCCTTGCCAAAGTATATACACTGGGAACCTTCAAGTCTTCACATCGCTTTTGACGAAGGGCATTGAAGTCTATACACTGGCTTTGAGCTGAAGTCTAGACATTGCGTCAGGCTGAGCAAGTTTATACATTGCATGTTATTTTAATAAAGTCCATACACTGAGCAAGTATATACATTGTCTGCCTGTCGATTGAAGATTCTATACATTGCATTTGTTCATGGCTGCAAGTCTATACATTGTGTGTCTTGTTCAGCTAAGTATATACATTGGACGAGTCTCATGAAGTATGCACATCGTGCATCAGTTCTAAAGTCTATACACTATCTTCAGATGATGACAACAATGAAGTACAGGGTCAACGCTGGGAGTTCAATGCGTCCACGCTTCAGTTGAAGAGGATTTCAGAGCTTCACCTGGCTGCGTCAACTCCATGCTACAGAAGCGTCGACGCAGCAGTTAAAAAGGCTAGGCTGTTTGTTCACTGGAACGCATCAATGCGTTAACGCCATTGCAAGACAGCGTCCACGCAGCAACTGAGTCTGATATACTTTCAGCTCCGGAACACCACTGCGTCAACGCTATGGATTAGCAGCGTCGACGCAGCACAGTTATCTGCCAAAGACCTTGATCACTAGATTACCGTTGCGTCAACGCTGCAGGCTGATGGAGTCAACGCAGCAGACTTGAGTCCTGCTGGTCGAATGTCGTTGAATTGATGGGCACGTGATCCGAGGTGCCTAACTCGTGAACCAGGATGCTGCCACGTGGTCCGAATTTCTAGGGCAGGAAACGCGGAAGCCAAACTCACCCAGTGTGCTGCTGCTGATGCTATATATACGAGTCTTCATCCTCTGTAGAAGACTGATCGAAGAAGAAGCAAAAAAGGAGCAGAAAGCCCTTCGATCCAGAAAAAGAAAAGAAGAAGGAAAAAGGAGAAAAGAAGCAGAAGAGAAGAGAAGAGACAGAGAGAGCCTGCGAAAGAAGAAAAGAAAGCGATCGTGAGCAGAAGAAGAAAGAAGTAAAAGAGAAAGAGAGAGTGAGATCGTGATCGACTGAAGCAGAGGCAGAGTGAGAGCTTCCACGATCCAGATAGAAAGAAGAACAAAAGAAAAGAGCAGAGTGTGAAGAGAAGAGAGAAAAGAGAGACAGAGAGCTATCGAGAGAAGAAGAAGAGAAAGAAGTAGAGGAGAGATAGTGAGATCGAGAGAGATCTGCATTCACTGGACCGTAGATCAAATCTAGGCCAGCCAGCTCTTAGGAGCCACATTTGTGCCTTCATTATTTACAGCTTTCAGTTGCTGTTGCTACTTGTTTTCGTTTTCCATTTTGTCCTTTCTTCAAGCTGTTAGTCAGCGTTTGCAGAGGTGCTGCCTCTGGACGGCTAAGCTGTATTGCCCATCGGTTTGCAGTGGAGGATTCCACTGGACAGCAAGCTGTGTTGCTCAGCGGGGCGAGGAGGATTCCTCGGACGGCAAGCTGTGTTGCCCAGCGGTTGTATGGCAAGCTGTGATGCCCAGCTGTTCAAGCTGTGAGTCAGCAGTAAGCCACACTCGGGTTGAGTGTG
This sequence comes from Amorphophallus konjac, assembly GCA_022559845.1. Taxonomy (NCBI): domain Eukaryota; kingdom Viridiplantae; phylum Streptophyta; class Magnoliopsida; order Alismatales; family Araceae; genus Amorphophallus; species Amorphophallus konjac. The sequence continues at coordinate 295,089,964 of CM040120.1, forward strand.
GGGTAGATGTAGGTCTGCTGGACCGAACCACCTAAAAACCCCTTGTGCAGTGGTTTGATGCTTCTATCTGTTTGCTTCCGCTAGATGATTGCATAGGGGCGCTCCATGTGTTTGGCTTCTGGTTGAGCAGAAGAGTTAATCAGTTTTCTTAGAGTATTCTAATTTGTCTTGTTAGCATTCCAGTTTTTAAGTGAGCGAAATCTTATTTTGGGTGAAGGTCTTTAATTGGGCGAAAATTTAAAGGCTATATGCATTCACCCCCCCCTCTGAATACTTACACCGAACCTAACACTCCCTCTTTGCATTTCTCCGTTGCTCAGAGGAGGCAGGTGCTGCTTCTGGAATAGTGGAGTCCGCCTCGTGACCACTGCGTTCCAGCCATTCATGTAAATGCATATGTGGATAAATTGTTCCCGCTATTGATATCAACTGCCTCTCTCTCCGTGGCTGCTATTTGCATTCTCTCTTGTGGATGGCAACCCAGTCTCGCGAGCATTAATATCTTAACCTTGTAATGGGTAGGCTATCAATACCGAGAAGCCTCACTTCCTTCATTTGTGGTTTACTGCCATTAAACTATTCGAGTCCCGTTGGTTTCCTCTTAATCACCCAGGGAGGGGGATATCCCCCACTGCTTCACGGAGCTACCAATCGGTCAAGGGAGCTCCACTTATGAGTGATGGATGCTTCCTACAGGCCGAAAGGCTAATAACAACAGGGGCTTCAGCCCAACAATGTTAAATCCACAGCCTCCCAAGATTCTGTGGTGGCTAAGGGACGAACGCTCCTAGTAGGCTTGTCCTCAGGGCCTCTCCCCCTGACGCTCTCTCTTGCTAATGGATACAATGCATGTTGTAGGTTGCTCACCCCTCGTAGGCCAGCCCTTGGCGTGTTGCTTCCGTCATCAGCTACCTTATCCCTCTGCTTCCACCCACGGAACTTTGGTGCCCCTCATAGGCCAGTCCTCGGGGTATCCTGTCCGATTGGGGCTTGCTGGCTACCACCATGCAGACCGGCTGTTTGGGGGCTTACTCCACAGGTGAGTATGACCCCCTTTCTCCCCCTGTAGTCCTTCAAGGACGGGGGAGATGCTGCCCAATTTTCGACAGAATTCTTCCAACTTATGAGTTTAATTATATCAAAATGGCTTCAACAAAACACTTGCTCTGAGGATGAGGACCCTAGTGCTTGAGTATGAACCTCGCACTAGCTCATAACTTCGCCCTTGGGGGCTCTGGACTCCAATTAAACAAACAATCACACTAATTGACCCCAAAACTCTCAACAGAGTCCTAATAAACTTAAATCATTTCAAAATTCATCAAAAAAGAGCTAAAACGGCATGGTCCTAACCCGGCGCGCCTTAATACGGCGCGGTACCCCCCCGCGCCGGAATCACCTTACACTCATGAAAACCTATTTTCAAACGGCCCGTCCCCGGCGCGCCCCAAGCATGCCGCGCCGTATTAGCCATGGCCATGGCCGCGCCGTATGAAGCCCTTTTACCTACGTATGGCCGCGCCGAGAAACCTATCCCTACGCGTGACCGCGCCGGTTTTGAATCGTTGTGCTGTTCTGATCACTTGCTCGCCCTCGGAGCACTCCTCGCCTCCCGTGGTCGAGATTAGTAACTCTAATTGATAATAAACTAAATAAGGAAGGGGCTATTCAAGCACGGATGATCTTATTATCATGCCTTTACTATCATGTTTGTTAGCACTTTGCTTTTGTCATCATGTTTATGTCGCTACCTTCGTCCCCCTCAGTGGAGTCTAATGAATCTGATTGATTACTATTCACTGGCATACCTCTATTGCCATGCTTAGCATAATCTTGAATATCATGTGCGCATGCTTGTATGGACCCTCGGGTATATCAACTGGCACTGACGGAAGTCCGGGTAACTCCCGATCGGAAGTCTTTGCTATACGCGATGGTGGTCTTCGGACCTATGTCCTCCGCCATGTATCGAGGGTATCCAACTTAATGAATCATTCCTCTCTTGCATGACAGATAGAAGCATCTCACGTGACCTGGTCACGTTTGTACCTTTGCATCTTTATTCCGGCCTCGACAGCCCACCATCTCAGCAATTAATCAAATGTTTTCCTTCCTCGTAGGGGATGTAATTAACGCCATAGCCTTTATGGTATGGCGGACTGCTGGTCCTGACCGAACCTCTCTCTCGCCCGACACGGGTCAGAACGAGCGCATAATAAACTCGTCACTCACCTGACTGGCACGCCCACGCAGTCAATCAGTCAGTTAATTAGCAGTTAGTTAATTGGTTGATCGACACATTAAATAAACCAAATAAATCCAAACGATAATCATAAAAACCAGAACAAAAAGATCCCATCACAAATAGTCTGGCACGCCCGGTGGGACCAGTGTCACCTTTCATCTCTTTGCCGAGATACTGGGGCTTCGAGGCCCTCCCAAAGGTTACTGATCATTGGTTTGTTTGTCTTTGCAGGCGAACGATGATGACAACTGGGCTGATTGGCGTCGGCTTTGGCCCTTCAATTGTTGATGATCATGCGCAAGGGTACCTGGCGGTGCCCACGGTGTTCGGTAGCTTCCCTGCCACCGTTGGCTTCCCCAACTTCTTGGGGTTAGCCTTCGTAGACATGCTGGAGGTGGAACCCTCGGAGCCTGTCGAGGGAGCTATGAAGAACATAGAGCCTCTGAAGGCTCGATACTGCCACGACTCGCTCAAGAGTCCAACCTTGGTCGCCAGTTGCCTGGTGCACCATGCTATCCGTGGGGTCCGCCCCAATGCTGTCAACAGGAGCTCCGGAGGACGTCAGTGCAAGCAAATCTGGAGGAGTACTACTGTGGTTACTGGCTCGCAATCCGATAAATCTATGATGGTTGGTGGCATGCGCGTCTTCCTCAACGGACGCGACACGCGGATAGTCCCGGATCGGGTTGTCCCTTCCATCCCCGTCCGCAACTCATATCAAGCCCTCGCTGGAAGGAGGGCATAAAGAGAAGAAACCGGCCATTACGGCCAAGAGAAGTTGGCCCCCAAGCCAAGGAAATTTAAACAGGTGTGGGTCCCCAAGAGGGTCCAACCTATTCATCTAGCTGCACCTGTCCGCCGCCGCCTTGCTTACGACGGAGCGGAAGAAAGGAGAGAAAGGGGCCTGGCCCCAAAAGAAGAAGAAGTGGTGGCGGACCCTCCGCGCCACGAAAGTTTCCGGGCCTGCGCCCGCTAAGCCAACGTCCCTGCTGTAGACACGCTATTCCTGACGTCTCCTGAGAAAGTCTCATATCACTATACAACGTCTCGCGACGGCTTACGCGTTTTGAATCACTTGAGTGCTTCCTTTTCTTGAGTCTTCTTCCGCCCTTTTCGGCATCCAGAATCGTCGCGTCACGGCATTCGGACAGCATCAACACCAGTCAGACGCATCAGGAGGTTCCGGAACCAAGAAGGGTGTCTGCCGGGAAGCCGCCAACACCTTGTCCGAGGATCTGGGTGGGTCTTTTTGGGGGCGTCCAGGCCCCTGGACGCCCCCATTCTTTTAATTTATTTTCAAATAAACCAAAAGCCAAATAAAAATAATATATTAATGGAGACGTCCAGGCCCCTGGACGCCTCCATAAAAACAAAAATATAAAATATAAAATGCCAACTTTGGCATAGAAAAATAAAACAAAAATAAATATATATTTTATTGGAGGCGTCCAGGACCCTGGACGCCTCCATGAACTCCCTCACGGGCGCCGCCCACCGAACGATGGTTTGTCATGTGTGAAAAAATCCAAATTATGGAGACGTCCAGCCAGCTGGACGCGCCCATTTCTGAATCACGGGTCGCCGCTCCAAAACCACGCGTTGTGCCAAACCGCGTGCGTCATTCGGTGGAGTTCGGTGGATGTTATAGAGGCGTCCGGGACCCTGGACGCCCCCAAGAAAATATTCAAAAAAAATGAATAAAAATAGATTAAAATATTAGTTCGGCCCTGATGGAGGTGTCCAGGGTCCTAGACGCCTCCACCCTCCGGAGCCCTATAAATAAAGGCCCACCCCCTCAGTTCTGGGAGAGCCAAGCAGAGATCCGATAGGTTGCCGGAGCCCAGAGGCTACCGGAGTCATTCCTAACCCGTGGGGTCTTTTGTAGGTGGAGGTTCTATCGGCTTCTCAGGTGCCCAGGCTCGCGAGAGGAAGGCTATCTTCGTCCACCGCGCTTCCACGTCGTCCCTACGCTGCCGGAGCTCCGCCGGATCTCACCCTCGGCTCCTCCAATAAGCCTTTTCTTCCCCTTTTCCTCCATAATTCTTTACATTCATCATACTGCATCCTCTATCTCCCTACATAAGGGTGCCGTCTCTTGCATACTTCTTGCATTCATCATCGCATTTTTCTCCTACTCGAGTCCGAGAGGGGTTTAAAACAACACCAACCAGGTGTGTGTCAGGTCACAATCTCGTTACTTTTATTGCAAGGAATTGTTACTACACTGCCATTTTCTAATTCCGTTCGTTTATTGTCTACTGTTTTGTAAGGGTAACCAAGGCAAGCCCTCTCCGTCGGCCAGCCGAAGGGGGAGGAAGAAGCAACCCGCCATCTCCCGCTCTTGAGGTAGGCACGATCACATTCTTTATTTTGGGGTCTTTTGGCCCCTGGCGATCACATCTTGTTCTCGAGGCCGCGGCGAGTCACTTCCCCAATGGCCGTTTAAATTTCCGTTCTTATATTCTCTTTATATTCTGTTATATTCTGCTCATATTCTTGAGGCCGCGGCGAGTCACTTCCCCAATGGCCGTTTAAATTCCCGTTCTTATATGTTATATTCTTATCTATTCATGTTCTCGAGGCAGCGGCGAGTCACTTCCCCAATGGCCGTTTAAATTCCTGCTCTTATATTCTCTTTATATTCTGTTATATTCTTATCTATTCACATTCTCGAGGCCGCGGCGAGTCACTTCCCCAATGGCCGTTTAAATTCACGCTCTTTATATTCTCCTTATATTCTGTTATATTCTTATCTGCTCATATTCTCGAGACCGCGGCGAGTCACTTCCCCAATGGCCGTTTCAATTCTTGCTATTTAATTTTTGCACCATTCCCGTCCCCCCGAGGTCGTGGCGAGTCACTTCCCGCTATGGCCGTTTAACCCCCATATCTTGCTATATTACATTTGTCCCGCTCGCCCCGCCGGAGCAATCTCCCGTGGTGGCCCCTTCTCTCTTCTCTTATTTCTGTGTTGCAGCAAACAAAGAGGAGCCCGCACGCTCCGCGTCTTCTCCGCTCCCCGAACCGCGTGACGTCGCTCACAGATTGGCGATCACGGTGGGACTTCTACTGCTTCCTTTTGGCTACCCTTGCAAGTTCGGCACCGTCCGTGCCTCTCCACCTTGGCGCCCTCGCGCGCCCCCGTTGTGCTCACGGCAGCACTGTCAGTTGTGATTGGTTGGGTGTTTATTATATGTTTGTTATTTCTGTTGTTTTCTTACTCTATATCTCTGTCAGCATTCCATTGCATACATCCATCCCTCTTTTATATCCTTTTTCATTTTTTTTAAGGGTCACCCTTTCCCGGTGAAGGAAGGACTCTCAGTTTGAGAATTCCTCTCAACGGACTAGAATCTCCTCCACCGGGACCTCCGTAAGTCCCCGACATCGAAGAATCTCCTCTTCTTTCACTGGGCTGGTTGTACCATTGAAGTTCCCCGGAGTTAGTCATTCCATTCGTGATGAGACGAGAGACCCTAGCTGACACGGCGGTGAAACAAAAATAAACTAGGGTCCCTATTTTGTGCGAACTTCGTATCTCGCTAAAAGCACAAAAAAATCATCAAAATCAAAACACAAAAAAAGGCGTAAAGGCATCCACTTGTTTGATAATCTCTGCTACCTACTTGCTAGTGTATGTTTTTGCGTTCTGGGAAAACTGTGAGCATGGCTCACGAGTCTTTTGAGGAGAACCACCCTAGTCATGGTTTGTCAGCCGACCCGCGAGTTTATGCTATGGACTCGGGTCCCTCTCATGAGCCCTCGCATGAGGTGCAGGTTATTGCCGGGGACACATCCCCACCACAGGATATCTCTTCCTTACTGGGCGTCCTCGCTAACACGGAGCTTACCTGATGGGGACATCAACGACAGCCCGCTCACATTATGTTTGCATTTACGTCCTTTCATATTTGTATGTATACCCTTGTGTTATATGGGTACGTAATTGTAAGTCTTAGTGGGTTTATATGTAAAATTCCAGTAGGCCCAAGCCAGGGGGCCCTCACCCCTTTCCCATTGGTCCACCTAGACCATGTGGGGATGGTCAACCAGCCTAGGTGGCCTTCTAGATGAGTGGACTAGTCATATGCCATATGGTAGACAAGTGGCTCATTTTGTCCAAGGTAGGTCACCTACCAAGTCAAAATTCCATTCACCCATTAAGCTAGTCAATAGGCCGCCCCCCCTTTAATATTTAATGTTTTTTTTGTGTGTTTGTGGCATGCAATCCCAGCCCTTCAATCCTCTTCCCTAGATCTAAGGGTCCACATTGCATTTGATGTAAGTCATATATAATGTTGTATTTTCATGAGAAAATCAATGAAAAATTTAGAAAATTGTTGAGTTGTTTGAAGCTTGGTGCGCCCCTCTCTCCTCCCTTGCTGTTCTTCCTTCCCCAACCCCAGATATAGAGTGTATCCCCCTTCTATCATCCCCTCTCAACCTCCGGTGATCGTTTGTGCCGCCGCCGCCGCCGTTCGTGCCGCCTTCGAGCCGCCACGGGATCGTCTTCAGTTTTCTGTCCTGCTGGACAGAGGTGCAGTTCGTGAATTCCTGAAGCCAGCCACGAGTTCTGATCGATTTAAAATTTTTAGGGTTGGTTCCTATCTTCTAGCCCCTTCTCCACAAAAAAATTAAGGATCAAAATCCACCGTTTCATTTCCTTACCATTTCGTTCAACTCTCAATCTCAGATCTGTTCTGTCACTATCTACAGTGATAGTAGCCCGGAGTTTCATGTCTTAGGTCCACTTTTTGATTTATTTTGGTTCGCCCAAGTTTACTGGAGGTTACGCCCACCCACCCCATCTTCCAAAATTTTTCTAAATTTTTGGTTCGTCCATTTCATATTTTCTAAAAATCGTTCTCAGTCCCAGCTACAGTTCTGTCCCCCTGATCCCAGATCCGACCTTCGTCCACTAAACAAATCACAGAAAATCATAGATACATCCGAACGGGTCCAAACAAATTTTTCTGTCTTCCCAGCTCAAATTCCAACAACTTTTCTGAAGAACACAACCCCTGATTCGAACGTCTCCCTTGCGGTCAAAGGCAATCAACAGGGAAGTTGTTTACAGATCTGAGTCTTCAGTTACTGTACAACAGGAGATTGAAAATTTCATAAGTCAAGATCCGAGCAGATCCAGGCTAGATCTTTGGGCCTAGGTTGAAGAACTTCAAGCTAGCTTTCCAACGGCGCCAGTCTCGTGTCGATCCGACATCGGTGCTGATTGCAGCGTCCATTCTCGTCGGAGCGCGCGCAGCAAAACAGCAACCACCAGTCCGTGGACAGCAAACCCGACGGGTGCCGATCGGAACCGCCCGACCTCCGGGCGACGTCCCAGCGTGCTGCCAGCCCGGGGATCGCTTCCATAAGTGTCCCCACCACAGTGGTGCCACCGGGTCCCACACGGCCCCTCCGGACAGCACGTGGGCCCCACCGTCACTAGTTCGGGTGCTGCCAAAGCTACGCGGAAAGCCGCCCGTCAACCCGTAATCGGTCCTCCCGGGCCCCGTTGTGTCACCCTTTACCTCCCTGCGTGGAATGGGTCTATTTCCATTGCTGTAATATTCATGTATTAACTGTCCCGGGAGCACGACTTCGGCCGGGCCCATCGTCCCCACGCCGAGCGCGTGGAGGTATCGCATTCGCTCCCTTACTTGGCATTTTGCTTAATTTTCATATATACTTGCTTATGCCACTGCTAGAGAGCATGATAGGGTAATTAGCTCGCTTTCTATTTATATCACCGCTGCTGCGAGAGAGAGCGTTACCGTCCTGTGACCCGATCCGGGCACAAGTGAGAGCCGACCACCCTAGCTCACAGCCGGTTTCTCAACCGCGCACATCCGACGCTTCCCTCGTTAAGGGGCAGTCACGATCTTGTCGTGTCCGTGGTCTCATCCTGCATCAATTTGGTATCAGAGAGAGTTGAGTCTAGGGTGTCAAAAAAAGAAAAGAAAAAAAGTGTCATTTACGTCTAGTCATTAGTCGGTCTAAGTCGTGTTTAGGGTCATCATTGTTTTAAAACAAACAAAAAAGTATCTTTTCGCATTTGCATCCCTTTACTCGGTATATCAAAAGGTGTTGTCCGAACGTTAGGCTACGCCTATCGGGAAGACCGCACACTTGCGCGAGTGATCTTCGGATCAATTAACTCCGCCACGTGCCAAGTTTTGGTTACGTCTAGGTGCATCATATTAGTGTGTGTTTGCTTTAGTCGGCGTCGTCTAGTCGGTGTGTTTGCATGCCCACTCGTCGAGGTACTCAATACTCACCCCCACCACCACCAATGGCGAAATCCCGAGTCTATAGTTCCGATGAGGTGGCCACTATGTTCCGAACACTTACGGGAAAAATGGATGGGTTGAGTGAGCGCATGGACGAGTTAAGCACTCGAGTGGATAGGATGGAAGAAGCGAGTACTCGAGTGAATGGCCTAGGCACCCGCCTAGAAGAGAGGATGAAAGTTGTAGAGGATAGGGCCGCTGGGTCGAACCAGTCCGTTCAAGGATTGGTCGGGAGAGTCACCGCACTAGAGAAAGGACCAGCCGAGACACACCCGATTGTCCCAGTCCAGGCACCCGCCCCACCTACACAAGGTCAACCGGAGCCGGTTCATCAACCCGCGACTCCAAGGGTTCAAGGGGTAGCTACTAGGAGGCACGAAGTCCCCGAGGTGCATGACTACGAGTCCGATAATGAGCATCGGGGACATGGTCATGATTATCGCCATACACGGCGTACCCACGACCAAGATATGGATGAACGGGCCATTCGGACCGTTCGGGCCGACCCTCCCACCTTTGACGGGTCCTTGGACCCAAAGGTCTACCTTGATTGGGAGGCTGGTATGGACCGATATTTTGAGTTGTTCGAGATGTCGGACCAACGAAAGGTCAAGTATGCCAGGATGAAACTGTTAGGCCAAGCCCAAACCTATTGGAGAAACATGGAGAACCTATTATTTCATCGTCAAGAACCCCCGATCGATACATGGACCGATATGAGGGAGAAGCTTAGGAAGAAGTACCTCCCTACCTCCTATCGCCAGCGTCTTATAGAGAGGTGGCAAAGTCTCACCCAAGGAGACCGGTCCGTCTCGGATTACATCGCCGAATTTGATGAGTACTACTTGCGATGCGATGCCACGGAGGAGGATTCCCTTACCGTCTCCCGGTTTCGGCGTGGTCTACGCCCACACCTACGGTATGAGCTTCTCCGCCGCAAGGTGGACAAGCTGGAGGATGCATACCAAGTTGCTCTCGAGATGGAGCAATTCGAGGTGAGTTCGAGTCTATTCCCCGGTGGAGCCCCGCTCCTCCCCGTAGTGACTCCCGTGGCTCCTTAGGTTCATACCCGAGGGGACCCATGACTCGTCCACAGGAGCCCGCCCGTCAGGAGCACTTTGCTCCTAAACCTCGACCTCCCCCACCACGGGATCTACCTCCACCCCATCCACCGGCACCCATTACCCGTCCCCCAGCTCCTATAGCCCGTCCTCTGGCACCGGCACCCCCTCCACTATTGTCCAAGGCACCTACACCTCCCCCATTGCTGCCTACACCCCCTACCCGACGGGATATAAGGGTAAGGCCCCTCTTTTCGGGGAGAGTAGTCGGTCGCGAGTGCAGTGTTTCCACTGTCATGGATTTGGCCACATTGCCAGCGAGTGTCCCACTCGCGCCACCCTAGCCTTAGGTGTTGGAGGATCCGTACCTCCCGAGCCTGAGTGTGTTGATTACGAGGCCGATGAGGCACTAGCCGAGGAGTACTATACCTTGGGAGGGGAAGAGTGGGAGAGCTCTCCCGCCGCTCAGGATGCAGCCACCTAGTGGGCTTGATGTTACCACCTACGTCTAGAGTCGTGCATGAGTCGGTGTGTTTTCCTTGTGTGGTTTGTTTGTGTGGTGTGTTTTGAGTCGATTGTTTGTGTGGTTTGCATACGTGTGTTAGTGCATGGTGAGTCTGCATGTGTCGTGTGTAAGCTCGTTGTCGTTCTCTTATGAGTAAGAGGTGATTGGACTCACCCGATGAGTATGGGACCGGTTCTACATCTATACCCGGATCAATCACCTATAGGGACTCAGCGGTGATTCCTAGTAAGTCTTCAAGCCGCTTCCTTTCCTTTTGAGAGTGCCCCTTCGGAGTGACCACCTTTAGCCCATAGTAGTTCGCATATCGAGTATATATGGAATGAGCAGGTGACGATCGCTTGGAGTGGAGTATACCCGCGCTACTTGGCACGGTGACGGATCCGTCGGAGTACCGGAGCAGCCATACCCTTACTCGACGGGGTCGAGTTCCTCCCACCCGGGGAGAATTGATGGGGACATCAACGACAGCCCGCTCACATTATGTTTGCATTTACGTCCTTTCATATTTGTATGTATACCCTTGTGCTATATGTGTACGCAATTGTAAGTCTTAGTGGGTTTATATGTAAAATTCCAGTAGGCCCAAGCCAGGGGGCCATCACCCCTTTCCCATTGGTTCACCTAGACCATGTGGGGCTAGTCAACCAGCCTAGGTGGCCTTCTAGATGAGTGGACTAGTCATATGCCACATGGTAGACAAGTGGCTCATTTTGTCCAAGGTAGGCCACCTACCAAGTCAAAATTCCATTCACCCATTAAGCTAGTCAATAGGCCGCCCCCCCCTTTAATATTTAATGTTTTTTTTTGTGTGTTTGTGGCATGCAATCCCAGCCCTTCAATCCTCTTCCCTAGATCTAAGGGTCCACATTGCATTTGATGTAAGTCATATATAATGTTGTATTTTCATGAGAAAATCAATGAAAAATTCAGAAAATTGTTGAGTTGTTTGAAGCTTGGTGCGCCCCTCTCTCCTCCCTTGCTGTTCTTCCTTCTCCAACCCCAGATCTAGAGTGTATCCCCCTTCTATCATCCCCTCTCAACATCCGGTGATCGTTTGTGCCGCCGCCGCCGCCATTCGTGCCGCCTTCGAGCCGCCACGGGATCGTCTTCGGTTTTCTGTCCTGCTGGATAGAGGTGCAGTTCGTGAATTCCTGAAGCCAGCCACAAGTTCTGATCGATTTGAAATTTCAAGGGTTGGTTCCTATCTTCTAGCCCCTTCTCCACAAAAAAATTGAGGTTCAAAATCAACCGTTTCATATCCTTACCATTTCATTCAACTCTTAATCTCAGATCTGTTCTGTCACTGTCTACAGTGACAGTAGCCCGGTGTTTCATGTCTTAGGTCCACTTTTTGATTTATGTTGGTTCTCCCAATTTTACTGGAGGTTACGCCCATCCACCCCTTCTTCCACAATTTTTCTCAATTTTTGGTTCGTCCATTTCATATTTTCTAAAAATCGTTCTCAGTCCCAGCTACAGTTCTGTCCCCCTAATCCCAGATCCGACCTTTGTCCACTAAACAAATCACAGAAAATCATAGATACATCCAAATAGGTCCAAAAAACTTTTGCTGTCTTCCCAGCTCAAATTCCAACAACGTTTCTGAAGAACACAACCCCTGCTTCGAACGTCTCCCTCGCGGTGAAAGGCAATCAACAGGGAAGTTATCTACAGATCTGAGTCTTCGGTTACTGTACAATAGGAGATTGAAAATTTCATAAGTCAAGATCCGAGCAGATCCAGGCCAGATCTTTGGGCCTAGGTTGAAGAACTTCAAGCTAGCTTTCCAACGGTGCCAGTCTCGTGTCGATCCGACATCGGGGCTGATCGCAGCGTCCATTCTCGTCGGAGCGCGCGCAGCAAAACAGTAACCACCAGTCCGTGGACAGCAAACCCGACGGGTGCCGATCGGAACCGCCCGACCTCTAGGCGACGTCCCAGCGTGCTGCCAGCCCGGGGATCGCTTCCATAAGTGTCCCCACCACAGTGGTGCCACCGGGTCTCACACGGCCCCTCCGGACAGCACGTGGGCCCCACCGTCACTAGTTCGGGTGCTGCCGAAGCTACGCGGAAAGCCACCCGTCAACCCGTAATCGGTCCTCCCGGGCCCCGTTGTGTCACCCTTTACCTCCCTGCGTGGAGTGGGCCTATTTCCATTGCTGTAATATTCATGTATTAACTGTCCCGGGAGCACGAGTTCGGCCGGGCCCGTCGTCCCCACGCCGAGCGCGTGGAGGTATCGCATTCGCTCCCTTACTTGGCATTTTACTTAATTTTCATATATACTTACTTATGCCACTGCTAGAGAGCATGATAGGGTAATTAGCTCGCTTTCTATTTATATCACCGCTGCTGCGAGAGAGAGCGTTACCATCCTGTGACCCGATCCGGGCACAAGTGAGAGCCGACCACCCTAGCTCACAGCCGGTTTCTCAACCGCGCACATCCGACGCTTCCCTCGTTAAGGGGCAGTCACGAGCTTGTCGTGTCCGTGGTCTCGTCCCGCATCATTATCTCTGAACAGCTCCGGGCCTTCCAGGCCATTCTGAAGGGGAAATCTGTTTCCCCCACGCCCCAGGAATCAACTCCGGCCATCGCACCTCTCCAAGAGTCCGTGCAGGCCATTCCATCTCCTTCATTGGCGCAAGCCATCCAGTCTCCCTCGCTTCAAGGACAAGCAAGCCAACAACCACCCTCATTCCAGTTCCCGTCACAATCTCAAACTCCCGTTGTTCCCCACATACCGCTTCAGCCAGGGCCAACTGTTGGCGGTCCGACAACTCCCTCTCATTCGGGGTTCCCCCCTCAAGTCTCCGGGAGATAGTTTCTCCCCCAGTGGCAAGTACCACCTTCACCTCCAGAGGAGCTCGCCCAATCGCTCCTTAATAGGTTCAATCGCATGGACGAGCAGTTTCAAAATCTGAGAAGAATGGTGGACGTGAAAGCCACCCCGGAGGTTGCTTTGCCATTCCTTCCCGTCATTCATCTTCCTCCCTCCGAAATGCCCACGTACCGCAGATACAATGGTACCGGCAACCCCTTCATTCACCTCAAGGATTTCATGTATGAATCCTCCTATTGGCAAAACGATCAGAGGTCCCTAGCATACCTCTTTTGGAGATCATTGGATGGTCCCGCACTTGAGTGGTTCTATTCCTTGGAGCCCCGCGAGGCCGAGAATTTTGAAATAGTCCAGAGAAGATTCTTACAGAAATATAGGGATAGAGTCGGTCCCTCACTCTCCATTACCGACCTAGTGGCCGAAAAGATGAAGCCCGATGAGGATTTTGTCCGCTATGCTGATAGATGGAGGTCTCTGGCGGAATGAATAAGGGATACCCTCTCCGAGCCAGAACAAGTGAAGATGATTGTGTCTAATGCAACCCCACAGTTCAGACACGTCCTGGCCATGAATAAACTTACTACAATGGAGGAACTCTATGAAAGGGCCCGGTACATCCAAATCCAGTTAAAAGACTCCCCCATTATGGACATGTTTGAGTCACCGAAGCCCAAAGTGGTCAGAAAGACAGGCGCTGGTGTCTCGGGCGGAGCCACAGAAGGGGTCGTGACAAATGAGTAACTGGGTGCGGTCAACAATGCCAACTATGCAGTCAACCCAAGGCCTCCACAAATGCCCCGACTTCCCCTCTAACCAGGTCCTTTCCCTTTTCGTCCTCCACCCCAAAATAACCCACCCCAGGATAATATGCCTCCATTACGTCAACCCCAGCAACAACAACCACAACCTCAGCAACAACAACCACCGCTTCAGTACAACCAAGTTCCACCCCCGGGGAACTATGGTCCCCAACAGCAACAAAGGAGGCCGATCGGTCCCAAGAGAGCCTACTATCCACCATTGCCAGAAACCTTAGCAGACATTTTTAATGCCCTCATGGCATCAAACCAACTCGCCCTACCCAGAGAAAGGCCCGTGTGGCCCCCAAAAGTTGATACCTCCAAATACTGCGTCTACCACAGGCAGCCAAGACACACAGTAGATTACTGCTTCCATTTCAAAGATTACATCCACGATATGAATGATGAACATCAAATAGATTGGGATGAAATGAGACGATACGTCGCCGCTCTCAAGGCTAGGAGACCTCCTCATAGGCCACAGCAGCAGTTACAACAGCAGCAGTTACAACAGCAGCAGCACCAGCAACCACAACAACAACAACAGCCTCAGCAGGCCCCACAACAACAGCCCAACATGGGCATAATCCAGAATCCATTACCGGAGCACCAACAGCCTAATCATCAGGTTAACCCCATCTCCTCCTTCCCGGAAGTCGGGAGAGAGCAGGTGTGGCACCCGGAAAGTACCTCCATTCTTTCTACCGCCAATCCTATCATCACGCAACACCCTTGCCTTGCCCGGGTAGTACCTCTCTCTCATCAACTCGCATCAGTATCACCTTCACAATTTCCACTACCATTACGCCCTCTCATCCGCACCCCGATCTCTTATCAACCGACACTCTCCACTACGCCTTCACACCTTCTCATCTTCTCTCACTCCCCCACTTTACCATCCACCTCTACCACATTTACCCTACGCCTTCTAAACCTCTTATCATCCGTCAACCATACATAACCCCGTCTTTCACCACCATATCACCACTAATGCCTTCAAAACCACTCATTACCCATCACCCACCTCAAAATCATTGCCCGTTTCAAGCCCTACCCACTTCTACATCGTCTCCACCTCCACCTTCTAGACGCCTTATCCTTCATAATCCGCGCGATATCCCCTCTACCTCCACCACGCCTCCACCTAACAAACCCCTCATCAGAATCCCTGCTCCCGTCATCACCCCTGCTTCATCAACCATTCCTCCACCATTACCCCTCAAATCCCTGTTAAAACCCACTGCTACCCCCACAGAGGTACAAAAGCCACAGGCAATGGTGCTCCAGAGTGGAAGGATTTTCCACAGGGTTTTCCCCCACAACAGTCAGAATCCTGAGCAATCTCAGCCAAAGAAGGATGATGGAGAACAACCAGAAAGAGCTATCCCTGGAACACAGTATGATCTATTGAAACACTTGGACAAGACGTCTGCTCGGATCTCCATCCTGGAGCTACTTCAAAGATCCACATCCCACCAGGCGGCCTTGATGGAATATCTTCAAAAAGTCATGGTTAATGAAGACCTCCCCGTGGAGAAGATTTCGACCGTCCTGACCCCAACAGACACACAACCGGCCATCATGTTCCACAACTACGAGCTCGCTCCCAAGGAAGCTCGAAAATATGCATTGTGCATTTCAATAAAAATTAATGGAGTATCCATAAACCCGTGTCTTGTGGACACGGGTGCGTCCATAAATGTGATCTCCACGAACACCCTTCAGTTGTGTGGGGTCAACGAGGAACAAATAAGACCTTCCTCGATCACGGTCACGGCTTATGACAATAGCAAAAGGCCGCCGCAGGGGATGATTATTCTGAAGGCAGAACTAGGCCCCATGTCAATTCCCACGGAATTCCATGTCCTCGACATGGACCCCACATTCAAGGCTATACTGGGTCGCCCTTACATCGAAGCCATGGACGCTGTGCCTTCCACCAACCATCAGTGCCTGAAGTTTCCTTACAATGGGAGGATTATTAAAGTGGTCAGTACACCTGTCCTTCACACAGTGGATGCTATCAACACCTCTCTGCCCTCTGTTTGGCTGTCTCATCGGCCCATATTGTCACTACTGGACGTACGTGATTCATCTCACGTTCCACTAGCACCAAAGGAGCCGGTCAGGACAACCGCAACATCATATCTCCCTTTTCACTCCAAAGGGTGGGAGATTATGAGGAACATCGACTACCAACAGGGTAAAGGTCTGGGCGCACAGTTACAGGGTAGGCTCAAACCGCCAAAGGAAATTAGGCCGAACCGCAGGTTTGGCCTAGGATTCAAAGGACCGTTCAAGGCGGATTGGAAGCCCCTCACATGGACTCTATCAAACCACTTCAACAGAGGGCCCGTTGTTCAGATGGGAGATCACCCACGAGAAGCATATGGGGGATCACATGCTGTATATTTGGCTGAAAAATGTCCGAGGATCACCAAAAGAGGCAAGATCAAAGATCCAGAATGCGAGTGGAACAAATGGTTCGACATACGGGACATTTCCGTTGCACTGGAAAGGATGTTCTCGTCTCCGCAGCTTGAAGGACTGCCATTGATCTCCAGAACACCAGAGAATATTACCACTCTTTCCAAGGTTCCAAACTATCCTCGTCCTCGCCAGAAGGACCCTGTCATTGACGGATCTTCATCCATCCTCAACATTGCCGTCGATGGCTCATTAGCCGCCATCTTCTCTATCCAATCGTCTCAGCCTTTGCTGATATTTTCTTCCTGGGCCAGACAGTTATCTGATGATCTTCCCAGGTCCCCTTCTTTGCTTACATACCTACGCGGGCTTTTCAACCCGCGCCAGGTCTTCAACCATGATCTGCTCTATGAGCCTCACAATCCTCTAGCCATAACCACTTTTCTCTCTCCTCCAATCTTTTTTCACTGCTTTGTCATTAAAAATGAAAACGAAAAAAAAAACGTCAATTTTCAAACTCCCCAACAACACATCTTTGTTGAGGAAACCTCCTACATCTCCCACGGGTGCGTCCCACCCTGCGGACCACCCGTCCAAGGTCCGATGAGCGACCTTTTCTACCCCTCCTCTGAGGGGTCTTCTCCTGTACATTCTACACCATCCTCTTCGTCTTCCTCTTCTTCTGTAAATATTGTCAGTCAATCTAGGAATGATAGGTCAAGGGTGGTACCTAGGAAGAAATCCAAGGGTAGGCAGATCCCTCGTCGATTCCTTCTAGATTTAGCCGCCAGATGTCAGGCCCTTCTTGCCATCCCCCAGTTGTTAGAAAATCCCATCCGGCTACCGAAAATAGAATGTGAGGGCGACGGTGCATTTGATGAAGGGTACGGAGTCTACGAGATCACGGATGAAGAATACCCTACAGAAGATGAGAGTGAGGAATATGAGGACGCGGCTGGCGCATATGCTAGTGGAATGAGGAGATTCGACGAGCCGTCAACCGCCGTAGAAGAATCCACCAAAGAAGTCAACTTGGGAACTGAGGAAGACCCTAGGATCATCCTCATAAGTGACAATCTACCACCCTCTGAAGAAAAGGCATTAATTGATGTTCTCAAGGAATATAAGGACACGTTTGCATGGAGCTACGAGGATATGCCGGGTCTAGATTCAACCTTGGTCGAACATCGTTTAACCCTAAAACCAGGGGCCGTCTCGTTAAAACAAAGGTTAAGGCGTTTCCACCCTCAGATGGCTTTGAAAATGAAAGAAGAGGTCGATAAGCTCCACAAAGCCAGATTCATTAGAGTCGTCCTTTATCCTCAATGGGTGGCGAACATTGTCCTGGTCATGAAGAAAGATGGGAAAGTCAGGATTTGCATCGACTTCCGGGACCTTAACCGCGCGTGTCCAAAGGATGATTTTCCCTTGCCTCACATTGATGTGTTGATCGATAACACAGCAGGATATGAGACCCTCTCATTCATGGATGGATTTTCAGGATATAATCAAATTCGTTTGGCAGAAGAGGATCAGGAGAAGACGTCATTCACTACCCCTTGGGGAACATACTGTTATGTGGTCATGCCGTTTGGGTTAAAGAATGCTGGAGCTACTTACCAAAGAGCTATGATGGCCATATTTCATGACATGATGCACATATACCTGGAAGTATATGTGGATGACTTGTTGGTGAAATCAAGGACCAGGATGGAACATCCAGAAGTTTTGGCTAAGGTCTTGCAGAGGTCAAGGGAGTTCCAATTGAAAATGAACCCGAAGAAGTGTGTGTTTGGTGTGTCGTCAGGTAAATTGCTGGGGTTCATTGTGAGTAAAAGAGGGATCGAGATAGATCCCGACAAAGCTAAGGCTATCAGGGATATGCCGCCTCCCAAGAATTTGAGGGAAGTCCGAGGTTTAATCGGGAGGTTGCAGTTTATTCATCGGTTTGTGTCCCAACATTCACAAAGGTGTAGACCTCTCTACGAGTTGACCAAGCTAGGAGTAGAATTCCACTGGAATTCTAAATGTCAGAAAGCTTTTGAAGGGTTGAAGGAATATCTGGCTAGTCCACCCGTTCTCATTCCACCCAAACCACAAAAACCTCTGATCCTTTACGTCTCAGTCTTGGATGACTCCGTGGGAGCCGTCCTCGCACAAGTTGATGAAGAAGGCAAGGAACGGGCAACCTATTACTTGTCCAAACTTCTCAATCCCTGTGAGCGGAAGTACACCGTCATGGAGAAAACCTGTGCTGCCCTCGTTTGGGTAGTGCAGAAATTGAAGCACTACTTCTTGGCTCATGAAGTCCACTTGATTGCTCGAATAAATCCTATCAAATTCCTTCTGGAGAAATCCGTCCTTACGGATAGGCTAGCACGATGGCAAAGTTTTCTCTCTCAGTTCGACATCACCTACATCCAGCAAAAGGTGATTAAAGGCTATGCCATAGCCGAGCATCTCGCTCACCATCCTCTTCCCAAGTTCGATCCCGTCCAATCAGAGTTTCCAGATGAGGAACTAATGTCCGTCAACCAATCAGATGAGCCAATGTGGACGCTATATTTTGATGGAGCTCTGAATTCTCAAGGGAGAGGAATCGGCGTCGCCCTCCTGTCGCCTGAAGGCCTTACATTCCCATTGGCATACCAGCTCAAATTTCCAGTTACCAACAATATAGCCAAATATGAAGCTCTTCTAGCTGGCCTAGAACTCGTCCATTCTTTTCGTATCACTGAGTTACGAGTAGTAGGGGATAGTCAACTCATCCTTCGCCAGGTGCTCACTAAATATCGCACTCGCGATCCCAAACTCAAGCCATACCAAGAACTCACTGCTGCCTTTGCCAAACTGTTCACAAAACTGATCTTTGTTCATATCCCTCGTCATCATAATATTCTCGCCGATGCCCTCGCCTCGTTGGCATCATCCATAAGGTTCCCTCTAGGAAGATGGTTTGAGTCCATTTCCATCTACAAACTTCACGCCCCTGTAATCGATGATGCTTCCTACGTAAACATCAAAGACAGGATATCAAGGAAGATCCTGCAGGAAGATATCCTTGAAAAGAGGGAAATCATGTTGGCAGAGGCTGAAGAAGAACTGGCTGATGAAGAGAAACCATGGTTCTATGAAATCATCAAATACTGCCAAGATCAGTCTTATCCTGAAGGGGCCACCACAGAGGACAAGAAAGCCATAAGAAGAGTGGCTCAGAAATATACATTGGTTGGAGGTCTATTCTATAGGAGGAGCCTTACTGGTATTCTATTAAGATGTCTTGGTGACGATGAGGTTTGGAAATGTGTAGAGGAGACGCACTCGGGTGTGTGCGGTGGCCACGTGAATAGCCAGATGCTCGCCAAGAAGATCATTCGCCAAGGCTTTTATTGGCCCACTATGGAAGAGGATTGTGCTGTCTATGTCCGTAGGTGTGTCAAGTGTCAACTTCACGCCGATAAAATCCATTCACCATCTTCCTCACTTCCTCCAATATCCTCCCCGTGGCCTTTCTCCATGTAGGCATTCGACATCATTGGTCCCCTAGGTGATCCCAATTCCCTCACCAAGCAGAAATCTTTCATCCTTACTGCGACGGAATACTTCACCAAATGGGCCGAAGCCGAAGCTTACGCGGAAATCAAGGCATCAACAGTATGCAAGTTCATCATGAAGAACATCCTCGCCAGATTCGGCGTCCCAAGTATAATCGTCACCGACAATGGGCCACAGTTCATTTCTCAGGACCTATACGACCTCTGCAAAAGGTACGCAATTGCATTGCATCATTCATCGCCTTATTACCCACAAGGTAACGGCCAAGCGGAGGCCACCAATAAAACATTGCTCAAAATCATCAAAAAAACCTGCGAGTCTAGTAAGTTTTCAGACTAGCCAGAAAAACTTATCGAAGCCCTATGGGCCTATCGCACTTCAATCCGTACCCCCACCGGGCAGACTCCATTTGCCCTTACTTATAGTATAGAAGCGGTAGTCCCGTACGAGACTCTGATCCCTTCTCTCAGGGTATAATTGGACGAGGAATTTCCCCTCGACGATCTTCGTAATTCACTCCTTGCCTAGTTGGAACTCTTGGATGAGAAGCGGCTGGCCGCTGCCGAACACGCGCGTGTGTATCAAAATAGACTCGCTCGCTTTTACCAAAAGAAAGTCGTTGAGAGAAAATTCAAAGTCGGTGAGATGGTCATAAAAAGAATTTTTGTCAAACCTGGAGGGCCGCGTTCTAAGCTCTAACCCAATTGGGAAGGACCATTTGTAATTCAAGCCGTGTACCCTGGCAACGCCTACAAGCTAGTCAACGCCGAAGGGACCGAGTTATCCCACCCTTGGAATGGGCTTTATCTTAAGAAATACTACCCTTAGCACAAAAGAAACAAAAAAAATGATGAAAAGATAAAAAACATCAAAAACAAAGAAATATCGAAAACCACTAAAAATATAGAAAATTCAAAATGCTGATGCCTGGCAGTCACCATGTAGTTATGTCCCTGCATCTAACCTTCATGTTAGGATAGGGCCCATTAAGGCTTGGTAGGCACCGGGTCTTGGTTTGCCAGAACCGTGGAGATCCCTGTCCGGCCATGTCGGCCTATGCTCGCTCGAAGAAAGCTAACATGTGCTCACTTATGTATTTTATTCAAAAAAGTCGGTAGCATCACCTACGGTGGGGCCCCACCCAGAAGATCTCCGGAAGCTGTAATCTTTATTCTTTTCTCTTCGACCAAATGAGACAGTCGGCGCCCTTAAAACGCTGAGCATGAGAAATCGAAACTCAAACCCCAAAGGCAAGAGTAGGATCCATTTCCTCGAGCATCGATCAGAGCACGAGAAGAGGGCAGTGTCCCCGCAGACATACGAAAAGGGAGCCCACAAACGTCAAACGACTATATCTCTCTCACAAAAAGAAATACAAAATCAAAATCAAGAGCCTGGTCATGACCGCGCCTGATGCGATAAATGGAACCCCTCAAAGCAAAAGTTCGAATCCACAAAAAGGGGGGGGCTATGGAATGTAAATGCTCGAGATTTGGTCCGAAGTTGTCCGAAAGGAAAGAGTTAATGGGCCCTTATTCGCTCGCCGGGTTAACGGCTTTGCCGATCCTCTCAGGAGGTTTATCCCCTACACTTTTCCTTCTCCCTCTAAAGATGAAGGTTCGATGGAGTTTCTGAAGGGTGAAAACTGCCTAGGGTCTGCGACCTTATTTTAATATACACATTTGGTTGCCTACTTTGAAAAGCAAAAGCTATCGCTGTGAAGGAGTCTCCATGTTTCTGGTTGGTCAAAACCCCTGTTTACCACCTTGATGTCTTCTTGCTTAACCTTGGGCTTAGGCCAATGCAAGCGCATCACCTATGGGTGCGACGGCGTCTGATTCCGGGTCAGCGTCGCGCGGTTGGTCGTTAGGGTTCCAGGGTGTTCCATCATATACCATCTAGAGTTGTGAAGAAATAGACTCGGGTCGGGCAAATCTCTTACCTCAAACACCTTTTGGGTGAATCCCTATGGTCGGAAGCGACTGGGAGCCTAAGCATGGCATGACGGTATTGTCATCAGGGTAAGTCTTAACCGGCGGGATCATCATTCGAGGGGTCTAGAGGCCCAAATCAACATATATGTGCACTTAGGATACCTGGGAGGTTAGTAAGAAACCCCTGTCTCACGTAGGTTAGGTGCCATTTGGGTGCTTGCCAGGCGTTAGCAAGAAAAAAATAGAAATGATAAAAACAACAAAAAATGGAAAAGAGAAAATGTACATATTTGCAAACAAAAAAATCTTTTTTATGATAAAACAAAAAAAATGCCAAATATAAATAAAGAAAATAAATCAATTTTGCATGATTGCATTTGCGTGCAGCATCTCACTTTTAATACCGCTTGCATTCGTGTGCTTGCCTGTTGCATTTATCATCACCGCATCTTTCCCTTGCCTTCGTTAAATAAAGGCTTGGCCCCTTGACCAGTTTCAAGGACAGTCACAAGACCATTTGCTTATTGAGCAAGGGGCCACGTCAGAACAAAAATTCTGATTTGTTTGTTTCGGTGATATGTGCAGGGATTCAGGCAACAGAAGCAAAGGTGAAAACCAAACAAACCGAACCTTGTATTTTATTCCAAAAACCAAAAAAAAAATTTACATCAAGTTCCGCCCTCTCTCTCAGCATTACTCGTCCCACTATTCTCCGGGCAAAACGCTCTCAAAGGTGCTACCCAACTATGAAAAGCGGTACTCCTACCGCTCTGTACTCCTCTTCCTATTCCCACATCCCGGCGTTGATCTACGGAAGCAGCAGAGAAGCTACCAACACGAAAGCCACGCTCTCGTGCTCTTCGGTAGCGCTCCTCACCATCTCTCAGCCACTGTTCAGCAAGACCAAGGCTGATTCAGAGTTCGAATAGTTGGGCCTCCATGGCCCTTCGTTCCTCCCTTTCAGTCAATCTGTTGGCTCTTTCTCTCTCTGCGTCTCTTTCTTTCTCTGCACGTTCTCTCTCGCGGTCTTCCCTCTCCAACTGGAGAGTGATCCTCAGTTCCACGGCATCCCTAGAGGAGTCATCATCAGGATGACGCCGCAGTTCCCTCTCCAGTTCTACTATCCTAGCCTCCTTCTACGCAGCTTGGGCAAGCGCTTCTTCCGTCTCCTTTTCCTGCCAGATGTACCATCTCAAGATACGCGACAAGGCATAAACAAAGAGAACTCAACACTGAAATTTTTACCTGTATACAGAGCATCCCTTCTGCCTCCGCAGCACGCTGCGTGGCGTGAGCAAGTTGCTCATGAAGCAAGTCAAGTTCTGAGGTGGGAATCCACAAGTTGGAAGAGGCACCACCTACTCCCATCACTGGGGAAGCCGCGCCAATCTGAGCATGCTACGACCGCGTAAATTAGCAGCCAACATCTGGAATCTGTGGTTTTAATTAGGAACACACTGTACACCTACCAAGGCCCTCGTAGCTCCGCGGGCATCGCCCAACCGTTGCTCCATCTCTGCCAAGCGAGTTCGTAAAGTCGCTATCATCGTATCACAGATATCCTGCAGCCATACGAGTCAGCATTTCCACCAGAAAACCAAAAAAAGGAGAAAGAAGAAAAGAGAAAAAGGGGAAGCCTACCTCCACAAATCCCCGGGGTTGGAACTGCTCTGCGTACCTTGTCTTGTATAGACGCAGGTAATCCTCGCTATCCCGTGCCTGCGATTCTACAATCGTGCCACCCCGTTGCCAGTCTTCATACTGTTCAGGGAACCGCACGCGCCAGTCAATGCAGGTCGCCGGTCCTCGCATCTTTCTCCCGACACGAGGTGGCGCAGCTGTATCCACCCATTCCTGAGCCAGTCCCAAAGTCCTCATAACCAATCGTAGCCGAAGCGGCTCGATTTCATTCAGGTAGTGCATCCACAGTTCCCGTCCGAACCGGGCACGACTTGCTAGAACCCACGGCTGGTCGGCATCGACCATGTCTGAGTAGGGTCTCTAGTTTACCATTGCTGCAGGGAACTCCTGTAGCTCTCGCCTTAGCACCATCAGTTGGTAGGTTAGGGATGCCGCACTCATGATGGGTTCCCACCGCCTGGCTAGCGGCACCATTGCGGGTCGCCAATGATGAGCTCTCCCCATGGGGAGGTAATAATAGCTCCACAGCTGCTCGGCGTAGGTCATCAGTACCTTGCAAAAACACACAAAAAATATACAAAACAAGTAAAACCAAAAATACCTGGATAAATGGTGTAAAACCACTCACAGCCATCTCACGATCCGCTTCTTGGAACAGGCCTGCAAACAAGTGCGCCAGCATGGCAGCTCCCCAGGCGTAGTACCCTACTCTTTCAAGGTCTGACAGCAGCTCCAGGAAGCGACATTGGATACCGTCCCCTTTCAAGCTCAGTACCAATCTCCCCAAAAGGAAGAGGAGAAATCTTCTCAAATCTATGTTGCATCTTTCCCAGTTGCCGAAATCTGTGCAGTACACGGCACGGCATCCTATTTCCATCCTTTCCATGAACTCTTCTGAGGATTCATCGTCCCGTCGACGAGTGTCGGTGAGCCCTAATGCATCCATGAGGGACGCCCTAGCTACCGACCTATTTTTCCGACCATCTAGGTCCAAACCCAGTAGCTTATGGGCACCTTCTCGGTAATCCGCATAAGTGACCCCGGTCACTGCCTCGCCCTCCACCTTCAGGCTTGTGATCCGGACCACATCCTCCAAGCTGAGCACCATGTGCCCCCAGGGCATCAGGAATGCCCGACTCACTGGGTCCCATCTCTCACACAAGGCTTGGATCAGGACCAGGTCGAGCTCGAGCGGCTCGATCCGAAGAAAGGTGCCAAATCCCATCACATCTAGCCTCGCCTTCTGAAAATCTGGGAGACCTCGGCATGCTGCCACTACCAACTCCCATGAGATTTGTGATTTCATCACACTCTACGCATGCAGGGAATGGAGAGGAGGTTTGGTTAGAAAGAAAAAAAAAAGAATGGAAAAAGGGCAGGAAAGCTCAGCTTACGAGTTGTGATTGGGCCCTTTCACTAAAGTGCCCTTCGAGGTCCGAAAGCCTCCTGGAACTACTACCACTGGACCTATTTCTCTTCGAGGAGTGGGAAGATTCGCCCTCCATCCAACTCTCAGAATTTTGAACTCCTCCTCTCCCGTGAGAACTTGTGCTCCTCGAGTTAGCTCTCGATATACCTGGGAGGATAAAAGGGACAAGAATTAATAGAAATGGAAGGAGTGCAGGCCAAGATTGCCTCCATCACCTTTAATGATAGCCATTGCGATGAGGCACCTACCATGCGGTCCCGTGTGTCACTTCACCGCTCGCACAGGGTGATTGATTGGACAAAGAATATGACGACTAGCCCCCTATATTGTCTAGGGATACCCTATCATGTTTTGGAGGACGTCCGCAAAATTTGACACAACATCCGGGAGAAGGGACTAGGACCATCATTATTGACTTCGACGGTAGATTCCCGTGGAAAATGGTCACAACAAGACGCGATTCTCCGCTCGGGGTGGAGTCTCGACAGACCCATCACATGAGAACAGTGCAAAGGAGAAGAAGTGTAGGGAAGAGGGAACGTACAAGAGAACAAACGAGCAGCAGAAAATCAAAACACTCCATTCATAATTCTACATAAGCTGTCATAAACATCACAATCATAGAGAGGAGGCGAGTCCACTAGCTCGCCAACTCTTGCCATTATCTTCATGCTCGTCCCTCTAGGCGTCCCTCTCCTCTCCCCTGAGGTGAGGGTCTCTCAGAAGCCTCCTGGATCCCCGTGCAGCAGCACCCGCCTCGCCTCGTGGCGCCGGCTCCACAGCAATGACTCGCTGCTCCTCCCCTGGAGTGGTGAAGAAGCCACTAGCGGCAAAGCGACCAGACTGACGCAGTCGCTCCCCGAACTCTCGCGCTCTCTCGTAGCGCGTCTCCATCCCTCCTAGCCTCTGCACGATGGCCTGAAGGCCCAGCTGGAGCTCCCTCACTTGGGCCTCCAAGGCCCTCCTCTCGGTCTGATCCCGCTGTCGCTCGGACCTTCTCTCGGCTTTCTCTCTCTCTGCCTCTCTCCTCACCATCTGCAGAAGAACCCTTAACTCCAGGATGTCTGGAGAAGGTCTCTCCTCACCGCGATGTCGCAGCTCTGCTACAGTCGCCACCCAGGCATCACGGTCCTCTTCCGCCCGGGCAGCCCGAGCCACTACACCAGCAAGTTGCTCCCGAAGGGAGGCAATCTCGAGAAAAGGGCCGAGGAACTGGAAGATGCGCAGCCAGTCACTCCCACCATTACTGTCTGCTGGGCACGCTGGAACGAACAAACAACAGCCGTCAGCTAAGCTCCACATTTAAAAATAGAAAATGCAGCACTTAGCTTACCAAGAGCGACAGTTCCTGTTGAGTGGCGGCCAGCTGCCGCCTGACCTCGGCTAATTGGGCACGCGACCCGTCGACGTCGCGCGTATCCCCGGCTTGGAGAAGCCCCGCATAACTCTCTCTATGCCACCGCAGGAAGTCGACACTATCCTGCACCAGTACGCTCCCTTGCTGCCCAGGGAGACGTATGCGCCAATCTTCAAGCTTCACCTTGCCGCAACTCTCCTTCCTGATGCGGCTCGGCTCGTCTGCACTCGCCCACTCATCGGCCAGGCCCAGGGTCCTCGCCATGTCCTGCACCAAGAAAGAAGGACTTCGCATCATAACAAAAAACGTGTCCCCTGTCTAGGACGCGTCCATCATTTGAGTGCAAC
Organism: Amorphophallus konjac; assembly: GCA_022559845.1. Classification (NCBI taxonomy): domain Eukaryota; kingdom Viridiplantae; phylum Streptophyta; class Magnoliopsida; order Alismatales; family Araceae; genus Amorphophallus; species Amorphophallus konjac. The sequence continues at coordinate 295,116,418 of CM040120.1, forward strand.
ACTCGCCGAACCCTTTCCCCCCTCGCGCGGCTCGCTTCAAAACTCAAAATGGATCAAAAGAGGAAGAGATCAGAGGACCTACCAGACCGTGTTCACCTCCCTCCGCGACATCGGGCCCCTCGGGTCCCTCGGGGGCCCGAAGCGGCCCTTACTCCTCCATGGACGCCGTTCCGTGCTCTGGCGCGTCCCTCCACAGGCGAGGGGTCCCGCGTCCCTCTCCACCTTCGTAGTGGTCCAGACCGCCGAATTCCATCGATCGAGGGGAAGAAGGCAAAGACGGGCAAGCGAGCTTCGGCGGAAGGCAGGCTCGTTTGCGGGTAAGGCACGGGAGAAGAAAGGCCACCCGTCGCTTTAAATTTGAATTCGAGGATTAAGACGCGTCCTCGCGCCTGGACGCGCCCAAAAAAAAGGGAGAAAGGAAACAGAATCCCCCCGTGCAAAGCGTAATTTCCCGCTGTTCAGGGCAAGGTCTCGTGGAGCGTGCCTCGAAGGACAACTGAGTGCAAAGAAGAAAGTGTGGGAGAGAGAAAAGTACACACAACACAAGAAAGCCATTTTCATTTCATATAATAGCCGAAAGTACATCATGCAGTAAGGAGGGTGGAGTGTACAAGCAACTCTCTAACTCTCACCATCACCCTCCTGGTCATCTCTCTCCTCCCTCCTCTGACGGGGATCCCTAGGGGGCCTCTGCGACCTCTGCGAACCCTGAGAAGCCGTGCTCGCCTCTCCAGGTGGCACCATGCCGGCCTCCAAGGTGCGGCGACGCTCCTCGACCGAAGAAACTAGAAAGCTGCCCACAGAAAAGGAACCGGACTGACGAAGTCGCGCCCCGCTCTCCTTCGCCCTCTGATACCGCTCCTCACTCTCCCGAAGTCTCCCCTCCGCCGTGCCAAGACTCAGCCGGAGCTCCGACACCAGGGCCACCAGAGCTCTCCTCTCATCCCAATCTCGATGTCGCTCTGCCATCCTATACTCCCTCTCTTTCTCTATGGTCTCCCTATCCCTCTCCCTCTCTCTCTCTAGGGTCTCCCTATCCCTCTCCCTCTCTTTCTCTATGGTCTCCCTATCCCTCTCCCTCTCTCTCTCTAGGGTCTCCCTATCCCTCTCCCTCTCTCTCTCCATGCTCTCCCTCTCCCTCTCCCTCTCCTCTCTCTCCCTCATCGCCTCTCTCCTCGACAGCTCGAGGGCGATCCGCAGATCCACTACGTCGCGAGGAAGCTCCTCAGCCTCCCGTCGCCGCTCCTCCTCTAGCTCCGTAATCCGGGCGTCACGCTCTGCCACCCAGGCATCGCGCTCCTGCTCAGCACGAACAGCACGGGCCAGGGCCTCCCGAATCTCGGCCACCTGTCAAAGCACGCATGCACCGTAAGAGAACAATGATAGAAGGAGAGCAGCCATAAGGAGAGTCGAGGTCAGGCAGACACTCACTCGAGCTTCGCGGTCACGCTCAGCCTCCTCAGCCCGAGCCACCGCATACGTCACCTGCTCCTGGAGGGCAAAAACCTCTGGAGGAGGGCCCCGCGAACTGGAACCCGCTCCACCAGCCATCCCGGCTATCGCTGCCAGGTGGGCCCGCTGAAACACGGGGCAAACGTCAGTCAAAGGCTAAGCATCAAAAATCTAGGTCACAAAAAAATGCATTGCATAGACTCACCAGGATCTCCAACTCTTGTCGGATGGCCACTAACTGCCGCCTGGCGTCTGCCAGCTGGGCCCGCAGGTCGGCAATCATGTCGTCACGAGCATCCTACATTGCACATAAGTTAGTGCCACATGCATATACATATAAGAGGGTGAAGCATTTTCATTTCACTTACCCCTGCCATACCACCAAGGAAGAGGCGGTCCCCGTACGTAGCCCGGTACCGTCTCAGGTAATCAGTACTGTCCTGTACATGGGACACCACTGGGACCCCGCCCTGCTGCCAGTCCTAGTACTGTGCTAGGAAGCGCGTACGCCAGTCCACAATCTTTGCCTTCCCCTTGGTCTTCCGCCCGATGCGGGCCGGCTGATCTACATCAACCCACTTCTGGGCTAGCCCCAACGTCCTCATAACCAGCCTCAGTCGAAGCGGCTCGATCTCGTTCAGGCAATGGACCCACACGTCCCGCCCGAAACGAGGAAGACCCACTACAACCCAAGGCTGACCAGCGTCACCCATGCCCAGGTAGGGCCTCCACACCACCTACATCATCATACATGCATCATATTAGTTGCCATTCAGTCACATAAGAAAACACAAAAAAATCATATGCATCATACCATGGCCTCAGGATACTCGCTCAGCTCCCGATGAAGCCACGCCAGCTGGTAGCCGTGGGGTGCTGCAACCACGACCGGCCTCCACTGTCGCGCTAGAGGAACGGCCCTCCTGTTCCCATGTCTAGCCCTCCCCATCGGGAAATAGTAATAGCTCCACACCTGCATCCATCATACATCATTAGTACAATAATTACATATTTAACTGTGGGAATGCATAAATAAAATGTTTACCTGGAGAAAAGGTGCGAAGCCACTGACTGTCGTCTCCTTCTTTGAAGTCTGGGAGAGATCGGCAATCAGATGGGCAAGCAGAGCCGCTCCCCACGCGTAGTGTCCCACTCTGTCCAGATCCGCCAAGATCCCGAGGAAACGGCAGTGGATGCCATCCCCCTTCGTCCCTAGTAGAAGGCGGCCCAAGAAGAAGAAAAGAAACCTCCGGAGGTCTAGGTCCACTAGCTCCCGCTCGCTCGGGTCCTGGGTGAAAGCTGCACGAGCGTCTCCCTCGAGTCGTGCCAGAAACTCCGCTCCAGTCTCGCTAACCCGCTGGCGCGGGTCGACGAATCCGAGCGCCTCCATGATCTCCACTCGGCCAACTACCCTGCTGTCCCTGTCAGTCACGCTCGTCTCTAACCACAGCAGGTCCAGGACACTCTCTCGGTAGTCGGGGTAGGTGACCCCACTCACCGCCTCTCCGTCAACCCGTAGCCCGGTGATCCGAGCCACGTCCTCGGGTGTCGGCACCATGTGCCCCCAGGGCATCAGAAACGCCCGGCTCGGTGCGTGCCACCGCTCCCTCAATGCCTGGATAAGAGGAAGGTCGAGCCGAAAGGGCTCGATCCTAAGGAAAGCTCCGAAGCCCATGGCGTCCACACGCCCCCTCTGAAAGTCTGGCAGCCCACGGTATGCCGCCACCACTAGGGACCAGTTGATCCGGCCCTTCATCACGCCCTGTACACCACAAAACCAACAAAGAACACATCAGCATCATGAATAGTAATAAACAATAACACTGTATATACTACTTATTTATTTTATTTTTATTTTTAAAAAAATATTTATGTTTTTTTGGAGGCGTCCAACACCTTGGACGCCTCCTTTACATTTTCTTTATTTTATTTTTAGAAAACCCAAAAACCAAAACAAAATAAATAAAAAATATATATATATATTATCATGGAGGCGTCCCAAGCCCTGGACGCCTCCTTATTTTTAATTCTATTTTTATTATTTACGTAAATAAATAAATAAAAAAGAAAAAAGAAAATATGGAGGCGTCCAGGCCCCTGGACGCCTCCTTCCCTCACTCCCCGGCGTTCTCCACACAGCCTCTCGTCCGCCCGTTTAGCCCAGTGAACCAATAGAATGGAAGTCTAAGGGGCTTACCGGATCGTGCTCGTCCTCTCCCGCGTCACCAGTGCCCGCAGGGTCCTCCACAGCCAAAAGAGGAGCCTCCTCCTCCACGGCAATCTCCTCCGCCACGGCAGCCTCCTCGGCGTCATCTCTCAGCCTCCTCGGATGACGAGCCCGTCGTTTCCGCTTCTCCCCACCCTGGCTCGGGCCTCCTTGCTCCATTGGAATTGGGAATGGGTCGTTTAGGGTGAACGAGTCGTCAGAATGAACAGTATAAGTGAAAGGGGGGGTGAGGCCCCCCTTATATAAGAAAATCCCCTTTTCGGGGGCGTCCAGGCACCTGGACGCCCCCACTTTTTTCTTTTTTTTCAAAAATTCAAAAACTTTAGGGGCGTCCAGGTGCCTGGACGCCCCCAAACAAAATTCAAAAAAAAATAATAAAGGAAAATATAGGGGCGTCCAGGCCCCCGGACGCCCCCATTAAAAATATTTTTTTTAATATATATATTTACATATGATCATATTGTGAATAAATAGGTACATAAAAAGAAAGAAAACACAAAAATAGAAAAATGGAAAAATAAAAATCATAACAAAGGGAACTGGTCCAAAACATCAAAATGCGAGATTTTATTCCATCAGAAAGTAGAACGAGCTACATCAGGGGTTTAGGCGCCTTAGGCCTTAACATCCCTAGTTCGGTTATATAAGCTCTTCACAGCTCACATTCTTCCACCACGTGCGCTAAGGCCTTTCCCGCAACACTTGTCTTCCAGGGTACTTTGACGGCCTTCGCTTCCTTCGCGTCCGCTTCAGTGCCCAACTCCCTCTTCTTCAAAGGAACGATGCCAGTCAATATTGGGAACGAATGGCGTGGGATGCCAATCTGGAGGCAGCACCGATGCGCATTATAAAGGACGAACTCGGTCGCGCCAATCAGTTGAAGATCAACTTCGGGAGAAGGCCTCATGAGGAGATCAAGCGAAAGCAAACATGCCGGTGCGCAAGTGAAGAAGCTTTGTGTCACGGTGCGGAAGTGAGACCGCCAGTCTTCACGTCTCTTTAGCCACGGAACACGGTTCGCCACGGTGCCACCAAAGCCTAACACGTCGGCTATATGATAAAAGGGGGCTTTGTTGGAAAAGCTTCGAAGCAGTTGGCATTCCCTCACGGTGGTCGAATTTGAAATATAAATCCAGCCAGCAATTCAGGACAAGTGCACAACCAAAAGGAGGCTTACCCATGCTCGAGGCAGTAAGGCCACTATATAGGTAGGCAAGGACAGCGGGTCCCACCCTCTTTCCACGCCAGATCCCGCAGATAGCACTCAGTTGGTCTTCCTCCACCATGTTGTCAGTATAAGGAAACAAGAGAGCACCCGCCAGACAAATGGTGAACCCTTTCATGATTCCCTCCAAATAGTCATCGTCTGGTAACCCTCTCAAGGCCTCCATGACGCATTCCGCGAGCTTTTGCAAATCAATTCCCTTTTGAGTACGAACCTTTCGGGCTGCGTCGGGCGGCATGAAGCTTCCAAGGACGCTTTCGGAAGTCCCCCGTGTCAGCATCCGCATAGCCTTCACCTTTCCGTCACTCTTGAATTTCTTCAATCCGAGCAGAAGTTCCACCTCCTCGAGGAGGATGGTCACCTCGAAGGTCGGGAAGATAAAAGTGTGGGTCTGGGGATGCCTGATCTCCACTAGTGCGCCCATAGCCGCCCAGTCCATACGAATCTTCTCGTAGTGTTTGGCGTGAATAAGGAGCCCCTGCAGATGCCACTTTGAGAGTATGGCCCTCATGCCGATGGAGATGTTGGAAGTTAGCTTTGAAAGCCATGGCAGTTTGGAAAACTTCCTCGGGCCTGGGAAGAGTGGATATGGCTGGAAGAGAAAAGAAAGAAGAAGAAATGAAGGAAGTAAGAAGAAGGTTCACGTGGAGAAATTTGAAAAGAATCAGCTTACCATATGCGACATGATCGTCCCACTCAAATGACCCTCGAGGTCGGAGAGTCGCCTGATCTCGCTGCTAGGCCTGCTCCTCTTTATAACACGGGAAGACTCTCCTTCCATCCTGAAATCTCTAGATTCTCCTCTCTTTCCTCTCCTGAGCTTCCAAAACCCACCTTGATGCTTTTGAATGAACTAGCCTAAGGGGAGTTCTTATAGGAAGGGTAGGGCGCTACAGGACGGAACATGTCACATCAGCGGTCAATGTCAGGATTTTGGCTAGATCTCCTTTCCATTGTGGTGCGATTCTGTTACGATTCTGTTACTTTCTGATGTTATTAATCCATGCTGGCCTGTGCAGGTTTTACTAACGGACGTCTTTGTCCTATCTCCTGTCCCACCTTTCAATGGTTGGTCCCACCATGTCATACATCGTAGTATATGATACCTACGCTACTAGAACATGTCAAGGACCTTGCGGCCCGAACAAATCTGGGATTTGAGTTCCCCTTCAATAAAAACAGTGATGATCCCGGAAGAATTTGGGTTGTACGGATAGGCCGTTAACTTGTGGTAGCATAGGGACGACGGTTCCATTCAGTGAGTTGGTGCGCAGATAAATGGGCCCCAGCCCAGTGTCGGCTCACTGGATCGGTATCCTGACCCATTCTTAACAAGTTGACAATATTATCCTTGGCTATTTTCTATTTTAGTTTGTTTTAAATTTTTCTTTAAGCCCAGCATGCATTCATATAGGACTTTGATTTATTGCGGAAGATCATTCAAGTGATTCGATTGCGAAAGCCGCTGTGCTTCAATTCTTACAAATATGAGATATTCCACTCCGAATGAAATACTGAGTTTCCTTGAAACGGCCCTACGTTGCTCTTCCAAAGGAGACCCTTGTTTGGACAGACTCTCAGATATTTCTTTACTTTTTACCTTGTTTGACCCACATTGGCCGCAGCACTTCCACATCGGCTGGTAACCGCTCACCAAAGGTGAAATCTGCGGGTTTACGACCCAGGTACTTCCACACCGAGAAGTTGGTCACCTTTATTTTCGTGCCTGAGTGCACATCTCACCCGCCCTTATTTGATCCCTGTCCGAGCAACCGTCAAAATTTGAAAGACCTTCCTCAAGGCCACCTCACTGAAACTATAGGAAAAATTCCAAACAGTACGTCAAAAGCGCGTCTCATCACACCTTGGCATCAACTTATCAGTCCACTCCCGCTCCATTGCATTACGCATCACTCCCTTGCAAAGCAGACGCCAAGGCGGGGCAGCTGTAGACACGCTATTCCTGACGACTCTTGAGAAAGTCTCATATCACTTTACAACGCCCCGCGACGGCTTACGCGTTTTGAATCACTTGAGTGCTTCCTTTTCTTGAGTCTTCTTCCGCCCTTTTCGGCATCCGGAATCGTCTCGTCACGACATTCGGACGGCATCAACACCAGTCAGACGCATCAGGAGGTTCCGGAACCAAGAAGGGTGTCTGCCGGGCAGCCGCCAACACCTTGTCCGAGGATCTGGGTGGGTCTTTTTGGGGGCGTCCAGGCCCCTGGACGCCCCCATTCTTTTAATTTATTTTCAAATAAACCAAAAGCCAAATAAAAATAATATATTAATGGAGGCGTCCAGGCCCCTGGATGCCTCCATAAAAACAAAAATAAAAAATATAAAATGCCAACTTTGGCATAGAAAAACAAAACAAAAATAAAAATATATTTTATTAGAGGCGTCCAAGACCCTGGACGCCTCCATCAACTCCCTCACGGGCGTCGCCCACCGAACGACGGTTTGTCGTGTGTGAAAAAATCCAAATTATGGAGACGTCCAGCCAGCTGGACGCGCCCATTTCTGAATCACGGGTTGCCGCTCCAAAACCACGCGTTGTGCCAAACCGCGTGTGTCTTTCGGTGGAGTTCGGTGGATGTTATAGAGGCGTCCGGGACCCTGGACGCCCCCAAGAAAATATTCAAAAAAAAATGAATAAAAATAGATTAAAATATTAGTTCGGCCCTGATGGAGGTATCCAGGGTCCTGGACGCCTCCACCCTCCGGACCCCTATAAATAGAGGCCCACCCTCTCAGTTCTGGGAGAGCCAAGCAGAGATCCGATAGGCTGCCGGAGCCCAGACGCTACCGGAGTCATTCCTAACCCGTGGGGTCTTTTATAGGTGGAGGTTCTGTCGGCTTCTCGGGTGTCCAGGCTGGCGAGAGGAAGGCTATCTTCGTCCACCGCGTTTCCACGTCGTCCCTACGCTGCCGGAGCTCCGCCGGATCTCACCCTCGGCTCCTCCAATAAGCCTTTTCTTCCCCTTTTCCTCCATAGTTCTTTACATTCATCATACTACATCCTCTATCTCCCTACATAAGGGCGCCGTCTCTTGCATACTTCTTGCATTCATCATCGCATTTTCCTCCTACTCGAGTCCGAGAGGGGTTTAAAACCACACCAACCAGGTGTGTGTCAGGTCACAATCTCGTTACTTTTATTGCAAAGAATTGTTACTACACTGCCATTTTCTAATTCCGTTCGTTTATTGTCTACTGTTTTGCAAGGGTAACCAAGGAAAGCCCTTTCCGTCGGCCGGCCGAAGGGGGAGGAAGAAGCAACCCGCCATCTCCCGCTCTTGAGGTAGGCGCGATCACATTCTTTATTTTGGGGTCTTTTGGCCCCTGGCGATCACATCTTGTTCTCGAGGCCGCGGCGAGTAACTTCCCCAATGGCCGTTTAAATTTCCGTTCTTATATTCTCTTTATATTCTGCTCATATTCTCGGTGCCGCGGCGAGTCACTTCCCCAATGGCCGTTTAAATTCCCGTTCTTATATGTTATATTCTTATCTATTCATGTTCTCGAGGCCGCGGCGAGTCACTTCCCCAATGTCCGTTTAAATTCCCGCTCTTATATTCTCTTTATATTCTGTTATATTCTTATCTATTCACATTCTCGAGGCTGCGGTGAGTCACTTCCCCAATGGCCGTTTAAATTCCCGCTCTTTATATTCTCCTTATATTCTGTTATATTCTTATCTGCTCATATTCTCGAGGCCGCGGCGAGTCACTTCCCCAATGGCCGTTTCAATTCTTACTATTTAATTTCTGCACCATTCCCGTCCCCCCGAGGTCGCGGCGAGTCACTTCCCTCTATGGCCGTTTAACCCCCAATATTGCTATATTACATTTGTCCCGCTCGCCCCGCCGGAGCAATCTCCCGTGGTGGCCCCTTCTCTCTTCTCTTATTTCTATGTTGCAGCAAACAAAGAGGAGCCCGCGCGCTCCGCGTCTTCTCCGCTCCCCGAACCGCGTGATGTCGCTCACACCTGCTATGGGACAAAGATTCCAGCAACCTGCCGACATAGCTCGGCTAGCTTATACCCCTCCTGCGGGACGTCAACAACTGTCCCCCGTGCTGCATCAAGAACGGGTTCGAGAAGAGATGACCAACTTGGTCAAGAACTATTTTCGAGGGCTAGGTAACCCCTCGCTTGGACAGCAACTGTTAATGCAAGCATCCGCCGCCAATGAAGACTACTGCCCAACAGTGGCAATTGAAGAAAATTAAAGAGAAGGGATGATGCTGTCGTCAGTTGACGACAACGGCTATGATGACGGCTTCGGGACCGAAGCCGATGAAGCCGCCCCTAGGCGGGAAGAAACAAGAAGAGCTTCTGTGTTCGAGAGGCTGACCTTCCCAAATCGGGCTAAGAGAAGGGTCCATCGACAAAGAAGAAGGATGCAGGTCTTCACCTGCAACATGTCCGGCATACTCGGCCGATACAGGGGACTTCCTGAAGATCCCCGCGAGTTGGCTAAATTGGTCGCACGGCCAGGGCCGAATACTCGAAGAGCAGAAGCCGCAAGGCAGCTCCTGGCAACAACTAAAGGAAAACAACCCCGGGTCTACCACCAGTGGGATGATAAGGCTCCTATCTTGACTGCCAATGTGGTAACGGTGGAAGAAGAAGACGACGTCCTCCTCGACATCCTGCCCGAGGGTACGTCCGGGGAAGCAACGAAAGCTATCCCCAGCACGGCAACTATGGACCCACCGGTCTTGATGCTACTTCAAAAATATCGGCAAGAGATAGACTTGCTGAAGAAGCAGCTGATGGAGAAAACTGAACAGTCATCAGCTTCCAAACCACCCTAAGTCCAGGGTGAATCATCTCGGGGAGCGGTTCGTTATGTCGACCCTCCGCCGCTCTACACCTTGCCTCAGTCATCAGAACCAAACATGGCGACAACACAACTCGGCCACCACAGTCGCAGCTGCTGATGCCACCGGTGCTCCCCCAGGTGCACTAGACACCCCCGCTGCTGCGTCCTCCACAGGTGACCGCTCTGGTCACCCCGTATTTGCAGCCAGCACACTTCTATCCGGAGCCAGTTGACCCCACGGTCATGAACTGGATGATGGTGGAAAGGATGATTGAGCTGAAGCTCGCAGAAAGGAGTGAAGGCGACTACGTCGCATTTGATGCCTACCGGGTGCCATACCCACAACACCATGCTGCTAAGCGGCTTCCCTCGGGGATCAACAAGCCGCCCAAGTTCGACAAGTTCAACGGGAAGGGATCCCCGAAAGAACATATCGCATATTATATGACCGTCATGGGTGACATGGCCACCGATGAGTCATACTTGTTGAAGTTTTTCGGGTCCTCGCTGACGGGGCTCGCATTTGAATGGTACTCTAGCCTCCCGGTCGGGTCAATCAGCGACTGGCCGAATATGTAGAGGAAGTTCAGAGAAAGATTCCAAGTTACAGAGAGGGAGGTCACAGTGGCTGAACTCTACTCAACAAAGCAAAGGGCCGATGAGACAGCCCTCGATTATATCAAGAGGTGGAGGAACCTCGGAATGCGGTGCAAGCGGCCCCCGCATCAGGAGGACGTTGTACAAATATGCAAACAGAACCTCAGGAGGGAGGTTCTAGAAAAGATGATCGGAATGGAAATACGGTCATTTGATCGATTGAACAATGTCGTGGCCGAGGTGGAAGCCTTTCTGGCCAGACCTGTCCCTACATCAGCTGCCAGCACAACCCAGAAGGGCAAGGCAGTGGAGTGGCGCTCGTCGCCTAAAGAAGCGAACGCTCTTGATATCAAGGCGTTCGAATAACAGAAAGATGAAGGCAAGAAGGTGGTTGCCCCACAGCCTACAACAGCCCCAGACGGTAAAGAAGGTCCCTCGCTACGGGACAAGATGAAGAAAGCCTATTCATTTTCGAAGGACAAGACCCGGATTCTGTTCGACTGGGTAACGGAATATGGCATGGTCACCCTGCCAGAGCCAAAGAGGCCGGAGGACCTAAAGAGAAGAGGCAGCCCAAGATTCTACCCCTACCACCAGATGTTGGGGCACCCAATCGAAGACTGCTATGTTTTCAAGGACATCATCAAAGGAATGGTGAAGAAAAATGAAATCGAGTTGGGAGAGTACAAAGTGGACCCTCCTCAACCGCATGAAGCCCCTCGGAGGAGGGAAACAGTCAGCATGATCTCCCTATACCAGGCACTGCCTGAGGAGATCTCTGAAGCAAGTATGCGGAGCACTTATGAAACTCATTTCTTGGAGCCCCCGAAGGAACAGCGGGGGTGGCAGCAGATCTCTGCGAAGCACAAGAGGAAGAAAGCACCCTGCCCGAAAGTGGGGGCACATATCCGTGGTGTTACACCCCGACCTGCTTCGCCGGTGGCAGCACCCGTGTGGATCACTCCACCTGCAACTATCATGATACCTACACATAATCGGAGGAGACAAACTCCGCTGCCAGTGGTCAAGGAAACCAACCCTGGGGTCCGCCGACTACAAAACCTCATTGAAGGGTTAGACAAGTACGTGCAGCCTGAATTGAAGTCTCTGCTGGTGCGGGACCATGTCCCATGGCAAGAACTGGAGCAGCTCTCACTTGAGCGAAAGGAGGAAGCTGAAGCAGCATCCGATAAGGAGGGCCGTCTGTTCTGGGGGCAGGCGCCTACTGAAGCAAGGAAGAAGAAGAAACAAAAGAAGAAGAGAAGGGCCGCTAAGGTCGATAAAGTGCAGGTTGTTTCCTGCAATACTCTATCAACACTCTTCAACCCGCCCGGAGAAGAGGAAGAAGAGGAAATTTGCTTCACACCCCTTTTGGAGGGAGGCAGGGCTGAGGCCGCAACTACTACACATGCAACCCGATCGGGCCGGAAATGCGGGCGCCAGCCGCCAGCCAACCACAACATCATATTCAGAGGAGAGCAGCCCTACAAAACACCTCCGCCGGAGATCAAGGGAGTCCAGATCCCTCCTTCGCTAGGCCTATATAACAAAAGTGGGGGCAAGGGGGTCTCTTCATTTCTTGAATTCATGAAAATGTCTAAGGGGAAGCAGCCTTATCAGGAGGCTAAGCCTGCACCCGGGGATGTTCACCCGTAGCCAGCACAATCTGTCGAAGATCCAAATACAGATGGAGCTTGCCCTGCAGTAGCTAATGAAGAGCACCAAGGATCTGGCACCAACCAGAAGGGCGCCGAATCCGAGGCAGATGAAGTAGGTCCGTCAGGGCCCGCAACCCTGGACTTCCCCAAGCCCAGGTGGGCTGAAGAGATGAAGCTCTCCAATGTCCGAGCTGGGAGCCAAATAATGAAGCTACTCAAAAATCTCCCTACTCGATTTATAATCTGGGAGATCCTTTCTTTGAGTGAAGAGACTCGACAGGCGATCATTACTGCTCTGTAGACGCCTGCTCATTTTGAGACATGTTTGGCTGAAGCAATGTCGGAGGCTAGCATGACCTTCACTCTAGAAGATATGCTGCTGCCTACCATCAGCCACAACAGGCCGTTGTATATGAAGGGGCACCTGAATGGAAGGGAGCTGAACATGATTCTAGTTGATCTCGGTGCAACGGTCAACATCCTGCCTAATAGAATATACGAGAGGCACCACTTCAACGTGCATCTCAAGAAATTCGGGGATATGTGTATCGTCGGCTTCAATCAAAAATGTGAAGTGTCGATGCGGGTGGTAGAGTTCACCCTTACCCTAGCGGATTTCACTACGACTGTGCAGTTCCATGTCATTGACTCCCGCACCTCGTACAAAGCACTGCTCGGCCGCCCATGGTTGCATAAAAATATGGTGGTGCCATCTACGCTCCACCAATGTATCAAATACAATCTTCAAGGGAAGGAGGAGAGGATCTTTACAAACCTCCACCCGTTCAAGGTATTTGAATGTCATTTGGCGGATGCCAACCTATATACAGGGCCTCCCCAGAGGACCTCTGAAGCTAAGACCCCTACGGGGGCATCGAGAAGCGCATCCGGCGACAATTGGTATCCACCACCGCCGCGCGGATATGTCAAGCCCAAGGTGGTCTCTCATATCACAACATCCGGGGATGTGGGCAGAATAGCACCCCCAACATTATACCCTGAAGCTAATGAAGTGCGGGTTGGTCAGAAGCATAACCACATTGGAGTCCCGGACGGCCTCACCAAGCCAACTCCCGGCCTTGATAACCCCACTATCGAGCATTTCAAAACTTGGGAGGTGACACAGGAAGATGGACCCAACAGCTTGTTCTATACGGCTGAAGAGCACCATACTCGGGAAGACACAGACTGCAGCCTCCCCGAAGACATAAGCAACCCGTCGGTCCCCGTCAAGGGTCTGGCATTCACAACTAATCGGATGGCCAGGATGTTTCAGAAGCAGCACATCCCCTCCGATCAGTCTTAAAAGTGCAAGGAAGCTTTCCAGAAAATGTGGTATCCCGCAAATCTGGATAAGGAAATGAGACGCGTCTCTCAGCACCCGTGGTTGGGCTTCACCCTGAAAGAATATTATCATAGTGGCCGATACGAGGTGGACACCCTCTCCACCTTCTACCCTGCTGAAGATAGCCCGCTGGGGGCAACCTTTGATGAATACCCAGCGGAAGCTGAATATGCTGACCCAGGCCTGTTGGGACGGTGCGATGGATACAGAGGGGGGATGAATGTATCCCTCTACAATATTGCCCCACTTTAAAAATAATCAGAGTCAAGGAATGGAAATCAACTGATCTCTTCCAAATAAGAAATTCAAAGAAACATTTGATCAATCAGTTGAACTGCTAACAATACTGGTGGTACCTGATCAAGTCTAAGCCGAAGATAGAACTATGCAAACCAGACTCACTTAGCAAAACATAGAATGCTCAAGGTCACTTCAGATAGAAACAAGAATGCTCAGACAACCTGTGAAATAGGTAGAACACAAGGGGCAAACGCACAAGGCAAACCACGGCACAGTAGATTTTTTAGGTGGTTCGGTCCTCCAGACCTACGTCCACCCCTCACTCCAAACCGGAGTGAGGCTTCCACTAGCAAATCCTAGAACCGCAGACTCAGTTTTCAAACAGGTGCTGCCTAACAGCTTTACCAGAGGAACACACTCCTCTCTTCCTCCAGACCGGAGGGAAACCACTAGTGACTACCCGTCAGTAGCAACCAGAGACTAACGTCTCTCTTCCTCCAGACTAGGAGGGAACCCACAGGTAGAAAGCACTACCTGCAAACCCGGTGGTGCGGACACCCGAGCAGTTGAGCGGCGCGACACGCCGAGCCACCGATACCGCACACGGAGCATGACTCGAGCCACCTCAGTGTCCATCTGGCTCGGAGACAGCCTGGAGACTCCTCCTTGAGCCTCCCCATTTATCATATTTAGTTAGACTTCATGTCTATGTAATTTGTGTTTATTTCATTGAATTCGATTTGCTATTTTGATTGTAAGAGGGGCTTATGTTCAATTTAGACCCCGGGGTCCCCACGGGCCCCATCCCATTGAGCCACCTCAGCCTAGGGTCCCGTGTGGGGTCAGTCAACCTTCCACATGGAGGCTTCTAGAAGGGTGGGCCAAGTGGGGGACAAGTGGCTTGGAAAGTCCACATTTTGGCCACCCACCCCACCTACCATGTCAAGCTTGTTCCCCCCTAGTCAATGGTGCGCCCCTCCCCTTATTTTTTTATTGTAAATTTTGTGTGTTTGTCACACTCAATCCAGGCCCTCCATTTCCCTTCCTTAGATCCAACGGTGGAGGATGGATTTGAGATGTAACCTATATAAGCTTGTATTTTCCATTTTGATGGAATTAATGCCATTTGAACTTGGAAAATTACTTGAACAAAGGCCTAGGCCGCCCCTCTCTCCCCCTTGGAGCTGTGAAGGCTTCCCTCTGGAGGTGTGACTCCTCCCCTTGTCATTCCGGTCGCCGCCGCCGCCGCCACGAGCCGCCATCGCATCACCGCCGAGATCGCCGGAGTTCTGCCTTCATCCGACCACAGTAGCTTCCACGAATTCTATGTGTCTGCCACGAGCTCAGATATACCTGGGGATTTTAGGGGATCCTCCAGAGGTGTCAAGCACATCTCAAAAAATTTGGTTGGTCATAAAGATCCCCTTTGATATTTTTTCATTTTCATCCAACCTTAATTTCTAGATCTGTCTGCTTGCTGTTTCAATTTCCACCCGCCCTGTGTTTCAAATGTTCGGACCCCTTTCCGATTTATTATAGATATCCCAATTTTACTGCGAGTTTTGTCCATCAACCCCACCGTCCCCAAATTTTCTTGAATTTTTGTGAGGCCATCCCATATTTTTTAAAAAATCGATCTCAGAGATAGCTACAGTGCTGTCCACCTATTCCCAGATCCGACCATCCTCCAGTAAACAAATCATAACAAATCACAGCCACCTCCAATCAGTCCACCACAAATATCCTCGTTTTCCTTGTTCAAAATCCCACAAGTTGGATGAAGAGCTCAGGAGCTGAATCGGTCATATTCCTCGTGGTCAAAGGCAGTCTTCAGACAACTCACCTGTGGATCTGAGGTTTCGGTTACTGTACAACATGGATTTGTCAATTCAATAAAGTTCTGATCCGACCAGATCCAGCAGATCTCTCTGGGTCTAGATTGAAGCATTTGAAGAGAACTTTCCAACGATAGCTCATGCGTCCCGATCCGACGTCGGGATTGATCGCAGTGGTCGTTTTCGTCGGAGCGCGCTCCGAAAAATAGCAATCAAAATCCGTGGGAAGTTAGTTCAAGAATTGGGAATCGGGGCCGATCGACCCCCGATCGGTGTTCCCGGCCGACCGCCGTCCGTGGAGGCGCGCCACCAGAGGTCCCCATCACATTGGGTCCCACCCCCCGCAGATCCGGAGGACAGCGCCGTCTGTGGGCCCCGCGGGCCCGTAGAAGCTGCCGTTCGGAAAGCACGAAAACGCGGAGTTCGGCACCACCGGGCGACATCAAGATGCTGCCCGTCAACCCGAGTTGCATGATTCCCGGACCCCACATGTGACCTTTTACCTCCCTGCGTGGAGTGGGTCGACTTAGTGTATTACTGTAATAATTGTTAACCGGGAGTCCGTGATTCGGCCGAGGTTGTCTTCGCCACGCCGGGTGCGTGGAGGTAATGGTCCGAACCTCTTGGCGTTCATTTGCTTAGTTAGTATATGGTCTTTTGCCGCTGCCGAGAACGATAGGTACTAGCCCGTGTGTCCATGTCACCGCTGTGGGTGTGAGAGTGACCCGTCCCGTGACTCGATCCGAGTCCGGAAGTGAGTCGACTACCCGTGAACTCTGCCGGTTCTTCAACCGCGCACGATCCGCGTTTCCCTCGCTTGGGACGACGAGTGAGCTTGCATTTCTGTTAGCAACGTATAGCCCATAGGAGCTCTCCGTGTCGGGCTTAGTGTCTCTCCTATCATGTGTTGCTGGTCGTGTCCGCATCTAGAGTCCGAGGTCCATACCACGTAGAGTCGGTCCCCGTGTCCGTCCCGCATCAGTTTGGTATCAGAGAGAGTCGAGTCTAGGGTAGTCTTTGCATATGTCTTGCATGCATCATGGTCTAAGTCGAGTCTAGGATCATCATTATTTTCAAAAAAAAAAGTGTGTTTTAAATTGCATTTGCACCCTTTACCCGGTATATTAAAAGGTGTTGTTCGAACGTTAGGCAACGCCTATCGGGAAGGCCGCACACTTGCAGGAGTGATCTTCGGATCGATTAACTCCGCCACGTATCGGATATTGGTTTAGGTCTAAGTGCATCATATAGTGAGTGTTTGCATTAGTCGGTGTCTTCTAGGTCGTGTGTTAGTTGCATGCCCACCCGTCGAGGTACCCAGTACTCGCCACCACCACCTATGGCGGACTCCCGGGCCCGTAGCTCCGATGAGTCCTCGACGGTCGAGATGTTCCGAGCCATTATGGAAAGTCTTGACACGCGTATGGATAGCCTTAGTACGCGTATGGATGGCATAGGAACGCGTCTAGAAGGGCGGATGAAAGCCCTCGAGGATCGGGCCGAGAGTTCGGATCAGTCCATCCAGAGCTTAGTTGGGAGGATTGCCATCCTCGAGAGGGGCCCAGTAGCGGCCCAACCCTCGCCGACGAACGGCCAACAGGAGCCGGTTCAGCAACCTGCTGTACCAAGAGCTCAGGCGGAGAATGTTGGGGTTCAACAGGTGCATGTGGTGGATGATTATGCATCTGATAATGATCAAGGGGGTAACGGTCGCCGTCATCAACGACGGAATCGTGATGATGAGGAGGACGACCGCATTCTTAGGGGCGTGCGTGCGGACCCTCCCACTTTTAGAGGGTCCTTGGACCCTCGGGTGTATTTAGATTGGGAGGCCGGCATGGACCGGTACTTCGAGGGGTTTGAGATGATGGACCACCGAAGAGTCCGATACGCGAAGATGAAGCTGCAAGGGTAGGCTCAAACTTATTGGATCAATGTGGAGAGCCTGCTCAACCAGCGATGTCAACCCCAGATCGGTACTTGGGATGATATGAAAACCAAGTTGAGGGAGAAGTACTTTCCCGCCTCATATCGTCAGCGTCTCATAGATAAGTGGCAAAGCATCTCCCAAGGGAACCGATCTGTGACCGAGTACACCGCCGAGTTCGATGATATTACTTATGGTGTGGGGTCACGGAAGAGAGCACTATGACTATATCCCGCTTTCGAAGAGGTTTGCGGCCCAATTATCAATATGAACTCTTTCGCCGCAATGCAACCACTTTGGAGCAGGCATATCAGATAGCTCTCGAATTGGAGCAATTCGAGGCCGAGTTCGAGTCACTCCATCGGTTGGGCTCTTTTCCCCTTCGTAGTGTCGAGTCCCGTGGCTCATCTGGCACGTATCCGAGGGCCCCCATGGCTCGACCTCAGGAGCCCGCTTGTCCCGAGCCGTTTGCTCCTAGGCCTCGCCCTCCACCCCCGAGGGACCTTCCTCGTCTCCAGCATCTTACAACCCCACCCATAGCCCGTCCACCGGCACCCTGTACGTCCTGCACGTCCTTTGTTGCCTACGCCTCCTATCCATCGGGATGATAAAGGTAAAGGACATATGATTGGGGAGCCTAGTGGATCACGGCAGCAGTGTTATCACTGCAATAGGTTTGGCCATTTCGCCAACCAGTGTCCCACCCGCCCATCTCTTCACATTGGGGACACACAGGCCGAGGATACCACCCCTACGGGCCTCAAGTTAGTCAGCTATGAGGCCGATGAAGAGCTAGCTGACGAGTACTATGAGATGGGAGGTGAGGCCCAGGATGCCCAACATTCGGACGATACCCACGTGGGGGTCGTCAGATGTATCCTCACCCAGCCACATGTCAGTGATGACTGGCGACGGACTACTACCCTTCATGTATTATGTAGGCTGGGAAAGCAAATTTGCAAGGTGGTCATCGATAGCAGGAGTTGTATCAATGCAATCTCCACGAACGCTGTCACTCATCTTGGTCTCACACCCGTAGATCACCCTTGCCCCTATCAGGTATCATGGGTGGATACCACTTCCATTTCGGTCAGGCTGCGGTGCTTGGTCCCGCTGCAGCTCCACTCCTACCATGACGAGATCTGGTGTGATGTTCTCCCCATGGAAGTGGGCAGTATCATTCTTCGTAGGCCGTGGTTATTCGACCGGGATGCCACGCTCCATGGCCGGTCGAACACATGTACCTTCGACCACGTTGGCCGGCGGGTCACCCTCCAACCCGTTCGGCCCAGGAGCCTATCAGTCAGGGGTCCTACTGGCCCTAGTACTCTGAAGCCTTCCGTTCCTGGGCCTAGTACCCCATCCCCAGCTCGGGCTATGACCGTTACCACTGGCCCAGGAGAGCCCTCGACGAGGAGATTGATGATGATTAGCTCCCGGGAGATGGAGCAGGAGCTTAGTCAGGGCTGTCCGATGTTTGCCATTACGGTCCGAGAGGTGGAGCGGGACTCCGAGGGTGAGCTCCCACCCGAGGTTGTTCCCATTCTGCAGGAGTATGCTGATGTCTTTCCCGATGAGCTTCCCGAGGGACTCCCACCTATGCGGGATATTCAGCATGCCATCGACCTTGTTCCGGGCTCTTCTTTGCCCAACCTTCCTCATTATCGCATGAGTCCCACGGAGCATGCCGAGCTTAAACGGCAGGTCGATCAGTTAGTGCAGAGAGGGTCTGTTCGGGATAGCATGAGTCCATGTGCTGTACCCGCATTACTCGCCCCGAAGAAGGATGGCACGTGGAGAATGTGCATTGATAGTCGTGCCATCAACAAAATCACCGTGAAGTACAGGATCCCTATTCCCCGCCTTGATGACATGCTGGACATGATGGCAGGTGCCACTATCTTTTCGAAGATCGATCTTAAGAGTGGCTACCATCAGGTGAGGATTAGGCCAGGTGATGAGTGGAAGACCGCATTTAAGACCAAGGATGGTCTATATGAGTGGTTGGTCATGCCTTTTGGGTTGACCAATGCCCCTAGCACTTTCATGCGACTCATGACTCAGGTCCTTCGACCTTTCATTGGAGTCTTTGTAGTGGTGTATTTTGATGATATCCTTATCTATAGCCGCACCACAGGGGACCACTTAGACCACCTTTGGCAGGTCTGTCTACTTCTTCGGCGAGAACAGCTGTTTGCGAACCCACAAGAGGGTGCCTTCATGACACATCAGCATACATTCTTGGGTTTCATTGTGTCTAGTACGGGGGTCTCCGCCGATCCGGAGAAGGTCCGGGCCATTGTTGAGTGGCCGAAACCCCGTACCGTTCATGATGTCCGCAGCTTTCATGGTCTTGCGACGTTCTATCGTCGCTTCATCCACGGATTTAGCTCCGTCACCGCCCCGATCATGGATTGTATCCGAAAGGGCACATTTGTATGGACGAAGGCCGCATCTGCCGCCTTCAAAGACATCAAGGAGTGCATGACCCAGACACCTATCCTTCGACTGCCTGATTTCTCGAAGGTGTTTGAGGTCTCTTGTGATGCGTCGGGCGTGGCAATTGGAGGAGTTTTGAGTCAGGAGTCCCACCCGATCACATATTTCAGCGAGAAGCTGAATGACACGAAGCTGCGATATTCCACATATGATAAAGAATTCTACGCAGTTGTTCAGGCTCTTAGGCATTGGAGGCACTATCGTTTACATCAGGAGTTTGTCCTATACTCCGATCACGAGGCATTGAGATATCTCCACTCCCAAAAGAAGCTGAACTCGCATCACAGTCGTTGGGTCGAGTATCTCCAGCAGTTCACCTTTGTGCTTAAACATAAGGCTGGAGTGGAAAACAAGGTGGCTGATGCCTTGAGTCGGCGAGCATGTTTGCTTACCACCATGAGTGCCGAGGTCATAGGGTTAGAGAAGATGAAGGAGGCCTATGTTGATTGTCCTGACTTCGGTCAGATTTTTACCACTCTCCAGGCTGGACCCTCGAGAGACCTTGATGAGTATGTGCTTCAGGAGGGTTACCTCTTTCGAGGTAGCAGACTATGTGTTCCCCGAACTTCGGTTCAAGATTTCTTAGTGTGGGAACTACATGCGGGAGGTCTAGCCGGCCACTTTGGTCGGAACAAGACTATTGAGGCAGTGGAGCATCGATTTTATTGGCCGAACTTGAAGCGCGATGTTGCTAACATCGTGGCTCAGTGCCATACCTATGCTACGGCCAAGATGAAGAAGCAAAGCTCTGGCCTTTATACGCCTCTTCCCGTGCCTGATGTCCCGTGGCAGGATGTTAGCATGGATTTTGTTTTGGGATTGCCACGTACCTCCAGGAAGCATGATTCGGTCTATGTGGTGGTTGACCGTTTCTCAAAGATGGCCCTCTTTATTCCTTGTTGGAAGACTTCGGATGCTTCGAGGGTAGCCTGCCTTTTCCTTACGCTTGTGGTGTGCAAGTTCGGGTTATCTCGCACTATAGTGTCTGACCGTGATGTTAGATTCACTTCCTACTTTTGGAAGACACTATGGCACATGATGGATACTCACCTCAAGTTTTTCACTGCATATCATCCCCAGACAGATGGTCAGACCGAGGTGGTCAATAAGAGTCTGGGAGACCTTTTGAGGTGTCTTGTTAGGGACCGCATTGGGGATTGGGATCTCATTCTACCCATGCCCGAGTTTGCATATAATGATTCGGTGAATAGGTCTACCGGCATGAGTCCATTTGAGATTGTCACAGGTCGTAGGCCTAGGAAACCCGTTGACCTTGTCCCCATGCCTATCCATGCTAGAGTGTCGGAGTCGGCCGAGTCGTTTGCTAGGCATGTTAGGAGTTTGAATGACGACATCCGTCGTCACATTGAGGCCAGCAATGCACATTATAAGGAGTTAGCCGATGCCCACCGACACCACCGAGAGTTCCAAGAGGGCGAATATGTCATGATTAGGGTAAGACCTGAACGGTTTCCCTCTGGAACCATTAAGAAGTTGCAAGCTCGCGGAGCCGGTCCATTCAGAGTGTTGAAACGCGTTGGATCCAATGCGTACGTTGTGGACTTGCCCGAGGAATATGGTATTAGCTCTACTTTTAATGTATCGGATCTAGTTGCATATAGGGACCCAGCGGTGATCCCTAGTGAGCCTTTCGAGCCATCTCCTCCCCTTGAGAGTGATCCCACACCTGAGTGTCCACCTCCAGCCCCGTTGTTACGGCAGCGTGAGCATATAGATCATATACTGGATGAGCAGGTGACAGTTACCAGGAGTGGATCCTACCCACGCTACCTAGTGCGGTGGAGAGGACAGCCCGCTACCGAGGACACGTGGATCACACATGGCGAGTTGCAGCAGATCGATCCGGACCTTCTGGAGCGATACAGGAGTGATGCAGACCCTTACTCGACAGGGTCGAGTTTCTCCCACCCGGGGAGAATTGGTGCGGACACCCGAGCAGTTGAGCGGCGCGACACGCCGAGCCACTGATACCGCACACGGAGCACGACTCGAGCCACCTCAACGTCCATCTGGCTCGGAGACAGCCTGGAGACTCCGCCTTGAGCCTCCCCATTTATCATATTTTGTTAGACTTCATGTGTATGTAATTGGTGTTTATTTCATTGAATTCGATTTGCTATTTTGATTGTAAGAGGGGCTTATGTGCAATTTGGACCCCGTGCTCCCCACGGGCCCCCCAGGCCCCATCCCATTGAGCCACCTCAGCCTAGGGTCCCGTGTGGGGTCAGTCAACCTTCCACATGGAGGCTTCTAGAAGGGTGGGCCAAGTGGGGGACAAGTGGCTTGGAAAGTCCACATTTTGGCCACCCACCCCACCTACCATGTCAAGCTTGTTCCCCCCTAGTCAATGGTTCGCCCCTCCCCTTATTTTTTAAGGTAAATTTTGTGTGTTGGTCACACTCAATCCAGGCCCTCCATTTCCCTTCCTTAGATCCAACGGTGGAGGATGGATTTGAGATGTAACCTATATAAGCTTGTATTTTCCATTTTGATGGAATTAATGCCATTTGAACTTGGAAAATTGCTTGAGCAAAGTCCTAGGCCGCCCCTCTCTCCCCCTTGGAGCTGTGAAGGCTTCCCTCTGGAGGTGTGACTCCTCCCCTTGTCATTCCGGTCGCCGCCGCCGCCGCCGCCGCCACGAGCCGCCATCGCATCACCGCCGAGATCGTCGGAGTTCTGCCTTCATCCGACCACAGCAGCTTCCACGAATTCTATGTGTCTGCCATGAGCTCAGATCGACATGGGAATTTTAGGGGATGCTACAGAGGTGTCAAGAACATCTCAAAAAATTTGGTTGGTCATAAAGATCCCCTTTGATATTTTTTCATTTTTTTCCAACCTTAATTTCCAGATCTGTCTGCTTGCTGTTTCAATTTCCACCCGCCCTGTGTTTCAAATGTTCGGACCCCTTTTCGATTTATTTTAGAGATTCCAATTTTACTGGGAGTTCTGTCCATCAACCCCACCGTCTCCAAATTTTCGTGAATTTTTTTGAGGCCATCCCATATTTTTAAAAAAATCGATCTCCGAGATAGCTACAGTGTTGTCCACCTATTCCCAGATCTGACCACCCTCCAGTAAAAAAATCATAACAAATCACAGCCACCTCCACTCAGTCCACCAAAAATATCCTCGTTTTCCTTGTTCAAAATCCCACAAGTTGGATGAAGCACTCAGGAGCTAAATCGGCCATCTTCCTCGCGGTCAAAGGCAGTGTTCAGATAACTCACCTGTAGATGTGAGGTTTCGGTTACTGTACAACAGGGACTTATCAATTCAATAAAGTTCTGATCCGACCAGATCCAGCTAATCTCTCTGGGTCTAGATTGAAGCATTTGAAGAGAGCTTTCCAACGATCGCTCATGCGTCCCGATCCGACGTCGGGATTGATCGCAGCGGTCGTTTTCATCGGAGCGCGCGCCGATACACAGCAATCAAAATCCGTGGGAAGTTAGTTCAAGAATTGGGAATCGGGGCCGATCGACCCCCGATCGGTGTTCCCGGCCGACCGTCGTCCGTGGAGGCGCGCCACCAGAGGTCCCTATCACATTGGGTCCCACCCCCGTAGATCCGGAGGACAGCGCCGTCCGTGGGCCCCGCGGGCCCGTAGAAGCTGCCGTTCGGAAAGCACGAAAATGCGGAGTTCGGCACCGTCGGGCGACATCAAGATGCTTCCCGTCAACCCGAGTTGAGTGATTCCCGGACCCCACATGTGACCTTTTATCTCCCTGCGTGGAGTGGGTCGACTTAGTGTATTGCTGTAATAATTGTTAACCGGGAGTCCGTGATTCGGCCGCGGTTGTCTTCGCCACGCCGGGTGCGTGGAGGTAATGGTCCAAACCTCTTGACGTTCATTTGCTTTGTTAGTATATGGTCTTTTTCCGCTGCCGAGAGCGATAGGTACTAGCCCGTGTGTCCATGTCACCGCTGTGAGTGTGAGAGTGACCCGTCCCGTGACTCGATCCGAGTCCGGAAGTGAGTCGACTACCCGTGAACTCTGCCGGTTCTTCAACCGCGCATGATCCGCATTTCCCTCGCTTGGGACGACGAGTGAGCTTGCGTCTCTGTTAGCGACGTATAGCCCATAGGAGCTCTCCGTGTCGGGCTTAGTGTCTCTCCTATCATGTGTTGCTGGTCGTGTCCGCATCTAGAGTCTGAGGTCCATACCACGTAGAGTCGGTCCCCGTGTCCGTCCCGCATCACCCGGAGTCAGAGACTCCCTTCCTCTGAGACCAGAGGGAACCCACAAGTGACACGCCGTCACTTGCAACCGGAGAACAGATCTCCCTTCTCATGAGACCACAGGAGGAACCCCGATCTTAAACCAGAGAATCGGAAAACATAGTGATCAAATAAAAATAAAAATAAGAAATGATAAAAACATAGCGACTGAAAGCTGTAAAGGATAATAACATAGATGTGGCTCCCATGGAGCTGACTGGCCTGGATTTGATCCACGGTCCAGTAGACAGATCTTCAATAAAGTCTTCTTTCTTCTTCTCCACGAACTCTCTCTCTCTTTCTATTTTTCTTCTTCTGCTTTCACACTCTGCCTCTCTGCCCCTCCTTACTTTTCTTCTCACTGTCTACTCTTCTCTCTGCTCTTCTTCTTCTTCTTTCTTTTCTCTTCTTCTATCTTTTTTCTTTTCGATCTCTCTGCTGCTCTCTCTATTCTTCTTCTACTCAGGCTCACTCTTTTTTCTTCTTCTGATCTTTTCCTTCTTCTGGATCGTGTAGGCTCTGTCTCTCTCTTCTTTTCTCTTCTTCTCCTTTTTCTTCTTCTGCTACTCTCTGCCTCTCTGCTACTCTCTTCTTCTGCTTCTATCACAATATCCCAGCACGATATATCTTCTTCTGAGGGAGAAGCTTTGTATTTATAGAGCCTCAGAGATAGGGCGTGTGTAGGGCTTGTGCCCTCTTTGTCCAGAGATAACCTCGAATCACGTGCTAGGTGCCAACCTCGGATCACATGCCCAAACATCTTTCTTCTCGAAGGATATACCTGTCAAACAGTCATAAGAGGATATTAGAGAATGTACAGAGTTGGTTCGAGGATGTATAGACTTTGTATGCAGCGATGTATAGACTTGATAGATGATGCAAGAACTATGCCCTTGTAGAATGTACAGACATGAAATGAGTGCATGTACTATGGTTATGCTTAGTACAAGTCCTGCACAGACTTTGTGATGCAACAATGCACAGACTGCAATGACCCCTGCTCAGACTCTATTTATGCAAGCGAAGCAGTGCATGGCTGTACAGACTCTGTGTATCACCGACATGCCATTAGTGTGCAGACTCGATGACCATGCAGTAACCAATGTATAGACTTGGTACCAAAGTAGGCATGACCAATGACTTTGAATGTGTAGACTTGATACCATGTGCATGAACAAGTGGCGATGTATAGACTTGCTCAGTTCAGTTGGTGGATGTACAGACTTTGCATATGCACATGTGACGCTGAGTGAGACGCAGGATGCACTGGCTGTACAGACTTTGCGTATGCACATGAGACGCTGAGTGAGACGCTAAGTGAGACTGACTTTAACAAGCAATGCATAGACTTTGATTTATGCACATGAGACGCTGAGTGAGACAGAGCAATGTATAGACTTAGCCGATGCAATGTTCACACGACCTTAGACGCTAAGTGAGACGATGATGCTGTACAGACTTTGAGAGATGATGCATGCACAAGACGCCAAGTGAGACACTAAGCGAGACGGTAAGACAATGTGCAGACTTGATCGTTGCAGGCAGATGATGTATAGACTTTAAATCAAGAGATGATGCATGTACAAACGATGCAATGTACAGACTTGAGATCAAGGGATGCACTGGCTGTAAAGACTTTGTGCGTTTGCTAAAGCAGTGAACGTAGGTAATGATAGGAATGTATAGACTTGCGTTCATGTAGCAATGTATAGACTTAGAGAAACGATGCATGGACTTTGTGTGCATGCGAAGGATGTTGTATAGACTTTGAAGCATGTGAACACGGTGCTGTACAGACTTGAATGCTCCATGCACAAAGACGCTAAGTGAGATTAGGCAGAACATTACCTGATCTGACTGTGCATTGACCTTACCTGTCAATGATTTGACTTTGACATGGGTTGACTTCATGACCTGTGAGTCATTCTTAAGCATGTTCTGATAAATTCTCATAATACATCAGGATTATATCATCAAGGATGTACATGTAAACATAATGAGACATAATATTTCTCATCATCAAAACTCCAGAACCACAGGGGACACAACAATCTCCCCCTTTTTGATGATGGCAATATTATGAGTCATTGCAATGGATTCACCTGAACATTCACAATAGAATAGCTCTTTCAGAAGTGAGCATGTAATGCACCATGTATGCAACATCTGACAGGAGTTACAGTTGATGATGCAAATGATGACTCACAAAAGTTTGTCCCCCTTTGACAACATCAAAAAGAATGGAATGATCATTGACTGTTGAAGGAGATGATATAGGAGCTATTATGCAAGTAAAAGACTCCCTCTTAATGAATGAAACAACTCAGAGTTCTCCCCCTTAAGCAATGGACAGAAGAAATGGACATGAAGGATGCTGACAAGATCTCCCCCTTTATGAATTACAATGCAGCATGATTCATATGACAGGGAAGCTCCCCCTGAATAGATGGAGTCTTATGAGGTGGATGAGAAGGAGACCATAGGGGCATGTAGATTTGACAATGGTTTCACAGTCAATTGAAGTAGATCGCAGATAGTCAGACGAAACACAGTCAAATATTGAGATCAAATGAGAGCAGAAGAACTAAGCATAGTCAGAATGTTTTCAAAAGTAGTGAAAGTTAAACACATTTCGCAAGATTTTCAAAGAGTATACCAATTTCATAAATCTAACGAATTTTCCAGCGAGTCTCCCATTATAAAGATTTATGAATAAACTTAATTGAACTCCATGGTTTAAAGATGATGTATAACAGGTTCGACAAACAGTTCTGTACTCATATCTGAAACCACGATTTAATAACAAATGAACCAAAAACTCATATGTACATCTTGATTAATCTCCCTCCATCTTACTCAATCAATTTCGATGACTTCTTTAAGAAATACACTCTTAAGTATTGAGTTTAAACATGCATGAAACCATTTGATCATATCATGGGTTATAGCAGATTATCCTTTGCATTCTTTTTCAAATATTACAATTTGTTCAACAAGAATTTTCATGCAACAAATTTCAAGAGCACTCAAGTTTAGTGCACACCTTGTTACTAGAGGATATACGTTGATCAGACACCAATATCCCTAAGCACTTAGTGTGACTAACAGTTATGCTTTATAATTAACAGAGTTCATTGTTCACCTCATGACATGTCTTTTCTCATTTCTTTGACGAGTGAGATATGTTTCTCAGTGTGTCAGCCATTGCTCTGCCTGTTTTTCAATTAATTTTAGGCAGAGTTAACTAAGACACCTCATGACACAGTCCTTTGGACATGTGTTTCTTAGTGATCAAAGTCATTGCTCATGCAAGATTCAACAGATTTGACCCTTAGACATTTTCAGGAAGTTCAGATGTTTAAAAATAATACAGATTTCATGTATTTCATCCAAATAAAGTCATGATTTCCATATTTTCATATTATAGAAGATTTAACAAGACTTAACATGAATCAGTTGGTTAAGGTTTATTAAAGTTGATTCAGATATTTTTCAGGACATTTATAGCCAACCTAACCGAATACATTAAATGTAAACCATTTTGATCTTTCTGATGTTCATAAATCTGTATAATAGAAGATTCCTTATTGAAGTAGTTATTCAGATTTATGAGCAAGGTATACAATTTGAGATCTTCTCAATTGCAGCTACATCAAGAAAGCTTTCAGAGATAGCCAAAGTATCAATGATATCAATTGATGGTATATGATGCAGGAAGAGCATAGGCTGATGAATGAGTGAAAATGTGGCTGTTCAGGAGGAGTATCGGTTGAAGGAGTGAGCACTTCAGGTCAACCGAGTTTATCAGTAAGGAAACAGATGAATAGCCAATCAATCAGAATTTATCAGGGCACAAGAAGCCAAATATGCATGAAACACTCCCCCTATCTAAATGCATTGATGTCCAGACACGACAATCTGAATTAGCTTCGGTTGACTAGACAGATTTGGAATCACAAAGGCATTTTGCTCCCCCTGTCTATATGCACAGAAAATCACTTGTTTTTGAATTTTCCAAAATAAATCCAGTGCAGTTAACTATATGCATGCATATGCAGTGACCACTTCTAAAGCACAATGCATGGACACAATTATGGTGTAGAGGCAACACACTCCCCCTGCCTAAATCTACTGAATCATCCTTTTGGAGTTTTCAAAATGGTTCAAATGTGATCAACACAAGTATGCAAAAGCACTGACTCCTTTTAGCAGATGCAATGATTTATCCCTTTTTGGATTTTTCAATTTAGATGATATGCAATGCATCATACTTTATATGAGCAGCAGGACATCATGCGAAGTCAATCAAATTTTTAAAAGATTTTAATTAAGCACAAACAGATTAATATGATATGCAATCATCTAAAGCAAACAATTTCAGATAGCAGAATTTAAGGTAAGTTTTCGGAGCTGACCTTAATAGTGCTCTCCTGGGGGTTTCATTCTTTGAGTGCCTTGGGTTATTAACCCCTTTATTCATAGCTTCCAAGGCACACCTGCAAAACAATGGGTTATTTTGATCCAGTAGGAACCCAAGCAACCTTGGGTCCTGTATTACCCTCAACAGGTGTTCTTGACCTTTTGCAAACAACACTGTCATCATAGCCCATCAACTTGCAATTGGACATGGGATGTCTAGACTTACCACGGTAATGACATGATGCAACAGGTTTTAAATTTCTTTTCTACACATTAGCATTATCATGGAAAATTTTCCTTTTATTTCTATCAAGCACATTCTTCCTAGCAGGGTATCTAGCATATTTGAAATTCACACTCCTACCCTGGATATGCCAACAATCCTTGACTGTATGGCCATGCTTTCCACAGTGAGAACAAACAGAAGAGTTTCTCCTACGAGAACCTAGCCAGCACTCAATGGCCCTATGGCCTGGCTTCCCATAATTAAAGCACGCAACATGGTTCTTGACAGGGATATTAGTAGATTTATAATGAACTTTCTTACCCTGATTATCCCAGCAAGTAGCAGCAATGTGGCCTATATTGCCACAGCAGTAACACAGAATCCCCTTCTTCTTAAATACATGAGTTTTGACATGAATTCTCTTATCACGCATTTTACTAGCATTCAGATCATCCTTTTCCATCAACCTGCACTCATGCATCAGATGACCAGGTTTATGACAATAGTGGCATGACATTTTCCTTTTGTGTGCATGTGTCTGTGTGTTTAGGTTATGTGTCACATGCACAGCATCAGCATAATTGTTTCTTTGCTTGTTCTTCACATGAACATGCTTTTTCACCTTTTCAGCTTGTTTCTGAAGGTCAATTTGTTTCTGATTTTTCTAAACAATGGGATGTTTCACTTGTGAAGTGGTGGCTACACTAGGAGCTTTGACATTGATTGTGACAACATTTGATTCTTTTACAAAGGATGCCACTAGTTTATTTTCAAATGATTTCTTATTAATTGGCTTATAGCCCATCCCTTCTTTTTGAAGATTTACCTTGACACCTAACAACCTATTCAAGTTTTCTTGACCATCAACAAACTTTGACAGAGAGTTCCTCAAGTCTTGGATTTCATATTCTAGAGAGGTAATGTGTAACTCATAACTGGCAATCTCTTGCTCACTGTAATTCACACATTCACTTAGCACCTTGTTAGCAATTTTATATTTCTCAACTTCCTGTTCCAGATTGCTCAGTTTATCAGACTCTTCTATGTGAAGAGACTTTCCTCTTTCTAATGCTAGAAGTCCTTCAGACATAGCAGAGTTCAGCTGGTTTAACTTTTCATTTTCTTTAGACAGAGCATCATTTTGAATTAACTCATCAAGAAGAATATGTTCATCATGTGATATTTTTGGATTATCTAAAATTTCAGACTCTCTTTGCATATTTTCAATGTCTTTCTGAAGCTTTATGTTCACAGACTTTATCACATCATATTTTTTAGCTATTAGACTCTTCTCGACTTCAAGTTTTCTGAATTTTTCTTCATGGTCAGTAATCTCATTTGCAAGTTCTTGATTTTCAATTTTCAACAACCCAATTTGGTCTTTAAGCATTTGAATATCAGAAAAGCACGCATCATGAGATTGTTTCAACTCTAGACATTTTTCACAAGAAGAGCTTGAACTTTCTAACCCAGTACCCTTTTTTAATTTTTTATACTATTTTCTTAACCTCTCATGTGACTCTAATAAATCAGCATATGCATTCTCCCAATCATCTAAAGTATAGTTCTCAAAAGGGTTTACCTCATCATCATTCTCTTCTTCATCTTGGATGCCACTTTGATTACTTCCGTTAGCGATCATGCAGCTGTCCTCATTTATCCTATGAGCTAGCTTCAGCACATCCAGAATGTCCTTAGCAGACCTGCAATCATGAAAGCAAGAATGTAAGGCTTTGTCAGTGGCTGCTTTCATCAGATTCAAAGCTGTCTGATTTTCTCCATCCTTTGATCTATGACTATCGGTCCATTTGGACATTTTCTTTGGTAATCTGTGAGGACCTTGTGAAATTAACTTCCACAGATCATGATTAATCTGTCTAACATAGGTACGCAGACTACTAAGCCACGAATTAACATCCAAGCCATTGAAGACCGGTGGATGACCCATGGAGTGAATCGACGAACAAATCAATACACCAGAAGGAAGTTCAAAAAAGCACCAAAAGTGAGATAGCACCACGTAGGAGCAGGATCTTCTGCAGATCGTTGGATCTGAAAGTCAGAAACCCGCTCTGATACCAATTGTTGGGACGGTGCGATGGATACAGAGGGGGGGGGTGAATGTATCCCTCTACAATATTGCCCCACTTTAAAAACAATCAGAGTCAAGGAATGGAAATCAACTGATCTCTTCCAAATAAGAAATTCAAAGAAACATGTGATCAATCAGTTGAACTGCTAACAATACTGGTGGTACTTGATCAAGTCTAAGCCGAAGATAGAACTATGCAAACCAGACTCACTTAGCAAAACATATAATGCTTAAGGTCACTTCAGATAGATACAAGAATGCTCAAACAACCTGTGAAATAGGTAGACAAGGGGCAAACGCATAAGGCAAACCACGGCACAGTAGATTTTTTAGGTGGTTCGGTCCTCCAGACCTACGTCCACCCCTCACTCCAAACCGGAGTGAGGCTTCCACTAGCAAATGCTAGAACCGCAGACTCAGTCTGCAAACAGGTGCTGCCTAACAGCTTGACCAGAGGAACACACTCCTCACTTCCTCCAGACTGGAGGGAAACCACTAGTGACTACCCGTCACTAGCAACCAGAGACTAACGTCTCTCTTCCTTCAGACCAGGAGGGAAGCCACAGGTAGCAACCACTACCTGCAAACCCGGAGTCAGAGACTCCCTTCCTCTGAGACCAGAGGGAACCCACAAGTGACACGCCGTCACTTGCAACCTGAGAACAGATCTCCCTTCTCTTGAGACCACAGGAGGAATCCCGATCTCAAACCAGAGAATCGGAAAATATAGTGATCAAATAAAAATATAAACAAGAAATGATAAAAACACAGCGACTAAAAGCTGTAAAAGATAATAACATAGATGTGGCTCCCATGGAGCTGACTGGCCTGGATTTGATCCATGGTCCAGTAGACAGATCTTCAATAAAGTCTTCTTTCTTCTTCTCCATGAACTCTCTCTCTCTTTCTCCTTTTCTTCTTCTGCTTTCACACTCTGCCTCTCTGCCCCTCCTTTCTTTTCATCTAACTGTCTACTCTTCTCTCTGCTCTTCTTCTTCTTCTTTATTTTCTCTTCTTATGTCTTTGGTGAGGACACCCGAGCTAGAGATCGGCGTGATGCAGCAGAGCGACATTCCAGATCGCGTAGCACTGTTCGGGACTCGTGGACTTCGCTATGGCTTGGATATGGCCTGGAGATCTAGCCAGGAGCTTTGGATCTTTTATTTACTTCATTCTAGATCTTTTGTAGGCCATCTTGAGGCCAATCAGACTCCATTTGGACCTTATTAGGCTAATAGGGAGGTTAGTGGGCCACCTTGGTTCACTATTCAAGCCCATTTGGGCTGGGCGCCTAGGAGAAAGCCCATACTGGGCCTTTTCCTCCTTGCTCCACTACCCAGGCCCGTTATCAGGGGATCCATTAGGGTTGGAGAAGGAGGAGGGCCCACCCACACTTCCCACCTCATGGGAGGTGCGCCCCCCCCCCACCTTCCCTCCTTTCTTTTAGGAGGCAAGTGCGCACCCTTCCCTAGTTGTAGGAGATTTGAAATTGTTTCCCTCTTTTTTTTAGGCAAGAGATTAGGGTTTGTGTCCAGCATATTTAACATCTTGTAAACAATTTTTGGAAGGAGAATGAAGATTGACTTTGAATGGACATTTGCGCAGCCACCTTGAGAAGAGGTCGCCCCCTCCCTTCGACCTTGAGGGTGCGACGCCCTCCCTCCCCATCTCTCCCCTCATCTTCTTCCTCCATCTAGGGTGTGACTCCCTAGGGTTTTTCCTGGAGATCTTTGGGCGCCATCAACTGCAGAAGAAGCCTCCTCCAACTTCCCCTCAAGATCGGCGGAGAAGACACAAGATCATCCCTGCGCACTGGTCTGGTCGCCTGTCCGCAGTTTTGAGCCGGGAAAAGAAGGTTGGTACCCCCATTTCCGGACCCCAAATCCCATGACTCCCTTCAGCAATTTTGTTCCCCTTCCTGTCCCCTAGATCCCCTCAAAAGCCCGTCCCCGAATTCGCCCTGAGTCAAAAGTTGCCTTTGTAGGCACTTTTACTGCACTGGCTGCCCCTATGCAGACCAGTCAGAAACCAGAGCCTCAAAGATCCACCCAGAACGCCCACATCCCGACCTCAAAAAGCCCTGGTCCCTTCACAACATTTCTTCCCCAACCTGTCAGCAAACCAGCCACGCAAGTCTAGTCCAAAACTTCGACCGTGGTGAAAAGTTCCCTTTGGAACTACTTTCAGTGCGCAGACTGCGTCTACAGTGCACTCGCGGGACAGAACCGCACATACCTCAAAGGGGCGTCCCTCTAACCCCACTATTTGGGCCTGGGATTTTGAGCATCATTTATGCATACCCCAAGCCCATCCCAGGAATTTTTCCGGACCCCAGAACGCTTTTCAAGGGTGTCGTCCATCTCCCCCATTCCCAGTCTTGACTCTGACCGCACTGAAGTGCAGAGCCGAGGTTCCAGTTTCAGCCCCTCCCGCACCCAAAACTTCCACAGAACCCACCGCCACCCCTTGGCCCAGGCTTAGACCCATCAGTCGTCTACCCACCAGACCATCCCCGTCCCAAATCCTGTCCGGAAGCCACGGTACCAGCCAATCTTCCGGCCTCTATCCCAGTGACAGGTTGACAGGCAGAATGCGCAAGAGGTGCTTGAGGAATTGCCAGGGCGTCTCCCGACCTTGCCTTCGGTTCTCCTTCCACGGGTGTCCCCTAGACACCACGGCCAACACCCACGCCAATTTTCGTGGCAATCGGACAACGTGAAGGTCGCCTTCCAGGTTCTCCTTCCTGCTGCTCGCCAGGACCAGTGCAGACGGAGCTGCAGCCTGCCCGCCGGTTCGAGCCACTTCGGAGGTCCGTGCTGATCTCGTCATCGCCCACCCTCCTCCAGGAGTTCCGGCGCCTACTACCACAGTCCATCAGGGACATCAGCACCACCCACGACGCCCGGGACTCGCCTTCCTTGCTGCTGGTTCCTCACCGACCCGTGGTGGCGACTTCGTCCGATCGGTTCGCAGCACTTCGTGGGTTACGAGCTTCACCGGCCCGTGGCCCGCCAACCCATGTCACACATCCCCGGATCCACTGTGTAGCCTTTTACCTCCCTGCGAGGAGTGGGCGTGTTTGGATGTGTATGTGTTTAGCTTTGTACTGGGTGATTGTGTGACTTGGCCGGGTATCTTACCCACACCCGAGCGTGGAGGTACACGACTACTCCTTCCTTGGCATCGTTTGCTTGTTTAGTATATTCTCTTGATGCCGCTACTTGAGTGCATGATAGGAGCCTAGCCAGTACGATACTTACATTCACTGCTGCGGTGAGCGAGTGAGACCGTCCCGTGACTCATCCGAGTCGCGAGTGTGGAGTCGACTACCCCATACACCGCCGGTTGTCACAACCGTGCGGATCGGCGCGCCTTCATCTTAGGGGCACTTGCGAGCTAGTAGTTGCTTGTTGCTTTGGCATAGTCCCTTCTTGGGAACGCTAGGTGTCGAGTTCACGCTATTCTATCTATGCCAATTGCTAGTCTCGTGGTCTGTCTAGTAGCATTTCCATTTAGTGCCCTAGCTTCCTAAGCGTCCCGCATCAGTCTTTTTTCTTTTCGATCTCTCTGCTGCTCTATCTATTCCTCTTCTGCTCAGGCTCACTCTTCTTTCTTCTTCTGATCTTTTCCTTCTTCTGGATCGTGTAGGCTCTCTCTCTCTCTCTTCTTTTCTCTTCTTCTCCTTTTTCTTCTTCTGCTACTCTCTACCTCTCTGTTGCTCTATTCTTCTGCTTCTCTCACAATCTCCCAGCACGATCTATCTTCTTCTGAGGGAGAAGCTTCGTATTTATAGACCCTCAGAGATAGGGCGTGTGTAGGGCTTGTGCCTGCTTTGTCTAGAGATAACCTCGGATCACGTGCCAGGTGCCAACCTCGGATCACGTGCCCAAACATCTTTCTTCTCGAAGGATATACCTGTCAAGCAGTCATAAGAGGATATTAGAGAGATGTACAGAGTTGGTTCGAGGATGTATAGACTTTGTATGCAGCGATGTATAGACTTGATAGATGATGCATGAACTATGCCCTTGTAGAATGTACAGACATGAAATGAGTGCATGTACTATGGTTATGCTTAGTACAAGTCCTGCACGGACTTTGTGATGCAACAATGCATAGACTGCAATGAACCCTGCTCAGACTCTATTTATGCAAGCGAAGCAGTGCATGGCTGTACAGACTTTGTGTATCACTGACATGCCATTAGTGTGCAGACTCGATGACCATGCAGCAACCAATGTATAGACTTGGTACCAAAGTAGGCACGATGAATGACTTTGAATGTGTAGACTTGATACCATGTGCATGAACAAGTGGCGATGTATAGACTTGCTCAGTTCAGCTGGTGGATGTACAGACTTTGCATATGCACATGTGACGCTGAGTGAGACGCAGGATGCACTGGCTGTACAGACTTTGTGTATGCACATGAGATGCTGAGTGAGACGCTAAGTGAGACTGACTTTAACAAGCAATGCATAGACTTTGATTTATGCACATGAGATGCTGAGTGAGACGGAGCAATGTATAGACTTAGCCGATGCAATGTTCACACGACCTTAGACGCTAAGTGAGACGATGATGCTGTACATACTTTGAGAGACGATGCATGCACAAGATGCTAAGTGAGACGCTAAGCGAGACGGTAAGACAATGTGCAGACTTGATCGTTGCAGGCAGATGATGTATAGACTTTAAATCAAAAGATGATGCATATACAAACGATGCAATGTACATACTTGAGATCAAGGGATGCACTGGTTGTACAAACTTTGTGCGTGTGCTAAAGCAGTGAACGTAGGTAATGATAGGAATGTATAGACTTGCGTTCATGCAGCAATGTATAGAATTAGAGAAACGATGGATGGACTTTGTGTGCATGCGAAGGATGTTGTACAGACTTTGAAGCATGTGAACACGGTGCTGTACAGACTTGAATGCTCCATGCACAAAGACGCTAAGTGAGATTAGGCAGAACGTTACTTGATCTGACTGTGCATTGACCTTACCTGTCAATGATTTGACTTTGACTTGGGTTGACTTCATGACCTGTGAGTCATTCTTAAACCTGTTCTGACAGATTCTCATAATACATCAGGATTATATCATCAAGGATGTACATGTAAACATAATGAGACATAATATTTGTCATCATCAAAACTCCAGAACCACAGGGGACACAACAGGGCCAGCCCGAAAATCAAGAAGCGGAGATCGTGATTCCTTGCCGATGTTGGGAGCAGGTCTATCCCGAAGAGGCGGCCATGCAAGCGGAATTTGATATGACTAGCAGTAGCGAAGCCGAAGGTGTTGAAGAAGCAAGGATCTCTCCCTCCTGTGGAGTCCTACCAACAATGACCTCCGAACCCCTTGTGCCAATCGGGGAAGCCTCGGCCAGCCCCGACCAGGAGGTGTGTGGTGCCGACAATGGGACTGCCACTCCGATTGAAGATGCAACTGCCCCAGAAGGCGAGATCTCCTCACCTTTTGCCATGAGACTGGGTCGCTGTTCCAACCCAACAACAAGCAGTCACCAGTCTGGCACTACTGCAACCCCATCTGCAAGGACTAAAGCTGCTCTCTTACCCTGGGAGACTGCAATGGCAGCAGATTGGCTAAAAGAGCAATACGCGAGGCCACTATCAAATGAAACAGAGGACTTCCGAGAAGCTCTGATGGTGTCAGATGAGGAAGCCGAAGTGCTCGACCCTCAAGATGGTATTCCAGACTTCGTTGACCTCCAATCGGCACCTCCGGAGATAGAAGACGGAGGCCAAGCCATAGTCGACAAACTGATAGAAATCAACTTGGGAAGTGAGGAGGACCCTAGGCCTACCTTCCTCAGTGCCCAACTGTCCCCAGAAGAATGGGGGCTGTACATCCAGCTGCTGCAAGAATACCGGGATTGCTTCGCCTGGACTTACAAAGAGATGCCAGGTCTGAATCCTGGAGTTTCACAGCATGAGTTGGCAATCAGCCCTGAAGCTGAGCCGGTGAAGCAACCGACGCGGCACATGAGGCTAGAACTCATCACTCAAATTTGTGCCAAAGTCGACAAGCTTATTGACGTGGGATTTATCGAAGAAAACCAGTACACCACGTGGCTGGTGAATATCGTCCCCGTGAAAAAGAGAAATGGACAGATCCGGATATGTGTTGACTTCCGAGATCTAAATAAAGCCTGCCCCAAGGATGACTTTTCAGTGCCAATAATGGAAGTCATGATTGATGCCACAAACGGTCATGAGGCCCTGTCATTCATGGACGGGTCATCCAGCTACAACCAGATTTGGATCGCGGAGCATGACCAGGTTCATACTGCCTTCCGAACCCCTAAAGGCATCTATCACTATAAGAGGATGCCGTTCAGACTAAAGAATGCTGGCGCAACTTATCAGCGCGCAATGACCAGAATCTTTGATGAGTTGCTCTACCACAAGGTCGAGTGCTACATAGATGATCTAGTGGTCAAGACCAGAAGAAAACAAGACCATCTACAGGACCTCCGGATTATCTTTAAGATGCTAAGGCAGCATGAGCTAAAGATGAACCCTATGAAATGTGCATTCGGAGTGTCGAGCGGAAAGTTCTTGGGATTCATTGGCCGATATCGGGGAATTGAGATAGACCCCGCAAAGATCAAAGCAATTTAGGAGTTATCTGCACCAAGAAATTTCTCCGGGCTGAGATCACTACAGGGCCGCTTGGCTTATATCCGACGGTTCATTTCCAATTTGTCAGGGCGATGCCACCCTTTCCACAAATTGATGATGAAGGATGTTTCCTTCTACTGGGATGAAGATTGCCAGACAACCTTTGACAAGCTGAAAGACTATTTGAAGACTCCTCCAGTGCTGGGCGCACCGGTGAAAGGACGGCCGTTGATATTATATATAGCAGCCACACACAATTCCCTGGGGGCAATGCTGGCCCAGAATAATGAACAAGGGAAAGAACAAGCCCTCTATTACCTCAATCGGAGACTGGTCAGAACTGAGCAGAAATATACTTATATTGAGAAGATCTGTCTGGCACTGGTCTTCGCAGTTAAGAAGCTTCGACACTACATGTTGTCACATGAAATCAGCTTGATATCGAAAGAGGACCCGCTGAAATATATTATGTCCCAACCGTCACTCAAAGGTCGCTTGGGCAAATGGGCAGTAATCCTTATGGAGTTTGATATCTCCTATGTGCCGCAAAAGGCTGTCAAAGGGCCAAGCTATTGCAGACTTCTTTGCTGAGCACCTAGTACCCGGGGACTGCCCGCTGGAACTGGAGCTTCCTGAAGATGAAACCCTGGAAGCCGCTCAGGTGCGGCCCTCCTTATGGCAGCTATATTTCGATGGCGCTTCCAGAATTGACACCTCTGCCACTAGATCAGCCAGGGTCAGGGCAGGAGCAGGCATAGTCCTAAAATCTCCAGAAGGGGAAGTGGTGCACACATCTTGCTCGATAAACACGCATTGCACAAATAATGAAGCAGAGTATGAAGCCCTGATAATCGGGTTACAAATTATTCTATCTATGGGAATTCAGATGCTGGAAG
This sequence comes from Amorphophallus konjac, assembly GCA_022559845.1. Classification (NCBI taxonomy): domain Eukaryota; kingdom Viridiplantae; phylum Streptophyta; class Magnoliopsida; order Alismatales; family Araceae; genus Amorphophallus; species Amorphophallus konjac. The sequence goes on from CM040120.1 coordinate 295,154,780, forward strand.
CATTCGGAGACTCCATGCTAGTTATAAAACAACTGGAAGGAGAGTTCGATGTGCGAAAGCAAGAGCTCCTCCCCTACCATCAGCTGGCAACCCGCCTGATGTCAAGATTCTACTTCATCAGCATCAAGCATATCAACCGAGGCCAGAATGCTCAGGCAGACGCCCTCGCTAAGCTGGCCAGATCTTTGGCGGTCCCGCCAGACACGAGCCTGAATATAACAGTGATAAACCGCCGATAAGTCCCCAGTATAACAGAGGTCTTGGCCGACGAACAAGAGATTGAGGTGGTAGCCATCGAAGAGGTTCAGCAGCCCGATTGGCGAGAACATCTCCTGCGGTGGTTCCAACACCAGCAGCTCCCAAAAGAAAAAGAACAGAGAATGAAACTCCTGAGAGTCAAAGACTCTTACGAGATGAGGAACGGAACCTTGTTCTGAATAATGGCAGATGCCCGAAGAAAAGTCCTACTTCGTTGCTTGTCTTCAGCAGAAGCGGGGCAGGTGATGCAAGAAATCCATGCGGGATCAGCTGGAGCGCATCAGGCCGGCCCAAAGATGAAAATTGAGATAAAATAATTGGGTTACTATTGGCCCACTATATTTGATGACTGTTGGAAGTTCACCAGGGCTTGTCAAAAGTGTCAAGAACACGCCAATGTGTCAAGAAGGGCTCTAGTGCCACTACATCCTACCTTACCAAGCTGGCTGTTTGCTCAATGGGGCACGGACATGGTAGGGCCACTACCAGCATCTTCATCAGGGTGCAAATACATCTTAGCAGCTACAGATTACTTGTCCAGATGGGCAGAAGCAGTTGTGTTAAGTGATGTGATGGGAGAACTGGTTGCAAGATTCTTCCGGCAGAACATAATATCCCGATTTGGGATTCCCAGCCGAATTATCTCTGACAATGGCAGCCATTTTAGAAATCAGAAGGTTACCGGCTAGTCGAAAAATACAAGATTGACTGGAGGACATCGTCCCCCTACAACCCTCAAGCCAATGGACTTGCAGAAGCCTTTAACAAGACACTATGCACGTTACTGGCAAAGACTGTCAAGTCTAATAAAAAGGACTGGGAAGAAAGGATGTACGAGGCGCTTTGGGCCTATCGTACTGTCTATAAAACCCCAACCGGATGTTCGCCATTCTCCCTCGTGTATGGGTCAGAGGCTGTGGTGCCGATTGAATTAGAAGTTCCTTCACTGCGAGTCGCCATCCAGCATGGACTAGTCAGCGGTGAACAAACCAATGCAGAAAGAAGATTGGAAGAGCTCGCCAAGCTCGAAGGAAAGCGCCTCCGGGCGGAACAAAACATCCAACTCTACCAAGCTCGCATGGCCCGTGCTTTCGATAAGCTGGTCAAAGATCGGGAATTCAAGAAAGGAGACCTGGTGATGGTCACGAGAAGAGAAGTGATGGCCTCCAATCCCAAAGGGAAGTTGGTCAAAAATTGGGTCGGACCATACATCGTCCACCGAGTATATGAGGGAGGTGCTTACATCCTGGTGGACCACAAAGGAGTCATCCAGTGCTCCCCACTCAATGGGAAGCATATGAAGCTGTATCATACGGCACAACCAACATTCCCCGAGTGATCGGATGCCTTTCCTTGGTCTAGAGGCACTCCGCCCTAACCAAGCTACCCTTCACCTTGGTCTAGTGGCACTCCGCCCTAACCAAGCTGCCCCTCCCTTGGTCTAGTGGCACTCCACCCTAACCAAGCTACCCCTCCCTTGGTCTAGTAGCACTCCGCCCTGACCGAGCTACCTTCACCTTGGTCTAGTGGCACTCCGCCCTAACCAAGCTATCCCTCCCTTGGTCTAGTGGCACTCCGCCCTAACCAAGCTACCCTTTACCTTGGTCTAGTGGCACTCCGCCCTTACCAAGCTACCCTAACCTTGGTCTTGTGGCATTCCGCCCTAACCAAGCTACCCTTTCCTTGGTCTAGTGGCACTCCACCCTGACCGAGCTACCTTCACCTTGGTCTAGTGGCACTTCGCCCTAATCGAGCTCCCCTCACCTTGGTCTAGTGACACTCCGCCCTGACCGAGCTACTTTCACCTTGGTCTAGTGGCACTCCGCCTTGACCGAGCTACCTTCACATTGGTCTAGTGGCACTCTGCCCTAACCAAGCTACCCCTCCCTTGGTCTAGTGGCATTCCACCCTAATCAAGCTCCCCTCACCTTAGTCTAGTGGCACTCCGCCCTGACCGAGCAACCTTGACCTTGGTCTAGTGGCACTTCACCCTAACCGAGCTACCCTCACCTTGGTCTAGTGGCATTCCGCTCTAACCGAGCTACCCTCACCTTGGTTCAGTGGCATTCTGCCCTAACCGAGCTACCCTCACCTTGGTTCAGTGGCGCTCCGCCCTAACCGAGCTACCCGCACCTCGGTCTAGTGATGGTCGGCCCTGACCAGACTCGCATAATGTCTATAGTATTGCTGTTACGGGCCTTACGCCCGAATTGGCACAAATCTACCCCTTTGCGTCAGCATTGCCTTCTTGCCGACAAATAAACCCTTTTCTCGGCGCAAGACCTTGTGTCCTGGCCGACCTTTATACATCCTTATCATTGTGGGCCTTACTCCCAAGTTGGCACGAGTCCATCCTTTGCGTTAGCATTGTCTCCTTGCTGACGAATAAACCCCCTTTCTCGGTGCAAGACTTCGTGTCCTAGCCGACCTTTATACAACGTTGCCATTGCGGGCCTTACGCTCGAATCGGCACAAATCTATCCCTTGCGTCAGCATTGCCTTCGTGCTGACGAGTAAACCCTCTTTCTCGGCACAAGACTTCGTGTCCTAGCCAACTCTCTCAACGTCCTTCTGTTACATGAGCAAAAAGAAAAGACAAAATGGGGTTAAAAATAGAGATACCCCGCCGGTCTTGTTCCTAAATTGGGACAAGGGCAAAAATTGCTATAACTCGGCTGCGGCTAAAACCCGAAAGGGCGCTGTAAGAAAAATCGGGTACCCCTCCATGTGAAAACCTGAAAGGGCGCGTGGGCAAAAACAAGAGGGGGCTGGCTTCGGCAAAAACCCGAAAGGGCGTTCGGGTTAGTAAAGTGGTAATCTAAAAAGTTCCTCTTTATTCTCCTCCTAATGAGACTCCCAAAGGACAATCATCAAGAGTCCCATCAGAGATCTCCTAATAAACCTATGATCGACCCTCGTCATCATCGGCGAGATCGGTCAATCTCTACCCTTAACTTGGACTTTTCATCCTTGTTAATGAATCTATCTTTACTTCGGCATGTGACCCATGCCGATGAACAAATCTATGTTCGACCCTCGTCATCATCGGCGCGATCGGTCGATCTCTACCCTTAACTTGGACCTTTCATCCCTGTTAATGAATCTATCCTTGCTTCGACATGTGACCCATGTCGATGAATAAATCTATGTTCGACCCTCGTCATAATCGACGAGATCAGTCAGCCTCTATCCCTTAACTTGGACCTTCCATCCCTGTTAATGAATCTATCCTTGCTTCGACATGTGACCCATGCCAATGAATAAACCTATGTTCGACCCTCGTCATCATCGGTGAGATCGGTTGATCTCTACACCTAACTTGAACCTTCCGTCCCTGTTAATAAATCTATCCTTGCTTTGACATGTGACCCATGCTGATGAATAAACCTATGTTCGACCCTCATCATCTTCGGCAAGATCGGTCAGCCTCTATCCCTTAACCTGGACCTTCCGTCCCTGTTAAGAACTATATTCTTTGCTTTGGCATTTAACCAATGTCGATGAACTAAACCAGGATCCGACCCTTGTCATCATCGACAAGGCCGATCGACGTGCTAGCGGGCAGGCTCTCCTGTGTCACGGCTTCTTCCTACAAAAAAAAAAGAGAAAAGAAAGATGGGGTTAAAAATAGAGATACCCCGCCGGCCTTGTTCCTATATTAGGGCAGGGGCAAAAATGGCTATAATCCGACTGTAGCGAAAACCCGAAAGGGCGTTACAGGCAAAATCGGGTACCCCGCCACGTGAAAACCCGAAAGGGCGCGTGGGCAAAAGCAAGAGGGGGCTGACTTCGGCGAAAACCCGAAAGGGCGCTTGAGTCAGTAATGTGATAAAAATGATGACGAATAAAAAAATCAATCAATAAAAAAAATGATGAAATGATAATGTAGCAGCAAGGTTATCCTCGTTCATCATTCCACTTCCTTCGACCTTTTTCGGTTTTTGTCATCATCGGCAAGACCGGCTACTCTTCCGACCCTTGTCACCATCGGCAAGATCGGTCGCTACCTTTTTCGGCCCTTGTCACCATCGGCAAGAGCGGTCACTACCTTTTTTGGTTTTTATCATCATCGGCAAGACCGCCTACTCTTTCGACCCTTGTCACGAACGGCAAGATTGGTTGCTACCTTTTTCGACCCTTGTCACCATCAACAAGATCGGTCGCTACCTTTTTCAGTTTCGGTCATCATCGGCAAGACCGGCTACTCTTTCGACCCTTGTCACCAACGGCAAGATCGGTCGCTACCATTCCGACCCTTGTCACCATCGGCAAGATCGGTCGTTACCTTTTTCAGTTTTTGTCATCATCGGCAAGATCGGCTACTCTTTCGACCCTTGTCACCAACGGCAAGATCGGTCGCTACCTTTTTCGGCCCTTGTCACCATCGGTAAGATCGGTCGCTACCTTTTTCGGTCCTTGTCACCATCGGCAAGACCATCGACCATTCCGACCCTTGTCACCATCGACAAGATCGGTCGCTACCTTTTTTAGTTTTTGTCATCATCGGCAAGATCGGCTACTCTTTCGACCCTTGTCACCAACGGCAAGATCGGTCGCTACCTTTTTCGGCCCTTGTCACCATCGGCAAGACCGTCTACCATTCCGACCCTTGTCACCATCGGCAAGATCGGTCGCTACCTTTTTCAGTTTTCGTCATCATCGGCAAGACCGTCTACCATTTCGACCCTTGTCACCATCGGCAAGATCGGTCGCTACCTTTTTCAGTTTTTGTCATCATCGGCAAGACCGTCTACCATTTCGACCCTTGTCACCATCGGCAAGATCGGTCGCTACCTTTTTCAGTTTTCGTCATCATCGGCAAGACCGGCTACTCTTTCGACCCTTGTCACCATCGGCAAGATCGGTCTACGGCCTATCGATCCTCGTCGCCGTCTACTAGACTGACCGACTTTCTATCGACCCTTGTCGCCATCGACAAGACCGGTCAACTTTCCCCCCTAACCTGTACCCCTCGTCCTCGTTAAGCACTAAACTTCTTTTGCCCCATATAAACTCTGTTAATGAATAAACCCTACCCTCAATTTTCATCAGCATCAATGAATCCGACTGACAAGCCGTCTGTCCTTATTTCCTTGCCCTGAAGGGGCCTCTATACCCTTTTGGTCCTTCAAACTCTTGGCCTGCACTAGCCGTTGCTTGGTCCCGAGAATGGTCACGACACGGTGGAGCGAACACCTCACCCCTTCACTGAAGGCGTGAGCGCTCTCCTGCCCTAATACCTCATATACTTGGACTAGAATCAGCTAACGAATAAAAGGGGAGGAAAGGCCAATGCAAAGATAGAGTTAGCATTTAGCAGCAATTGGGAATATTTCATTTCTATAAAACAAAGGGATACATGTTACGCGGGGCATTCCCCGGAATACATGAAGTCCATCAAAAAGGGGCAAATAGAAAAGACTATGGCAGAGGGCGTCGGAAGATGTCCTCCAGCTCTGGAATGCCCAAGGAAGGATGGCGGGTTAGTTCTTGCAGTCTGAACTCAGTGGCCTCCAGCTGAGATAGTTTCTCCCCGAGGGAAGCAGCTTGTCCCTCGGCCATCTCTGCCTCCTCCATCCTCCGGACTTCCAGGCGCTCTACTTTTTGAAGCTCAGCCTCTGCCCTTGAAAGTTCGGCATGTAGCTCTGCTATCCGGGCCGTAAGGAAGCTTCAGTGCTGCGAATAGGCATTAGCATCATTCCTCATCCTCGCCGCAGTCCCTTTCAAAGAGATGAGAGCTGCTCGGCATTCAGCTCGCTCCAGTATTATGGCCGCCAGTTGGTCAGCTACCTCCCAACCTAAGAATTCCCTTCTGTTTATATATTTCAGAAGCAAAATCACCCGTGGAGTCCAATCGTCCATGGGGCAACCAAAAGCCAACAGCGAGCGGGACACGTGCTCTATCAAGCCCCTCAGCTGAACATAAGTCAAATCTCTGCTGGCCGTTATGGTCTGCTGAAGGGTCCCTAAGAACTGCCACACAAGGTCACTCGATGACTGGAGACCGAGCGGTGACGTCTCGGGTAGTTCGAACTCCACTCTGCTGTCCACGGTGGCCCAGATATCGTAACTCATTCCAGAAGATGACGACGGCATGATCTGCAGCGCACTTGTGTGGGGAACAACCGTGGTGACTGATATGGTAACTGGAGTCTCGATGACGGTGAATTCCCTGCCAGCCCCTTGGGATGAAGCTGCAACATGAACATCAAGAGCCAAGGACATCTGCTCCTCGCCTCCTACTCGACTGACCCCCATATGGCCAATTTCAGCAATAAGAGCCAAGGCCCCAGTAGTCCCGGCTTCCTCTTCGACGATCTCTCCGGCCTCTACCTCGGAGGGGCCACCTTTCTCCGAAGCTGACCATTGTGCGAGTTCCAATGGCTGGGAGTCCTCGACTGCTACCAACTCGTCAGCCCTCACAAGTACTCCGGGTCCCGCTGGACCCGCTACCGCTGCATAGTCCTTGGGATATCGTAGTGCGATAGGCCGCAAGACGGGTGAGAAAGTTGTGTGACCCGCGCCCAGAGCCGGGAGGGGTATCTGCACCGTTATGGTTGGCAGCACCACCTCAGTCTGCACCAGAAATATGTACACCAAAAAGCTAAAAAGAAGAGAAAGGAAAGGCAACAAGCGCTGACCACGGGAGGGTCCTCACCTCAACCGGTACTAGGCTCAAATCTTCAAGGGCAACCTCTGCGGCCCCAGCCCCTTCGCTCACGAGTGAGCCTGACAGCCCAGGACCACTCCATGACAACCAGGGCGGGCTGAAAGTCAGGTGATCACTTTCATAGGCCGAAGATGCCCCGGCATCCTCAGTCTCTGTGTCGACATGTGGGAACTCCTCATCACTGGAGCCGCCACCGTAATCGACCTGCTCAGAGGAAGAGGACTCCTCTGCTCTTTCGGGACGCTCCACCATCGGAGCAGGAACCTCGCCAGGAGGAGCATCACCCGCAGCAGTGACTTCCTCCATGTACTCCACACCAGGAGCAACAATTGATGGGAGCTCAACGGCAAGCTCGCCCTGCCCCCGGGCAATCGCTTCCTCTACACCCTCTGCGCCCGGGAGTAATGACGGTTGCATATCAACTAAAATTTACGGCAAGAAATAGTCAAGCCGACTGAAGGCATGAAGACTCGCGGTGGCGTCGTGATTAAACTATAAATTACCTTCCATTTCCTGTCTGGGCGTTGGAGAAGGCAGATCTCTCTCTACAGGAGCAGCAAGGATTTCCTCTACCACTTCCCTAGCCACGGCGCTTACCGTCGCCTCCAGCCCGACGACCGCAGTGACTGTGTCGGCAACTGTCAGCATGGAGTAGGCAAGGCAGCCAAAGTGAGCCAATGAATTCTGGAGAGATGATAAGCCTACCTTCAGCTTCTGGCCTTTGCATGCGGGAAGCCTCGAACTCTTCGAAGGATACAACCGGAGGAAGAACGGTTGCTGGTTCCTTTTCTACAGCCTTCCTTCGGCGTGCCTGTGCCACTCGGGTTACTGCCGCTTGGGCCTTTCCAACGGCCTCCCTCAACTGGGATCGGGTCCGCTTTCGTAAATCGCCAGGAGGCAGTGGCGTCATGGTCGGGGCCGGCTCGGGAGCCTCGAAGTATGCTGGCTTCTGAGCTTTTATTATCAGCTCCCTAAAGTGCCGAGTCTCCTCCGAGGTTGGTCGGACTGCACATGCACGAAGGTGAGAATAATACACCATAATGAAGAAAAGAGGCTGGCCAAAGGGCCTGAATGATGAAATAGAACATACTTACTGGCCCCGTGTAGAAGGGGAAGAGAGGCCAATAATATAGCGAGGGCACTTTGTCTCTCGAAGCTGCCTCGCGAATAAGCCAACATAAATCTCCTATCTTTTCACTCGGCTCGGCCAGCAGCGCCAGGTCCTCATGGCCACAAGAAGACAGGTGATAATATAAGCTCAGGTGGTCCAGCCCCCATCTGTCGGCATATTTGAATGAGATATGAAGGGGCCGGTCTAGAATGGCTTCACTGGGACCACCCACCGAAAGACCATGTGAGCGAAGGAGTGCAAATAGCCAGGGGGTGTTGTCATATAAAGCATCCCGCCTATCCTCCCTACGGATGAAAACCCGATAGGGGTACAACCTATCCACCTCGGGACGCCAGTCGGCCACAACCGAGATGGGTTCCTCCACCGACAGAGGGAGTTGCTGAAGGACCACCCTCTTGCTGCTCACCCGGCAGAAACCCCGAAGTGTTTTCACATAGTCATCCTTGCTGATTGTGGGCAGCTTCGGGTCGACTTTGGTCCTGTGACTTTTCACGGCCTTTCGGGCCTCCAGATAGGCCCTCACTTCCGTATTGGTCCAGGATTTCAGCTTCTTCAAATAGGAGGGCTCAATATCAAAGGCTGGCTCTGGCTGGGAGTCCAGAAACCTATGCTCTGCTACGGCCCAACACTCCCGCCGGGAGCTCCTGTAGAACCCCGTCCGCGCGTTCCACCACTTGATATACTCAGGAGTGACGCGGGGGAAACGGGCAGGGGTTGGCACCGTGAAAGAAACATCCTCCCGGCGGTGAAAGAAGTCCCACCATATCCGGGCATCATCATTTGAAACTTGCCCGGCCCTGTGCCTGTTAGGCAACACAAATTGTGAAGAAGAATGTGGAATGTGCTGGTCGTAGCCAAAGTTCCGGCTGAAGCGGAACGGATAATACAGCTCCAACCACAAAATGCCGCTCTAGCGGAATACAAGGACACTCGGCCTGATAGCCAGCGCCCAGTCAACCAACTCCGGCTCAAGAATGGGCCTGGTACACTTGGCCCCGAAAATCGGATGGATATACTCCGCGGTCTCAAAAAGCTTGCACTGCCTCGTCTGTTCACCAGCGGGCTGGAGTGGACAGCTAAGCTCCAAAAGTGAAGAACCCCGGGCGAATCTGTGGGAACCCAGGTTAACTTGCCCCGAATGGCAAAGAGCTGCTCCGCTAGTGAGGATGGCTCAGCACTCGCAAACTCTATCATCCGCGGAACAAGATGAACCGACTGTAACGCTCGAGGAGCCGCCTTCGGGAATAGGGTATAGACCCAAGCATTGAAAAAGTGTAGCGGACCAACCGTTCGAAGATTCCTGGGGAGACGCGTCTTGTGCAGGTCTCCCAACATCTTGTAAATAAGACACAGAGCCACCGGGCAAAGGGACAGCTTAGTACCCCAAGCCAGGAGACAGGCGGGATAAATGGCCTCTGCCCTAATCACGCTCTCGTCACCTTGCGGAAGAGCGAAAGAACAGATCCAGTAAACCAGGTACGCATCACAGTGGGTGACTGCGTCGACACCAGTAGGGTTTGGGTCCTCCCTCTGCCCTCTTCTTGAAGACGATGATGATGCGGCCTGGCGTCAGACTCTCTTCTTTCGCTTCGGAGCCATTGGCACTTTCGGGGGAAAGTCTTCATGCTTCTTCTTCCCGCCAAAGAAATATTGGAGCTAGGTGCCCATCCGCACCGTCCGCTTCTCCCCCAGCTTCCGAGCTTCCCTCGTGTCATGCGACGAGTGATAGAGGGTGCGGTACGCCTTCATCAGATAGCGGTAAGCGTGACCCGCTAGATACCGACCCTCACCGTCGGTCTGATCTTTCAACCAGTCGGGCTAGCAGACCTCCTCGTACGGTTCCCCGTCAACAGGTAGACCGCTAAGCTGTGAGAGGCTCCATAAATCTAGAGAAGTCTCTCCTTCCATGGTATAGAAAGTGTTGTACTCGGGGCAGAATACTTCGATCATGCCACAGCATAAGCCTCTGGAGATGGGGTAGCGGTGTCTTGAGGCGTATATGCTGTGATAGACGCCAGCCCTGGTCAGGATGGGAGCGTAATGATGCAGCACATAATCTGTGAACTCCACTGCTCCAGGTCTGAATGCGTGAGCATCGGTGGCCCTCAGCTCGGCAAACCACCCCACGGATATCTGGTGCTTAAAACGGACCGCCAGGCAGTCCAGCAGAAAGGATTCTTCTTTGTACCCCCATCTCAACGGGGCAAGAAACAAGCCAAGGAAATGCTTTTCCCGGTCTACCCGGCCTGCGGAATCATTCCACCGAGCGGGCACAAATTCAGGGGCCCTGGTCAGCAACCCATCTTCTGGAGCCAGATCTTGCAGTCCAAGCATGATGCTCCATTTCCTGACTTCTCCGGGAAGAAAAATTGGCCTTCCCCACACCACACAGTCTGTTAGACTATCCCTCTCCACTAACAAGGCCTGCTCGGCCTTGCGGACGAGGAACATGTCTCTCTTCCCCTGAAGGTTGAAGCGCTGAAGGAAGGACATCAGATGTTTATCCTTGGGGTAATCCCTCCTGACAGTGCCTTCCCAGTCATAGTGAAAAGAATCACCTCCAAGGATGAGGAGACGGCCAGTGTCCACAGTATCGGTCTCTGAATCCGAGGACTCTGCAACTACGGCAAGTTGATCGTGCCCCCGATCAAGGGAATGGACGTTCTCCCACGTCACCACGGCACGGGAGGCGGAAGAAGAAGAACTAGATGCCATGTTAGCTGCAAAGAAGCGCATCAAACAATAAACAAAGTCAGAAAATAGTTTATCCAAACAAATTTCTGACAAAATTTCGGCAGAGTCTCCCCAGCACGGGAGATTGCCAAAGAAAAGCGGGAACACGCCCACTAAGGGAACGGCCCCTAAAAGCCACCACCGGCATTACACCGAGGCCAAATGGGACACCCGAGGGAATAGCTCCGAGGGCAAGCCCTACTAGGAGCCTCCTGGGGCTCAAAAGATGGGTTCAAAACCCGAATAAACAAGCGCTCTGCTCACCACTAAGAAGGCCCGCCCACGCCCTCAGCTCGCTCGGCGTCGTGAGAGGAGAAGAAAGGGAGGAGAGAGAAAGCTACGGTGCGAATGAGGAGGGATGAAGAAAAAAATCACGGATGAACAAATATATAGGGGAAGGCCTCCCCTTTGCTAATCCGGCGTGCTATTTAGCGCGCCGAATTAGCATCCTTCAAACAAAAGGCGTGCCGGATTAACTTCCTCCAAGCACCACGCCGCGCCAGATTAACTGCAGTGCAACCTTCAGGTCGCGCCGTATTAAAAACGTAAAAGGCCAGGGGCGCGATGGATTAACCCGCACCGTATTAATAGTCAAACGGCGTCAGATTGGCATCCGTGCCGATTAAGGGCCGTTCTGAGCCTCCGTCTATTGAAGAGGAGATCATCCCAGGCGAGGCTCATCCGTCGACCTTGCTACGCTCGTGCCTTGCTTGCAACGCCCACGGCTGGGAGGCATTTGTTGGCACTCAAAATATCACTCGCAGCCATCAAGCCTCAAAGATGAATGACACGGCTCACTGAAGCACAGAAGCCGACAAATATCAACATATTGAAGACTTCTCAAGCTGCCAGAGCCCCGAGTCACCCGGGATAAACACCAGGGACTTCGCCTCAGGAAAAGTCCAAATGAATTCACAACCAACCAGCAGTGCGACCAAGCCTGCCCAATGAACTGGCATCGACTCCGTCGTGCCGCATACACTACACCCGTTGTCCGACCAAGGACAACGGTCTACCTAGTGGCTACCCACCTCATGAAAGACTCTCCTGAGATGGAAAAAGCTCCCTCGGCTCTTCAGGACGGAGGACCGAAGGCTCTATCAGCGGAAGATCCCGGCTACTCGGCGCAGGTACGGCTTCTCGCCAAGTTTGTCCCGTTAATGGCCGAATGATCGCCCGGTCAAGGCGGAACTATCCTGGGTGTTACTCCACCCTCCCAAAAGCTTTGAACACAAGCCAGGCCGAGCTAGCAGCATGGATCATAGTGCTGAAAGCCGTGTCAGCGGAAAACCTACGTGTTCAAACCAAATATACTCGAGATTCTGAGAAGGACGTACGCCATCCTGAGAGCGTTAACAAGGCTTCTCGTCAAGGTTTCGAAGAGCGGCAGCAAGATGAACGGTCACGGCGACTCCCAGAACCATCCCCGGACTCACCGGCTAACCTGCAACGAACGGGAGATGCTAATATGGCGCGCCCTTATCCGGCGCGCCCCCTTAAACCAGCGCCCTCAAATCCGGCGCGCCTATGGTAGAAGCCCCTTCTCCGGAGTGCCATTCTCCACGCCGGATTAAACATCGAACCTGTTCCTGTATAAATGGCAATTCGAAACAGAAGAAAAGAGAGAGAGGCAAAGAGGTTTTCAAAAGAAGAAAATCGAGAGATAAGAGAAAGGGTCTGAGAGCCAATCGTCGGCGAGAGAGAGAGTGTTTCTTGCAAGTGAAGCAGGGTTCCTCTGAGCACCCTTCGCCGCCGTCTTCCACCCTCAGTCTGAAGCCCTCTGGAGCCGGAGAAGAAGGAGGTGTCCCTGACACTCTGTTCTTGGAATAGGTGGGCGCCTACGTTTCTATTTCTTCTTCACCTTGTTTTATCTCCGTCGAATGTAAGCGAGAGGGGTGAGGGATGGCGATGATATGAGCCAACCCCTCCCCCCTTCTCCGCCATCCCTCTTTCTTTTTCTATTGCTCTTCTGTGAGTTCCCCTACGAGTAGAACGGTGGCCGTGCCGCGATGCCGGCACCGAACTCGTGATATGTGTGTAGCTTCCTTCACCGATGGAATGATAGCATGCGTATATGAATATATTGGTGGATTGAATGCTCAACGCCTTGTCCTCTTCTTCCACTGCTATTTCATTCGGTAGATATATATATTAGTGTCTTCCCGTATGTAGCTTTGCGATTCCGGTTTCCCCAGATTCCAAACACGCCCTGGGATGCCATGGGCTATATAGATAACCCCTCCCTGGGTCCTCCGCGCCTGTGCCTGTGCACACGTTTCTCTCCGTTTTGACACGAAATCCAACCATGACCTTCCTCCCCTTTGCATTTATCCGTTGCTCAGAGGAGGCAGGTGCTGCTTCTGGAATAGTGGAGTCCGCCTCGTGACCACTGCGTTCCAGCCATTCGTGTATATGCATATGTGGATAAATTGTTCCCGCTATAGATATCAACTACCTCTCTCTCCGTGGCTGCTGTTTGCATTCTCCTCTGTGGATGGCAACCCAGTCTCACGAGCATTAATATCTAAACCCTGTAACGGGTAGGCTATCAATACCGAGAAGCCTCACTTCCTTCATTTGTGGTTTACGGCCATTAAACTATTCGAGTCCCATTGGTTTCCTCTTAATCACCCAGGGAGGGGGATATCCCCCACTGCTTCACGGAGCTACCAATCGGTCAAGGGAGCTCCACTTCTGAGTGATGGATGCTTCCTACGGGCCGAAAGGCTAATAACAACAGGGGTTTCAACCCAACAATGTTAAATCCACAGCCTCCCAGGATTCTGTGGTGGCTAAGGGACGAACGCTTCTAGTAGGCTTGTCCTCGGGGCCTCTCTCCCTGATGCTCTCTCTTTCTAATGGATACAGTGCATGCTGTAGGTTGCTCACCCCTCGTAGGCTAGCCCTCGGGGTGTTGCTTCCATCATCAGCTGCCTTATCCTCCTGCTTCCACCCGCGGAACTTTGGTGCCCCTCATAGGCCAATCCTCGGGGTATCCTGTCCGATTGGGGTTTGCTGGCTGCCACCATGCAGACCGGCTGTTTAGGGGCTGACTCCACAGGTGAGTATGACCCCGTTTCTCCCCCTGCAGTCCTTCAGGGACGGGGGAGATGCTGCCCAATTTTTGGCAGAATTCTTCCAACTTATGTGTTTATTTATATCAAAATGGCTTCAACAAAACACTTGTTCTGAGGATGAGGACCCTAGTGCTTTAGTATGAACCTCGCACTAGCTCATAACTTCGCCCTTGGGGGCTCTGGACTCCAATTAAACAAACAATCACCCTAATTGACCCCAAAACTCTCAACAGAGTCCTAATAAACTTAAATCATTTCAAAATTCATCAAAAAAGAGCTAAAACGGCGTGGTCCTAACCCGGCGCGCCTTAATACGGCGCGGTACCCCCCCCGCGTCGGAATCACCTTACACTCATGAAAACTTATTTTCAAAAAGCCCGTCCCCGGCGCGCCCTAAATCGGCACGCCCCATGCATGCCGCGCCGTATTAGCCGTGGCCATGGCCACGCCGTATCAAGCCCTTTCACCTACGTATGGCCGCACCGGGAAACCTATCCCTACGCGTGACCATGCCAGTTTTGAATCGTTGCGCTGTTCTGATCACTTGCTCACCCTCGGAGCAATCCTCGCCGCCCGTGGTCGAGATTAGTAACTCTAATTGACAATAAACTAAATAAGGAAGGGGCTATTCAAGCACGGATGATCTTATTATCATGCCTTTACTATCATGTTTGTTAGCACTTTGCTTTTGTCATCATGTTTATGTCGCTACCTTCGTCCCCCTTAGTGGAGTCTAATGAATTTGACTGATCACTATTCACTGGCATAACTCTATTGCCATGCTTAGCATAATCTTGAATATCATGTGCGCATGCCTGTATGGACCCTCGGGTATATCAAATGGCACTGACGGAAGTCCGGGTAACTCCCGATCGGAAGTCTTTGCTATGCGCGATGGTGGTCTTCGGACCTATGTCCTCCGCCATATATCAAGGGTATCCAACTTAATGAATCATTCCTCTCTTGCATGACAGATAGAAGCATCTCACGTGACCTGGTCACGTTTATACCTTTGCATTTTTATTCCGGCCTCGACAGCCCACCATCTCGATAATTAATCAAAAGTTTTCCTTCCTCATGGGGGATGTAATTAACGCCATAGCCTTTATGGTATGGCGGACTGCTGGTCCCGACCGATCCTCTCTCTCGCCCGACACGGGTCAGAACGAGCGCATAATAAACTCGTCACTCACGTGACTGGCATGCCCGCACAGTCAATTAGTCAGTTAATTACCAGTTAGTTAATTGGTTGATCGACATGTGAAATAAACCAAATAAACCCAAACGATAATCATAAAAACCAGAACGAAAAGATCCCATCGCAAACAACACCCACCCATGTTTATGACACCCTAGGGGTTTAAAATTCCCCAGGTATCCCCCTTTCCACTTATTCATGCTCATTTCTTGTTATTTTGGCATCTACTACACTTTCCAGTTCTTATCTAGGTTTCCTCTTTGTGTTTTCACGTTGTTTTACAGGTCAACAATCTCTAGCACGAGGCCCATCCCCTCTGGCCGGCTGGAGAGGGTGGAGGTTGGACCCTTTTGCAACTTCTGGCGTGATGGTCTTGTGCGGCTCTGTCAGGACCATTCTATGGTATGTGCGGTGCATCTTTGACCGACTTTCACCGTCCTGCAGTCGTTCCTAAACCGTCCATCAGCTAGTAGTTCTACATTGCGTGCCCCCCGCAGCACTGAAGCACAGTCTATCGTGCGGCCGTCCAACATACAGGTGGTTCATCATGGGCCTCTCATCCCCTGCAATGCTGATTTTAAGGCGAGTGTCTCCCTCACTTTCCAAGATATGGCGTGTTCATCACGTAGGGCATCTTGATGGCGATCACGATTCTTTACTCTCTTCTGTTCTCCTTCTACTGTCCCATTTATTTTACATATCGATTTAGTAGAAGGGGAGAGTAGAGATCTTTCAAGCATGTATTGAAGAGGGAGAGAGTAAAATGAACATGTCAACAACACACAGATCGCTCAGAGAATAAACAGTTAGAAACTGACCGCTCTAAGAGTAGAACGGCTCTATTAGAGCAGTGTATTAGATCAACGGTGGAGTTGAGGGATGGAGATTGAACGGCCCATGAGTAGGCCGTGAACCTAGTTAAATGGTCAAGAATCTACCATTCACATCTTTGAACAGTCTAATGGGGTCCGTAGATATTTGGAGGTGTTTGAGATGAGACCGTGAGAATGATTGGACGGTCTGACCATGGCCATTGAAAGAAGTAGGATGGTCCCCAGAGGATCGTTTACTGACTGAAGTGCTGAACCTTGAGCTTCAACCTGCCCCCGTACACACACAAACAAAGAAAATAGATTAAATCTATTTTAGGCTTAACCCCTTGCCTGTAGCAAGTTAGGAAATGACCAGTTCTTGATTCTTGGTCAAGAGGGTAAGCCTTATTAAATAGGCAAATAACAAACGAAAATGAATGTGATGCATGCTATGAAATGCAAATGATGAAAATCTTTTGTGATTTTGAAAATATTTAGATTTTTTTTGAATTTTGACATATTTTATTTTTTGAATTTGACATATTTGATTTTTTTGGACTTTGAAATATTTTATTTTTTTATTTTTAAATATTTGATTTGTTTTTTGGTTTTGAAATAATTGATTTTTTTTAGAATTTTGGAGTATTCGATTTTTTTCTTAGATTTTGAAATATTCGATTTTTTTGGATTTTGAAATATTCAATTTTTTTTGGATTTTGAAATATTTGATTTTTTTTATTTTTTTTGATACCAACTCAAGCCTGATGACGGGGAACCTCACATCTCATTAGGAGTCTCCTGGATTCAACGTGCGCTAAAAATGACAACCCATGGCCGGGGCCCAATTTCACTCAACCATGTCCCTACCGAGGCCATACTCGGGGTAGGGTTCATTCCTTGGAAAATAAAAGACAATTTGATAGAAAAACTAGCGATAGGTATAGAGGTTTTTAGGGCTTGAGTTCTTCTCACGACACCCCTTTTCAAAGAATTCTTGGTCTATTGCATCGGGGCTTTGTGTCCGTCATCGAACCTACATCCGCTCTAGGCACGCATACGATCGGGCTCATAACGTCCCGCCGGGAAACTGTACTGCCACTCTTGCCATGCCTATTTTCGTTATTTTGGGGACTTTAGATTCTCAAGCTTCGAGCTTGTAGACGAGCCTTTAGCTTTTGATTTTGATATTGATTTTGCCCCTTTTCTCTATTTCTTTTCTTTTTGTCATTTTGCTAGAATAAGGTCATAACAGACTGCCCCTATTTGTGACCTCTTTTATCGGGGGGGTCTAGATCAATTCTCGCCCCCTTATTCGCCACTTGCCCCTATTTTCAGCCGAGAGAGGAGAAAAAACAAGGACCTTCACTTTCCCCAAAGTATGGCCAAGGGAGAAACGGTGTTGCACAAAAGAAGAGAACAGAACCACAGGGGGTCGTGTAGTGTGTGCATGTTGAACCGGGGGTCTCCCTTCGTGATCAAGTAGAGGCATACCCCGCCGCCGGGCCGTTGCTGGTTTGACTCTATGGATAAAAACGTTGTAAATATAACCCATTCCACGGATTTGGCAATTCTTCACCTTCAGCGTTAAGTAAACGATATGCGTTACCCGGATAGACTTCCTTAATTACAAACGACCCTTCCCAATTCGGTTGTAGGTTAGACCTAGGACCTTCTGTTCTGATAAATTTGCGTTTCAAAGCCATACTACCCACTTGAAATTTCCTTTCAATAACCTTCTTTTGAAAATATCGGGAGACACGTTTTTGATAAACTGAGACGTGATTGGCCGCATTTAGCCTCTTCTCATATAAGAGTTCCAGTTGGACTAGCAACGCCTCTCGACGCTCGTCGAGATTAAGTTCATTGTCTAGCTGTACTCTTAGGGAAGGGATCAGGATTTCGTACGGGAGTACCGCCTCCATCCCATAGGTGAGAGCAAAAGGAGTTTGCCCCGTGGGAGTACGGACGGAGGTGCGATAACCCCATAGAGCTTCTATCAGTTTGTCGGCCCAATTAGCGAATTTGTGTGACTCACATGTTTTCTTAATGATTTTAAGAAGGGTTTTGTTTGTGACCTCGGCTTGGCCATTACCTTGAGGGTAGTGTGGTGATGAATGATGCAATGCAATATTAAACTTCTTACAGAGGTCCCGAAGTTCTTGAGAAACTAATTGAGGCCCATTGTCGGTGACGATATCACTTGGCACTCCAAACCGCGAGATGATATTCTTGAGAATGAAGCGGCACACTGTGGTTGCTTTGATTTCTGCATAAGCTTCAGCTTCCGCCCACTTGGTGAAATATTCTATAGCCGTCAGAATGAAGGATTTCTGCTTAACCTGAGCATTAGGGTCACCGAGTGGTCCAACGATATCAAAGGCCCACGTCGAGAAAGGCCAAGGAGCAGAAAGAGGATGGAGAGAGGAAGTCGGAGCATGAATTTTATCGGCATGAAGCTGGCATTTAAGACACCTACGGACATATGTGGAACAGTCTTCTTCTAGGGTTGACCAGTAATACCCCTGCCTAAGAATCATCTTCGCCAACGCCTGTCCATTTACGTGTCCTCCACACTCACTGGAGTGAGCAGCTTCTACTACCTTCCAAGCCTCATCGTCATCCAAACACCTCATTAGAACTCCATTGAGAGCCCGCCTATACAACTCTCTAGCAATAATTGTGTATCGGGAGGCGACTCTTCTAATGGGCTTGCACTGCTCGGCATTCGCCGTCTCGGGAAAGGAACCATCTCTATAGTACCGTTCTATCTCATGATACCACGGTAATTCCTCTTCTTCTATAAATTCCTCAAGCTCAGTTAACGAAACTTCTTTCAAATCTTTCTTCTCCGCTTTCTTCTCTACAGTCCTCATAAGGTCGTCTAACCAAGGATCCTGAACAGAGGGATCGTCCATCCGTTGGACCACAATGGTCTCAGTGGCGCGAGTGAGGGGGAATGAAAGAGAAGAAGCTAGCGATGCCAGTGCATCGGCCAGAATGTTCTGAGAATGAGGAGTATGAATGTAGATGAGCTTCCAGAATTGCCTAGCCAAGAGCGTGACCAAATCTTAATAAGGCTTGAGTTTGGGGTCATGGGTGCGGTAAGTTGACAGAACTTGACGCAGCACCAATTGAGAGTCTCCTACGATGTTAAGGTATCGCGCGCCCATGAGGTAGGCATGCTTCAGATCAAAAAGGAGAGCCTCATACTCGGCTATATTATTTGTGGCAAGAAAAGAGAGTTGATAAGCGATAGGGATGGTCACTCCTTCCGGAGTGAGGAGAACGGTGCTGATTCCACGGCCCTGAGAAATGAGAGCACCGTCGAAATGAAGAGACCAAAAAGGCAGATGAGTGATTACAGCCAAGTGTTCATCAGGAAACTCGTCCTGGATTGAATCAGAACGAGGGATAGGAGAATGAGCGAGATGTTCAGCAATCGCGTATCCCTTGATCGCTTTCTGAACGACGAAGGTGATATCAAATTGGGAAAGAAAGCTCTGCCAACGAGCTAATCGGCTAGAAAGGACAGGCTTTTCTAAGAGGTAATGAATGGGGTCCATTCTAGAGATCAGCTTAACCTCGGGCAAGGAAATAGTGTTTGGGTTTCTGAGCTACCCACACTAGCGCTGCACAAGTCTTCTCCATGGCAGTATACTTAGATTCAACAAGGTTGAATAACCTTGAAAGATAGTATGCTGCCCTTTCCCTTCCTTTATCATCCTCTTGAGCCAGAACAGCTCCTAGGGAGTCCTCAATAACAAAAATGTATAGGATCAGGGGTTTCCCGGGGACGGGTGGTTGCAGATTTGGGGGATTAGAAAGATATACCTTAAGATCCTTGTAGGCCTTCTGACATTGTTCATTCCATTCAAACTTAGCTCCCACCTTCAACAATTCATAGAATTGGCGGCACCTCTGCGAATGTTGAGATATAAACCTTCTAATGAACTGCAAGCGCCCAATCAAACCTCTAAGTTCAGTGATGTTCTTAGGCGGCAGCATTTCCATAACGGCCTTTGCTTTATTCGGATCAAGCTGGATCCCCCGTTTACTAACTATAAACCCAAGCAATTTCCCTGACGTAACTCCAAATTCGCATTTCTTCGGATTCATTTTTAGCTTATACTCACTAGCCCTTTGCAACACCTTGGCTAAAATGGTGGGGTGCTCTTATTTGGACCTCGACTTTACCAGGATATCATCCACGTAGGCTTCCATGTACACATGCATCATGTTGTGGAAGATAGCCATCATTGCCCGCTGGTACGTGGCACCTGCATTCTTCAATCCAAATGGCATAACAACATAGCAGTACGTGCCCCAGGGCGTGGTGAAAGAGGTCTTCTCTTGATCCTCTGGAGCAAGACGGATTTGATTATAACCGGAATATCCATCCATGAATGAGAGGGCCTCATACCCAGCCGTGTTGTCCACCAACACGTAAATGTGAGGAAGCAGTAAATCATCTTTCGGACATGCCTTATTTAAGTCCCTGAAATCAATACAAATCCAGATTTATCCATCCTTTTTCATTACTGGGACTATGTTCGCCACCCATTGCGGATATAAAACAACTCTAATAAACCTGGCCTTATGTAATTTATCAACTTTTTCCTTGATCCTCATGACCATTTGTGGGTGGAATCTTCTTTCTTCTTGTTTAACGGGTGTTGCCCCTGGTTTAAGAATGAGTCGGTGTTCGACCAACGTGGGGTCAAGACCCGGCATGTCCTCATAGGACCAGGCAAATGAATCGTTGTACTCCCTCAAAACCTTGATCAGCTCCACTTCAACCTGAGGAGGGAGATTAGCATAAATAATTATGGGCCTGGGGTCCTCTTCCGTTCCAAGGTAGATCTCTTTAGTGGGTTCATCCACTGCCATTGATGGTTCATCAAATCTCTTTAATCTCTGTGCGTACAGATCGGATAGTGTCATCCACATCATTTTCCTCATCATTGGCTGGGTCCTTCTCATCCATGACTTCATATACACCTAACCCGTCATTGTTCCACACCCCTTCTAATTCCTCATCATCTTCTAAAATAATCGCGGTCTCTACAAACTCAGGGCATTTGAGAAGGGCATAACATCTCTAAGCTAAATCTTGGAGGAACCTATCTGGGACAGATCTAGAATGGCGCATCACAGGGTGCACCGCGGACGTGGATGGGCTGACCAAACTAGAACTAGACTCTACCCCAACTGACTCTACCAACCTAGGGGACTCTGCAGAATGTACATCTAACCTAGGAGACAAGAGATCTACTGGGAAAGAAGCAGGGGTCTCGTCCCCCTAGGGAGATGGGCAAAATATAGTGTAATCCTCCATTGAAACCTCCGTTTTAAAATTGGCATTTTTTTTGGAAGTCGGAGGAGATCACGTAACAGGAAGAAGAAGATAGGAAAGGAGGGAGTTGCATGGGAAACAGATTGGGGAAGATGCAATCGAAGAATGGGTCGAAAGATGAAAACCACATTTCGTGGAGTTGGGTAGTGGGGGAAGGAGGAGTAAACAGAGTTGATAAGTCTACGGGTGGGCAGCGCCCACATGCGCAAGGAACAAATAGAACTTGAAACGGTCTTTCCGTAAAGTACGGGTCGACCATGATCTGAGGGGAACGGGGAACAAACCCCAATTGCTGAAATAAGGAGGCAAGATGGGATGGGGACAAAGAAAAGGTAGTGATGGATCTCACCACTTCCTGTGGCCTCCGGCGAACTACCTGAGTCGGAGAATGCTTCACCAACTACATCTCCATCTCTTTCGGACAAGCTTCCTCTTCATGGAACATCTTCTCAAGACAACTGCAAAAGTCTTCCATGTCACCCACCAGCCCCTTTAGTGGCGGCGGTGGGTCTACAATAGCATAGGTGGCGTCGGTCTTCACATCAGAACATGGCGGCAGCTTCTTCAAGGTACCGGGCTGCAATGGGCCTTTCACAAAGTGTTGACGGTAGTCCCACGTCAGTGGCCCGGAGTCTCCCAGTATGGACAGCGCTGACTCCCGGTAGCCAAGGCCTCTCCGGCTCATTTTCCTGCCTTTAGGGACGGGCTTAGTCCGCCCCTGCAATTGTGCGCTGAGGCCCAAGCCCGGCTGGTAGCCCAATTTTAAAATCATATGCCACCATTTTGAATCTCGAATCTTGGACTTAATTTTCACATTTACCAGTGCAGTGGCGGGCTTGCGCGACGCATATGCCCATGACAAATTTAAGTCCATCATAGAAAGAACTGGCCTGTTACTCGACCACAAAGTGGTAAGAATCTTATCTGCAATCGCACCAACAGATTGGACTGTGGAGATACTCTTCACCTTAACTACCCCGCCTTGAAATCGGAACTTAAGGCATTGGTGGGTGGTTGAAGGCACAACATTCAGACTATCTATCCATGGACGACCCAGAATTACCTTGAACGTCGGGTCTATGTCCAATACATTAAATTCCATGTCCATCACCAAAGGCCCTAGCTCGGCCTGGACTGTCACGACCCCGTGGCAAGCTCGTCTGGAGTTGTCATATGCTGCAATTGTGGTTGGCATTGGCCTAAGAATGTCTTTGGAGATATTGCAGGCATGTAGTGTACTTAGTGGACACACATTTATCGGTGCTCCCGTGTCCACTAGGGCTGACTCAACTGCCACTTTGTTTAAAGAAATAGTAATGCAGAGTGGCATCTGTCGTGCCTCTGGGGGTGCCAATTCTGACTCAGAGAATGAAATGGAAGGCCCCCTGGTAATTGTTGTCAACACTGACGGTAAACTATCTACCGCCACATCCTTGCTAACCATAACTTTCTGCAAAAAAGCTCTTAGGGCATCTTGATGTAGCGTGGACCTTTTAATTAGCTCTAGAATCAAAATTTTGATCGGCATCCGATCCAAATGCTGTAGCAAGTCATACTTCGTGCCCGGCACGAGGTCTACTTCTTCTGCTTCAACTGTTGAGAAAGGAACTTGAGGGTTGGGTGCAGATGCACCAGGGAAAGGGTAACTTCTGTGAAATGGATGCCCACTCGAGAGGGCGCATTGTCGTGCCGGCACGGCATCAGACGGACTCCCGATTGGCCCAGTAGGGTAAGGGGAAGGGGTAGAAATGGGGGTGAGGATGGCGGAGGCCGGCCAGACGGGCCCTGGCGGAATGATGATTGGTGAAGGGTTAAATGGAGGGGTGATGATGGTGGGCATGACGGGTAATGGTGGAAGGGTTGGTGGAACGGTGGGGAACGTGGGGGGTGCAATAGGTGATTGGGAAAGGACAGTGGGTGGAGCGGTGGCCATGGTGGTGGCCCGGAGAATGGAAGGAACAGAAGGTGCAGAGAAGTTGGTGTGGTGGAAGGCCAAGAGGTTAGCCGGGGTCTCATCATCAAAAGACCACCCAGCGTTAGGGCTGGGTGGTGAACTACATTCACTTGAGCCAGTGCCGGCAGTTGTTGTTGCTGTTGCTGCTGAGGAGCGGGCGGATGTTCTGGCATGGGATTCTGATGAATCCCGAGGTCTTGGTGTTGTTGTTTGCTGTTGTGGAGGTTGTTGTTGTTGAAGACGTTGTAGGAACTTCTGCTGCTGAGGTGCTGCCTGATGCGGCCTGGCTTGTCTTCTTCTTTCTTTTATGTCTTCAATCAATTTATGCATTTGGGCCCAATCAATCCTCTGGCCCTCATGCAAATCATACACCAGATCTCTGAACTGGTAGCATCTCTCTATGGTGTGCCCGGGCAGCCGATGGTATATGCAATACCTTGACTTGTCGGCTGCCAGATTCCAATTCTGACGCTCCGGAGGCAATTGAATGTCACCAGTGTACATCAAGGCCGAAAAGATGTCAGGGAGTGTTTCTGGAAGTGGCGGGTAATTGACTCTCTTGGGTCCCGGTCGAGCATGCCCATAACCTACGGGAGGAGGAACGTTATGGCATTGGGGTGGCTGTTGAGGCTGTGGTGGTGGAGGTGGTTGTTGTGGGTGCTGAGGAGCTTGGAAAGTGGGTCAGGGAGCTTGTGGAGCGGAGAACTGGGGGTTGCGTGGGGGTTGCTGGAAACGGGGTGAAGTGGGCCGGTTAGGGAATTAAACAGCCTGGACCTGCTCATTAGTTTGTACTCCCTCGATAACTGGGCCTTGGGATTTTTGGGTGGTTTTAGATTTCTAGGTCTCGAAAAGGGAATGGATGGGGGAGTCTTTGAATTGGGTCTGGATAAATCGGGCCCGACTATACAACTGGTGCATGTTTGAAATGTCGTTCATTGCCAATATGTTCTGGAATGTCGGAGTGGCATTAGAAATCAACAATTTTACCTTTTCTTCCTCCGGGATCTACCCGGGCACATGCGAGGCCATCTTCCTCCATCGATCTACATACACGGCAAAGTCCTCATCCGGCTTCATCTTCCCTGCAACTAGGTCTGTAAAAGAATACTCGGGACCAACACCATCCTGGAATCTCTGAATAAAATTCTCCTTACGATCTTGAAACTTTCTGCCTCCTCTAGAGGCAAGGTGTAGAACCATTCAAGGGCGACCCCGTCCAAGGATCGGCGGAACAAATACACCATCAGGCGGTCATCATGTTGGAATTACGCCGATTCATAGAGGAACTCCCTGACATGAATAAACGGGTTGCCATTCTCGTCATATTTCCTGTACACGGGGAGCTCAGACTGGAGAGGAAAGTGAATGTCCCTGAAGTTGGGAATGGGGACATCGACTAAAGACTGCGGGCCGACCCGCTTGTGGAGGAGGTCAATCTGCTGCTGCATGACAGCCCATTTGTCAAGAAGTTCCTGTTCCCGGGAAGGAGGAGACACGACAGGAAAGGCGGATCCAAAGTATGGAGCCGAAGGGTAAACCGACTGAGGGGGCAGCCCACAAGATGGATAATGGGCCAGGGAAGGGCACATATCTACGTGAGCCAACTCGGCGGCCCCGGGTTGCAGACGAACAAAATCGGCCGGGGCCACGAGGGCCTGTGGCGCTGGAGAGATGGTGGTATAAGGATCAACATAAGAACTGGAGGGGATCTGAGTCTTCCCCTTATCAAGTGGCTGATGGGCCGAGGTAGAAGCCTGGCCCGCTTCCATGGTGGAGAATCGAAGAGCCTGAGGTCGGATGGGAGTAAGATCGATGGGGGCCGCAGAGGTGGCCCCTAATCCAACAATTGGGGAAGTGGAAGTGGCAGCAACAATCACGCCAGAAGAGAGTATTGAAGGCGGGGCATCTGCCCCTTGCAGAGCCTGTTTCAAAAGGTGGAGTGGGGTTGGATCAAGCTGGGACATCTTGTTAAGAATATGATTGGCCGAATTCTGTGAAGAAGTACCAGAAAGGGAGGGCTGAGGGCCCTCGATGACAATGGTCGGGAGAGGAGGGGTAGTCCCCTCTCCTCCCTGCACATGGCCGACCCTAGGTGGGTCCTCAAGAAGTCCCTGAGGGAGGGAATCCTCATGGGAATGTGAGAAGTTGTAGGATGACATGGTGGGTGATGAATCGAATAGGGGATTAAGATACGAATAGAAAGGCGAGTTGCCCCTAGGAGATGATCCTGAGGGTGCGAAGCAACTCCACATACACTGACGACAATAGGGGAAAAGAAAACAATCAGTCCTAAGCAAAGAGCTAAAAGAAATGACTCAAATGAGATGCACACAATGGAGGGGAGAGATGAGAGGAGAATCAACCAATTGTGCAACCAAGTTTCCAAATGATGCACGCAAGGTTTTATAAATTCTCCCTCTTTGGACCTTGGTGAATTAATTAAAACTTGAGTTCACTCCACCATAGGGTACCTAGCCAAGGTAGAGAATGGGAAAATGGCTGACACTAGAGGACTCTCTCTCTCTGATGCAAACCCTAGAGTGGGGGGGGTGTACGGTACAACCTGCCCGACGTCCGTGTGGGAATCCATGGCTCACGGGGACTTACGGAGGTCCTCGGCAAGGTCCCCTAGTCGGCTCCAAGGAGTACGGAGATGAGAGGAAACCCTACCTCGGTAGGAATGCAACTACTGATGGAGAGTGTGTATGCCCCTATGCGCACCGGAGTGCATGCAAAGTCTAGCCTAGATCTAGCAGACAATGATCAAGCAAGTATGAGAAAATGAAATGAACACAATCATGCAACAGTATAATGACTGTAGGGGGAGATCAGAATAGAACCGAATATCTATGCAATGATATGGAACAATGAGCAGAATGCTAGCCTCAGGTGCACTGTAGCAGTGAAGAATGGTCTGAGGAAGACCGCTCAGGGTGTGTAGACAGTCTGGAATGGACCGTTCAGGGAAAGCAAACGGTCTGGAATGGACCGTGTGAACGCAGGGAGCAACGCCAAAAATAGAGAAAACCCACAAAATGCTGAAATGACCAAAGAATGAGGCTCAGAAGCATACCTGAATGGACAGTCTTTCGACAGACCACGCAGAGTCTAGAACGGACCTGAAACAACCGTGGAATATCAACAGAAATCACAAATGTAAGCACATCAACGTACCTGAGCCAGCAATGATGAACGGTCCGTATCAGATCGCGGGAGAAAGTGGACGGTTCGTATAGAACTGCTGGAGGTAGCGGGCTGGCACGAATGGAACACCAGGATGAGCACAGAACGGCTAATAAACGACCGCTTAGACAGGTGGGCGGCTCCTAAACAACCGCGTAATCTTTAGAGGATAGAAACAAAGGTAGAGCTGATAACAACCTACAACCACTCAAACAGAAACCCTAAACAAGCACAAAATGAGTCAGCACACCACTAACACGATGGCCACTAGGTGTCCCACCGTGATCGCCAAAAAAGAGGGTGTTGACATGTTTTCCCCTTTCCCCTTTTGATTATCCTTCCAATCCCTTCTTTACTATGTTAATGTAAAGAACTAAACAACGTGTAAATAACAAGGGGAAGGATGTGGAGTGTGTGTGATCACCACCAATGTGCCGAATGTAAGCAAGTACACCGTACCTTGGAAAGAAAGGGGAGACACTCGCCTAGAACAGCACTGCAGCAATACGCGGTCCTTAAGAAACCACCCAGTGGACGCGCGGTCGCTCGACAGACCGCCCAATAGCGCTGGGACGAACGCGGGATGAAGAGTAGCTGGATGACAGGACGGTTCAGGATCAACCACTGGATAGAACTGGACGGTCAATATTAAGCCACCCTGTTCCTCGAACAGACAGATAAAGACCGCTCTGTACCACCAACTTTCAAAACATGGGATCTCTACCTCCACCCTTCCCCACCGGCCAGAACGAGTGGGCCTCGTGTTAGGACGCTGCTGACCTACGAAATAAAGTGCGCAAAACACGCAAAGATCAATACTGCGAAGTGTAGCAACTGTAAAGGAACACAAGAAATGAACTAACTAACAAGAAATGGGGGATACCTAGGAGTTTTTTAACCCCTAGGGTCTTCAAAAAAAATAGGAGGGTGTGTGTAATGAAATGTGATGATGAAAAACGTGGAGAGAGATAGAGCAAAGACGATGATTGCATGCAATGAAGAACGCGACGAAGAATAATTAAACTATGACCCAAAACAAATACTCCCTGAACTGAAGGCTTATGTGGACATAGAAAGCCTTCCTCCCTGACTGTAGGTCGCTTGAGAATTCGGCAGAGCTTCGCCGTGACCTTAAAATCCCCCCCCCCCCTCTTTCAAAGCTTGGCCTTAGGGTCCTATATATAGAGCCTTAAAAGCCAGCCCCAAAATTAGGGTTTTCAATGAATTTCAGCTCGAGATATCAACATAAAATCCGTAGATAATGGAATTATCTTCCAACCAGTTCAAACGGCACCCCATTTTGTTGAGAAATCGCGGAGAAATGGTTTGAACAAGTTAAGGATAAAACCACGGATAGAGAGAGAAAAAACCTTCGCTTTTCAGCAATCGAACCATTGCGCGGTAGTGCGATAGACCACCAAGTCCATTGAGCGGCCCATTACCAGACCGTCCAGCCTGTCGACGAAAATTAAATAAATAAGCAATATTATCCAAATATCCATCGAACTGACCCATGATTTCACCATCAGACTCTCATGAGTTGGGCGGTTATTGATGAACCACTCAGAGCATAGAACGGCCATATACCAACCGTCCAACGCCTGTCGGTGATAAATAAAAATTCATTAGATAATTAGATAATTATCTAAACAACCAACGAATCTGGGACTCTAAGATATAGACGGTCATATTACCACCATTCCATGGGCCGAGACGATTACGTATGAACTGTTCAAAAGCTTGTCGGTGAAAATTCAAAAAAATCACCTTAATATCTCATAAATAGATAAACGGCTTAGAGCCAACCGCTCAAAAACTGAACGGTCAAGCGATAGACCGCACAAAGGCCGGACATTTGAAAATCACTAAAATGTGATAAATCAAGCAAAACCAAGGCCCATTAAGCCCCAAATTGAAGCAGACCGGGTCAGGGAGGGAGGTACCCATAAAAAAGGCCCAATAAGCTGCCTGAAAATAACCCAATGAGTAATGGACAACTTGAGGCATCAATAAATGGCAGTAAGAGAAATGACTCGACTTATCGGTAAAAAATGAGTGTCAACAACAGTCTCATCCCAGCTTCATCACAATTATTCCAAATGGAGGCCTGCCAATCCTCAGCTCCGCACTCACCACAGAGCCACCAGACACGATCTCAATATATCATGGCACATATCTCCAGAACAGACAAGTGCCGCCTGCTACCATAGCAACCTGGTCGATGACGCTACGACCAATGCACACAGATCCCCAAACATCAAACATCCTTACCACTGCTGACCACCCGACTAGGCACACTAGCCGCTCAAAGCTACAAACTGGGACCCATAATAATCACTCAGAGATCACATCTCGGGAATCACGATTTCATCCGAGGGTACAATTTCCAACAAAGGAACAGGGTACTCATGCGGCAAACTTGCCGTCATATTTCCCCAACTCTCTATCCTACTGGTGTCAAAAAACATAATGCCTCAAACAATGGCACGGCAACCAACATGACTCACACGGACGAGAAAAAACTCACACCGAGGAAGCAATCCTCCAATGCTCTACAAATCCTCGAGAATCTACGCGTGGCAACCTGTAACACCGTAGAATTTTTAAAGAATTTTTCTAGATTTAAAAATAATTTATTAAGCATTTAAAAAGACTTAATGGGCTATGGGTTAAGTAATTGAATCTAAAATTAACCAAAGGACAAAGCCCACTTAAGTTAGGCCCTATAGACCAATTTCCAAGGCTATTAGGCCCAAGCCCACACCTATAAACGTCATTAGGATAATTCCCTAATTTAATAAGATAAATAGAGATAATTATAGAAAGTAATTTGAATACCATTCAAATTCTGGCACACTGGATAGTAGCAATCTATTGCAAGACCGCTACTTGATGAAAATGGTCCATTGGAGACCACTACCATGTTCCGTGAATGCAAGTCAGAGAAGCATGGAAACGTGGAATTTCTCCCACTTTTAATCCCTTCAATTCGATACTATCTGACATGGTAACTTAGTCTAGGACTCTAGAGGATCGATCTTACTTCAAATTAGGCCTTCTAAATCGATCGAATCGTAATCCCTAGGCCAAACTCTATAAATAGGTCTCAACTTTGACCTGCGCGAACCATACTTTTGGCCCGCGTAGTTCGAAGGTAAGGGATCATCTTATTAGGGTAAGTCTTTAGACGATTTTGTTCCTTCTAGTTTTATCTAACTCTCCTCCAAATTCCATGATAGGTAGTCAAGCAACCGGAGAGCTAGGGCATCGAAAAGTTACTATTTCTCTGTAAACCGCGCAAGAACATGTGTGTTCTCCTACTAAAGATCAGGAGGTTAGGGACCCAAATCGAGGTATTTTTTTGTTCACCCTTTAGAATAAGTTGTTCCTCGATATATCTTCCCGTCACCCTCCAAATTTCATGAATTTAGGCTGAGAGGATAAAGAGTTAGAGCATCTGGAAGTTAAAGGTTCCACATAGGATGTGTAAGCATTTGGAACTCCTTCCAGCAACAAATTCAAAGTTTAGAGCCCAGTACAGAAGTATGTTATCTCATGAAAAGGCTTAAACATCAAGGTAGGAGTAAAAGCCCTCTATTTTCATGTGACTTCATGCATCATACACGGAGTATTTCATGGTTTACTATGACTGTGCAATTAGGTTTTCACTGCATGCATACCCCTACATCCTTAAGTAAAAGTTAGAAACTTTGGCCAGATTCATGCAAATATGTGCGTCCTCATGCTTCAACCATGTTCTATCATGCTTTATCCTTTAGTTTATATAATTTCCATGCATCTATTGCCCAAGATTAGGCCATGTACTTTAGTTTTCATTTTTGTTTATAGCAGACATAAAACGGTGTCACAGAGACCGCTATCATCAAATAGCGGTTCCCAAAAGACCGCCACTTCATATAAATGGGCCTTCCTAGACCGTCTTCTTCTTTCTGTGTTCTGATTTCTGTTAACTCCAAACAGATTGCAGATCAAGCCTTATAACTATATGTTAAGCTTAAATTATTAGGTCCTATTCCTAGTTATGACCCTGGATTCATGATATTGGTTATATTGTGTACCAACTATGATAGATTTTATATCTTACATGTTTCATAAGCTTATTTTAAACTTATGTTAATTTCATGCCAAAACCATATATTCTTGTATTAAAGTTATTTCATATGGTTTATCGAACTTGATTTTTTTTGAAGGCCCATTCACATTTAGGGTATATAAAACTTGATTTATTGATGATTTGATTGCTATTTCTACACGTTTCGCTCTCATCATTTAGTCTTTCTTAAGTATATGGCACGTATTCCGGTACGATGTCATTAGTTACACTTGCACTTGATAGGCAGACTCTCTTGGACTTGTGATCCTCTTCGTTGGATATTCCTTCCACCGGACTAGGTGATCATGTTTCAAGGCCTCCGTAAGTCTCCACGAGCCTGGGATTTCGACTAGGACGCCAAGCTGGTTGTACCCTAAATGTCTAATGGATTAGAAAGCACCTATCTTATCGACGTTTTTCTGTACCCTGGATAGATAGTGGCCCCCAAGAGACCGCCACCTTCTGGTAGCAGCCATCCCATGACCGCAATCTAGTTCTAGTACTCACTGCATCGACTCCTTCTCATCATGTGTCGACTCATTTCGATAGCGGTCTCAACCTGACCGCAAGTTTCAAGAAATGGTCCAGACATGATTGCTTTCTTCCAGTTTGTGACAAACCCTAGGTTTCACCCAAGGGTTGATCATATTCTATTCCTAGATGGTCCTTTGATTATCTGGAACCCAACATCTTATTCATTAAAGTTATTAATGAACTATGGAAATAATGAATGTACCGTTATGCTGTCGAATTTCTTCCGTGGCATGACCTTGTTGTTAATTCGACCTTGAACTTGCATGTTCATAATTGGTGCATTCTTATCTTGATTTTGTAATCATGAACTTATTGTTTGGATTGTGCATTATTGGCTGAAACTTTATTTATATCTCATGGAAGTAGCTTGATTTATAACTTGAAGATGCAAGAGTGGGCACGGACAGTGTCCAAGGGCTCGACACTAGCCCCCTCGACGGATGGAAACATACTATAAACTATGGGGTATGATGAACATTGGCGTCGCATTACACTGGGAGTATATTTTTTTATAGGAGAGTGAAAATCACGAGGCACATCATGAAATTATACATTCTTGTTACATGCCTTTCTAGTGCATAGCCTTTATGATTATAAAAAGTACATTTTTGTTACATTCTAGTACATTCTCGTTACATGAAAGGCCACTTTATATTCTTGCTTGATCAAGTTCTCATTCTACATGAATTCTCATGTTTTTATACCTTGTCACTTGTATTGTTACTTTGGTTTATCGCATGTTTTATCCCACTTTGCGTTACTACTGTTCATAGAGCTAAAATGTTAACTAATTAAACTTGCCTTAATGTTGATACGAAGATGCCTATTGGACAAGTGTGCTCATTCCCTACTTTTTCAATCCTTTTCAGGACATTCTAGTGGGTCGGATTTGGGCTATTCAAGTGGCGGATCCGAGAGTGAATGAAGAAAGCGCGAAGCCTTAGCTTGTTATTAGTTATTAATTATGTCATTGTAAGTTTATCTTTTTCTTGAGTCTAGAGTTAGAAAAGAGTCAAGAGTCAGATGTAACCTTGTATTATGATTATTATTCAATAAAGTGAAAGTTTTTGAGTATATGACTGTTTTACGCGTACGGGGGGTCACTTTTGGTTTATTCCTCGCGGCAGGGGCACACACTCCCTTTTACGGAAGGCCAAGATAGGCTGACTGGGCGCGCGGGGATTCCGGGGGTGTTGAGAAGAAGGCAAAGAGAATGATACAAACGCGCTGGAAGGGATGGCGTATGGTTAATCATTCTGGAGACTGGGATAGGGATGGCTGGGTGGAATGTGGGCGTGCCAGTCGATTTCTCGACAATCACCTATGGAACCAAGGATTGACCGGGGAAGGGTCACCAGGACGCGGCATGTGGCTCGAGAGATCAGGCGACACGTGCATGGAAGGGGTTCGATGGGTGCGAGTGCATAGGCAATTATGGGGATTCGTGTATTGGACGTCTTTCCCCACCGATTACAAGCAACCGATGTTTATTTTACATCGGATTGAATCCGAATACCTTTGTTTCTACTACCGAAGAGAGAGTCAGGGACCCTGGGAGCCGCGACTTCGGGAGGGCTTAGTCCGTGCAACAGTGATAGGGCAACAACAACACAACAGGGATAACTGGGGGTAGAGAGACTGGTTCCGGCGAGGAGGGGGATCCGCTCCCTGACTGGATTACATGACTTACATGCCATGAAAGACATTTATATAGGGGCATGAGAACCCAATTACAATTGCTTGCAAGCCACGTGACAACTTCATCATTCATGACGGTCCCCAGGTCATTGCATTATTGTGTGGGTAGTTCTGTATCTGTACATAGTGTCCGTCAGAGGACGTATGACTCAGCAGGATGGCGTCCGAGGGGCGTCGCAATGTATTACCAACCGGAGACAGTGTCGAGGTCGGGGTAGTAGGGGTGTCGTGGGCACCGTTGTGCGAGGGAAGTTGAGTGGTCGGTGCCGCGGGCCCCGATGTGACTGGAGTAGTTGGCTGTCGGGTGTCGGGGGCACCGTTGTGACTGGAGTTGTTGAGTGATCGGGTGCCAGTGGGCCCCGATGTGACTGGAGTAGCTAGCTATCGGGTGCCGGGGGCACCGTTGTGATTGGAGTTATTGATAGTCGGGTGCCGTGGGCCCCGATGTGACTGGAGTAGCTGACAGTCGGAAGCCGGGGGCACCGTTGTGACTGAAGGAGGCGGGCGCCAGGAAACCCTGTGGGTCATGCTCAGGGCCCAGTGTGACTGGCAGTCGGGTGCCGCGGGCCACGATGTGACTGGAGTGGCTGGCAGTCGGGTGCCAAGGGCACCGTTGTGACTGAAGGAGGCGAGCGCCAGGAGACCTCGATGGTCATGCTCTGGGCCCGGTGTGACTGGCAGTCGGGTGTCGGAGGCACCGTTCTGACTGAAGGAGGCGGGTGTCGGGAAGAGGCTGAGACCCGAGTACATGTACCTGTATTCAGCTGGTTTCACGCTGTATGAGAGCCACATGGGCTTTACAAATGGGCCGAGGAGGCCAAAGTACAATGGGCGCAAGCCGCGGTACAATTCCGACATGTGGGTCGGTCCCAGGGTCAATGCTGGATAAGGCAGATATCCGCGTGTTTTATAGAGGCTCCCCATGAGGAGATCGAGACAAGCCCGACTACCTTGGTGGCAGGGGCGGTCATGGGCTGGCGCCTGACAGAGGTTGTATGCGACTCAAGGTGAGCGGCCAGGTCCGGGCCTCAAAAGGTGAATGTCGTCATGCTAGGGAGTCGAGGCCGGCCCCGGGAATATTACTCCCGGGCCAGGGTCCGGATAACTCGAGTCATCAGTCCGGGTGGTCGGTGGCCAGCTCTAGGCGAGTGGTTGGCACGCGGTTCCGTGACAAAAGTAGGTGCAGCATCATGGCGTATGCATAGCCACCGTGGGTTGTCACGCGGGCGGACCCGGGATGCGGGTGTATTCGCAGTTATCATAACTCCTTATACGTGACGGGGATGGACTTGTGTGAGATGGCTAGACGCCATGTGAGGGAAGTACGTGTGACATACCCTCCGCGTGTATGAGCCAATTAACAAGCCAACCACACGTGCAGTTAGTTCCTTGCGTTCTGCGTACGACCCTCGCTGGGTGCCTGCGGAGGAACTCCGTGGGTGTAGTGGTTAGGTCGTAGGTTGTTGCATTTCATTCATTCTCCCTTGAGCTCCCTAGGGGGGCTTTTATACGGAATGTGAAGGGTCATGGAAGGGGTTTAGGCGGACCAAGTTGGGGGCCCAACTTGGTCTGGGTAAACCTTTAGAAAAAACCTTTTTTTACGGAGTGGGGGAGGGAGGGTTTAGGCGGACCAGCCCAAGGGGCTAGTCTAGTCCCCCTAAACCCCTCCCCCAGGGGGAGTTTAGGCGGACCATCCCAAAGGGTTGGTCTGGTCCGCCTAAACCCCTCATAGAGGGGTTTTTTCTTTATTAAAAAAACTCTTTTTATTTTTGGATGGGTTTAGGCGGACCAGCCCAAGGGACTGGGCTGGTCTGCCTAAACCCTTGGGTGTAGGCGGACTGGGCATGGGGCTGGGGGCTTTTTTGATTAAAAAAAGTTTTTATTTTATTTTATGGGGGTTTAGGCGGACCAGCCTTGGGGGTGAGGCTTGTCCGCCTAACCCCCCTAGGGGATTTAGGCGGACTGGAGAGGGAGAGAGGGGGCCGGTCTACGCAGGTTTGACTGGGGGGTTTACCCGGGATTGATCGGAGGTTTGACTGGGGTTTGCCTGAGGGTTTAATTGAGGGTTCCACCCCCGGAAACCCCCCAAGGGGCGCTGCCCCGTTGACCCCCATGACCTGACCGTGCAGGTCGATCCGCATGCGAGGGCGCACGATGGTGGTGCATGACGCGATGGGTCGCTGGGAGTCCTGAGTTGGGCTCCGGCTTGATGTAGAGTGGCTGGAGCATATGCGCCCACCAGATACTCGGAGAAATTCTCAACACGCGTGCGTGGGCCGTATACGGGTGCTGTGAGCTCCTGAAGCTTGTGGTTGGTCCCAGGTGGGTCTTCCTTCGACTTCAGAGGGCTGGAGGGAGGCGACTCGAGGGTAGACCCCGACCTCATTGCTGGGTGCCACATGGCGTGGCTTGTTGTCAGGGCGCCCCCGGGTCGGCTCGGGTAGCTGTGTTGAACGCGGGTAAACCGGCAAACCGAGTGATCAGGGGTGGGCCCAATCGATTTTTGATGTTGCCATGGGTCACGGCTAGCTGGTTAGGACCCTTGGTTGGGCTCGATGACTGGGGCGTCGACATGACGATGCCATTTGTTTGGTGGTCGGGGTGACCCTCGCTCCCTGGTGAAGAGTCGTATGAAGCGGCAGGCTGTTCTGAGTCCCGAGTTAACCCAGTTCTTGAAGCGTCGGCGGTGTGATACCGTATGTAAGGTGTTCGAGGGTCATCCCCGAATCTTCACAGAGTGTCGTAAGGTACGGCAGGTTGTCCCGAATCCCTAAACTGACCCGGTTGTAGGAAATCTGGCTGGCATAGTGCCATTTACTCGTGGCCGATCTCCGGTTGTTATGTTGCACCGCTTGACCCAGCAAAGTGTCTCGATTTCCAAGTTCAACCCGACTAGTAGAGCAGCATTGGCGATGTGCCACTTTACTCTATTTAGGGAGTATTTCCCTCTGCTTAATCCTCAATTAATTCAAGAAAATAAGTCGGTGCCAATAAATGCCCACCACGGGGCGTGCATCGGAGGCGAAGACGATGGCGTGTGGCCCGTGCGCCTTGCAGGATGGATTTCCCCCGACCTTATTGGCATGGTGGGAGTTACTTGTTCTGGGGATTGACGCTCCTGCTGCGATCTTTCATGCGACGGTGGTATGTTTGCAGAAGACTGTTGAATCCGAGAGGTTGGAGAGCTGGATTTAAGTGAGACTTGAGTGGCTGGATACACGCGTAATGCTTGAAATTGTAGCCCGCTATCCGCAACTTGGAAATTCTATTCCCGTTTGTCTGGCATGTTGGGCTTGTGGCAGAGGTGTGCAGGGCCCGCGTCGCGGGAGTAATCTGGTCTAGATGTCGGACTCTCCATACAGGTGGTCACCTCGACGATAATGGTGTGACTAGACTGGACATCAATGTCGAAGGTGAAGAGAGGCCAGGGGAGCCTGGTGTAACAATGCCCCTGGCTTTGTTGCCTTTGTCTGGGGCCTGCCTTGCGCAGCGGGCTTTGTTGGTTTTCTGATAAGAGGTGACTCTGTGGAAAGGACCCTCCCCCATTAGAAATCTGAGACAGGGGGAGGCCAAGACTGTCTAGTCAATCGTACCTCGTAGGGTGGCTGGCGAGTGATAGGAGACCACTTGTGGCACCCTTTTTATTATCAGAGGTTGCATTGGCGGGGGCCATGTCTTGCCCCCGAAGGTGGACTTTTGGATTGAGATTTATGTTTTCTCAGGTTTTCCACCTTGTCTGAGTGAAGGAGTGCTATGAGCATTTTTTCACTCCTTGGCCTATTCCCCTTTGATCGTGACCGTAGCCGACGATGCTGCGTAAGGGGGTTCGAGACTTCTCTGTCTTGGGGATTGGAGGGCCACCTATCCCTCGGCTTCTGGGATTGCTGGCTGGCGACGAGATGACCGCCGCTCTGACCGGGGCTTTGTGGTGAAGCCTATGGTCGATCGCTAGCAACCTACCACTGCTATGGTGGTTGACATTTTTGTGTGGTGCTGGCATTCTTCGTTGACTGCCCATGGGGGCGCATCAGCCAAGCTTGGCGTTGGCCGCCCAATGAGATGGGCTGGTCACCTCTGAAGCATTATAGCTGGAGTTGTGTTGTAGGGCTCTCGTAAATTGTCAAGTTATGGTGCTAGAGGCCACTTTGTCATGACTGGATATGACTGGAATTATAGCTGGTGGGTCAGGGGTTACAGGGGAAACTGGGATCATAATAGGGCTTCGAAGTTGAGAGATTCCAGCTCCTGCCAGGGCCACCATGCCACAGTCGAAATGGTAGGGGTTGGCTGGTTGGCTGGTGATGTCAGGGAATCAGGAAAGGTCGGAGTAACAGAGGGATGGATGACATTAACCGAGAAGTGGGTAGCTGCGGAGCAGCCATGAGGACCACACCCAAGAAGTAGGGTGATCCAACGATTGGGGCAAAGCTGTCGAAGACACTCGGCATCGTAGGTGTGTTGGTCTGATGCTACTGAAGTCAAGATTCGGCGAGATATGTTGACCTGGTGTTGCTAGGGGTCGGCCTCAACAAGATATCTTGGCTTGATGTTGCTGGAGGCCTGCCTCGGGGAAGCATGTATGCCTGGGTTGCTAGAGACCCGCCGCGGTGAGGCATCTTGGTCTGCGGTTGCTGGAGACATGCCTCGGCGAGGCATCTTGGTCCGAAGTTGCTGGAGACCTGTCTCGACGTGGCGTCTTGGTCTGAAGTTGCTGGAGACCTGTCTCGGCGAGGCGTCTTGGGCTGAAGTTGCTGGAGACCTACCTCAGCGAGGTGTCTTGGTCTGGAGTTGTTGGAGACCTGCCTCGGTGAGGTGTCTTGGTCTGGAGTTGCAGGAGACCTGCCTCGGTGAGGCGTCTTGGTCTGAAGTTGTTGGAGACCTACCTCGATGAGGCTTCTTGGTCTGGAGTCACTAGAGACCTGCCTTGGTGAGGCATCTTGGTCTAAAGTTGCTAGAGACCTGCCTCGGTGAGGCCTCTTGGTCTAGAGCTACTGGAGACCTACCTCGGCGAGGCGTCTTGGTCTGGAGTTGCTGCAGACCTGCCTCGACGAGGCCTCTTTGATGTGGGACGAGACACGGACACGACAAGCTCGCGATCGTCCCTTAACGAGGGAAGCGTCGGACGTGCGCGGTTGAGAAACCGGCAATGAGCTAGGGTGATCGGCTCTCTCGTGTGCCCGGATCGGGTCACGGGACGGTCTCGCACTCTCTCGCAGCAGCGGTAATGAATAGATAAAGCGAGCTAGATATCCCTACACATGCTCTCTAGCAGCGGCATAAACAAGCATATATGAAATTAAGCAAAATGCCAAGTAAGGAGCGAGGATGATAACTCCACGCGCTCGGCGTGGGGACGACGGACCCGGCCGAAACTCGTACTCCCGGGATAAATATTGCACAATGATGACAATAATGAAATATCGCCCACTCCACGCAGGGAGGTAAAGGGCTACACAACTGGGCCCAGGAGGACCGAATTCGGGTTGATGGGCGGCTTCTCGCGTTGATTCGGCAACACACGTACTCGCGCCCGTGGGGCCCACTTGCTGTCCGGAGGGGCCACGTGGGACCCGGTGGCACCGCTGTGGTGGTGGATGCCTGGATGAGTGCTCCCTGGAGTGGAGGCGCACTGGTTCGCCGGTCGGAGGCCGGGCGGCTCCGATCGGCACCGGTCGGAAAAACCGGCCACGGATCTGCGGCTTCTGGTTTACAGCGCGCGTCCCGGCAATAACGGGCGCTGCGATCAGCCCCGATGTCGGATCGACACGAGAATGGTGCCGTTGAAAAGCTAACTTCAACTCCTTCAACCTAGGCCAGGAGATCTGGCCTGGATCTGCACGGATCTAGGCTTTAATGAATTTACAACTTCCTGTTGTACTAGAGCCGAACACTCAGATCTGCAGGGCAATTCTCTGAGAACTGCCTTTGACTTCTATGAATACCTTGGATTTAGACTTCGACCGCTTCATGTAAGTTGTGGGAAATTGAGCTAGGAAAACGGCAAAATGGGTTTGGACAAGTTTGGATGTGGCTACGAATTGATGGGAGTTTTTCACTAACAGTGGGTCGGATCTGGAAATGGGCTGAAAGCACTGTAGCTGAGATAGAACACGAATTTTGAAAAATAGATAGATGGCGAATCAAAATTCAATAAAAATGGTGGATGTAGGGGATGATGGAAAGAACTCCCAGTAAAATAGGGAGGGTTTGTAAAATTCAAAAATGTGGTCGGAGATGGGAAACTGAGAGCTGTTGTCATTGTAGATAGAGACAAAACAGATCTGGGAATGAAAGATGCATGAAAATGAAAAATTACTAAATGGAGGGTTTGGATGTGAAAATTTAGGTGGAGGTGGGGATTCAAGGTAAGAACACACCCTCAAAATTTCAAATCCATCTGAGCTCTTGGCTGGCAGCAAGAATTCACTAACTACACCTCTATCCAGCAGGACATAAACTTGAAGACGGCTCCGCGGCGGCTCGAAGGCGGCACGA
Organism: Amorphophallus konjac; assembly: GCA_022559845.1. Classification (NCBI taxonomy): domain Eukaryota; kingdom Viridiplantae; phylum Streptophyta; class Magnoliopsida; order Alismatales; family Araceae; genus Amorphophallus; species Amorphophallus konjac. The sequence continues at coordinate 295,193,991 of CM040120.1, forward strand.
ACGGTGGCGGCGGCGGCGGCACAGATGATCACCGGAGATAGAGTGGAGGGCATAGAAGGTAGAATCACTCTAGAACTGGAGGATTGAGGCGAGGAAACCATGGGGAGAGAGGAGGGGCTCAAGAACACTCTTGATTTTCTAACAATTTTCTCTCCATTAATGCTAACAAATGGAAAATACAACCTTTTATATGCTATGTATCTAACCAATTATACACCCTTGGATCTAGGGATGGGGGATGAAAGGCTGGGATTAAGTGTGATAAACACACAAAAAATATTAAAATATGCCTAGTGGAAAGGGGCGCCCCCTTGACCATATGTAAGGGTTGAATGGGTAGGTGAAGGTAGGTGACCTACCTTGGACCAATTTAACCACTTGTCTACCCATGTGGCATTTGACATTCAACCCTTCTAGATGGCCACCTAGGATGGTTGACCAGCCCCACATGAGTGACATGGACCAATGGGAAAGGGCTGAGGGCTCCCTTGCTGGTCCTACTGATAAATTACAAAGAAACCCAAACAATCCGTGAGAATGACGCATTGGCTTATAAAGCCGTACAATTGCACATATACTTTCCCGTGGATATAAAAATAAAATAAAGGATATAAATGCAATAGTAAATGTACATGCTCGGCATCGATTCCCATCAACTCTCCCCGGGTGGGAGGAACTCGACCCCGTCGAGTAGGGGTATGGATGCTCGAGTACTCCGACGGATCCGTCACCGTGCCAAGTAACGCGGGTATGCTCCACTCCAAGTGACCGTCACCTGCTCATTCCATATATACTCAATATGCGCAAGCTGCCATGGGTTAGAGGTGGACACTCCGGGTGGGGCACTCTCAAAGGGAAGGAAGCAACTCGAAGACTCAATAGGAATCACCGCTGAGTCCTTGTAGGTGACTGATCCGGGTATAGATGTAGAACCGATCCCATACTCATCGAATGAGTCCAATCGCCTCTTACTCATAAGAGAATGACAACGAGCTGACACAAGACACATGCAGACAAACAAACGACACACAAACCATGCAAACAAACCACACAAAGAAAAATCACATTGACTCAACAATGACCCTAGACACTCCAAATGTTAGTCCGACCCGTACATGGATGACGGCGGACCAGGACACCCGAACGTGTGCCATGCATGCAGCTGACGTAACGGGTGGTTGACATCATGCGGAAATCCTAGACCTCCTAAGGTGGGCCATGCATGCATATGGGATGTGGATGTGGGAGGGTCAAGAGTATCTCTCCTAGATGATGGTGTATCTTGTAAGGGTACGGGCTTGGTGGGCATAGACGACCCGGCCCGTGGGGAAGGGGTGTGGTAGCGGACTCCCTCGAAGAAGTGAAGTGAATATGAAGGGTCTAAGGATCCACTAGGGAATGGGTCAAAGGGATCAAAGAAGGTATGACCCCTTATGGTGGGTTCCCACAAGTCACGGTCCCACGTGTAGAAGTTTTGAAGGTGTGGATAGTCACCTTCTTGAATTGTGACGGGTGGGACGGGGATTGTAGGCAAGAAGTATGATGATGAGGGCATCTCACGACACTCCCTCTAGCTTTGGTCGTCTACACACTCTTGATATGGATTGATCATGGTCTCCACTTGTTATCTTTATTTTCCCGGGTTCATTTTATGTATTTTCCTTTTATTGAGTCCTATCTTATGTATTTCCCTTTATTGAGTCATGTGGTTCTAGTCCATTTCCCTTATTTTTGCTTAATTGGGCCTTATTTCCTTAGTTATGGGCCCATAGGATTGAGTCTAGGATATGCTCGGTCTTTTGTCCTATTGTCAGGGACATTTTGGTCATGTAAAGAGTGGTTGCCTATATATAGGCCCCACCTCTCCACTTGTACTCACTTTGGATGAAATTAATGAAAACCACTTCATTCTACCTCCCTAGATCTCTCTCTTGTACTCTCTCTCTCTCATTACCTCTCTCTCTCTCTCAAGGGGCATAGTTCGCCCCCTTCCTCTCTCTTCCCCCCCCCTCTCATTCAAATCCATCCCTCCACCTACCCCCATTACTACCCCACAACTTCCCACACCCTCCTTAACTCTCCACCTATTCCCAACAACCCTCCACCTATCCAAGCTCTACTTCCCAACCACCACCTACCTCCCTTCACTTCCCAAAGCATCTTCCCACCTCCCCAAGGCTGACTCCACTCCTCCCAACACCCCAAATTCGAATTTCCTACCCATCTCCCCTTCCCCCTTGGTCCCTAGGTCGCAGCCCTCCTCTCCCCCTCAAACCAAGTTCGCCCCCCACCTTCCCTCACACTCATCTTCTCTCTTGTGCACATCCACCCCCCCCATCTCCACCTCTAGCAGTTCCAGCCCCCTTTCTCCCTCCATCCCTGCCATTCCTAACCTCCTGGAGCCCTAGCCACGTCCTACCCCCCTCCCTAAACCTTCAGCCATCATCCTCAAGCTTTGTTAACCCCCTCCCACTCCCTTCATTCTTGCTAGTTTGCCATTTCAGAAAACAGGTCGCAGGCTGCAGAGTTGGGTCCTGAAGATCGCAACAGGACCGGCCGTTCCCTGGTCCTCCTGGTGTCAAGGCCTACATCTCTGGAAAGGGCGTTCAAAGAGCTTTCAAGGCGAGGTGGTTTCGTCAACATCCGAGGTCGGAGCTGTCCGCAGGAGCCGATCTCCCTCAACTGCGCAGAAGCTCTCAGGCAGGGAACCAGAGCTGCAGTCACAGTCCGACCACGACTTCCTCCCTGAAGATCTGAGCGCCATTTTTGGAGGGCTGAAACTACTACCAGTTAGCTGTCTCCTCCAAGAAGAAGGACCTCATTCGGCCACCGGAGCTGCAAGTTAACATTTTCTTCATCAGGGTGGGTAGTCTGCCCACTGTGGGACCAGGTTCGACCTGTACCTACTCTTCCTGCTACCCCGCTCTCCTCCGACCTTGGATCGAGGCCCCGTCAACTGCTTCTCGAAGCTACTCCGACCACGATCGCGTCACCGCCAACCTCGTCCCAATCAGAGTTCAGGAGCGGCCACAGCGACGTCTGCAACCTGCTGCATCAGTTCGGTACCTGCCAGGAGCCAGACATTGCTGTCCTGTTCCCATCGCCGGCACTGCCAGCCTCGGGTGTCAAAGCTACCCCAAAAATTCAAGCTTCATCCCCTGTCAGCTGAGAAACTTTTGGCAGTGGTTTCGTCAAGTTTGGAGCCCCGTGGATCCCGTGGCAGCATCAACAGCGACATCCTGTCCTGCCAACTTGCAGATTGGCAGAACCGGCGGGCTCGGAAGATCGGCTTTTCCTTTGCATAAATCCCCTCCCCGCTTGGCCGGCTGAAGGCCCCTCCCTGCGTGGAGGTAGTTTTGGGTGTAATAAGATTAATCCCCACCCCAAGTTCATCCCTCCTGCGTGAGGTGTAGTGTTGTACTCTTTAAGTTTCAGGTCAAGCGACATCGCCGCGGCGATCGGGTGCATACCCTCGCCTCCCGGCGCGCCCTCGTCTCCGATCGGGATCGGTGTCTTCACACCGATCAGGTGAGCTTCTGATACTATCCTTAGTAGCCTTATTCCTGCTAGTTTAGTATTGCTTTGATTGCTCGTCGGCGGTGAGAAGAGGGCTCGAACTTGCATGCTAGTTTGTTAGTGTCCACCGCGGACCGTGAGTGAGTGCCACCAAGCCCCCGCCTTGCGGGCCAGCCGCCCACAAAGTTGGGTATCCTAGACTCATTTGGGGTCAGCCCTAGCATTGTAAGTCCATTAGAACAATTGGGTCCCGCCCCGGACCTTCATCATTATCTCCCGGACCCACCGGGTGAACGTGTGAATCGGGTGAGCAAAAATCGTCATTGTGAGAATCATTGAGCGCTTGTATGCTTGCGGGTCTAAGTCCTAGGGTTATCTCATCATATTTAGTGGTCTTTGGGCTGTGCCACATCAAGTGGTATCAGAGCGGTCATAGGCTTGTCCTTACAAGTCTAGTCTTGGGTCACACTAAGTCTTTCTTAGGTGCATTCGCACACCCTTGCATAGCCCACCCAACCTTGCATGACCACCCGTAGTGGAACTCATTATCAAGGCAATCCATCTTCTTCCAATAACACCATGAATCCCAATCCCCAAGGAAATCCCCCTCACAATGAGCATGAGCTTCCCGACCAAATGAGGTTTCTTGTGGACTACATGACCGAAATTATGGGAAGGCTTGACGGTATTACGGCCCGGCTTGAACAACTTGAGGAAAATAGACCTATTCCAAGGGAAGGAGATAGGAGAGATCCCCCTCCACATGTGGAGCCAGCCATAGGAGGACTCAACCTTGACCCCCCTGCCGAACCGGAAAGGGACCCACCCCCTAGAAGGAATGAGAGGCCTCCCCGGGACAACCCGGATGACCAACTAATGAGACTTGTGAAAGTCGATGCTCCCACTTTTGATGGATCTCATCATCCGAGCATCTACTTAGATTGGGAGGCAGCCATGGATCAATATTTTGATTGGTACCCAATGACCGAGGATAGGAAAGTCCGACTTGCAAAGATGCAATTAACCAAACTTGCCAAAACTCATTGGATGAATGTTGAAGCCTTAAGGATAGTTAGGAGGGAAGTTCCAATCACCACATGGGGGGCCATGAAAGACCAACTCAAACTCAAATATGTCCCACCCTCCTACCATCAAAACCTCCTAGATGAATGGCAAGCCTTGACTCAAGAAGGAAAGACCGTTATGGAATACATTGAAAAGTTTGACTACTACCTCCTCAAATGTGGAGTCCAAGAGGACCCCTCCGTCACACTCTCCCGCTTTAGGAATGGGCTTCAATTCCATATCAAAAAGGAACTATTCATGCGTCAAGTAACAACTTTAGAGCAAGCCTACCAAGTAGCTCGGGATGCCGAGAAATTCTCTCGGTACACGCGAATGGGTTCCCCTCGGGGAATGGATCCTAGAGCCATGGCACCTCGGGCCAACCCCCCACCACCCCAAAGAGGTCTCCTTCCTACACCCATGGGAGCTCCCCCCACACGGGTCACCCCTCCTAATGCCACTCCACCACTCCGCCCCACAAGTGGACCCCTAAACACAACTCCCAATAGGCCCAGTCCGACACCCACTCTCCCTCACACTAAGATGACCCCAAACCATCAAAGTGGGCAGCAATGCTTTAGGTGTTATGGGTATGGACACTTTGCCAATCAATGCCCCACCAAGGGAGCATCAAACTTACTCATAGAGGAGACCAACCCCCAACCCCAAGTTGAATTTGAAGAAGAAGTTGAGGTATATGAACCCTCTCATGAATGGGAGGAGGAGTATGAGAACCACTACATGGGAAGCAACCAAGAACAACCTCCTCCACCCACCGACTCCCACCTCGGAGTGGTTAGATGCACCCTCACTCAAACCCAAGAGCATGATTGGAGGAGAAACACCATATTCCATACCTACATACGGATAGGGAGCCATGTTAGGAAAGTCATCTTGGACAATGGAAGTAGTGTGAATGTGGTGTCACCCGACACCGTCAAACTTTTGGGCCTTACCACCTCCCCACATCCCCACCCATATCGGGTAGCATGGATTGATACCACCTCCATACCCGTTAGTGATCGTTGCCTTGTCCCCATTGCATTCCAATCTTATCAAAGCCAAGTGTGGTGCGACATCCTACCTATGGAAGTTGGGAGTATACTCCTAGGACGACCTTGGATCTACGATGTAGATGCCACCTTTCTAGGAAAGACAAACACTTGCATCTTCATTCATGAAGGGAAGAAGATCCAACTCAACCCCTCTCCACCTCGCCCCCTTCCCAAGAAAGCATCTCCCTCCCTTGAGGGATCCCCTACCCCTCCCACTATTCCAAACTCACCAAACCCCACCCCACCAAGCCCTAACCCTAGTATGGTCAACAAGCCTCCTAGGAGTCTACACCTCATCACTAGGAAAGAGCTTAGGGAAGTAGTCAACCAAGGGGAACATGTGTGTGCCATTGTTATTTGCCTTGGGGAATCCACCCCAACTGACCCACACCCAATAGAAATTCAACAACTCTTGGAGGACTTCCATGATGTGTTTCCCGAGGAGCTTCCGGACAAGCTACCACCCATGCGCGATGTGCAACATGCCATCGACCTTGTGCCCGGAGCTACCTTACCCAACCTCCCACACTACCGCCTCAACCCCACCGAACATGCCGAGCTCAGGAGGCAAATTGAGGAGCTCATCAAGAAGGGCTTCCTCCGAATTAGCAAAAGCCCTTGTGCCGTCCCGGCTCTTCTCACACCCAAAAAGGATGGGACTTGGCGCATGTGTGTAGATAGCCGAGCCGTCAACAAGATAACGGTCAAATATAGGTTCCCCATCCCTCGGCTTGATGACATGCTGGACATGCTAGCGGGAGCCACCATCTTCTCCAAAATTGATCTCAAAAGTGGCTACCACCAAGTCCGCATTAGGCCCGGGGACGAGTGGAAAACCGCCTTTAAAACTAAGGACGGTCTCTATGAATGGCTTGTTATGCCTTTCGGCCTTTCTAATGCACCAAGTACCTTCATGCGTCTCATGACCGAGGTCCTCCGGCCCTTCATTGGCATCTTTCTAGTTGTCTACTTTGATGACATCCTCATATATAGCCAATCCAAGGAAGCCCACCTCGATCACCTCAAACAAGTGTGCACCATCCTTAGGAAAGAGAGTCTCTTTGCCAATCCCGGGAAGTGTCATTTCTTGACCAATCAACTAGCCTTCCTAGGATTTATTGTCTCATCCCAAGGAGTATCCATGGACCCCGAAAAGGTCCAAGCTATTCTTGAGTGGCCCGAGCCCAAAACCATTCATGACGCCCGAAGCTTCCATGGGCTAGCCACCTTCTATAGGAGATTCATCCGGGGGTTTAGCACTATCACCACTCCTATCACGGATTGCCTCAAGAAAGGCACATTTGTTTGGACTAGGGCAGCCTCCAAAGCCTTCCTAGAGCTTAAAGAGAAAATGACCCAAGCCCCGGTCCTCTGCCTACCCGACTTTTCAAAGGTCTTTGAGGTCACATGTGATGCTTCCGGGGTAGGGATTGGAGGTATCCTTAGCCAAGAGGGTCACCCAGTAGCCTACTTTAGTGAAAAACTTTGTGAGGCTAGGACGAGATACTCCACATATGACAAAGAGCTTTATGCCGTGGTTCAATCCCTCCGGCATTGGAGGCACTATCTCCTACCCAAAGAATTTGTGATCTTCTCGGACCATGAGGCTCTGAAATATCTCAACACTCAACAAAAACTCAATGCCCGCCATGCCCGATGGGTAGAATACATTCAAGCCTACACCTTTGTCCTCAAGTATAAGATGGGTAGTGAGAACCGCGCCGCCGATGCACTAAGTAGGCGAGTAGCCTTACTCTCCACCGTCCAAGTGGAGGTAATCGGATTTGAGAGAATCAAAGGGGAATACCCACATTGCCCTGACTTTGGGACTCACTACAACACCCTTTCCACCCAGCCACTCAAGGAGTATAAGGAGTTCATACTTCAAGATGGATATCTGTTCAAAGGGAATAAGCTTTGCATACCTAGGACTTCACTTAGGGACTTCCTAGTTTGGGAATTACATAGTGGTGGCCTAGCTGGTCACTTTGGGATCCACAAAACCATAGAGTTGGTTGAGAGGCAATTCCACTGGCCCAGTCTCAAGAAGGATGCGGCCCACATTGTGGGACAATGCCGCATATGTGCATCCGCCAAGCAAGTAAGACAAAACACCGGGCTTTACACACCACTACCCATACCCAACCAACCATGGGAGGATTTGAGCATGGATTTCATTCTTGGCCTACCAAAGACCTTGCGCAAACATGATTCCATCTTTGTAGTGGTTGACAGGTTCTCAAAGATGGCCCACTTTATCCCCTGCTCCAAGACCTCTGATGCCTCTAGGATCGCCCGGTTATTCTTTGATGAGGTAGTCCGACTCCATGGGTTACCTAAGACTATTGTGTCCGATAGAGATGTGAAGTTCACTAGTTATTTTTGGAAGACTCTATGGCACTTGATGGGGACCCTCCTCAAATTCTCCACTGCCTATCATCCTCAAACCGATGGCCAAACTGAGGTCGTCAACCGAAGCCTTGGGAACTTGCTCCGATGCCTTGTAGGGGATCACCCTGGGAATTGGGATCTCCTCTTATCTCAAGCCGAGTTTGCCTACAATGATTCTGTCAATAGGTCCATAGGCAAGAGTCCATTTGAGGTAGTACATGGTTTTAGGCCTAGAAAGCCCTCGGATCTCATTCCCCTTCCCCCACATGCTAGAGTGTCAGTCTCAGCTGAGTCCTTTGCACAGCATATCAAAGAGTTGCATGATGACATCCGCAAGCATATAGGTAAAAGCAATGAGGCTTACAAAAGACGGGCCGATGCTCACCGGCGCCACTGTGAATTCCAAGTGGGGGACCCGGTGATGGTGAGGACGGAGCGGCTCCTTCCCGGGCCTGCCTCCAAGTTGAGGGCACGAGGGTCGGGACCCTTTCGAGTTCTACGACGACTTGGCAACAATGCTTATGAGCTTGACCTACCAGAGAGCTATGGGGTACACCCTACCTTCAACGTGGCGGACCTGGTACCCTACAAAGGCCCCGCGGTGGAACCTAGTGAGGAGCTTGAGCCTTCACCCCCCCTTATGAGAGACACCCCCGGAGGGACTCCACTTTCTAGCTTGAGGGGCCGACAAGAGCAGGTAGAGGCAATACTGGATGAGCAGAGTATCATTACAAGGCACAAGGTGTATCAGCGCTATCTGGTTAGGTGGAAGAACCGTCCCCCGACCGAGGATGCATGGGTAAGTCGGGAGGATTTGATGCGCCTGGACCCCGACATGATAGAGCAGTACGACAGTCAGGCAGACCCATACTCGACAGGGTCGAGTTCTCCCCACCCCGGGGGATTTGATGAGGGCATCTCACGACACTCCCTCTAGCTTTGGTCGTCTACACACTCTTGATATGGATTGATCATGGTCTCCACTTGTTATCTTTATTTTCCCGGGTTCATTTTATGTATTTTCCTTTTATTGAGTCCTATCTTATGTATTTCCCTTTATTGAGTCATGTGGTTCTAGTCCATTTCCCTTATTTTGCTTAATTGGGCCTTATTTCCTTAGTTATGGGCCCATAGGATTGAGTCTAGGATATGCTCGGTCTTTTGTCCTATTGTCAGGGACATTTTGGTCATGTAAAGAGTGGTTGCCTATATATAGGCCCCACCTCTCCACTTGTACTCACTTTGGATGAAATTAATGAAAACCACTTCATTCTACCTCCCTAGATCTCTCTCTTGTACTCTCTCTCTCTCATTACCTCTCTCTCTCTCTCAAGGGGCATAGTTCGCCCCCTTCCTCTCTCTTCCCCCCCCCTCTCATTCAAATCCATCCCTCCACCTACCCCCATTACTACCCCACAACTTCCCACACCCTCCTTAACTCTCCACCTATTCCCAACAACCCTCCACCTATCCAAGCTCTACTTCCCAACCACCACCTACCTCCCTTCACTTCCCAAAGCATCTTCCCACCTCCCCAAGGCTGACTCCACTCCTCCCAACACCCCAAATTCGAATTTCCTACCCATCTCCCCTTCCCCCTTGGTCCCTAGGTCGCAGCCCTCCTCTCCCCCTCAAACCAAGTTCGCCCCCCACCTTCCCTCACACTCATCTTCTCTCTTGTGCACATCCACCCCCCCCATCTCCACCTCTAGCAGTTCCAGCCCCCTTTCTCCCTCCATCCCTGCCATTCCTAACCTCCTGGAGCCCTAGCCACGTCCTACCCCCCTCCCTAAACCTTCAGCCATCATCCTCAAGCTTTGTTAACCCCCTCCCACTCCCTTCATTCTTGCTAGTTTGCCATTTCAGAAAACAGGTCGCAGGCTGCAGAGTTGGGTCCTGAAGATCGCAACAGGACCGGCCGTTCCCTGGTCCTCCTGGTGTCAAGGCCTACATCTCTGGAAAGGGCGTTCAAAGAGCTTTCAAGGCGAGGTGGTTTCGTCAACATCCGAGGTCGGAGCTGTCCGCAGGAGCCGATCTCCCTCAACTGCGCAGAAGCTCTCAGGCAGGGAACCAGAGCTGCAGTCACAGTCCGACCACGACTTCCTCCCTGAAGATCTGAGCGCCATTTTTGGAGGGCTGAAACTACTACCAGTTAGCTGTCTCCTCCAAGAAGAAGGACCTCATTCGGCCACCGGAGCTGCAAGTTAACATTTTCTTCATCAGGGTGGGTAGTCTGCCCACTGTGGGACCAGGTTCGACCTGTACCTACTCTTCCTGCTACCCCGCTCTCCTCCGACCTTGGATCGAGGCCCCGTCAACTGCTTCTCGAAGCTACTCCGACCACGATCGCGTCACCGCCAACCTCGTCCCAATCAGAGTTCAGGAGCGGCCACAGCGACGTCTGCAACCTGCTGCATCAGTTCGGTACCTGCCAGGAGCCAGACATTGCTGTCCTGTTCCCATCGCCGGCACTGCCAGCCTCGGGTGTCAAAGCTACCCCAAAAATTCAAGCTTCATCCCCTGTCAGCTGAGAAACTTTTGGCAGTGGTTTCGTCAAGTTTGGAGCCCCGTGGATCCCGTGGCAGCATCAACAGCGACATCCTGTCCTGCCAACTTGCAGATTGGCAGAACCGGCGGGCTCGGAAGATCGGCTTTTCCTTTGCATAAATCCCCTCCCCGCTTGGCCGGCTGAAGGCCCCTCCCTGCGTGGAGGTAGTTTTGGGTGTAATAAGATTAATCCCCACCCCAAGTTCATCCCTCCTGCGTGAGGTGTAGTGTTGTACTCTTTAAGTTTCAGGTCAAGCGACATCGCCGCGGCGATCGGGTGCATACCCTCGCCTCCCGGCGCGCCCTCGTCTCCGATCGGGATCGGTGTCTTCACACCGATCAGGTGAGCTTCTGATACTATCCTTAGTAGCCTTATTCCTGCTAGTTTAGTATTGCTTTGATTGCTCGTCGGCGGTGAGAAGAGGGCTCGAACTTGCATGCTAGTTTGTTAGTGTCCACCGCGGACCGTGAGTGAGTGCCACCAAGCCCCCGCCTTGCGGGCCAGCCGCCCACAAAGTTGGGTATCCTAGACTCATTTGGGGTCAGCCCTAGCATTGTAAGTCCATTAGAACAATTGGGTCCCGCCCCGGACCTTCATCATTATCTCCCGGACCCACCGGGTGAACGTGTGAATCGGGTGAGCAAAAATCGTCATTGTGAGAATCATTGAGCGCTTGTATGCTTGCGGGTCTAAGTCCTAGGGTTATCTCATCATATTTAGTGGTCTTTGGGCTGTGCCACATCATATGATTCCTCCCTCGGACAAAAGGGTATGAATTCGGGCTCGTCCGGTAGCGGAAGAAGTAGAAGAACCTCCGTGGTGACACAACCCATGGTGCACTTAGAGGTAATGGACCCGAAGGCCGGATGGTTGAAGCTAAGACTAGCGGGTTGGTCAAAGCCTCGCGCCAAAAGATGTGTCAACTTCTATTGTGAATCTAATCCCATGACAAGATCGTCCAATGTGTCAACATGGTGACTAGATCGAAATGTGGTATGGAATGAGTTGACCGGCACTAAAGGTAAGGTGGGGTCCATGGATGGGAGGGGATGTGGGACCAAGCCATCCTTGAGCCAACTAAGAAGCGGCTCGACGATGAAAAGCGTACCCGTTAGAAACACGGGTGGCTCGGGCTTTGGTGGTTCCAAATGAGAGGATTCCGAATCGAATTGGGAAATAGAGGGGGATGACATTGGAACTCTCTCAAGTGGTGAAGGCCATGGTGTAGGCGGCTGGGAGGTGAATGCTTGTCGAAAGCCACCATACCGAGAAAAGTGTGACTCAAATGGTTCGACCACTAGAGCGACCGTATAGGATTCCGCTAGAGAGAATGCATTGCGGATAAGACATTCTAACTGGAAGTGAAGGCGCAAACCTCTCCGGAATTGAAATGCGACCGTGTTGCTCTCCTCTCCCAAGCCATGTTCCAACCAATACTTATGATATGCCCGAATGTACTCGGACACGGACCTATCACCTTGGACGGGTCGACATGGGTTGGCCATAGTTGCCAAAATACGGGAATGGATCCCTAGGAATGGATATGCAAGGCCATTTGGACAAGACACTAGACACGACCAAAGTTGGAATGCATGCACACTAAGGACCCTAGACGTAAACCAAGACTCGGTACGTGGCGGAGATAAGCGATCTGAAGATCACTCGCGCAAGTGTGCGGCCTTCCCGATAGGCGTAGCCTAACGTTCGGACAACACCTTTTGATATACCGACTAATGGTATACAAATGCAACTCCTAAGACCAACTTAGACTTAAATGACACTCTTTTTTTTTTGACACCCTAGACTCAAACTTGCTCTGATACCAAATTGATGCGGGATGAGACACGGACACGACAAGCTTGCGATCGTCCCTTAACGAGGGAAGCGTCGGACGTGCGCGGTTGAGAAACCGGCAATGAGCTAGGGTAATCGGCTCTCTCGTGTGCCCGGATCGGGTCACGGGACGGTCTCACACTCTCTCGTAGCAGCGGTAATGAATTGATAAAGCGAGCTAGATATCCCTACACATGCTCTCTAGCAGCGGCATAAACAAGCATATATGAAATTAAGTAAAATGTCAAGTAAGGAGCGAGGATGATACCTCCACGCGCTCGGCGTGGGGACGACGGACCCGGCCGAAACTCGTACTCCCGGGATAAATATTACACAATGATGACAGTAATGAAATATCACCCACTCCACGTAGGGAGGTAAAGGGCTACACAACTGGGCCCGGGAGGACCGAATTCGGGTTGACGGGCGGCTTCTCGCGTTGATTCGGCAACACACGTACTCGTGCCTGTGGGGCCCACTTGCTGTCCGGAGGGGCCACGTGGGACCCGGTGGCACCGCTGTGGTGGTGGATGCCTGGATGAGCGCTCCCTGGAGTGGAGGCGCGCTGGTTCGCTGGCCGGAGGCCGGGCGGCTCCGATCGGCACCGGTCGGAAAAACCGGCCACGGATCTGCGGCTTCTGGTTTTCAGCGCACGTCCCGGCGAGAACGGGCGCTGCGATCAGCCCTGATGTCAGATCGACACGAGACTGGTGCCGTTGGAAAGCTAACTTCAAATCCTTCAACTTAGGCTGATAGATCTGGCTTGGATCTGCACAGATCTAGGCTTTAGTGAATTTACAACTTCCTGTTGTACAGTAGTCGAACACTCAGATCTGTAGGGCTATTCTCTGAGAACGTCCTTTGAATTCTATGAAGACCTTGGATTCAGACTTTGACCACTTCATGAAAGTTGTGGAAAATTGAGCTAGGAAAATGGCTAAACTAGTTTGGACAAGTTTGGATGTGGCTACGAATTGATAGGAGTTTTTCACTAACAGTGGGTCGGATCTGGAAATGGGCTGAAAGCACTGTAGCTGAGATAGAACATGAATTTTGAAAAATAGATAGATGGCGGATCAAAATTCAATAAAAATGGTGGATGTAGGGGATGATGGAAAGAACTCCCAGTAAAATAGGGAGGGTTTGTAAAATTCAAAAAGGTGGTCGGAGATGGGAAACTGAGAGCTGTTGTCACTGTAGATAGAGACAAAATAGATCTGGGAATGAAAGATGCACGAAAATGAAAAATTACTAAATGGAGGATTTGGATGTGAAAATTTAGGTGGAGGTGGGGATTCAAGGTAAGAACACACCCTCAAAATTTTAAATCCATCTTAGCTCGTGGCTGGTAGCAAGAATTCACGAACTACACCTTTGTCTAGCAGGACAGAAACTTGAAGACGGCTCCGCGGCAGCTCGAATGCGGCATGAACGGCTGCGGCGGCGGCACAGATGATCACCGGAGATTGAGGGGAGGGGATAGAAGGTAGAATCACTCTAGAACTGGAGGTTTGAGGAGAGGAAACCAGGGGGAGAGAAGAGGGGCTCAAGAACACTCTTGATTTTCTAACAATTTTCTCTTCATTAATGCTAACAAATGGAAAATACAACCTTTTATATGCTATGTATCTAATCAATTGTACACCCTTGGATCTAGGGATGGGGGATGAAAGGCTGGGATTAAGTGTGATAAACACACAAAAAATGTTAAAATATGCCTAGTGGAATGGGGCGCCCCCTTGACCATATGTAAGGGTTGAATGGGTGGGTGAAGGTAGGTGACCTACCTTGGACCAATTTAACCACTTGTCTACCCATGTGGCATTTGACATTCAACCCTTCTAGATGGCCACCTAGGATGGTTGACCAGCCCCACATGAGTGACATGGACCAATGGGAAAGGGCTGAGGGCCCCCTTGCTGGTCCTACTGACAAATTACAAAGAAACCCAAACAATCCGTGGGAATGACGCATTGGCATATAAAGCTGTACAATTGCGCATATACTTTCCCGTGGATATAAAAATAAACTAAAGGATATAAATGTAATAGTAAATGTACATGCTCGGTGTCGATTCCCATCACTCTTGGTCTGGAGTTGCTAGAGACCTACCTCGGCGAGGTGTCTTTGTCTAGAGTTGTTGGAGACCTGCCTCGGCGAGGCGTCTTGGTCTGGAGTTACTGGAGACCTGTCTCGGCGAGGCGTCTTGGTCTGAGTTGCTGGAGACCTGCCTCGGTGAGGCATCTTGGTCTGAAATTGCTCGATTTGCCCCCAGCGAGAGATGTTGGCTTGGAATCATATTCGGTCGATCATCGCGGGGTATGACCAAATGTTGATGTCGTCGGCTAACCGTCATGGTGAAATAGCCGAAGTCGAGGTCATCTGACCCTTTAAAAAGTACAATGACCACCAATGATGTTAGACACATAATCATCATAATGTGGTGGATGGTACCTGTTAATGTGCTGCTTGACCGCCGAGGTGTATCAACTGGGAAGTCCACTCGGCTGATTGCTGAGGTATATTGGCTGGGAGCCACGATCAGCTGATCACTGAGGTGTCAATGAAGGGATTATTGTTGGCCGACCGTTGAGGTGTAATGATAGGAGATTGTGATAGACTGACCCTCGGGGGTGCGTTGGTCCAGGGTTGCTGTGGACGGGCCTTCGAGGCATGTTCATCTGTGAGGTATCTTGACTGGTTCATGTGGTTGTTGTTGTAGATCTGCCTGGTTAAGGCATGTTGGTCTATTGCTGGGAACTGGAGGTCGGAGGCTGGAGTCTGGAAGGCAAAGATTGGATCCTGGGACTGAAGATTGTGACCCAGATACGGGAGACTAAGTATTAGGGTTGGAAACTGGGAACCGGAGACTAGAAGCTGGGTGTTGGTACTGAAAATCGGGATTCGGAGGCTGGTCACTGGGACTGGGGCTGGGAATTAGGAGCTGGAGTGTAGCACCCCCGATAAAGCAATAGAGAAAATCAAAACTTTTTCCTAAAGAATCCTACATTAAGGCCTTATATAAAGAACCATACCTTAAGAGGACTATTATATAAATAAGCTCAACATCACTTTATGCCAACACAAGGGTAGTACGTAAGTGGGGTTTCCTTTTTCCAACACAAAGGGAATGAGCGACCCTTTACCAGGGCGCCATTCACCAAAATGAAGTCTCCACAGAAGGCGCCATTTCCCTTGGGGCCACCATCCCATTATAGTATTAATATATATATATACACCATAAAGGCCAACACGTGAAAGTTGCAGTTTTGTCTAAAATGGACGCCCTCTTACAAGGACGTCATTCTCATGAATTGGGTCACCCAGATTAATGGACGCCCTCATGCAGAGGTGTCATTTACGTGAATAGGATCACCCAATTAATGAGCGACCCTTTACAAGGGCGTCATTTCATCTGTGCTTCTAGAAGGTTGAAGCACGAACAACCTTATTTAGTTGGCAAAGCACCATGTCTAGAATCGTGTTCCTCAACCGGACCCGCAAGGCAATAAACCCATGCTTTGCGTTGGCAACTAGATTTCCTATAACTATTCCCCTCTGTAGCACTGGAAGAGGCTACTGCCATCATCAGTGCTGAAGGAGCTTCTTCTTCCTGCAGTCTACGTCCTACTGCGATCCTGAAGTGGCTTTCTTTATTCTGTACCTCGTAATCACGTCAAAAGGTAGGTGTTCTCAAGATCTAGCCTAACTAGTAGCTAAATAGGTTAACATAGCATGCATGCTTAGAGTTAGAATAACTCATCTTTTATGCTATATTACCCGGCTTTATTGTGATCAAAAATGACCAAGTATATAACATGTTACACAGATTTTTAAATAGCATTTTACACCTGTTATATATGGTTTTATACACAATCTGTTACATTGATTTTATGAGTTTTGAACATATCCTATTACACTGGTTTTACAACCTTAAATAGTCATGTTTTAGCCCTAGTATATAACCTCTGTTACATGAGATACATACATGTTTTAAAAACCAATAAAGACCAGCCCTCGGGTGAATAGCGCCCCCAGCCAAGGCACCATTTCTTGAAGAGGCACCCCAAGCCAGGGCGCCATTTAATTGAAGACACCATGAAGTGTCGTCAATTCATTTTTCAGCAATTTCTAAAAATTATTAATCAAGTGGGGCTGCAACTGGAAGGAAACTCTGTTAGATCATTTATTTCGAATGCTGCTAGCATAATTCATCTGAAATCTGCTTATGGCCACCTAATTCTAGCAGTCATTGGCTATGGTTTCTGGGACATATGGAGAGCTCGTAATGCTGTGAGATATGAAGGCAGAACCATTTCCAAAAAAAGTGTTCTCCACCAAATCATCAATCAAGTGAAGCAGGTTTGTGTTGGTACTAACTTAAAGGAACCCGACATTAGCAAACAAAAGATACTAGATAAGTTTGGTATTACAACACAATTTTCAAACAATGCTCAGCTGAAAATCATCAAATGGATATGCCCCCCTTGGCCATTTCTTAAATTAAATTCTGATGGTGCTTGCAAACCCAATGGAATATCTGGAGGAGGAGGTGTTATCAGAGATCATAGTGGAAATGTTATTCTTGCTTATTCCCACTATTATGGCCAGACTAACAGTCTTGTAGCAGAAGCAAGGGCTTTGATTGATGGAATCAAATACCTACATATAGTCTCTAACCACCCAGCACATATTGAATGTGACTCACAAGTTCTTGTTCGGGTAATTAGATAGGAATATCAATGCCCATGGTCTATCCTTTCATATGTTAGAGAGATATGGAGATATATTACACAGTATGACAAGATTGATCACATCTACAGAGAAGGAAATAAAGTAGCGGATTCTTTGGCCTCCATAGCTTGCTCATCCAAATGTAATGCTTTTTTCTATTACAATGAGTTACCCTCAATTATAAAGGGAGAGGCTCGATTGGATAAGCTGGGATTTCCCAGCATTAGATTGATGTAATCTCTATTCCTTTCTTTAGCAATAAAATTTACCTCCTAGTGGTCTGATGGTGGAATTCTTCCATCTGTCCCTAGGCAGGGCTTTTTAAAAAAAATTAAAAAATTATTAATCAACGCATTCAAAATTTTATATCTATTGAACTAAATCATAAAATCCTTGCATGCATATATTTCTGTGATCGTGATATTTTTCTCTAGCTGTCCATGTCCTTAATTCCTGATTCGGAGAAACTCTGAAAATATGAACAGTAACTTGTATCACAGAATGTACCTGCCCGATGTAAATCACCATAATTCATTAAATAGCGACACCCCGGGATGACTTCAATTCTTAAATTAGCGACACCCCGCGATGAATTCAATTCATTAAATAGCGACACGCCGGGATGACTTCAATTCTTCAATTAGCGACACCCCGGGATGACTTCAATTCATTAAATAGCGACACCCCGGGATGACTTCAATTCATTAAATAGCGACACCCCGGGAAGACTTCAATTCTTCAATTAGAGGCACGCTGAGGTGAGTTCAATTAATTGAAGACCCCTAAGAGAGACGTCAATTCCATTTTTAGAAAAAATATAAACACCGCATTAGAAATTTTATATCTATGAAACTAAAACCCAACAATTTTGCATAAGCATGATTCTGAACTCCCGAGAATTTTCTCTACCTGCTCATATCCTTGCTTTATGTTTCTGAGAAACTTTTACGGTATGAATAGTGTTTTGAGTCACAGAATGTACCTGCCCGGTGTAAATCTCTCCCAATTCATTAAATAGCGACACCCCGGGAAGACTTCAATTCATTAAATAGCGACACCCCGGGATGACTTCAATTCTTCAATTAGCGACACCCCGAGGAGACTTCAATTAAATGAAGTCACTCTGAGGGGGTGTCATTTACCTTATGTATATATTTTTTTGAAAAATGAAAATTTTGAAAGAATGGCCAACCCCCAGACGCCAATTGTTTGAAAGAGGGGCTAGCCCCCAAGCGCCAATTGACTGAAACATACCCTGACCCTTAGACGCCAATTGCTTGAAAGTAGGGCCAACCCCCAGACGCCAATTCAGTTAGCTGCCAATCTTCATTCTGATTCCTGATTTGTCCCGTGATTCGTACCGATATAACCCTAGTACATGTTCCTGCATCATCTATACCTTTGAACTCCATTCATGAAATCTACCTTATGTTCCTACAATGGTCAACCCTTGAAATTCCATATTGGCTATAAATTGGAGTGGATGTCAAAAGAAATACATGAAATACTGTGCATATAGGGCCCGGTCTGGTCCTGGGAGGAGCGCCCGAAGGTACTTGTGCCCATAGGAGTTTATTGATCACGGTGTTTGGCATTGCACCGAAGTACTTACTTGACTTGCTTGACTAAAGACACTCCACACTTACTCTATCTACTTGCTTGACTTGACTTGTGTGGCCCGAAACAGGCGATACTTGACTTGCGTGGCCCGAAAAAGGGCAAAATACTTGCTTGATTGAATAGCCAGTTCTATTGACATGTACTTGATATTACTTGCTAGAACATGAACTTTACTTGCTTGAACATGACTCTTACTTGCTCTTACATGAGTTCTTACTTGTACATGAGTTGCTGCTTGCCCGAAAAACGGCATCTACATCTATAAAGTTCTTGATACACTGTTTGTCGAATATTTGAAATCATGCGATACTCTCTCTATACAGTTCTTGACTTCTTACTTGTTCATCATGCATAGATATACCCGTATACCTGATTTTGTACTTGTTCATCATACATTGCTATACCTGCATTACATTATAACATGTAAATCACTTAAAGATTGCTCGAACTTGAGATGTAATTCCTACTGACCGATTCACTTATCCAGTTGCTTCCTAATATTTTTCAGGTAATTCAGACAGCGACATCCACCTAAATGGGAATGAGACCGAGTGAAGAGTGCTAGAGTCACCGATCATCTACTGTCAGCTAGTCATGTCTTTTGATTTTCTTGAGTCCTTTTTTGTATTTCCAGTTATATCAGTCTAGTTGATTGAGGCATGTTAAGGCTTGTAGCCTAGTATTTAGAATTGAATAAGGAATGTCATGGATTAGAATTATCACCATTTTATTAATTGTAAAAATTGTCACCTTGGACATTGGTATTATTTGAGAATTTAATCTTAGTTATGATTTAGATAATTTACGCACTCTGTCTTTTATTTGTCAAAAAAAATATGTCTACTGCTCTGATTGAATGGTTCTATATAAGCTTGCCACGACCCAGGTATCTTCCGCGCTCGAGGCGTGACATGGAGGCTGGAAACTAGATACTCGATTTTGAGGTTAGGATTTAGATAGTAGATACTAGGACTGGAGACTTGGCATCGAGACTGGAGACTGGGAACTTAGAGGCCGGAAACTAGGTACTAGGACTGGAGACCAGGATCTGGGTACCAGACGCTGGGACCGGAGGCCCACCTATAGGAGGCGTGCTGGCCTGTTGTTGGAAACTGGAACTGAGGATCGAGAAATGCATATTGAGATGGGAGACTGGATACTAGGACTAGAAACTAGAAATTGAGAACTAGATATCGGGACTAGAGACTAGAATCTGGCTACTGGGTGCTGGGATGGAAGGCTGGGACTAGGAACTGCATGTTGGACATGGCAACTGGTAATTGGATACTGGGTACTGGGACTGGAGGCCTGCCCCTATGAGGCGTGCTAGCCCATTGCGGGAAACTGGAATTAGAAATGGGAAAGAGAAAATTAGATGTTGGGAACTAGGCATTGGAATCGGAAACTGGAACTGGGGGCTGGAAGCAGAGTTCTGGTGTTGGATATTGGGAATTGGGGTACTTTAACTGGATGTTGGAGGCTGGGTACTAGAACTAGGCACTGGAAACTAGATACTGGAAGCTGGATTTTAGAGCTGGGTATTAGACATTGGATACTGGAGGCTGGATACTGGAAGTCGGGTACTAGAAATTGGGTATTGGAAGCTGGATATCGAAGGCTGGGTGCTGTAGGCCTGCCTGAATGAGGCATTTTGACCTGGATGGCTGGAGACAGGAAGCTGGAGGATAATCCATAAGGCGGTGTTGACCCAGAGGACTGGGGACTGGAAGCTGGAGGCCGACTCATGAGAGTGCATTGGCCGGTGTGAGTGGGAACTGGAAACGGGAGATTGGAGGCTGACCCGTAAGGGTGTGTTGGCCCATATTGCTGGAGGGTGAGGCCTGGAGGCTGGCCCATGAGGGTATGTCGGCCTATGTTGCTGGAGACTGGAGGCTGGCGGCTGGAGGACTACTCATGAAGGTGGTTTTAGCCTACATTGCTGGAGACTGGAAGATGGAGGGTGACCCGTGAGGGTGTGCTGGCCTATGTTGCTGGAAACTGGAAGCTGGAAGCCGACCCAAGAGGGTGTGTTGGCCTATGCTGCTGAAGACTGGAGGCCGACCCGAGAGGGTGTGCTGGCCTATGTAGTTGGAGACTGGAAGCTGGAGGCCGACCCGAGAGGGTGTGCTAGCCGATGTAGCTGGAGACTGGACGCTGGAGGCCGACCCGTGAGGGTGTGCTGGCCTATGTTGCTGGAAACTGGAAGCTGGAGGCCGACCCGAGAGGGCGTGTTGGCCTGTGTTGCTGGAGACAGGAGGCTGGAGGCCGACTCAAGAGGGTGTGTTGGCCTATGTAGCTGAAGACTGGAAGCTGGAGGCCGACCCGTGAGGGTGTGCTGGCCTATGCTGCTGGAAACTAGAAGCTGGAGGCCGACCCGTGAGGGTGTGCTGGCCTATGTAGCTGGAGACTGGAAGTTGGAGGCCGACCTGTGAGGGTGCTTCAGCCTATATCGCTGGAGACTAGAGGTCGACCCATGAGGGTGTGTTGACCTATATTACTACGGACTGAAAGCTGGAGGCTAACCCGTAAGGGTGTATTGGCCTGTATTATTGGTGACTGGAGGCTGGAGGCCGACCCGCGAGGGTGTTTTGGCCCACGTTGCTGGAGACTGGAGGTCGACCCGTAAGGGTGTGTTGACCTATATTACTTGGGGCTGGAAGCTCGAGGCCGACCCAGGAGGGTGCTTCGGCCTATATGGCTGGAGACTGGAGGTCGACCCATGAGGGTGTTTTGACCTATATTGCTGAGAGTTGGAAGCTGGAGGCTAACCCGTAAGGGTGTGTTGGCCTGTATTGCTGGTATTGTTTAGTCTAGGGAGTTGGAGTTGGAGTTGAGGTTGGCTAGCACACTACCATGGTGGCGCAGCCATAGACCGGGACTGGAGCTAGAGCTGGCCGGCTGACCGTTGAGGTGTTGTAGCCAGAGACTTAGATTGGAGCTGGGACAGGAGCCGGAGCTGGCCGGCTGAGGGTGTTGTAGCCGAAAACTGGGACTGGTCACTGGAACTGGAGCTGGGCGGCTTGCCTGCGAAGGCATTGTGGCCGAAATATTGGGACGGATGACTGGAACTGGAACTAGGCGGCTAGCCTGAGAAGGTGTTATAGCCAGAATATTGGGACTAAAAATTGGAACTGGAACTGGGCGGCTGGCCTGCGAAGGCGTTGTAGCCGAAACTAGAACTGGAGGCTGGGCGGCTGGCCTGTAAAGGCGTTGTAGCCGAAACTAGAACTGGAGGCTGAGCGGCTAGCTTTTGAAGGTGTTATAGCCGAAACTGGGACTAGAGGTTGAGCGGCACGCCTGTAAAGGCGTTGTATTTGAAATTGGAATTTGAGACTGGGCCACTGGCCTGTAAAGGCGTTGTAGCTAAAACTGGAACTGGGAGCTGGCGGCTGACTACTGGTGTGTAGTAGCCGAAATACTGGAGCTTGTCGGCTAACCGTGGAGGTGTATAGCCAAATACTGGAGTTGGAATTGGTGATGGCCGACCCTCGAGGGCGTAGTGGCCACCGGTGTTGTGGAGTGATACTGAGGTTGCCATCGGTGAGATGTCGCAGTTGACTGCTTTCATCAGTGATGAGTAGAGAGGGAGAGAGTTTTTTTTTTTGATTTTCTCTTTACCAACTCTACCGCCCTTGCGGGTTTTCGCCAGAGCTGGCCCCCTTTTGCTTTTTCCGGTGCGCCCTTGCGGGTTTTCACACCGGGGGGTTACCCGATTTTACCTAACGTGCCCTTGCGGGTTTTCACCTTAGCTGGGTTGATGGTAATTTTTGTCCTCAGTAGTCTCGCAGAGGGAGTCGACTGAGGCCGCCGGGGTATCTCTATTTTTAACCCCATTTTTTTTTCACATGGGATCCTTGTGGCTATCGTCCGTAGCATGCTACTGTCAGGGGAAGTGACCTGGAGTTTGTGCTATTAATCGCTTGTCGTTGTTCTAGCCATGGTAGTGGCTTTGGCTGGTTTCTAAGTAATGTGAAGTTTCACTGGTGATCTGTGAACCGGTGAGCCCTGGTGGCGTATTGCTAGAATCGACTAGGATCTGAGAACTGGTATGCCTTTACGGCGATATGCTAGAGTTATGACTAGGTTCATGGTGACTTGACCATGACGGGTAGGTGACTGGGAATTATGGGTTGATGGATCCTCATGATAGATGGATCTAAGGTTGATATGGTTTAAAGGCCAACCGAGGTGGTGTGTAGGCCGAGGTTTGTTGGAATGAATGACTAGACTAGTGCATGAATTGCTGGTGTATATGGGCCGACCATGGTGGTGTGAGGCCGGAGGAAGTGTGAGCCAACTGGGGTGGTGTGTGGCTAAATGGGGAGTGTAAGATCAACGAGCTAGAGAGATGTACTAGCTAGGGACTGGTATAGGCCACCATGGGGGGGGGAGTGGCCTGGGGAGTTGGTTTAGGCCGAACGTGATGGTATATGGCCGACAGGGAGGTGCAGGATTTATAAACTGGAGCAGAGGATTGGTCAGGGACTGGTACGGGCCAACTGGCCAGGGATATGATTGCTGGAAGGTGGGTAGCTAGTTGCCCTAGCTAGGGGACAAGAGAAATTTTGTTTTTATTCTCTTTACCAGCTCTGCCGCCTTCCGGGTTTTCGCCAGAGCTACCCCCTTTTGCTTTTTCTGATGCGCCCTTGCGGGTTTTCGCATCGAGTGGTTACCCAATTTTGCTTGAAGTGCTCTTGCGAGTTTTCACCTCAATCGGGTTACAGGCCTTTTTGCCCCCTGGCGCTTCCTTGAAAAAGAGAACAACTAAGTCCGTTAAGGTATCTCTATTTTTAACCCCCCCCCCTTTTTTTTGTTTACCTATGGGCCCTTTGGCTATTCGGTAACTAGCGCTGGGTGTCCTTAGCTTGCTGTTGTCAAAGGACGCTGTTGTTGGGATCATTGTTGTTGATTCTTTATGTTGATGCTGGGATCGCTTGTTGGGGCTTGGCTGGTTACCGAGCAATTTGGGGCTTCACGTAGATCTTCAGGTTGGCTGATCCATGTAGCTTACAGCTGGAGCTTGGACTGAAGCTTGAACGGGTCGACTTTGACGATCCAAAGGCTGAGGCTGAGGTTCTAGGTTGCAGCAACGTATAAGCCATGAATTGACGTAGGGCAACCAAAGAGGTGTATTGGCCAAAAGATAGGGGATTTTACTGACCAGGAATGTATATTGGTCAAGAACTGGGTGATATGTAGGCCAACCATTGTGGTGTTTCGGCCAGAGATCAGGTATTTGACCGACTTCGGAGGTGTTTTGGTCATGGGTGGGAGTAGGTCGACTGTGAAGGAGGACAACCAAGGTGGAGGCTTGACTAGCCATGACGGCATATAGCTCAAGGGGGTAGCGGCCAACGGGGGGGTTGTGAGACTAGGAGAAAATAGGTAGGTCGACTGTGATGGTGTATTGAACTGGATGCTGGGAGATGACCGACCGTGATGGTGTATTGGTCAAAGACTGGGTGTAGGCCGACTGTTATGGTGTGACAGCCAAAAGAAGGTATGCTGATGGAGCTTCACTGGCATGGGTGTAGGCCGACTGTTTGGTTAAAGACTTCCCGCCAGGCTTTGCTGGTAGCCACCGGTGGAGGACCCGATGGAGCTTCACTGGCATCACTAGTTGGCGTTGGTAGGGATTCCACCGAGTCATTAGCTGACGCATGTGGAGTTTCTTTGGAGCTCCTGGGTGGGTGTCGGCGGGATTCACCCTCGTTCACTCGACTGACTTTTGAGCTTGGTACCATTCTGGTGAGTGGAGGGACCTCTTGACTCGGGACCTCCGAATGGGTTGGGCCTCTTTTCTAATGACCCATATTCATTCGAGGGAGGACGGACGCTCCTCCTTGGAGTTTCCCCCATTGTTTGGGCTTGGAAGGCTAGATACTAGACCAGGGTGATTGCCCCCGTGTGATACTGGTGCATCGGCTTCTCTGAGCCTCACCTAGTCTTCTGGAGGCAGGGGTGGCGGCGGTGGGTCACCCATTTTTATAGCCGCCATGATGCCCCTTCTTTTTTGCAGGGCCGAGGTTGACTCAGCACCAATGTGGTGGACCGAATGAACCCGGTCCGGGGTAGTCTGGAACATGGCATTTCTAGTGAGTGTCGGTGTACTTGGAACTCAGGAGTGCAGTGCCCGAGCTGTGGCCAACATAATGGCGACCTGGAACTTGGTGTTCACTTGGGCCGTCGGAGTTGTTGCCGAAACGCGGGGTTCATGACCCATGTTGTGAACTGAGGATGTCAGAGGGATGGTGACCCAGAGCTTGGCGCCCATACTGGGTGTTGGCGAAGCTAGTGCCCGAGGCTGAAAGCCTGTATTGGGTGCTGATAAAGTTGGGATCTGGGACTAGAAACCCAAACTGAGTGCTTGACGACACTGGGTTCCAGAGCTAGAAGCCCGTCTTGAATACTGATGGTGTTGGGACCCAGGACTAGATGTCGATCTTGGGCGTTGTCAAAATTGGAACCCGGGGCTGGAGGCCCGTCTTGGGTGCTGATGAAACTAGAACCTAGGGCTGAACGCCCATCTTGGGTGTTGATGGAACTATGACCTGGGCTGAATGCCCATCTTGGGTGTGGGTGGGACTGAGACTCGGGCTGAACACCCATCTTGGGTATTGATGGAACTAGATCCCAGGGCAGGCGATCTGTCCTGGGTGTTAATGGGGCTGGTCCCCGGGGCTGAACGCCCGCCTTGGGTGCTGCTGGAGCCGGATCCCAGAGCTGCCCGTCTTGGGTGCTGGTGATGCGGGAATATTGGGACCCAGGGCGGAGCGCCCATCTTGGGTATTGATGTACCTGAGACCTATGGCGGAAAGCCCATCTTGGGTGTTGATGTAGTTGGGACCCGGGGTTGGAAGATCATCTCGGGTGCTGGTGAAGGTGGAACCCAGGGCTGGGAGCCCGTCATGGGTGTTGCTGGAACTGAGACACTAGGCTAGACGCCCATCTTGGGTGTTGCTGGAACTGAGACACAGGCCTAGATGCCTGTGTTGGGTGTTGTTGGAGCTGAGACCCAGGGCTAGACGCCGATGTTGGGTGTTGCTGGAACTGAGACCCAAGGCTAGACGCCCGTCTTGGGTGTTGTTGGAACTGAGACCCAAAGCTAGACACCCATCTTGGGTGTTGAGGTGGCCTTTTCCCGAAGAGGAAACCTTTTGCTAGGAGTTGGCATTGTTGGATGGTAGGGGTTGTTGGCCCGGTTAGGAGGCAATCGAGAGGGGGGCAAATTGATTGCCCACCCCGCTTGACAAATTCTAACTAAATTAAATCAAACTACAGAGATGGTAAATAATGCACTAAATCACCCTTGATAAAAATGCACAGTTGAACTGCATACAAGCACTCACAACTTTCAACGCATGATGATATCACTCGGATAGCAATGATTGAATGGACAATCAATAAAACTCTCGTCTCAATGACACACATTCAACAAATGAACGGATAAGAGAAAATGCAATCACACAATAGCAAACCACGGCGCAGTGATTTTTAGGTGGTTCGGACGCACCAAGTACCGTCCTACGTCCACCCCTCTCACTTCGAGAGGATTTCACTAAACCACGCTGCACGACGGTAGCAAACCACCACACACGGGCTCGACGGCCCACACACGTGGGTTCTTGCACGACGACAAGAAGCCCCACACACACTCGGAGCAAGCTCCGAAAACGTCTAAAGATGAAAATAATATGGAAATACAAGGCCCAGTCCGAGAGTATGAATCTAAGCACAATGTATAATAGCAAACATGATCTTCCCCATAAATCCTTAAATAAAACTCGGAGATTAACGAAGGTAGCACTAGAATGATGGAACTGAGGGTTGGAAAAAGTCGGTGTAAAAGATGTGAACACCCGAAGCAGCGGATGAAGAGGACGCCGACCGCGGCCTCCAGATCTTGACTCGGGCTCGAGTGGGGATGACCTCAGCATAGCCTTCTTTCACCTCCAGCAGAGTGCAAAGCTCCTTCTTCTCCTGCAAGCACAAGATGAACTCGTTAAAAGCTCACGGGTTAATTGTCTTCCGATCGGACCAAGGGGCGGCGATATATACCCAATAGAAAACATGACAAATGGACACTAAAGCCCTTTCCAAACCCCTTTCATATCATGTACAAAGAATGGTGGATGCCCTAAAGCCATTTTAGTAAACAGCCCAAGCAACCGGATCTATTATTAATGGGTTCGAAACAGATCTGGAAATCCCGATCGGAACGTTCAGAAAAAGTGTCGACTCAGGGAGTCAACTCTTTTTCACGAAAGTTCTGCCAGAACACATAAAAATGAAACTCGTGAAACAAGTGTCGACTCATTGAGTCGACACTTTTTCCCAAGTGTTCTGGCCTGTGAATTAACATAACACCCGTGGTGAAAAGTGTCAACTCTTGAGGTCAACACTTTTTCACGGAGGTTCTGTTTTAACAGAATTGAACGAACTTACCTGAAAGTGTCGACCTATGAGGTCAACACTTTTTCCCGAGTGTCTTCACTTTGCAAAATAACAGAACTCTGGTGAAAGTGTCGACCCCATGGGTCGACACTTTCTGCCAGCGTTATAAAAACCTTAACGCACAGCAGAGTGTCTAAATAAGTGTCGACCCCATGGGTCGACACTTTTCCTGACAGATGGAAAAGCTTAAAAAACCGATTGAAACTACACAGAGCATGTACCAAGATATCAAGATTGAACAATTGAGAACTTATAACTCAGATATTCTTGGCAAAACATGATTTCTACCCAGATCAGTCCATCCACATTAAAATCCAATTTAACAAATGTTATTACCATTTGGCCTTCAAGCTTCGAATGTTAACTTCACATTGAACCTGCACTTATCAAAATGGCTTTCATCTTAAACTTGACCAAAGCAAGTGACATCTTCAATCATCAATGTTTGTGCATGAAACCACAAGGTCGGTGCCTTGTATAAGAAACCCATTGAATGGGTCAATGCAATTAATTACAAAAGTTGTGCAATGAAGCGTAGGGAGACATGATCAACACGGCACACATCAATCAACCACTTTAGCAAAACTGAACTTTCTTTTACATCAAATATTACACTTGGATCAATTTCAGCATTTGGGTTTTTCTCTTAAATATAACTCAAATAGATCATCATTCAATTCATCATTCAAACTCCTCATTCATCAAATATATTAGTGCATATCATACAAAAACTAAACTCATGACTTTTTCATTCAAGATCTTCGTCAAAACAGTCCGGGGCACAACAATCTCTTCCTTTTTGACGAAGATAAAACCATTGAAAAAACAATAAGATTTGCATGAAAGATGACATTTTTTGAGCCACAATAAGCAATCAAATTCCCCCTTTTGCCAAAAGCACAATCAATCAAGAACACAAGAAAGCCATGAATCTTCATCTTCATGAATCTTCAAGCAAGTGCAAGCTGGAATTAAATGCAAGAATTAAATGCAAGTTGGAATTCTTTCTCCCCCTTTTTGTCAAAGTCAAATAGGGGATTATTAAAACCATGGAAGTAAGGCCTCAATATGCACAGTTAACGTGATGAGATGCATATGGAAGATAAGAACTGAGCATGCAAGGACACATGCACTCATCATTGTATAAAATAGCAAGCATGTTCTCTATGAACAGGTTAAGAAATATGCTATAGACCGAGGACATGAGGTTCATGAGCAATAGTAAAAGGGTAGTACTTACAAGAAGTGGTACTGCAAGACTCATGAAATATGACTGATTCAAGATGTACATTCGTACAATCACTCCCTAAATGTATATGTGAAGAATGAGCAATGAAATCTTGACAGTATGGATTTTTAGATTTTTCAAAAAAGCAAAAGTAGGAACTTTTCCTCCCTATACTTTCATACAACGTTCTCGACTTTTGGTAGCTTTGCACAACCCCAAAATTGTTTTGATTATGACAAGCTGACTAACCTTTTGACACGAGTCATGCCCTTTGTTTCAGGGGCACTTCCCAGTTACTCGGTATCGTCACTTATGATAATGTGGATAGGACACTTTTCAATGCGAGTTTCCTCCTTTAATTCAGGGGGGATTCCCGATTTACTTGATGTCAAATCACACTTATTGAAATTTTTGACGGGGCTGACAACTTTTTACTCACAAGTCACGTGATTTCTATGTAGGGGATCCAGAGCCCTAAAGTGTGTTGAGTGGAATAAGTGAAATCCTTATTTGTTAGAATCATTAACTCAAATGTGCAAGTTGTGTGAGAGATTTCATAGAATGTAAGAGATGAATTAGCCTATTCATGGTGATGTCTCCCCATAAGTGTATGCACAGTTATAACAAAAACCTCCCCCTTAATATGTGTCATGTTAAAAACATGTCCTAGTCAAAGCATTTTATTTAGCAAGGGTGTAAGGTCATAGGATATGTCAGAACTGAAAGGTGTGTAATTTATATACACTCAAGCATGTCAAAATAGTGTTTTCAAGCAATTTTGATTACCGATACGTGACGGAGAACATAGGTCCGAAGACCATGCTCACGCATAATGAAAGCTTCCAGGTGGACTTAATCCACATTTCCACTGACGCCATTTTATATATCGGTGAATCATGGCATTCATGCACACGTATATGAACTATATGCATTTATGTACATGCGGATGCGAAAAGATAAAAGCATGTATGAGAACCAAATTGTTGTTTCTTGAAATATGCACAAAGAGCAAAGGGTGAACTGTAAAAGCAATGAAAACTTTTTATGTGCAAAACATAAGACATTATGAACAGTTTCTTTATGAAGAAGTAAGAGTGTGTATGAACAAAATAAATCAAAAGATTTCAATTTTCTAACCTACACACTCCTAATTCTCTCCTCAGAACACAAAAATGTTCAGAATTAAAGGTTTTGTAAATATATCAGCAAGTTGGTGTTTTGTGTCAAAAAAAATAAGTTCAAAATCCACTTTATTTATATGATCTCGTATAAAATGATGTCTAACTTCTATGTGCTTAGTGCGGGAATGTTGGACAGGATTTTTGGACTAACTTTTTGCAGAAGTGTTGTCGCACATTATGGGAGTTTTTTTTAAACAAAAACCAAAATCAAGCAATTGATGTTGGATCCAAAGCACTTGAGCCGCACAACTATCGGAAGCCACGTACTCGGCTTCGGCAGTTGATAAAGCCACACAATGCTGTTTCTTTGAGGCCCATGAAACCATGTCGCCCCCAAGAAACTGATAGTGACCGCTTGTGTTTTTTCGATCCATTTTACAACCAACATAATCAGAGTCAGTGAAGGCATGCAGATCAAATGAATTATTTCTAGGAAATCACAAACCAAGGTCAAGAGTACCATTCAAATACCTGATGATCCTTTTTACTGCCGCTAAATGGGTGTCCCTGGGACAAGATTGGTATCTTGCACAGAGACAAACACTAAAGTGTATGTCAGGCCTACTAGCAGTCAAGTAAAGCAAAGATCCTATCATGCCCCTGAAAAGTTTTTGATCAATTTTATTACCTTTTTCTTCTTCCATTTTCTGTGAGGTGGACATTGGTGTTGCAAAGGGCTTGGCAGACTCAAGTTGGTACTTTTTCATGATCTCTTGTGTGTAGTTCTTCTGATTGATAAAAATGTCGTCGTCCATTTGTTTTATTTACAATCCCAAGAAGAAGTTGAGCTCTCCCATCAAGCTCATCTCGAACTCCCCCTGCATAAGTTGGGCAAATTCATCATTCATTTTTGAATTGGAGGCTTCAAAAATTATATCATCTTCATAAACTTGAACGATTAATGAATGATCATCACAAGTTTTTGTAAACAAAGTCTGATCTATGTTACCTCGCTTGAAGCCATTTTCAATAAGAAATGAACTTAATCTATCATACCATGCCCAGGGAGCCTGTTTCAAACCATATAGTGCCTTGTCCAATTTGAAGACGTGGTCCGAAAATCTTTCATCTTCAAAGCCCGGTGGTTGCTCCACGTACACTTATTCCTTGATCACTCCGTTGAGGAAGGCACTCTTCACGTCCATTTGAAACAGTTTAATGTTCCCGTGACAAGCATAAGCAAGTAAAATTCTAACTGCTTCTAATCTAGCCACAGGGGCAAACGATTCATCAAAATTAATACCAAATTCTTGAGAGCAGCCCTTGGTTACAAATCTTGCCTTATTCCTCACAACCACCCCATCTTCACTAAGTTTGTTTCAGAAAACCCACTTAGTTCCAATAATAGGATGGTCATCAGACCGGGGCACGAGGAACCACACCCAATTCCTTTGGAATTGGTGTAGCTCTTCTTGCATGGCGAGAACCCAAGAACTGTCATTTAAAGCATCGTCTAAAGACTTAGGCTCAATGCTAGGAAGTAAGGCTAAGTTATCGTGAATTTCAACTTCCCCCATTGAAGCTTGTGTTCAGATTCCTTCATCCACACCGCCGATCACATTCTCCAATGGATGGTCCTTGTGCGTGGTCCATTGGTGTGGAAGGTTCGGATGTTGCTCGTGTTTCGCTTCCTCCTCTTGTTCCTTTTCTTCCTCTTGATTTGCTGCCTCACCTTGTTTGCTCGACTCTCCCTTTTCAATTTCATTCTCACCTGTAACAATAAAATGATCATTATCATTCGACTTCCTCATAGTATATTCATCAACAACAAGATGTGGACTTTCCACGACAACAAGTGTTGTAGTGTTATAAACACGGTAGGCTCTAGATGATAGAGAGTACCCGAGGAAAATCCCTTTACCACTCTTCGCATCAAATTTTTTGAGATTGTCTTTTCCATTGTTCAAAATATAACATATGGACCCAAATGGCTTAAAATGAGATATGTTGGGTTTCTTACCTCTATAAAGCTCGTAAGGATTTTTCTTAAGGATTGGTCTTACCATTGCTCTATTTGTGATGTAGCAGGCATTGTTCACTACCTCTGCCCATAAGTACCGTGGAAGACCATTCTCCGCAAGCATGGTACGCGTCATCTCCACGAGCGTCCTGTTTTTCCTTTCGGCCACGCCGTTTTGTTGAGGGGTTCTTGGTGAAGAGAAGTGATGCTCGAACCCCTGCTTCCTGCAAAAAGTATCAAATTCATGATTTTCAAATTCCTTTCCGTGGTCACTTTGAATTTTTTGAATTGTATATCCTTTTTCATTCTGAATTCTAGTGCAAAAATCAATGAACTCATTGCAAGCATCACTTTTTTTTGCTAGATATAGAACCCATGCATATCGCGAGAAATCATCGACAATCATGAAACCATAAAGCTTCCCCCCAAGACTGCGAGTCCTGGTGGGACCAAATAAATCCAGATTCAACATATGAAGGGGTTTTTCTGTTGAAACAATATTTTTGCATTTAAAATATGTGGTGGTTTGTTTTCTTTTATTACATGCTTCACATATCTTTGAAGTTTCAAAATTCAATTTAGGAAGACCTCTGACTAAATCATGACGGTTCAACTTCCTAATGACATTAAAACTGGCATGCCCAAGACGGCGATGCAACAACCAAACATCTTCAATTTTATTGACAAATAAACAAAATTTCTTAGATGCAAGCTCATCAAAATCAACTTGATAGGTGTTATTACATCTCACTCCTATGAACTTAATTTTCTGTGTGTTAACATCAATGATAGTGCAGTGAGAAGACTCAAAAATCACTTTGTGACCCTTGTCACAGAGTTGACTTACACTAAGCAAATTGTGGTGAGGACCTCTAACAAGTGAAACATCCTCAATGCAATGGTTAGGGTCCTTACCAATTCTCCCAATTCTGATTATCTTACCCTTTATCCTGTCCTCCAAAGATTATCATACCTCCGTTCTTTTCAGCAAGGTCTGCAAAGAGGTGTTTATTTCCCGTCATGTGCCTGGAGCATCCACTGTCCAGGTACCATTTATTATCTCCCGCCTTCATGCAGACCTGCACCAATTAGCAACCATGCTCATTTTGATTTGGGTACCCAAGCAAGCTTGGGTCCCTTCATGTTAGCATTCCCAAAGGATTGATTGTATATATTGAAAAACATGTCATCATCATATTGCATGAGTTGGCATATATACATATCATGCCCTATCTTCCCACAATAAAAACATGTGGGTTTTTTCCTACCAAAATTTCTTCTTTTATTTACATTTCTAAAGGTTTAGGGGAAACTAGAATTAACAGTTGGTTTTTCAAGGTGTGTGTGTAAACATTCTCCTTGACAAGATGAATTCTTAACAGCATATTGAACATGATTCTTGTTGCCATGCATTGTACTTGGATTCTTCTTAATTTTTTTTCCTTTTTCTCTCAACATTTTTTCATTCGCATTTTTCACCTTTTCAAGTTCAATGATAAAACTCTCATTCTCGCCTTTCAATTTTCCTTTCTCTTTCTCACATTCAATCAGTTTAACATGCAACTCTTCCAATTCTTTGTTCAAGAGGTCATGCCTTTCTTGGATTTCATCTTTAAGTTTAAAGGCATTTTTCTTTTCTACTTCTAAGCATGCTATTTCATCTTCAAACAAAGCTAATTTGGTTTCCAAAGCATCATTAGCATTTTTCAAACTTTTAACTTGCATTTCAAGTAGATTGCATTTTCCACTTGAATTAGACGAGTGAACAATTTCATGAATATTTTTCGTTAATATCCTATTTTCATTTTTCATTCCTCTGTATTTCTCATCTAACTCCTCATATGCAAGTTCCCACTGTTCGTTTGAAATAAACTCTGTGTCAGAAATTACCTATTCACTGTCACTTTTCGCCATTAGACCCATTGTCTTCACAAGTTTTTCAATGTCATGCTCCTCATCATCGGTCGTGGGCTCATCTTCATCTTCGTCGCTCCACGTCGCCTTCATGGCTTTCGGCTTCTTGCCCTTGACCATTTTTCCTTTCTTCTTTTGCATCTCGGGGCATTCTCCTCGCATGTGCCCCGCTTTCTTGCATTCATAACATATAATCTCGGCGGCCTTGGATGCTTCATTTCGTTGCCTTGGATGCCTCCTTCCTTTCCTGAATTTCCCGCCAAACCATCTTCTTTGGCGCAGGAATTGTCTTACTTTCCTCGTCAGCATAGCAACTTCTTCATCGTCGGTGGTTCCCAACGACTCCTCTTCGCTAGAGACACTTTTTGGGAGTGCTTTTAAAGTGATTGGCTTTTTCTTCTTTGGATCCTCTTCTGTTCTCTTTATCACATTGATCTCATAGGTCATTAATGACCCTATGAGTGCATCCACGGCGAGCGTTCACAAATCCTTAGAGTCCTCTATCACGGTCACCTTGGTGTCCCAGCTCAGTGATAGTGACCTCAACACCTTCCGTTCCAATTCCTTTATCTGTGAACTCTCTCCCGAGTGATTTCAATCCATTTGTAATCTCCATGAGACGTGCAAACATCTCGGAGATATTTTCTTCATCCTTCATCCGAAACAACTCGTAATCACGGATTAACATATTCACTTTCGTCTCCTTAACTTCTGTGGTACCTTCGTAATTAAGCTTGAGCTTGTCCCACATTTCCTCTGCGCTGTTGCACATGGAGACACGAGCATACTCGTTAGGGTGAATAGCACACTGAATAATGTTCAAAGCATTAAAGTTTACAGTGGCTTTTTTAATACTATCATCGCCCCACATGTCTTCATCAGGGTGTAAAACATACGGACCATTCCTAATAACAGTCCTTATTTCAAGACTTTGAGCACGAAGGAACACGGTCATCCTATTCTTCTAGTGAGGGTAAATATTACCATCGAATAAACGTGGCCGATGAATAAAATGCCCTTCGGGCATTATCCCCTTGTTAATATTGTTGGCCAATCCTAATAGATCACTCTAAATCGCTAGGTTTCTAGAAAACAGAGCCGAGGCTCTGATACCAATTGTTGGCCCGGTTAGGAGGCAATCGAGAGGGGGGTGACTTGATTGCCCACCCCGCTTGACAAATTCTAACTAAATTAAATCAAACTACATAGATGGTAAATTAAGCACTAAATCACGCTTGATAAAAATGCACAGTTGAACTGCATACAAGCACTCACAACTATCAACGCATGATGACATCACTCGAAGAGCAATGATTGAATGGACAATCAATAAAACTCTCATCTCACCGACACACACTCGACAAATGAACGGATAAGAGAAAATGCAATCACGCAATAGCAAACCATGGCATAGTGATTTTTAGGTGGTTCGGACGCACCAAGTTTCGTCCTACGTCCACCCCTCTCACCTCGAGAGGATTTCACTAAACCACGCTGCACGACGGCAGTAAACCACCACACACGGACTCGATGGCCCACACATATGGGTTATCGCACGACGACGAGAAGCCCCACACACACTCGGAGCAAGCTCCGAAAATGTCTAAAGATGAAAATAATATGGAAATACAAGGCCCAGTCTTAGACTATGAATCTAAGCACAATGTGTAATAGCAAAGATGATCTTCCCCATAAATCCTTAAACAAAACTCAGAGATTAACGAAGGTAGCACTAGAACGATTGAACCGAGGGTTGGAAGAAGCCGGTGTAGAAGATGTGAACGCCCGGAGCAGCGAATGAAGAGGACGCCGACCGCGGCCTCCAGATCTTGACTCGGGCTCGAGTGGGGACGACCTCAACGTAGCTTTCCATCACCTCCAGCAGAGTGCAAAGCTCCTTCTTTTCCTGTAAGCACAAGATGAATACGTTAAAAGCTCAAGGGTTGTCTTCCAATCGGACCAAGGGGCGGCGATATATACCCAATAGAAAACATGACAAATGGACACTAAAGCCCTTTCCAAACCCCTTTCATATCATGTACAAAGAATGGTGGATGCCCTAAGGCCATTTTAGTAAACAACCCAAGCAACCGAATCTAATATTAATGGGTTCAAAACAGATCCGAAAATCCCATTCGGAACGTTCAGAAAAAGTGTCGACTCATGGAGTCGACTCTTTTTCACGAAAGTTCTGCTAGATCACATAAAAATGAAACTCCTGAAACAAGTGTCGACTCATTGAGTAGACACTTTTTCCCAAGTGTTCTGGCCTGTGAATTAACATAACACCCGTGGTGAAAAGTGTCAACTCTTGAGGTCAACACTTTTTCACGGAGGTTCTGTTTTAACATAATTGAACGAACTTACCTGAAAGTGTCGACCTATGAGGTCGACACTTTTTCCCGAGTGTCTTCACTTTGAAAAATAACAGAACTCTGGTGAAAGTGTCGACCCCATGGGTCGACACTTTCTGCCAGCGTTATAAAAACCTTAACACGCAGTAGAGTGTCTAAATAAGTGTCGACCCCACGGGTTGACACTTTTCCTGAAAGATGGAAAAGCTTAAAAAACTGATTGAAACTATAAAGAGCATGTACCAAGATATCAAGATTGAACAATTGAGCACTTATAACTCATATATTCATGGCAAAACATGATTTCTACCCAGATTAGTCCATCCATATTAAAATCCAATTTAACAAATGTTATTACCATTTGGCCTTCAAGCTTTGAATGTTAACTTCACATTGAACCTGCACTTATCAAAATGGCATTCATCTTAAACTTGACCAAAGCAAGTGACATCTTCAATCATCAATGTTTGTGCATGAAACCACAAGGTCGGTGCCTTGTATAAGAAACCCATTGAATGGGTCGATGCAATTAATTACAAAAGCTCTGCAATGAAGCATAGGGTGCCATGATCAACAAGGCACACATCAATCAACCACTTCAGCAAAACTGAACTTTCTTTTACATCAAATATTACACTTGGATCAATTTCAGCATTTGGGTTTTTCTCTTAAATAGAACTCAAATAGATCATCATTCAATTCATCATTCAAACTCCTCATTCATCAAATATATCAGTGCAAATCATACAAAAACTAAACTCATGACTTTCTCATTCAAGATCTTCGTCAAAACAGTCCGGGGCACAATAATCTCCCCCTTTTTGACGAAGATCAAACCATTGAAAAAACAATAAGATTTGCATGAAAGATGTCATTCTTTGAACCATAATAAGCATTTAAATTCCCCCTTCTGCCAAAAGCACAATCATTCAAGAACACAAGCAAGCCATGAATCTTCATCTTCATGAATCTTCAAGCAAGTGCAAGCTGGAATTAAATGCAAGAATTAAATGCAAGCTGGAATTATTTCTCCCCCTTTTTATCAGAGTCAAATAGGGGATTATTAAAACCATGGAAGTAAGGCCTCAATATGCACAGTTAACGCGATGAGATGCATATGGAAGGCAAGAACTGAGCATGCAAGCACACATGCACTCATCATTGTATAAAATAGCAAGCATGTTCTCTATGAACATGCTAAGAAATATGCTATAGACCGAGGATATGAGGTTCATGAGCAATAGTAAAAGGGTAGTACTTACAAGAAGTGGTACTGCAAGACTCATGAAATATGACTGATTCAAGATGTACATTCGTACAATCACTCCCTAAATATATATGTGAAGAATGAGCAATGAAATCTAGATAGTATGTATTTTCAGATTTTCCAAAAAAACACAAGTAGGAACTTTTCCTCCCTACACTTTCATACAACGTGCTCGACTTTTGGTAGCTTTGCACAACCCCAAAACTATTTTGATTATGACAAGCTGACTAACCTTTTGACATGAGTCATGCCCTTTGTTTCAGGGGCACTTCCCGGTTACTCGGTATCATCACTTATGATAATGTGGATAGGACACTTTTCAATGAGAGTTTCCTCCTTTATTTCAGGGGAGATTCCCGATTTACTTGATGTCAAATCACACTTATTAAAATTTTTGACGGGGTTGACAGTTTTTTCCTCATAAGTCACGTGATTTCTATGTAGGGGATCCAGAGCCCTAAAGTGTGTTGAGTGGAATAAGTGAAATCCTTATTTGTTAGAATCATTAACTCAAATGTGCAAGTTGTGTGAGAGATTGCATAGAATGTAAGAGATGAATTAGCCTATTCATGGTGATGTCTCCCCCTAAGTGTATGCACAGTTATAAAAAAAACCTCCCCCTTAATATGTGCCATGTTAAAAACATGTCATAGTCAAAGCATTCTATTTAGCAAGGGTGTAAGGTCATACGATATGTTAGAACTGAAAGGTGTGTAATTTATATACACTCAAGCATGTCAAAATGGTGTTTTCAAGCAATTTTGATTACCGGTACGTGGCGGAGAACATAGGTCCGAAGACCATGCTCACGCATAATGAAAGCTTCCAGGTGGACTTAATCCACCTTTCCACTGACGCCATTTTATATACTGGTGAATCGTGGCATTCATGCACACGTATATGAAGTATATGCATTTATGTACATGCGGATGCGAAAAGATAAAAGCATGTATGAGAACCAAATTGTTGTTTCTTGAAATATG
This sequence comes from Amorphophallus konjac, assembly GCA_022559845.1. NCBI lineage: Eukaryota > Viridiplantae > Streptophyta > Magnoliopsida > Alismatales > Araceae > Amorphophallus > Amorphophallus konjac. The sequence continues at coordinate 295,232,094 of CM040120.1, forward strand.
CACAAAGAGCAAAGGGTGAACTGTAAAAGCAATGAAAACTTTTTATGTGCAAAACATAAGACATTATGAACAGTTTCTTTATGAAGAAGTAAGAGTGTGTATGAACAAAATAAATCAAAAGATTTCAATTTTCTAACCTACACACTCCTAATTCTCTCCTCAGAACACAAAATTGTTCAGAATTTAAAGGTTTTGTAAATATATCAGCAAGTTGGTGTTTTGTGTCAAAAAAAATAAGTTCAAAATCCACTTTATTTATATGATCTCGTATAAAATGATGTCTAACTTCTATGTGCTTAGTGCGGGAATGTTGGACAGGATTTTTGGACTAACTTTTTGCAGAAGTGTTGTCGCACATTATGGGAGTTTTTTTTAAACAAAAACCAAAATCAAGCAATTGATGTTGGATCCAAAGCACTTGAGCCGCACAACTATCGGCAGCCACGTACTCGGCTTCGGCTGTTGATAAAGCCACACAATGTTGTTTCTTTGAGGCCCATGAAACCATGTCGCCCCCAAGAAACTGACAGTGACCGCTTGTGCTTTTTCGATCCATTTTACAACCAACATAATCAGAGTCAGTGAAGGCATGCAGATCAAATGAATTATTTCTAGGAAATCACAAACCAAGGTCAAGAGTACCATTCAAATACCTGATGATCCTTTTTACTGCCGCTAAATGGGTGTCCCTGGGACAAGATTGGTATCTTGCACAGAGACAAACACTAAAGTGTATGTCAGGCCTACTAGCAGTCAGGTAAAGCAAAGATCCTATCATGCCCCTGAAAAGTTTTTGATCGATTTTATTACCTTTTTCTTCTTCCATTTTCTGTGAGGTGGACATTGGTGTTGCAAAGGGCTTGGCAGACTCAAGTTGGTACTTTTTCATGATCTCTTGTGTGTAGTTCTTCTGATTGATAAAAATGTCATCGTCCATTTGTTTTATTTACAATCCCAAGAAGAAGTTGAGCTCTCCCATCAAGCTCATCTCGAACTCCCCCTGCATAAGTTGGGCAAATTCATCATTCATTTTTGAATTGGAGGCTTCAAAAATTATATCATCTTCATAAACTTGAACGATTAATGAATGATCATCACAAGTTTTTGTAAACAAAGTCTGATCTATGTTACCTCGCTTGAAGCCATTTTCAATAAGAAATGAACTTAATCTATCATACCATGCCCAGGGAGCCTGTTTCAAACCATATAGTGCCTTGTCCAATTTGAAGACGTGGTCCGAAAATCTTTCATCTTCAAAGCCCGGTGGTTGCTCCACGTACACTTATTCCTTGATCACTCCGTTGAGGAAGGCACTCTTCACGTCCATTTGAAACAGTTTAATGTTCCTGTGACAAGCATAAGCAAGTAAAATTCTAACTGCTTCTAATCTAGCCACAGGGGCAAACGATTCATCAAAATTAATACCAAATTCTTGAGAGCAGCCCTTGGTTACAAATCTTGCCTTATTCCTCACAACCACCGCATCTTCACTAAGTTTGTTTCAGAAAACCCACTTAGTTCCAATAATAGGATGGTCATCAGACCGGGGCACGAGGAACCACACCCAATTCCTTTGGAATTGGTGTAGCTCTTCTTGCATGGCGAGAACCCAAGAACTGTCATTTAAAGCATCGTCTAAAGACTTAGGCTCAATGCTAGAAAGTAAGGCTAAGTTATCGTGAATTTCAACTTCCCTCATTGAAGCCCGTGTTCGGATTCCTTCATCCACATCGCCGATCACATTCTCCAATGGATGGTCCTTATGCGTGGTCCATTGGTGTGGAAGGTTCGGATGTTGCTCTTGTTCTGCTTCCTCCTCCTGTTCCTTTTCTTCCTCTTGATTTGCTGCCTCACCTTGTTTGCTCGACTCTCCCTTTTCAATTTCATTCTCACCTATAATAATAAAATTATCATTATCATTCGACTTCCTCATAGTATATTCATCAACAACAAGATGTGGACTTTCCACGACAATAAGTGTTGTAGTGTTATAAACACGGTAGGCTCTAGATGATAGAGAATACCCGAGGAAAATCCCTTTATCACTCTTCGCATCAAATTTTTTGATATTATCTTTTCGATTGTTCAAAATATAACATATGGACCCAAATGGCTTAAAATGAGATATGTTGGGTTTCTTACCTTTGTAAAGCTCGTAAAGAGTTTTCTTAAGGATTGGTCTGACCATTGCTCTATTTGTTATGTAGCAGGCAGTGTTCACTGCCTCTGCCCATAAGTACCGTGGAAGACCATTCTCCGCAAGCATGGTACGCGCCATGTCCACGAGCGTCCTATTTTTCCTTTCGGCCACACTGTTTTGTTGAGGGGTTCTTGGTGAAGAGAACTGATGCTCGTACCTCTGCTTTCTGCAAAAAGCATCAAATTCATGATTTTCAAATTCCTTTTCGTGGTCACTTTGAATTTTTTGAATTGTAAATCCTTTTTCATTCTAAATTCTAGTGCAAAAATCAATGAACTCATTGCAAGCATCACTTTTATTTGCTAGATATAGAACCCATGCATATCGCGAGAAATCCTCAACAATCACGAAACCATAAAGCTTCCCCCCAACACTGCGAGTCCTGATGGGACCAAATAAATCCAGATGCAACAATTGAAGGGGTTTTTCTGTTGAAACAATATTTTTGCATTTAAAATATGTGGTGGTTTGTTTTCCTTTATTACATGCTTCACATATCTTTGAAGTTTCAAAATTCAATTTAGGAAGACCTCTAACTAAATCATGACGGTTCAACTTCCTAATGACATTAAAACTGGCATGCCCAAGACGGCGATGCCACAACCAAACATCTTCACTTTTATTGGCAAATAAAAAAAGTTTCTTACATGCAAGCTCATCAAAATCAACTTGATAGGTGTTGTTACATCTCACTCCTATGAACTTAATTTTGTGTGTGTTAACATCAATGATAGTGCAGTGAGAAGACTCAAAAATCACTTTGTGACCCTTGTCACAGAGTTGACTTACACTAAGCAAATTGTGGTGAAGACCTCTAACAAGTGAAACATCCTCGATGCAATGGTTAGGGTCCTTACCAATTCTCCCGATTCCGATTATCTTACCCTTGTCCTGTCCTCCAAAGATTACCGTACCTCCGTTCTTTTCAGCAAGGTCTGCAAAGAGGTGTTTATTTCCCGTCATGTGCCGGGAGTATCCGCTGTCCAGGTACCATTTATTCTCTCATGCCTTCATGCAGACCTTCACCAATTAACAACTATGCTCATTTTGATTTGGGTACCCAAGCAAGCTTGGGTCCCTTCATGCTAGCATTCCCAAAGGATTGATTGTATATAATGAAAAACATGTCATCATCATATTGCATGAGTTGGCATATATACATATCATGCCCTATCTTCCCACAATAAAAACATGTGGGTCTTTTCCTACCAAAATTTCTTCTTTTATTTACATTCCTAAAGGTTGAGGGGAAACTAGAATTAACAGTTGGTTTTTCAAGGTGTGTGTGTAAACATTCTCCTTGACAAGATGAATTCTTAACAGCATATTCAACACGATTCTTGTTGCCATGCATTGTACTTGGATTCTTCTCAATTTGTTTTCAATTTTCTCTCAACATTTTTTGATTCGCATTTTTCACTTTTTCAAGTTCAATGATAAAACTCTCATTCTTGCCTTTCAATTTTCCTTTCTCTTTCTCACATTCAGTGAGTTTAACATGCAACTCTTCCAATTCTTTGATCAAGAGGTCATGCCTTTCTTGGATTTCATCTTTAATTTTAAAGGCAATTTTCTTCTCTACTTCTAAGCATGCTATTTCATCTTCAAACAAAGCTAATTTGGTTTCCAAAGCATCATTAGCATTTTTCAAACTTTTAACTTGCATTTCAAGTAGATTGCATTTTCCACATGAATTAGATGAGTGAACAATTTCATGAATCTTTTTCTTTAATGTCCTATTTTCATTTTTCATTCCTCTGTAATTCTCATCTAACTCCTCATATGCAAGTTCCCACTGTTCGTTTGAAATAAACTCTTTGTCAGAAATTACCTATTCACTATCACTTTTCGCCATTAGACCCATTGTCTTCACAAGTTCTTCAATGTCTTGCTCCTCATCATCGGTCGTGGGCTCATCTTCGTCGCTCCACGTCGCCTTCATGGCTTTCGGCTTCTTGCCCTTGACCATTTTCCCTTTCTTCTTTTGCAGCTCGGGGCATTCTCCTCGCATGTGCCCCGCTTTCTTGCATTCATAACATATAATCTCGGCGGCCTTGGATGGTTCATTTTGTTGCCTTGACTGCCTCTTTCCTTTCCTGAATTTCCCGTCAAACCGTCTTCTTTGGCACAGGAATTGTCTTACTTTCCTCGTCAGCATAGCAACTTCTTCATCGTCGGTGGTTCCCAACGACTCCTCTTTGCTAGAGACACTTTTTGAGAGTGCTTTTAAAGTGATTGGCTTTTTCTTCTTTGGATCCTCTTATGTCCTCTTTATCACATTGATCTCATAGGTCATTAATGACCCTATGAGTGCATCCACGGTGAGCGTTGACAAATCCTTTGAGTCCTCTATCACGGTCGCCATGGTGTCCCAGCTCAGTGATAGTGACCTCAACACCTTTCGTTCCAATTCCTTATCTGTGAACTCTCTCCCGAGTGATTTCAATCCATTTGTAATCTCCATGAGACGTGCGAACATCTTAGAGATATTTTCTTCATCCTTCATCCGAAACAACTCGTAATCACGGATCAACATATTCGCTTTCGTCTCCTTAACTTATGTGGTACCTTCGTAGATAAGCTTGAGCTTGTCCCACATTTCCTTTGCGCCGCTACATATGGAGACACGAGCATACTCGTTAGGGTGAATAGCACACTGAATAATGTTCAAAGCTGTAAAGTTTACAGTGGCTATCTTAATACTATCATCGCCCCACATGTCCTCATCAGGGTCTAAAACATACGGACCATTCCGAATAACAGTCCATATTTCAAGACTTTGAGCACGAAGGAACACGGTCATCCTATTCTTCCAGTAAGGGTAATTATTGCCATCGAATAAACGTGGCCGATGAATAGAATGCCCTTCGGGCATTAACCCCTTGGTAATATTGTTGGCCAATCCTAACAGATCACTCTAAATTGCTAGGTTTCTAGAAAATAGAGCCGAGGCTCTGATACCAATTGTTGGCCCGGTTAGGAGTCAATCGAGAGGGGGGTGAATTGATTGCCCACCCCGCTTGACAAATTCTAACTAAATTAAATCAAACTACAGAGATGGTAAATTAAACACTAAATCACCCTTGATAAAAATGCATAGTTGAACTGCATACAAGCACTCACAACTTTCAACGCATGATGATATCACTCGGATAGCAATGATTGAACGGACAATCAATAAAACTCTCGTCTCACCGACACACACTCGACAAATGAACGGATAAGAGAAAATGCAATCACACAATAGCAAACCACGACGTAGTGATTTTTAAGTGGTTCGGACGCACCAAGTGCCGTCATTCGTCCACCCCTCTCACCTCGAGAGGATTTCACTAAACCACGCTGCACGACGGCAGCAAACCACCACGCACGGGCTCGACGGCCCACACACATGGGTTCTCGCACGACGACGAGAAGCCCCACACACACTCAGAGCAAGCTCCGAAAACGTCTAAAGATGAAAATAATATGGAAATACAAGGCCCAGTCTGAGAGTATGAATCTAAGCACAATGTATAATAGCAAACATGATCTTCCCCATAAATCCTTAAATAAAACTCGGAGATTAACGAAGGTAGCACTAGAACGATGGAACTAAGGGTTGGAAGAAGTTGGTGTAGAAGATGTGAATGCCCGAAGCAGCGGATGAAGAGGACGCCGACCGCGGCCTCCAGATCTTGACTCGGGCTCGAGTGGGGATGACCTCAGCGTAGCAGAGTGCAAAGCTCCTTCTTCTCCTGCAAGCACAAGATGAACACGTTAAAAGCTCAAGGGTTAATTGTCTTCCGATCGGACCAAGGGGCGGCGATATATACCCAATAGAAAACATGAAAAATGGACACTAAAGCCCCTTCCAAACCCCTTTCATATCATGTACAAAGAATGGTGGATGCCCTAAAGCGATTTTAGTAAACAACCCAAGCAACCGGATCTAATATTAATGGGTTCGAAACAGATCTGGATATCCCGATCGGAACATTCAGAAAAAGTGTCGACTCATGGAGTCGACTCTTTTTCACGAAAGTTCTGCCAGAACACATAAAAATGAAACTCGTGAAACAAGTGTAAGTGTCAACTCATTGAGTCGACACTTTTTCCCAAGTGTTCTGGCCTGTGAATTAACATAACACCCGTGGTGAAAAGTGTCGACTCTTGGGGTCGACACTTTTTCACGGAGGTTCTGTTTTCACAGAATTGAACAAACTTACCTGAAAGTGTCAACGTATGAGGTCGACACTTTTTCCCGAGTGTTCTGACTTTGCAAAATAACAAAACCCTGGTGAAAGTGTCGACCCCATGGGTCGACACTTTCTGCCAACGTTATAAAAACCTTAACGCACAGCATAGTGTCTAAATACGTGTCGACCCCATGGGTCGACACTTTTCCTAACATATGGAAAAGCATAAAAAACCGATTGAAACTACACAGTGCATGTACCAAGATATCAAGATTGAACAATTGAGCACTTATAACTCAGATATTCATGGGAAAACATGATTTCTACCCAGATCAGTCCATCCACATTAAAATCCAATTTAACAAATGTTCTTACCATTTGGCCTTCAAGCTTTGAATGTTAACTTCACATTAAACCTGCACTTATCAAAATGGCATTCATCTTAAACTTGACCAAAGCAAGTGACATCTTCAATCATCAATGTCTTTGCATGAAACCACAAGGTCAGTGCCTTGTATAAGAAACCCATTGAATGGGTCGATGCAATTAATTACAAAAGCTGTGCAATGAAGCATAGGGTGCCATGATCAACAAGGCACACATCAATCAACCACTTCAGCAAAACTGAACTTTCTTTTACATCAAATATTACACTTGGATCGATTACAGCATTTGGATTTTTCTCTTAAACAGAACTCAAATAGATCATCATTCAATTCATCATTCAATTCATCATTCAAACTCCTCATTCATCAAATATATCAGTACAAATCATACAAAAACTAAACTCATGACTTTTTCATTCAAGATCTACGTCAAAACAGTCAGGGGCACAAGAGGGGTAAAGACCCCATTGTAGAGCTGGGAGGCCAGGGGCCCAATGTGGAAAGTCCGCATCGGGGACCGACGTTGATCAGACCCGAGGTCGTGTACCCAAGCCAGATGCTGGGGAGCCTCGAACTCGGGGTTGAAAGCCCTTATTAAGTGTTGGCTCATCCGAGACTCGGGTCGAGAGGCCCGAATAGCATGTTGGGACACCTTGACCCCGGGGTGGGAAACCCGTGCTGGTGGCAGGCTTGGCTGGAACTCGGAGATGAAAGCCCGAGTGAGGTGTTGAGGAGCCAAGGATTCAGGGCAGAAAGCCCATGTCGGTGTCGGCGGAACTGGGGACCCAGGCGTCAATGACCGCATGGGTCTCTGATGCTGGAGGAGCAGAGGGGCCACCTGCCTGTATGGGCAGTCGCCAGACTGGGCTGCTTGTCAGCCACGGTAATGACGCTCGAGGATCAGGGCGAGCCGAAAGTCGAGGAAGCATTGCTGAACACGATTGGCGTTGTCGACCATACATGCCCGACGTGGATAGCGATGACGATTAGACCGTAGGTCACTATCGCCACCAGTTTGTTGTTGCTATTGCTGGTGCAGCTTGGCCGCTCGATGACGACCGGTCGCATGTTGCATTGTGGATGGGGCCCTCCTCTTTCTCTTTGATAGGAAAAGGCGAGGGCATTGCGGCGTACACTTGGCAGGTGTGACTCTTCTTTGGCAGAAAGAAGAAAGGTAGGAGACGTCCCACCGGGCGTGCCACGTTTGTTTTACGCGCGCGAGGGGGTCACTTCTGGTTTCTTCCTCACGGCGGGGGCGCACACTCACCTTTTACGGAAGGCCAAGATAGGTTGACTGGGCGTACGAGGATTTCGGGGGTGTTGAGAAGAAGGCAGAGAGAACGATACGAACGCACTGGAAGGGATGTTGTATGATTAATCGTTCTAGAGATTGGGATATGGATGGCTGGGTGGAATGCGGGTGTGCCAGTCGATTTATCAACAATCATCTATGGAACCAAGGATTGACCGGGGAAGCATCGCCAGGACGTGACACGTGGCTCAAGAGATCGGGCGACACGTGGATGGAAGGGTTTCGATAGGTGCGAGTGCAAAGGCGATTATGGGGATTCGTGTACTGGATGTCTATCCCCACCAGTTACAAACAACCGGTCTTTATTTTACATCGGATTGAATCCGAATACCTTTGTTTCTACTATCGAAGACCCTGGGAGCCGCGACGTCGGGAGGGCTTAGTCCGTGCAACAGCGACAGGGCAACAACAACACAACAGGGATAACTGGGGGCAGAGAGACTAGTTCCGGCGAGGAGGGGGATTTGCTCCCTGACAGGATTACATGACTTATATGCCATGGAAGGCATTTATATGGGGGCATGAGAGCCCGATTACAATTGCTTGCATGCCACGGGACAATTCCGTCATTCATGACGGTCCCCAGGTCATTGCATTATTGTGTGGGTAGTTTTGTATCTGTACATAGTGTCCGTCAGAGCACCTATGACTCAGTAGGATGGCACCCGAGGGTCATCGAAATGTATTCTCGACATGAGACAGTGTCGAGGTCGGGACAGTAGGGGTGCCGTGGGCACCGTTGTGTGGGGGAAGTTGAGTGGTCGGGTGCTGCGGGCCCCGATGTGACTAGAGTAGCTGGCAGTCGGGTGCCGGGGGCACCGCTGTGACTGGAGTTGTTGAGCGATTGGGTGCCAGTGGGCCTCGATGTGACTGGAGTAGCTAGAAGTCGAGAGCCGGGGGCACCGTTGTGACTGAAGGAGGCGGGCGCTAGGAAACTATGTGGGTCGTGTTCAGGGGCCGGTGTGACTGGCAGTCGGGTGCCGCGGGCCTCGATGTGACTAGAGTAGTTGGCAGTCGGGTGTCGGGGGCACCGTTACGATTGAAGGAGGCGAGCGCTGGGAGACCTCGATGGTCGTGCTCTGGGCCCGGTGTGACTGGCAGTCTGTTGTCGAAGGCACCGGGGTGACTGAAGGAGGCGGGTGCCGTAAAGAGGTTGAGACTCGAGTACATGTATCTGTATTCAACTAGTTTCACACTGTATGAGTGCCACGTGGGCTTTCCAAATATGCCGAGGAGGCCAAAGTACAATGTGCGCAAGCCGCAGTACAATTCCGACACGTGGGTCGGTCCCCGAGTCAATGCTAGATAAGGCAGATATCCGTGTGGTTTAAAAAGGCTCCCCATGAGGAGATCGAGACAAGCCCGACTGCCTAGGTGGCAGTGGCGGTCGTGGGCTGGCGCCTGACGGAGGTTCGATGCAGCTCAAGGTGAGCGGTCGGGTCCGAGCCTCAGAAGGCTAATGTCATAGTGCTGGGGAGTCGCGGCCAGCCTCGGGAATATTACTCCCAGGCCAGGGTCCGGAGAACTCGAGTCATCAGTCTGAGAGGTCGGCGGCCAGCTCGAGGCGAGTGGTAGGCATGCGGTTCCGTGACGAAATTAGGTGCAACATCATGGCGTATGCGTAGCCAGCGTGGGTTGTCACGCGGGCGGACCCGGGATGCAGGTGTGTTCGCCGTTATCATAACGCCTTATACGTGATGGGGATGAACTTGTATGAGACGGCTAGACGCCATGTGAGGGAAGTACGTGCGACATACCCTCGGTGTGTATGAGCCGATTAACAAGCCAACCACATGCGCAATTAGTTCCTCACGTTCTGTGTACGACCCTCGCTGGGTGCATGCGGAGGAACTCCGAGGGTGCAGCGGGTAGGTCGTAGGTTGTTGCATTTCATTCATTCTCCCTTGAGCTCCCTAGGGGGGCTTTTATAGGGAATGTGAAGGGTCATGGAAGGGGTTTAGGCGGACCGAGTTGGGGGCCCAACTTGGTCCGGGTAAACCTTTAGAAAAAACCCTTTTTTTTACGGAGTGGGGGAGGGAGGGTTTTGGCGGACCAGCCCAAGGGGCTGGTCTGGTCCGCCTAAACCCATCCCCCAGGGGGGGTTTAGGCGGACCAGCCCAAAGGGCTGGTCTGGTCCACCTAAACCCCTCACGGAGTGGTTTTTTCTTTATTAAAAAAACTCTTTTTTTTATTTTTGGATGGTTTTAGGTGGACCAGCCCAAGAGACTAGACTGGTACGCCTAAACCCTTGGGTTTAGGTGGACTGGGCATGGGGCTGGGGGCTTTTTTGACTAAAAAAAGTTTTTTTTTATTTTATGGGGGTTTAGGCAGACTGGAGAGGGAGACAGGGGGGCGGTCTACGCACGTTTGACTGGGGGGTTTACCCGGGTTTAACTGGGGGTTTGACCCGTTATAAATAGCGATTTTCTTCTAGGGGCTCCGCCCCGGTAACCCCCGCAAGCGGTGCTGTCCCCTTGACCCCCGTGACCTGACCGCACAGGTCGATCTGCGTGCGAGGGCGCACGATGGTGGTGCATGACGCGATGGGTCACTGGGAGTCCTGAGTTGGGCTTCGGCTTGATGTGGAGTGGTTGGAGCATATGCGCCCACCTGGTGCTCGGGGAAATTCCCGACACACGTGCGTGGGCCGTATACGGGTGTTGTGAGCTCCTGAAGCTTATGGTTGGTCTCAGGTGGGTCTTCCTTTGACTTCAGAGGGTTGGAGGAAGGCGACTCGAGGGTAGACCCTAGCCTCGTTGCTGGGAGCCACATGGCGTGGCTTGTAGTCAGGGCGCCCCTGGGTCGGCTCGGGTAGCTGTGTGGAACGTGGGTAAACCCACAAACTAAGTGATTGGGGGTGGGCCCGATCGATTGTTGATGTTGCCATGGGTTACGGCTAGCTGGTTAGGACCCTTGGTTGGACCCGGTGATTGGGGCGTCTACATGACGATGCCATTTGTCTAGTGGTCGGGGTGACCCTCGCTCCATGGTAAAGAGTCGTATGAAGCGGTAGGCTGTTCCGAGTCCCGAGTTAACCCTGTTGTTGAAGCGTAGGTGGTGTGATACCGTATGCAGGGTGTCCGGGGGTCATCCCCGAATCTTCACAGAGTGCCGTAAGGTACGGTAGGTTGTCCCGAATCCCTCAACTGACCCGGTTGTCGGGAAGCTTGCTGGCATAGTGCCATTTGCTTGGGGCCGATCCCCAATTGTTATGTTGCACCGCTTGACCCGGTGAAGTGTCTCGATTTCTGAGCTCAACCCGTCTGATAGAGCAGCTTTGGCGATGTGCCATTTTACTCTATTTAGGGAGTATTTCTCTATGCTTAATCCTCAATTAATTCAAGAAAATAAGCCGGTGCCAACAATGACCTTTTTGCATTCCTCTTTTATGTGTGAATGTTAGCGCTCTGATTGTCTTGCTTGTGTGAGGCATATCTTGCCAAGCTGTTGACGTTCCCGAACTACTTTCGCTGCATAATCTCGAGGCGTGACAATTAAAGTGGTATCAGAGCCTAGGCATAAGTAAGTCCTAGGAAAATGTCATGTCATAGGCTAAGTCCATGGTTTAAGGAACCATGCCTATGAATTAGAAAAGAAATTTTTAAATCTATGTGAGAATTAGGTAGAGCCCGGGATGAGATAGTTATTTAGACACTGATCCTTGGGTAAATCTTCATAAATTCCATAGAAAATAACTAAGTGTTTATTTTCTCAGGTACCATATTCTCACAGTGGCTCATCGTGCAAATTGGGAGGCGATGCAATAGACTATTACGGGTCTTACCCAGGCCCTTCAGACTGTGGCCCAAGCTGGTGCAATGGTCGGTGCGGGTAATTTACACGAGAACTTCCAGAGTATGAATCCTCCATGATTCTCTGGATCCTCTAACCCCGACGAGGCTTAAAATTGGATCGATGAGATAAACCAAATATTTCAGGTCATGCAATGCACCAACCAAGAGAAGGTCCATCTCGGGAACAAAGATGCGTGTACTTGGTGGAAGGTCACCTCGGCACTACCTCAAAATGCTCAGCTTACATGGGATGGGTTTCTTACACTCTTTCGAGCAAAATACTTCTCTGAACATGTCAAGGAGAGAAATATTATGGAATTTTCCTCCTTAAGGCAAGGAATGATGTCCGTGGTGGAGTACGAACTTCAATTCTCCCGTCTGGCCCCTTATGCCCCTCACCTGGTTAGCACCGATCTATTAAAGGCTAACCAATTTAAGGATGGCTTAAGGCCCATCTTTATTACTCAATTTGGACCCCAAAATATCTGTACTTATATGGAGATTGTCCAACGGGCTCATTTATGTGAAAGGACCTTGGAGAAGGTCAAAAAATTCAAGGGTAAAAGTGAGTCAAGCTAGAGGTTTGACAAGCGTGGACGAAAGGAAGAGAAGTTCAGCATCACGGGGTCTTACACAACCCGTGATAACAAGAAGAGGTCCTGTAACGGGAATGGCAGCAGGAACGACAAAAACGAGAAGGTGAAAGAGGAGGGAAAGCAAGTCGCAATGGCTTGCTCATTCTATGAAAAATTCAGCCACTCGGCCGAGGAATGCTGGAGATGCTTAGGAGCTTGCTTACATTGCGAGAGTCGGGAGCATCGTATGCCCGATTTCCCCCTCATGAAGGAACAATCTTCCAACGGCAGGCGTAGGCGGCATGCACGTCTTAATGCCGTAATGGATGTGGAAGCACCCAAGGATGATGGGTTAATGGAAGGTACTGTTCAAATTTATTTGTATCTTGCATTTGTGCTATTTGATACTGGTGCTTCTCATTCCTTTATATCTTCTACTTTTGCAAAAACTTTACCAGTTTCACCCGTTCCTCTATCTTCAGACCTAGCGATTACAACACCCTTAGGTCCCAGAACAAAACTTACAACCCACTACCCTAATAGTGAGGTAACTATAGAGGGCCACAATCTTCTTACAAATCTCCTCTGCTTTGACATGGAAGGCTACGATGCCATCTTAGGCATAGATTGGCTTATTGATCACTACGCCGACATCAACTGTCGCAACAAGAGAATCTCCTTCCACAAACCAGATCTTCCAAGATTTTCTTTCCTTGGCATCAAGTATAGGAAGCATCCCGCTCTCATCTCTTCTCTTCATGCTTGCAAACTTATCTCGCAAGGTTGTGAAGCTTTTCTTACTTCCGTGATTGTCACTGAATCTAAGGAAATCATCTTAGAAGAAGTACCCATTGTTCAAGAGTTTCCTTATGTCCCTCTATCTGACCTACCCAGTTTACTGCCCAAAAGGGAAGTAAACTTTACTATTGAACTCATTCCTGGAGCGGCACCTGTTTCAATAGCTCCCTATAGGATGTCCCCCACAGAGCTCAAAGAATTGAAGAAGCAACTTCAGGGGTTATTAGACAAGGGCTTCATTCGGCCTTGCACATTCCCTTGGGGTGCGTCGGTCCTATTCGTCAGGAAGAAGGATGGATCTCTTAGGCTCTGCATCGACTACCAGCGACTAAATCAACTTACAATCAAAAATAACTATCCATTGCCGCATATCGATGAGCTCTTTGATAAAATCTCTAGAGTAGAATACTTCTGTACGATCGACCTCTGGTCGGGCTACCATCAATTGAAAAACAAAGATGAAGACATTTACAAGATTACTTTCCGGAGCAAATATGGACATTACAAATTTGTAGTGATGTGTTCTGGTTAACCAATGCCCCTACAGCATTTAGGCAACTTATGAACAATGTCTTCAGGCCCTATCTCAACCAATTTGTGGTCGTATTTATTGATGATATTCTCATTTACTCTAAGACCAAGGAGGAACATGAAGAACATCTAAGAATAGCTTGGCAAACACTAAGAGAGCATCAACTCTACGTGAAGCTCAACAAGTGTGAGTTCTGGCTAAAGGAAGTCTCTTTCCTTGGCCATATTATTTAAAAAGAAGGTATCGCGGTAGATCCTTCTAAAGTTGAAGCTCTTAAGAACTGGAGTCGGCCAATGACCGTATTTGAAGTTAGGAGTTTTATGGGTCTGGCTGGTTGTTATAGGCGTTTCATCAAGGATTTCTCTAAGATCGCTGTCGCTTTGACTAGGCTTACAAGAAAGGAGAACCCCTTTATATGGTCAAAGGACTACGAAGAGAGTTTCATAACTTTTAAAGAACATCTCACGACTACTCCTGTCCTGGCACTACTTGTCGAAGGTGGTGGATTTGAAGTCTACACTGATACATTAGGCATTGTCCTTGGATGTGTTTTTTATGCAACATGGTAAGGTGATTTGTTATACCTCCAGGCAGTTGAAGCGTGATGAGGAGAACTACCCCGTACATGATCTGGAGCTGGCTGCGGTTATTTTTGCCTTAAAGATTTGGCGTCATTACCTCTATGGGGAGAAGTTCACTATATTTTTGGACCACAAAAGTCTGAAATATCTCTTTACCCAAAAGGAGTTAAACATGAGGCAACGAAGATGGTTGGAGTATCTCAAAGACTTCAACTTTTCTATACAATATCACCTAGGCAAAGCAAATAATGTAGCTAATGCTCTCAGCAGGAGACCGTTGGCAACTCTAGCAAGCCTCAGGAAAGGAACGACCTATCTCATAGAATATTATTCACAATTGAACCTAGATGTGGATGCAAGAGAAGAAAGAGGTATTATTGCCAATATTTGATCGCAACCTACATTCATTGAAGACCTCGTCAAGTTGCAAGATAATGACCTTACACTGATGGTGATGAGGACATCACCTCCCATGCCCACGTTCACAGCTCGTCTCCTCACCCCGGTTGCATCCGGCATGGTCTAGTTATTTAATTTTGAGTCCTATGTAATTTTTATTTGAGTCATTTGATGTATTTTCCCTTTTATTTGAGTCATATTCCTAGGTCTTGTGTTTATTTCCCTAAGTTTGAGTGTAATTAGGTTGTCTAGTTAGCTATTGGGCCCAATTCATTGGGCTTGGCCCAAGGGCTCCCCCTACCCCCTCGGTTATTTGTTATTAAGTCAATTGTCAGGGACTTTTGTAGAAATGTGGGTTTCCTATATATAGGACCCCATTCCCCCCATTTCAACTTAATGAATCAATGAATGAAAAAAAATGCCATTTTGTGAGTTCTATCTTTATTTTTATGGTGGAGTGAATCCATTAGTGAGGTGAGAAGCCTTAGGGAGAGAATCCCACCCATCCCTCTCTTAATCTCTCTCTTTCACTCCCCTTACTCTCTCCTCCACACCCAATTTCAAAAATTTCCTCTCTCCTCCCTTCCCAACCACCACTCTCCCACCTACCCCCATTAAAGGCCACTCCCCTTCCCCACACATCCCATTACTCCACCCCCTAGTCCCAAGGGAGCATCCCCAACCACTAAGCCACCCTCCAACCACCTCATCCCTTTCCCAAGCACCCTTCCCTCTCCCCCATGCAACCCTCCACCTCCCAAGACCATTTGAATTTGTATATCCCCTTCCCTCCATAGCCCAAAGTCGCCCAACTCATTTCCCCATTGAGTAGGCCACCCCCATCCCCTTCCCTCCACTCCACTCTACCAAGAGCAGCCACCCCATCACCCTTCCTACACCTTGGCTGAGAGCCTGCAGAGAACGAGTGGAGTGCAGTAGCGACCCCGTCTTCCCCCTGGCGTCCGTGGAGGTCCAAGAGCTATTGTCGGAAGCGTCTACCTGTCTTTTCGGAACGGAAGTGGTTTCGTTGTCGTCCGAGCACCGTGCTGCCCGGGAGAGCCGTTCTCCCTCGACTGCGCGAAGCTCTCCTGACAGAGCACCTGAACGTGATTGGATGCTCTGCCACGACAAATCCAGCGCGAATCAAGACAAGCGCTCTTCTTCAAAGTTTTTTCTCCTTCTGTGTACTTTCAGAATCAAGAAGCGGAACTCTGTTCGGTATCCTGTAGCAGGAGTTATCAATTTTCACCCTCAGCCACGCGGTTCTGCTTCCCACTGTCTGCACCGACTTATAGTTATTGTTTAGAGTTTCCTGGTTTTTTCCGGCATCGTTTGGCTTCTCTGTCAGTTTTTCTGCGAAGAAGACTCGTCCATGGTTCGAACGACTCCAACGGTGCTCGATTCTGAGTTCGGGAGCTATCGGGGCAACCTCTGCAACCTGCTATTGGAAACCAGGAGCTGTCAGTCTGAGAATCTGCCTCCCTGTTCGGGCCTCCACCCAGACCAGCATCGATGACAGAAGAAATTAATAAAATTTGGACGACTTCCCCGGCCTACTACGAAGATTTTCCAGGTGGTTTCGTCCCCAACAAAATTCGGTAGCAGTTGCAGCAATCAATTCATCAGTCTCCTGTCAGCACCCACATAACTGGCCAGAATCGGCAACCTTCCATCTTCGGTGTTCCCTTCTCAAATTCCCCTCACCGCTTGGCCGGCTGAAGGCCCCTCCCTGTGTGGAGGTAGTGTTTGGATGTAACTATCATCTTCCCTTCCCCACGATCCCCCCCTTGCATGGGGTGTAGTGTTGTAATAGCTTAAACAGGTCAAGCTACCCCGGCGCGGCGTGTGGGGAACCCACGCTTCCCCGCTCGCCCTCGTCTCCGAGCGGGACCGGTTTCTTCAAACCGGTCGAGTGAGTGCTTCAAACCTTTGCTCTAATTCATGCTTGTTCTTTCAATATTAGTTCATAAACTCCGCTGGCCGTGACGAGAGCCCGATCCTTAAGCTCATTTGCTATAAGTGATCATCGTGGGAAGAGAGTGGAACCCGTGCCCTTTGGCACTTCATCGGACCCTTGATTTGGGTAGCCATACCCTTGGGGAATCAAACCTTGACCTTGTTGGCCCTCTACCAGCAAGGGCCTAGCCCACACAACCTCCCCTTGGCATTGCCAAGTTACCCCGGGTCTTAGTGAGCATCGGGTGAGCGGTTGCTATTATCGGTCCGTTTTGAATGCTTAATTGTGCTTGCTTGTTGAGTCCTAGGTTGTGTCACATCAATTGGTATCAGAGCAAGTCATTGACTTATATCTATCAAGTCAAGTCCTAGGGCATGCTTGCATTGGTGTCATCATCAATCCGACCCTTGCATTGATCCCCCCGATCATCATGACCACCTACTTAGCCTACTCACAACCCATAGACTTCATCCTAGATAGGGATATTACCTTTGACGGATCACGTTCTAGTGACTATCTTAGGTGGGAGGCTACCATAGAAAAGTACTTTGACAAGAATTGGATATATGGATCCGCGAGAGTCCGAAGGGCCAAGGGACAGTTTCGGGGTCAAGCCAAAAGTAAGTGGGAACACATGGAGGGATTAAGAAGGGTTAGGGGGCAAGAGCCCATCTCCTCATGGGAAGAGATGAAGAAAGAACTTAGAAAGATCTACAGCCCCAAACATCCCCACCCCTCCTACTCAAGCACCCCTAACCCGAGGAGCACTACCACTCCTCCATCCCCACCCGGCCAACTTAAGACCGACCTTTGGTCTCCACCCCCACCACTCCCAACAAATCACCTCTCAACCATCATAACTACACTTCGTGACCAAGTCCTCTCCCTTAAGACCCAAATAAACCAAGCACCCACCTCTCCGCCAAATCCCATGAGGATCCCCACACCCCAACCAAAACCTCCTTCCACAAACCTCACTATCCAGACCCAATTGCCCCCCACTTCCACCCCCCCACAACTGGCCGATCCTAAGGGGAAGAGACCCCTAACTGACCCAGTTTCCCCAATAAGGACCACCACTACCCCTCCATTTTTCCCTATAAGGGACACTCCCCCCAAGACTGACCAACTCAAGCCACCCCAACCAACTCATCTCCCACTCCCTCCCCCAAAACTCCCATGTCCCAAGCCTCCACTACTACCCTTACCTATCCTAACCCACGTTTCCCACCACCTACCATCCCGGATACACTATGCCCCAATCATCACCACACCCTCAAAAGCCCCTCTCACCTCCTTGGAAGAAGAACCCATGCCCCACCCCATAGTGGTGAACACTCCAAACCCACTCTCCACCTTGGAGAAAACCCAAGTCCAAATTGAAGAAGAAATAACACACGAGGGTCTTCACCTTACATCACCATCTCTAGTTGGAGTCAATCTCATCTTAGGGAAAACCCTTGATAGTTGGCTAAAGAAGAGCCTAATAAGAGAGATCATGGCCCCCGATTTCCCACCCATGAAGGAAAACCATCCCATAGTGCCCATCTCCTCTTATCACACCACAATCCAAGCATCTTATCAAGTTGAGACCTTAGAAGATTTTCTTAGAGGCTTAGCATGGCAAATTGAGTTCACTAGCATGTTGACCCCTATGGCCGAACAACCTAGGAGCCTTGGCCACCTACACCTATGCATCGGGTTTATCACCTCGATTTGCACCATTGGTTGCTACACTAGCGACCTCCTTCTATTCCTCCCTACACCCGATGAGCCCAGCCTTCTCCTCAATTTAGAGCTACTTATCTTGGGTAGAGAGCCAAACCCTCCCTTCATGGCCGACCCACCCACCAAGAACTTTGGCCCCATTGTCTCATTAGAGGAGGATGACCCACCACTACTTGAAGATCTTGAGGACATAGGGCCCCTCCCCCTCGATAACCCTTTTTATGATCCCTTTGATCCCTTCCAATGGGGGTCAAAGAACCCATGGGACCCAACCATCTTATCCACCACCCACCTTTCCCTATCCCAACCCACCATGTTTGATCCAATCCACCCCATCCTAGACCCGGGTTACACCTTGGGAGCCATGACCTTGGGCCACATATCCCTAGGAAATAAGGTTGTGCCCCACCCCATGATGACCACCTTCTTAGATCCATTTGATCCTTTCCAATGGGAGTTCAAAAGTTATCCCACACCTATACACATGGAAGTCACCTTTGGGAAAAGCATGTATGTGTCTAGGCTTACCACACCCCTTGGCATGAACACTATGTTGGGTCCATTCTTTCATATCACCCACATGTCAAGTAGAAAGTATGAGTGGTCCATATTCGGAGGTCATGGTCCTCCTTCATTCATCATGGGTCTTAAGCATGTCAAAGGCATCTACGGATGTCCGGGTCCCCCGATATTTATCACCAATTTGCATGATAGGGCCACCTACGGGTGCCCCGGCCCACCTAGGCTAACCAAAGTCTACACTGTATCATTACACGATAGGTCTACTTTTGGTTGTCCCGAGTCACCCATCACCCCTAGAATGTCTGCATTCACAACATTGCATAAAGAGATCCGCAAGCACATTAGCAAGAAGAATGTGACTTATAAAAGGCGAGCCGACTCTCATCGACGTCACCAAGAATTCCATGAGGGTGACTTTGTGATGGTAAGGACGGAGAGGCTCTCCCCGGGAGCCATCTCCAAATTGAGGCCACGTGGGGCTGGTCCCTTCCAGGTCCTGAGGCGCATTGGTGCAAATGCCTATGAGTTAGATCTCCCCGAGGAATATGGGGTAAGTCCCACATTCAATGTCGCCGACCTAGTGCCATACAAGGGACCCACGGTGGTACGTAGTGAAGATATTGAGCCTATTCCCTCTGTTGAGAGAGCACCCACCCGTGAGGAGAGTCCACCAGCCAAGAGAGCCCAGCGTGAGCGCATTGAACGAATATTGAATGAACAGGTCATTACCACCAGGAGCAAGGTATACGAGCGCTATCTCGGCAAGTGGATGGATCGGTCTCGTTTCGAAGACTTGAGGGCAGTACCACTTCTACACCTTCCAAGGAGGGAAGGACACTTACTCGACGGAGTTGAGTTCTCCGCACCCCGGGAGTATGATGAGGACATCACCTCCCATGCCCACGTTCACAGCTCGTCTCCTCGCCCCGGTTGCATCCGGCATGGTCTAGTTATTTAATTTTGAGTCCTATGTAATTTTTATTTGAGTCATTTGATGTATTTTCCCTTTTATTTGAGTCATGTTCCTAGGTCTTGTGTTTATTTCCCTAAGTTTGAGTGTAATTAGGTTGTCTAGTTAGCTATTGGGCCCAATTCATTGGGCTTGGCCCAAGGGCTCCCCCCTACCCCCTCGGTTATTTGTCATTAAGTCAATTGTCAGGGACTTTTGTAGAAATGTGGGTTTCCTATA
The DNA here is from genome assembly GCA_022559845.1 of Amorphophallus konjac. NCBI lineage: Eukaryota > Viridiplantae > Streptophyta > Magnoliopsida > Alismatales > Araceae > Amorphophallus > Amorphophallus konjac. Next base: position 295,252,245 of record CM040120.1, read on the forward strand.
TATAGGACCCCATTCCCCCCATTTCAACTTAATGAATCAATGAATGAAAAAAATGCCATTTTGTGAGTTCTATCTTTATTTTTATGGTGGAGTGAATCCATTAGTGAGGTGAGAAGCCTTAGGGAGAGAATCCCACCCATCCCTCTCTTAATCTCTCTCTTTCACTCCCCTTTCTCTCTCCTCCACACCCAATTTCAAAAATTTTCTCTCTCCTCCCTTCCCAACCACCACTCTCCCACCTACCCCCATTAAAGGCCACTCCCCTTCCCCACACATCCCATTACTCCACCCCCTAGTCCCAAGGGAGCATCCCCAATCACTAAGCCACCCTCCAACCACCTCATCCCTTTCCCAAGCACCCTTCCCTCTCCCCCATGCAACCCTCCACCTCCCAAGACCATTTGAATTTGAATATTCCCTTCCCTCCATAGCCCAAAGTCGCCCAACTCATTTCCCCATTGAGTAGGCCACCCCCATCCCCTTCCCTCCACTCCACTCTACCAAGAGCAGCCACCCCATCACCCTTCCTCCACCTTGGCTGAGAGCCTGCAGAGAACCAGTGGAGTGCAGCAGCTACCCCGTCTTCCCCTTGGCATCCCTGGAGGTCCAAGAGCTATTTTCGAGAGCGTCTGCCTATCTTCTTCGCAACGGAAGTGGTTTCGTTGTCGTCCGAGCACCGTGCTGCCCGGGAGAGCCGTTCTCCCTCGACTGCGTGAAGCTCTCCTGACAGAGCACCTAAACGTGATTGGAAGCTCTGCCATGACAAATCCAGCGTGAATCAAGACAAGAGCCCTTCTGCAAAGTTTTTTCTCCTTCTGTCTACTTTCAGAATCAAGAAGCGGAACTCCGTTCAGCATTCTGTAGCAGGAGTTATCAATTTTCTCCCTCAGCCACGCGGTTCTGCTTCCCACAGTCTGCACCGACTTATCGTCATTGTTTAGAGTTTCATGGTCTTTTCCGGCATCTTTTGGCTTCCCTATCAATTTTTTTGCGAAGAAAACTCGTCTATGGTTCCAACGAGTCCAACGGTGCTCGATTCTGAGTTCGGGAGCTGTCGGGGCAACCTCTGCAACTTGCTGTTGGAAACCAGGAGCTATCAGTCCGAGAATCTGCCTCCTTGTTCGGGGCTCCACCCAGACCAGCATCGATGACAGAAGAAATTAATAAAATTTGGACGACTTCCCCGGCCTACTACGAAGATTTTCCAGGTGGTTTCATCCCCAACAAAATTCGGTAGCAGTTGCAGCAGTCAATTCATCAGTCTCCTGTCAGCACCCACAGAACTGGCCAGAATCGGCAACATCCCATCTTCGGTGTTCCCTTCTCAAATTCCCCTCCCCGCTTGGCCGGCTGAAGGCCCCTCCCTGTGTGGAGGTAGTGTTTGGATGTAACTATCATCTTCCCTTCCCTACGATCCCCCCCTTGCATGGGGTGTAGTGTTGTAATAGCTTAAACAGGTCAAGCTACCCTGGCGCGGCGTGTGGGGAACCCACACTTCCCCGCTCGCCTTCGTCTCCGAGCGGGATTGGTTTCTTCAAACCGGTCGAGTGAGTGCTCCAAAACTTTGCTCTAATTCATACTTGTTCTTTCAATATTAGTTCATAAACTCCGCTGGCCGTGACGAGAGCCCGATCCTTAAGCTCATTTGCTATAAGTGATCATCGTGGGAAGAGAGTGGAACCCGTGGCCTTTGGCACTTCGTCGGACCCTTGATTTGGGCAGCCATACCCTTGGGGAATCAAACCTTGGCCTTGCTGGCCCTCTACCAGTAATGGCCTAGCCCACACAACCTCCCCTTGGCATTGCCAAGTTACCCCGGGTCTTAGTGAGCATCGGGTGAGCGGTTGCTATTATCGGTCCGTTTTGAATGCTTAATTGTGCTTGCTTGTTGAGTCCTAGGTTGTGTCACATCAGATGGAGATAACAACTAATATTGATCAATGACCGGAATATTTTTTTTCGACCGATGGAAGGCTATTGTTCAAAGATCGAATCTGTGTGCCGGATCATGCCGACACTAAAAAACTGATCAAGGAAGAAGCTCATAAGGCAAAATATGCTATTCACCCTGGTGCTACCAAGATGTATCAAGATTTAAAGAGAAATTTTTGGTGGCCCAATATGAAGAGAGAAATAGCGGACTTTGTATCTCACTGCCTCACTTGTCAGCAAGTCAAGGCGGAACACCTAAAGCCCACTAGTAAACTACATCCCTTCGAAATTTTCGAATGGAAGTGGGAGACTATAGGGATGGATTTCATCATAGGTTTGCCTAAGACAAGAGGTGGACATGATGGTATATGGGTGATCATAGACCGATTGAATAAATATGCAAACTTTCTACCTATCAAAAGTTGATGGTCTGTGGATATTCTAGCATCCTTATACATGAAGGAAATTGTCAAGCTACACGGTCTCCCTGTCACCATTATTTCTGATCGAGACCCTCAATTCACATCACAATTCATGAAGGGTCTACAACATTCATTAGGGACACGACTCAATTTTAGCACTGCTTTTCACCCACAAACAGATGGACAAACTGAGAGAACAAATCAGGTGGTAGAAGATATGCTCAAGGCATGTGTTATTGACTTTGGTGGGAGTTGGCATGACCATTTACCTCTAGTAGAATTTGCCTACAACAACAGCTATCAAGCTAGCATCCAGATGGCACCATTTGAGGTGTTATATGGAAGAAGTTATTGCTCACCTATTTATTGCAATGAAGTTGGGGAAAGATAACTTCTAGGCCCTGAAATCATCAGAGATACTACCGAGAAGATAAAGCTTATTCGAGAGAGACTCCATATGGCTCAAGACAGGCCAAAATTATATGCTGACAATAGAAGGCGAGATGTGAAATTCCAAGTAGGAGATCACGTATTCCTCAAGGTTTCTCCAGGTCGAGGTATTCGAAGGTTCGGCACTAAAGGCAAGCTCACTCTGATATACATCGGCCCTTTTGAAATTCTTAAAAGGGTTGGCGAGGTCACATATCGATAGCTTTGCCCCCTCAATTAACTGGAGCCCATGATGTATTTCATGTTTCTATGCTCAAGAAGTACGCCTATGATCCTTTCCATGCCATAAGTCATGACGACCCGGTGATCAAAAAGGATATGACATATGAGCAAAAGTCGATCAGAATCATCGATCATGAAGTGCATCAACTTCGAAACAAAACCATTCCTATGGTAAAAGTCCGATGGAATAAGAACACTGACCAAGAGGCAACGTGGGAAACTGAAGAAGCTATGCGCAAGAGATCTTCGAAATTATTCGACTGTAAGTATACTCTCCGCAAAACCCATGCAATGAATTTGGAGATCAAATTCTTTTTATGTGGGGGAGGGTGTAACACCCTAGAAATTTCTAAGAATTTTTTTAGTTTTAAATGTAATTTATTAAACATTTAAAAAGGCTTAATGGGCTATGGGTTAAGTAATTGAATCTAAAATTAACCAAAGGACAAAGCCCACTTAAGTTAGGCCCATAGACCAATTTCCAAGGCTATTAGGCCCAAGCCCACACCTAGAAACGTCATTAGGATAATTCCCTAATTTAATAAGATAAATAGGGATAATTAGGAAGCAATTTGAATACCATTCAAATTTTGGCACCCTGGATAGTAGCGGTCTATTGCAAGACCGCTACTTGATGAAAATGGTCCATTGGAGACTGCTACCATGTTCCATGAACACAAGTCAGAGAAGTGTGGAGAAATGGGATTTCACCCACTCTAATCCCTTCAATTCGATACTATCTGACATGGTAACTTAGTCTAGGACTCTAGAGGATCGATCTTACTTCAAATTAGGACTTCTAAATTGATCTAATCCTAAGCCCTATGCCAAACTCTATAAATAGGCGTCAACCTCGACCTGCGTAAACCTTACTTTGGGCTCACATAGTTCGAAGGAATGGGATCATCTTATTAGGGTAAGTCTTTAAAAGATTTTGTTCCTTTTAGTTTTATCTAACTCTCCTCCAAATTCCATGATAGGCGATCAAGCAATCGGAGAGCTAGGGCGTCCAAAAGTTGTTGTTTCTCTGTAAACCACGTAGGAACAGGTGTGTTCTCCTACTAAAGATTAGGAGGTTAGGGACCCAAATCGAGGTGTTTTTTTGTTCATCCTTTAGAATAAGTGGTTCCTCGATATATCTTCCCGTCACCCTCCAAATTTCAGGAATTTAGGATGAGAGGATAAAGAGTTAGAGTATCTAGAAGTTAAAAGTTCCACACAGGACGTGTAAGAATTTGGATCTCCTTCCAGCAACAAATTCAAAGTTTAGAGCCCAGTATAGAGGTATGTTATCTCATGAAAAGGCTTAAACATCAAGATAGGAGTAAAAGCCCTCTGTTTTCCTGTGACTTCATACATCATACACGGAGTATTTCATGGTTTACTATGACTGTGCAATTAGGTTTTGACTGCATGCATACCCCTACATCCTTACGTAAAAGTTAGAAACTTTGGCCAAATTCATGCAAATCTGTGCGTCTTCATGTTTCAACCATGTTCTATCATGCTTTATCCTTTAGTTTATATAATTTCCATGCATCTATTGCTCTAGATTAGGCCCTGTACTTCGATTTTCATTTTTGTTTATAGCAGACAAAAAATGGTCTCACAGAGACCGCTATCATTAAATAGCGGTTCCCAAAAGACCGCCACTTCATATAAACTGTCCTTCCTACACAGTATTCTTCTTTCTATGCTCTACTTTCTGTTCAGTCAAAACAGATTACAGATCAAGCCTTATAACTATGTGTTAAGCTTAAATTTTTAGGTCATATTCCTAGTTATGACCCTGGATTCTTGATTTTGGTTATATTGTGTACCAACTATGATGGATTTCATATCTTACATGTTTCATAAGCTTATTTTAAACTCATGTTAATTTCATGCCAAAACTATATATTCTTTTATTAAAGTTATTTCATATGGTTTATTGAACTTGATTCATTGATGATTTGATTATTGTGTCTATGCATTTCGCTCTCATCTTTGAGTCTTTCTTAAGTACATGGCATGTATTCTGGTATGATGTCATTAGTTACACTTGCACTTGATAGGCACACTCTCTTGGACTTGTGATCTTCCCTGTTGGATATTCCTTCCACCGGACTAGGTGATCATGTTTCATGGCCTCCGTAAGTCTCCGCGAGCCTGGGATTCCCACTAGGACGCCGAGCTGGTTGTACCATAAAAGCACAATGGATTCGAAAGCACCTATCTTACCGGCATTTTTCTGTACCCGGGATAGATAGCGGCCCTCAGGAGACCGCCACCTTCTGGTAGCAGCCATCCCATGATCGCAATCTAGTTCCATCACTCACTGTGTCGACTCCTTCTTGTCATGCGTCGACTCATCTGGATAGCGGTCTCGACCTGACCGCAAGTTTCAAGAAACGGTCCAGACATGACCACTTTCTTCCAGTTTGTGACTAACCCTAGGTTTGACCCAAGGGTTGATCATATTCTAATCATAGATGGCCCTTTGATTATCTGGAACCCAACATCTTATTCATTAAAATTATTAATGGACTATGAAAATAATGAATGTACCGTTATACTGCCGGATTCCTTCCGTGGCATGACCTTGTTCTTAATTCGACATTGAACTCGCATGTTCATAATTGGTGCATTCTTACCTTGATTTTGTTATCATGAACTTATTATTTGGATTGTGCGTTATTGGCCGAAACTTTATTTATATCTCGTGGAAGTACCTTGATTCATAACTTGAAGATGCAAGAGTCCAAGTGCTCGACACTAGCCCCCTTGGCAGATGGCCGGAAACATACTATAAACCATGGGGTATGATGAACACTGGCGTCGCATTACGTCGGGAGTACTTTTTTTTATAGACGAGTGAAAACCATGAGGCACATTAGGAAATTATACATTCTTGTTACATGACTTTCTAGTGCAAAGCCTTTATGGTTATGAAAAGTACATTCTCATTACATTCTAGTACATTCACGTTACATGAAAGACCACTTGATATTTTTGCTTGATCAAGTTCTCATTCTACATGAATTCTCATGTTTCTATACCGTGTTACTTGTATTGTTACTTTGTTTTATCGCACTTTGCATTACTACCGTTCATAGAGCTAAAATGTTAACTACTTAAACTTGCCTTCATGTTGATACAAAGATACTTACTGGGAAAGTATGCTCATTCCCTACTTTTTCAATCCTTTTTAGGACATTCTAGCTGGTCGGATTCGGGCTATTAAAGTGGCGGATCCGAGAGTGAATGAAGAAAGAGCGAAGCCTTAGCTTGTCATTAGTTTTTAATTATGTCATTGTAATTTTATCTTTTTCTTGAATCTAGAGTTAGAAAAGAGTCAGGAGTGAGATGTAACCTTGTGTTTTGATTATTATTCAATAAACTGTAAGTTTTTGAGTACATGACCTTTTTGCATTCCTCTTTTACATGTGAATGTTAGCGCTCTGATTGTCTTGCTAGCGTGAGGCTTATCTTGTTGACTGTTCATGTTCCTGAACTACTTTCGCTGCATAATCTCGGGGCGTGACACAACCAAGGCTACGATCCTGAACCTGTGGGTTATGGCGCCACCAGGCTTTCGTTGCGGACTCTGATCGACACGCGCAAACACCACAATGACTCGGGATCTGCCCTCTCAACAAACCTTAACTCGGCTGGCTAACATCAAAAAATAGTGTAAGGAAACCTCCATTACCTCGAACACAGAGCACTTATTCTCTCTCTTAGTTTAGCACTCCCCCTACAACTCCATAGGCTCCGATCTCCAACACATCAGGAATCACAACACTAGCCACGAGTCATCACAAGCATAGCCCAACTGGCACACATCCTTCCAGAATGATGCCAACACACCCTTACACATCAGGGGATGGGCAACGCTTCTCACGAGCAACCACATTGCCAGAATATAAAACACGTCTCGCACTGACTTCATGGCACACAAGAGGAGGCCAACCAATCCGAATGCACAATGCAAGACGACGAAACTTAGCAAAATGTGATCTCTCCAACCAAGGAGAATCCAGTAAACCTCCTACAAATCAGGAGACTTCCATGCTTGACCTGACCTTGAACCTCGTGCATGTTGGGAACTGCACCTTCTTGCACTAGAAAGAACCATCACTTCCGTCAGGTCAGCGCCTCTGACAGCACTCACCAAGTGTCCCGTCGGACCCACTCACAGCATCTCCCGGTGCACCATCATTGCAATTCCCCGAACTACAACTTGCCATGCCTCGAGCACTGGCTCCGCTAATCGCCAGCCACAATCTACCACATCGGTTGAGCTAGCCGCTACCGCATACTCCTTACCTATGCCTGCCTTTGATCCAGGAACCATGAACACGCCAAAACACTTACTGAGGAGCGAAGAAACCACAAAAGATGCTAGGCTTGAAGGATACCTCACCTCTAGCCATCAGACATGATTCTCTTGAATCTGTCCTTGCTAACACCAATCCATACTCAGGAGCTGCTATCGCGCGGACCACCACGCCAAGAGCCGTAACACGAACCATGATCAGCACCTGCCAATAATCATCTTCTAGTCTTGAATCTGCCACGAACCTTCACATCTCACCTGCTGGCTCACATGGCACATCAAAGGCAGTGCACAATGGCCCCAAAATCCACAATTTGGGCCACGAACCAAGCCACCGCCACACGATCTCGAACCAAATTCAGGACTAAAATACCCCATTCACACAAAAAAGTGCAAGACTCAGAACTCACTGAGACATCTCTGCCCAATCCTACCTCAAGATCTGTAAAATAATCAGGACTAGCACGTCAACTCCAACGTCACAGAGCATGACAAGAACGTTGGGCTCAACAATCAGCAGCGTATCTGGAAGATCCTCCGCTCGCCCGAGCGCATCTCTCGATCAGGGCATCCAATCTGCCACCTCAAACCACGATCTCAACACCTCAGGGTCTAGCTAAACCTCAAGTCGGGGTGGCCAAAATGACAATAACTCCCTCAGAGCACACGCTTGGCCACCTAACCACGAACAATCCTCACCAGCCACCTGATCTCGCCACAGATTCCTCGAACAGAGCACCACAGCCTCAAAACTGCCGACAAATTCTGCCCAACGCAGCACAACTAGGGCCACCACCAATGGAAAAGAAAGCTCTCTATCTTACTCTTCAGGCCCCAGGCCAGCACTCCGACGAAAATAGCAACCGCTTCCATAGCGCCAACACCGCGCACTCTAGCTCTCACGTGAGAAACCAAGCAGTAAATAAACACAAAACCCTATGCCAGCTGCCGACTGTACTGGACCTTATTGACTATGATCACTGCAATCATCTCAAATTCCCATGTACACTCCATAACCACTCACTCTTATACCACCTGTAATGACCCAAGATCTAGATACCGGGAATAACCCAATACCATTTTAATCCTGGCCCGCCTCCCACGTGTCGGAGGGCTCAGAAGGGTTAGAAAGGAGTGTGGACATACATCGAAATATAAAATAAAGCTGGAACAACAATATATAATAATAATTAAATAAACTAACTACAGAGTCTAGTCTAAATAAAAGTACAGTCTACACGAATGGAAACGTACTCAATGCCGAGTGAACACTCGGCCCGGTGAGCTGGCAACTAAAAACCTCCGCACTGCACCTCCGAACCTCGAGGAGGAACCGCTACACCTAAAAAGTAGGGGGTTAGCGTCATCTCATTGGCTCAGTAAGGGTCCCGTGGAACCCCACCACAACAACGGCGGTGACAAATAGCACTAACAGAACAACAACAAATGAAGGAGTAGCAACAACAACAATAGCAGAAGAAACAGCCGTAACACGGTAACCGATGAAGCCATGGCTCTATAAACTACTCTTAACGTTACAAAAAGCACGACCCGATCCCATAATTGAGGGACTCCTGAACAAATGGCAGACCCTAGCTAAGCCGCCAGAAGAAATGTCATGACAACCTTGTCGTGAAGGTCTGCCTTCACAGGCGATGACCAACCCAAGACCACAAGGTCCGGGGAACTAGTCATGACCTCGCAGTCGTGAACCTTACACCGTCTAGGGAAAAAACCTACATAACCCTACCAAAAACCCTAGGCCTCTACGTCGAGAAAACATGAGGAAACTTCCTGAAAATCACGTCCTATAGACGGGAAACAGAAACTCGAGTCACCAGAATCTCACGTCACGTGACGGGAGTACCTGCCCACCAGAAGCAAGGTTGGATACGTCCACTGACGTCTTAATCCGCTTCCCAGGAGTCTCCCACGCCCCAGGCGACACTAAGACACCGTACTAGTAACCACACAACAAGGGTCTAGTTGAGGTCATGCTCATCAGCATGCGTCCGAAGTCCCCGACCACGTGTGCACACACTAACTGACTGCGCTACGTTAGGCCCTCTAGCTGATTTTCCTCCCGGCCCAAACTCGAGCCGCCATAATGGGAGGCCCTATGACAATCAGCCTAAAATTGTCACTCTCGAGTGTAGCTCTCCACCTACTCCCTGCTAGGTCGACACAGGAGTGCCCAGGCAGCTATGACTAGTGGGGGGTCACTAAACGTGAACACGGAAAGCCATGCATGCACCTATCACAAGTAACATGGAGTACTAGGTGGCTTAGGGCCACCGGACTCTGGACAGTCCACTAGACCTACTAAACCCTACGGTCCTTGAGTCACGGGACTCATGTCAAGACTATTTTACAACACGGCATCTATGCCGTCAATCTGCCTTACTCCTACGGTCAAAAACCACGGTGAAATAATCCTTAACGCAGCTCATAACTGCCGAGTTCCATTCCCTTTTCAAGGGAAGCCCGAGAAACCTTCACCCTTAGGCTGGATCATTGAACTCACGGTTCTTAGGCCATACCCATGGCCGACACTGAAATCACTTTCCATATAAGCTAACGATGTGCGGGAATAGCCCTTCGTACTCATACCGAGACACGGTGACTCGATCAAGCATAACCTGAAAGCCCAGAATGCACAGGGTCACCCAGACCCTTTAAACTCATAGGCACGCTAATCAAGGTAACACGGTACCTCTAGACTCCCAAAAATATGGTCACGGTACCCCCAGGATGTCCGAGACATCCACGGGGCCATAGGTCGACCAATGGGTCACAACTGGGTCGACTGGGGGCCAAAACAAGCAAGCCCACTACATTTCGGTCGACCACACCCCTTGGGTTGGTCGACCAAAAGGGGCCGATCGACCAACCAAACCTTGGCGGTTGACTGGCCCACAATAGGGGGGAGCTCTACCCTGGTCAGTCGACCGAACCAAGCTGCTTGGTCCACCGAACTGGGGTAGAGTCCCAGTCCCGTAGCGAACGCCGTCGATCTACCAAACCCAATTGGTCGATCGATCGAAAATGGTAGAGACCGTTCTGAACCCCAGCTAGGGGCCCTGTTTCCATGCCCACTCGATCCCAATCGAGGGAGAAAATAATGGGGACCATCCTCTGGGTCCCAAAACCCAAGAATGGAAGGAAATAAACGGCAAAACGTCGATCGATCCGACAAAACCGCCACATGCCCTAAAACATGATTTTTAACCCCCGGTGTGAAATAAACCACTCTCGGCTCGCCTCGGCATACCAAATCCACGGGAAATGAACTACAGGGGCCAAGGATCCATCCCCCTACGTCCACCGAATATTACGTGCACCGAGGATGCCGTTTCCATGCGAAACGCCTCACGAAACCCCATCGGTGTCCCAAACTCGCGAACGAGCTCCACGCCTCGCCACACCCCGTTCCTCATCCCGTCCTCGCCCATTCGCCGCCCTCATGCCGCCTCAGTCTCGCCCTCCTCACCACTGTCGCCCGCCTGGAGAACAGGGGAAGTGAAAGAGAAGAGAGAGGGAGAGAATGAGAGAATGGGGAGAGAGGGGGGTGAGGTTGGTTTATATATAAATCAATTTGGGATTTTATAAATTCAAAAAATACAAAATTAGAAAAAAGTCATTCCCATGATCCTGGAAAAATGCACAATGCGCCTGCAACATCTTGGAGCCCAGCAACACACCGGTTCACCCTACATAGGGGTCCGCAAGCTCGACAGCCAAAAGCCCAAGTAAGTCATAAAACACGTTTTGGGACTCACAAAGGCGCTCCGAACTCACGGATTCTGATCCAAAAAAATGAAAAAAATCTGGGGCACTACAGGGATGGTCCGAAACCATTGGTGCGCTCCGTCTGACTAATCAGACGATGTGGGTATCGGGTCGAGACTAAAACCCGCTGTGCCATAACGGTCATGGCGTTAATTACATCTCCGTAGAGGAGAGAAAACCTTTGATTAAACGCCAGGAGAATGGGCCCTCGGGCCTGGGATTGATATTGATAAAGAGAAATAATGAAAATTTTGAATTTTAGTGAAACATCCCCCATCAAGGGGTAAACATTTGAACAAAGCCGGTCATTAATTGACCAATTCATGTTTGGACAAGAGTCCCAATTTATTAGCAAATATCTGCCAGGAGCATGGCAAGCTTGATAATCAGAAGTAGATCCTAATAAAAATATGTTTGACGTAGCGGATTGTTGGCCTAGAGCAAGGTCAGACCATGACCATGATGCATGGGATGACCCCAAGGTTTAAGCATGACCTGCGTGTTGTGTCTCTTAGGCACAAGCATGTGCTATGTTGCTTTGATAACAGCAATGTTATTGTGTTCTGATGATAGCAATGCTATTTTGTTTTGATGATAGCAACACAGTGAGTGCTTTGGGTATTGTTTAGACAGCATCATGAAATGTGTTTTGATATGATGATGGCATGTTGATCTGAATGCATATGACTTATTATGTTCTGTGGAGAATGCATGAGTGTGCCCTGTCTGATCTATTCATTGCTATAGTCTATGCGTTTAGCATACTCTGCATCAGTGGCATTTGTTGTTTATATAGATGCATTGCATTCTGTCAGATGTCATGTTTCTGCATGTCTCACTTTGTGCATAGGCTAGACAGCATTGGCCAAGTCTATACATTGGCGGTCGGTTGCAAAGTCTACACATCAGACTGCATTGCACTTATTCATGGCTAAGAGTCTATACACTGGACTGTGTCATTGTGCATCATGCAAGTCTATACATTGGACTATCATTCAAGCCTATACATTGCATTGGCTAAAGTCCGTTTCATTTATAGTCTAAGGCAAGGTCTACACGTTGCTACAGTAACGCAAGTCTATACATCGTCCGTCTCAGGCATTGTCTTAGGATAAGTCTGTACTTTGGACTGTCTCATTCAGCGTCTCATGGCATGAAGTCTGTACACTCGATTTGCCTTTGATTCGGTCAAGTGTGTACATTCCTTCACTATAGCTTTCACGTATCCAAGTCTACACACTTATTCCTTGTGCTGCTTCACGCATAAAGTCTATACACTGGGTTTGATGCCATGTCTATACATCGACTGGCAGTCTTCAGCTAAGTGTATTCTTTGCTTCATAACATGAAGTATATACATTGCATGATCTTTTAATCAAGTCCATACACTGAGCAAGTACATGCATTGTCAGCCTGTCGAGTGAAGAGTCTACACATTGGTTGTTCACAAGTCCCTATAGTTCAAAGTCTGTACACTGCATTCTAATTCAGCGAAGTCTCTTCATTGCATATAAGCATCAAAGTATGTACAGTGGTGTGTACATCCACCAGTGAACACATCAAGTCTATACACCGCATGTGTTCATCTGATTTTCATGAAGTCTATACAATGCAATGCATAAACTTAGAACTGATGACTTTATTTCATCTGTCTGACAGGGACTGAAGAGGCTAATGAACCCCTTAACGCAAGAGGGCTAAAGACATCAAATTTCTGCTACTGGAACACACCAATGCGCAACACCTTGATCAAGTGGCGTGAACGCAGTAGTTCAAACAATCAAGAAAGAAGCTTGTGGATTACTCTAGTGCGTCAACGCATTGATCATGTAGCGTGGACGCAGCAGTTCAAGTATCTTTTATTACAGCCTCTGGAGTACATTGGCAGCATCGACGCTGCAGCTCCATGCGTCAATGCAGCATGCTGAGAGCGTCAACGCAGCACGTCTATCTGCTGAAGACCTGCTCTGGAACGCATCAATGCGTCAACACCACGGGTTGGAAGCGTCGACGCTAGGCTGTTTGTTCACTAGAACGTATCCATGCTTCAACGCCATTGCTAGACAGCGTCGACGTAGCCATTGAGCCTGATAGGCATCTAGTTCGGAGACAGTTTAGAAGGTTAACGCTTGAGTTCTTAGCGTCCACGCAGCATGCAAACAAGCCAAACTATTAGTTGCAGAAACACACCACTGCGTCAACGCTTTAGCCTAGCAGCGTCAACGCAGCATGTCTATCCGCCACCAAATACATTGATCACTGGACTGCCGATGCCGATGCGTCAACGCAGCAAGCTGATGGAGTCAACGCAGCAGACTTGAGGTTCATAGGTTGAAGATCTCTGAAGGTTGCGTCAACTCTTTGGAGCAAGTGGGTTGACGCCATCTAACTCCTGTTGCTGAGCGTACTGGTGCTGGGCACGTGATCCGAGGATAAGAACAGTGTCCAGATGAGGACACGTGTACTGACAGCATGCTGGATGCTGCCACGTGGTCCGAATTCTTAGGGCGGGAACTGTGAAAGCCACACACGCCCTGGCTGCTGCTGCTGCTGCTGGTATATAATGAAGCCTTCGTCTTTAGATGGAGGTTGATCGTGATCGAAGCCAGAGAGCAGAAGCTGAGAGAAGAAAGGGAAAAAGAAGAGAGAGCTTCCACGATCCAGCAGAAGAAAAGAAAAAGAGAAAGAGAGAAAAGGAGAACAGAGATCGTGATCGAAGCCAGAGAGCAGAAGCTGAGAGAAGAAAGGGAAAAAGAAGAGAGAGCTTCCACGATCCAGCAGAAGAAAAGAAAAAGAGAAAGAGAGAAAAGGAGAACAGAGATCGAGAGAAGAAGAGAAGTGCAGCAGAGAAGAAAGAGAAAGAGAGAGAGTGAAGAAAGAGAGTGAGATCGAGGGAGATCTGTTCTTGATGGACTGTGGATCAAATCCAGGCCATCCAACTCTTTAAGAGCCACATTGTGCTTTACGTTTACAGCCTTCCGATGCTGTTATCTTGTTTTTTGTTTTCTATCTTACATTTTCGTTCAAGCTGTTAGTCAGCGGTTTGCAGAGGAGGACTCCTCTGGACAGCAAGCTGTGTTGCTCAGCGGGCAGTGGAGGTTTCCACTAGACGGGTAAGCTGTAATCCCCAGCGGTTGCAGTGGTGGATTCCACTGGACGGCAAGCTGTGAGGCCCAGCGGTTGTAGGCTAAGCTGTATTGCCCAGCGGACGCAAGCTGTGTTGCGCAGTAGTAATCTACACTCGGGTTGAGTGTGGGGTGGATGTAGGTCAGCTGGACCGAACCACCTAAAAACCCCTTGTGCATTGTGGTTTGTTTTGTTCTATTGTGCTTCCGCTAGATGAATGCATAGGGGCGCTCCATGTGTTTGGATTTTGGTTGAGAAGAAGAGTTAATTAGTCTTCTTAGAATGTTTTAATTTGTCAAGAGAGCAAAATTCTAGTTGAGCGATTCTTGTCTAAATCAGCCTAGTTGGCATTCTAGTGATCTCACTGTATGCTTGTTTTGCTCTGCAACTGATTATTAGCTTTTAAGCTTGTCTAGTTTGTGAACTAGTAATTCTAGTGAGCATCATATTTTAATTGGGCGAAAGATTTTAAAAGGGCTATATTCATTCACCCCCCCTCTGAATACTGCATCGAACCCAACAATTGGTATCAGAGCGGGTCTCTGACTAAACAGATCTAACAATCTGCAGAAGATCCTGCTAGTCCTTGGTGCATTTCAGAGTGTGCCTTCAGTGCTCGATATTTTGTTTCATCGACTTGTGCATTGCTTTGCTCATCTGGTTCTGCTGCATTCCCTGTCATCTGGTCTACTGCGCTGAATCTAGTTGCCTCTTACTCAAATGGGTCGACCTCTGGTTTATGACGGTTCTAACTTTGATAGTTGGCTAGGAGGCCTATGTGTGTACGTAGACTCCATAGATCCCAAACTATGGAGGCTACTATCTAAAGGCCCACACAAACTACCTCATGATGAGACCAAGTGGTCCAAAGAGGATAGTATAAAGAACCGTGACAATGTCATAATCCTTAACATCTTAAGAGCTGCAATCAATACTGATATGTACCCTTTTGCTCTCAGGTGCACATCTGGAAAGGAAATATATGATAGAGTCGTCTCTGCGCATAATCAGCAAGGTGATAGCTGCTTGATGGCCAACCGGGATGATGAAGATGAGATCTCATCTTAGGTAAGCTCTGAATCAGATGGATACTCCTTTGATGAATTGATAGTGATGTATGAAGATTTGTTCAAAGTATCCAAGAAATTAAAATCTGAAAATAGAAGGTTGAAAAAGAGATGTGAACAGATTAACTCTAATGTTCCCTGTGAAAACTGTCAAAGACTAAAAACATCTCATGATATGTGCTTAGCTGATCTGAATATGAGTAAGGAACAAAGTTCTGTTTTGGAAAACAAAATTCATGAACTCACTGCCAAGATTTCTGAACTTGAAGATAAGCTGAATTCATTAGGAAATGATCAAATCTTAACTAATGAACTAGTTCAGAATGAACAAACTAGAAAGGAGAATGAAGAACTGATGTTGCTTAATTTTGCTATGTCTGAGAGACTCTTAATGCTTGAAAGAGGGAAAAGGTCAATTGAAAATGAATGTGAGAGAGTGACTACATTAATAGAAGAGATTAATAGCTACAAAGCCATTAATGTCTTACTTAATGAAAAGATCACAGATTCTGAATTCTCATTTACTCTCTCAAAAATGAAATCACTGAATTGAACAATTCTCTGTCTGAGTCATTTAAAAACAAAGAAAATTCAAAGGCTGCTTCTAAGAAGAAAGTCTCTGATGGAGGCAGTAAACAGGAAGAGAGAAAAAGAATGTATACAACCTTTGTGCGTAGCTCTGAGTTAGCTAGCACTTCAGCTTCTCTTTCATGTCTGCCTACTAATCAGATAGAAAAACAAAAGAAAACAAAACAGAATAAAACTTTGTATGCTGAAAATTCTCAGGCCAAACTGTCTCATGTTAAAAGAAGGAATGTGAAATGTTTCTACTGTGATAAATCTGGCCATGAGATGGATGTTTGCTTTGTCATGAGAAATGATGAATTGAAATCAGATAGAATTCATGCTAGGAATTCTAAATCAAAGAAACCTTCTCATGATCAAAAGAGAAGAATAAAATGTTTTTACTGTCACAGAGAAGGTCATATCATGCATGAATGCAGGTTAATGAAACATGATGACCTTTCTGCTAGAAAAATGCATGATAAACTGTTCCATGCTAAAAATCATGCATCTCATAAAAAGAACATTCAATGTTTTCATTGTGGCAAATTGGGCCACATGGTTGAAAATTGTTGGCATGCCCAGGGAAAGAAAGTCAATTTAAAACCTGTAAATTTCCCTGCAAATAAAACTGCTTCTGGTAAAAGAACCCCAGCATGCTCTCACTGTGGGAAGTATGGCCATACAGTCAAGGACTGTTGGCATGTTCAGAAGAATCATGTTAACTCCCATGTTTTTAAATTCCCTACAAAACATTTTGAAAAACTTACATGTTTTAACTGTGGGAAGCCAGGTCATAGAGCGGCTGATTGCTGGCTGGATGATTTTGGTAAACAGAATTTTAATTCTGGTAATGAACATGTTCATGCATATGCACTTAGAACTCCTGCTCATAGGAATGTGCATAAAATAAACTTCAGAACTGCTGCATCATGCCACTACTGTGGTCAGCTTGGTCATTCCATAAATAATTACTATCTGATGGAATTTGATGATAAACATGCGAAAAATCTGTTGAGAAAACCTGCTAGGAGTGTCAGGGTAAATACAGGACCCAAGACTGCTTGGGTCCCTGCAGAATCAAATTGATTGACTTGCTGCAGGTGTGCCTTGGAGGGAGAAATAAAAGGGGTTAACCAAGGCACTCAAAAAGAAAACACCAGGACTCAATTCAGGTCAGTTCCGAAATCTATTTTAAATTCCATTATCTGAAATTATGAGCATGAAAATTGTGAGTTTCATGTTGATTTGCTTGATTGATCGTTGATGATCTCTTCATGTACTGAGTTTTACTTTGCATATATCTGATGCTCTTCTCTCA
Organism: Amorphophallus konjac; assembly: GCA_022559845.1. Lineage (NCBI taxonomy): Eukaryota > Viridiplantae > Streptophyta > Magnoliopsida > Alismatales > Araceae > Amorphophallus > Amorphophallus konjac. Next base: position 295,269,456 of record CM040120.1, read on the forward strand.
CTGATTATTGCACTGAATAAATGGGCTGTTAGATGATCTGCACAATCTTTTTTTTTTCGGTCGATGCTTTATATGAACTTTATGTCAATGGACTGCATGCTTGTGGTTAGATGCATAAACTCAAATTGATTGCATAATTGCCTCATGTTTCATTATTGCATAGTCTGCATGTAGAATAGCCTAGTGCATAGCATAATCTTTGCATCATGTTGTCAGAGGGAGCTGAGAGTTTTTCTGTTCAATTCATTGAATCCTTGCTACTTCTCACTGTCCCCATCTAGTTCTTTCATATCTTTTGACATCAGACGCTCCAGGAACTCAATGCCTAGTGCTATCATTTTCTTAACCTTCACTGAACAACAGTTCTGTTTCTGGTTTAGTACATTGAGTTATGATTATTTCAATTGTTCTTTTATAAGAATCACTCTCACAAATTGAAAAGAACTAAAGGTTTAACCTTTATAAATTGAAGAGTCAAATGTCTGCCTTCAGAATCTGAGATAAAAGAAAAACTTTTATAGCTCCTAATCTTTGTCTCATTGTAAGATTAGAAAAAGTTTTTGTAATGCCTAATGTGTTGATCTGGAAATTTCTAGAAAAGGTGAATAAGAGTGTGTACTGTTTTTCAAACAATCACTCTAAAAGAATTAAGGGCAGCAGTAAATAAGATCATTAATGTTATGAACTGAACATAGTGACAGAGCAATGGCTGAATTGCACTGAGAAATTGTGATCTCCTCCAATGAAGCAGGAGAACTCATAGTCATGAAGTGCTTCAGAATATCTCTGTTCAAAGGGTCAAATCTATAGGGGGAGTTCTCACCAAGTAACTGGGGGTACTGGCCTCTGATCAAGGTGTACTCTTAATGTCAAAAGTGAAGACTATTCTTTGTGGGTTTTGATCTGAAATAGGTCTAGTAGTTTATGCCTAGTAATTGGGGGTACCTGCCTCTGATCAAGGTGTACACCTAATGTCAACAGCACAAATGCCACTGATCTATTTACTTAGTTCAGGTTCTGAAAAATTCAAACGTGCAAATCAAACTGTTGTAACCTTTCGAAAAATCAAAAGTCAACGAGTGAAAATTATTTTTATCAATACATGTTCAAGTTGCCTCTCTTGAATTTCCTTGTTTAATCACAAAAGGGTATTATTTCTGACTTATCTATTAATACCATGTGCCCTAGATTCATTGCTATAAATGGAATCTATAAACTCTTGTTCAGGGGTCAAATGTCTTACACTAGATTTATCACTGTTAAACCTGAATTTTTGTCAAAATTATATGTTGCTGATTCTTATACTTTAACAGTTGTTTATAATCATGCTTCCTTCTGAACCTATGATTCAGCTATTGTCAAGTGACCCTCCTACCTTCTCTTCCTTGTATATCTGTTCATATTCCTTCTCAAAGGGGGAGCTATTATTTAGGGGGAGAAATAATTTAGGGGAGTCTTACATTCAGGGGGAGAATGTTCTAGAGGAATTTGCATGCATAATGCACTTTGCACTCTTGTTTTTACTGTTTTTCTCTTTTTGATCATGTCAAAGGGGGAGAAAATCTTGTGTGTGACTCACTGTCACATTGTGTTGCCATCATCAAAAAGGGGGAGAATGTTGTGTCTCTTAGGCACAAGCATGTGCTATGTTGCTTTGATAACAGCAATGTTATTGTGTTTTGATGATAGCAATGCTATTTTGTTTTGATGATAGCAACACAGTGAGTGCTTTGGGTATTGTTTAGACAGCATCATGAAATGTGTTTTGATATGATGATGGCATGTTGATCTGAATGCATATGACTTATTATGTTCTGTGGAGAATGCATGAGTGTGCCCTGTCTGATCCATTCATTGCAATAGTCTTTGTGTTTAGCATACTGTGCATCAGTGGCATTTGTTGTTTATATAGAGGTATTGCATTCTGTCAGATGTCATGTTTCTGCATGTCTCACTTTGTGCATAGGCTAGACAGCATTGGCCAAGTCTATACATTGGCTGTCGGTTGCAAAGTCTACACATCAGACTGCATTGCATTTATTCATGGCTAAGAGTCTATACACTGGACTGTGTCATTGTGCATCATGCAAGTCTATACATTGGACTCTCATTCAAGCCTATACATTGCATTGGCTAAAGTCCGTTTCATTTAGAGTCTAAGGCAAGGTCTACACGTTGCTACAGTAACGCAAGTCTATACATCATCCGTCTCAGGCATTGTCTTAGGATAAGTCTGTACTTTGGACTGTCTCATTCAGCGTCTCATGGCATGAAGTCTGTACACTCGATTTGCCTTTGATTCGGTCAAGTGTGTACATTCCTTCACTGTAGCTTTCATGTATCCAAGTCTACACACTTATTCCTTGTGCTGCTTCACGCATAAAGTCTAGACACTGGGTTTGATGCCATGTCTATACATCGACTGGCAATCTTCAGCTAAGTGTATTCTTTGCTTCATAACATGAAGTATATACATTGCATGATCTTTTAATCAAGTCCATACACTGAGCAAGTACATGCATTGTCAGCCTGTCGAGTGAAGAGTCTACACATTGGTTGTTCACAAGTCCCTATAGTTCAAAGTCTGTACACTGCATTCTAATTCAGCGAAGTCTCTTCATTGCATATAAGCATCAAAGTCTGTACAGTGGGGAAGTGTGTACATCCACCAGTGAACACATCAAGTCTATACACCACATGTGTTCATCTGATTTTCATGAAGTCTATACAATGCAATGCATAAACTTAGAACTGATGACTTCGTTTCATCTGTCTGACAGGGACTGAAGAGGCTAATGAACCCCTTAACGCAAGAGGGCTGAAGACATAAAATTTCTACTGCTGGAACACACCAATGCGCAACGCCTTGATCAAGTGGCGTGAACGCAGTAGTTCAAACAATCAAGAAAGAAGCTTGTGGATTACTCTGGTGCGTCAACGCATTGATCATGTAGCGTGGACGCAGCAGTTCAAGTATCTTTTATTACAGCCTCTGGAGTACATTGGCAGCATCGACGCTGCAGCTCCATGCGTCAACGCAGCATGCTGAGAGCGTCAACGCAGCACGTCTATCTGCTGAAGACCTGCTCACTGGAACGCATCAATGCGTCAACACCACGGGTTGGAAGCATCGACGCTAGGCTGTTTGTTCACTGGAACGTATCCATGCGTCAACGCCATTGCTAGACAGCGTCGACGCAGCCATTGAGCCTGATAGGCATCTAGTTCGGAGACAGTTTAGAAGGTTAACGCTTGAGTTCTTAGCGTCCACGCAGCATGCAAACAAGCCGAACTATTAGTTGCAGAAACACACCACTGCGTCAACGCTTTAGCCTAGCAGCGTCAACGCAGCATGTCTATCCGCCACCAAATACATTGATCACTGGACTGTCGATGCCGATGCGTCAACGCAGCAAGCTGATGGAGTCAACGCAGCAGACTTGAGGTTCATAGGTTGAAGATCTCTGAAGGCTACGTCAACTCTTTGGAGCAAGTGGGTTGACGCCATCTAACTCTAGTTGCTGAGCGTACTGGTGCTGGGCACGTGATCCGAGGATAAGAACTGTGTCCAGATGAGGACACGTGTACTGACAGCCTGCTGGATGCTGCCACGTGGTCCGAATTCTTAGGGCGGGAACTGTGAAAGCCACACACGCCCTGGCTGCTGCTGCTGCTACTGGTATATAATGAAGCCTTCGTCTTCAGATGGAGGTTGATCGTGATCGAAGCCAGAGAGCAGAAGCTGTGAGAAGAAAGGGAAAAAGAAGAGAGAGCTTCCACGATCCAGCAGAAGAAAAGAAAAAGAGAAAGAGAGAAAAGGAGAACAGAGATCATGATCGAAGCCAGAGAGCAGAAGCTGAGAGAAGAAAGGGAAAAAGAAGAGAGAGCTTCCACGATCCAGCAGAAGAAAAGAAAAAGAGAAAGAAAGAAAAGGAGAACAGAGATCGAGAGAAGAAGAGAAGTGCAGCAGAGAAGAAAGAGAAAGAGAGAGAGTGAAGAAAGAGAGTGAGATCGAGGGAGATCTGTTCTTGATGGACTGTGGATCAAATCCAGGCCATCCAGCTCTTTAAGAGCCACATTGTGCTTTACGTTTACAGCCTTCCGATGCTGTTATCTTATTTTTTGTTTTCTATTTTACATTTTCGTTCAAGCTGTTAGTCAGCGATTTGCAGAGGAGGACTCCTCTGGACAGCAAGCTGTGTTGCTCAGTGGGCAGTGGAGGTTTCCACTGGACGGGTAAGCTGTAATCCCCAGCGGTTGCAGTGGTGGATTCCATTGGACGGCAAGCTGTGAGGCCCAGCGGTTGTAGGCTAAGCTGTATTACCCAGCGGACGCAAGCTGTGTTGCGCAACAGTAATCCACACTCGGGTTGAGTGTGGGGTGGATGTAGGTCAGCTGGACCGAACCACCTAAAAACCCCTTGTGCATTGTGGTTTGTTTTGTTCTATTGTGCTTCCGCTAGATGAATGCATAGGGGCGCTCCATGTGTTTGGATTTTGGTTGAGAAGAAGAGTTAATTAGTCTTCTTAGAATGTTTTAATTTGTCAAGAGAGCAAATTTCTAGTTGAGCGATTCTTGTCTAAATCAGCCTAGTTGGCATTCTAGTGATCTCACTGTATGCTTGTTTTGCTCTGCAACTAATTATTAGCTTTTAAGCTTGTCTAGTTTGCGAACTAGTAATTCTAGTGAGCATCATATTTTAATTGGGCGAAAGATTTTAAAAGGGCTATATTCATTCACCCCCCCTCTGAATACTACATCGAACCCAACACTGCGGAGGCCTCACTAATATTCCCTTTGCATAGGGTCTAGGGGGTGGGAAAGGCCCTGGGTCAGATGTCCTTAACTTCTTAAAGGAAGTGTTGGTGTTCATTTTATTATTATTATTATTTATTTTTCTTACCATATCAGGTTTTATGCCACCATCATTATTATTCATTATCATACTTATAATCATTGTTCATGTTTTGTCATCTTTCGTTACTATCTTTTCTTCTTGCATTTTTCCATCTCTCTCTTTTCTTTTTCCTTTTCTGTTCATTTTCTTCTGTTCTTATTATTATTATTATTATTTGTACATTATTTTATCCTTCCTTTTATCATCTATTTATTTCATTATTGTTACCATTATATATGTTTGTATACCTTTTCTTTTCTTCTTTTTAAGCACACAAGGCCCACAAAGGCCACTGTGTCGAAGGACACAGCCCTCCGTGGCTGGCACAAGTCAAACCGCATCGACTCAGAGCACTAGATGCATCTATGCAGTGCGCGGGGGTCTCACCCGGAGTGATGCGGCATCGACGCATTGCGCTGCCCATGTCGGCACAGCGTGCTAGGAATCTTCACACTCGGGTCGCACTGCGTCGATGCAAGATCAAGTTGCGTCGACGCAACCTATGACAGAGAGCAGAACCCCCTTTCTTTTCTCCTTTCCTCACTTTTTCATTCATTTCTAGTTTATGACATGGGTCCTGCACAATAGATGAAGGTGTTGCTATTCTGATGATGGTATGCCATGGCATGAAATGCATAAATGCATAACTGGTTTATCATGGAGGCCATGTTAGAGGAAGGGTTTTGCAGGCATTCTAAAATCAGTATAAGCAGGGGGATTCAATGATATTTTTAGAGGGGCGGTTGCTGGTACTAGGCGGAGTTACGTACTTACGCATAGTGGGAGTGTCCGGATGGGCATAACCCAGCCTTCATCATCGCACCATTTGATATTCCAGATGACCATAACATCCAAGCAAGCACGGGTAGTCTATGCATATGGCTTAATTCACACACATGGTCCATGCATAATGAATGCAGATGAATTATTCAACGTTGAGGGATGCATGAGGGAGTGAGTTCAATCATGCTGATGAGAATTCAGTAGAGATTACTGCAAATTGCATGATGCATGTAAGGTGTTTGATTTAGTTTCGCAGCAAGACTGGCCACTGGGCAGCAGCCAAGGTCGGAGGGGGTTGACTCAGAATATCGACCCCTAGGCAAATCTATTGCATGAAAATGGTGGGCAGAGCCCGGGCCAAAGGGTGTCAACCCCTAGGGCCGACTCCTTCTGCAGTAGATCCCAAATTGACTTATGTTCAGAAAATCATGCAAATGTATATGCATTAAGCATGCTCTCCATATAATTGTATAGTTTATTATTTAGTTGTTTTTATTTATTTATGATCATTTCTTTCTTTTCTTCTTTTCTTCTTTTCATTTCCTTAAAATAGTTTTCTCTTCTTTATTACTGCCAGCACAACATTCTCTTCACATGGCCATCTTCTTCGTTCAGACATGTTCTATTAGCATTGTTCTTTATCCTGTTCATCTCTTTGTCATTAGCCCATTTTCTTTAAGTCCAAAATTCTAATCAAAATTGGGCAGCACCTCCCCTAAACCCAAGCATTTGGGGGGTAAAAATTGGAAGCTCATCCACGGAAGTCTCGAGATGGCCCCTAAAAATCAGAGTGAGCCAAAAGTGGCTACTCTATATCCAAAATTGGGCAAGGAAAACCCCAAGGACTGGCCTACGAGGGGGTTCCACTGACCCAGGGATTGCCGCATTTCCAACATTATAATGTGCATCCTATTGTTGCCAACTCCAAGGCCGTTAATGTCCATCCCTTTAGAGGAAAGTCCTCCAGGGACCATGCTGTAAAGAGGCAAGCCCCTGGGGATCTGCGGGTGGTTATAGAAATCTAAATGGTATAAAACCTTAGTGTATCCCTTCCCCCAAAGACAAGTCCTTTGGTATGAAAGCTTTCGGTGGAATCAGCGGCTATGTACTATTGCTCCGGTGCATGAGGTCGTGGGTCATGCTTGGAAGATTAGGCAACCCATGCCCCAAATGGAGACATGAAACCATAATTATCAGCATTCAGCAGGCATGCAGACATGAGGTTCGGAGGAAACATAACTCCACTGAGCATTTGAGCAAATAGAAGGGTGCTCGTGTGTGATTGGCATAAAAACCAAGGTGATGTGCAGTAGCTTCTCAATGAGCTAGGATCAAGTAAAAGGAAAAGCATAAAAGATGCAAGTTCTAGCGATTTTGGGATTAAGCAGAGCTCTTACAACCCATAGGCGTAGGTGAAAGGGCAAATGGCCATTTCCACAAACATCTCATATACTGAGCAGCAGAAAAATATACGTATCAAATGCGTAGGGAGCATGCATATTGGATGCATAGAAAGGATGGGGGTTAGAATAGATAATATGGATCTGTCTAGGATACTGGGGAGGGGACTTATGAAATTAATATTGCCCATAAAGATGTTGATCGATCATGAGGACCAGAATTTCACACTGAAACCAATCTCACACGCGGGAAAGCAGAAAGGGATTTAAGAATAGACCCTCATCTGATAGCTCATGGAGGGCTAAATTCGGAGCTCAAATCCATTACAATTGGATAGGCTCCGAATTCAAACCACTCTCATGACAAAGCATCCTCCCACGATAAGAAAGCAAGATAGATGGAAACGGCAGAAACAACATGCAATCGTGGGGGTCGGGTATGATATCAAATCTATGCAGATAAAAAGATCTCACTCAAACATTGAAAACAATTCTTTCATTCATTTCATCGCATAAGAGAAATACATCATCCCAAGACTGATACGTCTAGGAAGTAATCAGGCAAGAAACGAAGAATAAATAGCATACATAGAAGAGAAAGAAATAAAAGAAGGGGGAGGGCGGAGCATTGACTCCATTCCCTCCCTAGAGCTGCACCTCTTCTCTCCCTCTCTTCCTCTCCTAGTCTCTTCACCTTCACACTCTGGAGCAACAGCAGCTTGCGCTGGGGGTTCGGCCGTGGGGAGCTTCGAATAGCAAAGGGGCCAGGGGCTTTTCTTTAGGGCATTGCCCTCATTTTATAGCAGAAGGGCCAAGGTTCCCATCGAGGCAGGGACGAGGAAGCTCCAATCATTGGAGCTTACTCTCCCACGTGTCTTGTACGGGCTACAGATGCCTTCTGGAAGGATCCCCAGTCGAAGCTTTTTGGGGAACACGTGTTGTGATCGCATCCCGTGCTGGTACAATCCTCTCCGCCTTGAGTACGGTGTTCGCGTGCATGAGGGTGCGCCAACGTAAGACATGGGTTGCGTCGACGCAGCATTTGATCGCCTGGTAGCTTCTCTGCTTTGTCTACAAGTGCGTCGACGCAACTGGTACTATGCGTCGACGCAACTTATCATCAAGTGGCTATGTTCTTCAAGCATGCATCGACGCAACTGACGTTGTGCGTCGACGCAGCCCATCGTCCAGAGCCCTTTTTAGCCTGAGCAACGTTGTGGTGTCGACGCACTCTTGTGAGTGCATCGACACACCCTCCGCTTCTTCTACAGTTGACCTCGCCTGGATTTTTGGTGCCATTTTTTTTTAAGCATCAATAGGATGTTGGCCCAAATTTTCCAAAATTTATTGACAAAATTTGGGCGGCAACGCGAAGGAGGACGGCAAGCCATCAAATGGTCATTTTATGTTTGTTTGTGTCTAGTTTATCTTTTGATGCTTATTGGGCCTCACATAAGTAGGCCAAAGATGTTGTCTTTTTCTTTTTTTTTGTCCTAGGCTATATATATATATATGTCCCGTCATTAAGTCCTCCCACGTACTGTCTCCTCGTAAGAAAGTACGGACCATGCGCTTCCAAGGTGATTGCTCCCCTCCCCACATTTCCTATTTAACATGTAGCCCCCCTGTTCATGGGACATGTGGAAAAAAATGAAGAAGATGCTTTAACCAGTGTATTCCATTGAGCCTACCTCCTCCTCTCCCTCTCCCCCTCTCTTCCCCATCGTCTTCTTCTTCTTCTCATCTTCCTCCTCCTCTCCGTGTCTCTTCTCCATTCTTCCCCTCTCTTCCTCTCCCAAGCTTACGAATGCCTCTCTTTCTCTTCCAAGCCTACGAATTCCCCCTCTCTTCCTCTCTCTCTCTCTCCAAGACAGCTCTAGTATCTCCTCTTCTCCCTTACTCTCTTCATTGGAGCCTCTTCTCTCCCCCACCTCTGCTCTATCTCCTTCTTCCACCTCTCCCCTACATCTACTTCTTCTTCCTTCCCCCTCCTTATTTGACCCTTCCAGAGAACCCCTCTACGCATCCCAGCTCCCCTCATTCCCCTTCCTCCTCCTTCATCAGCCTATAACCGACTGCCACCCTCCTCCTTCCCTACCCTTTCACCTACAACAGCAAAGAAGACCTTCTGCTACCACCACTACTCGCGTCGTTCACCTTCGTTAGCTCCGACAACAGGTAATCTCTCTTGCAGCGTAGTGCCCAGCCACTTGTCCATGACCACTCCCAGCTGCTACAACAGCTCCACTAACGCCCCAGCACCCATCTACACAAACATGGCTCCTCTACACCCTCGTCACCATACCCAACCCCCTTCACGACCTCCCCGCCACCCAGTTGTCATTTTCCCTCTGTGCACCCGCTGCCCCCGCCGCTGCCATGGCCAGGCGCCCCCACTACTGCTGCCACCGAACTTCCATCGTGGTTCCCTTGCACGACAGGCCTCCCATGTCACTACCATCCTACACCAAAGCAAGGAAACAGAGCCATTGCTGACGAGCAACCTCTGCGTACTCTATCATCTGCAAGAGCAAGACATATGTTGACCAGAGCACACGCTAGCTACTATTGACATGTTCGTTTTACTCTCTTCCTCTTCAATACCTACTTGAAAGATCTCTACTCTCCCCTTCTACTAAATCGATATGTAAAATAAATGGGACAGTAGAAGGAGAACAGAAGAGAGTAAAGAACTGTGATTGCCACCAAGATGCCGTACGTGATGAACACGCCGTATCTTGCAAAGAGAGAGAGACACTCGCCTTAAAATCAGCACTGCAGGGGATGAGCGGCCCGTGATGAATCGCCTATTTGTTGGACGACCGCACGACAGACCGTGCTTCAGTGCTGCGGGGGGCGCAGGATGTAGAACTACTGGCTGATGGACGGTTTAGGAACGACCACAGGACGGTGAAAGACGGTCAAAGATGCACCGCACATACCATAGAATGGTCCTGACAGAGTCGCACAAGACCATCATGCCAGAAGTTACAAAAGGGTCCAACCTCCACCCTCTCCGACCGGCCAGAGGGGATGGGCCTCGTGCTAGGGATTGCTGACCTGTAAAATAACATGAAAACACAGAGAGGAAACCCAAATTAGAACTGAAAAGTGTAGTAGATGCCAAAATAACAAGTAGTGAAGATGAATAAGTGGAAATGGGGATACCTGGGGGATTTTAAACCCCTAGGGTGTCATAAACGTGGGTGGGTGAAGATGAAGAAAAACGTGGGGGGAAGTGAGAAAAGTGATGCATGCAATGAAAAAGAGGACAAAACGTATCAAACACACAAGACTTAAAAAAAAAACTAGACTACTCCTTGAACCGGAGGCTTATATGGACGTGGAAAGCCTCCCTCCTTGGTGCTAGGTCGCTCAAGAATGCGGTAGGGCTTCGCCATCGACCAAAAATCTCCCCCCCTTTCAAACCCAGCCTTTAGGGTCTATTTATAGAGCACCTAAAGTCCTAGCTCTAAATTAGGGTTTAAAGTCATTTTCAGGTCGAGATAATCAAAGGAAAATCGTAGATAATCAAATTATCTCTCATGCAGTCGAAATGGCACTCAAAATGGTTCATTATCCGCGGAGAAAATGACGGGAGAAGTTGGGGATAAAACCACGGATAAAGAGATAAAATCTGTTGAAATTCAAGAATCGAACGGATGAACGGTCTTATGATAGACCGTTCAACTGGATGTGCGGTCATGTCCTAACCGTCCAACCCCGCCGGTGGAAATTCAAAATAAATCATAAATATTCCAAAGTATCCATCGAACTGACCGAAACCTTCACCGTTGGACTCTCATAGATGAACGGCTCAGATGAGATCGTTCAAAGGTAAAGCGGCCAAAGACAAACCGTTCTAGCCTTGTCGGTGATAAATAGATTAATTGGAAAATTATCTGAGAACACCACCAAGCGCAGGACTCTGAGAGATGAGTGGCTACCATCCGTCCGTTCATCAAGTTGAACTGCCAGTGGAGGGCCACATAAATGCTTGTCGGTGGAAATTCAGAAAATTAACCAAAATATTCCAAAATAGATGGACAGTCCACAGGCAACTGTGCATTGATTGCGCGGCCAGGGATGCACCGTACATGTACATGGGTGTTGAAACTCATAGAAAAACCCAATCAACCAAAACCAAGGACCGTTAAGTCCTGAATCAACTCGGACCTAACTAGGGAGGGAGGCTACCCATAAAACTGGCCAAGACATGCCTGAAAACAGCCACAATGAGTGATGGACAACTCGAGGCATCAACAAATGGGAGTAAGAGGAATGACTCAACTTATCGGAAAAAAACGGATGTCAACAGATGCCCCTCCTTAACGTCCTCTTTGCAGGGGAGCGAGCGAAGGTGAAGCAAAAGTGACATGGAACATGGAGATGGAGCGGAAATGCAGCGGAGTGGACCGGAAAAGCGGGCGTTAAGGTAAAACGACACCCGTTTTTACCAACAAGCGACAGGAATCTTCTGGAAGACTCTGAACCAAACGCAAGGAATGATTAAACAAAAAAATGACACCAGTCTGGAGGAACTAAACTAAATGAAACAAATCGACAAGACCAACCTCATTGGGGACACAATCCCGCGGTCCAACGAGGAGGCCAAAGAGCAGATAGCAAAAAGTAAATTAAACAGGCTAAAGCTTCAGATGGGGACCTTTTAATCAACCAAACCAAGCGAATTGACCAAAGAGAACCTTCCAACTCAGAGTGGAATTAGTTCCTCTTACTCAAACATTGAACGCACAGTTAACCATCACTGACGGGACATTCTTCAAGCAAACCATGGGGCATGAAAGCTCAAAAAGATGTGTATGATGCATGCTGTGCTAAAATAAAAGAAATTGTTAAAACAAATATAAAGAAAGATTAAAATATAAAATACTCGAGAATAATACTGCTAATGATGGGGGCATCTCTCGCCCCATATATTTTCAAAGCCCCGGTTGCCTGCCAGCATGGTTCCATTACATCCGTCACATTTTTCTAAGTCAATTCATGTAACTTTCATATTTTCTTTGAGTCATAATTATGTAATTTTCCTTTTATTTGAGTCTTGTACCTAGGTTAATGAGTCATATACCTAGGTTAAGTGTCATTATGTTGATAGATTAGTTTATGGGCCCAATTCATTGGGTTTGGCCCAAGGGCACCCCCCCCCTCCCTTGGTTATTTGTCATTGTGTTAAGAGTCAAGGTCTTTTGTAGAAATGTGGGTTGCCTATATATAGGACCCCATTTCCTCCATTTGAACTAATGAATCAATGAATGAAAAACTTGACATTTTGAGAGTTTACACTTCTTATCTAGTGGAGAGATTTCATTTTTTGGGTGAGAGACCCTAGGGGAGAGATTCCCCACCCATCCCTCTCTTGATCTCTCTTTTTCACTCCCCTTTCTCTCTCCTCCACACCTAATTTTGAAAATTTTCTCTCTCCTCCCTTCCCAACCACCACTCTCCCACCTACCCCCATTAAAGACCACTCCTCTTCCCCACACATCCCATTACTCCACCCCCTAGTCCCAAGAGAGCTTCCACCAATCCTAGCTCCACCTCCCAACCCCCAACTACCCCACCCACTTCCCCAACCACCCTTCCCACTACCCAAAGCAGCCCTCCACCTTCCCAAGGCACCTCTTCCCATCCCCAAGACCACCATTTACCACCCCACATTAAAGGAAATTCAAACTCACATGCCCTCCACTCACTTGTGCCCCCCCACCTTCCTCCTTCTCCCTCCAAGCCCAAATTCGTAGCTCGTCCTCCCACCACCTATTAGACCCCCTTCTAGACCCTATTCTTCCCCTCCCACACCTTGGAACACCCCCTCCTAGACCCCCTCATAGCCAGGGTTCTCCCCACACTGATCCACCCCCATTTACCCTCCCATATACCCCATTTCCCCCCACCATCTTCAACCTCCAGTTTTTAGTTCGCTGGCAGCAGAAGAGTAGCAGTTTGCAGAGGCGACCCCGACCACATCCCAAAGAATTTGAAGGCTCTAGAGTTATCCACGGAAGTGTCTACCTGTCTTCTTCGCAACGGCGGTGGTCTCGTCCCCTTCCGAGCTCCGAGCTGACCGGGAGATCCGTTCTCCTACAACTGCGCAGAGCTGCCCCTGCTGAGCACCTGAGCCATAGTACAAGCTCTGCCACGACGAACCTTGGAAGATTCAGGCCACAAGTTCTTCTGCAAAGTTGTTCCTCTTCTTGTCTACTTTCATAATCAAGATGTAGAACTTCTATCGACGTCCGTGGGCCATAGTTATCATTTTTCTCCCTCAGGTATGCGATTCAGCTTCCCACAGCCTGCACCGACCTGTCATCAGTATTCAGAGTCCACTGGTCTTCTCCGGCATCGTTTGGCTTCCCCGTCAGTTTTTCTGTGAAGAGGACTCGTCAACAATTCCAAAAACTCCAGCGGTGCTTGATTCTGAGTTCGGGAGCTGACGGGGCATCCTCTGCAACTTGCTGTTGGCCGCCAGAAGCTGCCAGTCCAAGAATCTGCCTCCCTGCTCGGGCCTCCACCCAGACCAGCGTCGGCACCAGAAGAAATCAACAAAATTTGGACGACTTCCCTGGCCTCCTACAAAGATTTTCCAGGTGGTTTCATCTCAAAAAAAATTCGGCATCAGTCGTAGCAACCATTTCTTCGATCATCTGTCAGCACCCACAGAACGTGGATAGAACCGGCGACCTCCCATCTTCGGTGTTCCTCTCTCAAGTTCCCCTCCCCGCTTGGCCAGCTGAAGGCCCCTCCCTATGTGGAGGTAGTTTTAGTTGTAATATCACTTAACCCCCACCCCAAGATCTCCCTCCTGCGAGAGGTGTAGTATTGTAATCATTTGGGCAGGTCAAGCTACCCCGACGCGGCGTGTGGGGATCCACCCGCCTCGCCGCTCGCCCTCGTCTCCGAGCGGGACCGATTTCTTCAAACCGGTCGAGTAAGTGCTCCAAACTCTGCTCTAATTTGTGCTTGTTCTTTTAATATTAGTTCATAAACTCCGCTGGCCATGAATGAGAGCCCGATCCTTAAGCTCCTTTGCTATAAGTGATCACCGTGGGAAAAGAGTGGAACCCGTGCCCTTGGCACGACGTCGGCTCTCTTGAATTGGGCAGTCGTTACCCTTGGGAAACAACTTAGGCCTTGCTGGCCCTCTACCAGCAAGGGCCCAGCCCACACAACCTCTACTTGGCATTGCCAAGTTACCCCGGGTCTTGGTGAGCATCGGGTGAGCGGTCGCCGACATCGGTCCGTTTGATTGCGATTGTGCTTGTTTGTTTAAGTCCTAGGTTGTGTCACATCAATTGGTATCAGAGCAAGTTCACAACTTGTCTCTCCACAAGTTGGTCCTAGGGCATGTTTATGCATTTAGAGTCCTCAGTTGCATCTCCCATGTCCACTAGCATGACCACTTCATACCCGTCATATCCATCCCCATCAACTTTCCCAAGAAGCCCAAATCCTCATGGAAACTCCATTGCCAACAAAGTGGGTAGCAACACCTCTATCATAGAAGGCCTACCTAATGTCCTTAATCAGCTTGAAGATATCATGACTCGACTTGACCGACTTGAAGGAAATAGCCGTGCACCAAGAGTGAATGAGAGTGACCTTTGGGGAAATCTAGAAACCATATTTTTAGAACACTTGAAAATCAAAACCCCTGCCTTTGATGGATCCAACAGCCCAAGCCTTTACCTAGATTGGGAGATTTCCCTAGACCAATTCTTTAAAAGTTGCCCCTTGAACGAAGAAAGGAGAATGAGGCTAGCCAAGGCACACCTCTCCAAACAAGCTAAAACTCATTGGTTAGTTGTGGAAGGTTTAAGAAGGATCCGCAGGGAGGCCCCCATTAGCACTTGGGATGCGATGAAGGTCAAGCTTAGGAAAACCTACACTCTCCAACCCTCTCCCTCCTACTCAAATCACAAAAGCCCAAGGAGCACTTCAACTCCTTCATCCCCACCCGGTCAATCCAAGACCCCAATCACCCATTCCCTACCACTTCCCATCTCTCCCACCCCAACCACTACATTTACACCCCACCTCCAAGTCCACACCACAACCATAGGTCCCCATACCCAATTGGGCCCCATGGCCAACTCTCCACCTAAGCCCATGGTAACCCCCACCACTACCTCTCCATCACCCCCAAAAAGGGACACTCCTCCCAAAACAAATCAACCCAAACCCCTTCAACCCACCCATCTTCCTCTCCCTACCCCAATCCAACTCCCACCAAAGCCTCCACTACTACCTTCACCTATCCTAACCCAAGTTTCCCACTACCTACCACCACGGATACACCATGGCCCAATTATCACCACACCCTCAAAAGCCCCTCTCACCTCCTTGGAAGAAGAACCCATACCCCACCCCATAGTGGTGAACACTCCAAACCCACTCTCCACCTTGTAGGAAACCCAAGCCCAAATTGAAGAAGAAACAACACACGAGGGTCTTCACCTTACATCACCATCTCTAGTTGGAGTCAATCTCATCTTAGGGGAAACCCTTGTTAGTTGGCTAAAGAAGAGCCCAATAAGAGAGATCACGGCCCATGATTTCCCACCCATGAAAGAAAACCATCCCATAGTGCCTATCTCCTCTTATCACACCACAATCCAAGCATCTTATCAAGTAGAGATCTTAGAGGATTTTCTTAGAGATTTAGCATGGCAAATTGAGTTCACTAGCATGTTGACCCCTATGGCCGAACAAGCTAGGAGCCTTGGCCTCCTACACCTATGCATCGGGTCAATCACCTCGATCTATACCATTGGTTGCTACACTAGCGACCTCCTTTTCCTTCTCCCTATGGTAGAAGAACCCATCTCGATCCACTCCCCTACTATTGAGATCCCAAATACTTTGATCAGTCAACCAACTAGAAACCTTGGCCTAATTACCTTAGAGGAAGATGACTCACAATTTGGGAACCTTGAAGACATAGAGTGCCTCCCTCTAGGAAGACCTTTTCACGACCCCTTTGATCCCTTCCTATGGGAGTCTAGTTCCCCATGTGATCCAACCACCTTATCCACCACCCACCATTCCCTATCCCAACCCACCATGTTAGACCTAATTCACCCCATGCTAGACCCGGGTTACACCTTGGGAACCATGACCTTGGGCCACATACCCCTAGGTAATAAGGTTGTGCCACACCCCATGATGACCACCTTCTTAGATCCATTCGATCCTTTCTAATGGCAGTTAAAGGGTTGTCCCACACCTATACACATGAAAGTCACCTTTGGGGAAAACATGCATGTGTCTAGGCTTACCACACCGCTTGGCATGAACACTATGTTGGGCCCATTCATTCATATCACCCACGTGTCAAGTAGAAAGCATGAGTGGTCCAAATTCGGATGTAGTGGTCCACCTTCACTCATCATGAGTCGTAGGCAAGATAGGGGTATTCATGGATGTCCGGGTCCCCCAGCATTTGTCACCCCCATGCATGACCGGATCACCTATGGATGCCCCGGTCCTCCCCATTCCATCAAAGTCTTCCTGGCGTCAAAGCATGATTGGTCTACTTTTGGTTGCCCAGGTCCACCCATCACCCCTAGAATGTCAACATTCATAAAATTACATGAAAGCCTTTGCAAGCACATAAGCAAGGAAAATGAGATCTATAAGAGGCAGGCTGACTCCCTTCGGCGTCACCAAGAATTCCACGTGGGTGACTTTGTGATGGTGAGGAAGGAGAGGCTCTCCCCGGTAGTCATCTCCAAATTGAGGCTACGTGGGGCTGGTCCCTTCCCGGTCCTGAGGCGCATTGGCGCTAATGCCTGTGAGTTAGATCTCCCCGAGGAGTATGGAGTGAGTCCTACATTCAATGTAGCCGACCTAGTGCCATATAAGGGACCCACGGTGGTATCCAGTGAGAATATTGAGCCTATTCCTCCTGTTGAGAGAGCACCCACCCGAGAGGAGAGACCACCAGCCAAGAGAGCCCAGCGTGAGCGCATTGAAATAATATTGGGTGAACAGGTCACTATCACCAGGAGAAAGGTATACGAGCGCTATCTCGGCAGATGGATGGATCGGTCTCGTTCGGAAGACTTGTGGGCGATACCACTTCTACACCCTCCGAGGAGGGAAGGACTCTTACTCGATGGAGTCGAGTTCTCCGCACCCCGGGAGTATGATGGGGGCATCTCTCGCCCCATATATTTTCAAAGCCCCGGTTGCCCGCCAGCATGGTTCCATTACATCCGTCACATTTTTCTAAGTCAATTCATGTAACTTTCATATTTTCTTTGAGTCATAATTATATAATTTTCCTTCTATTTGAGTCTTGTACCTAGGTTAATGAGTCATTTACCTAGGTTAAGTGTCATTATGTTGATAGATTAATTTATGGGCCCAATTCATTGGGCTTGGCCCAAGGGCACCCCACCTTCCCTTGGTTATTTGTCATTGTGTTAAGAGTCAAGGTCTTTTGTAGAAATGTGGGTTGCCTATATATAGGACCCCATTTCCTCCATTTGAACTAATGAATCAATGAATGAAAAACTTGCCATTTTGAGAGTTTACACTTCTTATCTAGTGGAGAGATTCCATTTTTTGGGTGAGAGACCCTAGGGGAGAGTTTCCCCACCCATCCCTCTCTTAATCTCTCTTTTTCACTCCCCTTTCTCTCTCCTCCACACCCAATTTCAAAAATTTTCTCTCTCCTCCCTTCCCAACCACCACTCTCCCACCTACCCCCATTAAAGACCACTCCCCTTCCCCACACATCCCATTACTCCACCCCCTAGTCCCAAGAGAGCTTCCACCAATCCTAGCTCCACCTCCCAACCCCCAACTACCCCACCCACTTCCCCAACCACCCTTCCCACTACCCAAAGCAGCCCTCCACCTTCCCAAGGCACCTCTTCCCATCCCCAAGACCACCATTGACCACCCCACATTAAAGGAAATTCAAACTCACATGCCCTCCACCCACTTGTGCCCCCCCCACCTTCCTCCTTCTCCCTCCAAGCCCAAATTCGTAGCTCCTCCTCCCACCACCTGTTAGACCCCCGTCTAGACCCTATTCTTCCCCTCCCACGCCTTGGAACACCCCCTCCTAGACCCCCTCACAGTCAGGGTTCTCTCCATACTCATCCACCTCCATTTCCCCTCCCATATACCCCATTTCCCCCCACCATCTTCAACCTCCAGTTTTCAGTTCGTTGGCAGCAGAAGAGTAGCAGTTTACAGAGGTGACCCCGACCACATCCCAGAGAATCTGAAGGCCCAAGAGGTATCCACAGAAGTGTATAGACATGTCTTCTTCGCAACGGTGGTGGTCTCGTCCCCTTCCGAGCTCCGAGCTGACCGGGAGATCTGTTCTCCTACAACTGCGCAGAGCTGCCCCTACTGAGCACTTGAGCCATAGTAGAAGCTCTGCCACAATGAACCTTGGAAGATTCAGGCCACAAGTTCTTCTGAAACGTTGTTCCTCTTCCTGTCTACTTTCCGAATCAAGAAGTGGAACTTCTATCGACGTCCGTGGGCCATAGTTATCATTTTTCTCCCTCGGGTACCCGGTTCAGCTTCCAACAGCCTGCACCGACCTGTCATCAATGTTCAGAGTCCCCTGGTCTTCTCCAGCATCATTTGGCTTCCCCGTCAGCTTTTCTGCGAAGAGGACTTGTCCACGATTCCAAAAACTCTAGCGGTGCTTGATTCTGAGTTTGGGAGCTGACGGGGCATCCTCTGCAACCTGCTGTTGGCCGCCAGAAGCTGCTAGTCCAAGAATCTGCCTCCCTGCTCGGGCCTCCACCCAGACCAGCGTCGGCGCTAGAAAAAATCAAAAAAATTTGGACGACTTCCCTGGCCTCCTACAAAGATTTTCCAGGTGGTTTCATCCCCAACAAAATTCGCCATCAGTCGCAGCAACCATTTCTTCGATCATCTGTCAGCACCCACAGAACGTGGACAGAACCGGCGACCTCCCATCTTCGGTGTTCCTCTCTCAAGTTCCCCTCCCCGCTTGGCCAGCTGAAGGCCCCTCCCTATGTGGATGTAGTTTTAGTTGTATTATCACTTAACCCCCACCCCAAGATCCCCCTCCTGTGAGAGGTGTAGTATTGTAATCATTTGGGCAGGTCAAGCTACCCCGACGCGGCGTGTGGGGATCCACCCGCCTCCCCTCTCGCCCTCGTCTCCGAGCGGGACCGGTTTCTTCAAACCGGTCAAGTAAGCGCTCCAAACTTTGCTCTAATTTGTGCTTGTTCTTTCAATATTAGTTCATAAACTCCGCTGGCCATGAATGAGAGCCCGATCCTTAAGCTCCTCTGCTATAAGTGATCACCGTGGGAAAAGAGTGGAACCCGTGCCCTTGGCACGACGTCGGCTCCCTTGAATTGGGCTGCCATTTCCCTTGGGAATCAACTTAGGCCTTGCTGACCCTCTACCAGCAAGGGCCTAGCCCACACAACCTCCACTTGGCATTGCCAAGTTACCCCGGGTCTTGGTGAGCATTGGGTGAGCGGTCGCCGACATCGGTCCGTTTGATTGCGATTGTGCTTGTTTGTTTAAGTCCTAGGTTGTGTCACATCAGCTAAGCTGAGAAAATCAGAGTCAAAATACCATCCGCAACCACGGCGTGCAGGATAGAACCATCCTCCCCATGACGTCCCAACCTAACGGCCTATCCGAAGGTTAAACACGTGAACCTGGATCATCATCGTTTTTGTTAAAGGGGAACATCAAATCCTGGAACACGTAGATAACCAACTGGTTGTCGAGATAATATATTATAGTACCATATAATAATGCAATAAGGGTGATAATGTTAAAAGGCCATACCTGACTTACCTGCACAGGTGAAACGGCAAGTTTTTAGATTTTCTTTTTTGGATTTTTATGGATTTTTATGAATAAGACAAACAAGATAAACATAGCGATTAACATAATGACAAACAACATGACATAACATGACGAATGTAAATAACACAACAAGACGAACAAGCACCTAGGCAAAGGCATAAACAGAGAATACGTATGCATGAACATGGTGTGACGAGACAACAATCGGCGGGACAACACATGGTTGGAATAAGAACATGACGGATCACACGGTTGGGACAACACCTGGAACATAGAGGGACGAATATCAACATATGCAAGACAACTATGTGGTGAGGAACAAAACAACAAGCGTGGGACAACACAGTGGGACATAGACACGAGACAAGGACACGGCGGGACAACACGTGAACAAACACACACTTCAATCAAAACCCAAGATCAAAATGAAGCAGAACCACCAGGTTCATAATCGTGAGGCAAAGCCCTCTCATGAAGATATGATCATTGCAAACAAAAGCTGAGAGGATATGAGCTTCCGAACAGATCGACAGATATGTAGAAGGAAATAGATCAGAAGATGTGAACAGGAGGCAGAGCAAAAAGATATAGTAAGGAATGTCTGAGTACTTGCAACCTGCACACTTAGCAAACGGATTATGTATCTGTCTTAAAACAAATGCAAATGCATGAAAAAGACATATATTTTTTTAGATTTTTGTGATCTTTTTTTTTTAGATTTTCAACAGTATTTGATTTTTTTAGATTTTTTTGAAGTATTTGATTTCTTAGGTTTTTGAAATATTTGATTTTTTTTTTGAAATTTTGAAGTATTTGATTTTTTTGGATTTTTGACAATATTTGATTTTTTTTTACAAATTTTGATTTTGACATAGCAATCCGCAGCACCTAAAGACGGGCTCAAACTACTGGCGAGGGATCGTCGTTTCTACCCCTTTCATTAAAGGCTTCCCTTAAGCAGAGCGTGCATGTGAGGGTGGCTTACCACAACCAACCGCTTCTAAAGGATGGTACCCCTACTGAGGCCATACCTGGGATACAACACAGCCTAAGAGAGATAAGCAGAAGAAAAATTGGAGACAAGCTTCGTGCAGGATGGGAGATATCAAGGCTCGAATTCTTTCCAGGGCACTACCCCTCAAAGAGATAGCCTGTTGCGCTGGGATTTTGTGTCTTTGATTTTTAGACCCATATTTATCAGGCACGCATGCGACCGGGCTCATGACGTCCCGCGGGGAACTGTACTGCCACTCTTGCCATGCCTTTGATTCATAATTTTACATTGAATTATTTTCTCATTTTGGTAGCCCTTATTGGCCAGATATAACATGAAAGCTCACTTTTGAGGGTCAAGACTGCCCCTATTTGAGACCTCTCCCGTATTAGGGAGCGCCTAGGTTGGTCATCTCATCCATCCATCTCTTGCCCCTGCACTTGGCCGAGCAGAGAAAAGAAAAGACCTTTGTGCATACCCAAAGTATGGCCAAAGCAGCAACGGTGTGCCTCAGAGAGATCGGCTATGGCTTACCGTGTAGTGTGTGAAAAATCCATACTCATAGGTCACCCTCAACAATCGAGGAAAGAAACTAGACTCCCAGCGCGGAGCTATCAGCAGCCTAAGGATGCTGCAGAAGCTAACTTTTTTATTTGACACAAAGTTAAGATCTAATTAAACAAAGACTCCTAAAGCCACTCAATCATGTTAAGGAATCATGTGCAGAAATAATAAAAATAATGGAAATGAAAGCACGTTCTTGCACAAAATAAAGATACCTTTGCAGATCCATGGCGTGGAAACCAGCATCCTGAAGTGATTTTGATCATCGAGCTTTGAGGAGCGCGAGTAGCTTTACATTCCTTGCTTGTCAGGATAAAGGATGAAAGGAGAGCAAGGGATTGGATTCCTCGACACAGGGGAGTGGTAGACATCATACTGGACGAAGAAGGGATAAAAAGGAAGAGAGACGAGGGTTAGAACTCTCTCGTTAAGGCACTTAGGCCCTGATAACAAGGAACCATATACAGAATATACAGGGATTAACTGAGATCAAGGCGGGCTAAAGCCTCGAAAATAGCACGAAAAAGGGTAATGACCCCGAAAGGGTGAGACAGAAAGAATAGACGAACCATAAGAAGATTGTGGCAACAATAAGGGGGAAGATGAGTGATCATCTGACGTGGTCGGAGAAAAGGAATTAGAATCACCCGACAGGGTCGGGGAAGGAAATGCATGAACAGCCGACAAGGTCGGAGAAAAGAAATGGAAACCACCCGACAAAGTCAGGGAAAGATCAGAAAAACCACCCGACAAGGTCGGGGAACGAGCACAAGGAATCCCCAACAGGGTCGGGGGAAAGAGACGAGAAGTGAAATCCGGGCGTACCCGGGGAGAAAAACTAGAAGATGCCCCTAGATAAGGGGAAGAGGGGGACATAGGCCGATGCCTAGAATGGTGAGAATAGGAGAAGATGGTGGAAATATGGTCAGGTGGTGGAAGGTACACCACCCAAGGATAAGAACCGAGCAGAAGAAAAGATGAAATGATGGAAGAAGGAGAGGAGGAAGTGGACCCCCAAGTGCACAACTGATGGCCCTTGAACTTATGCCGTCGCCTCTTCTTAGCAGAAATCTTCTCGAAACAACGCCGCCTGGCGCGGACTCGAACCTTCGGGCTTCTCATCTTGCAATACCTTCTCAAATAACGGGCCCACCTGGCAGACGGCCTGGCCCGACTGTGAACATGCAACTTCATCGGGGCGGCTGCCCCTAGCTGTATGGTGCTAACCTCAGAAGGACATTCCAGAATAATTAACTCCTTGGGATGAGCATCAGGAAGCAATAGAGTTTTATCATTCAGCACTAGAAGCATAAGATTTGGCAACTCCACTCGGCAATCGGGCATGAAGCACAACTCCCTTGCTAGAAGTGCAGGACAGAACTGAGGGAGGGTGATGCGCGGCATTGACGTGACCGATTCACCAATAAACCGAGGAAGATTACATAAGACGTGCAAAATGTCCTTGGAAAATGTAGAAGACATGGCCAATTGCCCCTTAATGCTGAATTCATTAAACCTTCGGCGGCCGTGTGGGTTAGCACCATCCGGGAGGAAAACTCTTCTGGGCCAGTGAACAGAATAGTAATCAAGCGAGGGGTGATAACAACATCAATCGTGGATTCTCCTCCGAGCAAAGAGAGTGCCACCGGCCTCGCTTTAGAAGGAACTGGAACCAATGCCAAGTAACTCTTCTCGGCAACCGCCTTCATAGCAAATGTAGGCTCCTTGTCCCCAAAACAGCCAAGGGATAGGACTCGGATCGGCATGCAGGAAATAACATCCTGGATCTCGAAATGCACGATTGAAACCTGGCTTAGCTCTTTATCTCCCTGGGGACTAGACCCGAGGGGCACCAAAGGTAACGCGTACCTGCTCTACGAAGTGGGAAGTGGTAGGGGGAGGTTTGAAGGGTGCGGGTGGCGTTAGCGCAAGTGATGGAGAAATACTGATGATGACGGGCATGAGTGGAGGTAAAGGCAAAAGTGGAGGTATGGGTTTAGGGTCGGCCTGCTCAGGCTCAGAGGATGATGGTGAAAGAAGTGGCATCGGTCCCGGGGACGGTTGTGAAGGTGACGGAATAGGGATTATTACGAGGGGAGGTGATGAAGACGGTGGTGAGGGTAATGGGGATAATGGAGAAGGTGATGATGGAGATGTGGCCAACGGAGGCGGCGAAGGTGGGGGTGGAGAAGGTGGTGGCAAAGGGGGTGATGCGGTTGACGGAGATGGTGAAGGTGAAGAGGAAGGAGGTGAAGGTAGGAATGGGGAAGAAGGAGGAGAGGAAGGTAGTGACGTAGTGAAGGAAGTGGCCGGTGGTGGCGCTCTTCGGTGTATCTTTACAACACGTCGAGAGGCGTTGGGGACAGGAGTGGTCGTGGAAACGGAGGGTGAAGGAGAAGTTGCCCGAGCAGAGGCTAAAGTGGGCAAAGGTGGTGGAG
The DNA here is from genome assembly GCA_022559845.1 of Amorphophallus konjac. Classification (NCBI taxonomy): domain Eukaryota; kingdom Viridiplantae; phylum Streptophyta; class Magnoliopsida; order Alismatales; family Araceae; genus Amorphophallus; species Amorphophallus konjac. Next base: position 295,293,375 of record CM040120.1, read on the forward strand.
GAGATGGGATAGAGGAAGAAGTGGGTAACAGAGCAGGTGCCTTATCAACTGAAGAAACACCAGGGTGCCCCTAGTCTTGACGTGGAGACTGTTGCCTAGGCGGCACGGCTTGCTGCTGTTGCTGCTTGCTGCTGAGATCTGAAATAACTTGGCGTATGACAGCCCAATCAATCATCTTATTATCTTTCGAGTTGTGAACAAGTTCCCGGAACTCGGGACAATCCTCGATCAAATGCCCCTGTTGACGATGGAATTCACAGACCTGGAGCAAATTCCCGATCGCGGGTCGGCAAGGCATAACCAGAGGGAGCTGCAACGCATGGGTGGCCATCAAAGCCCTGAAAATATCTGTAAGAGATTCCGGCAAAGAAGAGTGAGAAGCCCGCTTCGGGCAAAGTGGATGCCGAGGGGTATGAAAAGGTAATGGAGATGGTAGCGGGGGTTGCGTAGGTGAAGGAGGAGGGATAAAATGATGTGGAGGCGTGGAAGGCGTGGGAATGTAATGGACGGCATCTACCCGCTCTGGGTGTAGTGTTTCCTTGACCGGAAGTGGAGGGGTGTGGGGAGATAAAATAGCAAAGGGCTGACTCGTGGAGGGTTGGTATGCGGTGGAGCACATGGAGGTATAGGGGTGTGGGGAAACGGAAGGCCGACTCGTGGAGGAATATGTAGTGGAGGGTTGGCCCATGGCGGATGGGGAAGAGAAGGGGTATGTGGAAGGCGAAGGTGGAGGGGACTCGTAGTCAAAGGAAACTAGGAGTTGTTGGCTAATGAAGCGGGCTCGACTGTAAAGTTGTTGCCAGGATGTAATATCATTCAGGGCTAAGATACATCTGAGCTCGGGTGTTGCATTAGAAATAACCATCTTAATCTGCTCGCCCTCCGGAATATGCCCCGGGACTTGCGCAACTAGGCGACGCCAGCGGTCGGTGAACGTGGAGAATTCCTCGTCGGTCGTCATCTTCTCTTGGGCCAGATCAACCATAGAATATCTGGGCCCAACATGGTCCTGATACTGCTGAATAAATCTTGCTTGAACGGCTTGAAAATTCATCATCTGCTCCTGCAGCAATGTGAAGAACCAATCCTTGGCCGAGCCCTCTAAAGATAGGCCAAACAAATAGGCCATCGAGTGTTGATCATGCTGGAACTGGGCCGACTCATATAAGAACTCCTTCAAATGCACGTAGGGGTCACCAATTCCACCATAGCGACGATAAATCGGAATCTATGAACGTGGTGGGAGTTAAAGACCTTGGAATGCAAATGAGATGTCCAAAGAAGTCTGAGGATTGATTCGTCGTTGCAATTCATCAAGCTAGCGTTGGGCCCGAGCGAACATCTCCTCGGTAGGAAGAGTCCGAGAAGGATATGAGCCAGCCTGAGCAAGAGATGATGAATTTAGACCAGGATAATGTTGATGGACTGGATAAGGAGATCTGGCCTGAGAAGAAGGAAGGCCCATTCCAGGAATGGAGGAATGCATGGGCCTGGAAGAATCATGTATATGGGAATGAGGATTTATTGGGCTAGCAGCAGCACGGGCGGGATAAGAAGGCCCGTTTAATGAATAGGGTCCAACGGGGGAATAAGGAGAGGGGCCCGCATGGGAAGAGGAATCCACACGGGAGCAAGAAGATGGAGAGGTGCAGGAATAAGGAACAGGGGAGAAGTGCTCCATGGGGAGGATGGAGACTTTATACAGTGAATTTCAACTGAATACAAGGAGGGAAATGAACGCAGGACAAATGCGACTAAAGGGAGACACACAAAGATGAACTAGACCTAATGAGTCTAATCTGACAAAAAGATGCAAATGATGACACTGTGCAACATACAATGGAGGAGAGAGATGAGAAAAGAATCAACCAATTACCCAAACAAATTCCAAATGATGCGCGAAGATTTCTTATAAGTTATCTTTTAGGACCTTTGTGGATTGATTAAAAATGTGAATTCGCTCAACAACAAGGTACCTAAATAGGGTGAGAATGGAGAACTGGCAGACTCTAAAGGACTCTCTCACGCACGAATGCAGACCCTATACTATGGGGTGGTATGGTACAACATGCCCGGCGTCCGTGTGAGAATCCACGGCTCACGGGGGCTTATGGAGGTCCTCGGCAAGGTCCCCTTGATGTGACACGACCCCTTGGACCTGAAAATTTGCAAGCAATCGAACCGAACGGCGGACCCACTCAAGTGAACTCACTCGCGTCGCGCACACCCAAGTCCATAGGTGGACGGGCGATAGTGGTGAGGGTCCGAGGATGGACCTCGCCTTTCCGGAGGTTTGACTAGCTTGGGCTGTACCCCTAAGGGTCTGGGATGCCCCAATTCCGTGGGCGGCTAGCACGCCAAGGGCGTGGGATGTAGTGACTCTCTCTCAACTCGCTCCGCGGTGGCACTCAAATTGATGATATTTTGAGATCGGGCGCTCACTCACCGACCGACGGCACTAAGCAACAATACTAAACAAGCCAAGCAATTCCAGTAGAGTAGGGCAACCCGAGGCTCACCTGATCGGTGTGAAGACACCGATCCCAGTCGGAGACGAGGGCGAGCGGGGAAGTGTGGATTCCCCGCACACTGCGCCGATGAAGCTTGATCCCTGTTTAATAATTACAATCACTACACCTCACACAGGAGGGTGGAATTGGGGTGGAGATTTTTGTATTACAAGTCAAACACTACCTCCGCACAGGGAGGGGCGCTAAGCCGGCCAGGCGGGGAGGGGAGATAAGCTCGATCGCGCCGACGGAGCACCCGGCCGAATCTGCCCGGGTCGGGGAAAGTAAGATAGGGGGTCGATGTAGTCACCGCTGTGAGCTCTCCCGGACTCAGAACTTGATGAGACTTGCGCCAAAATGTTGCTGACGTACCCAGGTACGACTGTGATTTTTTGTGGGCGGTCCCGAAGTCGTCTCTGGCAGCAACGGGCTCTGGAACAGGTCCCCTGCGTGCAGAAGCAGACTGTTCCCAGGGGCAGCAGCGGATGGCCGAAGTCACCACGGCGGCTCCCAAAGTCCGAATGAGGCGAGACCAAGTCGAGGACGTCCGTGGATAAGTCTTCTTCGAGCAGCAACCAAGAACAGAACCATAGGATGTCAGGGCGGTGAGGAGGAGTCCGTTGAGTGAAGGGCTATCGAGGCAGGACCTAAACGGACTGTCTGCGCTCCCGGGCAAAAAAAACATGGAAAAGGCACTTCCTGATGCCGAAAGGGACGCCGCTTTTTGGTAGTGGTGGATGACTCGTGGTTGCAGCTCTCGGCCAAGTGGCGCCTCCAGAAGTTCAAGGATGTGGCCGTGGTGGAGGTTTGAACAGGGGGGCAGAAATTGGGACAGGCAGCTTCTGATCTCATGCAGCAGGTTGCAGAGAGTGCCCCGATCGGTCTTGGACTCCGAATCACAAACTGCCAGAGTTTCTGGAACCGTGGACGAGCCCTCTTTGCATAAAAACTGATGAGGAAGCCGTCTGATGTCAGAGAGGACTGGGGGACTCAGAAGAGCGGAAGCAGGTCATTGCAGACTGTGGGAGGCAGACCCGCGCAGCCCAGGGAGAAAAATGATAACTTTGGCCTCCGGATGCCGAACATGGTTCTGCTTCTTGATTCTGATAGAGGACTGAGGGAGGAGAACTTTGTAGAAGGGCTCGTAGCCTGAATCTTCCGCCGTTTGTCGTGGTGCAGCTTCTAACCAGGCTCAGGTACTCTGCAGAGGGAGCCCAGCGCAGTCGGGGGAGAATTGGCACCACGATCTGTAGTGAAGTCAGAACAGGACGATTCCACCTCGCCTGCGAAGAAGACTAGAACACCTTTCCGTAAATGTATGGTGCACCTCCAGATAATGTCGGACAGCACCGGGATAGTCTCTGCAAGTCGGGATCCAACTGCTGCCTGCGAATTGAGATGGATAGGGTGATGAAAGGTGATGGGAGATGGAGTAGATGGGGTGGGAAATGGGGTGGATGGGTGTGGGGGTGACACCTAACTATGTGGGGGTCTATTAGGGGGTGATTCAAGGTGTGGAAGGGCAGAAAGCGGGCTGGGAGGTGGTCTAGCAAGTGGAGGGAGGGGGAGATGCGAATTTGGGTTGGGAAGGAGAGAGGGAGGAGAGATGTCTCCTTTATTTTGAATGGTGGGTTAATGGAGGGGTTAATGGGGGCCTAGGGAATGGGAAGAGTTGCCTTGGGGAGGGGAAGGGGTGTTTGGGAGAAGGGATTCTCCCTTGGGAAAATGAAAGGTTGTATGGGGAAGGGGAAAGGTTGCTTGGGAGGAGGGAGAGGTGCCTAGGAGAAGGGGATTCCACCTAGGGGTTGGAGGGGACTTAAATGGGAGGTATGGGGAAGGGGGAGGGGTCTTAATTAGAGGTGAATAGGGAGGAGAGAGAGTGAATTTTGAATTTTGGGGTGGGGATGAGAGAGAATGGGGTTCGCCCCCTTTAGAGAGAGAGAGAGAGAAATAGAGAGAGAGAGCTAGAGGGAGAAGGAGGCACAATTCTTGTGGATAATTCTTTTCTCAATAATTCATTAGCTCCAAATGGTGGGAGTGGGGTCCTATTTATAGGATTCCTACAATTTAACATAAGTCCCTGAATTTTGGACTACTAACAAGAAACCAAGGGGGTGGGGGCTTCCCTGGGCCTAGCCCATCTAATTGGGCCCAAATGACACATTAACCACTCTAATGACCTATTAACCTAGGTACTTGACTCAATTAAAAGGAAAATTACATGATAAGACTCACATAAGAAAGTGAAAAATACATCATATGACTCGAAATAAAGTGGCGAACAAGATGTAGTACTGCTGGTGATCATCAGGAACCTCAAAAAATGTGGAACGGTCGGAGATGTCCCCATCATACCCCTGGGGTGCGGAGAACTCGACTCCGTCGAGTATGGGTCCACCGGGGAGGCGGTCTTCCAAGGCAGCTCTGGGCGAGCCATGATCTCCAAACTCAACCATGTGTCCACAACCAGGGGAAGGTCCTTCATCCTCTCGAGGTGGCTCAGGCGCACCCTCTTGCTGGCGATGGAACCCTGCTTGCCTAGTATTGCCTCTGTGTGCACACGTCGGACTCTCAGGCTGATTTTTGGTGGCTCTCCGAGGGTGTCCGTCTCAAAGGAAGATATAGGTTCGAGGCACTCACTAGGATCCACCGCGGTGCCCATATAGGGTGCCAGATCTGCCACATGGGAAATGGGGTGAATCCCAAAATCCATTAGTAAGTCCAACCCGTTAGCCTGGTTGCCAAAGCCACTCGGAACTTGGGAAGGTCCAAGTCCTCGTGCCCTCGAATTGGAGGTGACCCTAGGGTAGAGCCACTCCAATGTCATCATCACCAGATCACCTACTTGGATTTCCAAGTGGCGCTCGCGAGCTCTTGTCCGCTCTTTGTGAACCTCACTGCTCGTCGAGAATTGCTTGTGTGTATGCTCATACCATGCATTATGATGCGGTAAGTGGGTGTGAAAGTGGATAGTGTGCAAAGGTGGACCGGGGCAACCATAAATTGACCTATCATGCTTTGATGCCATGTGGACCTTGATGAACTTAGGTGGACCAGGGCAGCCATAAGTGGCCCTATCATGCATAGACTTCATAACAATGTTCGGAGGGCCGGGGCATCCATAGGGGAATCTATTGCGCATGGGTATATCAAATGCCGGGGGTCCTGGACATCCATGAATGCTCCTACTAAGCTTAAGACCCATGATGAATGAAGGTGGACCATTACAACCGAATATGGACCACTTATGTTTCCAACTTGACATGTGGGTGTTATGAATGAAAGGACCCGACTTACTAATCATGTCAAGTGGTGGGAGATGCCAAGACATAGGCATTCCTACTCCAAAGATGATTTCTATGTGAGAGGTTGTGGGATGACCTTTGAACTTTCATTTGAAAGGATCAAAGGGATCTAAGAAGGTTGGTAGCACAGAGTGAGACACTTCCTTAATCCTTATGTGAACATTACCCAAAGTCATGGCTCCCATGGTGTAACCCGAGTCTAGGAAGGGGTGGATTTGATCCATTATGGTTGGTTGGGGTAGGGAAAGGTGGGTGGTGGGTAAGGTGGTTGGGCCACATGGGTATCTGTACTCCCATTGGAATGGGTCAAAGGGATCATGGTAAGGGCTACCTAGAGAGAGGAACTCCATGTCCCCAAGGTCTTCACAAGATGGTGAGTCATCCTCCTCCAAAGTAATTGGTCCAAGACCTCTAGTGAGTTGACTGTTTAAGGCATTTGGGGTCTCAATGGGTGGGGAGTAGATAGGAGTGGGTTCTTCCTCCAAGGGGAGAAATAGAAGAATCTCAATAGTGCAATGCCCACTCGTGCAAACGGAAGTGATGGAGCCAATGGTGGGGTGGGCAAAGTTAATGGTGCTAGGCTCCGAAGGTCCCATGGCAAGCAAGCCGGTCAAGTGGGCTTGCCAATATAGGCAATCCACTAGGTCTCCCAAGTCTCCCGTGAAGTAGAAGGTTTGTAAAGTGACATGGGGAGACTTGGTGGGAACAATTTGGGATTGATATCCCAATGGTGGTGAGCTCAGGAAGGTGGGACTTTGCTTGAGCCATTGGAGTATAGACTCGTCTATGGTGAGGGTGTGCGGCTCATAAGGACCCGGACTAGGAGGGGTGGGTGAGTTTTGTGGCTCCTCCTCCTCAATGGTGTGGGCTTGGGTTCCCTCGAGGGTCGGGAGGGGGTCTAGGTCGCTCTTTACTTCCAAGGGATCAGGTGTTTGGATCATGGGCTCCTCTTCCAAGGGGAGGAATGGGTCTTTTGGTGGAGGAGTGGAGATAGCCGGCTTATGGTACTCCCGGGGTGGTGAACATGGATGGGCTTGGGTTAGGCTTGATAGGGGAAGTACTTGGGTTGGAGTTGGGGGTGGGGGTGGAAAAGTGGTTTGTTGAGGAGGTCCGGATTGGGGTGCGTAGATCTTTCTAAGATCATCCCTCATTTCAACCCAAGATTCAATGGGTGCTTCCCCTTTGGCTTCTCTCAAACCTACAATGTACTCCCATTCTTTCCTAGCTTGGCGCCAGAGCAAACTCTTGGTATAGTTGACTTGGATAGGCCCTGACAGGGTGAACCTCCCAAAGTGTCTATCTATGGACTTCTCCCATTCTTGATATATGCTTGGGCGGGATCCATCAAACACAAAAGCCACTAATGGGTCTAAGGATGGCGAATAGGCTAAGTAGGAAGTGGTCATGATGAACGGGTGATGAATGCAATGGCCCTAGGACAAGACTTAGTAGAGACAAGTCAAGAACTTGCTCTGATACCAAATTGATGTGACACGACCCCTTGGACCTGAAAATTTGCAAGCAATCGAACCGAACGGTGGACCCACTCAAGTGAACTCACTCGCGTCGCGCACACCTGAGTCCGTAGGTGGACCGGCGATAGTGGTGAGGGTCCGAGGATGGACCTCGCCTTTCCGAAGGTTTGACTAGCTTGGGCTGTACCCCTAAGGGTCTGGGATGCCCCAATTCCGTGGGCGGCCAGCACGCCAAGGACGTGGGATGTAGTGACTCTCTCTCAACTCACTCCGCGGTGGCACTCAAATTGATGATATTTTGAGATCGGGCGCTCACTCACCGACCGACGGCACTAAGCAGCAATACTAAACAAGCCAAGCAATTCTAGTAGAGTAGGGCAACCCGAGGCTCACCTGATCGGTGTGAAGACACCGATCCCGGTCGGAGACGAGGGCGAGCGGGGAAGTGTGGATTCCCCGCACACTGCGCCGATGAAGCTTGATCCCTGTTTAATAATTACAATCACTACACCTCACACAGGAGGGTGGACTTGGGGTGGGGATTTTTGTATTACAAGTCAAACACTACCTCCGCACAGGGAGGGGCGCTAAGCCGGCCAGGCGGGGAGGGGAGATAAGCTCGATCGCGCCGACGGAGCACCCGGCCGAATCTGCCCGGGTCGGAGACAGCAAGATAGGGGGTCGATGTAGTCGCCGCTGTGAGCTCTCCCGGACTCATAACTTGATGAGACTTGTGCCAAAATGTCGCTGACGTACCCAGGTACGACTGTGATTTTTTGTGGGTGGTCCCGAAGTCATCGCTGGCGGGAACGGGCTCTGGAACAGGTCCCCTGCGTGCAGAAGCAGACTGTTCCCAGGGGCAGCAGCGGATGGCCGAAGTCACCACGGCGGCTCCCAAAGTCCGAATGAGGCAAGACCAGGTCGAGGACATCCGTGGATGAGTCTTCTTCAAGCAGCAACCAAGAACAGAACCAGAGGATGTTAGGGTGGTGAGGAGAAGTCAGTTGAGTGAGGGGCTGTCGAGGTAGGACCTAAACGGACTGTCTGTGCACCCGGGGAAAAAAAATGGAAAAGGCACTTCCTGATGCCGAAATGGACGCTGCTTTTTGATAGTGATGGAAGACTCGTGGTTGCAGCTCTCTACCAAGTGGCGCCTCCAGAAGTTGAAGGATGTGGCCGTGGTAGAGGTTTGAACAGGGGGGCAGAAACTAGGACAGGCAGCTTCTGATCTCATGCAGCAGGTTGCAGAGAGTGCCCCGACCGCTCCTGGACTCCGAATCACAAACTGATAGAGTTTCTGGAACCGTGGACGAGCCCTCTTTGCAGAAAAACTGACGAGGAAGCTGTCTGATGTCAGAGAGGACTGGGGGACTCAGAAGAGCGGAAGTAGGTCGTTGCAGACTGTGGGAGGCAGACCCGCGCAGCTGAGGGAGAAAAATGATAACTTTGGCCTCCGGATGCCGAACGCAGTTCTGCTTCTTGATTCTGATGGAGGACTGAGGGAGGAAGAACTTTGTAGAAGGGCTCGTAGCCTGAATCTTCTTCTGTTTGTCGTGGTGCAGCTTCTAACCGGGCTCAGGTACTCTGGAGAGGGAGCCCAGCGCAGTCGGGGGAGAATTGGCACCACGATCTGTAGTGAAGTCGGAACGAGACGATTCCACCTCTCCTGCGAAGAAGACTGGAAGACCTTTCCGTCAATGTATAGTGCACCTCCAGATGATGTCGGACATCACCGGGACAGTCTCTGCAAGTCGGGCTCCAACTGCTGCCTGCGAATTGAGATGGATAGGGTGATGAAAGGTGATGGGAGATGGAGTAGATGGGGTGGGAAATGGGGTGGATGGGTGTGGGGGTGACACCTAACTATGTGGGGGTCTATTAGGGGTTGATTCAAGGTGTGGGAAGGGCAGAAAGGGGGCTGGGAGGTGGTCTAGCAAGTGGAGGGAGGGGGAGATGCGAATTTGGGTTGGGAAGGAGAGAGGGAGGAGAGATGTCTCCTTTGTTTTGAATGGTGGGTTAATGGAGAGGTTAATGGGGGCCTAGGGAATGGGAAGGGTTGCCTTGGGGAGGGGAAGGGGTGTTTGGGAGAAGGGATTCTCCTTTGGGAAAATGAAAGGTTGTATGAGGAAGGGGAAAGGTTGCTTGGGAGGAGGGAGAGGTGCCTAGGAGAAGGGGATTCCACCTAGGGGTTGGAGGGGACTTAAATGGGAGGTATGGGGAAGGGGGAGGGGTCTTAATTAGAGGTGAATAGGGAGAAGAGAGAGTGAATTTTGAATTTTGGGGTGGGGATGAGAGAGAATGGGGTTCGCCCCCTTTAGAGAGAGAGAGAGAGAAATAGAGAGAGAGAGAGCTAGAGAGAGAAGGAGGCACAATTCTTGTGGATAATTCTTTTCTCAATAATTCATTAGCTCCAAATGGTGGGAGTGGGGTCCTATTTATAGGATTCCTACAATTTAACATAAGTCCCTGAATTTTGGACTACTAACAAGAAACCAAGGGGGTGGGGGCTTCCCTGGGCCTAGCGCATCTAATTGGGCCCAAATGACACATTAACCACTCTAATGACCTATTAACCTAGGTACTTGACTCAGTTAAAAGGAAAATTACATGATAAGACTCAAATAAGAAAGTGAAAAATACATCATATGACTCGAAATAAAGTGGCGAACAAGATGTAGTACTGCTGGTGATCATGAGGAACCTCAAAAAATGTGGAACGGTCGGAGATGTCCCCATCACCCCTGGTCGGCTCCAAGGAGCATGGAGATGAGAGGAAACCCTACCTTGGTAGGAATGCAACTAGATGTGAATGAAATGCATGAGTCCTATGTGCACCGGAGTGCATGCAAGATCTAGCCTAGTCAACAAGCAACCAATGACCAAAATAAACATGCGAGGATGAAAGCAAGTAGGCAGCAACAACATATAACCAGGGGAAGATCAATAAATGTCACCAAGGAGACCAAAGACAATATAGATATGGCAATCAAAGTAACCTCGGGTGCACTGTGGCATCAGAAGGACGGTCTGTGGGGGACCGCACAACAAGACAGACGGTCTGGGGTGGACAGTTCCAACCACGGTGCAGTATCAAAATAAAATAGACAATCAGAAATTACTGGAATGAAACCTGGATGTGCGGTCGACAGTAAGCCCGCACAACCTATAGAACGGACCTATAGAAACCGTATAATAGTAGCCAGAATAGGCAGGAAGGAGACAGAGATGCACCTGTGCCAAGAGGATAGACGGCCAATGGCTGGCCGCACAAAACCTGAACGGTCTACGACATACCGTCTATAGCAGCAGGGTCGCAGGTGTCAAGACCATGTCGAAGAGAAGGACGGTGCCTTCGTAGCCGCCCAAGACCTTGAACGGCTCTATACTAACCGCTCAACATCAAGGAGCAGAGGCCAGCAGAAAACCTAAAACCACTCCCAAAACACAGAACTAACAAACCAAGGGGGAGTCAGCAAGCCACTAACACAATGGGCACTAGGTGTCCCACCGTGATCGCCAAAAAATGGGCTGTTGACATGTTCATTATAGTCTCTTCCTCTTCAATACCTGCTTGAAAGATCTCTACTCTCCCCTTCTACTAAATCGATATGTAAAATAAATGGGACGGTAGAAGGAGAATAGAAGAGAGTAAAGAACCGTGATCGCCACCAAGATGACGTACGTGATGAACACGCCGTATCTTGGAAAGAGAGGGAGACACTCGCCTTAAAATCAGCACTGCAGGGGATGAGCGGCCCGTGATGAACCGCCTGTATGTTGGACGGCTGCACGACAGACCGTGCTTCAGTGCTGCGGGGGGCGCGGGATGTAGAACTACTGGCTGATGGATGGTTTAGGAACGACCGCAGGATGGTGAAAGACGGTCAAAGATGCACCACACATACCATAGAACGGTCCTGACAGAGCCGCACAAGACCATCACTCCAGAAGTTGCAAAAGGGTCCAACCTCCACTCTCTCCGGCCGGACAGAGCGAATGGGCCTCGTGCTAGGGATTGCTGACCTGCAAAACAACGTGAAAATACAGAGAGGAAACCCAAATTAGAACTGAAAAGTGTAGTAGATGCAAAAATAAGAAGAAGTGAACATGAATAAGTGGAAAGGGGGATACCTAGGGGATTTTAAACCCCTAGGGTGTCATAAATGTGGGTGGGTGTGTGCATGGCAATGAAGATGAAGAAAAACGTCGGGAGAAAGTGAGAAAAGTGATGCATGCAATGAAAAAGAGGACAAAACGTATCAAACACACAAGACTTAAAAAAAACTAGACTACTCCCTGAACCGGAGGCTTATATGGACGTGGAAAGCTTCCCTCCTTGGTGCTAGGTCGCTCAAGCATGCGGCAGGGCTTCGCCGTCGACCAAAAATCTCCCCCCCTTTCAAACCTGGCCTTTAGGGTCTATTTATAGAGCACCTAAAGTCCTAACTCGAAATAAGGGTTTAGAGTCATTTTCAGGTCGAGATAATCAAAGAAAAATCATAGACAATCAAATTATCTCTCATCCAGTCAAAAAGGCACTCAAAATGGTTCATTATCCACAGAGAAAATGACGGGAGAAGTTGGGGATAAAACCACGGATAAAGAGATAAAATCTGCTGAAATTCAAGAATCGAACGGATGAACGGTCTTACGATAGACCGTTCAACTGGATGTGCGGTCATGTCCTGGCCGTCCAACCCCGTCGGTGGAAATTCAAAATAAATCATAAATAATCTAAATTATTCATCGAACTGATCGAAACCTTCACCGTTGGACTCTCATTGATGAACGGCTCAGATGAGACCGTTCAAAGGTAAAGCGACCAAAGATAAACCGTTCTAGCCTTATCAGTGACAAATAGATTAATTGGATAATTATCTGAGAACACCACCAAGTGCAGGACTCTGAGAGATGAGCGGCTACCATCCGTCCGTTCATCAAGTTGAATGACCAGAGGAGGGCCGCATAAATGCTTGTCGGTGAAAATTCAGAAAATTAACCAAAATATTCCAAAATAGATGGACGGTCCACAGGCAACCGCGCATTGATTGAGCGGCCAGGGATGCACCGTACATGTACATGGTTGTTGAAACTCATAGAAAAGCCCAATCAACCAAAACCAAGTCTCGTTAAGCCCTGAATCAACTCAGACCTAACCAGGGAGGGAGGCTACCCATAAAACTGACCTAAGACATGCCTGAAAATAGCCCCAATGAGTGATGGATAACTCGAGACATCAACAAATGGGAGTAAGAGGAACGCCTCAACTTATCGGCAAAAAACGGGTGTCAACAGCCGCCGTTGACACTCCATCTTCCCCGTCATCACGATAGCCACTGAGCAGTCAGCCTTCGCTCACCAGTACGCTCCCCACCGCCGACCCCAAGCTCTCCTACATGCAACCACCCCATCCCTCTCTTTAGAATTATTACCCCTTCCCCTTTCATCTCTCTTTCACCCTTTCATTTCTCTCTCTCTTCCCTCTCCCTCCACGTAAATTGTAAACCCTCACCTTTCTTCATCTATCTCTTTCTCTCTCTATAGTAACTCTCTCTCTGCTACTCTCTCTCTTTCTCGTTCTTCTATCATTGTAGCAAGGTCAGAAAAAAAGAAGAGTGAACATAAGGTAAACACCCCTCTCTCTATTGTGTTCTCTCCCCGTCTTCCTCTCATTCTCTCTATTCTCTCTCTCTTCATTCTGTGTTCTCTCTCTCTTTCACTTCTCTCTCTCACGAAGTCTATTACTATTATCGTATAAAAAAAAAGAAAACAACAGAAAGGTAGAAGAACAAAAGAGAGAAAATCAAAAAAAGAGAGAAAAGAGAAAGAAGGCAGAAAAGAAAAAAACCAAAGAGAGAAAATATTTCATGTGTAGCATCCCGAGAATTTAATTAGAACTAAATAGTGGGATTCAAAATTTTAAAAGGGAATTTTCTTTCAGGAGAAACTCAAATAATCCATAAAAATCTAGCAAAAATGATAATCGTGTAGAGGACGAAAAGTTTAGACTATTGTCCTTCTGGGTCAGATCCTAATTAAAATCTTAACTAAGACAAATTAACGAATTGAGGCTAAAATCAGACCTTTAAGTAACCGGACCTTAGATTGCTTAATTAGAGCCCTAATCGTGATCATTCTAGCCCAAATCAAGCCCATTAGATTGGTCTCAATCGAAAACCCAATAGCCCTCTCATTTCCTGCCAAAACCCTAGCCCTAAAGTTCAAATTTGGGTGAGTTGCGGCGGCATGACTTGGTCAAGCGTGAATCACGCGTGACCCGCGTGCGTGGGACTCTATCCCCTTCTATCGACCCTTCTAGAATCAATTCACCATATAAGACTAACCCTAGCCTGACCTAGTATCGACGTTTGCTGCGGCTGCCGGCGAGGAGCGAGGACATGGGAGTATTCGGCGACGTTGGCGAGGTGTTCTTCGTGCGGTTCCGGTTACTTGCGTTCGTCATCTTCCTTCGATTAAGGTAGGCAATCGTCACCCAAATACATCATAAAATATACCAGTAGATGCGTCCTGAAGTCCTCTTTTTACCAGCATGAAAAGCCCTAATTATTGTATCTTGTAGCATGCCTATTATCCTTTTTAGCCAAAGCATGTCATAACTAGGGCTCCGACCATGTCTCTTTGATTAGATCGATCCAATGCTCTATGTTTGCAGACCAAACTCTAATTAAAGGTTACATGTTGTAAATTCATCTGTGCTCTTTTTATTCGTAGCATTTTGCCTAAAATTTATGCACCTGTTAGCATGTATTTAGTGATTTAAAGTAGGGTTTATCAAGTTCACTGATAACCGGGCGGGTCGATGGGGCTACGGTCGTTTCAGGAACCGCTCTGGTCCCTAGCGGTCGGACGATAGACCATTTCGCCAGGCACTATTCTGGACTATATGGTCTATCAAATGACCGTCTAAGGAATCCAGCAGTCGCTCGACAGACCATTTCACCTATCTGCCAGTTTTGTTGATCGTCACCCAAAGCGGTCATTCGATAGACCGCTAACCTCTGTTAGCAAGCCTATATAGACCGCCCCGTGTCGCTGATTTCCTTTTTGTATGTTTTGATAATTGATTACCTCGGCAAGATTGCATGTGTAGGACAGAAACCCACACATGGAATTTGGTAAATTATGGAATATGATTCAATGAACTGATCTAATTATGTTCATGATTAATCTCTCTTCCATCCTATCATATTATGATCTCCAACATAATCTTGGATATAAACTTTGAAATTTATCATCATGTCACAATAACTATGGTGAAATAAATGTGAAAATTATCCAGGTTTGTTCTGACAATCACTCCACTCCGGTGGTACTGACTGACCAGTTATATACCATTTTCCAATACTTATTAACCCTTCAATCTTGTAATGGTTGGGACTCTCAGCCGGATATTCCTTCCGTGGGACTAGGACCTCCATTATGAGACCTAAGTAAGCCCCCGCGAGCTTGGGATTCCCACTAGGACGCCGAGCAAATTGTACCCTCAAGACTTGCACCCAATTATTCGATCGAATCGCTTATTTTAAAGCCCAGAGTTTGGGTCTGTCTTGTCCAAAAGGCGCCCCATGTTAGACCGCCTGGTGCATTAAGCGGTCCAGTCATGACCGTTTCCTTCTGGCCCACGAGCCAGGTCCTACTAGTCGTTTTCCTTGACTTCCATTGACCTAGCCCTGTCTAATTTGATCTAATATCCTCTGGTTCGACCAGAGAAGGTTGGGCTGACTCTGGTTCGGTCCCACCTTGTCTTGGGCGAGCTGGGAGCCCATTAGATCGACTCCTTAGTCTTGCTGGGCCTAGTTTCGTTTGCGGTCATTCCTAGACCGTCCTTACCACTAAGCGGCCCTATCAGGACTGTTTTATTGTGGAACAGCCCATTGGAGACCGTTTCCTTTGATTATGGCCCAGTAAGTCCCTTCTGTCTTGAACGGTCCATTATAGACCATCTTCCTTTTAGAAGCGGCTCAGGGGGGACCGTTTTAATCTGCTAGTGGCCCATTGAGGACGGTTTTATCCCCTTGGCGCTGGGCTTGTGCCTTGGCCCAGTATACTTCCTGGCGGTCCAATATAGGTCATTTCTATACTAGTTGCCATCCGTGCATGACCGTTACTCTTCCGGAACCTTGTTTTACGTAAGATTCTTATGTGTGCTTCATCGGCCGAGTGAGGGATGGCTTGTGCTACATTTCACCCTGACTATCCTTGCCATTACTAGCTATAATCTTATGGCTTCTCATGTGACTATGGAGATTCCATTTGATCTTAGAGATAAGTTGCATAGCTTGACCTTGGAATTCTTGGCCGATCCCAATTGAATGTTTAGATATTACTTGGGATCTTGGATCCACTGAAACAATGCCAACGCATCATAAGGGCCCGGTCTAGTCCTGGGAGGAGCGCCCGAAAAGTACTAGTGCCCCAGGGAGTTGTAATGACATGGTGAGGCATTGCACCGAGTACTTGACTAGCATGTTGTCTAAAACATTCATTACTCTTTTCCTTTTTGCCATTGACACTTGACTCCTTCTTGGAATGTTATCAATACATGACTTGTTACTTGCGTGCTTGATTGGCCAATTCATGAAATTATATACCTCTACTTATCTAGTCTTTTTCCCATCATGTTTTATGATTATTTAGTCCATTACATTTAATCGCTTGACATCTAATTTAATTGGTTCGCTCACTCAGTTTTTCCCCTTTCAGGAAGCTCTGGTGATGAAACGCAAACGAATGGGGATGGGCAAGAGTAAAGACCGGAGTGAACCCTGGCAGGCGTGGACTTGATTGGTGTCATAGGAAGTGGTCTAGGTGGTTGTGTAGTTACTTTAAGGAGTCGTTGTATGTTGTCAGTTCAGATTGGTCATTTCGAGTTGTAATCTTCTCTTTGTCTTTTATTTGAGTCGTGACGTAAGAAGGTGTGGATGTTGAAACATTGTTATTCTCCTGTTTATAAACAAATTGGTGTTTTCTTTTAGGCTATTTCTTCTCTATTACAAATTATGTTCTTTTAATACCGTTATTGCTCTGTTTATCATGAATGTATATAACTGCCACGTTCTGATATTCTGCATCGGGGTGTGACATCATGAAAAAGAAAAAATATATAAAAATAAAATAGATATAAAGGGAGAATAAGAAGAAAATCACAGACCCGGTCTTTTTGTACCGCATCACTAGTATGGGAGGTGGAGAGGAGTGAAGGTTCGTGCGCCCGATGTGACTCCACAATTGTCGGTGCACCCCCGTTCTGGGGAGGTGCTGTCGGAGCACAGTCCCGCTCTGCCTGCCGATTAAGGAGACCTTGGCATGCCTCCGTCAGCAACTGAATCTGGCAGCACATCTCCGCCAATTCATTCGCGGTGGGATCCGATGGCGTAGTGCCGCAGGATGGGTGCGAGGAGGAAGAGGCTTCCTGAGAAATCCGTCTAGAGCCCCGGGCCTCCTAGCAGTTGCTAGTGTTGCGATAGTTCCCACAAGGTGCCATGGCTTTCCACTCGTGCTCACAGACGGCGCCAAAAGTTGTAGAGGCTAAAAGGTGTTATCTCGACCTCGTACTACACCTTTATGATTTGTTTGATGAGAAAGAACATATGATTATCCCGACAAAACCTGCAAACACTAAACAACACGTCAGAAGGAGTCTTGGGAGTGATCTCACGGGACAACCCTCCGATACTTTAGTCAGAGATTAGTGTGATAGCAAAGAGGATATTAGAGAGAGAAGGAGAAGAAAGCCTTGAGGGAGAATTGAGTGCTCGACAATGAGGCAAGTGCTCGGCAGAAAGGCCGGGGCCTGGAGATCGACGAAGAACTCTCTGTCTCTCTTTGAGGCAAGGAAGCTGGAGCGATCTGGAGTTCTCACACCACCATGCATGTAGATCTCTCTCCCAAGGTACATCTCTTGCTCTGTGTATGTGCTTCTGTTCTTGTGACGTGTGTCCGTCTGTCTGTGTCTCCTAGGTCTATTGAGGACCTATTTATATATATTGGTCGCAATGGCGTCGTCTCTTTCCTGGCTCGGTGAGGGCATGGTTAGTGGAGTGATACCCTACTTGATCGAGGGAGGGTTGTATGTTACCCGCTCATTTGTTCTCTGACGAAGGATATCGTGGAGAGCTTCACGGCGGCATGGGCATGATATGGCATTCATCAGGGCAAGTCCTGTGATCGTGGCCTCAACGCTTGCCCGTTGGGGAGTCTCACAACGTCCAAGATGTACTTGTGCGAGGATCATGTTTGTGGGCCGACCAGTCCTAAATGGGTATCGATTGGGATATGTTCTTGAATTGTCAGTCAACTAGTGATGGCTGCTATGAGCCTGGAGACATCGGCATGTTGTGTACCTAGTTGTTTTGATGATGTCAAACTATGACTCATTTATGAGTCTTTTATGATTTTGATGATGTCACCGTTATATCTCTGAAATTGTTCAAAGAATAGGTTGACAGGATGAATGATGTTTATTAAGTTCAGAAACTACATTTCAGAAAAGTCAGATATTCATTTCAGAAGTTCAGAAAAGCTGAAGTAGTTTAGAAGAAGACACAAGTCGACTTGGTGAAGCACAAGTCGAGTTGGCCAGGCTGAGGTCAACATATTTTTTCAGTCTAGCAGGTTTGCAGAAGACTCATGAAGACCCTCAAGCACAACGAGTTCAAGATCCTATTTGTGTGGAAACAAGTCCAAATGAAGTCAACTAAGGTCATTAGATATGCATTGGTACTGCTGGAATCAAGTTCTATAAGGTACTTTGAAAAATCAGCAGACTTCAAGAAAGTGTCAACATTCAGAGTCGACTCCCGCTTGTATAAGCTTTGTCCTGGCGTCTGTAGCATAAGTCGAGTCGACGCAGTGGGGCGATTGAGTCGACGCAGCAGTGTGTCTGCAAAGAAACAAACAAGTGGGTTAACGCAACAGAACTCATGCAGCTCAGCAGACTTCATATGCCAGCATCAAGCCAACTTGAGTCTGACTGTAAGTCAACTTGTCTGCCTTGTCCAGTGAAGCACGTGAGTTGTTCAAGTGGACCACGTGCCTTTGACCTCCATTCATTAGCACAATCTCCAAGGACACGTGGCACCATCTCTGGAAGGTTCCAAACAGAAGAATATTCCTCCTGACAGATGGACCAATGATATTTTAGTTTGAAGATAACATTATTTCAAAAAATGGGTTATTTCTACACTATAAATCTGGGCCTTTTTCCTTTCAAAGAAGGCTGTTGCAAGCAAGAGGCTGCATGGGCTGTTGGGGCTGAGTGTTTTTAGAGAGATATCTGAGTAGAGCGTCCATAGAAGATCTGAGTGAGAATCTAAGAGAAGAAGAAGAAGTAAAGAGAGAGAGCTCAAGAGCCCGTTCTAGAAGATCAGTAGTTCGTGAGAGGAAGATTTGAGAGCAGTCGTGGAGTTTCATTGAAGATCCGTTTGAAGAATTGGCTTCTAGATCAGATCCAAAGCCTTTGCTCCCCTAGAGCTACATTTTTCTTTGCTTTCCTTTTGTTTTCTATTTGTTCTCTTTCATCTCTACCATGTAATTCCAATACTCTATTTTGGGTT
Source organism: Amorphophallus konjac (assembly GCA_022559845.1). NCBI lineage: Eukaryota > Viridiplantae > Streptophyta > Magnoliopsida > Alismatales > Araceae > Amorphophallus > Amorphophallus konjac. The sequence goes on from CM040120.1 coordinate 295,312,241, forward strand.
CGGCTCAAGCTCTGAATCAACAGTTTGTAAGAGATTGGTTCCCTGAAGTTGTGAATCAGTGGTCTGTAAGGGCTTGGTCCCCTGAAGCTATGATCAGCGTTCTTCAAGCTGTTAGTCAGCGGAATCCTCACTCGGTTGAGTGGGGGGTGGATGTAGGTCTGCTGGTAGTAGATTGAACCACCTAAAAATCGTTGTGCAGTATGATTGCTCTTGGTGTTGTTGAGTGGTAGATAGTGGATCTAGAGGGGAGGGGTGAATAGATCAGCCCCACTTTTCGCAATGCGGCCCTCTAAACAGCTAGTTAAAATGAATTACAGCGGAATAGAAACTAGCTTCCAAGTATGCTATAATTCACTTAGAAAGAGAAGTAAGATATATAACAATTCGATCCTAAGCATGCACCTAGAATGAATCAATCACACAAGCAAACCACACTAGATAGGATTTTAAGGTGGTTCAAACTGAATCCTCAGCCCTACGTCCACCCCTCACCAAAACCCGGTGAGGCTTCACTTGTGCAGCGCACGGAACTGTAAATCGGAAACCACCGATTGCCTTCCTACTCACCACCTGGTAGGGATGTCAACCGCAAATTGGAACAACCTCCAATTGCCTTCCTACTAACCACCGGTAGGGATGAATCACACTTTCAATGTTTAAGCAATAATGAAACTGAAACAAATGTGAAGGAACTAAACAAGAGATTGAGTTATGAGTGAAAATGAATTGGCCCTTGTATGGAATGTTGATCAGCAACAAAGCTCCTCTTGGCTTCAACTCAATCTTCTTGATTCACCCTTGAATGGATGAATGTTCTTCACGGAGTACTGTTCACGTGAACAGTACCTCTTCCTTCAATTCTTCTCTCTTGATCTTCTCTTTGAATTTCTTTGAATGAATGAAGGAGATGATGAAGCTACCTTGAATCTTGATTGCTTCTTTAGCTTCTAGGAGTTTGAATGCTTGAAATATCACCTTGCATGAGGTGGAAAGAACTTGAATGGATGAAGATGATTTCCTTTGAAGAACTTGAATCAAACCAGCTTCCTTGGATCACTTTGATAGCCTTGCTTTGATGTAATCTTCCTTTAGGTTTGCTGGCTTTGATTTGAGCTTGACTCCCCTTTGATTGGATGATGAACACCTTCACGAACTACTGTTCACGTGAACAGTAGCTCGTCTCCAAGCTCTCTTGCAGCCACCCTAGATCTCACAAGAAGCCCCTTGAAGCATCAGGGTTTCTAACCCCTCATGTGTTGGTTTTATAACCCTTGAATGGTCCATAGATGCCCCCTAGACCAGATCCACAAATAATGGAAGATTAGGTAAGGTTTGATTAAACAAATCCATGGAAAGGGGCTAGCCACGAGGTTGATTTCGAAGTCAAACAAGGCTGCATCGGGGCTGGCGGTCGACCGCCACTAAAACACCTGCAAACGGGCGATCCCTGGGAAATCCGGTCGACCGCCACTGGCTGGCGGTCAACCGCTATTGAGAAAGCCTGTAGACGGTGGAGTCCTGGCTGGGGCGGTCGACCGCCCCTGTGCTGGCGGTCGACCTCCAGCTGGGCAGAACCTGGCCCATCCCGGGTTGGTCCGTTATCCGCGTCAGCTCCGTCGTTCAACTTCTTTAGCAGCCCGGTCATGTCCGTGGCATCTTCCTTGACTGTCTTGAAGATTTTATTATTGAGTCTTCAATCAAATTTTTGTTCTGGGGGCTCCGCCCCCGGAAACCCCCGCAAGGGGCGCTGCCCCCTTGACCCCCGCGACCTGACCGGGCAGGTCGATCCCCACGACCTGACCACGTAGGTCGATCCGCGTGCGAGGGCGCAACATTCAGCATTCACGTTCACCATTTCCACTTGATTCCTTGTCCATTCATTGGCGCACCTATCATGAACAAAAACATCACGTATGTCAATCACATGAAGGTGAAAAACATCAATGACTAATAGTGTTTAGCCATTATCAAAACCAAGAATACATTAGAACTCATATGACCATAGAATGATGTCGAATGACCCAAGTGACCATATGAACTCAATTGACCATAGGGGCACAACAGGTGTGATTGCTTTATTTTTCATTGATCTGCATTTACTGAATTGTATATTTTAGGTTAAGCCTTTTGATTGGTATATAAGCAGGTGTGTTCCTACACACTTTGCGTGAGGAGGGTTTCTGGACCCAAACCTCCGCCTAGTACCAATTCAATTGGTTGACCTTACTGTGATTGATTGGTTGCTGAATGCTAATTGGTTTGAACTTAGTTTAAGTTCTGATAAGATTAGCCATTATCTGCATAGTGTTCGACACACGTTCTGCATGAACCAATTTTTGGTGGAGTCCTCTGTCTGTTGATCAGTTCAGCACTGGCACTCTACTAGGTGTTCGATATTGGTTCTATCTGAACCAGTAAATGTTAAGTTGGTGTCTGTTGCTTTGTGTCTGTCAGATATCTGGTTGCTTATTGGTTTCAGAGAAAAATCTTTCTCCACAATATTCTACAATCTATTTTTCATCCAGCATTTTACATTCTAACTTCTGTTCAGATTAGTGTACTGCTACAAGCAGTTTTAGCTCTAAGTGTTTATTTTCAGTTATCTGCATTATAATTTCAGTTAGTAAAAAGATTCCAGAAGTCTTCATTCCTTTCCAGTTTGAATTAGCTGTGTTTTGTAATTCGGGCATAATTTTTGTAAGTGGATCTATTCACCCCCCCCCTATAGATCCTATAGTGCACCCAAAAAGTGGTATCAGAGCCCAAGTCCCCTACAATGTGGTCCAACGACCTGGGGAGATCCAATGAGGTGCAACCTCACAGCTTTCTAGTCAAAGGATACTCTATTGATAGAACACCCTTCTTTGATGGCAGCAATTATTCATATTGGAAGAACATGATACATGTCTTTGTGCGTGCTCAAAGCCTTGAAATGTGGAAAGTCATTGAGAGAGGCCCATATGCTCTCCCAGAAGATGAAGACAGGTGGACAAGAGAGTAGATCCGTCTGTCTACTGTTAATTGGAGCACTTTGAATGCAATGCAATGTGCCATCCATCTTGTAGAATTCTCAAGGGTCTCAACAAGTACATCAGCCTAAGAAATGTGAGACCGGCTTGAGGTAATCTACGAGTGGACATTTGAGGTAAGGGCCACTAAGGCCAACATGCTCGTTTCAGAATATGAAATGTTCAAGATGAAATCTAGTGAAACTATTTCTGAAATGTATTCTAGATTCTCCAAGCTAAAAAATGGGCTAAAAGCACTTGGCAAAGATTATTCTGACAGTGATCTAGTCAAAAAAATTCCTAGATCACTCCCACCTGCGGGGCATACCAAAGCCACAGTTATTGAAGATTCAAAAAATCTGTCTACCATGACAGTAATGAGCTAGTTGGGTCATTAATGACCTATGAGCTGAATTTCAGAAGGAGCGAAGAAGATAACAAAAAATTCAAAATAGTAGCTCTCAAGGGTTCTAAGAGCAGTGAAGAAACTAGTGACGATTCAGAGGATCTTTCAATGTGTGATCAAGAATTCCTCACTAAACAATTCAGAAAATTTCTAAGAATGAGAGGTATCAATGCCAAGAAAAAGAAATTTCAACAAGTAGAGGTTCAGATTTTAAACCTCACAAGAACCAGAAAACTTACAAACTTGTTTGCTATCACTACAGGAAGCTAGGGCATGTTCGTGATGAATGCCCGGAGTTGTTCAAGAAAGGTTCAAAGGCCAAGGAGAAGAAGCCCAAGGCTATGGTGTCAACCTAGAGTGATGAAGAAGAAAGCATCTCAGATGAAAAGGGAGAAGAGGATAATATTGACCTCATGGCTAATCAAGAAAAAGATGATGAAGAGGTAAGCACTCCCTTCGAAAAAATTTCTATTTAAGAATGGGAGGAAGCATATACAGATTTGTTTGAATTGTATGAAAAGTTTTGAAAATAGAACAAATCCTTGAAAAAGATATTGAATGCAGTTTGTCATAATAGTTCTGATAATGAAAGCCTTGAACTTCTGAAAACTAAAAATAAGAAACTTAGAATGTATTTGGGAGATTTTGACAGTGTTAAATCTGAACTAGACAAACTCAAATCTGAAAATGAAAACTTTAGAAAATAGATTGTGGAAGATGAAGAAAAAATCAAAAATTATGTAAAAGAAAACCAACTCAATATTGAAAAGTTTGAGGCTGTTTGGGATTATGTCAATGTGGAAATGCAGAAAGATTTGGACAAGATTGAAATTGAAGTCAAAAATAAACAGGAAGTATCTTATGATGATCAGATTCTAATAAATGAATTGAAGCAAAATGACAAACTCAAAGAAGAAAGTGAAAAACTAACATAAGAAATTAAAAAATTAAAAGAGTTAATGCCATGCCCCGTACTCTATACCATCGAGGTATTGTCCGCTTTGGCCTACCGACCTCACGATTTTGTCCCTTTCTAACAGTGATCGGCTCCAGAATGGAGGACTTCCCGGGTAGGTCACCCATCCCAGTACTACTCCACATTAAGCACGCTTAACTTCGGAGTTCTTTTCAAGAACTGAGCCGATACTTCAAAAGGAACCTTGATAATATAGAGTACAACTTTGCTATATTTAAGGGTGTAACAATCTACCCCTCTTATATAGCTGACGTCCACGTCGCTGGGCACAGATAGCACGCAATCACGTGCGTATTGTCCGCTTTGGCCTACCGACCTCATGATTTTGTCCCTTTCTAACAGTGATCGGCTCCAAAATGGAGGACTTCCCAGGCAGGTCACCCATCCCAGTACTACTCCCCATTAAGCACGCTGAACTTCGGAGTTCTTTTCAAGAATTGAGCCGATACTTCAAAAGGCACCTTGGTGATATAGAGTACAACGTTGCTATATTTGAGGGAGTTACAATCTACCCCTCTTATATAGGCGACGTCCTCGTCGCTGGGCACAGATAGCACACAATCACGCAATCAATCCCTCAGGCAGGTAGGACTCTAGAGGTGGCCCCTACAGGCTCAAGAGGTGGCTCCCACTATGTAGCACTTTGTCCCATTGCGGGTTCAAGAGGTGGCTCCCATAGCGTAACACTTTACCCTGCATGGCACTTAGTTCCCACACTTCTGGCTTGGGGTATAGCTCTGATACCATTCTGTCACGCCCCGTACTCTATACCATCGAGGTACTGTCCGCTTTGGCCATTATGTCACGCCCCGTACTCAATACCGTCGAGGTATTATCTGCATTGGCCTACCGGCCTCACGGTTTTGTCCCTTTCAAACAATGATCGGCTCCAGAATGGAGGACTTCCCGGGCAGGTCACCCATCCCAGTACAACTCCCCATTAAGCACACTTAACTTCGGAGTTCTTTTCAAGAACTGAGCCGATACTTCAAAAGGCGCCTCGGTGATATAGAGTACAACTTTACTATATTTGAGGGTGTTACAATCTACCCCTCTTAGATAGGCGACGTCCTCGTCGCTGGGCACAGATAGCACGCAATCACGCAATCAATCCCCCAGGCAGGTAGGACTCTAGAGGTGGCTCCCACTATGTAGCACTTTGGCCCATTGCGGGTTCAAGAGGTGGCTCCCATAGCATATCACTTTGCCCTGCATGGCACTTAGTTCCCACACTTCTGGCTGGGGTATAGCTCTGATACCATTCTATCGCGTCCCGTACACTATACCATCGAGGTACTGTCCGCTTTGGCCATTATGTCACGCCCCGTACTCTATACCGTCGAGGTATTATCAGCTTTGGCCTACCGGCCTCACGGTTTTGTCCCTTTCTAACAGTGATCGGCTCCAGAATGGAGGACTTCCGGGGCAGGTCATCCATCCAGCACTACTCCCCATTAAGCATGCTTAACTTCGAAGTTCTTTTCAAGAACTGAGCCGATACTTCAAAAGGTGTCTCGGTGATATAGAGTACAACTTTGCTATATTTGAGAGTGTTACAATCTACCCCTGTTATATAGGCGACGTCCTCGTCGCTGGGCACAGATAGCACGCAATCACGCAATCAATACCCCAGGCAGGTAGGACTCTAGAGATGGCCCCTACAGGCTCAAGAGGTGGCTCCCACTATGTAGCACTTTGTCCCATTGCGCGTTCAAGAGGTGGCTCCCATAGCGTAGCACTTTGGCCTGCATGGCACTTAATTCCCACACTTCTGGCTGGGATATAGCACTGATACTATTCTGTCACACCCCATACTCTATACCATCGAGGTATTGTCCGCTTTGGCCTACCGACCTCACGATTTTATCCCTTTTTAACAGTGATCGGCTTCAGAATGGAGGACTTCCTGGGCAGGTCACCCATCCCAGTACTACTCCCCATTAAGAACGCTTAACTTCGGAGTTCTTTTCAAAAACTGAGCCGATACTTCAAAAGGCGCCTCGGTGATATAGAGTACAACTTTTCTATATTCGAGGGTGTAACAATCTACCCCTCTTATATAGGCGACGTCCACGTCGCTGGGCACAGATAGCACGCAATCACGCAATCAATCCCCCAGGCAGGGAGGACTCTAGAGGTGGCCCCTATAGGCTCAAGAGGTGGCTCCCACTATGTAGCACTTTGTCCCATTGCGGGTTCAAGAGGTGGCTCCCATAGCATAGCACTTTGGCCTGTATGGCACTTAGTTCTCACACTTCCGGCTGGGGTATAGCTCTGATACCATTCTGTCACGCCCCGTACTCTATACCATCAAGGTATTATCCGCTTTGGCCTACCGGCCTCACGATTTTGTCCCTTTCTAACAGTGATCGGCTCTAGAATGGAGGACTTCCCGGGCAGGTCACCCATCCCAGTACTACTCCCCATTAAGAACGCTTAACTTCGGAGTTTTTTTCAAGAACTGAGCCGATACTTCAAAAGGCGTCTCAGTGATATAGAGTACAACTTTGTTATATTCGAGGGTGTTACAATCTACCCCTCTTATATAGGCGACGTCCACGTCGTTGGGCACACATAGCACGCAATCACGCAATCAATCCCCCAGGCAGGGAGGACTCTAGAGGTGGCCCCTACAGGCTCAAGAGGTGGCTCCCACTATGTAGCACTTTGTCCATTGCAGGTTCAAGAGGTGGCTCCCAGAGCGTAGCACTTTGCCCTGTATGGCACTTAGTTCCCACACTTCCGGCTGGGATATAGCTCTGATATCATTCTGTCACGCCCCGTACTCTATACCATCAAGGTATTATCCGCTTTGACCTACCGGCCTCACGATTTTGTCCCTTTCTAACAGTGATCGGCTCCAGAATGGAGGACTTCCCGGGCAGGTCACCCATCCCAGTACTACTCTCCATTAAGCATGCTTAACTTCGGAGTTCTTTTCAAGAACTGAGCCGATACTTCAAAAGGCGCCTCGGTGATATAGAGTACAACTTTGCTATATTTGAGAGTGTTATAATCTACCCCTCTTATAGAGGCGACGTCCTCGTCACTGGGCACAAATAGCACGCAATCACGCAATCAATCCCCCAGACAGGTAGGACTCTAGAGGTGACCCCTACAGGCTCAAGAGGTGGCTCCCACTATGTAGCACTTTGTCCCATTGCGGGTTCAAGAGGTGGCTCCCATAGCGTAGCACTTTGCCCTGCATGGCACTTAGTTCCCACACTTCCAGTTGGGGTATAGCTATGATACCATTCTGTCACGCCCCGTACTCTATACCATCGAGGTACTGTCCGCTTTGGCCATTATGTAACGCCCCGTACTCTATACCGTCGAGGTATTGTCTGCATTGGCCTACCGGCCTCACGGTTTTGTCCCTTTCAAATAATGATCGACTCCAGAATGGAGGACTTCCCGGGCAGGTCACCCATCCCAGTACAACTCCCCATTAAGCACACTTAACTTCAGAGTTCTTTTCAAGAACTGAGCCGATACTTCAAAAGGCACCTCGGTGATATAGAGTACAACTTTGCTATATTTGAGGGTGTTACAATCTACCCCTCTTAGATAGGTGACGTCCTCGTCGCTGGGCACAGATAGCACGCAATCACGCAATCAATCCCCTAGGGAGGTAGGACTCTAGAGGTGGCCCCTACAGGCTCAAGAGGTGGCTCCCACTATGTAGCACTTTGGCCCATTGCGGGTTCAAGAGGTGGCTCCCATAGCATATCACTTTGCCCTTCATGGCACTTAGTTCCCACACTTCCGGCTGGGGCATAACTCTGATACCATTTTGTCACGTCCCGTACTCTATACCATTGAGGTACTGTCCGCTTTGGCCATTATGTCACGCCCCGTACTCTATACCGTCGAGGTATTATCAGCTTTGGCCTACCGGCCTCACGGTTATGGCCCTTTCTAACAGTGATCGGCTCCAGAATGGAGGACTTCAGGGGCAGGTCACCCATCCCAGTACTACTCCCCATTAAGCACGCTTAACTTCGGAGTTCTTTTCAAGAACTGAGCCGATGCTTCAAAAGGCGTCTCGGTGATATAGAGTACAACTTTGCTATATTTGAGAGTGTTACAATCTACCCCTCTTATATAGGCGACGTCGTCGTCGCTGGGCACTGATAGCACGCAATCACGCAATCAATCCCCCAGGCAGGTAGGACTCTAGAGATGGCCCCTACAGGCTCAAGAGGTGGCTCCCACTATGTAGCACTTTGTCCCATTGCGCGTTCAGGAGGTGGCTCCCATAGCGTAGCACTTTGGCCTGCATGGCACTTAGTTCCCACACTTCCGGCTGGGATATAGCTCTGATACTATTCTGTCACGCCCCATACTCTATACCATCGAGGTATTATCCGCTTTGGCCTACCGACCTCACGATTTTGTCCCTTTTTAACAGTGATCGGCTTCAGAATGGAGGACTTCCCGGGCAGGTCACCCATCCTAGTACTACTCCCCATTAAGAACGCTTAACTTTAGAGTTTTTTTTCAAGAACTGAGCCGATACTTCAAAAGGCGCCTCAGTGATATAGAGTACAACTTTGTTATATTCGAGGGTGTTACAATCTACCCCTCTTATATAGGCGACGTCCACGTCGTTGGGCACAAATAGCACGCAATCACGCAATCAATCCCATAGAGATGGCCCCTACAGGCTCAAGAGGTGGCTCCCACTATGTAGCACTTTGTCCCATTGCGCGTTCAAGAGGTGGCTCCCATAGCGTAGCACTTTGGCCTGCATGGCACTTAGTTCCCACACTTCCGGCTGGGATATAGCTCTGATACTATTCTGTCACGCCCAATACTCTATACCATCGAGGTATTGTCCGCTTGGCCTACCGACCTCACGATTTTATCCCTTTTTAACAGTGATCGGCTTCAGAATGGAGGACTTCCCGGGCAGGTCACCCATCCCAGTACTACTCCCCATTAAGAACGCTTAACTTCGGAGTTTTTTTCAAGAACTGAGCCGATACTTCAAAAGGCGTCTCAGTGATATAGAGTACAACTTTGTTACATTCGAGGGTGTTACAATCTATCCCTCTTACATAGGCGACGTCCACGTCGTTGGGCACACATAGCACGCAATCAATCCCCCAGGCAGGGAGGACTCTAGAGGTGGCCCCTACAGGCTCAAGAGGTGGCTCCCACTATGTAGCACTTTGTCCCATTGCAGGTTCAAGAGGTGGCTCCCAGAGCGTAGCACTTTGCCCTGTATGGCACTTAGTTCCCACACTTCCGGCTGCGATATAGCTCTGATATCATTCTGTCACGCCTCGTACTCTATACCATCAAGGTATTATCCGCTTTGACCTACCGGCCTCACGATTTTGTCCCTTTCTAACAGTGATCGGCTCTAGAATGGAGGACTTCCCGGGGAGGTCACCCATCCCAGTACTACTCTCCATTAAGCACGCTTAACTTCGGAGTTCTTTTCAAGAACTGAGCCGATACTTCAAAAGGTGCCTCGGTGATATTGAGTACAACTTTGCTATATTTGAGGGTGTTACAATCTACCTCTCTTATATAGGTGACATCCTCGTCGCTGGGCACAGATAGCACGCAATCACGCAATCAATCCCCCAGGCAGGTAGGACTCTAGAGGTGACCCCTACAGGCTCAAGAGGTGGCTCCCACTATGTAGCACTTTGTCCCATTGCGGGTTCAAGAGGTGGCTCCCATAGTGTGGCACTTTGCCCTGCATGGCACTTAGTTCCCACACTTCCGGCTGGGGTATAGCTATGATACCATTCTGTCACGCCCCGTACTCTATACCATCGAGGTACTGTCCGCTTTGGCCATTATGTCACGCCCCGTACTCTATACCGTCGAGGTATTGTCTGCATTGGCCTACCGGCCTCACGGTTTTGTCCCTTTCAAACAATGATCGGCTCCAGAATGGAGGACTTCTCGGGCAGGTCACCCATCCCAGTACAACTCCCCATTAAGCACACTTAACTTCGGAGTTCTTTTTAAGAACTGAGCCGATACTTCAAAAGGCGTCACGGTGATATAGAGTATAACTTTGCTATATTTGAGGGGGTTACAATCTACCCCTCTTAGATAGGCGACATCCTCGTCGCTGGGCACAGATAGCACGCAATCACGCAATCAATCCCCCAGGCAGGTAGGACTGTAGAGGTGGCCCCTACAGGCTCAAGAGATGGCTCCCACTATGTAGCACTTTGGCCCATTACGGGTTCAAGAGGTGGCTCCCATAGCATATCACTTTGCCCTTCATGGCACTTAGTTCCCACACTTCCGGCTGGGGTATAGATCTGATACTATTCTGTCACGCCACAAACTCTATACCGTACTCTATACCATCGAGGTACTGTCCGCTTTCGCCATTATCTCACGCCCCGTACTCTATACCGTCGAGGTATTATCAGCTTTGGCCTACCGGCCTCACGGTTATGTCCCTTTCTAACCGTGATCGGCTCCAAAATGGAGGACTTCCGGGGCAGGTCACCCATCCCAGTACTACTCCCCATTAAGCACGCTTAACTTCGAGTTCTTTTCAAGAACTGAGCCGATACTTCAAAAGACGTCTCGGTGATATAGAGTACAACTTTGCTATATTTGAGAGTGTTAGAATCTACCCCGCTTATATAGGTGACGTCCTCATCGCTGGGCACAGATAGCACGCAATCACGCAATCAATCCCCCAGGCAGGTAGGACTCTAGAGATGGCCCCTACAGGCTCAAGAGGTGGCTCCCACTATGTAGCACTTTGTCCCATTGCGCGTTCAAGAGGTGGCTCCCATAGCGTAGCACTTTGGCCCGCATGGCACTTAGTTCCTACACTTCCTGCTGGGATATAGCTCTGATACTATTCTGTCACGCCACAAACTCTATACCATCGAGGTATTGTCCGCTTTGGCCTACCGACCTCACGATTTTGTCCCTTTTTAACAGTGATCGGCTTCAGAATGGAGGACTTCCCGGGCAGGTCACCCATCCCAGTACTGCTCCCCATTAAGAACGCTTAACTTCGGAGTTTTTTTCAAGAACTGAGCCGATACTTCAAAAGGCGCCTCGGTGATATAGAGTATAACTTTGTTATATTCGAGGGTATTACAATCTACCCCTCTTATATAGGCGACGACCACGTCGTTGGGCACAGATAGCACGCAATCACGCAATCAATCCCCCAGGCAGGGAGGACTCTTAAGGTGGCCCCTACCGGCTCAAGAGGTGGCTCCCACTATGTAGCACTTTGTCCCATTGCGGGTTCAAGAGGTGGCTCCCATAGCGTAGCACTTTACCCTGTATGGCACTTAGTTCCCACATTTCCGGCTGGGATATAGCTCTGATACCATTCTGTCACGCCCCGTACTCTATACCATCAAGGTATTATCCGCTTTGGCCTACCGGCCTCATGATTTTGTCCCTTTCTAACAGTGATCGGCTCCAGAATGGAGGACTTCCCGGGCAGGTCACCCATCCCTGTACTACTCTCCATTAAGCACGCTTAACTTCGGAGTTCTTTTCAAGAACTGAGCCGATACTTCAAAAGGTGCCTCGGTGATATAGAGTACAACTTTGCTATATTTGAGGGTGTTACAATCTACCCCTCTTATATAGGCGACGTCCTCGTCGCTGGGCACAGATAGCACGCAATCACGCAATCAATCCCCCAGGCAGGTAGGACTCTATAGGTGACCCCTACAGGCTCAAGAGGTGGCTCCCACTATGTAGCACTTTGTCCCATTGCGGGTTCAAGAGGTGGCTCCCATAGCGTGACACTTTTCCTTGCATGGCACTTAGTTCCCACACTTCCGGCTGGGGTATAGCTATGATACCATTCTGTCACGCCCCGTACTCTATACCATCGAGGTACTGTCCGCTTTGGCCATTATGTCACACCCCGTACTCTATACTGTCGAGGTATTGTCTGCATTGGCCTACCGGCCTCACGGTTTTGTCCCTTTCAAATAATGATCGGCTCCAGAATGGAGGACTTCCCGGGCAGGTCACCCATCCCAGTACAACTCCCCATTAAGCACACTTAACTTCGGAGTTCTTTTCAAGAACTGAGCCGATACTTCAAAAGGCACCTCGGTGATATAGTGTACAACTTTGCTATATTTGATGGTGTTACAATCTACCCCTCTTAGATAGGCGACGTCCTCGTCGCTGGGCACAGATAGCACGCAATCACGCAATCAATCCCCAGGCAGGTAGGACTCTATAGGTGACCCCTACAGGCTCAAGAGGTCGCTCCCACTATGTAGCACTTTGTCCCATTGCGGGTTCAAGAGGTGGCTCCCATAGCGTGGCACTTTGCCCTGCATGGCACTTAGTTCCCACACTTCCGGCTGGGGTATAACTATGATACCATTCTGTCACGTCCCGTACTCTATACCATCGAGGTATTATCCGCTTTGGCCTACCGACCTCGCGATTTTGTCCCTTTCTAACAGTGATCGGCTCCATAATGGAGGACTTCCCGGGCAGGTCACCCATCCCAGTAGTACTCCCCATTAAGCACGCTTAACTTCGGAGTTCTTTTCAATAACTGAGCTGATACTTCAAAAGGTGCCTCGGTGATATAGAGTACAACTTTGCTATATTTGAGGGTGTTACAATCTACCCCTCTTATATAGGCGACGTCCTCGTCGCTGGGCACAGATAGCACGCAATCACGCAATCAATCCCCCAGGCAGGTAGGACTCTATAGGTGACCCCTACAGGCTCAAGAGGTGGCTCCCACTATGTAGCACTTTGTCCCATTGCGGGTTCAAGAGGTGGCTCCCATAGCGTGACACTTTGCCCTGCATGGCACTTAGTTCCCACACTTCCGGCTGGGGTATAGCTCTGATACCATTCTGTCGCGTCCCGTACTCTATACCATCGAGGTACTGTCCGCTTTGGCCATTATCTCACGCCCCGTACTCTATACCGTCGAGGTATTATCAGCTTTGGCCTACCGGCCTCACGGTTATGTCCCTTTCTAACAGTGATCGGCTCCAGAATGGAGGACTTCCGGGGCAGGTCACCCATCCCAGTACTACTCCCCATTAAGCACGCTTAACTTCGGAGTTCTTTTCAAGAACTGAGCCGATACTTCAAAAGGCGTCTCGGTGATATAGAGTACAACTTTGCTATATTTGAGAGTGTTACCATCTACCCCTCTTAGATAGGCGACATCCTCGTCGCTGGGCACAGATAGCACGCAATCACGCAATCAATCCCCCAGGCAGGTAGGACTCTAGAGGTGACCCCTACAGGCTCAAGAGGTGGCTCCCACTATGTAGCACTTTGGCCCATTGTGGGTTCAAGAGGTGGCTCCCATAACATATCACTTTGCCCTTCATGGCACTTAGTTCCCACACTTCCGGCTGGGGTATAGCTCTGATACCATTCTGTCGCGTCCCGTACTCTATACCATCGAGGTACTATCCGCTTTGGCCATTATCTCACGCCCCGTACTCTATACCGTCGAGGTATTATTAGCTTTGGCCTACCAGCCTCACGGTTATGTCCCTTTCTAACAGTGATCGGCTCCAGAATGGAGGACTTCCGGGGGAGGTCACCCATCCCAATACTACTCCCCATTAAGCACGCTTAACTTCGGAGTTCTTTTCAAGAACTGAGCCGATACTTCAAAAGGCGTCTCGGTGATATAGAGTACAACTTTGCTATATTGGAGAGTGTTACAATCTACCCCTCTTATATAGGCGACGTTCTCGTCGCTGGGCACAGATAGCACGCAATCACGCAATGAATCCCCCGGGCAGGTAGGACTCTAGAGATGGCCCCTACAGGCTCAAGAGGTGGCTCCCACTATGTAGCACTTTGTCCCATTGCGCGTTCAAGAGGTGGCTCCCATAGCGTTGCACTTTGGCCTGCATGGCACTTAGTTCCCACACTTCCGGCTGGGATATAGCTTTGATACTATTCTGTCACGCCCCATACTCTATACCATCGAGGTATTGTCCGCTTTGGCCTACCGACCTCACGATTTTGTCCCTTTTTAAGGGTGATCGGCTTCAGAATGGAGGACTTCCCGGGCAGGTCACCCATCCCAGTACTACTCCCCATTAAGAACGCTTAACTTCGGAGTTTTTTTCAAGAACTGAGCCGATACTTCAAAAGGCGTCTCAGTGATATAGAGTACAACTTTGTTATATTCGAGGGTGTTACAATCTACCCCTCTTATATAGGCGACGTCCACGTCGTTGGGCACACATAGCACGCAATCACGCAATCAATCCCCCAGGCAGGGAGGACTCTAGAGGTGGCCCCTACAGGCTCAAGAGGTGGCTCCCACTATGTAGCACTTTGTCCCATTGCGGGTTCAAGAGGTGGCTCCCATAGCGTAGCACTTTGCCCTGTATGGCACTTAGTTCCCACACTTCCGACTGGGATATAGCTCTGATACCATTCTGTCACGCCCCGTACTCTATACCATCAAGGTATTATCCGCTTTGGCCTACCGGCCTCACGATTTTGTCCCTTTCTAACAGTGATCGGCTCCAGAATGGAGGACTTCCCGGGCAGGTCACCCATCCCAGTACTACTCTCCATTAAGCACGCTTAACTTCAGAGTTCTTTTCAAGAACTGAGCCGATACTTCAAAAGGTGCCTCGATGATATAGAGTACAACTTTGCTATATTTGAGGGTGTTACAATCTACCCCTCTTATATAGGCGACGTCCTCGTCGCTGGGCACAGATAGCACGCAATCACGCAATCAATCCCCCAGGCAGGTAGGACTCTATAGGTGACCCCTACATGCTCAAGAGGTGGCTCCCACTATGTAGCACTTTGTCCCATTGCGGGTTCAAGAGGTGGCTCCCATAGCGTGGCACTTTGCCCTGCATGGCACTTTGTTCCCACACTTCCGGCTGGGGTATAACTATGATACCATTCTGTCACGCCCCGTACTCTATACCATCGAGGTATTATCCGCTTTGGCCTACCGACCTCACGATTTTGTCCCTTTCTAACAGTGATCGGCTCCATAATGGAGGACTTCCCGGGCAGGTCACCCATCCCAGTAGTACTCCCCATTAAGCATGCTTAACTTCGGAGTTCTTTTCAAGAACTGAGCTGATACTTCAAAAGACGCCTCAGTGATATAGAGTACAACTTTGCTATATTTGAGGGTGTTACAGTTAAATAATATCATGTCTGAAAGATTAATTACTCTTGAAAAGGGAAAATTTACACTTGGTGATGAATCTGAAAAATTATTTGTCTTGGAGAAAGAGATTGAAGATTATAAAACTGCCAATGAAATCTTGAAGAACAAGATGGTAGAATGTGAAGAGGAGATGTTCAGCTATGAGCTGCAAAATTCATCATTAGAAGATCAAGTTTTAGAGTTAAACAATTCTTTGTCTAAGTTTGTGAAAGGGAAGGTCAATCTAGATAGACTTTTGGAAAGTAAAATAAAGTTCCAAAGAGAGGGACTGGGTTACAAACAAGAAAATAAAAAGTCATTTGGAAATAAAATGTTTACTTCTTTTCTTCATAGTTCAGAACAGCCCAGTATCTCTAAAGAATCCCCAAAATAGTTTGCAAATCAAAAAGGACCAAATCAGAACAAAAATCAGAAAAAAAAATAATATGTCCCAGAAACAGAAAAAGAAAGTCAATAAATCTACTATGCAGGCCAAAGACCATCAAGCACAACACCATGCTCCAAGGCCAACAATCCTTAATTGCTTCTACTATGGTGTGCATAGTCATCTTATGAAGAATTGTCATGTGATGGTAAAGGATGAATGGAATGCATATAGAATGCATGCTACGAATCACACAGTTCAGAAAAATAGAACTCAATGCTTTCACCTTAACAAATCAAGATACATGATGAAAGACTGTTTTGTGATGAAAAATGAAAAACTAAGAGCATGTAAAAGAGCAAATGTTTCTGACAAGCAAAGATAGTCTGCAAACAGAAAATCCCTCTATTACTTTAGATGTGGAAAGGCTGGCCATACAGCCAAGGACTGTTCGCAAATGAAGAAAAGAAAAATTTCTAGTTACAAAAAGGGAAACATTTATGCTACCCACAAAAATTCACTGATTACATTTACAAGAAAAATATGAAATCCCCTATTTACTGTCATTACTGTGGGAAGATTGGCATCCTATGTTTGATTGTTTAATGATGAAATCTGATGATTTAAAAGCCCAAAAGTTGTGGAGAGCACCCACTAAAGGTGCCACTAACCATGGAGGACCCAAGAACACATGGGGACCAAAAAACCCAAAATGAGAATTTGTTTTTGCAGGAGTGCCTTGGAGGAAGAAGGAAAATAAAAAGGGAGTTCAATAAATCAAGGCACTCATGGTTGGTAAAAACCCAAATCTTTGCATTTATTGTTTTAGTTGATTGATTTTCAGTAACTCCCTTCTTGCTAAGTTGCATATCATGTTTAATATGGTAAATTAAAATTCATGTTCCTTATGTTTGACTGTTTTAGTTGTAGGATCTTAAGTTCACTGCATGATCAACCCAGTGATATATAAAATGGTGACATGAAGAAGGACAGGTTAGGCCTGTCTAGAAGCTATCACCATGCGTGAGATTTATAACTCTGCCTGGTACCATGGGTCAATCTTAAATTTAGGTTTTGCAGACTTTCATGAGTTCATGATAGCATACTCCCTTGCATGGTCTTCTTGACACCTGAAATATTACACAGGTGTAATATCAATTGGCAGCAGGTCAAGTTAGATACCTACAAGCCCGATGGAATACCCTCGAGAATTTCATTAAAGTTGCCACTATGGTGATTAAAATACTAAAACACATTGACAGTCAAGTCAGGGTGTCGAAGAAGCAATTACAGCTGGTATCAGCCTTGCCTTACGATGGGAGGAGCTCACAGCACTGCATCATCCCACCTAGCCGTGCCTCTCCAGCAAAGCCGATATCCAGCAAAGCCGTCGTTCGTCGCGAAAGCGATCAGGCCGAACAAATCACAAACAATAATCCCTTATAGATAAAAGAATTCCTGGTCGACCATCCGCCTGATCAAACTCCCGTAGTGACCTCACGATCATGAGGAGCACCTAAGACATATCCGGAGTCATCCCCGAAGAGATAGCTTCCTGAAGAAAGTAGTTCAAGGCTTCAGATGATAGAAATTGGCCATTTAAATGACCGAATATCACAAAGAGAAGGAAGAATGGTCTAAAAACATATGAGCAAAGCCTAAAATGAACTAAATGGGGCAAGAACTGTTCAAATGGGCCTGAAGAAATAAAAATTGGATGGTGCATGAATGACCCAACATCAAGCTCTGGTCCAGCGGTAGGTGACCTTCCGCCTGGCACCATCAGATAATTTCTCGCCATTTGCCACCGTCCCAACAGTGAAGCCCCTTCCCATATAAGCCCTACAATTCGAACACTTAAGAGATATAGAGATAGAAAAAAAGGCAGATAGAGATAGATAGAGATACAAAGAAGATACGACAGGGATAAAAAAGATAGACGAGAGCTAGAGAGAGAGAGGGAAAGAAGAGGGAGCAGACAGAGAGAAGGAGTTCTACGAAGGTAGGTCTCTCGCCGAAGAAGGCCCGTTTCGGGCTACAACTCCCCTTCCCTATCTCTTGTTCTTCTTTTCTCTATAATACTTAGCTTTGTTCTTTTGAATTAAAAGCATTATGCATCATCTTCGTAAGAGCTAATGAATTTAACAATGCTCAATTGAGTGGCTCGCATGGTGTTCTCCTGTCCCTCTATAATCTCTCAGCGACCAGAACATATTCTGGATCAAATAATTTGCCCCCATGGATACATGTTTCAATTGATTTCTCGTTAGTAATGTTTTGCAATCGACTGGTGGCCAGAGTGTCGTCTGGACAGAGTGGAGCGTCCTACGGTGCTACATATGATCTTTGATTGCACTGTTCTACCTTCTCTTTATTTCCCTCCTCGGGGTCTCTACGTAATTACTCCCCGATTGGTCGTCAGGGATTCATCAGCATCCAGATGTGATCCTTGGATGTTCCTAGAGAGAGGCATATATCAGCTTCGTTTTCCCCTTCTGCATAATCTTGCACTGGTGGTGTTGATATTACCTGAATTCTTTTTCATGTATTTCCAGATTAATGGGGTCGAATTGTCGTTTATCTCCTCGAAGGGAGGCCAGAGACTTGTGAATCCCCAACATGGTCCCTGGTTCTTCCCTAGATGAATGAGGAACACACACCCCTATAGTTTTTTTTTGTTCGTTAGTCCGTCTGAAACAAAACACGCTCTGGCCACCGTCTCACTTAGGTTCGCTCAGTCTGGTCACGAATCCGAGCCACCGTTGGGCTTAGTAGGATGGTCTGACTACAGACAATCCCCTAATTAAGTCACTATGGCTCATTATTTTCTGAGGGTTCCTTTTTTTTAAAATACCCATTTGCTCACAAGCCTTCATCCGGCGACGAGCTCCTTCCTTTCTTGATCCGGCGTGTGTAGCGCACCGGATTGCCATTTCTTAACCCTGGCTGCCAGGTCGCCCCCTATTGTCCCAAGCCGTCGGATCATGATGCTCTTGTACCCCTTTTGGCACGCTGGATCAGAGGGGCTTAAGCCAGCCGTCGGATCACCATCCCTCACTTGGCCGTCGCTCTAACCCCATGCCTTCATGTTCTTGCCACCGTATAGGCTTTTACCCCCTTTACTGGCCGCCGTATCACCCCTCCTACCATCCCATTGGCCACCAGGTCTAACCTAGTTCTGAGTCACCCCTAGAGCTACAATAACAAGGGTTTTACCTTGATATTACAACTTTTATATATCTTCTGGGTTCCCCGATTGTCCCACCGTGTCACGGAGGTTCGCTATTTACTATAGCGTGAGCTCCGATGACCTCACTAGGGGAATAATATGTAAACCGCCTTCAAGGCGAACAATGCCCTAATCCTTTTAGACCCCTCGGTCCATGGTTATGTTGGCTTCCTCCAAAGCCTTAGTGCATAAACCACAGTGCCGGAATGGGTCAAAAATACTTGGCAAGAAGCATTCGCCACCCAGGTTGTCTTTCCGGCATGCCCGTCTTTTACAGAATCCGTCTCAGCCTACTGTGGACGGATCTCCTATACATCGCCCTAACACACTTCAAGGCAGGCGGAGGTGCTATTGAAATTCTTCTAGAAACCTGTGATTTAATTTCACATCATGTCTCCCTGGTTTTTCACTTGGTTTTCACCTCTTAGGGTGGTAATGGCCTCATGGTTACCCATGCTGAATTATGAAGACGGAGTACCCAAAAAAGGGGGATAAGTCGATAATAAGTGCCACTTCCTTGCATTCATCATCCCAGGTGATATACGACTCCACTTGAATGTTGTCATGCTGAGTTCACTTTACAGACTCATATGCATGTATCGTAACCTAAGCGCAGTCTCATAATAAAAGGCAGCCACTGATCGATAGCCCTACGAGTGATCAAGATTACCCAGAGGGTTAACCCTCGGGTTCTGCACTCATCATAGGGTACGAGATTGCCGTTTGGCATAACTATCTTTTGGGAGACCGTCTCGACATTTCGTGGATGAGTTCCCTATACCCTCCCTGATATTCCTCGGGACAGGGGAGGTGCAGAGTCTCCCCTGAGTACGTTAAACGAACATGTGAATAAATGATAAGATAATGTAGTGACAATTTTCTTTCCACCCATGGCTAGAAGAATCTCAATTTCTGCATGGGAGTTCTAATAAAGAAATAAACTTCTATACACCCATTTGCTTATGTTTGATCGTATAAATATTCATACATGAGTGCTTGCAATTTTTGATTCTCCGATATATGAAATGGTGATTTGCTGAAGGTTGGGATAAGTCCGGCGGGAAGCTGTCATAAAGCGTTAGGTGATCTTCGGATCTAAGTTCTCTGCCACGTATCAGGGGTCGATCTATTAGAACAAACATCGTCTCACTGCTTGCATGACATAAATACATACTTTATGTTTGCATGTGTGATTAAATCCCGCCGCTGCTTTTAAAACGAGCACGTCTTTCATGTATTTTTCTTGCCCCGAGGGCTCCTCTATCTTGGCGAATAATCAAGGGTTGTCCTTCTTTAGGAAGGGCGTAATTAACGCCATAGTCTTTATGGTATGGCAGACTTCGGGTCCCGACACGATCACCGACTATTGTTTGGTTAGTCATACGGTGCGCACAATAAATCCTCACTCCGTGACTGGCACATCTTCTTATTAAATAAATAAACGAATAAGCTTAATAAACCTAAATAATCAATAAAATAAATAAATAAATATAAAAATCAATCCTTCAACTGGCACGTCTTCTCATCCTCCCACAAGCTGGCACGCCCGGTGGGACCCAGTCACCCTTCAACTTTTCGCCAACATAGAAGGCCCCGGGGCCTTCCCCAAGAATACTGATTGTTTGCTCATTCTGTTTTGTAGGAACTACAAATGGCGAGTGGACTAGCAGGTGATGGGGCATCAGGGCTATTCCATTAAATGTTGGAATGTATTTTTGTAATATTGTACTTGGTGTGTAATGTGTGCTTCTTTTGGTTTTTGTGGGGTTTCTTTGTAAAAGATGACATAGGGCCTCCACGTAGGTCCAGCGGGCCCCCCCACCTTCTCTCCCGTTGGGCCACCTAGGTGCTTGGGGCCCTAGGGGCTGGTCCATGGTCCAAGTTGGACTTGGACCAAAATGAAGAAAATCCCATTTTTACTTCTTTAAAGGGGGCGCCCCCTTCTTTGTCCTTATATGTAGTCTTTTTTATTTTTCTTTGACCACATGGTAGAATTCACATTCCCTATGTACCCCTCCCTAACCCTAGATCTGAGGGTAGTCTTGGTCATTTGTCTAGGGTTTCCATTTCATATAAAAGTACTGTATTTTCCATATTTCATAGAAATAATGTGAAAAAAGTTGGAAAATTGCGCAAGAAGGCCAGGTGCGCCCCTCCCTCTCCTCTCTCCACCCATTGCAGCAAAGATTGCAGCTCCTCTGAGGTGTGATACCTCCACATCAATCATCTCTTAAGTGAGAAGCTCAGTACCGCCGCCGCCGCCGCCGCCATCGAGCCGTCGTCGCACCACCACCGCCATACCGTCGAAGTTCTATCCAACCTTGGACAGTAGCCCAGTGTCGAAATTCTTCCTCCCAAACCTCGGATCTAATCGATCTGAGATTTTGAGGGTAAGTTTCCCACGTTATTACCCTCCGCCACAAAAATTTTCATGCCCTAATTCATCCATTTTCCCCCCGTTCCATCCACGTTTCCCAAGAACTACATAGGCTGCCCCAGTGCAGATCTGTGTTCCAGCAAGCTATCTCTTCACCCATTTCACCACCTTTTCGATTTTAGATCGAGCTGAAATTTAGACTGGGAGTTCTGTCCACCAAAGCCTTCTTCCCCAATTTGTTTTGTGATTTTATGAATTTTCTATCCCATCCACAAAACCACTGCAATTTCCTAAATCTGTTCTGTCCCCTGCAGTCCAGATCCGACCCATCCCAGTTATAAAATCCATTTCCCATATCAAACCACATCAAAAAATTACAAAAAAAAATATCTTCATGTTCCTTACTTCCCCCTCCAGCTCCCATAAAAAGCCCATTTCCCAGATCCAAGGTTTCAACCTCGGTCAACGCACTTCTTCAGGCAGATCTCAGTCTGCCCGACCAGATCTGAGACAAGAACCTTTTCTATTAGAAATTCCATCATGGAGAATACGGCCACAGAAAAATCCTTGTAACACTAGTGGGTTGAATATCTCCGAGTTAGCTTCGCAATGGCGCCAGTTTCGCGACGTTCCGAGATCGGAGCTGGTCGCAATAATTTTTATCACCGGATCGCATAGCCCTAAAACTGCAGAACAGGTCCGTGGACAGTAAGCAACAACGCTCCCCAGTCGGGCCGCCTCGCCTTCAATGAGGTGAACCAGCGTGTTCCCTTCCTAGGGATCATCCCTCCTGGAGTCCCCACCGCAGCAGTACCACTCCCAGCCCAATCGCCAGGCCGACCAGGACGTGGACCCCTCGCTTGTTGGCGTGCGCTACCGCAGGAGATGTCCAAAACACTGCCCGTCAACCCGAACCCACTACTCCTGGGGTCCCACGTGTAGCCCTTTACCTCCCTACGTAGAGTGGGTGATAGATTCAGTTCTGTAATTATTGGTTATTGCTGTACCGGAAGTGCGAGTCTCGGCCTAGGTCATCTTCCCCACGCCCAGTAGCATGGAGGTATCATGTCCGCTCCCCTCACTTGGCATTTTTGATTATTTCGTATATATTTCTATATGCCGCTGCATGAGTGTGATAGGATATTCTAGCCCGCTCAGTTGTATCACCGCTATGAGTAAGAGTGCATGACCCATCCCGTGACTCCATCCGAGTACACGGCAGAGCCGACTACCCGACTCAATGTCGGTCTCTCAACCGCGCAGATCCTGCGTTTCCCTCACTTAGGGGCGTCCGCAAGTTAGAGTCCCAGGTTCGCATCCCGTCCCACATCAAATTGGTATCAGAGTGAGTCGAGTCCAAGGTAGTCTATCGTAGCTTGGTCTAAGTCTGTCCAAGGTGTCACATTACAACTCTATATCAGGTATATCAAAAGGTGTTCCCGGAATGAAAGGCTACGCCTATTGGGAAGGTAGCACACTTGCGTGAGTGCGATCTTCAGATCTAACCTCCACCACGTACCGAATATTGGAGTTTAGGTCGTCCTTCACTTCACCTTGGTCGGTGCATTCCAACCCCGTGTCATTTACATGCCCACTCGTAGGGGTACCCAATACTCACCACCACCACCACATATGGCGGATCCCCAAGTCCCTAGTCCTGATGCACCAGCGGTGGTCGACATGTTTTGAGCTATTATGGGAAAAATGGATAATTTGAGTGCTCGAGTGGATAAGATGGAAGGATTGAGTAAGTGAGTGGATGGCCTAGGCGAACGTTTGGAAGGAAGTATGAAGGCCTTAGAGGATAGGGCCATAGAGTCAGACCAGTCTTTTCATTGTCTGGTAGGGAGAGTACCCGTCATAGAGAGACCCCCGGTGGAGGCACACCCCGCGCCGACAAATGGTCAACAGGAGCCGGTTCAGCAACCTGCTGCTCCTAGGGCTCAAAGGGTAGATGATAGGAGGCGTCGAGTCCCCGAGGTGGTTGATGATGAATCCGAGAATGAAAATGGGGGATATGGTCATGTCCGTCATGTTCAACGATGGAACCGTGATTTAGAAGATGACGAGCGGACCCTCAGGACCGTTCGTGCGGATCCTCCCACTTTTGACGGGTCCTTGGACCCCAAGGTCTATCTAGATTGGGAGTCTGAAATAGATCGATATTTTGAGTGGTTCGATATGACGGACTTTCAAAGAGTTCGATTCACTACCATGAAGCTGATGGGATAGGCTTAGACCTATTGAAAGAATGTAGAGAGCCTATTGTTTCATCGGCATGAGCCCCAGGATGAGACATGGGGTGAGATAAAGGTCAAGCTTCGGCAAAAGTACCTTCCTGCCACATACCGTCAGCGACTCATCGATAGGTTGCAGAGTCTCAATTAGGGAGATCGGTCCGTCTCTGAGTACACCACTGAATTTGATGAGTATTTTCTATGATGTGGTGTCACGGAGGAGAGCTCCATGCCTATTTCCCGCTTCCGTCATGGTCTGTGGCCTCACTATCAGTATGAGCTTTTTCGCCGCAATGTGACCAAGTTGGAAGATGTGTATTAGGTTGCTCTCGAGTTGGAGCAGTTTGAGGGAGAGTTCGAGTCTACCCAATGGTTGGGCCCCGTCCCTCTTCGTAGTGCCGAGCCCCGTAGCTCCTTAGGCCCATATCAGAGGGCCCCCATGGCTCGACCTCAGGAGCCCGCCTATCAGGGGCTATTCGCTCTGAAGCCTCGCCCTCCCCCGCCAAGGGATCCACCTCCACCCCAACCATCGGCACCCATTGCCCCCCCCGGACATATTGCCCTTCCTCCGACACCCACACCTCCACCCCTGTTGCCTACACCCCCTGTCCGTCGAGAGGATATGGGTAAGGGACCACTTATCGGAGAGACTAGTGGGTCACGACAGTGTTATCGCTGCCAGGGGTTTGCCCACTTTGCAGGCCAGTGCCCCATACGTACATCTCTAGTCAATGGGGACCACAGGGTTGGAGAAGCTGCACCATCAGGGCTAGTGCCAGTCAGCTATGAGGCCGAGCGGGACATAGCTGACGAGTTCTTTCGTGACGAGGAAGATCTTCATGAGGATCCACTAGACCTCCCAGATACTCAGTAGCCAGTATACAGCATTATGTATGATTCTAGGGTCATGTGTGTGAGTCTTTGTTTCGTACAGTCTGTCGAGTCTGCATGTGTCGAGTCCAGACAGTCTAAGGTCAGCTCGAGATGTCAGCCCCTTTCGAGTGTGAGGCAATTCGGATCCCATGCATATGTTGTGGACTTGCCTAACAACTAGGGGATCAGCTCTACCATTCTATGTCTTGGATCCAGTCACATACAGGGACCCAACGGTGATTCCTAGTGAGTCTTTGCGCCATCTCCTCCCCTTGTGAGTGACCCCACCTCGGAGTGTCCACCACTAACCTCATTCCCACCGCAGCGTGTGCATATAGAATATATACGGGATGAGCAAGTGACTATTACCCGGAGTGGAGCGTACCCGCACTATCTGGTACGGTGGAGAGCACGACCACATCTGATCACCAAGGCAGAGCTACGGAGGATGGATCGTGATCCGAAGGCGCGAGCAGCCGCACCCCTTACTCGATGGGGTCGAGTTCTTCCCACCCGGGGAGAATTGATGGGGCATCGGGGCTATTCCATTAAATGTTGGAATGTATTTTTGTAATATTGTACTTGGGGTGTAATGTGTGCTTGTTTTGGTTTGTTTTGGATTTCTTTGTAAAAGACCACATAGGTCCACCATGTAGGTCCAGTGGGGCCCCCCACCTTCTCTCCATTGGGCCACATAGGTGCTTGGGCCCCTAGGGGCTGGTCCATGGTCCAAGTTGGACTTGGACCAAAAAGAAAGAAAATCCCATTTTTACTTCTTTAAAGGGGGCGCCCCCTTCTTTGTCCTTATATGTAGTTTTTTTTATTTTTCTTTGACCACATGGTAGAATTCACATTCCCTATGTACCCCTCCCTAACCCTATATCTGAGGGTAGTCTTGGTCATTTGTCTAGGGTTTCCATTTCATATAAAAGCATTGTATTTTCCATATTTCATAGAATTAATGTGAAAAAAGTTGGAAAATGGCCCAAGAAGGCCAAGTGTGCCCCTCCCTCTCCTCTCTCCACCCATTGCAGCAAAGATTGCAGCTCCTCTGAGGTGTGATACCTCCACATCAATCATCTCTTAAGTGAGAAGCTCAGTACCGCCGCCGCCGCCGCCGCCATCGAGCCGTCGTCGCACCACCACCGCCATACCGTCGAAGTTCTATCCAACCTTGGACAGCAGCCCAGTGTCGAAATTCTTCCTCCCAAACCTCGATCTAATCGATCTGAGATTTTGAGGGTAAGTTCCCCACATTATTACCCTCCTCCACAAAAATTTTCATGCCCTAACTCATCCGTTTGCCCAGTTCCATCCACATTTCTCGAGAATTACACAGGCTGCCCCAATGCAGATCTGTGTTCTAGCAAGCTATCTCTTCGCCCCTTTCACCCCCTTTCCAATTTTTGATAGAGCTGAAATTTGGACCGGGAGTTCTGTCCATCAAAGCCTTCTTCCCCATTTTTTTGATTTTATGGATTTTCTATCCCATCCAAAAAACCACTTCAATTTCCAAATCTGTTCTACCCCCTGCAGTCCAGATCTGACCCATCCCAATTATAAAATCCATTTCCCATATCAAACCACATTAAAAAATTACAAAAAAATATCCTCGTGTTCTTACTTCCCCCTCCAGCTCCCATAAAAAGCCCATCTCCCAGATCCAAGGTTTCAATCTCAATCAACTCACTTCTTCTGGCAGATCTCAGTCTGCCTGACCAGATCTGAGATAGAAACCTTTCCTGTTAGAAATTCCCTCATGGAGAATACGGCCACAACAAAATTCCTGTAACACCAGAGGGTTGAATATCTCCGAGTTAGCTTCGCAACAGCGCTAGTATTGTGATGTTCTGAGATCGGAGCTGGTCGCAGTAATTTTTATTGCCGGATCGCGCAGCCCTGAAATTACAGAACAGGTCCGTAGACAGCAAGCAACAACGCTCCCCAGTCGGGCCGCCTTGCCTTCCAGGATGTGAACCAGCGCATTCCCTTCCTAGGGTTCATCCCTCCAGGAGTCCCCACCGCAGCGGTACCGCTCCCAGCCTGATCGGCCCGCCGACCAGGACGTGGACCCCACGCTTGTTGGCACACGCTACCGCCGAAGCTGTCCAAAATGCTGCCCGTCAACTCGAACCAGCTACTCTCGGGGTCCCACGTGCAGCCCTTTACCTCCCTGCGTGGAGTGGGTGATAAATTCATTTCTATAATTATTGGTTATTGTTGTACCGGGAGTGCGAGTCTCGACCGGGGTCGTCTTCCCCACGCCCGATAGCGTGGAGGTATCGTGTACGCTCCCCTCACTCAGAATTTTTACTTATTTCGTATATATTTCTATATGCCGCTGCATGAGTGTGATAGGATATTCTAGCCCGCTCAGTTGTATCACCGCTGTGAGTAAGAGAGTGTGACCCATCCCGTGACTCCATCCGAGTACACGGAAGAGCCGACTACCAGACTCAATGCCGATTTCTCAACCGTGCAGATCCCGCGTTTCCCTCGCTTAATGGCGTCCGCGAGCTAGAGTCCCAGGTTCGCGTCCCATCCCGCATCAACAGGACTCACTTTTGGCCCGCAAGTGGTCACTGCTCACACTGAACACAGGTACCTGGCGGTACCCACCATGTTCGAATCTCTACCATCGGTGGTGGGGTTCCCCAATTTCCTCGGTGTTGCTTTTGTCGGCCTGTTGCGGGTTGAGAACGACGAAGGTGAAAAGACCGTCATGGCCGAGGTAGTGACTACTCCAAAGGTAAGCGTTCCCCGGAAGGCTACCTTGCCTCACTACATTGTCTCCTACTTCATCAACCTTGTGGACCATCGATCCATTCTTACCGGTCACAGGGCGTCCACGGAGAAGAGGAAGAATCAAAGAAGAAGAAGAGCTATTGCTGTTCTTCGGGGTCGGCTCTTGGCCTCTGGGAAATATGTTATGATCGACGGCGTTTGGGTGTACTTGAATGGCTGCGATGCCGAAGTGTAGCCAGACTGCATCATTCCGGCAGTGCCCATCCACAACACTTAACAGGTGCTGGCAAGCCTAAAGGCAAGGAGCTAGATAGTCGGGGGAGGCTGGCCCCTAAACCAGTAAAATTCAAGGAAGTTTGGGTTCCCAAAAGGACCCGGGGTCTAGCTCCAGCCCCGCAAGATTCAAACCTGGTTGCTAAAGGCCCATGGAGGGCGGGCAAAAAGACTGTGCCAAAGAGGGAAGATGTTGTGCCTGTGACCTCCGCATCTACTCGTAGGGCCTGTGCCAGGCAGGCCGACATCTTCTAACATTCGAGGTGGTCGAACGAAGCTGCCAGATTGTCACGGCTATCCTACATGCCATCGACTCAGGATGAGCTACTACCCCCTGCTCTTTCTCTAGGGCACAGTCACGATGATATGACCAAAGTGGTCATGGACTACTTCCACAGCTTGGGGACTTCCTCCCTAGGCCAACAAAGACTACTCAGTGCCATTGACGCTGAAGAAGAAGAAGAAGAAGGAAGAAGGAAGGTGTCGTCCATGGACGTCGATGAATATGAAGACGGCTTGGATGCCGAATCCTCCACAGCTTCCCCACAGTGGAAATAAAGAAAAAGAATTTCAGTCTTTGAGAGGTTGACCTTCCCTGGTCAAGCCAAAAGGGAGGTCCGATGAAAAGGAAAAAAAATACAAGTCTTCACTTACAACATGGCAGGCGTCACCAGTAGATATGGGGTCCTACCCGAAGAGCCAGAAAAAATGGCCAAGCTTACCAGAAGGCCCGGTCCAGTAACAAGAAGGAGCAAAGCTACAGAAGAAATGCTCAGAGCAGCCGAAGGCAAGCAGAACATCACCACGTTAACTGCTAACGTGATGACATCAGAAGAAGAATATATTCCTCCACCAGTCTCGTCCGAAGATGTTTCAGGCGAAGTACTAGAAAATATGCCCATGGCGTCTGCATTGGACCCAGCTGTCCTGATGATACTGCATAAATACCAACAGGATATTGAGCTCCTGAAGAGACAGTTGGATGAAAGAGCCGAACAAACTCTTGTTCCCAAGCATCAGGATATACACCCTGAATCATCCTGGGGAGTTTCTAACCTGGTCAATGCTACACCACCTGATATGGTCCAGCCAATAGGCCATAGCAAAGCCCCTCTATAGCACTTCTCACAGCCGCCACTAACGCGACCAGCAGTTTCTCAAATGCAGCAACTGCTGCCAATCATGCAACCTACACCTCATGCTACGGCTCTGACAACTCCCTTTACGCAGTAGCCTACGCATTTTTACCCAGAGCCAGTAGACCCTGCCATGGTGAATAACTTAATGGTGGAGAGAATGATTGAAATGAAGTTGGCTAAGAGGACCGATGGTGATCTCGACACTTTTGATGTATACAAAGTACCATACCCACCACAATATGTTGCAAAGAGGCTTCCACCTGGCATCAATAAACCGCCCAAGTTTGAAAAGTTCAATGGGCAGGGCTCTCCTAAGGAGCATATCGCCTATTACATGATGGTGATGGGTGATCTGGCAGCAGATGAAGCTTATCTATTGAAATTATTTGGGTCCTCTCTTACAGGGCTAGCATTTGAATGGCACTCAGGCTTGCCGGTAGGGTCAATTCTAGACTGGCCCAATATGCAACACAAGTTTCGTGAAAGATTCCATGTTACTGAAAGGGAGGTGACGGTGGCTGAATTATACTCCACTAGGCAGAAACATGATGAAACCGCCTTGGAGTAAATTAAGAGGTGGAGAAACCTCAACATGAGGTGTAAATGGCCCCCGCATTAGGAAGATGCCATTCATATCTGTAAACAGAACCTGAGAAGGGAAGTGCTGGAAAAGATGATCGGCATTGACATCTGGTCTTTTGACCGTCTCAACAATGTAATAGCTGAGATTGAATCCATCTTAGCAAAGCACTCTGCAACTGGTATTCCTTCAGCTCAAAAAGGCAAGGCTGTTGAACGGCGACCAACGCCAAAAGAAGCCAACACCGTTTATTTGAAAACTTTTGAGCAACAAAGAGATAAAGCTAAAGCATTAGCTGCTCCTTCAACGGCCAAGCCTGCTGATAAAAAGGAGGGTATTTCACTAAGGAATAAAATGAGGAAGCACTACTCGTTCCCGAAGGATAAAATCCAGGTCTTATTTGAGTGGGCTTACAAATACAACAAAATAACTCTGCCTGAGCCGAAGAGACCTATTGATGCAAAAAGACAGGATGACCCCTTTTTCTGCCCATATCTTCGAATGCTTGGGCATGCTATAGAAGACTGTTACATGTTTAAGGACGTAATAGAAAGTCTAATAAAGAAAGGGGAGTTGCAGATGGGTGAGTACCAAGTGGACCTGCCACGCCACCATGAACCACCGGCTCTGAGGCAAGCTGTCAATATGGTCTCATTGTATCAACATATGCCAGAAGAAGTGTTCGAGGCTAGCACTCGGCACACCTATGAGGCATGTTTCCTCACACCAGTTAAAGAACAAACGGGATGGCAATCTGTGCCTACCAAGACAAGAAGGAAGCCAGTATCTTATAAAGCTATAGGCGCTCATGTCTGTGGTGTCACCACTCGACCGGCTGCATCCACAACAATTCCTGTTCATCGTGAGGCAGAACCGTCGGTGATCATCCAGATTCAAACTCACAACCGGAGGAGGCAGACTCCGCTACCTGTCAACCAGGAGATAAGCCCCGAAGTGCGGCGCATGTAGGCTTATATCAACAGGCTTGATGAGTATGAACAGCCCAAGTTGACGCCCTTGCTAGTGAAGGATCATGTATTATGGGAGTAGCTAGAAGGCTTAACCCTCGAAGAAAAATATGAAAAGTAGGCGGAAGAAGCCAATGATGACCTCTTCTGGGGGAAGTACCGACCAGGCAAGATAGGAGAAAGAAGATAGCAAAAAGTAAGAAAAGGGTTACTACCTGCATTGTAATACCCTGTCCGCCTTATTCAGCTTGCTAGGGGCTGGTGAAGAAAAGGAAGCATGTGCCACACCACCCGAAGCAAACCAGGTAGAAGCTTCAACTGTGGCCCATGCCACCCGTTCTTGGAAAAGGTGGGGGCGTCTCCCTCCAGCAAACCATAATATTATTTTCAGAGGTGAATAACCCAACCAAATACCAGAGCCTGAAGTCAAGGGCAACATGATTCCACATCCACCAGGCATCTATGTACAAGAAAAGGAAAATGATGACATTCCCTCTTTTGCTGAATTCCTGTCTACAATGAAGGGAAAGCAACCCAGTCAAGGGATTAACCCGGGAGCTGAAGACCCTTATTTTCCACCCCCTCCCATATCTCTGGTGAAGAATGGGACGGATGGCAACCCCTCTTCAACTAGAAGGCTTCCCAACAGGAGGGACCTTCCCAACAACTCACTCAGGGAAATGAAGCTAAAAGAGAGCAGTCCTCACCGACGGCACCTCAAGAGCCTTTGAAGCCCCGATGGATAGAAGAAATGCGGTAGTCCAATGTCAGAGTGGGTAGTCGAATAATGAAACTGCTAAAGAAACTCCCAACCATATTCACTATATGGGAGATTTTGTCCTTGAGCGAGGACGCGCGGCAAGCAATGATTGAAGCTCTGTAGATGCCAGCTAAATATGAAAGCTATTTTACAAAAGCCTAGCTCGGGTCGGCTCTCACCTTCACGGAAGATGATATGCTGATTCCGAATCCTAATCACAATAGGCCGCTGTATATGAGGGGGCAGCTTAATGGCCAACTACTGAGTCAGATCTTGGTAGACCCGGGGGGCGTAGTTAACATCCTCCCTTACCGCATGTATCATAAGTATTACTTTAATGTACATCTTAAAAAGGTAAGGGATATGAGAATTGTGGGCTTCAATCAGAAATTCGAAGTCCCACATGGAGTGGTAGAATTCAATCTCACATTGGGAGACCTTACTACAAAGGTGCAGTTCGATGTGATCAATTCCAGTACCTCCTACAAAGCTCTCCCCAGCCGGCCATGGCTGCATGACCACCTAATAGTGCCTTCCAATCTGCATCAATGTATCAAGTACTACCGAGATGGGAATGAAGAAAGAGTGTTTGCATATCTACACCCCTTTGAAGTCGTCGAGTGTCATCTACTCGATGCACCTCTCTATATGGAAGCAACCCGAGGGTCGGCAAAGAAAGAAGCACCTGTAAAGGTGAAAGAAGACGAAGCTCCATCAGGCGACTGGTTCCTGCCACCACCACCCGACTATATCACTTCTCAAGAAGTTTACCACATTTCAGAGGTAGGAGACGTCTCCAGAGCTGCACCACCAATCGCTTATCCTAAATCAGAGGAGGCTAATGTGGAAAAATTATTTGAGCACATCAAGGTGCCACTTAGACTGTTCAAGCCCGTACCGGACCTTGAATGTCAAATTGTGGAGTCATGGAGGGTCATGGAGGTTCCCCATTTCTATGGGCCGCTGATGTGACACACCCTTGGACCTAGCAAGCAAGCACAATTGCATTCAAATGGGCCAAGTTGGGCCACCGCTCTATCGTCGCTCACCCAAACCCGGGGTGACTTGGCAATGCCAAGGTGAGGTTGAGGGGTTGGGCCCTTGCTGGTAGAGGGCCAGCAAGGCCAAGACTTGATTCCCAATGGGTATGGATGCCCAAATCAAAGGGGCCGACATAGTGCCAAGGGCACCGATTACAATTTCCCACGGGGACCACTCAAGACAACGGGGCTTGAGGATCGGGCTCTCACTCGCTTAACCAGCGGAATCAAGAACTAATATTGAAAGACAAGCACTAAATGGAGCGAGGTTAGAACACTTACTCGACCGGCTTGAAGAAACCGGTCCCGCTCGGAGACCAGGGCGAGCGGGGAGGCGGTGGATCCCCACACGCCGCGGCGGTGAGGCTTGACCTGCTTAAACCAATTACAACACTGCGCCTCTCGCAGAAGGGGGATCTTGGGGTGGGGGTTAAATGATTATAATCAAAACTACCTCCACACAGGGAGGGGCCTTCAGCCGGCCAAGCGGGGAGGGGAAAACTAAGTCGAAGATGGTGAAGCAACGAAGATGACGAATCTGCCTCCTTTCAGCCAAAGGGGACAGACAGTCGGTGCTGGAGCCATAGATCAGCCTCTGGAATTTTTCCAGGGACGAGACCTGGGGAACTCTTCGTTACAGGAGCTGGGATGCTTCAGAATTTTTTTAATTTCTCCTGGGGTCGCTGCCGGTCGGGGCGGGAGCTCGAACAGGGCCTCTGATTCTCGGACTAGCAGTGACAGGTCACCAACAGTGGGAAGAAGAGGTTGTCGCGGCCACTCCCGAACTCCGAATTAGATGCCGTCAGCTCCGTTAGAACCGTGGGTAAGTCCTCTTTGCAGTAAAAGAAACGGGGATGCCATAGAATGTCGGAGACGATCTGTGGCATCAGAAGAGTGAGGAGGGGTCGGTGCAGACTGTGGAAGACAGAGTCGTGCAACCGTGGAATAAAATTGGTAACTTCTGTTCCCGGATGCTGAATGGACTTCCGCTTCTTGTTTCTGAAAGTAGATAGGCCGAGGAAGAACTTTGCAGAAGACCTTGTGGCCTGATTCCTTCGGGGCGCGTTGTGATGAAGCTTTTCCTCCGGTTCTGGAACTCTGCAGTGGCCGACCTGTGCAGTCGGGGAAGAACGGGGTTCCTGGGCAGCACCGAGCTCCGATGAGGACGAAACCACTTCCGTTACGAAGAGGACAGGCAGCCGCTTCCGTGGACGCCTCGTATGCCTTCAGAATCGCAGGTAGCTGACCGTGATGGCTTCTGCAAGCTACTGGTATCTCTGCATCATTTGGACAGCAACCTACAGACTTTGTTGAAGCCACCAAAATGACCTAAAGAAGAAGATGGAGGATGTGTATGTGTGAAAGGGGTGATGGGGGTGAAAGATGAAGTTTGTGGGAGGGGTGAAATGCTAATGGTGATAGGAAAGAGATGGGAGGGGGGCAGGGGGCGCAGGTTCTCAGCTGGAGGTAGGGGAAGGTGGGTGCAAGGGATGAGAATGGAGGGAGGTGGGAGGGGCGACCCTAACTAGGATGGAGGGGAGGGGGGTGCAGCCAAAACATGGAG
Organism: Amorphophallus konjac; assembly: GCA_022559845.1. Classification (NCBI taxonomy): domain Eukaryota; kingdom Viridiplantae; phylum Streptophyta; class Magnoliopsida; order Alismatales; family Araceae; genus Amorphophallus; species Amorphophallus konjac. Next base: position 295,345,944 of record CM040120.1, read on the forward strand.
GGAAGGTGGATTTCAAATTTGAAATGGCTTTGGAAGTTGAGAGATGGTGTGGGGAAGTGGAGTGATTGTGTTGGAATGGAGAAGATCTGGTTGGAATGGGGAGTATGGTGTTGGAATGGGGAGATTCCTACCTTGGGACTAGGGGGTGTAGTAAATGGGGTGTGGGGAAGTGGGGGGCTTTAATGGTGGTAGGTGGGGGTTGGAGGTGGAAGGGTAGAGGAGGAGGAGAGAGGAATGGGGCGAACCCCTTAGTGGAAGGAGAGAGAAGAGGGATAGAGAGAGAGGAGGGGTGGGGAATCACACCCCTAGGGCTTCTCACCCAACTATAGGATTCACTCCACTAAACTAGATTTGAATACTCAAATGGAAATCTTTTGTATTGAATCATTCATTAAGTTCCAAATGGAGGAAATGGGGCCCTATATATAGGAAGCCCACATTTTACAATAAGTCCCTTACAAAAAGACTTAATAACAAATAACCGAAGGGGTAGGGGGGGCTCATGGGCCAAGCCCGAAGAATTGGGCCCAATAGCACATTACACAATCTAATGACACTCAAACTTAGGAAAATAAATGCAAGACCTAGGGACATGACTCAAATAAAATGAAAATTACATCAAATGACTCAAATAAATAGCACAAAAGGATAAGTGGGCCTTTATAGAGAGAGGCCCGAACTCAAATGATGCCGGAGTGTGAAGAGGACCCTAGCCAAAGGGAATTGTGGATGATGTCTCCATCAAATCCCCTGGGCTGTGAAGAGCTCGACTCTGTCGAGTAGGGGTCCATCCGGCTGTGGTACTGCTCGAGGAGGTCCGGATCCAACCGCTGGAGATCCTCCCGACTCACCCAAGAATCCTCCGAAAGAGGCCGATCCTTCCACCTGACGAGATAGCGCTCATAGACCTTGCTCCGAGTGGTAGTGACTTGTTCATCCAATATTTGTTCAATTTGTTCACGCTGGGCTCTCTTGGCTGGTGGTCTCTCCTCACGGGTGGGTGCTCTCTCAAGGGAAGAAGTAGGCTCAATCGCCTCACTAGGTACCACTGTGGGTCCCTTATATGGCACGAGGTCGGCAACATTGAATGTGGGACTTATTCCATACTCCTCAGGGAGATCTAACTCGTAGGCATTTGTACCAATGCGCCTCAAGACCTGGAAGGGACCAGCCCCACGTGGCCTCAGTTTAGAGTTGGCTCCCGGGGAGAGCCTCTCCGTCCTTACCATCACAAAGTCACCCACATGAAATTCTTGGTGACGCCGATGAGAGTCGGCCAGCCTTTTATAAGCCTCATTCTTTTTGCTGATGTGCTTACGAATTTCTTCATGCAATTCTCTAATGTGTTGTGCAAAAGACTCGGCTGAAATAGACACTCTAGCATGCTGGGGAAGGGGAATGAGATCGGAAGGCTTTCTTGGCTTGTACCCATGCACAGCTTCAAATGGACTCATCCCAATGGACTTATTGATAGAGTTGTTATATGCAAACTTGGCCTGTGGTAAGATGAGATCCCAATTCCCGGGACGATCCACAACAAGACACCTAAGAAGGTTCCCTAGACTCCGATTGACAACTTCGGTTTGACCATCTGTTTGGGGGTGGTAGACAGTAGAGAATTTGAGGAGGGTGCCCATCATATGCCACAGAGTTTTCAAAAGTAGCTAGTGAATTTGACATCCCTATCGGAGACTATGGTCTTAGGTAGCCCGTGGAGACGGACAACCTCATCAAAAAACAATCGAGCCACATGGGAGGCATCGGATGTTTTGGAGCATGGGATGAAGTGAGCCATTTTGGAAAATCTATCAACCACCACATAGATTGAGTCATGCTTTCTAGGAGTCTTGGGTAGTCCTAGCACAAAGTCCATACTTAAGTCTTGCCATGGTCGGTCGGGGATGGGGAGTGGGGTATATAGGCCGGTGTTTTATTTTACTTGTTTGGCCGAGGCACATGTTCGGCATTAACCCACAACCTTGCCTACATCTCTCTTGAGACTAGGCCAATAAAATTGTCCCTCAACTAGGGCAATGGTTTTGTGGACTCCAAAATGGCCAGCTAGCCCTCCCGCATGTAATTCCCAAATTAAGAAGTCACGGAGTAAGGTTCGTGGGATGCAAAGCTTGGGTCCCTTGAAGAGGAACCCATCCTCTAAGACAAATCCCTCATGTTCCTTGCTAAAAGGGGTGGTCAAGGTGGTATAGATGTGCCCAAAGTCGGGGCAGCTAGGGTACTCATCCTTGATCCTATCAAATCCGGTCACTTCCACTTGGATAGTGGATAGCAAAGAAACTTTCCTACTAAGGGCATCCGCCGCTCGATTCTCACTCCCGGCCTTATGTTTGATGACAAAAGTGTAGGATTGGATGAACTCAACCCATCGGGCATGTCGGGCATTTAACTTTTGTTGGGAATTGAGGTATTTGAGGGCCTCATGGTCGGAAAAGATGACAAACTCCTTGGGCAACAAGTAGTGCCTCCAATGTCGGAGGGATTGAACCACGGCATAGAACTCCTTGTCATAAGTGGAGTATCTTGTCCTAGCATCACAAAGCTTCTCACTAAAGAAGGCTACCGGGTGTCCCTTTTGACTAAGAATCCCTCCTATCCCTATCCCGGATGCATCACATGTGACTTCAAAGATTGTAGAGAAATCGGAAAGGCATAGGACCGGAGCTTGGGTCAACTTCTCCTTAAGTTCTTGGAAGGCTTTAGAGGCCGATTTGGTCCATACAAAAGTCCCCTTCTTGAGACAATCGGTGATGGGGCCAGTGATAGTGCTAAACCCTCGAATAAACCTCATATAGAATGTAGCCAATCCATGGAAACTTCGGACCTCGTGAAGGGTGTGAGGTTCCGGCCAATCAATGATAGCTTGGACCTTCTCGGGGTCCATGGAGACGCCTTTGGCTGACACCACAAATCCTAGGAAGGTGAGGGATGTGGTCATGAAGTGGCACTTTCCTAAGTTGGCAAATAGGCTCTCTTGACGAAGGATGGTACAAACTTTCCTAAGGTGATCAAGGTGGACTTCTTGGGATTGACTATAGATGAGTATATCATCAAAATAGACCACTAGAAAGATCCCAATGAAGGGCCTAAGGACATCCATCATAAGACGCATGAAAGTACTTGGGGCATTTGAAAGCCCAAAAGGCATGACTAACCATTCAAAGAGGCCATCTTTGGTTTTGAAAGCCGTTTTCCACTCATCCCCGGGCCTTATCCTAACTTGGTGATAGCCACTCTTAAGGTCAATTTTGGAGAAGATGGTGGCTCCGGCTAACATATCAAGCATGTCATCAAGCCTAGGGATGGGAAACCTATACTTGACGGTGATTTTGTTAATGGCCCGACTATCCACACACATTCGCCATGACCCATCCTTCTTGGGAGTTAGAAGGGCCGGGACGGCACATGGGCTTTTGCTAATGCGAATGAAGCCCTTCCTAATGAGTTCCTCTATTTGCCTCCTAAGTTCGGCATGTTCCGTAGGATTGAGGCGATAATGAGGAAGGTTTGGGAGAGTGGCTCCAGGGACTAGATCAATTGCATGTTGCACATCCCGCATGGGAGGGAGTTGGTCCGGGAGCTCCGTTGGGAACACATCATGGAATTCTTCTAGGAGTTGTTGGATTTCTATGGGATGTGGATTGGTGGAAGTGGGTTCTCCTAGGCAAATGACCACCGCACATAATGGTACTCTTTGAACTATCTCCTCTTCAAGTTCCTTCCTAGTGATGAGATGAAGACCCTTGGTCAACCCTGAGGTCCCACTTTGGTTGGGAGTTTGGGTAGGGGATGGAGTTGGAGAGGTGGAGTTCCCCGAGACTTGTATGGTGGTGGGGTGTTGTCCTTGAGGGGGAGTGTCCCTCTTGGTCATGGGACGAGGTAGGGAGGGGTTAAGACGAAAAGTCTTACCCTCATGTTCAAAGGTGCATTTGTTGCTCCTACCCAAGATGGTGGCATCTACATCATAAAGCCAAGGTCTTCCTAGTAGGATGCTACCTACTTCCATGGGTATGATGTCACACCATATTTGATCATGGTATGAAGAGAAGGTGAGAGGCACAAGACATTGAGTGTTGACCGGGATGGAGTTGTTGTTGATCCATGAAACCCGGTATGGGCTTGGGTGAGGGGTGATAGTTAGCCCAAGAAGCTTGACGGTATCGGGTGACACGGCATTGACACAACTCCCACTATCCAAGATCACTTTCCTTACATGGTTCCCTATTTTGACAAAGTTGTGAAATATTGAAGTTCGACGCCAATCCTCTTCTTGGGGTTTGGTGAGGGTGCATCTAATCACTCCTAGATGAGAGTTGGAAGATGGAGTGGTGTGCTCTAGACCCGACTCTAGGTATTGGGTTTCATACTCCTCTTCCCAATCTAGTGAGGCTTCATGGTCCTCAATGACATCTTCAAGTTCTTTTTGGGGTGGAGCTTCTTCCTCAATTAGTAAGCTAGACAATCCCTTGGATGGACATTGCCCCGCAAAGTGGCCAAACCCTTGACACCTAAAGCATTGTTGACGCCCGCTACCCGAAGTAGTTCCTACATTTGGGCCTTTGGGAATGTCTTCCCTCCGTGGGAGGGGGTAACTAGGGGTGGGTTTGTTTGGAGTGATGGTGGGAGGGGGGTTGTAAGGCCTTAATGGGGTGCTCCCACTTGGATTATGGGCTTTCATGGGAGTGGTCGGAATGGGCCGTGGTCCCATGTTTTTGGGATCGACCGGTCGGGGAGTAGCAAATCGAGGGATCCTAGAGAATCTTTCTACATCCCTAGCTATTTGATAAGCTATCTCAAGGTTATCAACATCTCTCATGAAAAGCTCTCTTTTGATGTGACTTTGAAGTCCATTCCTAAAGCGGGACGAGGTAACGGCCGGGTCCTCATGAACTCCACACTTCAAAAGATAGGAGTCAAACTTCTAAATGTACTCAACTACGGTCTTCCCCTCTTGGGTGAGGCTTTGCCATTCATCTAAGAGCATGTGATGGTAGGATTGGGGAAGGTATTTGTTCCTAAGTTGATTCTTCATACCCTCCCAAGTATCAATAGGCTCTACCCGCCTAATCCTTCTTAAACCCTCTTGGTTTAGCCAATAAGTTTTGGCTAATTTAGTGAGATGCATCTTGGCCAATCTTACCCTCCTTTGGTCGGGCATTGGGTACCATTCAAAGTATTGGTCCATGGCGGTCTCCCATTCTAAGTAGACACTTGGTTCATGGGAACCATCAAAGTTTGGGGCCTCTACTTTAATCATCTTTAAGAGAGGGTCATCCGGGTCATCCCGTGGACGCCTTTCATGAATGTGATGGTGGCGAGGCCTCTCATAGTCATGTTAGGGATCAAGGTCCAGGTCCTCCCTATAAATATCAGCACGTAGATGATGGGCTCTTGGTCCATTGTACCTTGGATGGAATTCGTCCCTATGAGGCTCAACATATGGAGGGGGGACTCTTGGGTCATTGTTCCTTGGGTGGAACTCATTCCTATGCAACTCACCATGTGGTGGATGGATTCTTGGTTCATTATCCCTTAGATGAGGGTCTTCCCTATGAGGGTCAACATGTGGAGGGTGCACCCTAGGTTCATGGTTCCTTGGGTGGTTATCATGTTCTTCTAGACGGGCAATTCGAGTGGTTAGGGACTCTAGTTGGGCAAGAATGTTAGCAAGGGCAGCATCTACCCTATTCATTTGGCCTTGGGGTTCCTCCCTAAGAGCATCTTGATTGAGTTGAGGATTGGGATCCATGGGTGGAATTGAAGATGACGGATCAGGTCGGTAACTAGCACCACTACGGGTGGACATGCAAGACAAGGGGCAAATGAGGTTGGACACACAATGCAAAGGTCCTAGGACTTAGACTTGATAGAGACAAGTCAATGACTTGCTCTGATACCAATTGATGTGACACACCCTTGGACCTAGCAAGCAAGCACAATTGCATTCAAATGGGCCAAGTTGGGCCACCGCTCTATCGTCGCTCACCCAAACCCGGGGTGACTTGGCAATGCCAAGGTGAGGTTGAGGGGTTGGGCCCTTGCTGGTAGAGGGCCAGCAAGGCCAAGACTTGATTCCCAATGGGTATGGATGCCCAAATCAAAGGGGCCGACAAAGTGCCAAGGGCACCGGTTGCAATTTCCCATGGGGATCACTCAAGATAACGGGGCTTGAGGATCGGGCTCTCACTCGCTTAACCAGCGGAATCAAGAACTAATATTGAAAGACAAGCACTAAATGGAGCGAGGTTAGAACACTTACTCGACCGGCTTGAAGAAACTGGTCCCGCTCGGAGACGAGGGTGAGCGGGGAGGTGGTGGATCCCCACACGCCGCGGCGGTGAAGCTTGACCTGCTCAAACCAATTACAACACTACGCCTCTCGCAGGAGGGGGATCTTGGGGTGGGGGTTAAATGATTACAATCAAAACTACCTCCACACAGGGAGGGGCCTTCAGCCGGCCAAGCGGGGAGGGGAAAACTAAGTCGAAGATGGTGAAGCAACGAAGATGCCGAATCTGCCTCCTTTCAGCCAAAGGGGACAGACAGTCAGTGCCGGAGCTATAGATCTGCCTCTGGAATTTTATCGGGGATGAGACCAGACTTTGTTACAGGAGCTGGGATGCTTCCGAATTTTGTTAATTTCTCCTGGGGTCGCTGCCGGTCGGGGCGGGAGCTCGAACAGGGCCTCTGATTCTCGGACTAGCAGTGACAGGTCACCAACAGTGGGAAGAAGAGGTTGTCCCGGCCGCTCCCGAACTCCGAATTAGATGCCGTCAGTGCCGTTAGAACCGTGGGTAAGTCCTCTTTGCAGTAAAAGAAACGGTGATGCCATAGAATGTCGGAGACGATCTGTGGCATCAGAAGAGTGAGGAGGGGTCGGTGCAGACTGTGGAAGACAGAGTCGTGCAACCGTGGAATAAAATTGGTAACTTCTGTTCCCGGATGCTGAATGGACTTCCGCTTCTTGTTTCTGAAAGTAGACAGGCCGAGGAAGAACTTTGCAGAAGACCTTGTGGCCTGATTCCTTCGGGGCGCATTGTGATGAAGCTTTTCCTCCGGTTCTGGAACTCTGCAGTGGCCGACCTGTGCAGTCGGGGAAGAACGGGGTTCCTGGGCAGCACCGAGCTCCGATGAGGACGAAACCACTTCCGTTACGAAGAGGACAGGCAGCCGCTTCTGTGGAGGCCTCTTATGCCTTCAGAATCGTAGGTAGCTGACCGTGATGGCTTCTGCAAGCTACTGGTATCTCTGCATCATTTGGACAGCAACCTACAGACTTTGTTGAAGCCACCAAAATGATCTAAAGAAGAAGATGGAGGATGTGTATGTGTGAAAGGGATGATGGGGGTGAAAGATGAAGTTTGTGGGAGGGGTGGGGATGCTAATGGTGATAGGAAAGAGATGGGAGGGGGGCAGGGGGCGCAGGTTCTCAGCTGGAGGTAGGGGAAGGTGGGTGCAAGGGATGAGAATGGAGGGAGGTGCGAGGGGCGACCCTAACTAGAAGGGAGGGGAGGGGGGGCGGCCAAAACATGGAGGGAAGGTGGATTTCAAATTTGAAATGGCTTTGGAAGTTGAGAGATGGTGTGGGGAAGTGGAGTGATTGTGTTGGAATGGAGAAGATCTGGTTGGAATGGGGAGTATGGTGTTGGAATGGGGAGATTCCTACCTTGGGACTAGGGGGTGTAGTAAATGGGGTGTGGGGAAGTGGGGGGCTTTAATGGTGGTAGGTGGGGGTTGGAGGTGGAAGGGTGGAGGGGGAGGAGAGAGGAATGGGGCGAACCCCTTAGTGGAAGGAGAGAGAAGAGGGATAGAGAGAGAGGAGGGGTGGGGAATCACTCCCCTAGGGCTTCTCACCCAACTATAGGATTCACTCCACTAAACTAGATTTGAATACTCAAACAGAAATCTTTTGTATTGAATCATTCATTAAGTTCCAAATGAAGGAAATGGGGCCCTATATATAGGAAGCCCACATTTTACAATAAGTCCCTTACAAAAAGACTCAATAACAAATAACCGAAGGGGTAGGGGGGGCTCATGGGCCAAGCCCGAAGAATTGGGCCCAATAGCACATTACACAATCTAATGACACTCAAACTTAGGAAAATAAATGCAAGACCTAGGGACATGACTCAAATAAAATGAAAATTACATCAAATGACTCAAATAAATAGCACAAAAGGATAAGTGGGCCTTTATAGAGAGAGGCCCGAACTCAAATGATGCCGGAGTGTGAAGAGGACCCTAGCCAAAGGGAATTGTGGATGATGTCTCCATCAGCCGCCCATAAAATTTTATGCTGGAGAATCGGCTGCTGAAGAAGATGAAGATTGTATTATGCCTGAAGAATCAACAAGCCGTATGGTGCCAATAGCGGGCTTGGCCTATACAGCTGATCGGGTCTCCCACCTTTCAGCCAAATTGCAAGTCCCTTGCTTCCAGCCTTTTGGCCAAAGGGAGGCATTCAAAAGGTTGTGGTATCCGCCCAATACAGATAAAGAGCTCCTGAAGGTCACTCAAAGCCCGGGCTTGGGTTATACCCTTTAGGAATACTATGAGACAGAGGAGGATGTCATCTCCGCCGTTGTTACAACTAAAAGCCCATCGGAGGTAGTCTATGATGACTACCTGATCAATGATGAAGAAATAGAGCCCCGCACAATAATGGGAGAATTCTTCTCTGATAAAGACCTAGGCATTGGAGGGCAAGAGGGTGCTACTATATGCAGATGCTGGGAAGAGGTCACCTCTGAAGAAACACTTTTCCAAGTCGAGATTAGGTTTGATAAAGCTACAAATGGAGAGGATGAGGACTTCGAAGCCGAGAAGGAGCGTCTTGAAGTCAAGCGCATACTCGAAGAATGTCGGGCACTGTCACAGCCATAATGGTCGACAGAAGAGCAGGCGTCAATATAGTCCCAAGAATCTAAAACACAAACACCCAATTTCCCAGCCTAGGCCATGGAAGCAGAAGGCAGCAATGATGATGATAGTTTGGCAAAAAGCCAATCCCTCCCATCTCTTCAGAGCAAAGTTGAGGACGTAGAAGTCATCCATAACACCCTGCAAAACTAGAATCATGCCTCTCATGTTCTGGGAAATGTAGCCGACAGGTGCCAGCCTTCGGGTTTCACACCTCAAGAGGAAGCTCTGCTACCAGATAAAGCTGAGACTCCACCATTGAACTGGGCGTCGCCTGAAGAAAATATTGAGGTTCTAGAAATTAAAGAAGGTGATGAAGATCTTGTCGACCTGTAGCCAGCACCACCCAAAATTGAAGACGGAGGTCAAGCCATTGTTGATGAGCTAATAGAGGTAAACTTGGGGAGCAAGGATGACCCAAATCCCACTTTTCTCAGTGCTCTACTCTCCCAGGAGGAGCAGGGGCAATAGTTATAGCTGCTAAAAGAGTTTCAAGATTGCTTTGCCTGGACCTATAAAGAAATGTCTGGGTGAAGTCCTGATGTGGAGCAACACTTGTTGGCAATAGACCCAAGGATGGAGCCAGTGAAGCAGTCTCCCCGACGCATGCGGCTGGAGCTGATTAACCAAATAAACAAAGAAGTCGACAAGCTCATTGATGTCGACTTTGTAGAATAAAATCAGTACACCACGTAGCTGGCTAATATAGTGCCCGTGAAGAAGAAAAATGGGCAGATAAGAGTATGTGTTGATTTTCGGGACTGTAATAAGTCATGCCTGAAAGATGACTTCTCGGTGCCAATCACCGAAGTAATGATAGATGCCATGACTGGTCATGAAGCTCTTTCGTTAATGGATGGGTCGTCTGGTTACAATCAGAGATGGATTGCTGAACAGGATAGGGTCCACACGGCCTTCCGAACACCTAAAGGCAACTTCCACTACAAAAGAATGTCGTTTGGTCTCAAAAATGTTGGTGCCACATATCAAATAGCTTTGACAAAAATCTTTGATGATCTGCTGTATGGAAAGGTGGAATGCTACATTGATGACTTGGTGATCAAGACCAAGAAAAGAGAAGACCACCTGCAAGACTTGTTGGTGATATTTCAAAGGCTTCGGCGGTATTAGTTGAAGATGAATCCAATGAAGTGCGCCTTCGGACGGAAAATTCCTCGGGTTCATTGTTAGATATAGAGGAATTGAAATAGACCCTGAAATAGACCCAGACAAAATAAAAGCAATATAAGAACTCCCTCCACCAAGAAACCTCACAAAGCTCTGATCACTACAAGGCCAGTTGGCTTACATCTGCCAGTTCATCTCCAATTTGTCAGGTAGATGCCACCATTTTCATAAATAGATGATGAAAGATGTACCCTTCTATTGGGACGAAGAATGCCAAGCAGCTTTTGATAACCTGAAGGATTACCTTAAGACCCCTCCTATACTCGGGGCACCAATAAAAGGAAAGCCGTTGATCTTATATATAGCCCCTATAGACTACTCCCTGGGGGCAATGCTGGCCCAGAATAATGATGAAGGAAAAGAGCAAGCTTTGTATTACCTCAGCCGAAGGTTGGTGAGGATCGAGGAAAAGTATACGCCTATTGAGAAGGTCTACTTAGCCCTGGTCTTCGCCGTCAAGAAGTTTCGGCACTACATGCTATCTCATGAAATAAAGTTAATATCCAAAGCGGATCCGTTCAAATACATATTGTCTCAACCGGCACTCAAAGGCCGTTTAGGCAAATGGGCAGTAGTCCTCATGAAGTTTGATATCTCTTATGTGCCACAGAAGGCCGTTGAGGGACATGCTATCGTAGACTTTGTTGTTGCACACCCAGTGCTTGAAGATTCTCCTCTGGCGACGGAGCTTCCCGATGATGAGATCCTAGAGGCATGCCAAGCCCAGCACATTACATGGCAGCTATATTTTGACGAAGCCTCAAGAACCAAATATCCTCAGTCGGCTAGGCCAAGGTTAGGGTAGGGGTAGGCATCGTCCTGCAATCACCAGAAGGGGAAGTTCTGCATACCTCTTTCCCAATAAATAAGCCATGCACCAACAATGAAGCTAAATATGAAGCACTAATAATCAGCCTCCAGATCACCCTCAACATGGAGATTCGAATGCTGTAAGTATTTGGTGACTCTATGCTGGTTGTCAAGCAAATACAAGGAGAGTTCGATGTCCGAAAATCGGAGCTCACCCCTTATCATCAAAGCCACTGCGCCTCATGGTGAATTTCTATTTTATTGAGCTCAACCATGTGGGCTGAGGACAAAATGCCGCGGCTGACGCTCTGGCAAAGCTGGCTAGTTCTCTAGCAGTCCCACTAGATGAAACCCTAAATATTATGGTAATCAACTGACGGCAAGTCCCTAGCATGCTAAATATGCAGCCAGATGAATACGAGGTCATCGCGACCAAAGAAACGCAAGTGACCAACTAGAGACAGCTTCTCATGCAGTGGTTCAGGCATCAGCAGTTGCCGAAAGAAAGAGAACAAAGGATGAAGTTGCTCAGAATTAAGGACTCCTACGAGTTCAAAAGCGAAACCTTGTTCCGAATTATGGCGGATGCCTGCAAAAAGATCCTACTCTACTGCCTGTCTACAGAAGAGGCCTGGCAAATAATGCGGGAAGTACATGCTGGAGTGGCCGGAGCACATCAGGCCGGGTCGAATATGAAAGTTGAGATCAAAAGCTGGGTTATTATTGTCCCACTATGTTCGACAACGGTTGCACATTTGCAAAGTCATGTCAAAAATGTCAAGAGCATGCCATCGTGCCCAGAAGGCCTCCAGTGCCGCTTCATCCAATTATTCCTAGTTGGCCCTTTGCACAATGGTGAATCGATGTGGTTGGCCCGCTCCTGACGTCCTCTTTCGGGTGCAAATATATCTTGGCAGCAACGAACTATTTGTCCAGATGGGCAAAAGCCATAGCACTCAGGGAAGTGACTGGAGAGTTGGTTGTCAGATTTATTAAGCAAAATATTATATTCTAGTTTGGTGTGCCCAGTCGAATCATATCTGATAACGGTAGTCACTTCAAGAATCAGAAGATCTACCAGTTGTCTGATAAGTACAAGATTGATTGGAGAACTTCCACCCCATACAACCCGTAGGAAAATGGGTTGGTAGAAGCTTTTAACAAGACCTTATGCACCCTCCTGTCCAAGACAGTTAGCTCCCATAAGAAAGACTGGGAGGAAAAGATGTGCGATGCTTTATGGGCATACCAGACTATATACAAGACTCCTATGGGCTGCTCGCCCTTTTCTCTCGTATATGGTTTATAGGCGGTAGTCCCCATCGAGCTTGAAGTGCCGCCACTAAGGGTCGCCATTCAATATGGTCTGGTCTGTGATGAACAAACAAACATTGAAAGAAGGCTGGAAGAGTTGGCCGACGTAGAGGGAAAGCATCCTCAAGCACAACAAAATATACAAGTGTACCAAGCCCGTATGGCCTGTGCCTTTAACAAGCTCGTCAAAGGGCGAGAGTTCAAAAAGGGCGACTTGGTCATGGTGAAGAAAAAAGAAGTCATGGCCTCCAACCCTAAGGGCAAGTTTGCCAAAAATTAGTTGGGTCCGTATGTGATCCAACGAGTATATGAAGGAGGAGCCTATGTCATGGTCAACCACCGAGGAGAGGTGCATTTCCCACCGCTCAACGGAAGACATTTGAAGTTATATCATGCGCCACCACCCCGCTAGGCGAAATGGCGAATAGTTAAAGGAACCTTCTGGCAGACCTTCTCAGAATACCCTTTCCGGCGAATGGCTTCATGCCTTAGCTGCTATATTTACATCTTCATCGATTTGGACCTTCCGTCTACGTCAATGCTTAAACCTTTTCATCCTTTGCATTGACATTAACCCCACGTCAACGAATACCCTCTCCCGTGAACGGCATCATGCCTTAGCCTCTATATTTACATCTTCATAGATTTGGACCTTCTGTTTAAGTCGATGCTTAAACCTTTTCATCCTTTGCGTTGACGTTAACCGTCAACAAATACCCTCTCCGGCTAATGGCTTCGTGCCTTAGCCGCTATATTTACATCTTCATCGATTTGGACCTTTTGTCTAAGTCGATGCTCAAACCCTTTTCATCCTTTGCATTGACGTTAACGCGTCAACGAATACCCTCTCCGGCGAACGGCTTCGTGCCTTAGCCGCTATATTTACATCTTCATTGATTTGGACCTTCCATCTAGGTCGATGCTCAAACCCTTTTATTCTTTACGCTGACGTTAACCCCACATCAACGAATATCCGCCTTTCAGCGAACAGGCTCCGTGCCTAAGCCATTGTAGCTATAGCTCTGTTGATTCAGACCATCCATCTAAATCAACGCTTAAACCGTTCATTCCTTGCACTGACATCAACCCCACGTCAACGAATACTCATCTGTCGACGAGCGGCTTTGTGCCAAAGCCACTATAGTTATGGCTCCGTTGAGTTAGATCTCCAATTTGAATCAATGAGTAAATCTTGTATCTTATTACATCCTATAAAAAAATGGAGCTTAAAATGGAGGTGCTCCGTCAGATTTGCTCGAAAAGTCCACCAAGCAAGGGCAAAAATGGTAATAACCTGGCTGTGGCGAAAACCCAAAAGGGCGCTGCCTGCAAATTAGGGTACCCTGCCACGTGAAAACCCGAAAGGGTGCGTGGGCAAAAGTAAGGAGGGGCTGGTTCCGATGAAAACCCGAAAGGGCGCTTGAATCAGTAATGTGGTAATAATAATAAAAGAAGAAGAGAAAAGAAATAGAAAAGAAAAATGAAAAGAATAGACAAGAGACCTATTTTATCCCAATGTTCACTTAAATCTCACGAAAATCCATGTAGGATAATTACCCCGTGTCCCACTGGGAGTCCGCATGACCACTTTCTAGTATAGGCCTTACGCCTATACTGCTAAAACAAATTTTCCTTTGCTTCGGCATCTACCCAATGCCGATGAATACACCACCGTTGACCCACTGACATCATCGTCAAGGGCCAATGCTTTAACTTTCCATTATCGGCCTTATGCCTATACTGCTAAAATAAATCTTCCTTTGCTTCGGCATCTACCCAATGCTGATGAATACACCACCGTTGACCCTCTGACATCAACTTCAAGGGCCAATGTTTTAACCCTCCGGTATAGGACTTACACCTATACTGCTAATCTTTCTTTGCTTCGGCATCTACCCAATGTCGATGAATACACCACCGTTGACCCTCTGACATCATCGTCAAGGGCCAATGCTTTAACCCTCCGGTATAGGCCATATGCCTATACTGCTAAAATAGATCTTCCTTTGCTTCGGCATCTACCCAATGCCGATGAATACACCACTGTTGACCCTCTGACATCATAGTCAAGGGCCAATGCTTTAACCCTCCAGTATAGGCCTTACGCCTACATTGCTAAAACAAAACCTCCTTTGCTTTGGCATTCACCCAATGCCAATGAATACACTACCATCAAGTCCACGACATCATCACCGAGGTTGATGCTTAAACCCTCTAGTATAGGCCTTACGCCTATACTGCTAAAACAAACTAACCTCCTTTTGCTGCGGCATCTACCCCATGCCGATGAACAAATTACCATCGATCCTTTAACATTATTGTAAGATCGATGCTTAAATCCTTTGGTATAGGTCTTACGCCCATACCACTGAAACCGTTCCCTTTGCTTCGACGTTTACCCAATGCTGACGAATGAACCCCATCGATCTTGTGATATTAAGACCGAAGCTTGAACACTAAGCCCTGGCTTTGTGCTTATATTTCTCTTGTTTCATCTGTCCCAGCCGCTTAAGTAAATCTCTTCAAATCACACCCACATCTTGGGTTTGCGAGGCGCTCACAGTGCGGTGGAGCGATTCCCTCATCCCTTCTCTAAAGAGGTGAGCGCTCTCTTGCATCTACGCGTAGTGTCCCTCGAAAAATGGCAAAGTCTTTATTAATTTCGTTACCAGGACGATTGCCCTCAGGCGCATACATGAAAGTGAACGATAAAAATATATATATAGTAACAATGAAATCATCTAAGAAAAAGTGTTGCAACAAAAGGACTTTTGATTTTTACTATGTCAAAAAAAGGGGTTACAATGAAGCTCACTTAAAGAGAGCAACGTTACATAAAAGTGGCTTTTTTTTTTAAAACCCTGCCTAAGGGGAAAGGAGAGTGCTCTCGACGAGGCACATCACCATTTGACCACTAGGGGGAAGATATTATTAAGCAAAACTTCAACAGAATATTACATGGTTCGGATGCTAGGGACACCTAGCTTATCCAATTGTGCTGCGCCCTTGACATTTGGCGGCAACTCATGATAAAAAAAGAAAGAATTACACTTTTTAGAGCAAGCATGAGATGCTGACAAGTCAGCAGCAACGTTAACTTCTCTGAATACATGAGTAACTGTGTCCCTTGGCGAAAGCAGAGCTTTGATTTCTCTGACATACGGAGTGATGGTCCACGGGTAGCAAGCTTGGCTATTAATGGCTTGAACAAGGATTTTGGAATCACATTCAATCCCAGTCGGTTGAGGAGAAACCAGCTTCAAATAGTAGATGCCATCTAGGAGTGCTCTAGCTTCTACAATGATGCTGTTTGCAGCCCCATAAAAATGTGAAAAAGCAATGAGAACATCACCTTTGAAATCTCTGACAATTCCACCTCCACCTGAAATTTCTGGATTCTTACTAGCTCCATCGGTATTCAGTTTTAACAGAGGCCATGGAGGACATAGCCATTTGACAATTTTCAAAATAGGATTTTTAGAAGAACCACCTTTAATACCAAATTGTCAAAGAATAAGCTTCTTGCTGTGATGCTCTTCCTTTAGATCCGACAGTTCACAAACGGATTTAGCTTGAGTAATAATGTTATGCAGAATGGTAGATTTCGAAATATATTTACCCTCATATTTAGCCAAATTTCTTGCAGACCAGAGGTCCAGCATGGTATAACCAATAACTACTAGAGAGAAGAAACCAAACTTTGATTTGATATTAAGGGGAGTGAGCGATTTGATGATTCTGTGTTTTGCAGAAAGGCCTTCAAATTGTAGCCCCAGAGCTAACAAAGAAGCCCAGACAAATGAAGCAGCTTCACTGTCTATGAATATGTGTTGCATAGATTCCACTTTAGATTGGACACAGCAATGGCATTTGGAGCAGAGCTGAATTCCCAGCATTTGAACATTATTGTCTGTTGGTACACAGTTGCAGACAATCCTCCATAGAAAAATAGATAATCTAGTAGGCAGCCATTTCGACCAAAGCTTTGACCAAGGCGATTGCTCCTGCTGACTGATGTTGCTTAGACATTTATAAATTGATGAAACTTCACAGAGACCCGATGAGGACAAGGACCAGACTTCCTGATCCTGCAGCTGGGAAAAGGAAGTAGCTCTGATAGCGGATTTAATATCATCTGGTAAGTAGTTATTGATAGCCTGGATTTCTTCAAGAGTAGGATGCAAGATACAGTCGCTAACAGCAGCATTGCTGTTAGGAATGGCAGCCATCGGAATGTATGAGTGAAGGGGCTTATTACCCAGCCAATTATCCAACCAGAAATTTGTGGAGCTCCCATCACCAACAATAACTTTTTTATGATGGGCAATGATGTCTCTGGCATGCATCCAGATTTTCAAGCCATGGCCCTTCAGAAGTTTAAAGGTGACCTCTGTAATGTGGCAGCCCTTGATGTGTCTAGCTTTGAAATAACCATCCCATAGCGAGTTCGAGTGAATTGCTCTCCATAGCATCTTCACCCTCAAAGCCACCTCTAGATGTCTCAGGGACATAATTCCCAAGCCCCCTTGACTTATGGGTTTACAGATGGACTGCCAAGATTTCTAGTGATGTTTGGTTCCATGGGAGGAAGAACCCCAGAAGAAGTTTGCAAACATTCTGTCCATAGTTTGATGAATACCAGCATGCAGGGGAGAGGAGGCCAATGTATAAATGGGAATAGATGTCAACACATGTTTGATGAGAATAAGTTTAGCTGCTTGGGATAGCATTTTACCTTGCCAACCTTCTAATCTCTGTTGGATCGAAGATAACAGGCCAGCATAGTAAACCTTCCTGTTCCTGCCAATGGAAATAGGGAAACCCAGATATCTATGTGGAAAGGAGTGCTGTGAGAAACCAGTAAAGGATTTAATCCAAGAAATAGCAGCCGGATTTGCTTTATGGTGCATAAAAAAACCACTCTTCCAAATATTAATCATCTGGCCAGAAGCTCTTTCATAAACCTGAAGAATTTTCATTAACCTTCGAACTGATGACTTTGAAGCATTACTAAAAATTATTGTGTCGTCTGCAAACAATAAATGAGACACATTAGGACAACCCCTGGGGACAGCAAACCAGCCAATATTACCAGCAAGGAATTCATTCCTTAAGGATCTGCTAAGCACTTCTTCAGCTAGTATAAATAGGGCAGGTGCAATTGGGTCTCCTTGGCGAACTCCCCTTGTGGATTTGAAAAAACCAGCCATGTCTCCATTCAAGACACAGAGAACCAGCAATTGTTAAGCATCTTCTCAATGAGATTAATAAAAACTAAACTGAAGCCAAACTTCCTCAGAACTGCATACAAGAAATCCCATTCAAGCCGATCATATGCCTTTGCCATATCTAATTTAAACATGACATTACCCCCCCCCTGTACTTCCTGCCCAGCTCATGGGTTAGCTCTTGAGCTAGGAAGATGCTTTCAACTATTTGTCTACCTTGAACAAAGGCAGACTGTTCCACGGATATGAGTTTAGGTAGGAGAGTTGCCAACCTGTTGTTCAGAATGGAAGATATAATCTTATAAAAGAAGTTACAAAGGCTGATAGGGCGATATTCAGAAATGTCCACTGCATTCTGTTTCTTAGGAATTAGAGCAATAATAGAGGCTGTCACAGTTCTGGGTAGAGGTTGCTGGAATATGAAGAACTCCTGCACTGCATCTACCACTAGAGTTTCGACAATGTGCCAAGAGTTTTGAAAGAATACACCTGTGATACCGTCAGGACCAGGGGCACTATCTGCAGACAAACCACTGTCTTAATTTCCGGAGCACTAGGAACCGCACACAAATACTCATTGTTATCAGCAGTGATCAAAGATGGAATACAATCTAGTAATCCTTCATCTAAATGATGATCCTGCGAAGAGAAGGCATTCTGAAAGTGGGAGACAGCTATTCTTTTCATGTCTTCATGATCCGCAGTTACAATCCCTGCAGGATTTCTGAGCTTAGCAATGCAGTTCCTCCTTCTGTTGTTGAGAGTTGACATATGAAAAAACTTAGTATTCCTACCCCCTTCAAGTAGCCAACGGACCCTAGACTTCTGCCTCCAGAAGCATTCTTGCTGGATATATTTATCAGTAAGAGTAGATTTGGCCTCCTCAAGCTTGGTATAATTTTCATTAGAGGGGACAGAGTCATAACAGAACTCTGCTTGAAGAACTGCATCTTCTGCCGAGGCAAAATTCATATGCACATTACCAAACACTTCCTAGTTCCAAATACTCAGCATTTTCTCATATGTTTGAGTTTTAAACAGAGAGAAGAAATAGAAGAAGATGCTATAGGGCTGGTGCGCCAATACAGCTCCACAGTTGCATTGAAAGAATCATGCATTGTCCACATTTTTTGAAAGATAAATCTGCTGTGGTATCTGACCAGAGGGGAGTGTTTAATCAGTAAAGGAGCATGGTCAGATGCCTCTCTTGAAAGGTGCTCAATAGTGACAGGAATACTGTTCAGCCAAGCAGTGTTAATAAGAGCTCTATCTAGCCTTGCCCAAAGGCCTTTACTGCCCACTTGGTTGTTATGCCAGGTGTATTTGGATCCAGTGAATCCAGCATCCAACAGACCACAGTCAGAGATACAATCCTTGAAGTCAGACATAGCAGATGGGTTTGGTTCATTACCCCCCAATTTTTCATCTGAATTCACTAAGCAATTAAAGTCACCTACTACAAGCCAAGGAAGGTTGATGTTACTGTGAATATTTTTCAAAGAATTCCAGAGGGGTTTCCTCTCAGTAATCGAACACCTAGCATATACAATGGATATATAAAAACCAGGCATAACAGTGTTGGTTTGAAGTAAAGAAATCTGCTGATCATCCCTACTCACAAGAGTGAACTCAAAAGGTTCTCTCCACATTATCCAGATATAAGCTGACAGTTCAATATTAGCAATAGCATGCTTCATTCCAAATTTTTTACATATACTATCCAACTTAGATGAATGAATTTTAGGTTCCAGAATTGCTAGAAAATCGAGCTTATAGGATTTTAGAAGGTATTTAATCCGACCTTGAGATACTTCATTCCCAATACCTCTAATATTCCAAACAAGCATACTCATTGATAGGAAGAGGAGCTATTAATGTTTCCAGTGGAGCTAACCCTCAGCATAGATCTGGTAGAAACTCTATGGCCTTTTTCCAGCATGGTCCTGACATTATTCAACTTAGCAGCATCTGCGATCTCCTGGCATTTACCCACAACTTCTTTGTCTTTAGTAAAGTCAACATTCTGCTTTATCAAGTCCTTGGGGTCCACAATAGCAAAATCCGAAGTAGGGACTAATTCAGCAGAAGGAGGAAGGCTTTGGATTGAAGGCAACTCTTTTTGAGTAGGGGCCAAGGAGGACCCCAAACACGAAGAAACATTGTCTACGCTACCTGGCATAGTCACCAAGGTAGGACAATCAACATCCTGTCGAGGCTCAGAACCATTATAAATGACCTCTGAGTGAGGTTGCTTGCTAGAATCACTTAAGTTAGCAGTAAAAGAATTGCCACACTTCAATACAGGTATGTCTCCATCCATTTTATCTACCAGGTTACTTTTGGCTGAGACAACAGGCTGCCAAACAAGCTTGGGTTTAGAGAATTCCACAGGTTTGGATGAGGTCTCTGGTGCATAATTATCTATATTAATGGAGGCATTAATCTTCGAGCCCTTACAACAGTCCACATTATGACCAAAACGTGAACAATGACAGCAGAACTCCGGAAATTTAGGATACTGAATCTCTTGCCAGGCACCACCCCCAGGAAAACCAATCCACACACGAGAAGGGTGTGGTTTTGAAATGTCCAGGTCAACGCAGACACGAGTAGGGCTGGTTTGCGACATATTCAATGTTGCCGGATCAATTTTTAAAACCTGACCAATTGTCACGCCCCGAGCGCGAAAGATACTCAGATATGCGCGACGAGTTTATATCAATCATGTCAATCAGAGTAGTAGTGTATTCGACACCAAAATAGAGATGCGTAAAATAGAAAGATAACCCAATCCTTTATTTCATAATGGATAGACTATTACAAATTCAATACTCTATTCAATTAAAAAGGAAAAGTACATAGTTGACTCAAGAAAATAGGAAAAAGACTAGATGACACTTGGAAAAGCTCTAGCTCTTTCACTCTTGACCATTCCCATCCGATTGACTTCCCTCGTCGTCGAAATTACCTGAAAAGTAAGGGACAAACACTGAGTGAGCGAACGCTCAGTAGGAAATTATATCTCAGGAACTAGCAAGGGTTTAAGTAGTTACATCTTTCATGAATGCACTATAGCTATGCATGCTCGCATAAAACGACAAGATAGAAAGAGAATTTATCAAGCAAGACAGCAAGATGAACTAGTCATAAGTTTTCAGAAAAAGATGACAAGATATTCAAGCAAGTACTTTTTAGCAAGTCATGTCAAGAACTTTGGCTATCATGTATCAAGCAAGTAAGTAATTACCCTTTCTCGGGTCACACAATTCATGTCAAGTCAAGTACGAGTCAAGTACAAGATTTGTGTGGAATGTCCAATCAAGCTAGTCATGCACTCGGTATAATGCCAGATACCTTATCATTCAACTCCCATGGGCACAAGTACTTTCGGGTGCTCCTCCTAGGACCAGATCGGGCCCTATATGCGCAGGCATTTATCATGTATATTTGACATCCACTCTTGTATATATATAGCCAATAGGGAATTTCAACAATTTATGCTTGTAGACACGTAGGATAACTTTGAGAGAATGGGGTCCAAAAATACGACATTGGACATAGATAGGCGATAACAACGGTACAATCACGATGAACGATGAAACTAGGTGGAATTAGGTTCCCTTAACTCGGGTACCAGGACAAACAAGTATGGACATTCTTTATATAGAATTGAGGTCCACAAGAACATCAACATCAAAGGCAAGATACCCTCATTCTTATTATAGAATTGAGGTCCACAAGAACATCAACAAATGGCATGATATCATCATCCCATTAAGAATTCTCATGATATACTCTTTGCATATCATAAGGGCTGGTATACCATGTTTCTTTAGAGTGACATGGCATTCAATAGTTTAATGGGTTTTTAGGGTACAACCAGCTCAGTCGGCCTTGAGGGAATCCAAGGCTCGAGGAGTCTTACGGAGGTCTCTATGACTAACTCGCTAGTCCAAAGGAACGGAATGTCCAATGGAGAGCTTGTATGTCAATGAGAATTGAGGGTGATCGATAAAACATCATGAAACGTGGGACTATACTCACGGAGTGGAGTAATAGTGCCTACATATATATATATACTCATATAGTGAAACCCTCGGATAACAGCAATCGGGAAAAATCAGTAATGCAGAAAGTAGCGACTCTGGTAAAGTCATTTTTCGTAAAATTAACGCCTTAATCAGGGGCGTTTATATTAAATTTGACGACATATAAAGAGGTCATCCTTTCCAATATTGCTATTTTACAGGATATTAAAATCTGTAATTTCGTTGAAAACGCGCCTTGGGTAGGGGCGTTATCAGGAAAAAGGCGCCCTAGTCTGGGGCGTTAGTTAAACAAGAGACGACCTGGTCAAGGTCGTGAATTCACAATTTTACAAATTTCGAGATAATGAATATTTCAGGAACATGGTATATAGTCAGGACCATAAAAATAGCAGGATTACAAGAAATTGACCATGCATTAATTTAGAATCATGTTTGCATTGATAATTAATTTTTAAACATGCTATTTATTAATTAACAGGAATTAACGTCCGTGTGCAGGGCGTCAAATCTGGAATTGACGACCTGGGCATGGTCGTGTCTTTTAAATTAACGCCCTTGTTAGGGTCATTTCTTTCAAAAATTCTGTAGAAAATAACCAGAACGCATGAAAACTATATGCATGAACTACCGATGATAATTATCTATAGTTATATGGTAGTTTGGGCTACGTTCCATGAGAAAATCCTACCTTTTTGATGATTAACGTGAAAGATCTGGTGAAGAGACGATGCTCTGTCTGTAGCAGAGCGATCACCGGAAGAAGAAGATGAAGGAGAAGTTGCAGATGATGTACGTGGATAAAGAACCCTCAATTCTTCAATCGATCGGTTTCACTTCTACAGGCAACCTGTAGAGGCAGAATAAAACGAAGGTATTACTCTTCGTAAGAACTAACATAAGGTAAAGAAGGAAGGAGAAGAACTTACCCGTTCTTCAGATGACAGAAGCTTTCAACCTGTAATCAGAAAATAGATGAAGAATCTTCAGTATTCTTCACAAATTCGATAGACAGAGTAAAGAAAAGAACATGTTGTTCTTTACGTACCTTAGAAGAGTCCGAACGCCAAATAGCGTTCTCGGTTCAAGCAGTAGGTTATTTATAGGATTTCTAGAATCCTAATGGAGTTAGTGTTTGATTGGAAGTAATACTTCCATATTAGAGTTATTACTACATTCGAACTCTTTCTCATAGTTATCATCTTACCCTGGATAGACTCCTGGGTCGAACGAAACTCAAACTGAATTAGCGACCTAGGTCAGGGCGTCGAATTTAAATTGACGCCTTGTCAAGCGTCGTTTCTTGTTGAAACGCATCCATGCAAGGGACGTTACGCTATCTTGCCCTTTTTATTTATTTTGGTCGTTTGAAATTTGACGCCTTGACGTGTGGGCGTCCTTTCTTAAAACACGCCTTAGGTAAGGGCGTTTTCTTATAAAGTAGCGCCTTTATCTGAGGCGTTATTTCCATCAGGGTTTTAATTATTTTTATTCCAAGCTCTTTCGTTTATTTATTAAATCTTTTAATCTATTTTGATTTATTTATTCCTTTTAAATTTATCAGGGTTGCTACACCCTCCCCCACTTAAAAAGAATTTGGTCCCCAAATTCCATATCATATATTTACATTTGGAGAGTGTAGAGTATGTACCTTCTAAAATAAATCTGGAAATTGTTTCCTCATAGATTCCTCGGTCTCCCATGTAGCTTCATGTTCTGAATTCTTATTCCATTGTACTTTTAGCATGGGAATAACCTTATTTCTTAGGACACGTACTTCTCGATCTAAGATCTTCATAGGCTTCTGTTCATACGTGAAATCTTTCTGGATCACTAGGTCTCCATATTCAATAATATGTGATGGGTCATGTACATACTTCTTCAACATAGATATGTGGAACACATCATGTACTTCGGACAGTTGAGGGGGCAATGCGATGCGATAAGCAACCTTGCCAACTCTTTCTAGTATCTCAAACGGTCCGATAAATCTTGGTGTAATCTTGCCTTTAACACCAAATCTTCGTATTCCACGTCCAGGCGATATCTTGAGAAATACATGATCTCCAATTTGGAATTCGAGATCTCTTCTTCTTGTGTCGGCATAAGCCTTTTGCCTTGTCTGAGCTACTTGCAATCTTTCCCTGATTACTCGTATCTTCTCAGTTGTATCCCTTACCATGTCTGGACCTAACAGTTGTTTCTCTCCAACTTCATTCCAGCACAAGGGTGATCGGCAACTCCTTCCGTATAAAGCTTCGAA
The DNA here is from genome assembly GCA_022559845.1 of Amorphophallus konjac. Lineage (NCBI taxonomy): Eukaryota > Viridiplantae > Streptophyta > Magnoliopsida > Alismatales > Araceae > Amorphophallus > Amorphophallus konjac. The sequence continues at coordinate 295,369,730 of CM040120.1, forward strand.
AGGTGCCATTTGTATACTAGCTTGGTAGCTATTATTGTATGCAAATTCAACCAGAGGCAAGTGATCATGCCAGTTTCCATCAAAATCAGTGATGAATGCTCTAAGCATATCTTCAACTACTTGATTTGTTCTCTCGGTCTGACCATCCGTTTGAGGATGAAAGACTGTACTAAAATTAAGTCTCATCCCCAACGAATGTTGTAGTCCTTTCCAAAAATGAGAAGTAAAACGGGGATCTCTGTCAGACACGATTGAAATAGGAATACCATGTAATCTGACTATTTCCTTGATGTATAGTGCAGCTAAGACATCAACTGACCATCGACTCTTGATTGGCAAGAAATGCGCGGATTTGGTCAATCGGTCAATGATAACCCATATTCCATCATGTCCTCTTTTTGATTTAGATAAACCCATGATGAAATCCATACCAATATCCTCCCACTTCCATTTAGGGATATCTAGAGGATGTAGCTTTCCAGCAGACTTTTGGTGTTCCGCCTTGACTTGTTGGCATGTGAGACAGCGTGATACATAGTCCGCTATTTCTCTTTTCAATGTGGGCCACCAAAAATTTCTTTTCACATCTTGGTACATCTTGGTAGATCCAGGATGAATCGTATACCTTGATCTGTGAGCTTCATCTAAGATCTTCTTTTTCAATTCTGGGCAGTCCGGTATACAAGTTCTATTCTTGAACATTAATCTTCCATCAGAAGTTAATTGGAAATCCGATTGTCCTTTTAATCTGCCCTTGATTTCTACTAATGTAGGATCATCATCCTGAAGTGCTTGTATCTCAGATAATAAATCTGACTGTATGCTTACATGAGATAATGTGACACATCTAGGGTCCGTGTCCATGCTTATATTGAGTTCAGAGAATTGTTCTAGCAATTTCCATTCTTGAATCAGACAATTGGCTAACAGTGCTCTCGGCTTTCGACTAAGGGCATCTGCTACATGATTACCCTTTCCGGGATGATATTGTATATTGAAGTCGAAGTCCTTGAGATATTCCAGCCATCGTCTTTGCCTCATATTTAGTTCATTCTGTGAGAAAAGATATTTGAGACTCTTGTGATCGGAGTATACAGTAAACTGTACTCCATAAAGATAATGTCTCCATATTTTTAGTGCAAATACTACCGCGGCCAATTCTAAGTCATGGACGGGGTAGTTCTCTTCATGCTTCTTTAATTGACGAGAAGAGTAGGCTATAACCTTCCCTTGTTGCATTAGAACACACCCGAGGCCAATGCCAGAAGCATCAGCGTATACCTCAAACTTTTCTCCTTCAATTGGCAATGCTAAGATAGGAGCTGTAGTAAGATGATCCTTGAGAGTTTGGAAGCTTCTCTCACATTCCTCATCCCATTCATAACGGATCTCCTTGCGAGTTAACCTTGTAAGTGGCACGGCGATTTTTGAGAAATCCTTGATGAATCGCCTGTAATAGCCGGCAAGACCTAAGAAACTTCGGATCTTGCTAGCATTGGTCGGTCTTTCCCAGTTCCTTACAGCTTCAACCTTTGATGGGTCTACAGACAAGCCATCCTTTGATATAACATGTCCGAGAAAAGTCACTTCTTCAAGCCAGAATTCACACTTGCTAAGTTTTGCATATAATTGATTTGTCCTCAATATTTATAATGCAATCCTCAAATGTTCCTCATGCTCTTCCTTGGTCTTGGAATAAATCAATATATCATCAATAAAGACCACTACGAATTGATCCAAATAAGGCCTGAATATACTATTCATTAACTGCATAAAGGCAGCAGGGGCATTCGTTAGTCCGAAAGGCATAACAACAAATTCATAATGGCCATACCTGCTTCTGAATGCGGTTTTATGAATATCCTCGTCCTTGATTCTTAGTTGGTGATGTCCGGACTTAAGATCAATTTTGGAAAAGTACATGGATCCTGAAATTTGATCAAACAATTCATCGATTCTCGGCAGTGGATACTTGTTCTTGATAGTGAGATGATTCAATTGTCGATAGTCGACGCATAACCTCATGGATCCATCTTTCTTCTTTACAAATAATACAGGCGCTCCCCACGGGGAAGTACTTGGTCTAATGAATCCTTTCTTAATGAGTTCCATCAATTGCTCCTTTAATTCCTTGAGTTCAGCAGGTGACATCCTATAAGGTGCCTTTGAAATCGGACCAGCACTAGGGACTAAGTCGATGGTGAAGGCCACTTCTCTTTGCGGGGGTAATCCCGGCAAATCTTCCGGAAATACGTCCGGAAATTCTTGTACTACTGGAATGTCTTCTAGCTTAGCTTCCTTAGCTTCTTTAACTGTGACAAAGGCAAGGAAAGATGTACATCCTTTCCTGATGAGCTTGCTAGCTCGGAGAGCTGAAATAAGAGGGGATTTGCTCCGACTCTTGGGGCTAGTAAATATTAGTTCTGGAAATTCCTTGAATGTAACCTTACTATTGCGGCAATCAACCGTTGCCTGATACTTGGATAACCAATCAGCCCCTAGTATAACATCATACTCTTTCAGATCTAAACATATGAGATCAATAGGGAGATTTTGACCATGAATCAATACCTCGCAGTTTTGGTAATGATGTGTAATATCAGTCTCATCATCCAGAGGAGTAGACAAAATTAACTTTATCCATTCCGGTTCTAGGGGTAATGGGTCAGCAAACTTCTTAGAAACAATAGAATGCGATGCACCAGTATTAATTAAGACATATGCATTCCTGGAACAAACTTTCAATATACCTTCCACTAAGCCGCCTCCTTCTACTTGCTCGGTCTCCTTGATTGCATGAAGACGAGCATTCTTGGTTACTGGGCGCTTTCCGTCAACGGCTTGATTGTTAAGTAATGGGCAATCGGGAATCTGATGCTCACGACTCCCACAACGGAGACATGCTCCTAGTTTCCTCCAGCATTCTTCTACTCTATGACCCGCTTTATCACACTGTTTGCACACTGTATTTGGAGAGGTAGTGGTGATAGAGAAGGGCTTGGTCTTCTTGAACTTTTGGTCTTGTGAGGATGCTCCTCCATTGCTAGGCCTTTTCTTGAAGTTGGGTTTAAAGGAACCCGAACCTGTAACTTGTTCCTTCTTATCCTTATCACGAATCCTATCAGACAGTTCCGTGGCATCTTCTAATAGTTGAGCTCGGCGTACTATTTCTGAGTGGACTTGAATGTCCATCGGCGCCAGTTGAGTAATATCTTGGGGCCTGAGCCCATTTAGAAACCTCCTAGCTTTCATTTTCTCGGTGCTAACTAGATGCTTAGCGTATCGAGACAATCTAGAGAATTGGGCCTCATACTCGGCCACTGACAAAGATCGTTACTTTAATGCAGCAAATTCTACAGCCTTCTTTTCCTGAACTCGGTCCGAGAAATATTTCACGTTGAAGTGTTCAACGAATTCTTCCCACGATACCTGATCTTGATTTATAGTAGCCTCTATTGATTCCCACCAGCATCTAGCATCCTTTTCTAACTGAAAAGTAGCTAATAAAACTTTATCTTGATCCGTGCATTGCATAACACGGAATATACGTTCAATCTCCCTAATCCAGTGTTCAGCGTCATCTGGATCAGTAGAACCCGTGAACTTGGGTGGGTTCATGTTCTTAAAAGTCTGGTGGAGACTTCCTACTCGTTGTCCACCTCCTTGTGCTACTTGTTGCAGCACTTGAGTCATGCCTTGAAGGGTACGCTGCATGTTGCGCCATTGAGCACGTTCGGCAGCCATTATCCTACAATTACAATAACTAGGTTAATATGTGATTGTATTTAAAGACTCATATACTATGCTAACTTTAACCCTTGGTTCTACCCAATCTCACTGGTTAAAGGTTTGAACATATCCTTGGACTTGGGTTTTCCTAGGAATTGAATACCCTAGGCTCTGATACCACAAAAAATGTCACGCCCCGAGTGCGGAAGATACTCGGATATGCGCCACGAGTTTATATCAATCAAGTCAATCAGAGTAGTAGTGTATTCGACACCAAAACAGAGATGCGTAAAATAGAAAGATAACCCAATCCTTTATTTCATAATGGATAGACTATTACAAATCCAATACTCTATTCAATTAAAAAGGAAAAGTACATAGTTGACTCAAGAAAATAGGAAAAAGACTAGATGACACTTGGAAAAGCTCTAGCTCTTTCACTCTTGACCATTCCCATCCGATTGACTTCCCTCGTCGTCAGAATTACCTGAAAAGTAAGGGACAAACACGAAGTGAGCGAACGCTCAGTAGGAAATTATATCTCAGGAACTAGCAAGGGTTTAAGTAGTTACATCTTTCATGAATGCACTATAGCTATGCATGCTCGCATAAAACGACAAGATAGAAAGAGAATTTATCAAGCAAGACAGCAAGATGAACTAGTCATGAGTTTTCAGAAAAAGATGACAAGATATTCAAGCAAGTACTTTTTAGCAAGTCATGTCAAGAACTTTGGCTATCATGTATCAAGCAAGCAAGTAATTACCCTTTCTCGGGTCACGTAATTCATGTCAAGTCAAGTACGAGTCAAGTACAAGATTTGTGTGGAATGTCCAATCAAGCTAGTCATGCACTCGGTATAATGCCAGATACCTTATCATTCAACTCCCATGGGCACAAGTACTTTCGGGTGCTCCTCCTAGGACCAGATCGGGCCCTATATGCCCAGGCATTTATCATGTATATTTGACATCCACTCTTGTATATATATAGCCAATAGGGAATTTCAACAATTTAAGCTTGTAGACACGTAGGATAACTTTGAGAGAATGGGGTCCAAAAATACGACATTGGACATAGATAGGCGATAACAACGGTACAATCATGATGAACGATGAAACTAGGTGGAATTAGGTTCCCTTAACTCGGGTACCAGGACAAACAAGTATGGACATTCTTTATATAGAATTGAGGTCCACAAGAACATCAACATCAAAGGCAAGATACCCTCATTCTTATTATAGAATTGAGGTCCACAAGAACATCAACAAATGGCATGATATCATCATCCCATTATGAATTCTCATGATATACTCTTTGCATATCATAAGGACCGGTATACCATGTTTCTTTAGAGTGACATGGCATTCAATAGTGTAATGGGTTTTTAGGGTACAACCAGCTCAGTCGGCCTTGAGGGAATCCAAGGCTCGAGGAGTCTTACGGAGGTCTCTATGACTAACTCGCTAGTCCAAAGGAACAGAATGTCCAATGGAGAGCTTGTATGTCAATGAGAATTGAGGGTGATCGATAAAACATCATGAAACGTGGGACTATACTCACGGAGTGGAGTAATAGTGCCTACATATATATATATATACTCATATAGTGAAACCCTCGGATAACAGCAATCGGGAAAAATCAGTAATGCAGAAAGTAGCGACTCTGGTAAAGTCATTTTTCATAAAATTAACGCCTTAATCAGGGGCGTTTATATGAAATTTGACGACATATAAAGAGGTCATCCTTTCCAATATTGCTATTTTACAGGATATTAAAATCTGTAATTTCGTTGAAAACGCGCCTTGGGTAGGGGTGTTACCAGGAAAAAGGCGCCCTAGTCTGGGGCGTTAGTTAAACAAGAGACGACCTGGTCAAGGTCGTGAATTCACAATTTTACAAATTTCGAGGTAATGAATATTTCAGGAACATGGTATATAGTCAGGACCATAAAAATAGCAGGATTACAAGAAATTGACCATGCATTAATTTAGAATCATGTTTGCATTGATAATTAATTTTTAAACATGCTATTTATTAATTAACAGGAATTAACGTCCGTGTGCAGGGCGTCAAATCTGGAATTGACGACCTGGGCATGGTCGTGTCTTTTAAATTAACGCCCTTGTTAGGGTCGTTTCTTTCAAAAATTCTGTAGAAAATAACCAGAACGCATGAAAACTATATGCATGAACTACCGATGATAATTATCTATAGTTATATGGTAGTTTGGGCTACGTTCCATGAGAAAATCCTACCTTTTTGATGATTAACGTGAAAGATCTGGTGAAGAGACGATGCTCTATCTGTAGCAGAGCGATCACCGAAAGAAGAAGATGAAGGAGAAGTTGCAGATGATGTACGTGGATGAAGAACCCTCAATTCTTCAATCGCTCGGTTTCACTTCTACAGGCAACCTGTAGAGGCAGAATAAAACGAAGGTATTACTCTTCGTAAGAACTAACATAAGGTAAAGAAGGAAGGAGAAGAACTTACCCGTTCTTCAGATGACAGAAGCTTTCAACCTGTAATCAGAAAATAGATGAAGAATCTTCAGTATTCTTCACAAATTCGATAGACAGAGTAAAGAAAAGAACATGTTGTTCTTTACGTACCTTAGAAGAGTCCGAACGCCAAATAGCATTCTCGGTTCAAGCAGTAGGTTATTTATAGGATTTCTAGAATCCTAATAGAGTTAGTGTTTGATTGGAAGTAATACTTCCATATTAGAGTTATTACTACATTCGAACTCTTTCTCATAGTTATCATCTTACCCTGGATAGACTCCTGGGTCGAACGAAACTCAAACTGAATTAGCGACCTAGGTCAGGGCGTCGAATTTAAATTGACGCCTTGTCAAGCGTCGTTTCTTGTTGAAACGCGTCCATGCAAGCGACGCTACGCTATCTTGCCCTTTTTATTTATTTTGGTCGTTTAAAATTTGACGCCTTGACGTGTGGGCGTCCTTTCTTAAAACACGCCTTAGGTAAGGGCGTTTTCTTGTAAAGTAGCGCCTTTATCTGAGGCGTTATTTCCATCAGGGTTTTAATTATTTTTATTCCAAGCTCTTTCGTTTATTTATTAAATCTTTTAATCTATTTTGATTTATTTATTCCTTTTAAATTTATCAGGGTTGCTACACCAATGTTACCAGTAATCGAGCGCAACATATGCTCAATGAAGAAATTAACTGGGAGACCAGGGAAATCAATCCAAACCGGGATGACAGGAGAATCAACATTCGGCGAGAAATCCATTGTCCATTTGAAGAATCTAAACAGGCGTCCTTGTACGAACATCGTCTCTCGCAGCAGAAGGATAAGATAGTTTTCGTAGTTCTTGAATCTTAGAAGAAGGTGCCGATTGTCGAGAGCGCTGATCACAAAATCTTCCTTAAACTGAAATCTTTTAGATAGATGGGATCTGATGTCAGTGAAGGGGGGATGACCCTGCGGAGTGCGTGCCACCAGGGAGAAAGAAAGAGGCTTTATGGACGCTTCAATCTCCTCCTGACTGAAGAACACGGCCGGTTCCCCATTGTCCGTTCTCGTCGAGTCGTGAACACTGCCCTGGATGATCAGGGGAGACATTGTCGACGCAAGCACCTCTGCAAAGGATCTAGTTAACGGGGGGGGGGTTGAAAGGGAAGAGGAAGCATTGGTTGCCAAGGAGACCGGGGGGACCACGAGTGGTCCCCCAGGAACAGCCATATGAAAAAGCCGCCGGAGAGGCTCGGAGCTGCCGCCGCCGGAACTTGGTGATGGAGGTTCCAACTCTATTCATGACGGAGGCTCGGAGCTGCCGCCGTCGGAAAGTGGCTATGGCCGGTGAAAAATATCATCAAAATCTAGGAGCTTGACATATGGGGTTGTCGCCTGCTCTAGGAGTCAGATCTCCTCCTCCGGAAGCTGAGCCAATTCAGTGTGCAATGAAGCTGTTTGGCCTTCCATCAGGGCAACTTCCTCAGCACTCTACCCGTTCACCTCATCCATAAGCTGCAACTCTTTCCGAGTAGAGGCGAGTTCTGCTTGCTGCTCTTCCACCCAACCCCGTAGAAATTTCGCGTGCTCAGATGTAGATGCAATAAGGGCATGGCGCTCTTGAAGAGTCGACTCCAGAGGTTCTAGAGCCGCTTGACATTCAGCTCTCTGCATTTTTAGAGCAGCCAGTCAGTCATTCCTGTTGCGCCCCAGAAAGTCTCGGCGGTTCACAAATTTTAGCAACAGAATCACCCGCTGAGTCCATATCTCCAAGGGGCATCCTAACGCCTGAAGACCAGCTGATAGGGGCTCTGTGATTTCCTACAGATGAAGATAAGATAGAGTCGGTTGAGATGCAACTGTCTGCCGCAACATCTGTAAATTTTGCCAGACAAGTTCGTCCAAGAAAACAAGACCAAAGGACGTTACTGGCGGCAGATGAAACTCGACTTCACTATCAACAGAGGCCTATAGATTGGCATCAATGGCCGAAGAAGAAGATGGCAAAGTTGATAGAATCTTTATGGCCTGTGCCTCGATAGCCTTATCCTGTCCCACCAGCTCTGCTCCCTTTAGGGCAGCTTCCTCTGGTACGATCACACTGGGAAGTTCGGGAGCTGCCCCAGACTCGAGTTTAATGCTTTGCTCTTCCTGGCTCAGGAGCACCGGATTATACACTTGTACTGCTATAGTAGTGAAGGCTGAAGCATGGGCAGGATCCACCTCATGCCTCAACTTGTGAGTGCGGCCGAGTCTTGGAGCCTCACCCTGTGCATCTAGCTTAGTTGGCACTACGTCAGTTCCTGGTAGAGCCCTGATAGCCATGGGCCGCAATACGGGCACAACAACTTCAGAAGGCACTGGCGCAGTAGATGGAGGACTTAATGCTTTAGCCAGGAAAGCACCACTGATGACTGGAGCTAATGCCTGGATGGGAGTAGTCAGCATTTGAACAAATAAAATAAGCAAAGAATGTTAAATAGCCTCACTGGCCGAAGGATGAAAGCAAAGGATACCAAAGCATAAGACTGACTTCAACTGTTGATGGCTCAGATGCTGGCAACTCGGTGGTTGGTTCAGCGGGGGGTGCTTCCATAGACGGCTCAATAGCAGGTGTGGCAGGATGTTCCTCTACACAGACCTCTGGCACAACTTCTTCTGAGTCAGGAACCTTGATCATAAGCCGCAGAGGGATGAACATTGGTAGCCCGTCTATCAACGGATAGAAGGGTGGGGTACTTCCCCAGCAGCTTTAGCATTAACCATATCATCAGAGTAGCCGTAGTCTACCCGCTCTTCAGAGGGAGAGGATGAACTCTCGGGGGACCTTTCTACTTCGCTTAATTTCATGGCCACTTCCGCTGCACGATGACAAGTCAAACGGGTGGTCATACGTCGCACGGTGGCCGCTACCTCATTCAAAGCCATCCGGCGTCCTCTTGGAAGCAAGGGAGCATCCGGAGATGAGGCCGCAGCTTTAGGCGCAGTCTCGAAGAGCCCTAAAATGTGTCATGAAGCAAACAATGAGACAAAGGAATTATAAATTCTGAAGACACCTTGCTCAACTCACCTTTCTCCTCACTGGCTGGAGTGGGGGAAGGGAAAGTCTCTGTCTCAGGGTTGGCGGTAGATGCTCCCGCTATAGTCTCGCCTGCTACACCAACACCCACTTCAACAGTCGAGGTTTGCAGATCTGCTGGTGCTGCTGCAAAGGTGAAAGGCGTAAATAAGCATAGATAAACTCATGAAAAGGATACCACTGTGGAGATAGCGGCGTACATAATCTACCTTCATCCGCAGCTGGCAGTGCATGAGCAGCAGAAAATTCCTCAAAAGATGGCACCTGAGGAGGGACCACCTCAGTAGCAGGAGCTGTAGAAGCCGCCTGTTCAATTATAATGCGATGGGATTTCTTGGCCAGTGTCACAGCTATCTTGACTGGAGAAGTCGCTCCTTTCCTCCTACCCCTTGGCGATAATAGATTTGTAGTGGGGGCTGATGCAGGGGCATCAAAATAAGAAGACTTTTGGGCCTGTAGTATGGTCCAACGCAAGTTCCCTTATTCCTAAATATCATGCCTATCTATTGTAGAAAGATAAAGAAGCATGTGTTAGAGCACGATGCAGAAAAAAAGTATGCACTCCTACCAATCATGTTGGCCCAGACTACAATATACGCGCGGACAAGAAGGGGGGGTTAAATTGTCCCCCAATCACGATGACCAATTTTAAAACTTAACTTGCAGATTTAACGAGATTGATGTAAAAGAGCTAAACGAGAATAAACTAGGTTCACTCAATCTCGACGAGCCCACACAGTCATGACAATAGATAAAAGCGAGCAAGCAGACACCACAATGCACATGGAATTTTTAAGGTGATTGGGGACTACGAGGGGCTCCCTATGTCCACCTCTCACCAAACCGGTGAGGCTTCACTCGCTTACAAAGAAGCGCACGGAGTAAAAACTCCAACAAACACGGAGACTTCGTCTCCACAATGATCCAACTACGGGATCAAACAACACACACACGACCGTACGCAACGGTCACACATACACACCATTATCATGTTCCAATATGAAGGAAAATACATCAATAGTGCTCAAAGCAAAAGATTAGACATGGAAAGCATCATGTATCATCAAGAGAAATGAGATCTGGAATGTCTTCTCTTAGGTTGGAGGCCGATAGAAGATGCTTCGCTGGTTCCACAAGAGAGGAAGAAGAAACTCGAGGCAAACCGAGCCGCTAGTGCTTTCTCCTTAAAGAACCGGCCACGAATCTGGCATTGGAGGCTTGAGAATGGATGTAGATCTTGAATCCTTGCTCTAGTCGACCTCTCCTCAGCTCTGGCCGTCCTCCCCTTCCTTTTCCCCCTTTCCTTGCCCTACAAGATAGAAAGATAGCACATTAGGGTTCATTCTCTACAAATTCACAGCTCACAATGATATATATAGAGGGGTGGGGAAAAGACACATAAAACCCTCTCAAAGTGTGTTAGAAACACCTAAATATGATTAGGAAGTAATGGGGGGTGTTATGGTAAGGTTTAGAGAGGTTTAGAAATGGTTACAATCGGATTCGTAAATCGCGTGTCGGAATGGGTCGACCTCATGGGTCGACCCTCGAGCATCCAGAGGGCGGGTAGACGCAAAATAAAATTCCAGCTCTCAAGGGTCGACCCCATGGGTCGACCCATGCACCTGCAAGTAGGAATATGGCCCGGGCAGCAATAAAACCTTCAAGGGTCGACCCCATGGGTCGACCCCAGCCTGCTTGGGCTTAAGAACCTCTTCAAACCTAACTTTTTCCAATCAAAACAAATGGTTAAATGTTACCATGATCCAATGAAGATCAACCATGAATATATAACCTGAAACACATGATAAAACATGAGGATAGATAATAATCAAGATATGAGCATCAATTATGGCATTTTGAACTTGATCCTTCATGTATACTTCAATGAACCAACTATAGCATGAATTTGACTTCTATCCTCAACTAACCAAAACATATTTGACCAAATGCAATGTCACGCCCCGAACCGATAGTAGCGGAGCGTGTCGTTTGCTCGGAACGTGACAGTTAAACAATCGTGAATAATCAAGAGTAGTCGTAGAAGACCAAATAATTTGGGGAAATAATAAAATTTTATTTCAAATATAAGTCTCGTACAATTTAAATTTCAAAACTTGAAGACTCAACTACGTCACTATGAAAGAAAAAGGAAATGATGCTCTAACAGACTTAGACAAGATAACTAAATAAGTGACACCATGTTAGACTCAAGAAAGATAAATGACATGGGTTCACTAATTGTCAAAGCTCGCTTGCACAATTATCCCTCCCGTGTGAGTCTCGGTCTCGCTAGCCACCTGATTATCTGAAAAATGTTGAAATAAAACTGGGTGAGCGAACGCTCAGTAGGAATTATATCTCAAGAACAAGCAATTAGTTTAAGTAATTACATCTTTCACATGTAAATGTAGTAAGACTATGCATGTAGAAATAACCGAGCAAGTGAAACAAAACTAGCAAGAATTTGACAATTTCATGTAAAAACTTTCAAGCAAGGGATATCCAAGAGAGATTTAGAGAATATTGGCTATTTCACGCAAGTACTTGCCCATTCTGGGCCACGCTAGTCGAGTCACGCAAGTCAAGTCACGCACGCAAGTAATATCACGAAAGAGAGAGAGAGTGTGTGTGGAATGCCAAAGATCAAACTAGTCATGCACTTCAGTGCAATGCCAGACACCGTGATCAACATAACTACCATGGGCACAAGTACTTTCGGGTGCTCCTCCAAGGACTAGATCGGGCCCTAAATGCGTAGCATTAAAGATAGATCTAGACATCCACGATAGTTCATAGCCAATAAGGAGTTTCAAGAACAAGCTTTAATAGGATTATAAGATAAGATTTTATGGAATTCAAGGACAAGGCCCTTGAGTAAGGACAGACTTGCAATAAAATCCACGTGAAAGCATAGAAACCATGACATGTCGAAAAAACTGGGTGGAATTGGCACCTAGATAGGTTGCCATGAATAACTTGAATAGATGACTCACAAGATAGTCACCAATTCAATGGACACGAAAGCAAGCTAAAGAATTAGCACCTAACCATAGGATACCCAATTCAATATATCGCCTAGTGAAATGATCACTCATTCCACTGGCTAAGAGAATTCTCTCATGGGCCAAGAATAGCACCATGAAAGGGCCGGGTTATCACGTTTCTCCAGAGTGATGTGGCATTAAAATGGGTATAAGGTGTTTAAGGTACAACCTGCTCAGTCGGCCTTGAGAGAATCCAAGGCTACGAGGAGACTTACGGATGTCCGGATGACTAACTTGCTAGTCCGAAGGAACGGAATGTCCAACGGAGAGCTCGTATGTCGCCGAGAGTTGAAGTGTATAACGTGAACCAATCATGAAACAGGGACTCCATCTACGGACGTGAGATGAGAGTGCTAGAAGACCCGCGGTATGGGTCAAAATCGGGAGAAAATGGTGAGAACATGAATGCGTTAATTATAGAATTCATGTCCATCCAATTCTATAATTAACTATAATTAAATAAACTTATATTAATTAATGCCCATGAGTGACGTCATTTATTAATTAGCTACTACATAGAGATACGTTAATTTTATGATTTTTAACTTAATTTATTTAACAAGAATTCACGTCAATATCTATTTAATTGATTAATTTCAAAAATATACATTCAAAGAGACATTAATTTATATAAAATAATTTAGAAAAATAGAATATATGATAATTAGGAGAAAATTTCAAGGATTCCAAAAATATATTTTTTTATAATTTTATGTTGCATAGTTTAGTAGATATGGATTTTCCAAGATATAATTACAAGTTATATGTATATATATATAAATAAATATAATAAATAATTTGACGCCTTTACACGATGGTGTCAAAAGAATTTGACGACATTTAACTTGTCGTCATTTCAATAAAGTGTCAATCTTCAAACCTCCAGTTCTCGACGTACACACGTCGGAATCACGCGTTCTATATATCGAAATGACAGGCTCAAAAAACTCTACCTAACTGGATGTTCAAAATAATTTTTCGTTAAGAGATGGGGGATCTTAAGATAGGGGGTACGGAAAATGGTGCAACCACTCTCACTACCTCGGTCTCTACCCCAATAATATTCCCATAAAATTTCATAACCAAATGATACTCCGGTGCCCATGAAAAAGATTATGGAAGCAAAAACTTATAACTACGGTGTACAGTAACCAACCTTATTCACCGTGTAAACAGTTGATTCATAATATTTAGTTACTAAATTTATTAACTAGTGAACATTATCATATAAGGCATAAAAATTTCAAGAAAAATACAGGGATTCTAGTCACGTATTTTTGATGATTTTTAGATAAGCGATTACATGGATATAAGATGTTTAAACATGTTGTGATTATTTAGTTAATTGAAATAAACATGCAACCGTAAGCTATAAAACGCAAACATGTAATGCAACTTAATTTCTATTATCTTGGGCTTCAATTCTTGAGAAAACCTACCTTTGTTGAAGATCGGAAGATGAACAGGTTGAATGAACTTCAAGAACCGATACTCTGTCTTGTACAGAGTATGGTGGGGGAAAAGAGGATGGGGCCGAGGCTTGCAGGATAGGCTTTTAACTTCAACAAGAGGAAGAAAAGCAAGCAGAACCGCCCCTCTTTGTTGCAGTCACGGTCGCAGGATGAAGTGGAAGGAAGACTCTCCTCCCTTGGTGGCTTCACTGCAACCAGAGGAATGGAGGCTCGGCCGCTTCCTCACGTTCACAGCAATGTGACGAAGGCTTGGGTCTTTAATGCAGCAGGAGGAGGAGGATGGACGGAAGGAGACATCAAATTCGTTCGAACGCAGCAATAGTGCTTGCTCGTTCGATGGCAAGATGTTTTATAAGGAGAGAGAGAGTCCTAGCAGGGTTAAAGTTTTAATAGAAGCAAGGACCCCACGGTTTGATCCGTTGTTTTCTCTCCCTGCCATATCGTCAGCCGCCTGCCACTTTTATTCCTCAAAACCCTAAAGCTAACAACGTTGAACATTCATGGGGTTGGGTTTGTTTAGTTGGCACTTTGGCTGGCCCAAACCGTGCATCGGATTGGGGCCTAATGCTCATGAGGGAGTTGGCCTCCCTTGGACGTATGCATGGGGAGAGCCCAATATGTATCGGTTTGGGTACAAAAGACATATAAATGGGTTTGATGGTCCTATCTACTCGTGGGTTTTGATGTGTATGTTGATAGGCAAAAGCCCATATAATCCATGCATATGAGTGGGGATTTATATTCGATATATATATCTATATACATTCTATTTGAACTGCTTATATAGGTATTTTGGTGTTGTATCTTATTTGCATCTTATATTTATTAATAGTTTTTGCATATATGTACATATTTGTATAAGGTCCCTTAGCCTTAAGTTTAGTCGTTTCCCATGGAGTTGTATTAAGATTATTTGTAGGGGGGTCATCTTAGCGCAGTACTTCGTTCATATAGGGATTTTATTTCTCATAATTTCATTCTCTTTATTTACTTCATTAATTATCATCTTGGGTATCAGAGACAGGTTCAATCTTAAGAAAATTCTCACTTTCATTAAAAGAATTTAACTAACCACCTATTTATTTATTCAAAGAACGATATACCCAACTTCTTACTTATTCAACTATTTACATGAATATTTAATTATCATCATGTATATGTTATCTTTTCTTTTCATATATATATATATATATATTCCTTTTTAACCTTCAAAATTATCGGGTGTTACATGCAAAGTCATGAAAGCTTTATTATGTAATTGGCATTCTTGAATCGTTCATTAGCTCAACAATAAGAAGCTTCAAGTGAGAGATATTCATGAGCACATGCATGAGCAATTTCTTGAGCGTTAGATGCCTTACCAGAAACATGATTGTTTCTTTAAAGCCCATTTCAATTAAACACTCGCACAAACAAATAAGAAGCATTCCATCACAAGGCAACCAAAAGCCAATTAAACCATATTTCAACCAAATTTATGAGAATAGATTAAGCACATTAAAAGAACTCAAAAACCTCATTTTAAGGATGCATGAAACACATTCAATACAATAACATCTTATGGAAGATGTTCATGAAAACAACCCAGATTTTTAGCCAAAGCTTAAATCACTTGAGCATGCAAGATATCAACAAATGTAGGCATCAAACACCTCATTTTCACCATGTGAGCAAATATTGCATAGATGATCCTTCATGAAGCTCAAGTCATGGTATCTTCATAAAAAACTAGATGCATGCAAGTCATTTACACATAAAATCATGTGATGTCAAGTTAAAACTAAAACTTCTCAAAACCCTCATGAACACTAAGGAATGAACCATATTCATGAAATTGAAGTACTAATGAAATGTTTCAAGAAAGTGATATACATGAAGGCCCAATTTCACATATGTGATGTGAACACTTTTTGCTTTCACAAATGCATCCATGACATGCATGAAAAACAACCACCCAATTTTTCAAGCTATTTGATCAAGATTATAACCAAAGCAATCATCAAGATTAAAATCCATATGATCAAATATCTAAGGGCATATTCAAAGTACATCAGTTCAAGTCAACTTCCCTTGAAGGACAAGTCGACTTGCTTTAAACTCCAAAAGGTCTAAATTGAAAATGCCACCAAAAGTCGACTTCCTTTGCATCAAGAATCGACTTTAATCATCATAGGTCACTTCATTGTTACTGCAAAACAAATTCATTAAAGTATGAAACCATTGGTTAGCATTCTTCAATGAACTTAATCAAATACACACACAAGATTTGTTCCACAAACACACAATATTTGTTATCATCAAAACCAAGGTCAAAAATAATGTGGGAACACAATACCCAACAATCTTCCCCTTTTTGATGATGACAAAATATTGTGGCAATCTTAACATCTTTCTGCCCCTTTGGCAGAATAAAAAATGGGGAAACCAAAAGATAAGGCAATAAGCATGAAAACCAACCATATCAATGAAACTAGATATATGCACAAAGACTTTTAAACTTCCAAATTGATATGAACATTATGTGCACTTTTTCTCCCCCTTTGTCATCAACAAAAACAGATTGACAATAGGGTTATTAAAAGCAGATATGAACGTGTATGAAGTATCTAAATTATTCATGCAAGCAAGCATAAAAGACAAGCAAGCAAGCATGATAGTCAAGCAAGCATGTAGTAATCTATAGCTCCCCCTTAATGGGGTAATGGGATAGCAAGTGAGCATTTGATTCATATCAAATTGTGAAACATGATGCATAACAATAGGGTTATTAAAAGCAGATATGAACGTGTATGAAGTATCTAAATTATTCATGCAAGCAAGCATAAAAGACAAGCAAGCAAGCATGATAGTCAAGCAAGCATGTAGTAATCTATAGCTCCCCCTTAATGGGGTAATGGGATAGCAAGTGAGCATTTGATTCATATCAAATTGTGAAACATGATGCATAATAAAAAAAGGTAGTGCATCCATATGCTAGAAGCACTGCATAAACCATGATAAGAACAAATTCAAGATACACAAACATCACAATAATACCCAAGTGAAATATGTGAAAATGAGCAATGAACTTCAAAAATATATGGATATTGGCGGAATTTCTAAGAAACACTTGAGGGTTATTTCCTTTCTACAATTCCATTTAGATCCTCGACTATTGGTAGCTTCGCACAACCCCCTTTTTTTATTTCTTTTTATAGGATTTCACTGTTCGACGCGAGTCACCTCATTTGTGTCAATGGAGTTTCCCGGCTACTAGGATTTATCACGCAATGTGAATTTTTATTTCTCCTTTCGACGCAAGTTTCCTCATTTGTTTCAGTGGGGATTCCCGGCTACTCAGTTCCACATTCCACTTATTTGAATATTGTAGGGTAGGTAGCTTTTTCCTCACGATTACTCTTCATCTCCATGTAGAAATTTTATTTCCCTAAAAGTGTTGAAAAGAAGTTCTGAAATTCTTATCAATCAAAGTCATATGCATCATTTTTGTGCAAAGTGTGTGGTTAATTGCTATGTATGTAGAAAATGAATTTACCATAACATAGCTATGACTCTCCCTAAATGTATGCCCCATTGGAAACAAATCCTCCCCCTTTGTATATGTCACGTTACATAAATGATCAAAAGCATTGCATTTTATCTTTCAAGGAGGTGAGGTCTTAGAAGATTTCAAGAAAAGGTTTTCTAGAAATATATACATACATTCAAGCAAGGATTTCAAAGTAAATTCATGCAAGATGATTTTCGGTATGTGGCGGAGGTGTAGGTCCGAAGGCCCGACTCACGCATGGTGAGTGTTTCCCGATGGACAGAATCCATCATTCCACAACACACTATTTTAAATACCGAAGAATCATGGCATTAAAGCACGCAAGGATAGAAGGTATGCACAAGTATTTTCATGCATTTGCATGTGAGTGAAAAGATTATCAACATTTATTCCTATTCACAAATGCAAGCATATATTGGTGAGGACACGCGCCGCATCACTAGACGGAGCACACGGAGCACGCCAGCATCTCTTTGGCTAGGCGACTACGGCATCTACTAGAGGATCTTTCTTCTCATTTGAGGCCATGTTGGGCCTAGGTTTGGTCCCTGCGTGGACACGTTATCTAGTTCTTTTATGTTATCAGACTATGTGTAGGGAGTATTGGGCTTTCTTCTTTTATTATTGGGCTTGGCCTTGGCCCATAATTGGTTGGTCTAGGGTTAGGGTTTGGGGCGCATCCCTCATCCCTCATCCTTGGTGGCTGCGCCACCTTCCCCCCCTTGCCCCCTCCACTTGCCTTTTTGGGCGCCCCCCTTGCCCCATTCCATCTCCCTCCCCTTTCCCCCTTGGGCGCCCCCTTCCCTTTGATCCCTCCTTGATTGGAGGAGGGATGGCCGCACCCCCCCTTGAATGGGGAAGGGCTGGGTCGCACCCCCCTTCCATTTGCGCCCCCCCCCCCCTCCATGTGGCAAGGGTGAAACCCTAGCTTTTCCCCCCGATATAAAGGCTTGTAATTTTTCTTTTGGAATTATTGAATGAATAGAAAAGAAAATTGCTTGTGCTCTTGAAGGTGGCTGCGCCCCCCTCTGTTCCTCCTTGCTCCTGCGATGGGAGCAAGCCTGGGGTGTGACTCCCCATCCCCTCGGTGCGACGCCGAGGTTCCCCCTCTCTTCTATCTCTTCACAGGTTCAATCTCATTGCAACCAGATTTCATCTCCAAGTGCTGCGACGTCCTCCTATGTTCTTGGCAACTGTGGGTGACCAGCCCATTTATGGGTGATTCTACTACGAGTCGCCGATGCGTGCGAGGTGGTCTCACCTCATTCGGAGTTCGGCATCACCCGTGGCGATTTTCTTCGTGAGCGCGCGTAGGACCCCCTCTCCCTGCGCGCCTGGTTCTGTTCGCCCCCGTGCAGAAATCCCACGGGACGAACGTCTGCGAGTTTGGACGTGGGATCTTCACCGGTCGTACCTCTCTTCGTCCTCTATCCAACGCCACCAACCACGCCTCGTTCCGACATCCGAGCTATTCGTGGCGTTCATTCCCGTGAGGTCGCGCAGGTCTGCCCTGTCCACCCGGCGCCAGGACCACCGGCGGATTCCAGAGCCTACTGCTCTCAGCCACGACCAGATCTGATCGAACCCTTCGATCGGGACCTGCTGCTCTGCATCCTATTCGTCCTCCAACAAGCGGAGCTCCGTTCGCTCTTCAGATCTAATTCTTCTTAATTTTCCCGCTCGAGCGCGCAGTTCTGGGAGCAGAATCCAGTCGCAACTTGCAGGTGCGCCCCCGGCTTCCACGGACGGAATCTGTGCGCCCCCTTTGGCCGAGACTTCCTCCCGTGACCCAGCTACGCGCCATCACTGACGGCACCTCATTCGGACGCCGGGTCAGGTCGTGGGAGCTTTCACCGCCGAGTCACGCATTGCTGCGAATCTGCCGACCACTGTTCGGATCCTCCTCGCGGCCAACCCTTCACCGAGTGCTGCCCGTCAGCCTGTACATCGGCAGCCCCGAATCTCTTTGTGTAGCCTGTTATCTCCCTGCAAGGAGTGGGCATTTGTGGTTGGGTTGTACTATTGTTCGTCATTGTGTATCGGGGTTGTCGATCTCGGCCGGGGTTCCTTCCCCACGCCTAGGCGTGGAGGTACGTGCGACGCTCCTCACTGTTGGCATTTTGCTTTACTAGTATACTTTCTAGCATGCCGCGTAAGTGTGTGTAGGTTCCTAGCTAGCTTATTATTCACCGCGTGGTTGTGAGTTGAGAGCACCCATTCCGTGGCCCTAGTCGAGCGCCGAGCTCGAACTAGATTCCCATAGGCGCACGGCGGCTCCTTAGTCGCTGAGATCCCCGCGCTTCCCTCATAGGGACGGTCGTTGGGCTTGAGTTTCTTGTTGAGAGACGCCTCCACCCGGAGGAACGCTACGGAGGTCAGCCGCCCGGTTTACCTTTGGCGTGCGAGTGCTGGCCGCACTTGTTGCATTCGTAGGTCTTAGCCCCTTTCGGTCCCGTCCCGCATCAATCTGGTATCAGAGCTTAGGAAACCAGTTTGTTCTAACAAATTGGGGTCTTAGGTCATTTGAGTCTTTAGGTTGTCTAGGGTGCATTGAGTCTCTTAGTTCATCTAGGTAACCTACCATTGCATTGTCATTTTAGATTTGTGTCTAGTTAGAGTTTTATCCTTGTCTCGTTGAGTCTTGCATGTCCAGCTCACCGCCAGCCCCATGGTGGTTCCTCGAGCCCACGTGTCAAATTGGTCATCCCTGGTGGCCCAATTCGAGGCTCTTATGGCACGACCCCTAGGTGTCGCCCCTACCACTCAGTCGTCGGGAGACCCGATCCCTATACCGATGACCGAGTCGTTCCAGTGCCCTGTCATGTCCGTGGCGGTCCTACCTAATGGGTTGCATACGGAGATCGACTTCATCAGTAGGGTTCCATCTAATTGGGTCTCACAGGACATTGTTGAGTCTCTCTCTAAGACTGGGGAGATTGTTCTCCACGGTGGCTTTGCTTTTATCGAGTTTCAACGGTGGTTCGGCCCCATTCTATATCACGATGGCGCATGGTGTAAGATCGACACACTTGCTGGTCCATGCATCATTTTAGGGCAAACTTGGTTGGAGGAGAGAAGAGCGACCATCGACCTGGACAGGAGGACCTGCACCTTACACCCATCTCACCTTCCAGGCGAGTTCGTCTTCCACGACGGCGCTGTGCCGACCACCTCCGTGTCGCTAGCCACCCACCCCCAGCGATCCACTCCGCCTCCGGGCTCATGTCCCCCACCTGGGCTTGTTCCGGTGACTTACGAGGCTGAACAGGAGTTGGCCAATGAGTACCTAACTGAGGTTGAGGAGTTAGGGAGTAATCCCATGGAGCACCCAGTCGTGCCTGAACCTTTGGAGGTTAGGGCCGACACTCTCGGCCCGAGACCCTCGATTGAGGGCCGGGGACCCCTCCACATCATGGAGGACTCCATTTCCACTCCCGAGAGAGATGATTCCCCCTTAGACCCTCATATAGAGCCATTCTTACCTTCCGAGGGTGAACTGGTCATTGGAGAGTCTTTAGCTAGCTGGTTAAGGAAGGGCCCACTTCTAGATGTCTCCATTCCTTGCTATACACCCATGGGACCAGCCCTCCCAATTGTACCCCTTGACTCCTTTCACACCACTTTTCGGTCCTTCTGCTTTCTTGAAAATGTGAAGGGCTTCCTCAGGAGTTTAGATTGTCAATGGGAGTTGACATATATGTTGACCTTAGGGTCTGACCAACCCTATAGTCATAGCTTTAAACTCCCTGCTTTGGGGTCTATTACCTCGGTCTACACCATGGGACATATCACCTCTGAGGTCCTTTTACTCTTTCCCATTCCCGAGGAGGTTGACTTCGTCCCCTCTTATGGTATCACGGTCCCGAGGGAGGAACCTTGCCTTCCTTACCTTCCTCATGAGCCTCTTGCCCCATACATTAGAGCGCCTGAAGGTGATCATCTGCACCTGGGCGAATGTCGCACATGGGCAAGTATTGTGAAGGGACCTGTCGAGAGGGTTCATCATTTCTTTGACCCATTCGATCCCCTCCCTAGTGAGCCTCTCGACCCATATTCTTTTCCCCACCTCGTCGAGGAGGTCCACTATCATACACCACCTAGGCCTTCTAGTCAACACCTCCCCTTGCAGGCATCCAGATGCCCGAGCTTAGGAGGCCAGGGACACATATCTCTTCCCCATGTTTCACCATGTCCATCGTCATATAGGGGAGATGTCATGAGTAAGCTTGGGATTATTCATCCTTCTGAGTCTACCATATGTCATAGGACACATGTGCATGCTAGGTTCTACTTTGGTTGTCCAGGTCCTCCCCATGTTGTCAAGTCTGGTAGATGTCATAGGCATGTTAGATCCACATTTGGATGTCCAGGACCACCACTGCATTCACATAGGTATGAGTCAACACAGCTAGTTCGGAGTCTGCATCATCACCACCTCGAGGCCAGCAACGCACGTTATAAGGAGTTAGCTGATGCGCATCGACGCACCCGTGAGTTCCGAGAAGGAGAGTACGTCATGATCAGGGTCAGACCTGAATGGTTTCCTTCGGGGGCCGTGAAGAAACTCCAGGCCCGCGATGCTGGACCCTTTCGAGTCTTGAAGCGAATCGGGTCGAATGCGTATGAGATTGAGCTGCCAGACGACTATGGGATCTGTTCGACGTTCAATGTCTCAGATCTGGTGGCATATCGGGATCCCGCGGTGATTCCCAGTGAGCTTTTTGGGCCCTCCCCTCCTGTTGAGAGTATTACACCTTCTGAGCGTCCACCTCTTCCAGCCCCATTACAGACACGCGAGCATATAGATTGTATACTGGATGAGCAGGTGACCACGACCAGGAGCGGAGCCTACCAACGCTTCCTAGTGCGTTGGAGAGGGCGCCCTGCGACAGACGACGCCTGGATCACACGTGGAGAGCTGGAGAGGATCGACCCGGACCTGCTGGAGCGCTACTTGAGCGACCGTGACCTTTACTCGACGGGGTCGAGTTCTTCCCACCCGGGGAGAATTGGTGAGGACACGCGCCGCATCACTAGACGGAGCACACGGAGCACGCCAGCATCTCTTTGGCTAGGCGACTACGGCATCTACTAGAGGATCTTTCTTCTCATTTGAGGCCATGTTGGGCCTAGGTTTGGTCCCTGCGTGGACACGTTATCTAGTTCTTTTATGTTATCAGACTATGTGTAGGGAGTATTGGGCTGTCTTCTTTTATTATTGGGCTTGGCCTTGGCCCATAATTGGTTGGTCTAGGGTTAGGGTTTGGGGCGCATCCCTCATCCCTCATCCTGGGTGGCTGCGCCACCTTCCCCCCCTTGCCCCCTCCACTTGCCTTTTTGGGCGCCCCCCTTGCCCCATTCCATCTCCCTCCCCTTTCCCCCTTGGGCGCCCCCTTCCCTTTGATCCCTCCTTGATTGGAGGAGGGATGGCCGCACCCCCCCTTGAATGGGGAAGGGCTGGGTCGCACCCCCCTTCCATTTGCGCCCCCCCCCTCCATGTGGCAAGGGTGAAACCCTAGCTTTTCCCCCCGATATAAAGGCTTGTAATTTTTCTTTTGGAATTATTGAATGAATAGAAAAGAAAATTGCTTGTGCTCTTGAAGGTGGCTGCACCCCCCTCTGTTCCTCCTTGCTCCTGCGACGGGAGCAAGCCTGGGGTGTGACTCCCCATCCCCTCGGTGCGACGCCGAGGTTCCCCCTCTCTTCTATCTCTTCACAGGTTCGATCTCATTGCAACCAGATTTCATCTCCAAGTGCTGCGACGTCCTCCTCTGTTCTTGGCGACTGTGGGCGACCAGCCCATTTATGGGTGATTCTACTACGAGTCGCCGACGCGTGCGAGGGGGTCTCGCATCATTCGGAGTTCGGCATCACCCGTGGCGATTTTCTTCGTGAGCGCGCGCAGGACCCCCTCTCCCTGCGCGCCTGGTTCTGTTCGCCCCCTTGCAGAAATCCCACGGGACGGACGTCTGCGAGTTTGGACGTGGGATCTTCACCGGTCGTACCTCTCTTCGTCCTCTGTCCAATGCCGCCGACCACGCCTCGTTCCGACATCCGAGCTGTTCGTGGCGTTCATTCCCGTGAGGTCGCGCAGGTCTGCCCTGTCCACCCGGCGCCAGGACCACCGGCGGATTCCAGAGCATACTGCTCTCAGCCACGACCAGATCTGATCGAACCCTTCGATCTGGACCTGCTGCTCTGCGTCCTCTTCGTCCTCCAACAAGCGGAGCTCCGTTCGCTCTTCGGATCTAATTCTTCTTAATTTTCCCGCTCGAGCGCGCAGTTCTGGGAGCAGAATCCAGTCGCAACTTGCAGGTGCGCCCCCGGCTTCCACGGACGGAATCTGTGCGCCCCCTTTGGCCGAGACTTCCTCCCGTGACCCAGCTACGCGCCATCACTGACGGCGCCTCATTCGGACGCCGGGTCAGGTCGTGGGAGCTTTCACCGCCGAGTCACGCATTGCTGCGAATCTGCCGACCACTGTTCGGATCCTCCTCGCGGCCAACCCTTCACCGAGTGCTGCCCGTCAGCCCGTACATCGGCAGCCCCGAATCTCTTTGTGTAGCCTGTTATCTCCCTGCGAGGAGTGGGCATTTGTGGTTGGGTTGTACTATTGTTCGTCATTGTGTATCGGGGTTGTCGATCTTGGCCGGGGTTCCTTCCCCGCGCCTAGGCGTGGAGGTACGTGCGACGCTCCTCACTGTTGGCATTTTGCTTTACTAGTATACTTTCTAGCATGCCGCGTGAGTGTGTGTAGGTTCCTAGCTAGCTTATTATTCACCGCGTGGTTGTGAGTTGAGAGCACCCATTCCGTGGCCCTAGTCGAGCGCCGAGCTCGAACTAGATTCCCATAGGCGCACGGCGGCTCCTTAGTCGCTGAGATCCCCGCGCTTCCCTCATAGAGACGGTCGTTGGGCTTGAGTTTCTTGTTGAGAGACGCCTCCACCCGGAGGAACGCTACGGAGGTCAGCCGCCCGGTTTGCCTTTGGCGTGCGAGTGCTGGCCGCACTTGTTGCATTCGTAGGTCTTAGCCCCTTTCGGTCCCGTCCCGCATCATATATGTAATCTAAAGCATGATTTAAATGTATGCAACCGAAGGTTATTTGCATAAGGATAAACAAAAGTGTGTATGCACTCTTTATCACTACCAAAATCACCAAAGGGTAAATGCAAAATTCAGAAATGAGTGCAAACTCATGTATGCAACAGTATAGAGCAAATGAAAATGTATGCAAAATGTGAAAATGAGCAACAGATTTGTGCAAGAGTATCTTTGATGCCAAAATCAACGAAACCAGAATGTAACTATTTGAGTGCAATCATTCTTCTCCGAAACTCAAATTTTTACCTTTACATATTTTTCAAAGGAAACCTATGTATAATGAACTCACAAAACCAAACCATTTTTCTTTCTCGCCTTTAGATGCCTTTATTTATTGACACTTTCCTTGGCCTCAAGGCACCCCTGCAAAACAGATTCTCATTTTGACGATTTGGGTACCCAAGCCATCTTGGGTCCCGAGGGGTTAGTAACACTTCCACATGACTTTTTCCACATTGTAATAGCATTCAGATCATCATTTCTCATAAGAGAACAATCATGCATTTTGTGACCATTTTCACCACAATAATGACATGAAACTTTTCTTTTGATGGACCACTCATCATCACTCTTCTTTGTAAAACAATCTTCAAAAACATGACCATATAGCCCACAATAGAAACAATGAATGTTGAGATTTTTCTTTGTGGGTTTCTCACGATTTTTGAAACCATCAATTATTTTTACTCTAGATTTTGCTGCTGCATCATCATCAAATTTCACTAGAAAGCAGCCATACATCTCATGGCCAAATTTTCCACAATAGAAACAAGTGGCATTCCTTCTTTTTGTTGCGTGAAAGTGGTTGTCATGTGAACAGTTGGCACGCACACTAGAGATACCAGAATTATTTTTCGATTTTTGATTTGGCTTTGCATATGTGGACAAGAATTCTTTCAAATTTTTGATTTCATTTTCTAAGGACAAGATATGCAGTTCAGAACTAGCAATCTCTTCTTCACATAGTGCAAGTTTATCATTTAAAAGAGAATTGATAGTCCTATAGTTTGCAACTTCTTGTTCCAAAACATGAACATTTTCAGATCTCCATCAACCACATGTTTTCCTTTTTCAAGGACTTTCAGCTCATCACATAACAATTTATTTTGATCTTTCAGTTTTTCAATCTCTTCAGCAAGCTTTTCATTCTGAACAAGTTCATTAAGTAAGATCTGATCATTATTCAAACAACTCAATTTACCTCTTAGTTCCTTTTCAATGTCTTCAAATTCTGAAATTTTAGCCTTTAAGGTTTCATTTTCAATTTTCAGAATTGAAATTTTTTCTTTATGCACATCAACATCATGCAATATGTTTTCATTCAAGTCCCTAAGTTCTGAACATTTCTCACATGAGGAGGCAACATGTGTAGTATTTTGAATAGCCTTTTTCAGTTTTCAATTTTCAGATTTCATTGATTTATATCTGTCAAACAGTTCATCATAAGCATTCACCAATTCCTCGAAACTATATTCCTCATTATCAGAATTAGAGTTAGAAGATACCTCAGAGCCTTCCTTGCTTTGACGATTACTCTCGTTGTTTGCCACGAGGCACTCACTGTTCCAGCTTTCTTCTTGGGCTTCACTTAGCCTATCCATGATCTCTTTGGCTGACCTACAAGATGAGACAAAAGTAATATGATTAGTGTCCATTGCAGCCTTAAGAGCATTCAAAACAAATAAATTATCAGAATTATTTTTCTTATCCTCATCGGTCCACCTTGACTCAATTTTTGGAAGACTATGAGGACCGTGAGTAATTAAATTCATGAGCTTCGGATCAATACTAGAAATCCAGATACAAAGTTTTCCAAGCCATGATGTGAAATCAAAACCATCAAAGACAGGAACCACATTCACGTTAGCCATCATAAGGTGATCTTTTCTACTAGACCGTAAGATCCGCTGAATAAAAATCAGAGACTGCGCATTGATATCAATTGTTGGCCCAGACTACAATATACACGCGGACAAGAAGGGGGGGTTGAATTGCCCCCCAATCACAATGACCAATTTTAAAACTTAACTTGCAGATTTAATGAGATTGATGTAAATGAGCTAAACGAGAATAAACTAGGTTCACTCAATCTCAATGAGCCCACACGGTCATGACAATAGATAAAAGCGAGCAAGCGCACACCACAATGCACATTGAATTTTTAAGGTTGTTCGGGACCACGACGAGCTCCCTACGTCCACCCCTCACCAAACCGGTGAGGCTTCACTCGCTTACAAAGAAGCGAACGGAGTAAAAACTCCAACACACACGGAGACTTCGTCTCCACAACGATCCAACTACAGGATCAAACTACACACACACGACCATATGCAACGTTCACACATACACACCATTATAATGTTCAGATATGAAAGAAAATACATCAATAGTACTCAAAGCAAAAGATTAAACATGGAAAGCATCATGTATCATCAAGAGAAATGAGATCTGGAATGTCTTCTCTTAGGTTGGAGGACGACAGAAGATGCTTCGCTGGTTCCACAAGAGAGGAAGAAGAAACTTGTGGCAAACCGAGCCGCCGGTGCTTTCTCCTTAAAGAACCGGCCACGAATCTGGCATTGTAGGCTTGAGAATGGATGTAGATCTTGAATACTTGCTCTAGTCGACCTCTCCTCAGCTCTGGCCGTCCTCCCCTTCCTTTTCCCCCTTTCCTTGCCCTACAAGATAAAAAATGGCACATTAGGGTTCATTCTCTACAAATTTGGAGCTCACAATGATATATATAGAGGGGTGGGGAAAAGACACATAAAACCCTCCCAAAGTGTGTTAGAAACACCTAAATATGATTAGGAACTAATGGGGGGTGTTATGGTAAAGTTTAGAGAGGTTTAGAAATGGTTACAATCAGATTCGCAAATCGCGTGCCAGAATGGGTCGACCCCATGGGTCGACCCTCGAGCATCCAGAGGGCGGGCAGACGCAAAATAAAATTCCAGCTCTAAGGGGTCGACCCCATGGGTCGACCCATGCAATTGCAAGCAGGAATATGGCCCAGGCAGCAGCAAAACCTTCAAGGGTCGACCCCATGGGTCGACCCAGCCTGTTTGGGCTTAAGAACCTCTTCAAACCTAACTTTTTCCAATCAAAACAAATGGTTAGATGTTACCATGATCCAATGAAGATCAACCATGAATATATAACCTGAAACACATGATAAAACATGAGGTTAGATAATAATCAAGATATGAGCATCAATTATGGCATTTTGAACTTGATCCTTCATGTATACTTCAATGAACCAACTATAGCATGAATTTGACTTCTATCCTCAACCAACCAAAACATATTTGACCAAATGCAAAGTCATGAAAGCTTTATTATGTAATTGGCATTCTTGAATCTTTCATTAGATCAACAATAAGAAGCTTCAAGTGAGAGATATTCATGAGCACATGAATGAGCAATTTCTTGAGCGTTAGATGCCTTACCAAAAACATGATTGTTTCTTTAAAGCCCATTTCAATTAAACACTCACACAAACAAATAAGAAGCATTCCATCACAAGGCAACCAAAAGCCAATTAAAGCATATTTTAACAAGATTTATGAGAATAGATTAAGCACATTAAAAGAACTCGAAAACCTAATTTTAAGGATGCATGAAACACATTCAATGCAATAACATCTCATGGAAGATGTTCATGAAAACAACCCAGATTTTTAGCCAAAGCTTAAATCACTTGAGCATGCAAGATATCAACAAATTTAGGCATCAAACACCTCATTTTCACCATGTGAGCAAATATTGCATAGATGATCCTTCATGAAGCTCAAGTCATGGTATCTTCATAGAAAACTAGATGCATGCAAGTCATTTACACATAAAACCATGTGATGTCAAGTTAAAACTAAAACTTCCAAAACTCTCATGAACACTAAGGAATGAACCATATTCATGAAATTGAAGTACTAATGAAATGTTTCAATAAAGTGATATACATGAAGGCCCAATTTCACATATGTGATTGTTGACACCCATTTTTTACCGATAAGTTGAGTCATTCCTCTTACTCCCATTTATTGATGCCTCGAGTTATCCATTACTCATTGGGCTATTTTTAGGCAACATCTCTGGGCTTACTTTATGGGTAGCCTCCCTCCCTGGCTAGGTCTCCTTCAATTCAGGGTTTAATGGGCCTTGATTTTGGTTAATTAAGCATTTTTGTGAAATTCAAGTATACCGAAACATGTACGGTTCATCCCCGGGCGCACAACAATTTGAGCGGTCGCTTATGGGCCGTCAATATATTTGTGGGATGTTTTGGTTGATTTTCTGAATTTCCACCGACACGCTTTCATACGGTCCCATGTTAGCCGTTCAACCTGATGGGCGGGCTAATAGTAGCCGTTCTACCTCCGGAGTCCTGAAGCTCGGTTGGTTCTCAGATAATTATCCAATTATCTATTTATCACCGACAAAGCACAAACGGATGGTCCTCTGCCACATTTATTCACGGGCGGTCTTCAATTAGCCGTGCATCTATCAGAGTCCAACGGTGAGATTCTCGGTTGGTTTAATGGATAAATTGATTGATATTTCGTTTGTATTTGAATTCCCACTGACAATGATAAACGGTTTATATATAGCCACTCAACCTGATGAGTGGTCTATCGTATGACCGTTTAACTGCCCGCATCCTGAAGATTTAAGAGATTTTTCTCTCTCCATGCGTGGATTTATCCCTAACTTTATCCAACCATTTCTCCACGAATATTGAGTCTATTTTGGCGCCGTTTTATCTGGTTGAAAGATAATTCAATTATCTTCAACTTTTCTTTCATTATCTCGACCGAAAAATGTATAGAAACCCTAATTTCGAGCTAAGACCGCAGGTGCTCTATAAATAGACCCTGAGGCCCAGCCTTGAAAAAGGAGGAGATTTTGGTCGATGGCGAAGCCCTGCCGAATCTTTGAGCGACCTAGCACCAGGGAGGGAGGCCTTCGGTTCAGGGAGTAGTTGTTCTTTGAGTCATTAGTACATTTAGTTTCGTCGTTCTCTCTTGTTTGCATGCATCACTCTCTCCACGTTTCCTCCACGTTTTCCTCATTTTCATACATCATTCACACACCCTCCTATACTTTTTGATGCCCCCAGGGGTTTAAAAATCCCCAGGTATTCCCCATTTCATTTAGTCATGTTCATTTCCGTCCGTTTGAGCATTTACTACACTTTCTAGTTCTAATTTGGGTTTTCCTTTGTGGTCTACACGTGGTTTTACAGGTCAGCAACACACTAACGCGAGGCCCATCCTTTCCGGCCGGCCAGAAAGGGTGGAGGTTGGACCTTTGCAACTCACGGTGTGGCAATCTTAGGCGGTTCCCAACTGGCCGTTCACGAAGATGGGCGGTGGCTTCTGGACCGTTCTTCTTCGTCCTGCGGTTGTGTTGGAGCCGTTCATCTGCCAGTCGTTCTCCGTCCCGCGTTCCTCTTCAGCCCCTGCAGATGGTCTGTTGTACGGCCGCTCATCTTTACAGGCGGTTTCTCCTGAGCCGCCCATCTTCGCAGGGCTGGTCATAAGGCGAGTACCTCTCCCTCTTTCCAAGGTACGGCGTGTTCATCACGTTCGGCATCTTGGTGGCGATCTCACAGGTTGACACACTTCTATTCCCTCCTGCTTCTAAATCATTTAGCCTCCTCGCTGATTTAGTAGAAGGGATAGGAGAGATATTTCTTCAATCCATTGAAAGAAGGAAAACATGTCAACACACCCTTTTTTGGCAATCACGGTGGGACACCTAACGCGTATCGTGTTAGTGTTTGCTGACCCCCTGTTTGGTGTTTGTTAGTCTCCTTTGTGTTGAGTTGTCACAGGTTGTTTGTCGGATCTGAGTTTTAGTGTTTCTGGTGGTTGTGTGATTCTATGAGAGTCGTCTGAGACTTGGTGCGGCCGAGGATCGTTCGCATTTCGTTGCTTCCAGCCTTGTTCGTTCTGTGAGCTTGCTGCCTTCTGCGGTCAAGTACCGCCCGCGCTTCTCTCGTGCGGTCACATATTGCCCGCCCATCTTCCTGGCACAGGTAAGCCTACCTATCTGCGCCGTCGGTTTTGCTGACAGCCTGCGGTTTGTGCAGGACCGTTCCATAGTTCTTGTGGTCTGTTACAGGCCGTCCATCCAGGTACGTTTCCAGCCATTTCAATTTTTTTAGTTAATTTTAGCGTCGTTGAAGGCATGTTCTTTTGTCGTTACCCTTGTTGTTGAACAGTTCACCCAGAACCATCTACCTCCCTGAACGGTTTCCTGTGGACCATCTACCCACCAGCGCCATCAGTGATCTCCCCTTTGTTGTTCATATGAGTGCATGATTGATATTTGTTTCATCCTTATTTTCTTGATCATTGCTTGCTAGATCTAGGCTAGAATCTTGCATGCACTCCGGTGCACATAGGATCATACATACTCTCATTAGTAGTTGCATTCCTACCGAGGTAGGGTTTCCTCTCGTCTCCATACTCCTTGGAGCAGACTAGGGGGCCTTGCTGAGGACCTCCGTAAGCCCCCGTGAGTCATGGATTCCCACACGGACGCCGGGCAGGTTGTACCGTACCACCCCCCAGTCTAGGGTTTGCATCAGAGAGAGAGAGAGAGAGTCATCTAGTGTCAACCAGTTGCCCATTCCCTACCTTGGCTAGATACCTTCAGTTGGGGTGAACTTAAATCTTAATTAATTCACTAAGATCCAAGAACGGAGAATTTATAAAATCTTGCGCGCGTCATTTGAAACTTGTTTGCATTAACCGGTTGATTCTCTTGTCATCTCTTCCCCCCATTGTGTGCATCCCATTTGGGTTGTTTGTTTTAGCTCTCTGCTTAGGGATGTTTGCTTACTCCTACCCCATCGTCATCGGTGTATGTGGAGTTGTCTCTTCCCCATAGGTTCGTCTCCTAGGGGCAACTCCCATTTCATCTCCTACTTCAATCCCTTGTTCGACTCACCTCCAGCTATGTCATCCTACCATTTCTCCCATTCCCACGAGGACTCACTCCCTCTGGGACTTCTCGAGGACCCGCCTAGGGTCACCCATGTGCAGGGAGGAGAGGGGACTACCCCTTCTCTCCCGACCGTTGTCATTGAGGGCCCTCAACCCTCTCTTTCTAGTTTTTCTTCACAAAATTCGGCCAGTCACATTCTCAACATGATGGCCCAACTTGATCCGACCCAACTTCATCTCTTGAAACAAGCTCTACAAGGGGCAGATGCCCCGCCTTCTGTGCTTTCTTCTGGCACGACTACTGCCACCACCACCACATCCCCGATTATTGGGTTAGGGGCCACCTCTGCGGCCCCCATTGACCTCACCCCAGTTCGCCCTAGCTCTTCGATTCTTTTCTATGGAAGTGGGCCAGGCTTCTACCTCGGCCCATCAGCCGCTTGATAAGGGGAACACCCAAATCCTTTACAATTCTTATGTTGACCCATACACCACCTTCTCTTCAGCACCGCAGGCCCTCGTGGCCCCGGCTGACTTTGTCCGTTTGCAACCAGGGGCCGCCCAGTTGGCTCACTCGGATATGGGCCCTTCCTTGGCCCATTATCCATCTTATGGGCTCCTCTCTCAGTCAGTCTACCCTTCGGCTCTATATTCCGGTTCCGTCTTTCCTGTCGTATCTTCTCGTTCCCGGGAGCGGGAACTTCTGGACAAATGGGCTACCATGCAGCAGCAGATTGACCTCCTCCACAAGCGGGTCGGCCCGCAGTCTTTGGCTGATGTCCCCATTCCTAACTTCAGGGACATTCGTTTCCCACCCCAGTCTGAGCTTCCCGTGTACCGGAAATATGACGGGAATGGCAACCCGTTCATCCATGTCAGGGAGTTTTTCTATGAATCGGAACAGTTCTAGCATGATGATCGCTTGATGGCATATCTGTTTCGCCGGTCCTTGGACGGGGTCGCCATGGAGTGGTTCTACACATTGCCTCTGGAGGAGACCGAAAGTTTCAAGACCGTTAAGGAGAAGTTCATTCAGATATTCCAGGATCGGGTTGGGCCAGAGTATTCTTTCACCGACCTGGTTGCAGAAAAAATGAAGTCGGATGAAGACTTTGCTATATATGCAGATAGATGGAGGCAGATGGCCTCGCGTGTGCCCGGGTAGATCTCGGAAGAAGAAAAGGTAAAATTATTGATTTCTAATGCTACTCCGACGTTCTAGAATATTTTGGCAATGAACGACATTTCTAACATGCACCAGTTGTACAGTCGGGCCCGATTTATCCAGACCCAATTTAAAGACTCCCCTATCCATTCATTGTTCGAGGCCCAGAAGTCCAAGACCACCCGCAAATCCCAGGGCCCAGTTACTGAGGGAGTCCAAGTCAACGAGCAGGTCCAGGCTGTTCAATTCCCTAACCAGCCTACTTCACCCCGTTTCCAGCAACCCCCACGCAACCCCTAGTTCGCCGCTCCATAAGCTCCCCGACCCACTTTCCAAGCTCCTCAACATCCACAACAACCACCACCATCACCTCAACAGCCTCAACAACCACCCCAGTACCAGAACGTTCCCCCACCCGCTGGTTATGGGCCTGCTCGGCCGGGACCCAAGAGGGTCAACTATCCTCCGCTTCCAGAAACACTCCCCGGCATCTTTTCAGCTCTAATGTACATTGGTGACATCCAATTGCCTCCAGAACGTCAGAATTGGAATCCGACAGCCGATCAGTCAAGGTATTGCATCTACCATCGGTAGCCCGGGCACACGATACGGAGATGCTTTCAGTTTAGAGACTTGGTATATGATTTGCATGAGGGCCAGAGAATTGATTGGGCCTAAATGCACAAGATAATTGAGGATATTAAAGACAGAAGAAGACAAGCCAGGCTACAGCAGGCGGCACCCCAGCAGCAGCAGTTCCAGCAACCCCTCCAATAACAACAACCACAGCAGCAGCAACAACAGCAGGAAGACCTCGGGATTCATCAGAATCCCATGCCAGAACATCCGCCCGCTCCTCAGTAGCAACAACACCAACAGCCGTCGGCACCGGCTCAAGTTAACGCAATCCACCAACCCAGCCCCTAACGCTGGGTGGTCCTTTGATGATGATACCCCCGCCCATCTCTTGGCCTTCCACCATACCAATTCCCCCGCTCCTCCTGTTCCATCCATCCTCTGACCCACCACTTTTACCACTGCTCCACCCACTATCCCTTCCCGACCACCTTTCTCACCCGCCACATTCCCTACCATTCCGCCAGTCCTTCCGCCATCACCCGCCATACCCTCCATCATCACCCCTCCACTTAACCCTTCACTCGTTACCCCTCCATCAGGGCCCGTCAGGCCAACCCCTGTCATCCTCACTCCCATTTCTAACCCTTCCACCTACCCCACTGGGCCAAGCGGGGGCCCATCCATAACCATGTCGGCACGACACTACGCCCTTCGGAGCGGGCGTCCCTTCCATAGAGTTTATCCTTCCTCTAGTGCATCTACACCCAACCCCCAAGTTCCCCTCTCTACAGTCGAAGCAGAAGAAGTAGACCCTGTGCCAGGAACGAAATATGACCTGCTACAGCACTTGGACCAGATGCCGGCCAAGATATCAATTTTGGAGTTGATCAAAAGATCCACGCTACACCATGACGCCCTCCGGGCTTTTCTACAAAAGGTTATGGTTAGCGAGGATGTGGCAGTAGATAGCTTGCCCTCAATGTTGGCGACTATTACCTGGGGGTTTTCCATTTCCTTTTCTGAGTCAGAATTAGCACCCCCAGAGGCACGGCAGATGCCACTGTGCATTACCATTTCTTTGAACAAAGTGGCCATTGAATCTCCCCTAGTGGACACGGGAGCATCCATAAATGTGTGTCCGCTGAGTACAGTGCGTGCCTGTAACATTTCAGAAGACATGCTTAAGCCAACACCGACCACGATTGCCGCCTATGACAACTCCAGGCGAGCGTGCCACAGGGTCGTGACAGTCCATGCCGAGCTAGGGCATTTGGTGATGGATGTGGAGTTCTACGTGTTGGACATAGACCCAATGTTCAAAGCTATTCTGGGTCGTCCATGGATTGACAGTCTAAATGCTGTACCCTCAACTGCCCACCAGTGCCTGAAGTTTCCATTCCAAGGCCGGGTGGTTAAGGTGAAAAGTATCTCCACAGTCCAGTCAGTCGATGCAATTACAGACAAGATTCTCCCCACTCTGTGGCCAAGTAATAGACCAGTTCTTTCAGTGATGGACTTAAATTATTATTGGGCATATGCGTCACGTAAGCCCGCCACTGTGCCAGTAAACATGAAGATTAAGTCTAAGATTAGAGATTCGAAAGGGTGGCATATGATTCTGAAGTTAGGCTATCAGCCGGGCTTGGGCTTTGGCTTGCAATTGCAGGGGCGGACTAAGCCCGTCCCTAAGGGCAAGAAGATGGGCCACAGAGGCCTTGGCTACCAAGAATCAGCATTGTCTACTCTAGGAGACTCCGGGCCACTGACGTGGGATTACTGTCAACATTTTGTAAAAGGCCCGCTACAGCCCGGTACTTTGAAGAAGCCGCCGACATGTGCTGATGTAAAGATTGATGCCGCTCGTGATGTTTCTGACCCACCACTGCTGCTGACGGGGCTGGTGGGTCATATGGAAGACTTTTGTATCTGTTTTGAGAAGCTGTTCAGTGAAGAAGAAGACCGTCCGAAGAAGAAGGAGATGCAGCTGGTGAAGCATTCTCCAACTCAGCTAGTTCGCCGGAGGCCACGGGAAGTGGGGAGCTCTATCATTACCTTTTCACTGTCCCCGTCCCATCTTGCCTCCTTGTTTCAACAATTGGGGTTTGTTCCCTGCTCCCCTCCAATTATGGTCAACCCGTACTTCACGGAAAGTCCGCCTGAAATTCTGTTCGTGCCATGTGCATGTGGGCGCTGCCCACCCATTGATTTGTCAACCCTGTTCACTCCCCCTTCCCCCAATGCCCAACTCCACGAAATGTGGTTTTCATCCTCTTATCCATTCTTTGATTGCATCTTCCCCGATCTGTTTCCCATGTAACTCCCTCCTCCCCCGTCTTCTCCTTCCTGTTGTGTGATCTCCTCCGACTTCCAAAAAAAATGCCAATTTTAAAACGGAGGTTTCAATGGAAGATTACGTTGTTTTTAGTCCATCCTCTTCCCAGGGGCACGAGACCCCTGCTTCTTTCCTAGTAGATTTCTTTTCTCCTAGGTTAGATGTACAGTGTGCAGAATCTCCTAGGTTAGTTGAGTCAGTTGGGGTAGAGTCTAGTTCGAGTCTAGTCGACCCATCCACGTCTGTGGCGTACCCTGTGATGCGTCATTCTAGGTCCGTTTAAGATAGGTTTCTGCAATACTTAGCTCAGAGATGCCATGCCCTTCTTAAGTGCCCGGATTTTGTAGAGACCGCCATTGTTTTAGAGGATGATGAGGAAATGGAAGGGGTGTGGAGCAATGACGGATTAGGAGTATATGAAATTGTAGATGAGAAGGACCCAGCCGATGATGAGGAAAGTGAGGTGGATGACACTGCCGATTTGTATGCATAAGGTTTAAAGAGATTTGACGAACCGTCCTCGGCAGTTGATGAACCCACTAAAGAAATTAATCTTGGAACCGAAGAGGATCCCAGGCCCATACTCATTTCTGCTAATCTCCCCCCTCAAGTTGAAGAGAGCTAATCAAGGTATTGAGGGAGTACAGTGATTCTTTTGCCTTGTCTTATGAGGACATGCCGAGTCTTGACCCCACGTTGGTTGAACATCAACTGATTCTTAAACCAGGGGCAACACCCGTTAAACAAAAGGCAAGAAGGTTCCACCCGCAAATGGCCTTAAGGATAAATGAGGAAGTTGACATATTGCACAAGGCCAGATTTATTAGAGTTGTTTTATATCCGCAATGGGTGGCAAACATAGTCCCGGTAATGAAAAACGATGGGAAATTTTAGATTTGTATCGATTTCAGGGATTTAAACAAGGCATGTCCGAAAGATGATTTCCCGCTTCCTCACATTGATGTACTGGTGGATAACACGGCTGGGTATGGGGCCCTCTCATTCATGGATGGATATTCTGGTTATAATCAAATCTGTCTTGCTCCTGAGGACCAAGAGAAGACCTCTTTCACAACGCCCTGGGGCACATACTGCTATGTCGTTATGCCATTTGGATTAAAAAATGTAGGTGCCACATATCAATGGGCAATGATGGCTATCTTCCACGACATGATGCATGTGTACTTAGAAGCTTATGTGGATGATATCCTGGTAAAGTCGAGGTCCAAGGAAGAGCACCCCGCCATTTTAGCCATGGTGTTGTAAAGGGCTAGGGAGTACAAATTGATAATGAATCTAAAGAAGTGCGTATTCAGAGTTGCATCAGGGAAATTGTTGGGGTTTATAGTTAGTAAACGGGGGATTCAGATCGATCCGAATAAGGCAAAGGCCGTTATGGAGATGCTGCCGCCTAAGAACATCACTGAACTCAGAGGTTTGATTGGGTGTTTACAATTCATTAGGAGATTTATATCTCAACATTCGTAAAGGTGCCGCCCATTCTATGAATTGTTAAAGGCGGGAGCTAAATTCGAGTGGAACGAACAATGCCAGAAGGCCTATGAGGATCTCAAGGTTTATCTTTCTAATCCCCCAGTTCTACAACCACCCGTTCCCGGGAAACCCCTGATCCTATACATTTCTGTGATTGAGGACTCCCTAGGAGTTGTCCTGGCTCAGGTGGATGATGAAGGAAAGGAAAGGGCAGCATACTACCTTTCGAGGTTGTTTAATCCGGCTGAATCCAAGTATACTGCCATGGAGAAGACCTATACAGCGCTAGTGTGGGTAGCTTAGAAACTCAAACACTATTTCCTTACCCATGAGGTTAAGCTGATCTCTAGAATGGACCCCATTCGTTACCTGTTAGAAAAATATGTCCTTTCTAGCCGATTAGCTCACTGGCAGAGCTTTCGTTCCCAGTTTGATGTCACCTTCAATGTCCAGAAAGCGATCAAGGGATACGCCATTACTGAACATCTTGCTCATTCTCCTATCCCTCGCACTGATTCGATTCAGGACGAATTCCCTGATGAACACTTGGCAGTAATTACTCATCTTCCTTTTTGGTCTCTTCATTTCGATGGTGCTCTCAACTCTCAGGGCCGTGGAATCGGTGCCGTTCTCCTCACTCCGGAAGGTGTGACCATCCCTATTGCCTATCAACTCTCTTTTCCTGCCACAAATAATATAGCCGAGTATGAGGCTCTCCTTGCCGGTCTGAAGCACACCTACCTCATGGGCGCGCGATATCTAAACATCATAGGAGATTCTCAATTGGTGCTGCGTCAAGTTATGTCAACTTACCACACCCGTGACCCTAAACTCAAGCCCTATCAAAATTTGGTCACGCTCTTTGCTAGGTAATTCTGGAAGCTTCTCTATATTCATACTCCTCGTTCTCAGAACATCCTAGTCGATGCACTTGCATCGCTCGCCTCTTCCCTTTCATTCCCCTTCAGTCACGCCACTGAGACCATTGTTGTCCAGCGGTTAGATGCTCCTTCCCTTCAAGATCCCTGGTTCGACAACCTTAGGAAGTCTGTAGAAAGGAAGGCGGAGAGGGAAGATGTGAAAGAAGTTTCATTAACTGAGCTTGAGGAGATCATCGTAGAAAAAGAATTGTCGTGGTATTATGAGATAGGGCAATATTGCAGGGATGGTTTCTTTCTCGAGATGGCGAACGCCGAGCAGCGCAAGGCCATTAGAAGAGCCGCCTCCCGATACACGATTATTGCTGGAGAGTTGTATAGGCGGGCTCTCAATGGAGTTCTAATGAGGTGTCTGGATGACGATGAGGCATGGAAGGTAGTTGAAGCCGCTCACTCCACTGAGTGTGGAGGGCACGTAAATGGGCAGGCGTTGGCGAAGAAGATTCTTAGGTAGGGCTATTACTGGCGCACCCTAGAAGAAGATTGTTCCACCTATGTCCGTAGGTGTGTTCAATGCGAGCTTCATGCCGATAAAATCCATGCTCCGGCTTCTTCTCTCCATCCTCTGTCCACTCCTTGGCCATTCTCGATGTGGGCCTTTGATATCATTGGACTACTTGGTGACCCTAATGCTCAGGTTAAACAGAAATCATTCATTCTGACAGCTACAGAGTACTTCCCCAAGTGGGCATAAGCTGAAGCTTATGCAGAAATCAAAGCCACCACGGTATGCCGCTTCATCCTGAAGAATATTATCTCGCGGTTCGGGATGCGAAGTGATATCATCACCGACAATGGGCCTCAATTTATTCGTAAGAACTCCAGGACCTCTGTAAGAGATTTAATATTTCATTGCATCATTCATCACCATACTACCCCTAAGGTAATGGCCAAGCTGAAGCCACAAATAAAACCCTTCTTAAAATCATAAAGAAAACATGCGAGTCACACAAATTTGCTGATTGGGCCGATAAACTGGTAGAAGCTCTATGGGCTTATCGCACATCCGTCCGTACTCCCACGGGGCAAACTCCTTTTGCTCTCACCTATGTGATGGAGGCGGTACTCCCGTACGAGATCTTGATTCCTTCCCTAAGAGTGCAGCTAGACAAGGAACTTAATCTCGACGAGCGTCGAGAGGCGTTGCTAGTCCAACTGGAACTCTTAGATGAGTAGAGGCTTAACGTGGCCAATCACGTCTCGGTTTATCAAAAACGTGTCTCGCGGTATTTCCAAAAGAAGGTTATTGAAAGAAAGTTCCAAGTGGGAAATATGATTTTGAAACGCAAATTTATCAGATCAGCAGGTCCAGGTCTAAGCTGCAACCCAACTGGGAAGGGCCGTTTGTAGTTAAGGAAGTCTATCCTGGTAACGGGTATCGTTTAGTGAACACGGAGGGTGAAGACTTACCGAATCCGTGGAATGGGCTGTATTTAAAACGCTTTTACCCATAGAGTCAAGCTAGCGATAGCCCAACGACGGGGTATGCCTTCACTTCATCACGAAAGGAGACCCCTGGTTCAACATTTCACACACTACATGACCGCATGTGGTTCGGTTCTCTTCTTTTGCACAACACCGTCTCTCCCTTGGCCATGCTTTGGGGGAGTGAAAATCCTTGTTTTTCTTCTCTCTCGACTGAAAATTGGGGCAAGTGGTGAATAAGGGGGCGAGAACTAATCTAGGCCCCCCGATAAAAGAGGTCTCAAATAGGGGCAGTCCGTTATGACCTTATTCCGCAGGATAATAGAGTAAGAAAAAGAAAAAGGAAAGAAATAGAGAGAAAATGGGCAAAAATCAAAGCTAAAAGCTCGCAAGCTCAAAGCTCTCGAAAGTTTGAAAGACCCCAAAAATAATGAAACTAGGCATGGCAAGAGTGGCAATACAGTTTCTCCGCGGGACGTTATAAGCCCGGTCGTATGCGTGCCTAGAGCGGATGTAGGTTCGATGACGGACATAAAGTCCCAGCGCAACAGACCAAAATTCTTTGAAAAGGGGGTGTCATGAGAAGAACTCAAGCCCTAAAAACCCCTATACCTATCGCCAGCTTTTCTGCTAAATCTTGTTTTATTTTCCAAGTAATGGATCTCACCTCGGGTATGGCCTCGGTAGAGGCACCGTTAAGCGAAATTGGCCCCGACCACGGGCGGTCCCTTTTAGCACATGTTGGACCTAGGAGACCCCAGTGAGATGGGAGGTTCCCCGTTGTTAGGTTCAAGCTGGTTTCAAAATTCAAAAAAGGTCAAATATTCCAAAATCCAAAAAAATTAAATATTTTACAGCTTAAAAAATCAAATATTTTAAAACCCAAAAAATTAAATATTTCAAAATCCAAAAAAATTAAATATTTTAAAACTAAAAAAAATCAAACATTCCAAAATCTAAAAAATAAATAAATATTTTCAAAATTACAAAAAAGGGTTTTTATGATTTGCATTCATAGCATCCATTGCATTCATTATCATTTTGTTTGCCTATTTGATAAGGCTTACCCCCTTGACCAAAAATCAAGAATCGGTCATTCCCTAACTTGCTACATGCAAGAGGTTAAGCCTAAAACATGTTTAATCTATCTTTTTTAATATTTTTTTTTTGTGTGCAGGGGTAGGTTGAAGCTTAAGGTTCAGCACTTCAGTCTTCACACGGCTAATTGTCAACCGTTCTATTAATTTCAACGGTCTTGATCAGACCGTCCAACCATTCACACGGTTTTATTTAGACCGTTCTAAGTCTTAAATCAACTCCGCTCAACTCCCTTCTATCAAACCCGCTGTAAATCTGATGTACAGCTCCAAGAGAGCCGTCCTAATCTCTGAGTGGTCTATGTGTGACCGCGTAAACGCTGAAGTCATATCTCAACTCACTCATTCACACAAGGAAAAGCCCAAACTCAAACCAATCGAATCATCAGCTTTATTCATTCATCTATCAAGCATCTCTAAGCATAAATTTCTACATCAAACATCAGGAAAGAAAAGAAAATCACTCAGTCCTCCGCTGGGCATCCCCGCGGGGACGTATCTCTCTCAGCTCTCTAACATAGGCTTGGCGTGTCGCCAGAATCTCTGCAACCTCGGCTGGAAGGGTAAGCACCCTGCTCACTCCCCACATGATCAGGGAACTCCTGACCGCCTGCTCGTCCTCCTCTGTACCGATCCTCCTCGCCTTTAGCGCGGGAAGGTGGGGTAGTGCTGGTAGAACCGTCCGGAGTAGTCCAACCTCTAGGTAGCACCGGTGCGGGCTGTACATCACCAGTGCGGTGTCGCTCACAAGCCTCAGATCCAAGCCCGAACTCCTGGGAACTCTGATAGTGGTGTCATGGAGGAAGTCCGGGCACATTACGAACCAATCCAGGGGCAGCCTGTTCATGTGCAGTCGCCACTCGTCCCTGGTCTTCTTCTCTACTGTCCTGCACTCTACCTGTGGAGAGAACCCGAATGCACCGCCTATGAAGAAGATGGGGTGGCTCCCAAAGATCTTGCTAGCTGAAGTGACATCCTCCTTCTGAATGAATTTCATCCTGACACCCACCAGCACTCCAAGAGTACCATAGAACCGAAGAGATGACCTCCTAGGGCTGTTGAGGTAAGGCCCTCATATAAGTAGGTAAGGATGGCCTGGGAGATAGAAAGACCCTGCCATAAGTCACTGATGGTACTAAGAAGGGGAGTCTCCAGCACATGGTCAACTGAGGGAAACAAGATAGCCCCGCACAAGCAAATGGACGCGGCTTTAGCTATAGCCTCATCCCACCCACACCGGTTCCTACAATGCTCAACTACCCACTGGCTAAGAGGAAGAAGGTGGATCTGACATGGACCTATGAAAGTGTGGACGTCCC
Organism: Amorphophallus konjac; assembly: GCA_022559845.1. Classification (NCBI taxonomy): domain Eukaryota; kingdom Viridiplantae; phylum Streptophyta; class Magnoliopsida; order Alismatales; family Araceae; genus Amorphophallus; species Amorphophallus konjac. The sequence continues at coordinate 295,411,488 of CM040120.1, forward strand.
TGCTGTCTGGTATGAACCCTCCCAAGATGAGCCTAGGGTCAATAGGGGCAACAGTGTGACACACTGAGTCTTCCAGTCCCACCTGGGACCTAGGGAAAGAGAAGTAGGTCTCTACCTCCTCTAGTAGGATAGTGGCCTCGAATGATGGGAAAATGAATGTATGGGTCTGAGGGTGCCAGATTTCTACTAAAGTTGAGATGTTGTTCCAGTCAAGAGAAAGCTTTGGGTAGTTCTGACCTAGTACTAGGAGATGTTGTAGGTGCCAAGATCTCAGGATGGATGTCACTCCTAGGGGCAACGCACAGACCATGGGAGCCATCCACTTCAAAGTGGAATAGCGCCTAGGGCCAGGGAGAAGCTGAGATGAAGAAAGAAGAGAATAACACATAAGTAAATGAAAGATTTGAACTAAAGGAAATCACGATAACTTACCACCCTCAGAGGGCTCGAGCTGAGATGTCGTGGGATTGCGGTCAACCGTTGGAGCGCTTACCGCTCCTTTCTGGCCGGTCTTGGCCCTTCAAGCGCCGCTCCCTCCATGGAACCCCCCCCAAGGCCCTTTTCATAATGATTTAGTGATGAATAATAAAGGTTCCAAGGCTTAGAAGAGGGAGGATGTGTGAATCATGAATTTAGACTCCCCTCCTACTTATAGGGCTTGGTTAGAGGCCTACGTTCCTTAGGAGAGAGGTTGGATAAGTTTAGGATCGGATAAGATGACTTTGGATTGGGTTAAAGTGGTTTACCCTCGGTTTAGGACTCTCCAAGAGAGTCCCATTTAAATTCGCAGGGCGTCTATTTGGACGGTCTCGCGATAGACCGCCCATCTCAGTGAGCGGTCTGATGAGGACCGTTTAACACCTTCTAGAGATGCCGAGTGCTAGAGTTTGGGCGGACTAAAGTTGACCGCTTTACAATCACATGGTCGTTTATAGATCATTCTATCATTTGAATGGTAAGATGAGGACCGGTTTTCATCTGTCTTGTGCGGCCTATATTAGACCGTGCGTTTCTTCAGGCGGTCTATGTGGAGACCGTGCAAGCATCTGAAGATTTGCTTTTAACCTATTTTGTACCTGTGCCATTCAACCTATGGTCTCTCACTCTTTCTCACTCATTTGGCATCACTCTTCTCACTCATTTGGCGTCGCTCTTCTCACTCATTTGGCGTCACTTTTCTCACTCATTTGGTGTCGCTCTTCTCACTCATTTGGCGTCACTTTTCTCACTCATTTGGCGTCACTCTCCTCACTCATTTGGCGTCGCCCTTCTCACTCATTTGGCGTCACTTTCCTCACTCATTTGGCGTCACTCTTCTCACTCATTTGGTGTCTCTCTCTCGATCTGAGTCGGCGTCTCTCTCTCTCTCACTCCCAGTCGGTGTCTCTCACTCGTAGTCGTTTCGTCGCACCCGTAGTCGCATCTCACCCGCAGTCATCTCTCACTCGCACGTGTCGTCTCACTCGTGTCGAGTCAGTAGTCGTGGTTAGTATTTATTCATTTATTCATACATTCATGCATAAAAATGAAAGAAAGAAAAACAAAAAAAAATGCATGTCACTATCATATCATATCATCTGGACAAAAGTAGAGTCGTAGTACAGAGTCAAGCTGGGCCCTCTCGCCGGCCCCCGTCGATGTCACCTCTGCCCTCAGGCCTCTTCGATGGTGGGGCCATCGGGGAAGTCACCTCATCTCATCGACGCTGCCACCGCTCCTCCTCCTCATTCCTCCGGTGGCCAGAGGAACCCGTCAGGTAGGTCCTATAGGAGCCATGCATCCAACTCGGAGACCCGCTCCTCCCTGGTCGCTGACTCACCTCTCGGAGAACCTCCACCATGCCCTCTAACCTGGAAGCCTGGCGTTGAGCCTGCTCCGCCTCGGTCCTATAGCGCTCCGCCTCGGTAGCGCTAGCTCGAAGCCGCTCGAGCTCCGCCCGCAGAAGCGCCATCTCAAGGGTGTCGGCTGGTCGGCTCCGTGCGAGCTCCTCTGGAAGTCGGGCGGTCACCTCCCTCAAGTGCATCGCCTCCTCCCGACCGCTGCCCGGCTCTGCTCCAGCTCTGATCTCAGCAGGGTCAGCTCTGTCGTCTGCATACACAATCATTGTCAGTCAATTGCATTTCATACATTTCATAAGCATAAACAACAAGGGAAAGAGTAGTGATTTACGTACCCTCTCGGTGAGCGCCACCTCGGCCGCCTTGGCCCGCGCTACCATCTGAGTGAAGTCGGCCTCCCGCTCAGCCGGTATGCGGGAGTCTGGGTCTGTGAAGAAGAAGGAGCATCGACCCCTGTCGCTGGGCCCCCTCGGCGCGCTGCATCCAAAGCTCCAGGTCAGTCACATGCATAATCATAATCATAAACATTTGCATAATTTAAAGAGTTTAGGGTTTAGAAAACTCACCAGTAAGGCCAGGGCCGGTCGGGCCTCATCCCGCTCCCTGATCGTGGAGTGCAGGAGCCCCTGCAGCTCCGCAAGTCATCCCTCAGGGTCAATATGCATTTAGAGGTCCAAGTGTCAGTGCATCATCATATAGAAGTCGTAAGCATAATAAGTAGAGTTTGAGTTTAGAAGTCGTACCGGTCGGTCGGCACCCCGGAACACCTGGTCCCGGTAGTGTATAGCGTACGTGGTGTAGTACGCTGAGTCGCTGTCTGCTCGGGTGGTCACCACCCACCCAAGTGCTGCCCAGTCCGCTATCTGCGCAGCATTCCTCATCGTCCAATCGAAGGTAGCTCCTAGACCGTGGGTCATCCGTGTGACGCACTCCCCCGGCCCCTCTGCTGCCGGAAACTCCACTGCTTGCTGATGAACCCCAATGGTCCTCATCACCAGCCGGAAGTGCAGTGGCTCCACCACGTTCACGCAATGGAGCCACACATCTCGTCCCGAGAAGGTGAGGGCCCCTGCCACCCAGGGCTGACCCTCCTGTCCCTCCTCCGTGTATGGTGTCCACCGTACCAGCAAAAGTAAGAAGTCGCATCAGCATCATCATATAGAACTGTATTTAATTAAAGAGTCTAAGCGTAGAAGCATACCGAGGCAAATGGTAGAGCATCCAGGTCATCCTGCAACTCTCGGACCTGTCTCCTGAGAGCTGCGGTCTCTCGAGGTGGTATCCACCTCCGGGCAATAGGCAGGAGCCCAGGACTGGTCTCCTCACCTCTGCCTATCCCACGTAAGTGCACATAGGCCAACACCTGCATCACAGCATCGTGTCAGCATCTAGGAAACATGTAGAATTGCATAATTAAGTCTAGGGTAGGAGTCATACCTGGAGTAAGGGGGAGAAGCCCCCGAGCATGGTCCGACGGGCCATCGAACTCAGCGTGTCAAAAAGAAAGGCGAGGACCGCCGCTCCCCACGCATAGTCGCCCACGTGGCTGAGCTCCTCGAGGAAGGGAAGGAAGCGGCAGCTCATCACATCTGCCCGAGTGGAGAAGAGAAGTCGCCCGAACAACAACATCAAGAATGTCCGCAACACTATGTCTGCCTCTGCTCCTGGCTCCGCTGCTACTCTCGGTCTTGCCAGGTCCATCAGCCGCTGTAGGTGCTGCTCAGACTACTCTCCGACCGTTATCCCCACTCATCGCAGTCCCAAGCTATCCTGAAGACTAGCCCGGGGTAGGAGGGTCGACAGCCTCTCGGGGCGCTGCAACTCTGGGCCCAGCAGCACCCGAGCCATCACCCGATAGTCGGGAAAAGTGGTCCCGCTAACCGGTGGCCCGTGCACCTGCAGGCCCGTGAGTCGGGCCACGTCACCAGCGTAGGGACCATATGCCCCCACAGGAAAAGGAACGTACGACTCACTGGGTCCCAGCTGTCACCCCCCGACGCAGAATATCGGGACTAGCAGTAGAGACAAGTTATAATAATAATAATAATATGTTGATTTCTAGACATGATGTGTTAAAGCTAAAAGATCGCACATCCACAAATAGAAACTGCTCCATTCATTAAATACCACATAACCAAACCATGTTCCAAACTACCATGATCTCACTTAACATAATCTTGACAACATCCACTTAACACTATTACATTGGCTAACTTCAAATTACAACTCTTCCAAAATACTCTTAAATACAAATAAAACTCCACAACTAGAACTAGTTTCACAGGCTTCTATCAGGTTCACTCCACGGTCGTCACTCTTGCCCGTTCCCATCAGATTGTGAGTCCTCACCTGAGCTACCTGAAAAGGGGGAAAAATTAGGTGACCGAATGCTCAGTAGGTAATAACAGGCAAGTTTAAGTAATTAACCAATTAAATTGCATGTTTGAGCATGTAAATAAAGAATGAAAAGAAATAACTATGCAACAAAATAATGAAAGGAAGGCAAGAACATGATATAACCGAGAATTTGGCCAACAAGCAAGATTTAACCAAGTCAAGAGAAATTCAAGTAAGAGATTATTGTCTTAGACATCAAGCTAGTCATGCACTAGGTGCAATGCCTCACCATGTCATTCAAATTCCCCGAGGCACAAGTACTTTTCGGGCGCTCCTCCCAGGACCAGACCGGGCCCTTAAGATGCGTTGGCATTGATTTGTTAGATCCAAGATCCCAAGTTATGTCTAGACATTAATCAAGTTAGATGGCCAATACTCCAAGATATGGAACTTACCAAAGTTTCAAGGGTAAGTTGAAGTAGACATCATGTCTGGAAAGTTCAAGTTATCAAGAACCAATCAGGTCCTTGGATTCAACACGAAAAACCACGGAAATCACTTCTAGATGATAAGCGGTCAGAACCGGGCCGCTCAAGCAATACACGGTCTAGAGTGGACCGTTCAGGATAGAGATGGGCTTAGGACTAGCCACACCAAAGTCAAGGATACACGGTCTATGTAGGGCCACTCGAGGAATTGGACGGTTGAAAATGGGCCACTCAAGACTAGTAGAGCTGGAAGCCCAAGAACAAGATAAACGGTCCTTACAGGGCCGTCCAACAGACAGACGATCCAATAAGATCTGCACTATTACATGGGCGGTTCCAGTAGGTCCGTTCAACTTAATCAACTAGAAGTCTACCCAAACGGGCTCCGGGCTGCCATAAGCGGGGTAGAACTGAACCAGAGTCCAGCCCACTCTCCCCCGGTTAACCTAGGGCTTATTGGGTCGATCCAAACACAATTGGGTCAAAGATAGATCAAGGTTAATCGACCAATGTAAGTGGCACTTGGCCAGGGATGTACGGTTCGTTATGGGCCGCCTAATAGGATGAACGGTCCTTGTCGGGCCGCGCAATTCTCAGGGGGTCCAAGTCGAGCCGTGACTTACAATACTATAGTTCAATCGATTCGATCACGTACACATGTTCAAGTCTTGATGGTACAACCTGCCCGGCATCCTGGTGGGAATCCCAGGCTCGCGGGGGCTTACGGAGGTCCCGTAATGAAGGTCCTAGTCCGACGGAAGGAATATCCGGCGGAGAGTCCCAAACATTACAAGGAAATAGGGCTAATAAAACATCAGAAACCAGTGAGACGGTCAGTCAATCCTACCGGAGTAGAACGACTATCATACAACCCTAATAACATTTTCAATTTAATAATGAGTAATGATTAATATTAACATTGAAAAGGAAGGTGATACAAGGTCAAGATGAATTAATCAGCAAGATTTATAATCATTTAATGTTATAATTTTCGAGGGGTTTTTACGCATGTGGCTAACTTTCAGTTAACCGCTAATCTACTATCATAAATCATGCGAAAAAGATAACTTAATAAATTCTATAAAGATGGACGGTCCAGTAGGGACCTTTCATCCTCCCCGGCAGTCGCACGACAGGCCGTTTATCCCCCTTAGGTCAGAAGGCCTTCTGGGGATGAGCAGTCTATGTTGAGCCGTTGGAAGAGACGAACGGTCAATAACTGGCCGCCTGACAGAAGGGCGATCTAGGTCATATCGCGCTTCCCAAAAACATAACACAAATCAAAACACATAAATGGTCCGTAGTGTGCCGCCTAACCACGTTGGGCGGTCTATCGTGAGGCCACGCAAGTCAAAAAAAACAATCAAGCCCCTTTCGCCCTGCCCGCCTCCGGCGAGTTGGCTAGGGTTACAATGATTTGCTAAATACGCATAGTACTGAGCATAATAATTAGGGCTTTCGGATTCAAAAGAAAGAGCACAAAAAGTTTTACAGTATAGCATGCTCGATTTAATCTTTAGTGCCTGAAATCCCTACTTAAACAAGATGAAACAAGTATAACCCTAGATATGACATGCTTCTACTAAACCCTAAAATTCTCGCATGATACTAAGCAACTTTTAGGGCTTTTGCATTCAATAGATAGGGCACTCGATGCGGGTTCTAATCATATATAATACTTAAGGTTTGGCTTGCTATAACCTACCTTAAACGGAGGAAGAAGGAAGAAGAAGGGACGACAACACGCTAAGAACACCCCGCCGGTGATCGCCGGAATCCGCCCTCGTCCACGATCCTCATCGGCCGCCACAGCACCCAAACGCAAAAAGGGTTCCTGAGGGTCATTTTTATAGGTCACACAAGGTCTAGAGTTTTCTATTCAAGGAGATAGAGTCCAATCAAGTTGGACGCGCGCGAACCGCGCGGATAGTGTTAGCCACCGCCTTCTCATCCAAAATTCACTTTCTAGGGTTAGGGTTTCGGGGAGAACTAAGAGGGGAAACGATCCTCTCATCCTATCCTTCCATTAGGATCCGGTCTTAGCCTAAATGATCGGGTATTGGGCTCAATATTCGCGTTTTGAGGTCCAATTAGATTACGTGTGGATTGGGGCCTTAATCAGTTGATTTGGCCTAATTACGGATTTTATTTGGGTCAGTCACAGAAGACACTATTATCAAACATTTTATCCTCTACAAGATTCTAAATTTTCTAGATTTTTATAAAATAGTTGAAATTTAACTTATTCTATTTATTAAGGATTTTTTAATTAATTTCTCAAAAAAAAATTAGAAATATTTATTTATTTAATAAATGGGGATATTACACCCTCCCCTACTTCAATAAATTTGGTCCTTCAAATTCACTACACTTAACATGATGGGGAGTGGAACAACTCACCTAGAACAAATCGGGGTACTATTTTCGCATGGTATCTTCTGACTCCCAAGTAGCTTCTTCGGTTCCACACCGACTCCATTGCACTTTCACCATAGGTATGGACCTGTTTCTGAGTTGCTGCTGCTTACGATCCAGAATCTTAACAGGTCTCTCTTCATAAGTCAGATCTTCCTTTAACTCAAGATCCGCATGCTGAATGACATGAGCGGGGTCATACACATACCTTCTCAACATCGACACATGGAAGACATTGTGTACTCCAAATAAATGAGGTGGTAGTGCCAAACGGTACGCAACCTCCCCCACTCTTTCCAAAATCTCGAATGGACCGACATATCTGGGACTTAGCTTGCCTTGAATGCCAAATCTTCGGATTCTTCTTATAGGAGAAACTTTCAAAAATACATGTTCACCAACTTGAAATTCCAAGTCCCTCCTTCTGTGGTCTGCATAACTCTTCGGTCTTGATTGTGCTACTTTCAATCGGTCTCTAATAATACGAATATTCTTTGATGATTCAGAAATAAGATCTGGCCCCAGCCATTACTTCTCACCAACCTCGTTCCAATATAATGGAGACCGACAGCTTCTTCCATACAGAGCTTCAAACGGAGCCATCTGAATGCTGGACTAATAACTATTGTTATAAGCAAATTCTATCATGGTCAAGTGATCACTCCAACTGCCTCCGAAATCAATCATGCAGGCTCTCAACATATCTTCCACTATCTGGTTGGTTCTTTCCGTCTATCCGTCTGTTTGTGGATGAAAAGTAGTACTGAACTTCAGACGGGTTCCCAAAGATTCTTGCAATCCTTTCCAAAAATGTGAAGTGAATCTGGGGTCTCTATCAGACACAATACTGACTGGGATACCATGGAGTCGCACCACTTTCTTCATATATAAAGCTGCTAGAACATCAACAGTCCACTTAGATTTAATGGATAAGAAATGAGCGGACTTTGTCAATCTGTCAATGATAACCCATATTACATCAAATCCGCTACGAGTCCTAGGTAGACCCATAATGAAATCCATGCCAATACTCTCCCACTTCCATTGAGGTATGTCCAGTGGTTTCAACTTCCCTGCAGGTCTGAAATGCTCAGCCTAAACTTGCTGACACACCAAGCATCTATTCATAAATTCTGCAATTTCCCTTTTCATATTTGGCCACCAGAAAGATCTTTTCAAATCCTTAAACATCTTCGTACCTCCAGGATGAATGGTATATCGGGATCTATGAGCTTCCTCGAAGATCTTGTTCTTAGCTTCAGCCACATCAGGTACACAAGTCCTTCCCTGAAATAATAGTTTGCCATCGCCAGCTATCATGAATTCCGATCTGCTACTCAAGCTCTCCTTGATTTCTACCAACTCTAGGTCATTGTCTTGCAAGGACTTGATTTCTGCCAAAAATTCTGGTTTAAGCTGAATCTGAGCAATCATAACTCGGTCCTTGTCAACATTAATATCCAACCCGGATAATTGCTCCAACAGCTTCCATTCTTGCATCATGAGACTTGACAATTTAGCCATCGGCTTGCGGCTTAGGGCATCCGCCACCACATTACCCTTCCCGGGATGATATTCTATGGAGAAGTCAAAATCCTTTAAATATTTTAACCATCTTCTTTGCCTCATATTGAGTTCTTTCTGAGAGAATAAATACTTTAAACTCTTGTGATCTGAAAATACTGTGAATGTCTCTCCATATAAGTAATGTCTTCATATCTTCAAGGCAAAAACTACGGCTGCTAGCTCCAAATCATGGACAGATAATTCTCCTCATGCTTTCTCAACTGCCTAGAAGAATAGGCTATCACTTTCCCGTGCTGCATCAGTACACAACCTAAACTAATTCTTGAAGCATCGGTGTACACCACGAAGCCTCCTTCTCCAGATGGTAATGCTAAAACAGGGGCAGTCGTTAAACACTCCTTCAAAGTCTGGAAGCTTTTCTCACAATCTTCCGTCCAATCAAACTTATTCTCCTTGCGGGTTAATCTTGTTATGGGTACCGCAATCTTGGAGAAATCTTTAATAAACCTCCGATAATATCATGTCAAGCCTAGGAAGCTTCTAACTTCTGTTACACTAGTAGGCATGTCCCAATCTTTAACTGCCTCTACCTTCGACGGATCAATAGAAATACCTTCTTTCGTAATGATATGCCCTAGAAAGGACGCCTCTTGTAGCCAAAATTCACACTTGCTAAGCTTGGCATATAACTGATGGTCTCTCAATAATTGTAACGCCATCCTCAAATGTTCAGCATGTTCTTCCTCACTCTTGGAATAAATCAGAATGCCATCAATAAACACTACAACCCATTGATCCAGATAGGGTCGGAATACATCGTTCATCAACTGCATGAAAGCTGCAGGTGCATTCGTTAGTCCAAAAGGCATTACAATAAATTCAAAGTGCCCATACCTGCTACGAAAAGCTATCTTATAAATATCCTCATCCTTAATCCGCAACTGATGATAGCCTGATCGAAGATCAATCTTAAAGAAATACTGAGCTCCTGCTATCTGATCAAATAACTCATCAATCCTCGGCAATGGATATTTATTTTTTATAGTCAACTGGTTCAGTTGCCGATAATCAATACACAACCTCATCGAGCCATCCTTCTTCCTTACAAATAACACTAGAGCCCCCCACGGGGATGTACTTGGACGAATAAACCCCTTCTCAAGTAATTCCATTAACTGCTGCTTAAGTTCCCTCAGCTCCGCAGGAGACATATGATAAGGAGCTTTAGAAACAGGAGTAGCGCCAGGAATTAGATCAATAGAAAACACAACTTCCCTCTCTGGTGGAAGACCTGGAAATTCCTCAGGAAAAATATCCGGAAAATCTCGGACAACAGGAATGTTCTTAATCTCGATCTTCTTCTCAGGGGTCACATAAACAAAGGCTAAAAATGCCTGACATCCTCTCCTCATCAACTTATCGGCTCGGATGGTCGAGATAAGTGGCACAGATCTATGGTGCCTAACCCCTATAAAAGAAAGTCCAAGGTGTCTAGAAAAAGACACAGAGCTGGAACTACAATGGACATTGGCCTCATGCTTAGCCAACCAATCTGCTCCTAGAATTACATCATAATCTTTCATATCCATGCATACTAAATCAGCCGACAAATTATGTTCATTAACCATAATCTTGCTAGAAGGGTAAAAGTACTTAATCGCTGATCTAGAGCCAATAGGAGTTGATATTTCTAAGGGAGAATTCATAAAAACCGGCTTTACAGCTAATGCCTTAGCAAAACTCCGAGAAACAAAAGAATGAGTAGCACTGGTATCGAAAGGAACAAAAGCTGGCTTTCCATGAACAATGAGAGTACCTTCCACAAGTCCACCCTCCTCGGTGGTGCCTGCGTCCTCCTCTTGTAGGGCATGGAGCTTGCCCTGCTTTTTCTTGCCGCCTTGAGGTTTAGTCGGGGTAGCCTGCTCGGATAAGAGATGACACTCTGGAATGCGGTGATCCCTACTCCCGCAACGCAAACAGGCACCCAGCTTGTGCCAGCACTCTTCCATCTTGTGACCGGGGCGGTCACAATACTTGTATACGCCCATAAATGGAACAATCGGGCCAAGCTTCTTCTCTTCATTCTTTGGCATTTTCCCCTTCCATGAACCAGACCCGCCATTGGGCCTCTTCTTGCTATTCCCGGGTTTAGCACTCCCGGAACCAGTAGGTTGCTCCTTTTTAACATTCTTCCCACGGATTTTCTCCGTCATTTCCAAGGTATCTTCTAAAACTTGGGCTTTTCTTACCATCTCTGCATAGGTCTGAATCTCCATCGGTGCCAACTGGTTAATATAATGCAACTTCAGCCCATTTAGGAAACATTTCGCCTTCATCTTCTCTGTGAAAATCAAATGAGTAGCATAACGAGAGAGTCTAGAAAATTGAGCTTCATATTCCGCCACATATAAACTCCGCTGCTTCAGAGTAGCAAACTCGGCGGCTTTCTTCTCTTGGATTCTGTCGAAAAAGTACTTGCTATTGAAGAATTCTTCAAATTCCTTCCACGAAATTTATCTGTCACCGAGGGTCGCCTTTACTCACTCCCACCAAGTCCTTGCATCCCGTTCCAACTGGAAGGTTGTTAAAAGCACACGCTCCTAGTCGCTGCATTGCATAACTTCAAAAATTCTCTCCATCTCCTTAAGCCAGTGTTCGGCTTCATCGGGATCAGTTGAACCTCCAAAACGTGGGGGATTCATCCCACAAAAATTCCTGTGTAGATCACCAGCACCATGATTCGCCGCTCCACCTTGGGCCACTTGTTGTAAAGCCCGCGTAAGTCCTTGGACCGTCTGCTGCATGTATCGCCATTGCGCAAGCTCAGCTGCCATCAAAACGTCCTGCACGAAAATAATTTATCTTAAGTTCATTTAGGAGAAAGAGTTTAGAGTTGATTATTAACTCAACCCAAGTCTCTACCGAAATTCTCACTAGGTTTGGTCCTTTGACTCATAACAAGGGTATAGGTTCTACGACAAACACTTAGAATCCTAGAACTTAAATAACCTAGGAATATTAGAAACCTAGGCTCTGATACCACCTAATTGTCACGCCCCGATGCGGAATATCGGGACTGGCAGTAGAGACAAGTAATAATAATAATAATAATATTGATGCGGGACGGACACGGGGACCGACTCTAAGTGATATGGATCTCGGACTCTAGATGCAGATACGACCAGCAACATACAAGTTTGAGAGATACTTAGGCCCGACACTACGAGTTCCTATGGGCTATACGTCGCTAACAGAAACGCAAGCTCACTCGTCGTCCCACGCGACAGAAACGCGGATCATGCACGGTTGAAGAACCGGTAGAGTTAAGGGTAGTCGACTCACTTCCGTGCTCGGATCTAGCCACGGGACGGGTGACTCTCACACTTACAACGGTGACATGGACTCACGGGCTAGTACCTATTGCACTTGACAGTGGCATATGACAGTATACTAGATAAGCAAGTAAATGCCAAGAAGGTGAGACCGTTACCTCCACGCTCCCGGCGTGGGGAAGACAACCCCGGCCAATCATGGACTCCCGGTTAATAAATTTTACAGTGGTACAAAAATTTGACCCACACCACGCAGGGAGGTAATAAGTCACATGTGGGGCCCGGGAGTCACGACAATCGGGTTGACGGGTAGCATTTTGATGTCGTCCCGGCGGTGCCGACTCCGCGTTTTAGTGCTGTCCGGACGGCGCGATCTACGGGTCCGTGGGGCCCACAGACCACTCCAACCTCTGGCTCTGGTGGGGTGGGGCCCGCTGTGATGGGGACCCCCGGTGGCGCGCCTCCCTGGACAGCGGTCGGCCGGAAACACCGGTCGGAGGCCGTTCGGCTCCGATCTCCAAGCGGGGAAGTTTCTGCCAACGGATTTTGGCTTCTATTTTTCAGCGCGCGGTCCGGCGAGATCGGCCGCTGCGATCAATCCCGATGTCGGATCGAAGCTCAGGAGGTACCGTTGGAAATCTCTCTCGAAGTCCTTCAATATAGGACTAAAGAGATGAACTGGATCTGTACGGATCTGGCATTAAACTATTTTTGAAGTTTCTGTTGCACAGTACCCGAACTCTCAGAACAGCAGGGCAGTTTCCTGAGAACTACCTTTGACCGCAGGGTAGACTTCCTATTCAGGCTTCGACCTCTTCATGACAGTTGTGGAGGTGAACGATAGAAAAACGGCAATAATTTTTGTGAAAGGATTGGTGGAGGCTCCGATTTGTTAGGGGTTTTACACTAACTGGTGGTCAGATCTGGACACTGGCTGACAGAACTGTATATGGATTTGAAGATGATTTTTAGAAAATAGGTGGAGGCCTTTAGAAATTCCACGAAACATTGGGGATGAAGAGGAAGGTGGACAGAACTCCCATTAAATTTGGGAGCTCCTGGAAAAATCAAGAAGTGGTCCGAAGATTGGAAACTCAGGGCGGGTGGAAATGAAAGCTGAAAATAGACAGATCTGGAAGAGATGAAGAATGAAAATGAAAAATTACCAAACGAGCTCTGGAGGCCAAACCGATTTTTCGGAGAGGTGGTGGGAACCTCTGGAACACCCCCTGAAAATCCCAGCTGAAGAAGACATCGAGGTAGAGAGCAGAAATTCGTGGAAGGCACCTCTGTCCTGGATGGACAGAACACCGGCGGCAACCGTGGTGGTGCGATGGCGGCACATGGCGGCGGCGGCGATCACCGGAGCTGATAGGGAGGCTTCACACCTCAAGAACACAGCCTTCCCAGCTACCAAAGGGGGAGAGAGGAGAGAGAGGAGGGGGCGGCCCTTGTTGCTCCAAGAGATTTCTCAAAAATTATATTCATTAATTCTAATCAAATGGAAATACAAGAGTTTTATATGAAATGCCAAAAGACTCAAACTACCCCTAGATCTAGGATTTGGGGGAATAAAAAAAGGTGTAGAACTAATTAGTTCTACACACATTTTACAAAAATTAAAATGGGTGATAGCGAGAGGGGGGCCCCCCCTTGACTAGGTGGACAAAGTTGGTGGCCAACCTTGACAATTTAAGCCACTTGTCCCCCACTTGGCCCACTCTTCTAGAAGCCCACAATTGGAAGGTTGACTGACCACACATGGGCCCTAGGAGTGAGGTGGATCAATGGGAGGAGGGATGGGGGGCCCGTGGTACCCGGGTGGTCCCATTTTGCACATAAACTCTTATTACAATACGAATTACAAACCAAATAAAGACAAATAAAAACACATTACACACAAATATGTCCCAGTAAATGTGATAAATGCCGAGACTCAAGGGGGAGTCTCCAGACTGTCTCCGAGCCAAATGGAAGCCACTAACGCTCGGGTGGTGCTCCGCGTACGGTATCGGTGGCTCGGCGGCTCGTGCCGCTCGTGTGCTCTGGTGTCCGCAGCAATTCTCCCCGGGTGGGAGAAACTCGACCCTGTTGAGTAAGGGTCTGCATCACTGTGGTACCGCTCCAGTAGGTCCGGATCAATCCGCTGTAACTCTCCATGGGTGATCCACGTATCTTCGGTGGCGGGTCGTCCTCTCCATCGCACTAGGTATCGCGGGTAGGATCCACTCCTGGTGACTGTCACCTGCTCATCTAGTATATGATCTATATGCTCTCGCTGCCGTGGAAAAGGGGCTGGAGGTGGACACTCAGGTGTGGGATCACTCTCAATGGGAGGGGATGGCTCGAAAGGCTCACTAGGGATCACCGTTGGGTCCCTATATGCAACTAGATCCGACACATTAAAAGTAGAGCTTATACCATATTCCTTGGGCAGGTCCACAACATACACATTGGATCCAACACATTTCAACACTCTAAATAGACCGGCTCTGCGAGCTTGCAGTTTCTTAACGGTTCCAAAGGGAAACCGTTCAGGTCTTACCCTGATCATGACATATTCGCCCTCTTGGAACTCTCGGTGGTGTCGATGGGCATCGGCTAGCTCCTTATACCGTGCATTGCTGGCCTCAATGTGACGATGGATGTCGTCATGCAGACTCCTAACATGCCTAGCAAACGACTCGACAGACTCTGACACTCGAGTATGGATAGGCATGGGGACAAGATCCACTGGCTTCCTAGGCCTACGACCTGTGACAATCTCGAATGGACTCATGCGGGTAGACATATTAACTGAATCATTATATGCAAATTCTACCATGCGTAGAATGAGATCCCAATCCCCTATGCGGTCCCTGACAAGACACCTCAAAAGGTCTCCCAGACTCCTATTGACCACGTCAGTCTCACCATCTATCTGGGGATAATATGAAGTGGAAAACTTGAGGTGAGTATCCATCACGTGCCATAGTGTCTTCGAAAAATAGCTAGTGAATCTAACGTCACGGTCAGACACTATAGTATGAGGCAACCAGAACTTGCACACCACCTGAGCAAGAAAAAGGCGGGCTACCCTCGAAGCATCCGAAGTCTTCGAGCAAGGAATGAATAGGGCCATCTTCAAGAATCGGTCAACCACCACATAGACTGAATCATGCTTCCTGGAGGTACGTGGCAATCCCAAGACAAAATCCATGCTAACATCCTGTCACGGGGCATCAGGCACGGGGAGAGGCGTATAAGGGCCCGAGCTTTGCTTCTTCATCTTGGCCGTAGCACATGTACGACACTGAGCCACAATGTGAGCAACATCACGCTTCAAGCTCGGCCAATAAAATCTATGCTCAACTGCCTCAATAGTCTTGTTCCGACCAAAGTGGCCGGCTAGACCTCCCGCATGTAGCTCCCAGACTAAGAAGTCCCGAACCGAAGTTCGGGGAACACAAAGCCTGCCACCTCGAAAGAGGTAACCCTCCTGAAGCACATAATCATCAAGGTCTCTCGAGGGTTCGGCCTGGAGAGTGGTATAAATCTGACCAAAGTCAGGACAGTCAACATAGGCCTCTCTCATCTTCTCTAACCCTATGACTTCGACACTCATGGTGGTAAGCAAGCACGCTCGCCGACTCAAGGCATCGGCCACCTTATTCTCCACTCCAGCCTTATGTTTAAGCACAATGGTGAACTGCTGGAGATACTCAACCCAACGACTGTGATGCGAATTAAGCTTCTTTTGGGAATGGAGGTACCTCAAAGCCTCATGATCGAAGTATAAGACAAACTCCTGATGTAAAAGGTAGTGCCTCCAATGCCTAAGAGCCTGAACAACTGCGTAGAATTCCTTATCATACGTGGAGTATCGCAGTTTTGTGTCGTTTAACTTCTCGCTGAAATATGCGACTGGGTGGGACTCCTGACTCAACACTCCTCCTATCCCAACACCCGACGCATCACAAGAGACCTCAAACACCTTTGAGAAATTAGGCAATCGAAGGATAGGTGTCTGGGTCATGCGCTCCTTGATGTCCTGGAAGGCGGCAACTGCAGCCTTTGTCCATACAAAGGTGCCCTTCTGGATACAATCCGTGATCGGGGTAGTGACGGAGCTAAATCCACGGATGAAGCGACGATAGAACGTCGCAAGGCCATGAAAGCTGCGGACATCATGAACCGTACGGGGTTCTGGCCACTCAACAATGGCCCGGACCTTCCCCGGATCGGCGGAGACCCCAGTACTAGACACAATAAAACCCAAGAAGGTAAGCTGGGGTGTCATGAAGGCACACTTCTGTGGGTTTGCATACAACTGCTCTCGCCTGAGGAGAAGATAGACTTGCCGAAGGTGGTCTAAGTGGTCCCCCGTGGTGCGACTATAGATAATGATATCATCAAAATACACAACCACAAAGACTCCAATAAACGGTCGAAGGACCTGAGTCATGAGTCGCATGAATGTGCTAGGGGCATTGGTCAACCCAAAAGGCATGACCAACCACTCATATAGACCATCCTTGGTCTTGAATGCGGTCTTCCACTCATCACCTGGCCTAATCCTCACCTGATGGTAGCCACTCATAAGATCAATCTTTGAGAAGATAGTGGCACCAGCCATTATGTCAAGCATGTCATCCAGGCGGGGAATAGGGAACCTGTACTTCATGGTGATTTTGTTGATGGCACGGCTATCAATGCACATTCTCCACGTGCCATCCTTCTTCGGGGCGAGTAATGTGGGTACAGCACATGGGCTCATGTTGTCCCGAACAGATCCTCTCTGCATCAACTCATGGACCTACCGTTTTAGCTCGGCATGTTCCGTGGGACTCATGCGATATTGTGGAAGGTTGGGCAATGAAGAGCCCGGCATAAGGTCAATGGCATGCTGAATATCCCGCATAGGGGGGAGTCCCTCGGGAAGCTCATCGAGAAAGATATTAGCAAACTCCTGCATAATGGGAATGACATCGGGTGGGAGTTCACCCTCGGAGTCTCTCTCTACCTCTCGGACCGCAATAGCAAACACGGGGCAGCCCCGACTAGCCTCCCGCTCCATTTCCTGGGAGCTAATCAACATCAATCTCCTAGTCGAGGGCTCACCTGGGCCAGATGTAATGATCATAGCCCGAGCTGGGGACGGGGTACTGGGCTCGGGAATGGAAGGCTCCGGAGCACTAGGGCCAGTAGGACCCCTAACTGATCGGCTCTTGGGCTGATGAGGTTGGAGAGTAATCCGTTGGCCATCATGGTCGAAGGTACAGGTGTTCGACCGGCCATGGAGTGTGGCATCCTGATCAAATAACCATGGCCTACCCAGAATAATATTGCCCACCTCCATGGGTAGGACATCACACCATACATCGTCACGGTAGGCATAGAACTGCAGTGGGACCAAGCACCGCAGCCTGATCGGAATGGAAGTGGAATCCACCCACGATACACGATAGGGGCTAGGGTGATCCATGGGTGTAAGACCAAGACGGGAGACAGCACCCGTGGAGATTGCATTGATGCAACTCCCACTATTGATGATCACTTTACACACTTGCTTTCCCAGCCTACAGAAGGTATGAAAAATAGTGGTCCGACGCCAGTCATCACTGGCCTGTGGCTGGGTGAGAATACACCTGACGACCCCCACGTGGGCATCATCGGTATGCGGGGCATCTAGGCCATCACCTTCAATCTCATAGTATTCATCAGCTAGCTCCTGATCTGCTTCATAGGTGACTAACTCGAGGCCCGCAGGGGTGGTATCCTCGGCCTTTGTGTCCCCAATGGTAAGAGATGGGCGGGTGGGACACTAGTTGGCAAAATGGACAAACCCATTGCAGCGGTAACACTGCTGCCATGATCCACATGGCTTCCCAATCATGGGTCCTTTCCCCTTATCCTCCCGATAGATAGGAGGCGTAGGCAACAAAGGACGTGCAGGAGGTGCGGGTGCCGGTGGACGGGCTGTGGGTGCCATAAGATGCTGGGGACGAGAAAGGTCCCTCGGGGGTGGAGGGTGAGGCCTAGGAGCAAAGGGCTCGGGGCGAGCGGGCTACTGAGGTCGAGCCATGGGGGCCCTCGGATACGTGCCAGATGAGCCACGGGGCTCGACACTACGCAGGGGAAAGGAGTCCAACCGATGGGGAGACTCAAACTCGGCCTCGAATTGCTCCAATTCGAGAGCAACCTGATATGCCTGCTCCAAAGTGGTCACATTGCGGTGAAAGAGTTCATACTGATAGTTGGGCCACAGACCCCTTCGAAAGCGGGATATAGTCATGGTGCACTCCTCCGTAACTCCACACCGTAAGTAATACTCATCAAACTCAGCAATGTACTCCGTCACGGATCAGTTTCCTTGGGAGATGCTTTGCCATTTGTCTATGAGACGTTGGTGATATGAGGTTGGAAGATATTTCTCCCTCAGCTTTGTTTTCATGTCATCCCAAGTACCGATTTGGGGTTGACGTCGCTGGTTGAGGCTCTCCACATTGGTCCAATAAGTTTGGGCCTGCCCTTGCAGCTTCATCTTCACGTATCGGACTCTTCGGTGGTCCGTCATCTCAAACCACTCGAAGTACCGGTCCATGCCGGCCTCCCAATCTAAATACACCCTAGGGTCCAAGGACCCGCTAAAAGTGGGAGGGTCCGTACGCACGCCCCTAAGAATGCGGTCGTCATCATCGTCATCATGATTCCGTTGTTGATTCCGACGATCGTGACCCCCTTGTTCATTGTCAGATGCATAGTCATCCACCACATGCACCTGTTGTCCCCCAACATTTTCTGCTCGAACTCTTGGCAAAGCAGGTTGCTGAGCCGACTCTTGTTGACCATTGGTCGGCACGGGTTGCGCCGCCGCTGGGGCCCTCTCGAGGATGGCAATCCTCCCTACAAGTCCCTGGATGGACTGGTCCGAAGATTCGGTCCGATCCTCGAGGGCTTTCATTCTCCATTCTAGACGCGTTCCTACGCCATCTAGACGCGTACTAAGGCTATCCATACGCGTGTCAAGACGTTCCATAATGGCTCGGAACATCTCGGCCACCGAGGACTCATCGGAGCTACGGGCCCGGGAATCCGCCATAGGTGGTGGTGGCGAGTATTGGGTACCTCGACGGGTGGGCATGCAAAGACACACGAACTAGGAGACACAAACTGATGCAAACACCGACTAATGCACCTATACCTAAACCAACATCCGGTACGCGGCGGAGTTAATCGATCCAAAGATCACTCCCACAAGTGTGCGGCCTTCCCGATAGGCATAGCCTAACGTTCGGGCAACACCTTTTAAGATACTAGATTATCGGGATGAAATGTAAATTTAAAACACTTTTTTTTGTTTTGAAAATAATGATGATCCTAGACTCGACTTAGACTATGCAAGACTTATGCAACGACTACCCTAGACTCGACTCGCTCTGATACCAAACTGATGCGAGACGGACACGGGGACCGACTCTAAGTGATATGGACCACGGACTCTAGATGCGGATGCGACCAGCAACATACAAGTTTGAGAGACACTTAGGCCCGACTCTACGAGTTCATATGGGCTATACGTCGCTAACAGAAACGCAAGCTCACTCGTCGTCACACGCGAGGGAAACGCGGATCGTGCGCGGTTGAAGAACCGGCAGAGTTAAGGGTAGTCGACTCACTTCCGTGCTCGGATCGAGCCATAGGATGGGTCACGCTCACACTTACAGCGGTGACATGGACTCACGGGCTAGTACCTATCGCACTCGGCAGCGACATATGACCGTATACTAGCTAAGCAAGTAAATGCCAAGAAGGTGAGACCGTTACCTCCACGCTCCCGGCGTAGGGAAGATAACCCCGGCCAATCACGGACTCCCGGTTAACAAATTTTACAGTGGTATAAAAATTTTACCCACTCCACGCAGGGAGGTAATAGGTCACATGTGGGGCCCGGGAGACACGACAATCGGGTTGACGGGCAGCATTTTGATGTCATCCCGGCGGTGCCGACTCCGCGTTTTAGTGCTGTCTGGACGGCGCGATCTACGGGTCCGTGGGGCCCACGGACCACTCCAACCTCCGGCTCTGGTGGGGTGGGGCCCGCTGTGATGGGGACCCCTGGTAGCGTGCCTCCCTGGATGGTGGTCGGCCGAAAACACCGGTCGGAGGCCGTTCGGCTCCGATCTCCAAGCGGGGAAGTTGCTGCCCACGGATTTTGGCTTCTGTTTTTCAGTGCGCGGTCCGACAAGATCGGCCGCAGTGATCAATCCTGATGTCGGATCGAAGCTCAGGAGGTACCGTTGGAAAGCTCTCTTGATGTTCTTCATTCTAGGACCAAAGAGATGAATTGGATCTGCACGGATCCGGCATTAAACTATTTTTGAAGTTTCTATTACATAGTATCTGAACTCTCAGAACAGCAGGGCAGTTTCCTGAGAACTACCTTTGACCGCAGGGTAGACTTCCTATTCAGGCTTCGACCTCTTCATGACAGTTGTGGAGGTGAACGATAGAAAAACGGCAATAATTTTTGTGAAAGGATTGGTGGAGGCTACGATTTGTTAGGGGTTTTACACTGACTTGTGGTCGGATCTAGACACTGGCTGACAGAAAGGTAGATGGATCTGAAGATGATTTTTAGAAAAAAGGTGGAGCCCTTTAGAAATTCCACAAAAAATTGAGGATGGAGAGGAAGGTAGACAAAACCCCTATTAAATTTGGGAGCTCCTGGAAAAATCAAGAAGTGGTCTGAAGATTGGAAACTCAGGGCGGGTGGAAATCAAAGCTGAAAATAGACAGATCTGGAAAGAGATGAAGAACGAAAATGGAAAATTATCAAACGATCCATGGAGGCCAAACCGATTTTTGTGAGAGGTGGTGGGAACCTATGGAACACCCCCTAAAAATCCCAGATCAAGAAGACGTCGGGGTGGAGAGCAGAAATTCGTGGAAGGCACCACTATCCTGGATGGACAGAACACCGACGGCAACCGTGGTGGTGCGATGGCGGCACGTGGCGGTGGCGGCCATCACCGGAACTGATAGGGAGGCTTCACACCTCAAGAACACAGCCTTCCCAGCTGCCAAAGGGGGAGAGAGGAGAGAGAGGAGGGGGCGGCCCTTGCTGCTCCAAGAGATTTCTCAAAAATTGTATTCATTAATTCTAATCAAATGGAAATACAAGAGTTTTATATGAAATACCAAAAGACTCAAATACCCCTAGATCTAGGATTTTGGGAATAAAAAAAGGAGTAGAACTAATTAGTTCTACACACATTTTACAAAAATTAAAATGGGTGATAGTGAGAGGGGGGGCGCCCCCTTGACTAGGTGGACAAAGTTGGTGGCCAACCTTGACAATTTAAGCCACGTGTCCCCCACTTGGCCCACTCTTCTAGAAGCCCACCATTGGAAGGTTGACTGACCCCACATGGGCCCTAGGAGTGAGGTGGATCAATGGGAGGAGGGATGGGGGGCCCGTGGGACTCGGGTGGTCCCATTTTGCACATAAACCCTTATTACAATACAAATTACAAACCAAATAAAGATAAATAAAAACACATTACACACAAATAAGTCCCAATAAATGTGATAAATGCCGAGACTCAAGGGGGAGTCTCCAGACTGTCTCCGAGCCAGATGGAAGCCGCTGACGCTCGGGTGGTGCTCCGCGTACGGTATCGGTGGCTCGGTGGCTCGTGCCGCTCGTGTGCTCTGGTGTCCCCACCAAATATGTTGATTTCTAGACATGATATGTTAAAGCTAAAAGATCGCACATCCACAAATAGAAACTGCTCCATTCATTAAATAGCACATAACCAAACCATGTTCCAAACTACCATGATCTCACTTAACATAATCTTGACAACATCCACTTAACACTATTACATTGGCTAACTTCAAATTACAACTCTTCCAAAATACTCTTAAATACAAATAAAACTCCATAACTAGAACTAGTTTCACAGGCTTCTATCAGGTTCACTCCACAGTCGTCACGCTTGCCCGTTCCCATCAGATTACGAGTCCTCACCTGAGCCACCTGAAAAGGGGGAAAAACTAAGTGAGTGAACGCTCAGTAGGTAATAACAGGCAAGTTTAAGTAATTAACAAATTAAATTGCATGTTTGAGCGCGTAAATAAAGAACGAAAGGAAATAACTATGCAACAAAATAATGAAAGGAAGGCAAGGACAAGATATAACCGAGAATTTGGCCAACAAGCAAGATTTAACCAAGTCAAGAGAAATTCAAGTAAGAGATTATTGTCTTAGACATCACGCTAGTCATGCACTCGGTACAATGTACTTTTCGGGCGCTCCTCCCAGGACCAGACCGGGCCCTTAAGATGTGTTGGCATTGATTTGTTGGATCCAAGATCCCAAGTTATGTCTAGACATTAATCAAGTTAGATGGCCAATACTCTAAGATATGGAACTTACCAAAGTTTCAAGGGTAAGTTGAAGTAGACATCATGTCTGGAAAGTTCAAGTTATCAAGAACCAATCAGGTCCTTGGATTCAACACGGAAAACCACAAAAATCACTTCTGGATGATAAGCGGTCAGAACAGGGCCGCTCAAGCAATACACGGTCTAGAGTGGACCGTTCAGGATAGAGATGGGCTTAGGACTAGCCACACCGAAGTCAAGGATACATGGTCCATGTAGGGCCGCTCGAGCAATTGGATGATTGAAAATGGGCCGCTCAAGACTAGTAGAGCTGGAAGCCCAAGAACAAGATAAACAGTCCTTACATGGCCGTCCAACAGACAGATGGTCCAACAAGATCCGCGGTATTACATGGGTGGTTCCAGTAGGTCCGTTCAACTTAATCAACTAGAAGTCTACCCAAACGGGCACCGGGCTGCCATAAGTGGGGCAGAACTGAACCAGAGTCCATCCCACTCTCCCCCGGTCAACCTAGGGCTTATTGGGTCGATCCAAACACAATTTGGTCGAAGATAGATCAAGGTTAATCGACCAATGTAAGTGGCACTTGGCCAGGGATGTACTGTTCGTTATGGGCTGCCCAATAGGATGAACGGTCCCTTTCGGGCCGCGTAATTCTCAGGGGGTCCAAGTCGAGCTGTGACTTACAATACGATAGTTCAATCGATTCGATCACGTACACAGGTTCAGGTCTTGATGGTACAACCTGCCGGTGTCCTAGTGGGAATCCCAGGCTCGCGGGGGCTTACGGAGGTCCCGTAATGAAGGTCCTAGTCCGACGAAAGGAATATCTGGCGGAGAGTCCCAAACATTACAAGGAAATAGGGCTAATAAAACATTGTAAACCAGTGAGACGGTCAGTCAATCCTACCGGAGTAGAACGACTATCATACAACCTTAATAACATTTTCAATTTAATAATGAGTCATGATTAATATTAACATTAAAAAGGAAGGTGATCTAAGGTCAAGATGAATAAATTAGTAAGATTTTTAATCATTTAATGTTATAATTTTCCAGGGGTTTTTACGCATGTGGCTAACTTTCATTTAACCACTAATCTACTATCATAAATCATGTGAAAAAGATAACTTAATAAATTCTGTAAAGATGGACTGTCCAGTAGGGACCTTTCATCCTCCCCGGCGGTCGCACGATAGGCCGTTTATCCCCCTCAGGTCAGAAGTCCTTCTGGGGATGAGCGGTCTGTATTGAGCCGCTAGAAGAGACGAACGGTCAATAACTGGCCGCCTGACATAACGGCGTTCTAGGTCATGCCGCGCTTCCCAGAAACATAACACGAATCAAAACACATAAATGGTCCGTAGTGTGCCGCCTAACCACGTTGGGCGGTCTCTCGTGAGGCCACGCAAGTGAAAAAAAACAATCAAGCCCCTTTTGCCCTGCCCGCCTCCGGCGAGTTGGCTAGGGTTATAATGATTTGCTAAATACGCATAGTACATAGCATAATAATTAGGGCTTTCGGATTCAAAAGAAAGAGCATGAAAAGTTTTACAGTATAGCATGCTCGATTTAATCTTTAGTGCCTGAAATCTCTACTTAAACAAGATGAAACAAGTATAACCCTAGATATGACATGCTTCTACTAAACCCTAAAATTCTCGCATGATACTAAGCAACTTTTAGGGCTTTTGCATTCAATAGAAAGGGCACTCGATGCTGGTTCTAATCATATATAATAATTAAGGTTTGGCTTTCTATAACCTACCTTAAACGGAGGAAGAAAGAAGAAGAAGGGATGACGACAGGCTAAGAACAACCCGCTGGTGATCGCCGGAATCCACCCTCGTCCACGATCCTCGTCGGCCGCCACAGCACCCAAACAAAAATAGGGTTCCTGAGGGTCATTTTTATAGGTCACACAAGGTCTAGAGTTTTCTATTCGAGGAGATAGAGTCCAATCAAGTTGGACGTGCGCGAACCGCGCGGATAGGGTTAGCCACCACCTTCTCATCCAAAATTCACTTTCTAGGGTTAGGGTTTCGGGGAGAACTAAGAGGGGAAACGATCCTCTCATCCTAGCCTTCCATTAGGATCCGGTCTCAGCCTAAATGATCGGGTATTGGGCTCAAATTTCGCGTTTTGAGGTCTAATTAGATTAAGTGTGGATTTGGGCCTTAATCAGTTGATTTGGCCTAATTACGGATTTTATTTGGGTCAGTCAAAGAAGACACTATTATCAAACATTTTATCCTCTACAAGATTCTAAATTTTCCAGATTTTTATAAAATAGTTGAAATTTAACTTATTCTATTTATTAAGGATTTTCTAATTAATATCTTAAAAAAATTAGAAATTTTTATTTGTTTAATAAATCAGGATATTACACCAGCGGTCGTGCAGGGCATAAAGCAGAGCTGTGTCGAACCGACACACCTCAATACTCAGGAATGGGGCGAGCCCCATGGCAGCCAGCCGCTCCCGCTGGAAGTCCGACAGTGCTAAATACACTACGCAGACCTGCAGCCACGAGGTGCGGGTCCTGTGTTTTCCCTGCATGCATTCATTCATTTTGTGCATTTAATAATAGGTTCAAACTATTTTATCCAACAAATAAATGAAAGCAATAAAGGTTGCATTTCTGTCATAAGGGCGGCTCCCTATGGACCACTCTTCCTGATACACAGTCCTAAATGGGCCGCATGAGTTCTGAGTCCCCAAGGGTTTGAACGGCCAATGGAATTTCGTTCTTGTGTTATGCGGTGGATTCCCAACCGTTCACCTTCATGTTTAGCCCTATCCTTCCTAGGTGTTAGACGGCCAATGCTAGGCCGCACGGGGTTGTAGACGGTCTGATATGGGCCGCATGGGTTCTGAGTCCCCAAAGTTCGGACGGCCCGTTATGGCCCGTTCTTGTGTTGTGCGATGGACTTTCCACCGCTCATCCTTTTGTTTGACTCTCTCGTCTCCTGGTTTTGAATGGCCACCCCTGGGCCGCGTTTGTTTTGGGCGGTTCTATGTGGGCCGCATGTTTTTGGTTGTGCGGTTTTCTGAGAACCGCTCATCTGTCATATTCCCCGATGACGGTTATGGCTTCCCCACCGGCGGGAGCACCCCCATGGCCCCCAAAGTGGTTCCTACGCAATCTAATCCCCATAATCCCCTAAAAAAGAAACTAACGTGCAGTGATTAAAAATTAAAATGGGTGAGGTTTTGGGGCATACCTCGCGGTCCCGTGAGGTTTTCCCCTTCGCCGCCGTGGGCACCGCCGCCGGTTCACCAGCGAGTTCTTCAGCCATCGCCTCTCCTTCCTCCGCCATAGCGGCCGGGGGTGCGTCCTCCTCTTCGGCGATGGGTGGCGGTGGGGCTCCTCCTTCGATGGCGGTCGGCACCGCCCTCTCTTCTTCCACGGCCGTCGGTGGCGGCGTCTCCTCGCCGGTCACCCGATCACGGGCGGCTTGGTGCTTCGTCCGCATGCTTGAGGGTGTGAGGGAGAGAATGAGAGAGTGTGAGATTGAGAGAGGGGGAGGTGAGGGTGCTTTGGTTCCCTTCATCCTCCCTCTCCCACCGGCGGTTATGGTGGGGAGGAGGGAGATGAAGGGGTTTTTTTTGTTTCAAAACCCCAGGAGTTATACGGTCTAACGGTAGACCGTTCACCATTTGCGCGGTTGATACTTGGCCGTTCTTCTCTAACGGTATAATGCCTAAGCCCAATCCAAATTCCGTGTTTTTAGACGGCTAATACCTAGCCGTTCTTCACTTTGGGCGGTTTATATTTGACCGTTCATGAGCTAGAGAAAATGGTTTCCCGCACTTTGTGCTCAATTGATAAATGTGGTTATTTGATGATATCCTTGCAAATCTTGCTATTGACATTTCTTGCAGCATCACCTTTTCACTTGCCGTTTCGCCTGCAAAGACAGGTTAGGTATGGCTTTCTATCCCTACATCCCTTATTGCATTACTATATGGTACTATGTTATATTACCTCGAGAACCAGTTGGTTGCTCGGGTGCTCTAGGATCTGATGTTCCCCTTTAACAAAAATAATGATGATCCAAGGTCACGTGTTTAACCTCCGGATAGGTCGTTAGGTTGGGAAAGCCTGGGGAGGATGGTTCTATCCTACACACAGTGGTTGCGGATAGTGTCTTGACTATTATTCTCCCAGCCTAGTAATATTATTCCCGAGTATTTTCTATTTAAATCTTTCTTTGCATTTGTTTTAATGATTTATTTATTTTAGCCCAGCATGCATCATACGCATCTTTTGAGCATTCATGACCTATGGTTTGCCTGCAAAATGTCCCATCAGGGATGGATGGCTGTGCGTTCAGTGTTCGAGTAAGAGGAATAAATTTCACTCTGAATTGCAAGGTTCTCTCTAGTTTGTTCACTTGGTTTGGTTGATTAAGAGGTCCCCCGTTTGGAGTTTTAGTCTGTTTCTTCATTTTTCACTGCTTATTCCGGTCTCCTCATTGGTCCTAGGGATTGTGTCCCCCGTGAGGTTGATTGTGTGTTTCCTTTTAGTTCGTTAGTCCCTCCAGGCTGGTGTCACTTTTGGTCTAATCGTTCCTCGTGAATGGTTCGGAGTTTCCGGAAGATTCCTATCGCTCGTTGGCAAAATGGGTGTCTTGTGCCTTAACGCCCGCTTTTCAGTCCACTCCGTTTTATTTCCGCTTCACCTCCATGTTTCATGTCACTTTCGCTTCACCCCCACTCGCTGCCCTACAAAGCGGACGTTAAGAAGGGGCATCTGTTGACACCCAATTTTTACCGATAAGTTGAGTCATTCCTCTTACTCCCATTTATTGATGCCTCGAGTTATCTGTTACTCGTTGGGTTATTTTTAGGCAACATCTCTGGGCTTACTTTATGGGTAGCCTCCCTCCTTGGCTAGGTCTCCTTCAATTCAGGGTTTAATGGGCCTTGATTTTGGTTAATTAAGCATTTTTGTGAAATTCAAGTATACCGAAACATGTACGGTTCATCCCCAGGCGCACAACCATTTGAGCGGTCGCTTTTGGGCTGTCAATATATTTGTGCGATGCTTTTGTTGATTTTCTGAATTTCCACCGACACGCTTTCATACGGTCCCATGTTAGCCGTTCAACCTGATTGGGGGGCTAATAGTAGCCGTTCTACCTCCGGAGTCCTGAAGCTCGGTTGGTTCTCAGATAATTATCCAATTATCTATTTATCACCGACAAAGCACAAACGGTTGGTCCTCTGCCGCATTTATTCACGGGCGGTCTTCAATTAGCCGTGCATCTATCAGAGTCCAACGGCGAGATTCTCGGTTGGTTTAATGGATAAATTGATTGATATTTGGTTTGTATTTAAATTCCCACTAACAATGATAAACGGTTTATATATAGCCGCTCAACCTGATGAGTGGTCTATCGTATGACCGTTTAACATCTCGCATCCTAAAGATTTAAGAGGTTTTTCTCTCTCCATGCGTGGATTTATCCCCAACTTTATCCAACCATTTCTCCGCAAATATTGAGTGGATTTTGTTGCCATTTTTTCTGGTTGAAAGATAATTCAATTATCTTCAACTTTTCTTTCATTATCTCGACCTAAAAATGCATAGAAACCCTAATTTCGAGCTAAGACCACAGGTGCTCTATAAATAGACCCTGAGGCCCAGCCTTGAAAAAGGAGGAGATTTTGGTCGACGGTGAAGCCCTGCCGAATGTTTGAGCGACCTAGCATCGGGGAGGGAGGCCTTCTACATCCATACAGGCCTCCGGTTCAGGGAGTAGTTGTTCTTTGAGTCATTAGTACATTTAGTTCCGTCGTTCTCTCTTATTTGCATGCATCACTCTCTCCACGTTTCCTCCACATTTTTCTCATTTTCATACATCATTCACACACCCTCCTATGCTTTTTGATGCCCCCAGAGGTTTAAAAATCCCTAGGTATTCCCCATTTCATTTAGTCATGTTCATTTCCGTCCGTTTAAGCATTTACTACACTTTCTAGTTCTAATTTGGGTTATCCTTTGTGGTCTACACGTGGTTTTGCAGGTCAGCAACACACTAACGCGAGGCCCATCCTTTCCTGCCGGCCGGAAAGGGTGGAGGTTGGACCTTTGCAACTCACGGCGTGGCAGTCTTAGGCGGTTCCCAACTAGCCGTTCACAAAGACGGGCTGTGGCTTCTGGACCGTTCTTCTTCGTCCTGCGGTTGTGTTGGAGCCGTTCATCTGCCAGTCGTTCTCCATCCCGCGTTCCTCTTCAGCCCCTGCAGACGGTCTGTCGTACGGCCGCTCGTCTTTACAGGCGGTTCCTTCTGAGCCGCCCATCTTCGCAGGGCTGGTCATAAGGCGTGTACCTCTCCCTCTTTCCAAGGTATGGCGTGTTCATCACGTTCGGCATCTTGGTGGCGATCACACAGGTTTACACACTTCTATTCCCTCCTGCTTCTAAATCATTTAGCCTCCTCGCTGATTTAGTAGAACGGATATGAGAGATATTTCTTCAATCCATTGAAAGAAGGAAAACATGTCAACAGTGATGTGAACACATTTTGCTTTCACAAATGCATCCATGACATGCATGAAAAATAACCACCCAATTTTTCAAGTTATTTGATCAAGATTAAAACCAAAGCAATCATCAAGATTCAAATCCATATGATCAAATATCTAAGGGCATATTCAAAGCACATCAGTTCAAGTCAACTTCCCTTGAAGGACAAGTCGACTTGCTTTAAACTCCAAAAGGTCCAAATTGAAAATGCCAACAAAAGTTGACTTTCTTTGCATCAAGAATCGAATTTAATCATCATAGGTCATTTCATTGTTACTACAAAACAAGTTCATTAAAGTATGAAACCATTGGTTAGCATTCTTCAATGAACTTACTCAAATACACATACACAAGATTTGTTCCACAAACACACAATATTTGTTATCATCAAAACCAAGGTCAAAAATAATGTGGGAACACAATACCCAACAAATCACATTAAAGAAAATATACCTACCGGCCCTGTATAGAGAGGGGAAAGAGGCCACTAATATAAGGCAACTGCCTTGTCTCGGGAAGCTGCTTCACAAATCAGCCAGCATACATCATCGATCGTCTCGCATCGATCAGCTAAATGAGTGAGATCCGTATGCTGCCGGGGGGAAAGGCAATGAAATAGGCCCAGGCGGTCCATACTCCACCCATCCCCAAACTTGAAAGCTACAAACAGATGTTGTCCCAAGATAGCCTCTACTGTACTATTAATATTCAGACCATGAATATTCATCAAGACAAAAATCCAGGAGGTCTGACAATAATAAGTATCGGTCTAGTCTTCTCTTCTCACAAATACCCAGTACGAGTAATGGTGTAATATCCTGGACCTTTCGGATCCTTTCTTCGTGGGTCCCGGATCTGGTTTTCGGAGTGTCCGGCTCCGTTGTGTCCGAAATTTCATTTCGAACATCTTTCGTGTTCGGATCGGCGCGATCCGGAGTTGTTTCGGAGGCCGGAGGCGTTCCGCGGCTTTTCCGTGTGTGTTTTCCGATTCCCGGTGTGTGTTTCGGCTTTTTCTTCGGAAGCTCGCTGCGGGCGAACCGGGTGGTTCCCCCAGGCACGAGTGGTACCGTTGCGATCGGTGCGTTCCGAGGATTCCGGAAATGTATTTTTCTATTTTTTGGTATTTTTCTAAAAATTCAGATTTTCTATATAATCCCATTTCTTTTCTTTTTTCTTTTTTCCTTTCTTCCTTCTCTTTCTTCTTCTTCTTCCTCCTTCCTTCCCCAACCGTGGCCGCCCTCCTCTCTCTCCCTCTCTCCCGTTCGAGCGCGGCGACCACCGTTTCGGCTGCAGACGGCGGCGGTGCGACGCGGCGAGGACGTGGGTGACGTCGAGACGATCGTGTGGGCGTGCGGCAAGCGTGGGAAGCGTGGGGAGTTCGTGAACCTTCAAGCGTTCTTCGCGATTCACGGGTGATTCGGCGGAGCATTCGCTCCATTGAGGTAGGGTGACGTTCCTTAGCCTCTTGCCATTCGTTTCCGTGATTTGTAGGCCGCGGGGAGGCCGAGAGAGGCTTGTTTGAGCGGATTTGGGGTTTTCCATGATTTGGGGAAAGCTCGCCCGATCTATTGTTTTAGCCCGCTATTTCATGTTTTGATGGCTTAGAAGCATGCTAGGGGTCCTTAGGGGTCATTCCCCTTGTTTTCCCCCTCTCCGGTGGAGGCATGGGGGCGTGGTTGGAGTTTTTGGGCGTTTCCGCCACTTTTCGGGCGCGGACTGAGAACGCGCTATACTCCAGTAGCGCGTTCTTGATGGTCGCGCTGCCCCGATGGGGCGCGTTCATCGGAGAAGATGAACAGTAGGGCGGTTCCGGTCGCGCTATGGGGTCCTAGCGTGATCTACCTTGTCGCGCTAGGGGTTCCTAGCGCGATCGTCCTTGTCGCGCTAGGGGTCCCTAGCGCGACCTGTCTTGTCGCGCTAGGAGGTCCTAGCGCGATCTTCCTGTCGCGCTAGGGGGTCCTAGCGCGTTCTTCCCTGTCACGCTAGGGGTCCCTAGCGTGATCTGTCCTATCGTCTGGTGTTCCTTTTGGGTCATGTGTTTGGCCATGGGCGGTGCGTCTGTTTCTTCTCCGACCGTGGTCACCGTGCGATGGTGCTGGTACGTGGGACGGCGCCCCGTACTTCGTCAGGTTCGGACGTTATTTTCCGTTGTCTTGAGAGTCTACTCCTTCAGTGACCCTTCACTAGTCGTAGCCTACCAGTACGCGTGTGCTGGTCGCACCAGGGAGTGATGTACGGGCCGACCTTTAGAGACGGTTTGTGGACCGGTTACCGTTGGGCCCCACGTCTTGCAGCCAGAGTCCGGCTGAGGGGAAAACCGGTCAGAGGGCCAGACTTAGGACGCGTGGTCTGTATGTGCACACGTGGTTGGGGGCGGTTGGACCCACGTCGACGGGCGTGACCCCAGCAAGTCACTTGTTTGTGGTTACTTGTTCGGTGTCTGCGCCTCGAGTAGGACCTACCACGTCAGGCGGTTCACCTGCGGTGCGGTGTAAGACGTCAGGGGACGCTACCGGTTGTGCTTCTAGTGGGTGGTACTCCTGTCGAGTACGGAGTGTCAGACTGTCAGTCGTGTGTTTCTGACCTTCGAGTTTTGTCGGGTCGACCGTTGAGCTTCGGTTGTCTCACCGTGGCACGTGTGCCGATTTACATGCCGTAGGGTCTTTGTTGTGTAGAGTACAGGGCTTCCCTTTCCGAGGTACTCTTCTACCGCTAGTGTAGTGGTTTCTCGTTTTACGAGGTAGGGTTCGAGTGATGCCTACTGAGTCTTGTTCCGAGACTCATTCCCTACGTATTTTCACCGTGTTTCAGGTGAGGCGCCACCTTCGGGGAGCGCGTCGGGAGTGCAGCGTGGAGCGGGTGCCCAGAGGTAGTGCTAGAGGTCAGAGCCGGGGTATGCCCCGTGTAGCTGTACTTTTCTTCCTTGTCTCTGTACTAGTCATGGACTATTGTTATTGTTGTTAATTTCTATTGTGGACCATGTAAAATGTTAATTTATTTCCTGCTTAATATTATAACTGTTTAATTTCTGCAATTACTTGTGATACTTGTGTAGCTTCCACACCATCCTTATAACCCTTCCGAGTCTTCGGACTCGTGGGTGGCGGTGCGAGTCTCGGGTTATCGGGCCTTCTCGGTAATCGGATTCTCGGGTCATTACAAATGGTGGTCCACCTCCGATCGCTAGGGGATAGCAGAGGGTATTGGCTCCTTCGCGGGAAAAGGAAATTACTGCAACTGGAGCCGGGCATCTCCCACTTGGCTAGGCCCCTTCAAAGTCTTCATAAAGTCATCTTCATTTACTGCTGGCAAGATGGGCAATGGCCTCTGAGCATCCTTATTTATGGCCCTCTGGGCCTGAATATATTCGTCCACTTCTTTGGGACGCTGCGACAAGAGCCTATTTAGGTGGGTCTCACCAATGTCGAACATCGGGGCGGACTAGCCGCTCAAGAACTTGCATTCGCCTACATCCCAAGCAATCCGGCTTTGAATTTTTGTAAAAGCCAGTCCGGGCATTCCACCACTTAATGTATTCTGGGGTGACCCGAGGAATGCGACTGGGTGCTGGAACTCTGAACGTGATGGCCTCCCGCAGGTGACAAAAGTCCCACTAGATGCGGCCTTCTTCAGTGACTATCGCACACTACATAGCTCGGCTTTCAAGGGGAAATTGAGCAGACGATGGTAGGATATGCTGATCATATCCAAAATTACAGCCGAACCGGAAGGGGTAGTAAGGTTTCAAATGTACGCTGACACCTTTTCTGAAGACTAGTACGCTCGGTCGAATAGCCAGTGCCCACTCAACCAGCTCGGGCTCCAGAATTAGGCGAGTCATGGGTGCTCCTGAAATCGGATGGAAGTACGCTTCTGTATCTTTCATCTTACACTCACGGAGGTGATTCACCAAGGGACCGGAGTGTGCTGCCAAGCTCCAAAGGTAAATGGTGCTAGGAGAATCTACAGGAACTTTGGTCAGCTAGCCCCTAATAGAAAATAATTGCTATGTCACTGGACCCGGCATCGTGCTAGCAAACTCAATCATTTGTGGGTATAGTTGATGGGAATCAACACCGGGCACTAGTATTTTATTTTTTTTATTTGTATCCTTTTGTTTGCATGTATACCCTTAGGTTAATTGGGTTGCAAATGTATGGCAAGTATAAGCCAATGGGTTATTTAGGCTAAGTCAATGGGTTTCTTTGCAAAAAGGGCCGCGTAGGCCCGGCGGGACCCCCACTTCATTTCCCATTGGTCCACCAAGGCTACAGGGCCCATGTGGGGCTGGTCCATGGTCCACCTTGGACTTGGACCAAGGAGAGGAGGGAAGATGTAACGCCCCAAGATCCGGTTCCCAAATTTTGGGGTATTTTTTTTTCTGTCAGACCCCGAAGAAAT
This sequence comes from Amorphophallus konjac, assembly GCA_022559845.1. NCBI lineage: Eukaryota > Viridiplantae > Streptophyta > Magnoliopsida > Alismatales > Araceae > Amorphophallus > Amorphophallus konjac. The sequence continues at coordinate 295,444,750 of CM040120.1, forward strand.
TACTTCGTACGTATTGCAAAAGCACCAATGTAAATAAACGTGCATGCATTCACATGAGAGAGAGAGAAACCATAGGTTACAGAAATGTAGGTAAACATCTCAACCATTCATAATCTCCAAAAGAGTACAAGTTCATAGTTACAGATTACACATGAGCCCGCATGGGCTTACCACTCCACAACCCTACACAAAATAGAAACATTCGACCATAGCATACCCATACGAATGGTGGCTAACTCTACGCTTCAGCTGCTACCTCCTCCTCAACCTCTTTCTCTATGTCCCCTAAAAACGTGTGTCACAAGGGGTGAGTGTGACGCTCAGTAGGCAACCTAGTCAAACCGAGGTTAACATTGCATCTATATAATCGTTTATATGTAGAGTTCAGATGTTAACACTAGCATAGTCCATTTCATCATCAGCTCTTAAGATAACTCATGTAAGGAAAAATATAGATTCTTTGACTAATGTATAAGGTACCCAAGCATGTAGCAAGAACCCAATAATTAAGCAATTAAACATTATCACATTTCCATGTGTGTTCACATTTTTGCCATGCAGGGAACCGGACAGCTGCCGCAAACAAAAGAGGCCCACACACACACAAACGAACGAAAGAGTATTGCGTAGACCCGAGACCGAACTCCCACCTTGACTCTTGCTGCATGGGGCGTTACGCATCGCCATCCCCCGGGTTTTATAGTGTTACACATTGCCGTCCCACATAACGAACCAGCCGAATTGATAGGTTTTGACCAGGGCGATACGCACCACCGTCCCCTGGGATCTTTTACTTCCGCGACGTTACGTATCGCTGTCCCGCAGAAGGGACCGAAGTCCTACCTCACGGAATGCTGCTGATTTCCCTCATGGCATACACATTTTTACTTATCTTTACTAGCATGATACTTATCATGACAAACATGTTTTCCATGGGTTTAAGGGGCTAAACATACTTTACAGTCATGTTCATGTAATTATCTGAAGAGAACAGATTTATTTCTAGGTTACACATGCGTAGAAAACAAATCATAAACACTAGTGTAGAATTTCTATGAGCATGAAATTTTTTACAGTGGATTACTAACTTAGCCTTCTACCATTTTCTAATTTTTCAGATTTTTCTGAATTAATATGACCTTTCAAAACTCTCTTTTTCCACGTTTCTGGAAATTGGTCCAGTGTTCTCTGGGTGTCGACCTGTCCAAAGGAAGTGTCGACCTATCAACCCTACACATCGGTAAAAAATGAACCATAACTACAAGTGCAGAATTTATGTGAGCATAAAATTTTTACTGTGGGTTACCAACTTACCCTTCTACCAGTTTCTAATTTTTTAGATTTTTCTAAATTAATTTGACCACTCAAAACTCTCTTTTCCCACGTTTCTGGAAATTGGGGATAGGGTTCTCAGGGTGTCGACACATCCATGGGAAGTGTCGACACATCCGTGGGAAGTGTCAGCACATCCGACAGTTTCTAAAGAGGAAGTGTCGACACATCCAGGGTAAGTGTCGACACATTCAGGAGAAGTGTCAGTGCGTCGATGGGCAGTGTCAGTACATCCGACAGTTTCTAAAGAGGAAGTGTTGACACATCCAGGGTAAGTGTCGACACATTCAGGGGAAGTGTCAGCACGTCCAGGGGAAGTGTCAGCACATTCATGGGGTGTGCCAGTGCGTTCATGGGAATGTCTCGACACATTCGTGGGCAGTGTCGACACCACCTAGTACTTTCAGTTAAAATTCTGAGAAACCTCTCCAAAACACATAACTTGATCGAAAAACAAATAAATAGACATGGTAGTCAATCCCACATGCCCTTAATCCCTCTTTGGCAGATAGAAACTACTTTAAAATCATTTTAATGCATCATTGACCCCTAAGATTTGAGGATAGGTGCCTACCTTTGATATGATAAACCGACGATCCGGGGATAATATCCACACCCCATATCCACCTCAGTTTTACCCTTCAATCCGAGGATGCGATCCACACCCCAGACACACCCGAGACTCCTACCCGCTGTCCTAGGACTTGCAGGTTCGCCCCCCCTTCGTAGGGCCAAGGTCCCTCACCTCTCTTTTCTTTCAAGTAAAACCGTAGATGGTGGATGTTGAGGATAGGTGTTGCTAAAGGCAGACCACCCTTGGAACCCACTTCTTTATATAGGTTTCAAGCCTCCCAAGGCCTTTCCCACGTCTATCAAGGTTCATCCCAGCCCCAAGGTTGCTGGTTTTAAGGAGGGGTTAAATGTTAAGCACCCCTTCGGTTTGAACCGAGGTGACCCTTCATCTACTCAGTCATATATGCGAATGGGCACACTTTTCTATTAAGATTTAGGTTGGGATGTCTTCATATGAAATGAATAGGACTTCCATATCTAACTTTATATTTTAGTTTCATCAAATGTCATTAACTCTAGCGTGAGTTATGATTTTCGTAATATTAACGTTATTCTTCTTCTATTTCAGTCACGACCCTTCGTCTACATGGTCATAAATACGAGTGGGCGTGCTCTCATGTTGGCATTTGGATTCATATGTCTTCAGATGAAATTAATAGGGCTTTAATATGTAACTTTGGTTTTTGGTTTCATGGAATTTCAATATCCCTAGCATGAGTTATGATTTTTTCAAGTTTATCCTTTATTCTCCCTTTTTCAAATTGCGACCTTTCGGTAGCCCGAGGTAATCTGGGCACAACTCTATAATCCAGTCCGTATTGGGCCTCAACCCCATCATAGAAGTTGTGGCTAATATCCTACTAGAAATTTTGGCCTTGGTGTCAGGTCATTTCAGTAACCACAGGTAAAGTTATGAATTTCCCATTAATTACCTTCGAATTTCCCCAACAGTCACACCCCTTCGTGATAGCTGTCAGCCAAAGGGTTTTGAGCCCAAGTTCTGCTACGAATTGGGCTTCCTCCCCAACATAGAAGTTTGGGATAAGGGCCCAAGCTTTCTAACGAGCCTAGTTTCATCCTTTTCTGATCATCCTATGTTAAGTTATAGGTTTTCTAAAGATTCTTAATTAATCTGTCCAGATTTCTGGCCCGTTGGGTTCATGGGTCCAAATCATACCCAATTGGGCTAGTGCCCATTTTGCGGTCATAACATTCTCTCCCCCTTAAAGTAATTTCATCCTTGAATTTGAATTGAAAAGCCTCCTTTCAAGGAAAATTACTTACCAAATAGTTGGGGGTATTCCTGGCGCATCTTGTCCTCCGGCTCCCAAGTAGCCTCCTCGGAATGAGAATTCCTGCATAAGACTTTCACCAGCCGAATGGTCTTATTCCTCAATACATGTTCCTTCCGATCTATGATCTCGATGGGCTGCTCCACATAAGACAGATCTACTCGAACTTCCAGGGGCTCGTATTCTATCACATGCGAGGCATCTCGGACATATTCCTTGAGCATGGAGACATGGAAAACCGGATGCACATGTGCCAGAGCGGGCGGGAGTGCAAGTCGATAAGCCACCTCACCGACCCTTTGTAGAATCTCAAAAGGCCCGATATACCTGGGACTGAGCTTTTCCTTCTTCTCAAATCGCATGACTCCCTTGGTAGGAGACACCTTTAGGAATACATGGTCTCCTTCCGCAAATGTCAACTCTCACCGTCGCTGGTCTGTATAACTTTTCTGATGGCTCTTAGCTGTGAGGAGTCGATGTCGGATCATGGATACCTTCTCTGAGCAGTCTTGCACCAATTGTGGCCCGAATAGCTGCTTCTCGCCAGCCTCATACCAGCATACCAGTGACCTACATGGCCGCCCATAAAGTGCCTCATAAGGTGCCATTCTGATGGAGGAGTGGTAGCTATTGTTGTATGCAAACTCTATTAGGGGTAAGTGATCATCCTAGTTGCCTCTCCATTCAATACTGCACGCCCTCAGCATATCTTCTAGGGTTTGGATGGTACGCTCGGATTGCCCATCGGTCTGATGATGAAAGGCCGAGTTGAGCCGCAACTGTGTCCCCATACCCTGCTGCAAACTCTTCCAGAACCTCTCGGTGAATCGAGGGTCCAGATCAAAAATGATGGACAAGGGTGCACCATGCAACCGAATAATCTCAGCGATGAATAATTTCGCTAAGGATTCGATTGGAGTCTGCTTGTTGACGGGTAGGAAGTGTGCAGTCTTTGTGAACCTATCCACAATTACCCATATTATGTCATGCCTTCTCCTGGTCATGGGTAGACCTCACACAAAGTCTATGGTGATTTGTTCCCATTTCCATTGTGTCATCTCAATGGTCTGGAGAGGACCGCCAGGTCTTTGATGCTCAATTTTTACCTACTGACATGTGGGACATTTGGACACGAACTTCACAATGTCTCGCTTCATTCCAGGCGACCAGTATGTCCTTTTCATATCCTGGAACATCTTGGTGCTTCCGGGATGGATGGAGAACTTTGACCCATGAGCCTCCCGCATCAAGTCCTTCTTCATCTCCACATCATCTGGTACACAAATTCTTCCTCAGAATGTGATCAGTCCATCAATCCCCATTTGGAAGTCCTCATTGTTCAGTTGTGTCCGCAATGCCACGTCCCGCCTTTGCGCCTCAACAATTCTATCTAAGTAGGTAGGTTTTGCTGACAACCTGGCTAGGAGACCGAACTGCTTCCTTTTCTCGGGTCATGATTCGATCACACCCTCCATCAGATCCCACTCTCGGTGCAAACTCAGTGCCATCAACTTTCGGCTGAGAGCGTTCACCACTACATTCGCCTTGCCCGGATGGTACAGTAAGGTGAAGTCATAGTCCTTCAATAGTTCGACCCATCTTCTTTGCCTTAAATTGAGTTCCTTCTGGGTGAATATGTACTTGAGGCTCTAGTGGTCAGTGAAGACCTCAAACCGAACCCCATATAAGTAGTGCCTCCAGATACGCAAAGTGTGGACCACTGCTGCCATTTCCAGGTCATGAGTGGAGTAATTCCTTTCATGGTCCTTCAGCTGTCTTGAGGCATAGGCGATCACCCAGCCATTTTGCATTAGTACGCAACCGAGGTTGATTCTAGAGGCATCCGTGTAGACAGTGAAGCCATCGACCTACTAAGGGAGTGCCAGTACGGGGGCCGAAGTCAATTTTTCCTTGAGCATCTGAAAGCCATCTTTGCACTCCTTTGACCAGATAAATTTTGCTCCTTTCTTGGTCAGCTTGGTCATTGGGGCTGCAATGGTGGAGAAGCCTTCGATGAACTGGAGGTAGTATCCAGCCAGGCCAAGGAAGCTTCTAATATTCATGACTGTCTTCGGTGCTTCCCTCTTTGACATTGCTTCCACCTTGTTCAGGTCCACTGTTATACCGTCCCCGGAGATAACATGTCCGAGGAACATAACCTGATCAAGCCAAAATTCACATTTGCTGAATTTGGCGAAGAACTTGTTCTCCCTGAGGGTCTGAAGAACCACTCTCAAGTGCTGCCGATGTTCCTCCTGAAGGATGTCGTCAATAAAGACCACGACAAACCGATCTAAATAGGGGTGGAAGATATGGTTCATCTGCTACATGAACACAGCCGGAGCATTGGTTAACCCGAATGGTACCACTAGGAACTCATAGTGACCATACCGAGTTCTAAAGGCCGTCTTTGATACATCCTCGGGCTTGATTCTCATCTGGTGATAACCTATCCTCAGATCAATCTTGGAGAAGACCTTGGCAGATGATAGCTAGTCAAACAACTCTTCAATCCTCGGTAGAGGGTACTTGCTCTTTATGGTGACCTGGTTGAGCTTGCGGGAATCAATGCACAGTCGCATGGTCCCATCCTTCTTCCGCACAAACAAGACTGGTGCTCCGCACAGGGACACGCTGGGCCGGATGAAGCCCTTGCCTAGCAACTCTTACAATTGCTTCCTAAGTTCAGCAAGTTCTGTCGGAGCCATTCGGTATGGGGGAACAAAGATGGGTGCGGTGCCCGATGCTAGCTCAATGGACAACTCTGTCTCACGAGCTGGTGGTAGTCCCGACAGATCCTCGGGAAATACATCAGTAAATTCTCGGACTGTGTCCAAGTCTTCTAGAATCTTGACAGAGCCTTCTTCAAGCACCACACTAGCTAAGAAATAGTCGCACCCTCTGCTGATCAGCTTGGAGGCCCGGATGGCTGATACTATCATTCTCCCAAACTTGTCCTTAGGGCATTGAAAGAAGAATGTCTCCCTCCCCGGTTCCTGAAAAATAACTCTCTTCCGACGGCAGTCCAACAGGGAGAAGTGTTTGTCTAACCAGTCCATCCCCAAGATGAGGTCAAAATCGGCCATGTCTAGGATGTAGGCTTCCCCCAACAATCTTTACCTAAATAGTAGGTATCACAAGCTTGGTGTGGACTTGTTTCTCGATCGGTGTACTAACTACCATTTCCCTGAAGAATGTGGCTTGGGGTCAGTACTTTAGTTGATTAGCAAAGTTGGTGGATATGAATGTGTGTGTAGCTCCTGGGTCAAACAAAACCTTTGCATAGACATTATCCATAAGGAGCATACCTTCAGCCATGGTAGGGGTGTTGTCTGCCTCTTCTTGCATTAGTGCATAGACCCGCCCTTTGTACTGGATCTTCTCTTGTGGAGAAAATGGCTTTTGTTGGGCCTTCTTGCGGCAGTTCTTCGCGAAGTGTCCGGCCTCGCCACATTCATAACATTTTCTTTCTGCCCTCCAGCATTCTTGTCCCCGATGGTTGCGTCTGCACTGTATGCAAAATGGAATACTCGGCCCACCCCTTGGAACCGGTTCTTAGTGTGCCACCTTTTCCTTGTCTCGCCTCCCTCCGGCCGGCATAAGCCTTTTGCCCGATGACTTCTGCTCCTTGGCGAACCTATAGTGGACATTTGTTAGAATTTAACCTTATATGTCTCCTAGATTTTCCTGGCTTTAGCCATTATCTTGTATTTTCTTGCTCGGCTAGATGAGCAAGCCTCAACGTCGTTGGGTAGGAGCCTGGGTCTTGGGTTGCGACATAGCGTCGGACATTGATACGCAGTCCATTGACAAATTTATTCACCTTCCGACGTGCATCATCGAATATGTGTGGAGCATATTGGCCCAGAGCCGAAAACTTGGCCTCATAGTCGGCCACCGACATGCTCCCTTGCTCGAGGCTTAGAAACTCTTGCTCCTTCGCATCTCACACATGCTCGGGAAAATACCTCTCTTAGAAGACAGCCGAGAATTCCTCCCATAGTATGTTGCCATCGTGGTAGTCCGCAAAGGTGGTCCGCATCTTGGCCTTCGACCACAAGTCGGCCTGGTCTTACAGAACATAGGCCGCCAGGTTCACATTCTCTTCTTCGGGACACCGCATTACGCAGAACTTCTTTTCCATTTTGCTGAGCCACAACTCAGCCACCTCTGGACGGCTCTCCCCCTTAAAGATGGGAGGCGCCAACCTTAAGAACCGATCAAGTGTCGGCAGGTCGTGACGTGGTGCGGCTGCTGGCTGCTGCGCCATTTGTTGATGCATGGACTGCATCAACCCTTGGAAGCTCTGCATGAACCCTTCCAGGTTGACTCCCACATTGGGCACCTGCCCATCGGCAACTGCAGGGGCATGGACAGCCCCATCATTCACCCCATTTGGGCCATCTACACCCGATCCCCTCTCATCTGCCTGGGTAAGATCTCTTTGCCTTCTTGGCGGCATGATTCTGAAAAACATACAATTGTTTATGTGAGAGGGTTTTAAATGGTTTCAAACATACTCTACCCTTTCTCCATTCTAACCTATCCCTTCCTCCACTATGGAACATCTGGAATGGTTGTAACCCTAGTTTATCTCTCATGCTCTGATACCACGTTGTAACGCCCCGAGATCAGATTCCCAAATTTTGGGGGTTTTTTTTCTGTCGGACCCCAAAGCAATTACTTCGTACGTATCGCGAAAGCACCAATGTAATTAAACGTGCATGCATTCACATGAGAGAGAGAGAGAGCAACCATAGGTTACAGAAATGTAGGTAAACATCTCAACCATTCATAATCTTTAAAAGAGTACAAGTTCATAATTTCAGATTACACATGAGCCCGCATGGGCTTACCACTCCACAACCCTACACAAAATAGAAACATTCGACCATAGCATACCCAGACAAATGGTGGCTAACTCTACTCTTCGGCTGTTGCCTCCTCCTCAACCTCTTTCTCTATGTCCCCTGAAAACGTGTATCACAAGGGGTGAGTGTGACGCTCAGTAGGCAACCTAGTCAAACTGAGGTTAACATTGCATCTATATAATCCACTATATGTAGAGTTCAGATGTTAACACTAGCATAGTCCATTTCATCATCAGCTCTTAGGATAACTCATGTAAGGAAAAATACAGATTCTTTGACTAATGTATAAGGTACCCAAGCATGTAGCAAGAACCCAGTAATTAAGCAATTAAACATTATCACATTTCCATGTGTGTTCACATTTTTGCCATGCAGGGAACCGGACAGCTGTCGCAACCACAAGAGGCCCACACACACACAAACGAATGAAAGAGTACTGCGTAGACCCGGGAGCGAACTCCCACCTAGACTCTTGCTACACTAGACGTTACGCATTGCCTTCCCCTAGGTTCTGTGGCGTTACGTATCGCCGTCCCACAGAATGAACCAGCCGAATCGATAAGTTTTGACCAGGGCGTTACGCACCGCCGTCCCGTGGGATCTTTTACTTCTGCGGCATTACGTATCACCGTCCCACAGAAGGGATCGAAGTCCTACCACACGGAATGTTGTTGATTTCCCTCATGGCATACACATTCTTACTTATCTTTGCTAGCATGATACTTATCATAACAAACATGTTTTCCATGGGTTTAAGGGGCTAAACATACGTTACAGTCATGCTCATGTTACTATCTGAAGAAAACAGATTTATTTCTAGGTTACACATGCATAGAAAATAAATCATAAACACTAGTGTAGAATTTCTATGAGCTTGAAATTTTTTACAATGGATTACTAACTTAGCCTTCTACCATTTTCTAATTTTTTAGATTTTTCTGAATTAATATGACCTTTCAAAACTCTCTTTTTCCACGTTTCTGGAAATTGGTCCAGTGTTCTCAGGGTGTCGACCTGTCCAAAGGAAGTGTCGACCTATCAACCCTACACACGGGTAAAAAATGAACCATAACTATAAGCGAAGAATTTATGTGAGCATAAAATTTTTACTGTGGGTTACCAACTTACCCTTCTACCATTTTCTAATTTTTTAGATTTTTCTAAACTAATTTGACCACTCAAAACTCTCTTTTCCCATGTTTCTGGAAATTGGGGATAGGGTTCTCAGGGTGTCGACACATCCATGGGAAGTGTCGACACATCCGTGGGAAGTGTCAGCACATCCATGGGCAGTGTCAGCACATCCGACAGTTTCTAAAGAGGAAGTGTCGACACATCCAGGGTAAGAGTCGACACATTCAGGGGAAGTGTCAGCACGTCCATGGGTAGTGTCAGCACATCCGACAGTTTCTAAAGAGGAAGTGTTGATGTTGAGTAGTGGATGGCGGATCTAGAGGGGAGGGGTGAATAGATCTCCCTCTCTTTTCGAAATGCAGACCTCTTTAAAGCTAGATAAAAAGAATTGCAGCGGAATATAACTAGCTTAGCGTGGCACACAACGATTCGCTTAGCAAGATGAATAAGTAATATAGATATTGAACCTAAGCATGCATCTATCACGAAGCAATCGCACGAGCAAACCATAACACAAAGGATTTTAAGGTGATTCGGACTGAATCCCTAGTCCTATGTCCACCCCTCACCAAATCCGGTGAGGCTCCACTAGTGCAATGCACTGAACCGCAAATCAGAAAGACCTCCGATTGCCTTCCTACTAACCACCGGTAGTGTAGCAACCCTAATAAATGAATAATTGAAATGAATTAAAACATATATATTACAGAAGTAATATATATAAAAGGAATAGGGTTAATTGGACGAAATAAAACAAATTAAAAATAACGCCTCTTATTAAGGCGTTAATTTATAAAGAAACGCCTCTATCCATGGCGTGAATAAAGAAAGGACGCCCACACATGCGGTCGTCAGTTCTCATGCGACCAAATGGGTAAGTAAAAGAAACGCCCCTATCTTGGGCGTGTTTTAAAACACGAAACGCCCTTTTTCAAGGCGCTTTTTAAGAAACGCCCTAAAGTAAGGCGTCAATTAAAGAATACACGCCCTGACCAAAGGCGTTAATTCAGTTCGTGACTCGTTCGAACCCAGAGCTTATCCAGGGAAAGATTAACCTAATCTAGTAAGTGTCTATTAGAGTAAGGACTCTATTAGGGATATACTACCCTCAATCAAACCCTACTCTTGTTAGGACTCCAAAATCCTATAAATAGTCTTGATCGAACAAACCCTAAACCTATTTTATCAATCGTCTGCTACGGTGAGTGAAGAACCGAACGTTCTTCTCTTTTTTTTTCAGAAAGCATATGAAGAGTTACTGACTCTTCATCTCCTTCTCTTCTGTACAGGTTAAGAAGATCTGCGTCCTGAAGAACTTATGTAAGTTCTTATTTCTTCGCTTCCAGCAAGCCATTACAAAGAAGATTGATATCTTTGATATATCTTCTGCAGGTTCTCTCATCCTCATCAATCATCTTCCTGCCCTTTCTTGCTGCCAAGTCGTAGGAGTTTCAGAACACCTCACGTCGATCTCCAGATTATCAATTAAGGTAGGATTTTCTCAAGTTATTGTAGCCCAAATAAGAATTTATGCAAGATATCTATACATACGTATATGAGCATGGCATGCATACTGTTTATAAGGTTTTATTACGTTTTTCTGCAAAATTTTGAAAGAAACGCCCTTGATTAGGGCGCTAATTTAAAAGAAACGACCATGCTAGTGGTCGTCAATTTAATATTTGACGCCCTCTACGCAGGCGTTAATTTCATAAGAATCGCATGTGATTAATAATTGATCCTGTTTAAAAATTACAATACATATGAAATATTGATTTTTAATATCTTGCATGACTCTGTGAATTCCTGTTAAATTTTACTGCCATGACATGTCTCCTGTCTCTCGAAATATTATTTATTAAAATATCGTAAATCCCTTGAAATTCACGACTTGGACAAAGTCGTTTTCCATATTCTAACGCCCCAGTACAAGGCGTGAATCTGAAAAGTAACGCCCCTTCCTAGGGCGTGTATCTGTTAAAATCCTGAAATTCACATATTCTGTAAAATGGAATTAGAAAGTAACGCCCCTTCCAAGGGCGCGTTTTTGATAAATTTCTGAGAATAATTATATCCTGTCGAATATGTAAATGATGAGACGCCTGCCTCTGCAGTCGTCAACTTTGAAGAAACGCCCCCAGGAAAGGCGTGTTTTTGATAAATTAATGAAATAATGGAAATTCTGCAAATTGGCAATATATGTAAACGCCCTTCTGTTAGGCGTTAATTATTCAATACACGACTTTACTTAAGTCGTTATTTTACTGTAAACTGATTTTATCCTGATTCTATTACCGATGGTTTCATATTATACATATATATATATATCGGCACTATTCTCCACTCCGTGAGTATAGTCCCACGTTTCATGTTGATTTATCGATCACACTCAACTCTCATTGACATACAAGCTCTCCATTGGACATTCCGTTCCTTTGGACTAGCGAGTTAGTCATAGAGACCTCCGTAAGACTCCTCGTAGCCTTGGATTCCCTCAAGGCCGACTGAGCTGGTTGTACCCTAAAAACCCATTACACAGTTTTTGCCATGTCAATCTAAAGAAACATGGTATACCGGCCCTTATGATTATACAAAGAGTATATCATAAGAAATTCTTGATGGGATGATGATATCATGCCATATCGTGTCATTCTTGTAAACCCCAATTCTATGATAAGAATGAGGGTATCTTGCTTGATCTTATGTTCATGTGGACCTCAATTCTATATAAAGAATGTCCATATTGATTTGTCATGGTACCTAAGTTAAGGGAACCATATTCTACCTAGTTTTATCGACATCGTGATTATACCGTTATTATCGCCATTCTATGTCCTTTGTCATATTTTGGACTCTATTCTATCAAAGTTGTCATACGTGTCTACAAGCTTGATTATTGAAATTCTATATTGGCTATATAAACAAGAGTGGATGTCAAAACACATGATAAATGCCTGCGCATATAGGGCCCGATCTGGTCCTGGGAGGAGCACCCGAAAGTACTTGTGCCCATGGGAGTTAAAATGATAAGGTATCTGGCATTATACCGAGTACTTGACTTGCTTGATTGGACATTCCACACACATCTTGTACTTGACTCGTACTTGACATGAAATGAAATGCGTGGCCCGAAAAAGGGTAATTTACTTGCTTGATACATGATAGCCAAAGTTCTTGACATGACTTGTTAAACGTGCTTGCTTGAATACCTTGAATATACTTGTCATCTTGTTGGAAGTTCATGATTAAGTTCATCTTGTTTCTTTGATATTACATTCTCTCTATCTTGTCGTTTTATGCGAGCATGCATAGCTTTATTGCATTCATGAAAATGTAATTACTTAAACCCCTCGCTAGTACTTGAGATATAATTTCCTACTGAGCGTTCGCTCATTCCGTTTGTCCCTTTTTACTTTTCAGGTAAGTCCGACGATGATGGAAGTCAATCGGATGGGAATGGTCAAGAGTGAAAGTGATAGAGCTTCTACAAGTGTCGTCTAGTCTTTTCCATAGTTTCTTGAGTCAACTATGTATTCTTTTCCTTTTTATTTAACAGAGTATTGGATTTGTAATAGTCTATCCATTATGAAATAAAGGATTGGGTTATCTTGCTATTTTGCGCATCTCTGTCTTTGTGTCGAATACATGACCACTCTGATTGACATGATTGATATAGACACGTCGCGCATCTCCGGGTATCTTCCGCGCTCGGGGCGTGACAGTCTTTGTGGTATCAGAGCCTAAGGTATTCAATTCCTAGGAAACCCAAGTCCAAGGATAGGTTTCAAAACCTTTAACCAAGTGAGAGTGGGTAGAACCAAGGGTTAAATGATCAATGAGTCCTTTATAAGATCATAGTGATATAATACTAACGTAGCTATCGTAATTGTAGGATAATGGCTGCCGAACGTGCTCAATGGCGCAACATGCAGCGTACCCTTCAAGGGATGACCCAAGTGCTACAACAGGTAGCACAAGGTGGTGCTCCACGAGCTGGAAGCTTACACCAAGCATTCAAGAATATGAATCCCCCGAAGTTCATGGGATCGACCGATCCAGACGATGCCGAGCATTGGGTTCGGGAGATTGAACGTATATTCCGTGTTATGCAATGCACGGATCAGGACAAAGTCTTATTAGCTACTTTCCAGTTAGAAAAGGATGCTAGATGCTGGTGGGAGTCGATTGAAGCTACTATTGACCCGACTCAAGTTACATGGGGTGAATTCGTTGAATATTTCAACGCCAAATATTTCTCTGATAGGGTCCAGGAAAAGAAGGCCGCCGAATTTGCCGCATTAAAGCAAAGATCTTTATCGGTGGCTGATTATGAAGCACAGTTCTCTAGACTGTCTAGATATGCTAAGCATTTGATTAGCACGGAAAAGATGAAAGCTCGTAGATTTCTTAATGGGCTTAGGCCCCACTACATTACTCAACTGGCGCCTATGGATATTCAAGTTTATACTGAAATAGTGCGCCGAGCTCAGTTGCTTGAAGATGCCACGGAACTATCTGATAGGATCCGTGGGAAAGACAAAAAGGAGCAAGTCACAAGTTCGGGTTCTTTTAAACCCAACTTTAAGAAGAGGCCCAATAATGGAGGTTCTTCCTCTCAAGATCAGAAGTACAAGAAATCCAAGCCTTTCTCTATCACCACTACCCCTTCAAACGTAGTATGCAAGCATTGTGACAAGGCTGGTCACAAAACAGAAGAATGCTGGAGGAAATTAGGAGCATGTCTCCGTTGTGGGAGTCGTGAACATCGGATTCCCGATTGTCCATTAATGAATGACCAAGACGGTGAGGGTAAACGCCCAGTGACAAGGAACGCGCGTCTTCATGCGATCCAAGAGACCGAACCAGAAGAAGAAGGCGGATTGGTGGAAGGTACATTAAAAATTTGTTCCAAATATGCACATGTCTTATTTGATACAGGTGCATCGCATTCCATTATTTCCAAGAAGTTTGCTGACCCATTACCTCTAGAACCAGAATGGATGAAGTTAATATTGTCTACTCCTCTCGGAAACGAGACGGATATCACACATCATTACCAAAATTGTGAGGTATTGGTTCGAGGAAAGAATTTTCCTATTGATCTTATCTGCTTAGATCTAAAAGAATATGATGTTATACTAGGAGCAGATTGGTTATCCAAATACCAGGCAACGGTTGATTGCCGTGATAGCAAGATTGTTTTCAAGGAATTTCCGGAACTGACTTATACTAGTCCTAAGAGTCGAAGCAAATCCCCTCTTATTTCGGCTCTTCGAGCAAGCAAGCTCGTCAGGAAAGGATGTGTATCCTTCCTTGCTTTTGTCACTATTAAAGAAGCTAAGGAAACCGAGATAGAAGGCATTCAGGTAGTGCGAGAATTTCCAGACGTATTTCCGGAGGAATTGCCGGGATTACCCCCGCAAAGAGATGTGGCCTTTACCATCGACTTAGTCCCTGGTGCTGGTCCTGTTTCAAAGGCACCATATAGAATGTCCCCTGCTGAACTCAAGGAGTTGAAGGAGCAGTTGATGGAACTAATCCGAAAAGGGTTTATTAGACCAAGTACTTCCCCGTGGGGAGCACCAGTCTTATTTGTAAAGAAGAAGGATGGATCCAGGAGATTGTGTATTGACTATCGACAGTTGAATCATCTTACTATCAAGAACAAGTATCCACTGCCGAGAATCGATGAATTGTTTGATCAGATTTCAGGATCCAAATATTTCTCCAAGATTGATCTCCGGTCGGGATATCATCAATTAAGGATCAAGGATGATGACATTCACAAGACCGCATTCAGAAGCAGGTATGGCCATTACGAATTTGTTGTTATGCCTTTTGGACTAACAAATGCCCCTGCTGCCTTTATGCAGTTAATGAATAGCATATTCAGGCCTTACTTGGATCAATTCATAGTAGTCTTCATCGATGATATATTGATATATTCTAAGACTAAGGAAGAACATGAAGAGCATTTGAGGATTGCATTGCAAGTCTTGAGGACAAATCAATTATATGCTAAACTCAGCAAATGCGAGTTCTGGCTTGAAGAAGTGGCTTTTCTCGGACATGTCATATCCAAGGACGGTTTATCTGTGGATCCGTCAAAAGTTGAAGCTGTGAGAAACTGGGAGAGACCCACTAATGCAAGCGAGATCAGAAGTTTCTTAGGTCTTGCAGGCTATTATCGGCGATTTATCAAAGATTTCTCTAAGATCGCCGTACCACTTACAAGATTAACTCGTAAGGAGATCCGATATGAATGGAGTGAGGAATGTGAAAGCAGTTTCCAAACTCTCAAGGATCATCTCACCACAGCTCCGGTCTTAGCCCTACCAATTGAAGGAGAGAAATTCGAGGTCTACACTGATGCTTCTGGCATTGGCCTCGGATGTGTTCTAATGCAACAAGGGAAGGTCATAGCATACTCTTCTCGTCAACTGAAGAAGCATGAGGAGAATTACCCCGTCCATGACTTGGAACTGGCCGCGGTAGTATTTGCCCTAAAGATATGGAGACACTATCTCTATGGGGTACAGTTCACTGTATACTCCGATCACAAAAGTCTCAAATATCTATTTTCACAAAAGGAGCTGAACATGAGACAAAGACGCTGGCTAGAATATCTCAAGGACTTCGACTTCAGTATACAATACCATCCCGGAAAGGGTAATTATGTGGCTGATGCCCTTAGTCGAAAGCCGAGAGCAAGGATAGCAAATTGTATGATACAAGAATGGAGGTTACTTGAACAATTCTCCGAGCTCAATATAAGCTTAGACACGGAATCCAAATTTGTCACACTATCCCATGTAAGCATACAGTCAGATTTGTTATCTGAGATACAAACACTTCAGGATGATGATCCTATGTTAGTAGAAATCAAAGGCAGATTAGAAGGACAATCTGATTTTCAACTAACTTCTGATGGAAGATTATCGTTCAAAGATAGAACTTGTGTACCCGATTGTCCGGAATTAAAGAAGAAGATCTTAGATGAAGCTCACCGATCAAGGTACACTATTCATCCAGGATCAACCAAAATGTACCAAGATGTAAAGAGGAACTTTTGGTGGCCTAATATGAAAAGAGAAATAGCGGACTATGTATCACGCTGTCTCACATGCCAACAGGTCAAGGCGGAACACCAAAAGCCTGCGGGAAAACTACATCCTCTAGATATTCCTAAGTGGAAATGGGAGGATATTGGTATGGACTTCATCATGGGTTTGTCTAAATCTAAAGGAGGACATGATGGAATCTGGGTTATCATTGACCGATTGACTAAATCGGCACATTTCTTGCCAATCAAAAGCCGATGGTCGATTGATGTGCTAGCTGCACTATACATTAAAGAAATAGTCAGGATACATGGAATTCCTGTCTCAATCGTGTCTGATAGGGATCCCCGTTTTACTTCTCATTTTTGGAAGGGATTACAACATTCGTTGGGGACAAGGCTCAACTTTAGTACTGCTTTTCACCCACAAACGGATGGTCAGACCGAGCGAACTAATCAAGTTGTTGAAGATATGCTGAGAGCATGCATTATTGACTTTGGAGGAAGCTGGCATGACCACTTACCTTTAGTTGAATTTGCATATAATAATAGCTACCAAGCTAGTATCCAAATGGCACCTTTCGAAGCCTTATACGGAAGGAGTTGCCGATCTCCCATATGTTGGAACGAAGTTGGAGAGAAACAACTATTAGGTCCAGACATGGTAAGGGATACAACTGAGAAGATACAGGTAATCAGAGAAAGATTACAAGTTGCTCAGACAAGGCAAAAGGCTTATGCTGATACCAGGAAAAGAGATCTTGAATTCCAGGTTGGAGATCATGTATTTCTTAAAATATCCCCTGGACGTGGCATACGAAGATTTGGTGTTAAGGGCAAGCTTACGCCAAGATTCATCGGACCATTTGAGGTACTCGAAAGAGTTGGCGAGGTTGCTTATCGCATCGCGTTGCCTCCTCAGTTGTCCGAGGTACACAATGTATTTCACATATCTATGTTGAAGAAGTATGTGCACGATCCGTCACATATTATTGAGCATGGAGATCTGGTGATCCAGAAAGATCTCACATATGAACAGAGGCCCTTGAAGATATTAGATCGAGAAATACGAGCTCTAAGGAATAAGGTTATTCCCATGATCAAGGTGCAATGGAATAAGAATCCTGAACGCGAAGCGACATGGGAGACCGAGGAATCTATGAAGAAACGATTTCCCGAGTTATTCTAAGAGGTATATGTCCTACACTCTCCACGTATAATTATATATATATATTGAATTTGGGGACCAAATTCTTTTTAAGTGGGGGAGGGTGTAGCAACCCTAATAAATGAATAATTGAAATGAATTAAAACATATATATTACAGAAGTAATATATATAAAAGGAATAGGGTTAATTGGACGAAATAAAACAAATTAAAAATAACGCCTCTTATTAAGGCGTTAATTTATAAAGAAACGCCTCTATCCATGGCGTGAATAAAGAAAGGACGCCCACACATGCGGTCGTCAGTTCTCATGCGACCAAATGGGTAAGTAAAAGAAACGCCCCTATCTTGGGCGTGTTTTAAAACACGAAACGCCCTTTTTCAAGGCGCTTTTTAAGAAACGCCCTAAAGTAAGGCGTCAATTAAAGAATACACGCCCTGACCAAAGGCGTTAATTCAGTTCGTGACTCGTTCGAACCCAGAGCTTATCCAGGGAAAGATTAACCTAATCTAGTAAGTGTCTATTAGAGTAAGGACTCTATTAGGGATATACTACCCTCAATCAAACCCTACTCTTGTTAGGACTCCAAAATCCTATAAATAGTCTTGATCGAACAAACCCTAAACCTATTTTATCAATCGTCTGCTACGGTGAGTGAAGAACCGAACGTTCTTCTCTTTTTTTTTCAGAAAGCATATGAAGAGTTACTGACTCTTCATCTCCTTCTCTTCTGTACAGGTTAAGAAGATCTGCGTCCTGAAGAACTTATGTAAGTTCTTATTTCTTCGCTTCCAGCAAGCCATTACAAAGAAGATTGATATCTTTGATATATCTTCTGCAGGTTCTCTCATCCTCATCAATCATCTTCCTGCCCTTTCTTGCTGCCAAGTCGTAGGAGTTTCAGAACACCTCACGTCGATCTCCAGATTATCAATTAAGGTAGGATTTTCTCAAGTTATTGTAGCCCAAATAAGAATTTATGCAAGATATCTATACATACGTATATGAGCATGGCATGCATACTGTTTATAAGGTTTTATTACGTTTTTCTGCAAAATTTTGAAAGAAACGCCCTTGATTAGGGCGCTAATTTAAAAGAAACGACCATGCTAGTGGTCGTCAATTTAATATTTGACGCCCTCTACGCAGGCGTTAATTTCATAAGAATCGCATGTGATTAATAATTGATCCTGTTTAAAAATTACAATACATATGAAATATTGATTTTTAATATCTTGCATGACTCTGTGAATTCCTGTTAAATTTTACTGCCATGACATGTCTCCTGTCTCTCGAAATATTATTTATTAAAATATCGTAAATCCCTTGAAATTCACGACTTGGACAAAGTCGTTTTCCATATTCTAACGCCCCAGTACAAGGCGTGAATCTGAAAAGTAACGCCCCTTCCTAGGGCGTGTATCTGTTAAAATCCTGAAATTCACATATTCTGTAAAATGGAATTAGAAAGTAACGCCCCTTCCAAGGGCGCGTTTTTGATAAATTTCTGAGAATAATTATATCCTGTCGAATATGTAAATGATGAGACGCCTGCCTCTGCAGTCGTCAACTTTGAAGAAACGCCCCCAGGAAAGGCGTGTTTTTGATAAATTAATGAAATAATGGAAATTCTGCAAATTGGCAATATATGTAAACGCCCTTCTGTTAGGCGTTAATTATTCAATACACGACTTTACTTAAGTCGTTATTTTACTGTAAACTGATTTTATCCTGATTCTATTACCGATGGTTTCATATTATACATATATATATATATATCGGCACTATTCTCCACTCCGTGAGTATAGTCCCACGTTTCATGTTGATTTATCGATCACACTCAACTCTCATTGACATACAAGCTCTCCATTGGACATTCCGTTCCTTTGGACTAGCGAGTTAGTCATAGAGACCTCCGTAAGACTCCTCGTAGCCTTGGATTCCCTCAAGGCCGACTGAGCTGGTTGTACCCTAAAAACCCATTACACAGTTTTTGCCATGTCAATCTAAAGAAACATGGTATACCGGCCCTTATGATTATACAAAGAGTATATCATAAGAAATTCTTGATGGGATGATGATATCATGCCATATCGTGTCATTCTTGTAAACCCCAATTCTATGATAAGAATGAGGGTATCTTGCTTGATCTTATGTTCATGTGGACCTCAATTCTATATAAAGAATGTCCATATTGATTTGTCATGGTACCTAAGTTAAGGGAACCATATTCTACCTAGTTTTATCGACATCGTGATTATACCGTTATTATCGCCATTCTATGTCCTTTGTCATATTTTGGACTCTATTCTATCAAAGTTGTCATACGTGTCTACAAGCTTGATTATTGAAATTCTATATTGGCTATATAAACAAGAGTGGATGTCAAAACACATGATAAATGCCTGCGCATATAGGGCCCGATCTGGTCCTGGGAGGAGCACCCGAAAGTACTTGTGCCCATGGGAGTTAAAATGATAAGGTATCTGGCATTATACCGAGTACTTGACTTGCTTGATTGGACATTCCACACACATCTTGTACTTGACTCGTACTTGACATGAAATGAAATGCGTGGCCCGAAAAAGGGTAATTTACTTGCTTGATACATGATAGCCAAAGTTCTTGACATGACTTGTTAAACGTGCTTGCTTGAATACCTTGAATATACTTGTCATCTTGTTGGAAGTTCATGATTAAGTTCATCTTGTTTCTTTGATATTACATTCTCTCTATCTTGTCGTTTTATGCGAGCATGCATAGCTTTATTGCATTCATGAAAATGTAATTACTTAAACCCCTCGCTAGTACTTGAGATATAATTTCCTACTGAGCGTTCGCTCATTCCGTTTGTCCCTTTTTACTTTTCAGGTAAGTCCGACGATGATGGAAGTCAATCGGATGGGAATGGTCAAGAGTGAAAGTGATAGAGCTTCTACAAGTGTCGTCTAGTCTTTTCCATAGTTTCTTGAGTCAACTATGTATTCTTTTCCTTTTTATTTAACAGAGTATTGGATTTGTAATAGTCTATCCATTATGAAATAAAGGATTGGGTTATCTTGCTATTTTGCGCATCTCTGTCTTTGTGTCGAATACATGACCACTCTGATTGACATGATTGATATAGACACGTCGCGCATCTCCGGGTATCTTCCGCGCTCGGGGCGTGACAGGTAGGGACGTCAACACCGCAGATCAGAGAACTTCCGATTGTCTTCCTACTAACCACCAGTAGGGACGTCAACACCACAGATCGAATAGCTTCCGATTGCTTTCCTACTAACCACCGGTAGGGATGATCTTCAGTTTCAAATGTTTGAATGGAATGGAAAGAGAACAAATATGAAAACACTCAAACAAGATATAGAATATGCTCAAAGAGCAGAGATCTTGTCTGAGATTGCTGGAGCTTGAATCTGATGCTTCAATGGTATCTTCTTCCTTGTGAAAAGATCTTGCTTGGATCACCTTGAGTTGATGAAGAAGATGAAGGATGCAAATTTGATCTCCCTTGAGAATGGGCTTCTTTGGATCACCTTTAGATGATGGAGAGGAAGATGGTTGCAGTTTTATCTTCACTTGGCTTGGGGTTGATCTCCTCTTGAAGTAGCTTGAATCACTTAAGGATTTGATGAAGAACTTTTTCCCGTAGTACTGTTCACAGCTACAGTACTCGAACTCCTCTCCCTTGAACACACCCTTGCAGCATCCTTTGATCTTCCCTCTTAGCCTTGCTTACTTCTACTCTTCCTTGGAGGTTGCTCGATTGAGATATGAGCTTGAATCACCTTGAGTTGATAGAGAGAGTGTTGGATGGAGCTTTGATCTTTCTTTTGATCCTCTTGAGTTGATGAAGATGTTTAAGGATGCAGCTTTGATCACCTTTGAGAATCTTGATTGCTTCTAGCTTTCTTGGAGGTTGCTTGCTTCAGATCTATACTTGAATCACCTTGGAATAGATGAAGAACTTCTGCATGGAGTACTGTTCACTGCTACAATACCTCTTCTTCCAACCTCCTTCTCTAGCCTCTCTAGATCTCTCTTTGATTCCTCTTGAGGCATTAGGGTTTCTAACCCTCCTATATGTGTTTTATAGACTTTGAATGGTTCATAGACACCCCCCAGACCAGATCCACGTTTTGTGAGTGATTATGTGAATTTAGGATTAAACAAATACAAGGGTGGAGAACAAAGTCAACTTTTATTGGCTCGGGGCTGGCGGTCGACCGAAAGCTTCTGGCGGTCGACTGCTACTGAGAATCGATGTAGAAATTTAGTCCCTATAATTTCCGGTCGACCTGGGCGATCGACCGCTACTACCGGTCGACCTGGGGTGGTCGACCTGCAGAAGCTACAGTATGAGACTTTTCACGTTTGGCGATTCTAGTTGACCGGAATGACCTAGTCCTGCAAAGTTGAAGTGTTAGCCCAATGAAATACCTCCAAATATCAATGACTTTAAGTAGATGTTTATTTCATACATTTGGGGGTTGGATTTCACTTGGTTTATGCATTAGAAACATCAAGACCATTTGAGCATGTTACCATGATTGGAATGAGAAACTAATGCATTTGAAGAGTGAACTTGTAAGTTATCAAACCAAGTTATCATTGTGAACCTCAATTATCATGAATGAAGTTTAGAGATGAGAAGTATATGGAATACCCATGGTGAGATTGATGGCTATGACAAGGCAAGAATCTTACCGATGGTGCTTGACAGTAAATGACATATACCACCTGTATTGAATGGTAGAGAGGCAAGATGCTTATCCACACGTTTAGTTTTCCAGGCGACTGCCATGCTTGTCCATTCATTGGCTTATCTGTCATGAACAAAATACCACGTATGCCAGTCATATGAGAGTGAAAAATAACAATGACTTATAGTGTTTAGCCATTATCAAAACCAAGCCATTATCAAAATCAAGAATGTCCAATAGCTCAAATGACCACAAGATGATGTCGAATGACTCAAATGACCACAGTATGATTGAATTAACCACAAGGGCATAACATTCTCCCCCTTTTTGATGATGGCAACACTGTGAGTCATTATGTGGCAGTGATATCCAAGATGGCAAAGTTTATGACATATGCGATACGTGCAGCTCAAGATCCATGATAGTGAAAGCATGTGAATGCGGATATGTATGCATGGATGATCAAAGCATGTGAATGCGGATATATATGCATGGATGATCAAAGCATGTGAATGCTATGCACAATCTCCCATCACATATGAAGACTCAAAGCTCACAAGGTTCTCTCCCCCGTGGACTCTCTCCCGTCCACAATTCACTCTCCCCCTTTGACAACTTATAAAGGCCGCACAAAGGACGGACAAAGGTATTAGCTCATAAAGGACTCACAACAAGACATTTTCCCCCCCTTTGACAGCAGCAAAAAGGAGGGATAAGGTAGAGAAGGTGACAGATGTCTGTGAGACCCGAGCTGAAAGGAGTTGAGAGCAAGCCATTATATACAAACCTGAAGCTGACCGTGAGCAACATATATGGTTCAAAGCTAATGAAATCCGAGATCATCAACAGAGTTCGAAAAATATCTACATCCATGTTTTAATAGAAATGAACCGGAAGTGCATATCAGGGCAGTGTTTAACCTTCCCTTGTCTTATACATCCATATTCAATAACGACAAAGGGAATAGCACAAAAACTAGTATTGAGGCTAAACAAGCATGAGTAAAGCATGGAATTGGATGATTGCAGCATGTTTGATTTTTTAGTAACTTTTGTATTTGAAGGCACATGACTCATATTTTTCGAGCAATCAAGTCTAGTACATGCCTCCTAGCCGTAAGAATACGCGTTGTTTAGACGCCAGTATCCCTAGGTATTTGGCAAGACTGGCGGTTATGCTTTAGAATGAACAGAGATAGCAAAGTCACGGCATGACATATCCAAACTCATTTCTTTGATGAGAAGATATATTTCTCTTCAAGTATGCCAGTGCTCTGCCTAGAGTCTGAATATAATTAACACATAGATAATAGGGGCACATCATGACATATCATTCGTCACTTGATTTGATGACGTGACATATTTATCCATGCAACAATATCATTGCTCTGTCAGATTGATTTTTAGGAATTCCAGCTCATCAAGATGTTTAAAAATAATACTTAGCTCTAGTGTATCACCAAGATGGTCATGAATTTTGAAATTTCAGATATCAGGATAGTCATTCAAGGCACAACATGCAATCTTTAGTTAAGGCCTATTAAAACCACAGAACATAGATGATTTCAAAAGATATATCAGAACGTCAAGGGAATCATTAAATCTAAACCATTATAATTGGATGGGCAATCATCAGTGGGATCATTCTATTGATAAATGAATCGAATTATATTGCATGGTAATGTTTACTAATGTTGAATGCTCATTTACTTTGTCATTGATAAAATAAAGTTTTAATGTACATGTTTTATTTGTAACATGTTAATATCATGACTTATGATGGTAAAAAATTGAAATTGGGTTAAATGTATTAATCTCATATGTTATCTATTTGAAATTATGCCTAAGAATGACTTATAAAAAAGGATACCGTAAATCACTTTGGATATGTTTATATATGTTATGACTGGGGACTATGCCTAGTCTCTTATTGGGTCTATTCATAGACTCACCCTGTTGAACATTTTAAGGAGAAGCGATAGAAGAAAGCAAGGAGTGATCTCGCAGAGTTTCAACTACAGCTTGGATTATTATGTGTCATTGTCATAGGTAGTTAAGAAAGAAAATGTGTGTGAAATTTGGTTATGTAATAAATGACTTGTTAAATCGTTACCTTTATTTCGATCTATGTGGATGAATTCATTTGAATGTAAGCTGATGATTCGAGTAATTTCATTTCCGCTACAATTATATCTTAATATTTATATGAAATTCTCTACCATAATGTACCGTTTGAGTTGTCCCACTGTGACGTTTCGATCGGAATCCGACGTGAGTCTTTACGACTGGACCGGGTTTACGAGTCAAGACGTCACAGAGAGTGGTATCAGAGCCACCACGGTTGAGAATTTAAATAACTAATCATCATCTTAATCCACATTCTAAAAGTCTTAAACTAGTAGGTTGTTATGACAAAAACTTAACCGTATAATGGTATTATTAGACCATGGCGGGAGGAGGACGTCGTGCAGTTCAGAATGATGATGCTCAGGAGGAGCCGAGAGGACCCCCGTCTCCGCCCCCACCACCTTTTGTGGATTATGGGATGTTCATGCGAGGTCTGGTCCAAGCTATGCAAACCCAGGGTCAGACGCAGGCGGCACTTCAGGCGCAACTCCAAACTCAAGCAGCATCACCCCGGGAGCAGGTTTCTGGAGGGGTGACCATAATGGAAAGATTTCGGCGGATGGCTCCACTGTCTTTTAAGGGGGAGAGTCAGCCAATCATGGCGGAAAACTGGCTCTGTGAGATAGAAACGATTTTTCGGGTCATCCGGTGTGCGAATGAGGACAAGACAAGTCTGGTGGCGTACATGCTGCAAGAGAGAGCGGACGTATGGTGGGCGTCTGTTCTAAGGAATCAACCTGAAAGACTCGAGCAAGATATTTATTGGGAAGAATTTAGGCGGCTATTCACAACAAAGTACATACCGGAGCATGTGCAAGACAAAATGGAGCAAGACTTTCTGGCCCTAACTCAAGGGTCGATGACCGTGCTCGAGTATGAGATCAAGTTTATGGAATTATCAAAGTATGCACCGCACATTGTTACAGATGAAAGATGGAAGGTGAAGAAGTTTGTGGCAGGACTACGACCGTCACTTCGGACCCGTCTAATTGCACTATATTTTGCTACAATGGAGGCGGCTCTTGGCGCGGCATGTCGTCAGAAGAGCGACATGGATTTATATCAAGAGGAGAAGAGGACTTCAATAAAGAGACCATCAGCACCATTTCACCTAAATGACAATGGCAAAAGAGTGATGGAGAATCCGTCGTGATCATTCGTGTCAGGAAAGATCACACCACCTACAAGAGACAACGACAAACCAGAATGTAAACACTGTGGAAAGCGACATGGCCCGGAAGTTTGTTGGATCGCCACCGGCAGGTGTCTTCGTTGCGGCGAGAAGGGCCACATGATCCGAGATTGTCCAAAGATGATGCAGCCTGTAGCAGCTCGGTCAGTAGCAGCAGTAGCTGCTCCAGTAGTAGCCAGACCAGCAGTAGCGGGACCCGCAGGGAGACCCCGAGTGCCAGCTCGAGTGTTTGCACTAGCTAGAGAGGATGCTGAGCAGGTGGAGGACCTCATAGAAGGTACTATGAAGGAAATTCTCGCATGAGGAGGTGTGGACGCACTTTTCGACACGTCTATTTATTTATTCTTCTGTTGTTCGTTTATTGGCTTTATTAGGTTCATTAAGTGCGTGGGTGTGCTAGTCACCGAAGTGACAATTTGTTCGGGCTCCGAAGAGTCCATGGTGTGCTCGATCTGACTCGGTCAGATAATTATGTGGTTCGGGTCGGGACCAAAACCCACCACTCCGTAAAGGTCACGACATCATTTACATCCCCCATACGAGGGAACACCGTTGATTAATCACCGGGAGTCAGGGCCTCATGGCCAGAAAATTAATTGCATGAAAGGCCTATTAGGGAGTACTGAAATCCCCGTACGGGGGTGAAAAGAAAACATTCGAGATCCTGTCGGTCATGTGCTGACCATTTAATATTCGGATGAATGTCCGGCTCGAGAAAATCGCAATCGTCACGGGAAAACCGAAACATATGTATGCCGGGGTGCGGCAAATTTATTGTTCAGAGAAACGAGAAATATTCGGTTAAATCCCAGTTAAAGCGATCGGAAACCAACAAGTTTGTCGACTCGGTGCAAGATCAAGCCGCGACCATAATGCGGTGGGCCCCCCGCGGTCGAAACAAGACTTGCGTGAGCGTCGTTAATGTATCCGGTGCCAAGGGGCAACGTGGGAGTGTCCCGGGATCAGATCCCAATACCGATATGTATTCAGAGGGAGCGGACTGTAGGCCGAAGATACGGGTCGGACGATGATCATAATCGGGGCGGACCCGAGGTCTAAGCATGACCCATGAAGACCTTATTAATATCCCCATGCGAAGGGTCCGAGGATGATGAGGACCATCTGATTCTATTCGAATTTTTGTCGGTCATTCACAGACCTTTTCATGTTCAGACACGGGTTCGTAATAGAAATGCGACGGAAATCGAGGTGAACCCTTTCGAATGTTTGCCGAACGCACAGTACTTTTAGTAGTGGCTCGGAAGGGATCCAGCCTGAGAAGCGGGTTCGGTGTAATCGGAATGTCGGCCCAAGGTAAGGTCGGGTCATGGCCATTTCAGGATAACTCCCAAGACTCGAGCTCGGCCTGCAAGGGCAGCACTGTTGTTCCTTCAGCATCAGATCACGGGAGAGATGTGGCTGCAATGTAGATTTTACCATTTTTTTATCTGGGATTCCAGTTATATATATATATATATATTATTGCTTATTTCCCTTTTATGTATTTATTCTGAATGATTTTATCCATGTTGTTTATTATTATTATTATATTTTTTTTACCATTATTATTACTATTTCACATTTTTTTGTTTATTTCATCTATATATTTAGATTTATTTATTCATCATAATTTTTATTAATTTACTATTATCATTATCATTATCATTATTTTATACATATATATATATATATTTTGGAGAGAGAGTGCGCCGCTGGAGGGCTAAAAGGGGCTAAAGGGGTGTGCCGACGAAGCTAGGGCTAGTGTGCCGACGAAGGCAGGGAGAGCATGCCGGAGAGGGGAGGCAAGCGTACCGGACAAGGCAGGCTAAAGGCGTGCCGGGTAACGGACAAAGGGAGCGTGCCGGCGAAGAGGCCAGAAAGGGCGTGCCGAGGAAAGGAAGGGGAGGCGTGCCGGCGAAGGCCCTGGCCGAGTGTGCCGGACAAGGGCTTAAAGGGGGTGCCGCTGAGCGTGGGGAGAGCGTGCCGGCGAAGGGGTCGCGGGAGCGTGCCGGCAAATGTTGGGGTTAGTGTGCCGAAGAAGGAGCTGGGTGGTGGCGTGCCGGTGAAGAATCCGACCGAGTGTGCCGGGGAGGCTTCAAGGCAGGGTGTACTGGCCAAAGAAGTGTGCGGGCTAAGGATGAGGTTAGAAGCATACCGGGGAAAGCCAAAGCAAGCAGGTGTGTCGGATGAGAATGAGGACGGGGCCCACCCCTCTTTCGTTCTTATGTCTTTTCCTTTTCTTTTCTCCCTTGATTTGATTCAGATTGCATGGGTTTGTTTCTTTCTTTCTCTTGATTAACTTCCATTCTTCCTCCCCTGAGGAGGAATGTTCAAGTTGCTTAGTCGTCATCCGATTCAGCTCTCTTTGAGTTAATTACGGTTCCTTTGTCTTCGTGAAAGCATTTTACCGTTGTTCTTTTTATTTGTTTGTTGCTTTCTCTCTGCCTTTTAATTCAATATTGC
This sequence comes from Amorphophallus konjac, assembly GCA_022559845.1. NCBI lineage: Eukaryota > Viridiplantae > Streptophyta > Magnoliopsida > Alismatales > Araceae > Amorphophallus > Amorphophallus konjac. The sequence goes on from CM040120.1 coordinate 295,472,665, forward strand.
CCCATTTGTTTGTTGCTTCTTTTTATCTTCTTAATATGTTAGCGTTTCTAACAAAAATTCGACAGCATCTCCCCTTGACCCGAGCGTAAGGGAGATACAGGGAACGTGCCCACATGGAGTGGCGGAACCCGACAATTGGAGGTGGGCGCCCGGGAGCGGCAACACCTTTAATAAAACCTCGAAAAACTCAGAGGGAACGGCGAGTGGAAGACTATTCTAGGACTGGCTAGGGGGTAGACCGGGCACGAAGGAGGGACCGGTGTGCCGGCTAGAGGGGCTCCAGAGGGTATACCGGGCTGGCTGGCCAGGGCGTGCCAGGCTGAAGCACAGACAAGGTGTGCCGGAGAAGGCATGGGCAGGTGTGCCGGAGGGGAGCGGCCAGCGGAGAAACGGTGTGCCGGGTAGGCCACGCTAGGGCGTGTTGGGCAAGGCACGCTAGGGGTGTGCCGGATTGGGGCAGCTGGGAGGTGTGCCGGAGTGGGTACAGGCGGATGTGTCGGCCAAGGGGCATGCTGGAGAGGGGCAAAGGCAGATGTGCCGCTGGAGCAGAAAGGGGGGTTAGACGGGGAGATCAGGCCCTTTGGAAGAGCCCAAAGGGACCATGCAACGCCCTCGAGCAACCTAGGACTGTGGCCACGAGGGAGGACTCCAAGCTCACAGAAGCACCACTCATTGGTCAAGTGAGCTCTGAGGGGACCTCAAGGAGTGAACAATCATACAGGAAACCGTCAACGCACTGAAAGGGAAAGGGGGTGGATTAAGAACACACAAGCAAGTGGACAAAGCAAACAAACAGTTTATTCATGAAGAAACCGTGAGGGGGTTACATGCTCAAGGAAAACAAATAGAGAAAGAAAGAAAACAAAGTAACGAGACAGTGGGGGGAAAATGTAGTCCCTCTTGCTACATTGGAACCTCTCTCTCCCTCTCTTCTTCTCTTCTACTTTCTTCTTTCACTCAGACAGTGGCCCGGCTCTCTTCGTCTCATCTCTCTTCCCACATGGGTGGCAGTCGGAGCAGCCGGGGAGGGTAGCCCCTTTTCTCTTCTTCTCTTCTTCTCTCTCTTCGCACCGACGGTGGTGGTCGGAACAGCGGGGGGGGAAGTAGGAGCCTCCCCTCCTCTTCTTCTTCTTTTCCTCTTCTTCTCTTCTCCGTCCGTCTCTCCCTTCGTATCTGTCTTCCCCTCCTCTTTTCTTCCCTTCGTGAAGGCTTTTATACGTGTGTCATTGGAAGGGGGGACATCATGATGGCACTACCATCCGAGGTTGACTCCGGTCTCCTCATTGTCAGGTGGGGATCTCCCTCATCCAACCAGAGGGCGACACCAAGGCAGGGCACTAGCTGGCGTTGAAGTAGCCACGCTGCACGCCAAGGGGCCGACCTAATGACCGTTGTACATTTTGCCGGATTGTGCCGTTCTGGTGGTCGTAACGCTGTGCCGTTGGAGGCTGCTTGAAGTGTGTCGTTGAATGGCACCCGAAGGTGTGCCGCTGAAGGGTAGAAAGACTTGTGCTGTTGGAAGGCACATTTGGTGTGCCGCTGGTGGGCACAAGAGTGTGCCGCTGGAAGGGGCACAAAGGGGTGTGTGCCGTTGGAAGGGCTGGTTGAAGTGTGCCGTTGAGAGGGCCTTGATGATGTGCCACTGGAGGGAAACATGAGTGTGCCGTTGAAGGGGCACGAGGGGGGGTGTGCCGCTAGAGGGCAACAAGAGTGTGCCGCTGGAAGGCACCAGGGAGTGTGCCGTTGAAGGGGCACGAGTGGGGGTGTGCCGCTAGAGGGCAACAAGAGTGTGCCGCTGGAGGGCACCAGGGAGTGTGCCGTTGGAGGACACAAGGGAGTGCGCCGTTGGAGGCCTCTGAGAGTGTGCCGCTGGGGGGCATCAAAAGGTGTGCCGCTGGGAGACACCAGGGGTGTGCTGTTGAAGGGCACTTGAAGGTGAGTGTGCCGTAGAAGGCTCCTGAAAGTGTGCCGCTGGGGCTTAAACTGGTGTGCCGCTGAAAGGGCATCAAGGGTCTACCGCTGGGGGGCATTACTGGAGTGTGCCGCTGGGGGGCATCACTGGAGTGTGCCGCTGGGGGCATTTGGCTACTTGTGCCGTTGGAGGGCACGAAGGGTGCTTCGTTTTCTTCTCTTCTTCTTTTCATCTTCTCTTCTATTTTCTTCTTTTCTTTATTCCCCTGCATGTAAACATGGGGTGAGAATTTTTAGTGTCCACAGGAGGCCACTTGAGAACCAGAGGAAGAGATGAAGAAGAAGTACCCTCGAGTGTTCGGTATGTGATCTAACCCCAAACTTCGAGGATGAAGTTTTCTTTAAGGGAGAGAGTGTGTGATGCCCTACAAATTAGTTTAGTATTTTATTTGTTTAAAAAAATTGATTATGCCTAAATATATAAATGATTAGTCTTATTATATTTATTTTAGTCATTGTAAAAAAAATGAAAGGGGCAACATGTAAAAAAAAGGGAAAGAGATTTAGAAGTTAAGAAGAAGAGAAGAAAGAAAAATAATAATAAACAAAGTAAAAAAGGGGTGGGGCTAATAGTTTAAAAAATGATGAAAGGGGTAAATTGTAAAAAAAACTAAAAAAATGAAAAAAAATCGGCAACGAGGGACGGTCCCTGCGCGCACGCGCGCGGGCCGCTTTTGCGGCTACTCTTTTTTTAAAAAAAATTCTTTTTTTATTATTTAACCCCACTTAGTTTAAACCCTTTCTTCTTTAATCAAATCCCCAGGTGCCTTTGATGTGCCATGTTTGGCGGCTGTTGTGCTGTGAAGGTTCAGTAATCGTGTCAGGACGTGAGGATAAGCTGAGATTAGTGTTCTTTGTGCGTTGTGCTGAAGTTGGTGCTCTTCCTGGTTTGCACTCTGGCGACTTGTGATCGGTTGTTAGCAAGATCGGTACTCGAGGCGTGGTATATTACAGTTTTGGGAATTGCGATGGCGCCGAGTATGTGCTGAGATGCAGATGCCGAGTTATTTGTGATGCCTGTGTGCATTATGTGAGTGCGCAGCGGAAGCGTGTGGGCTTATAACCCACAGGTCGAGGATCGTTTGGTTGGAAGATTCTAATCGACCGAGAGGTTTGTTTCCTCGGTGTGATTATCATCTTGGCTATATATGCCTTGATGTTGTTGGTTGTCGTGCCATTGCTTGAAGCTTTGTGATGGTTGGCATCGGCATGTGTGAAGATTGGGGAAATTTGTCGGCATATAAGCTGGTCGAGTACCCTTTCTTCTCTATATTTTTCTTGGGAGTTATGCTTTCGGGACGTGATCATGGTCCTTGAGATGCGTTCTCCAAGATTATTGTTGTTATTGTTGTTGTGAGTCCTTGTTGGTAAGTTGCTCGCAGTGTGGCTTCTATATGTTAGTCGTGTGTTCAACTGTAATTGTCCCTTGATCTGACCCATCATGCAGTTGTGTCCCGTGGGTCTTCGATGATAGCGGAGCCGGGATTCTACAACTATTGTTGCTGTTGGATGGTGGTTGTGTTCAGCTTGGGAGGAGTTCCCTATGAGTCTGATTTGGCATTTGTGTGGACCGAGGCTTGTCGATTGATTTTTATGTACTCTTCTATCATGGTAGAGTTGGCATGCGACTCGAATCAGATGTAATATCTAAGTGAGGACCGACTTGATTGTGCTTGTGGTCTAGTGCTGTCGGTGGCGTTCTGTGTGCCAGTTTCGTTGTTATTCTTGTCGCGGAAGTCGATGTTGTGGAGCAGTCAGCTGAGGGGACTATGTTTCCTTGTTTAAGCTGATGCTTGTTATGTCTGCCGAGTGTTGTTGTATCGATAGCTATTTTCATGGCATGGGTCGTGTCTCCTTTCCCTGTGAGACGTAAGCGATGATGCCCTGTTTCGGAGGTGTCGGACTTGTGTTCACTTGTGTGCCATGCTCGTTCTGTGGATCTGTGTGTCTTGAGATCTGCAGCGTGTGCCTGTGATTGTGGTCTGACAATATCTCTCTGAATTATATTTTTCAAGAATTGTGTTATCGTGCTTTGTGTTTGAGGTTTGGCTGATGCTTGGAGAGCGTAGCCAGTGTTTGAATTTGTTCTTCCCTTGTTCACTTGTTGGCTCCTTGAATTTTGAGGACACAATTACTTTAAGGGGGAGGACTGTAATATCCTGAATTCTTCGGATCAGAATCGGAGAGCTATCAGATTGCTTTCGTGGGTCCTGATACGTGTTTTACGATCCACGTGGGATTTTCCCTTGTATAACTTGCGGAACCCTGTGGAGAGTTGACCGTTGAGTTTTGTTACTCAAGGACGCTACAGGTGCGTTGTGCTCGTTCTGAGGATTGCGAAGATTATTTTTTCATATTTTTTGAAATTTATGGATTTTAGTGCCAAAAATCGGATTTTAGGAAAATTGCTAATTTCCCTTTTTCTTTTATTTTTAACCCCTCTCTCTCCTTCCTCTCTCCCCACCATCGTTCTCACTCTCTCCCTCCGTTCTCTCTCCTCTCTTCCTCTCTCCCGCGGGGCACGCGACCGTGGCGCTATGGACGAGGCAGGGACGTCGTGGAGGTTTCGTGGAACGTGCTGGTGCGAGGAATGGAGCGTGGCGTTAGCGCGATCCCTCGGTGGATTCAAAGCCGGCGTGGGCAGATTCGTGTGATGGTTTTCAGCGTATTGTGGCCGTCTCGGCGCGTGAGATCTTCGGTGGAGGTAGGGGGGATAGATGCCCTACTCTTTTCCTACGTTCTCTCGCAATTTGGAGCCAAACGATGTGAGTTCGAGCGGGTTTTGCTTCGGTTAGATGAAATGCATTCGGGGGGTGTGAGCCGTGTTCACCGTTCCAGGCGACGGTTTTCAGCTTAATTGGTTACAATTGAACCCCTGGCATTTTGGGAATCTTTTCCCGCCAGTTTTATTGCATTTGGTCGAGAATCGGAGCAGGTATAAGCCCAGCCATCCATGTGACTCCTTTTGGGTTGATTCGTTGGAATCGCCTGTTTCTTGTCATTTTGTGCGTGGATTGATCCCTTCCGGCTTGTGGAAGGTGTATATCATCGTTAGGGTTGTTTCCCCGTCATTTAGACATGATTGGGGAGTGGAAATGTGATGCGGGACGGACAAGGGGACCAACTCTAAGTAATGCGGACCTCGGACTCTAAATGCGGACGCGACCAGCAACATACAACAATGGAGACACTTTGGCCCGACACTAAGAGTTCCTATGGGATATACGTCGCTAACAGAAACACAAGCTCACTCGTCGTCTCAAGCGAGGGGAAACGTGGATCCGCGCGGTTGAGAAACCGACAGAGTCAAGGGTGGTCGACTCACTTCCGTGCTCGGATCGAGCCACGGGATGGGTCACTCTCTTGCTCACAGCGGTGACATGAACTCACGGGCTAGACTCCTAACCCACTCACAGCGGCATATGACCATATACTAAACTAGCAAATGAACGCCAAGGAGTTAAGACCGTTACCTCCACGCTCTCGGCGTGGGGAAGACAACCCCGGCCATGTCCGTACTCCCGGTTAACAAATATTACAGCGGTACAAATGTTTCGACCCACTCCACGCAGGAAGGTAACAGGTCACAAGTGCGGCCCGTGAGTCTCAGGAATTGGGTTGACGGGCAGCATCTTGATGTCGCTTCGTCGGTGCCGAAACCCACGTTTGGTGCTATCCGGACGGCCCTATCTGCGGGTACGCGGGGCCCACGTGCTACTCAGTCCTCCGGATCTGAAAGGGTGGGTCCCGCTGGGATGGTGACCCATGGTGGCGCCCTCCCCTGGATGGCGGTCGGGCTGGAACACCGGTCAGAGGTCGGGTGGCTCCGATCTGCACTTCTCGGAGTTGCTGCGCACGGATCTGAAACTTAGTTTCAGATCTGCGCGCTCCAGTGACAGAAGCTGTTGCGACGAGCACTGACGTCGGATCGACGTACAAGAGGTACCATTGGAAAGCTCTCTCGAAATCCTTCGACTCTCTGGGACTCCAGAAAATTCGTCGGGACCGTACGTCTGATGGGGGATTTTAGAACCGGACTAATTTCTGTTTTAGATCTGGCCAGGCAGAAATGAACTTTACTGAGAGTTGGCATTGACCGTGATGTAGACCTCCGATTCAGATGATGTGGTCTTCTTGAACGTTGTAGATGGGAGAGAGAGGAAAACGGAGATAATTTTTATGAAAGGTGTGGTGGAGGTTTGGATGGGGAAAGATATTTTATACTGCTGGGTGATCGGATCTGGACAGTGGCAGGCAGAACTGAGCAGGGATGCGAAGTGAATTTTTAGAAAATATGAACAAGATTCTAAATTCACAATAAAATTTGTGGACGAGGTATTTGGTGGACAGAACCTCCAATAAAAATATCAAGTCATTTGGATCACGAGATGGTGGGTTCATGAACGACCTATTAGGATTCTGGAAATCTGGGCAGATTGCTGGCAGATCTGAGAGGAGGTGGAGAACGAAAATAGAAAAATGGAAAATAAAACTAGAAGCTCCACCAATTTTTATAGGATGTGGTGATGACCCCTGGAACTCACCCTGAAAGTTTGGCCTCCAGATGAACTCGTGGTTGAGAGCAAGAAATCCGAGATCAAGGGGATATCCTGAGTGGACAAAACTCTGGCGACGGTGGCGGTGGTGCGACGGCGGCACAAAGGCGGCGGCGGCGGTGGCGATGACGATCTCACGAACTGATAGAGGAGGCTTCACACCTCAGGATCACAGCCTTACCGGCTGCAGAAGGGGGAGAGAGGAGAGAGATAGGGGGCGGCCCTTGCTCCTTTGGAGGAAATTCCACTTTTTCTTCTCATTAATTCTAATCAAATGAAAATACATGCCATTTATGTGAAATAACAAAAGACACTAACTATCCCTAGATCTAGGGTTGGGCAGGGGTAAAATAGGGAGTCCACAATTTATGTATCCCATGTGATTTGGAACAAAAACTAAAATTCCTAACATAATACTAGATAATGGGGGCGCCCCCTTGACTAATGGCATTCCAATTTTGAATTTTGTTTCCTTTTGTCCCCCCCTTGGTCCAACCCTTCTAGAAGCCCACGATGGAAGGTTGACTGATCCCACATGGGCCCAAGAGATGAGGTGGATCAATGGGAGAAGGGATGGCGGGCCCGCGGGACCCAGGTGGTCCCAAATTACAAATAAACCCATGTTACAATCCAAATTACAATCCGAATAAAACACACATTACACACACAAAGTCCAAATAAATACTATAAATACCGAGACTCAAGGGGGAGTCTTCAGACTGTCTCCGAGCCAGATGGAAGCCGATGTAGCCTGAGTGGTGCTCCGCGTACGGTACCGACGGCTCGTCGGTTCGTGCCTCTCGATCACTCTGGTGTCCGCACCAATTCTCCCCGGGTGGGAGAAACTCAACCCTGTCGAGTAAGGGTCAGCATCGCTCTAGTAGCGCTCCAGTAGGTCCGGATCTATCCGCTGCAACTCTCCACGGGTGATCCAAGTATCCTCGGTGGCGGGTCACCCTCTCTAACGCACTAGGTAGCATGGGTAGGATCCACTCCTGGTTACTATCACCTACTCATCCAGTATATGATCTATATGCTCTCACTGTCATGGAAATGTGGCTGGTGGGGGACACTCATATGTGGGATCACTTTCAATGGGGGGAGATGACTCGAAAGGCTCACTAGGGATCACTGTTGGGTCCCTATATGCAACTAGATCCGACACATTGAAAGCATAGCTTATACCATATTCCTCGGGCAGGTCCACAACATACGCATTGGATCCAATGTGTTTCAACACTCTAAATGGACCGGCTCCGTGAGCTTACAATTTCTTTACGGTTCTAGAGGGAAACCGTTCAGGTCTTACTCTGATCATGACATATTCACCCTCTTGGAACTCACGGTGGTGTCGATGGGCATCGGCTAACTCCTTATACCGTGCATTGCTGGCCTCAATGTGACGACGTATGTCGTCATGCAAACTCCTAACATGCCTAGCAAAAGACTCGATAGACTCAGACACTCGTGCATGAATGGGCATGAGAACAAGATCCACTGGCTTCCTAGGCCTACGACCTGTGACAATCTTGAATGGACTCATACCGGTAGACCTGTTAACCGAATCATTATATGCAAATTCTGCCAGTGATAATATGATATCCCAATCCCCTACACGGTCCCTGACAAGACACCTCAAAAGGACACCCAGACTCCTATTGACCACCTCGGTCTGACCATCTGTCTAGGGATGATATGCAGTGGAAAACTTGAGGTGAGTACCCAACATATGCCACAGTGTCTTCCAGAAATAACAGGTGAATCTAACATCACGGTTAGACACTATGGTACGAGGCAACCCGAACTTGCACACCACATGAGTAAGGAATAGGTGGGCTACCCTCGAAGCATCCAAAGTCTTCGAGCAGGGAATGAAAAGGGCCATCTTCGAGAAACGGTCAACTACCACATAGACCGAGTCATGCTTCCTAGAGGTACGTGGCAATCCCAAGATAAAATCCATGCTAACATCATGTCACGGGGCATCAGGAACTGGAAGAGGCGTATAAAGGCCCGAGCTTTGCTTCTTCATTTTGGCCGTAGCACATGTACGACACTGGGCCATAATATGAGCAACATCACGCTTCAAGCTCGGCCAATAAAATCTATGCTCAACAGCCTCGATAGTCTTGTTCCGACCAAAGTGGCCGGCTAGACCTCCCGCATGTAGCTCCCAGACTAAGAAGTCTCAAACCGAAGTTCGGGGAACACAAAGCATGCCTCCTCGAAAGAGGTAACCCTCCTGGAGCACATAATCATCAAGGTCTCTTGAGGGTCCGGCCTGGAGAGTGGTATAAATCTGAGCGAAGTCAGGACAATCAACATAGGCCTCTCTCATATTCTCTAACCCAATGACCTCAGCACTCATGGTAGTCAGCAGACATGCTCGCCGACTCAAGGCATCAGCCACCTTGTTCTCCACTCCAACCTTATGTTTAAGCACAAATGTGTTTTTTTTATATATATATAAAGCACTTCCTAGTTGTGATTAGGGAAGTATTTCCAATTTGGAAGATACTTCCTAAATCGCTCATAGGGGGTGTTTTATTAAAAGCACAAATGTGTACTACTGGAGATATTCAACTCATCTGCTGTGACGCGCATTGAGCTTCTTTTGGGAATGGAGGTACCTCAAAGCCTCATGATCGGAGTACAAGACAAACTTCTGATGTAAAAGATAGTGCCTCCAATGCCTAAGAGCCTGAACAACTGCGTAGAATTCTTTATCATAAGTGGAGTATCACAGTTTTGCGTCATTCAGCTTCTCACTGAAGTATGCGACCGGGTGGGCCTCCTGACTCAACACTCCTCCAATCCCAACACCAGAGGTATCACAAGAGACCTCAAACACCTTTGAGAAATTTGGCAATCGAAGGATCGGTGTCTGGGTCATGCGCTCCTTGATGTCCGTGAAGGTAGCAGCAGCAGCCTTCGTCCATACAAACGTGCCCTTCCGAATACAGTTTCTGATCGGGGCAGTGACGGAGCTAAATCTGCAGATGAAGCGACGATAGACCGTCGCGAGGCTATGGAAGCTGTAGACATCATGGACCGTACGGGGTTCCGGCCACTCAACAATGGCCCGGACCTTCTCCGGATCAGCGGAGACCCCAGTACTAGACACAATAAAACCCAAGAAGATAAGCTGAGGTGTCATGAAGGCACACTTCTGTGGGTTCGCAAACAACTGCTCTCGCCTCAAAAGTAGACAGACCTGCCTTAGATGGTCCAAGTGGTCCCCTTTAGTGTGACTATATATATGGATATCATCAAAATACACAACCACAAAGACTCCAATGAAGGTCGAAGGACCTAAGTCATGAGTCGCATGAAAGTAATAGGGGCATTGGTCAACCCAAAGGGCATATCCAACCACTCATATAGACCATCCTTGGTCTTAAATGTGGTCTTCCACTCATCACCTGGCCTAATCCTCACCTGGTGGTAGCCACTCTTAAGATCGATCTTCGAGAAGATAGTGGCACCGGCCATCATGTCTAGCATATCATCTAGGCGGGGAATAGGGAACCTGTACTTCACGGTGATTTTTTTGATGTCACGACTATCAATGCACATTCTCCACGTGTCATCCTTCTTTGGGGCGAGTAATGCGGGAACATCACACATACTCGTGTTGTCCCGAACAGACCGTCTCTGCATGAACTCATCGACCTGCCGTTTTAGCTCGGCATGTTCCATGGGACTCATGCGATAATGAGGAAGATTGGGCAATGAGGAGCCCGGAATCAGGTCAATAGCATGCTGAATATACCACATAGGTGGGAGTCCCTCGGGAAGCTCCTCGGGAAGATATCAGCGAACTCCTGCAGAATAGGAATGGCATCGGGTGGGAGTTCACCCTCGGACTTTGGCTCCACCTCTCAGACCGTAATAACAAACACAGGGCAGCCCCTACTAGCCTCCCGCTCCATTTCTCAGAAGCTAATCATCATCAACCCCCTAGTCGAGGGCTCGCCTGTGCCAGAGATAACGGTCATAGCCCGGGCTGGGGATGGGGTACTGGGCTCAGGGACGGAAGGCTCCGGAGTACTAGGGCCAGTAGAACCCCTAACTCATGGGCTCTTGGGCTGAGTGGGGTGGAGGGTAATCCGTCGGCCATCATGGTCGAAGGTACATGTGTTCGACCGGCCATAGAGTGTGGCATCCCGATCAAATGACCACGGCCTACCAAGAATGATATTGCCCACCTCCATGGGGAGGACATTACACCAGATATTGTCACGGTAGGCATGGAACTACAGTGGGACCAAACACCGCAGCCTGATCGGAATGGAGGTGGAATCCAGCCATGATACTCGATAGGGGCAAGGATGGTCCACGGGAGTAAGACCAAGATGTGAGACTGCGCCTGTGGAGATTGCATTGATGCAACTCCCACTATCGATAATCACCTTACACACATGCCCTCCCAGCCTACAGTATGTATGAAAGATGGTGGTCCGACGCCAGTCATCCGTGGCCTGTGGCTGGGTGAGAATACACCTAACGACCCCCAAGTGGGTATCGTCCGAATGCTGGGCATCCTCGCCATCACCTTCAATCTCATAGTATTCGTCAGCTAGCTCCTAATCTGCTTCATAGCTGACTAACACAAGATCTGAAGAGGTGGCGTCCCCGGCCTGTGTGTCCCCAATGATAAGAGACTGGCGAGTGGGACACTGGTTGGCGAAATGGCCAAACCCATTGTAGCGATAACACTGTTGTTGTGATCCACTATGCTCCCCGATCAAAGGTCCTTTCCCCTTATCCTCCCGATGGATAGGAGGTGTAGGCAACAAAGGACGAGCAACGGGTGCGGGTGCCGGTGGACGGACCGTGGGTTAGGGACGAGGAGGGATATCCCTCGGAGGTGGAGAGCGAGGCCTAGGAGCGAATGGCTCGGGATGAGTGGGATCTTGAGGTCGAGCCATGGGGGCCCTCGGATATGTGCCTGAAGAGCCACGAGGCTCGACACTACGAATGGGAAAGGGGCCCAACCGATTGGTAGGCTCAAACTCGGCCTCGAATTGCTCCAATTCAAGAGCAACCTGATACGTCAGTTCCAAAGTGGTCACATTGCGGCAGAAAAGTTCATATTGGTAGTTCGGCCGCAGACCTCTTCGAAAGAGTGATATGGTCATGGTGCTCTCTTTCGTAACTCCACACCGCAAGTAATACTCATCAAACTCGACGGTGTACTCAATCATGGATCGGTTCCCTTGGGAAAGACTTTGCCATTTGTCTATGAGACGCTGGCGGTATGGGAAAGACTTTGCCATTTGTCTATGAGACGCTGGCGGTATGTGGCAGGAAGGTATTTCTGCCACAACTTGATTTTCATGTCATCCCAAGTACCGATCGGGGTTGATGTCCCTGCATTAACAGGCTCTCCATATTTATCCAATAAGTTTGGGCCTGCCCATGCAACTTCATCTTCTCGTACCGAACTCTTCGGTGGTCCGTCATCTCAAACCACTCGAAGTACCGGTTCATGCTGGCCTCCCAATCTAAATAGACCTTTGGATCCAGAGACATGTCAAATAGGGGAGGGTCCGCACGCACGCTCCTAAGAACGCGGTCGTCGTCATCATCACGATTCTGTCGTTGGTTTCATCGACCATAACCCCCTTGTTCATTGTTAGATGCATAGTCATCCACCTCGGGCGCTTGTTGCCTCCTATCATTTGCCCCATGAGCCTCTGGAGAAAAATCTCATTGAGCCGGCTCTTGTTGGCCATTCGTCGGTGCGGGTTGCGCCGCCACTGGGGCCCTCTCAAGGACAACAATCCTCCCTACAAGACCCTGAATGGACTGGTCCGATGCTTCGGCCCGATCCTCTAGGGCTTTCATCCTCCCTTCTAGACGCGTTCCTACGCCATCTAGACGCGTACTAAGGCCATCCATATGTGTATCGAGATGATCCATGAGTGCTCATAACATCTCAACCGTCGAGGGCTCATCAGAACTATGGGCTCGATAATCTGTCATAGGTGGTGGTGGCGAGTATTGGGTGTCTCGACGGGCGGGCATGCAAAGACACACGGACTAGGTGACACAGACGAATGCAAAGATGATGCACCTAGACCTAGCCAATATCCGGTACGTGGCAGAGGGTCGACCCGAAGATCTCCTCTACGAGAGTGTGCGGCCTTCCCGATAGGCGTAACCTAACGTTCGGGCGACACCTTTTAATATACCGGGTTATCGGGATGAAATACAACCCAAAAACACTTTTTTTTTTTTGAAAATAATGATGATCCTAGACTAGACTTAGACCATGCAAGACTTATGCAATGACTACCCTAGACTCGACTCGCTCTGATACCAAACTGATGCGGGACGGACAAGGGGACCGACTCTATGTAATGTGGACATCGGACTCTAAATGCGGACGTGACCAGCAACATACAACAATGGAGACACTTTGGCCCGACACTAAGAGTTCCTATGGGCTATACGTCACTAACAGAAACATAAGCTCACTCGTCGTCCCAAGCGAGGGGAAATGTGGATCCGCCTGGTTGAGAAACTGGCAGAGTCAAGGGTGGTCGACTTAGTTCCGTGGTCGGATCGAGCCACGGGATGGGTCACTCTCTTGCTCACAGCGGTGACATGAACTCACGGGTTAAACTCCTAACACACTCACAGCGGCATATGACCATATACTAAACTAGCAAATGAGCGCCAAGGAGTTAAGACAGTTACCTCCACGCTCCCGGCGTGGGGAAGACAACCCCGGCCAAGTCCGTACTCCCGGTTAACAAATATTATAGCGGTACAAATATTTCAACCCACTCCATGCAGGGAGGTAACAGGTCACAAGTGGGGCCCAGGAGTCTCAGGAATTGGGTTGACAGGAAGCATATTGATGTCGCTTCGTCGGTGCCAAAACCCACGTTTGGTGCTATCCGGACAGCGCTATCTATGGGTACGTGGGGCCCACGTGCTACTCAGTCCTCCGGATCTGATGGGGTGGGTCCCGCTGGGATGGTGACCCCTGATGGCGCGCTCCCCTGGACGGCGGTCGGGCTGGAACACCGGTCGGAGGCCGGGTGGCTCCGATCTGCACTTGTCGGAGTTGCTGCCCACGGATCTGAAACTCAGTTTCAGATCTGCGCACTCCAGCGATAGAAGCTGCTGCGATGAGCACCGACGTCGGATCGACGCACAAGAGGTACCATTGGAAAGCTATCTCAAAATCCTTCGAATCTTCGGGACTCCAGAAAATTCGTTGTGACCGTACTTCTGATGGGGGATTTTAGAACCGGACTGATCTCTGTTTCAGATCTGGCCAGGCAGAAATGAACTTTCCTGAGAGTTGGCATTGACCGCGATGTAGACATCCGATTCAGATGATGAGCTCTTCTTGAAAGTTGTAGAGGGGAGAGAGAGGAAAACGGAGATAATTTTTATGAAAGGTGTGGTGGAGGTTTGAATGGGGAAAGATATTTTATACTGCTGAGTGATCGGATCTGGACAGTGGCAGGCAGAACTGAGCAGGGATCTGAAGTGAATTTTTAGAAAATATGAACAAGATTCTAAATTCACAAGAAAATTTTTGGACGAGGTATTTGGTGGAAAGAACCGCCAATAAAAATATCAACTCATTTGGGTCACGAGATGGTGGGTTCATGAATGACCAATTAGGGTTCTAGAAATCTGGGCAGATTGCTGGTAGATCTGAGAGGAGGTGGAGAATGAAAATGGAAAAATGGAAAATAAAAATTAAAAGCTCCACCAATTTTTCTAGGATGTGGTAATGACCCCTGGAACCCACCCTGAAAGTTTGGGCTCTAGATGAACTCGTTGCTGAGAGAAAGAAATCCGAGATCAAGAGGCTATCCTGAGTGGACAGAACTCTGGCGACGGTGGCGGTGCTGCGACGGCGGTACGAAGGCGGCGGCGGTGACGATGACGATCTCACGAACTGATAGAGGAGGCTTCACACCTCAGGATCACAGCCTTCCCAGCTACAAAAGGGGGGGAGAGGAGAGAGATAGGGGGCGGCCCTTGCTCCTTTGGAGGAAATTCCAAATTTTCTTCTCATTAATTCTAATCAAATGAAAATATATGCTATTTATGTGAAATAACAAAAGACACTAACTATCCCTAGATCTAGGGTTGGGGAGGGGTAAAAGAGGGAGTCCACAATTTATTTCTCCCATGTGATTTGGCACAAAAACTAAAATTCCTAATATAATACTATATAATGGGGGTGTCCCCTTGACTTATGGCATTCCAATTTTGAATTTTGTTTCCCTTTGTCCCCCCTTGGTCCAACCCTTCTAGAAGCCCACCATGGAAGGTTGACTGACCCCACATGGGCCCAAGAGATGAGGTGGATCAATGGGAGATGGGATGGGGGGCCCGCGGGACCCAGGTGGTCCCAAATTACAAATAAACACCTGTTACAATCCGAATAAAACACACATTACACACACAAAGTCCAAATAAATACTATAAATACCGAGACTCAAGGGGGAGTCTCCATACTATCTCGAGCCAGATGGAAGCCGATGTAGCCCGAGTGGTGCTCCGCGTACGGTACCGATGGCTCGCCGGTTCGTGCCTCTCGATCGCTCTAGTGTCCGCACCAAAATGCCAAGTTTTGAGCATCCCTATGGTTTTCCAGCTGTGTTGGCTTGGTGACTCTTCCAGAGACCATTTTTGGTCTTTGGCGGCCTATTGGAGACTGCTAGGTTGAGTATTATGTCGGTTTGGCTTTGCAGTCTTACGATTGACCGCAAGGTCTTTGCTAGCGGCCATGTGGTGACCGCTAAGCTTTGTATAGCGGCATGAGAAGGACCGCTAGGCTCTGAGTAACGGCCCAAGGGTGACCGCTACTCTCCTCGTTGATTTTGGCTAAGTCGGTTCGCTGGGTAACGGCCATGCGACTGACCGCCTCTGAGGTGTTGCGGCCCATTTGTGACCGCCACCTATCGTTTGAATTCGGTCAACGTTTTAAGTCGGTTCGGGCTAGCGGTCTAGCTCTGACTGCATGGGTGTCCTTGGCGGCCTTGGGGCGACCGCCAGGCTTTGTGTAACGGTCCTAGGTAGACCATTACGTTTGTTTTGACTGGTTGAGTTGGTTTAACTGTTTGGGGTTTGACTGTGCGTAGTAGTCAAGTCACAACCACCAGGCTCAACGTTCCGGCCATGAGGATACCGTTTTATGAAGGTAGCTGCCTCAGGCAGACCGCAGGACTCCTGCTTTTGTAGTTTTTATATCTGGGGTTTTCTCTTGAAGGTAGTGGCCCTTTGGATGACCGCCAGGTTTGTCTAGTGGCCAGGGTGAGACCGCCACCTGCCCAGAGTGTTGTTTTACGTTGGTTTGATTTTTGGTTGATGTGGCTTTGACCCCTTGGTTAGCCCACTATTCTGTGGATGTCTTGGACGTCCTATGAGGGCTATGACTATGTTATAGGGTGTCTGAGAAAGCCACTGTATTGAGTAGTGTTTTGTGTTATATCGAGAGTCATTATGGTTTCTGGTGAACCCGGTTGTGACCCAGCGGTTGACACGTGACCTCGTGAGTTTCTCGTCTATCCTGTGAGGATTGAGACATGGTTTTAGGCGCTTAGAGGTAGTGTCTTACCTTGATTTGCGTGTCCATGTGGTTCGAGGGCTTTTGGTGATCCCTCGTGTTCCGGGTCTTGTGTTATGCGGAATTGTGAGTCCGTTGTGTGGCTCAAGGCCGAGGACTCACTGTTGTTATTATTGCTGTTATGGATCCGGCTGTTCCGTGCCTTCTTCCATAATCTGTTTCCCGTAGTTTTTGGCTTAGGGACTAGGCTGATTACTAGCGTGTTGCTTTGATGTGTGACGATCTTGACCCGAGTCTTGTGAGTCAAGGATCGTTGTCAACAGGTCTAGTTGACTATCCTGAGTCTGGTAGCAGTTGTGTACTACTTTATGCTCCGTAGTACGTGCGACAGGTGTGTGCTTACCCTGTCTGTACTTCGGTGTTCACTGTTTTAGAGTCTCTATGTCTAGTGAGCCTCCACTAGTCGTAGCCTGGCGACACTTTCTTGTGTGTCGGCCCACGTAGGAGTGGTGGCGGGGCAGTTCCCGACAGACGATTTTTAGGCTAGTTTTTGTGGGCCCCCTTACTTTGCAATAGCATCCTATTGGGGGGGAAAACTAGCTAGAGGCCTGGCTCAAGACATTGGGCTTGTGTGTGCACACGTGGTCAGGGACGGTTGGACGAGCGCCGATGGGTGTGACCCTGACTAGTCACTCGTTACTATTGTTCCTTGTACTTGGTTCTTTGTGAGTGTCTCAGTTACCGCTGCGCTAGACATGTGCGAGATACTTGAGGCGCAGTATAAGATGTTAGTGAACGCATCTGACTGTTCTTCTAGTGAGGAGGTGCTTCAATCACTTGACGCATGACTCTTGTGACTTGTATTTTCGTGACTGGTTTCCGGCATGATTGACGTGACTTGTCGGGTAGTCTGAGTTGGCTTCACCCGCGGTCTAGTCTAGTCTAGCGTGCATGACAGTGTGCTCGTGTATGTTTGTGCCTTAGACTGTATAGGTCATTGGTAGGCTTTTCATGATAGTGTTTCATGATTTGACAATAGATCGGTAACACCCGACTTTGTAAGATCGGGGTTCGCCTTTCTGTTGATGTTCGGAGTAGTTTAGAGGGCTGAGGTTTCTTCGACTGCCGTGTTTCCGTGTTGCGGCTTTCCTCTTTACTTTTGTTGTTCCTACTCCTGTTGTTACTGCTTTGCTTTAGTATAGCACTACTGTTACTGCGTGTTTTGTGGTAGGGTTCTGTGGGATCCCTACTGAGCCAGTGACACGAGGCTCACCCTCGACTTTTCAGGTGTAGCAGTTCTTCCTCCTACTGGGTAGTACCTGCTGCATGGTTCTTAGTTGCCAGCATTGCCAGTGTCAGGTTTCCCCCTACTTGAGAGTACGTTCTCTTTCTTGTTGGACTGTACTTGTCTTTCTTTAGACTGGACTCTATTAGTTTTAATTGTTATGGAAAACGTAATTTTATTTTTTCAAATTTAGCAATCCTGATCATTGTAATTTAATTGCTTACTGCTTTATCTGGAAGTTAAATATACTATCACATACATTTCTTTCCATTTGGAGCTTTTCCGCTTGTGGGAGGCCTCGCAGGTTCCAGGTGATATCGGGTTTACCCGGTATCCAGAATCTGGGTCGTCATACAAAGTGTGTGCTGGACTTAAATGCTCTTAAAAATTTGTTGAGCAAAAGAAAATCAGAATATGGTTGCAAAAAGAAAAAAGAAAAAGAAAATTGCTAAAACTCAGGAATTAAATTAGCGAAATCATGAATGTTTAACTTCAATACTAATTTTGGTAACTCCCAAAGAAGTCATTGAATTTGAATGAGTAAGATAAAGGAAGGTTGAATAGGGTCATAGTCTAGAAAATTGGTTCATCTCCATTAAGCCTGAATGCATCAATCTGAAGTCCCGCGATCAATGACACCCAAGAGGGGGTGTGAATTGGGTGTTTACAAATTTTAAGAAAACTTTAGTCGATTTAAAAAAGTGTGAGGAATAGCCACAATGAAGTTCAGATCTAAATAAAAAACTATCAGATCTAACAAAATCTACCACACTCAACTGATCTTTGGTACCGTGGTAGAGGTGGGAATCTAAAGATTCTATTCACGCAAAGTGGTATCTTCCTGACAAGGTTTGCCTTGTCGATCCGAACTCACGTTTTGATATACCAGAGATGTAATGTGAAAATGATAGATTATGCTAAATATAACTCAATCGATACAACCAAATTAATTTATGTGTGTGCTTGCACAGAATGGTGATAGGAGAAAAGGATCAAACCACACAAGAGACACGATTTTTAGGTGGTTCGGATGTAACAACGGCAACCTACGTCCACCCCTCACGATCTGTGAGGATTCCCACACTATCTTCTAAAAGATTACAAGATCAAACCACACACACACACTCGTGAGGAGTTCGGAACTCCCACGAAGGTGCACAAGCACCGAATCACATAGAAAAGTGAAGAAAAAGAAGCACACACACACACACACATACACGGATCTATGTAGATCCTCACTCATAAGTGTTTAGATATTACAGGAACACACACTTGAAGCTCGATTAGAAATGAAAGAAGAAACACAAAATAAAAGCTTCAGATTTAAGCTCCCCTAATGCGGGACGGACAGCGGACTCGACTCCAAGTTGATATGCGATCCTTGGACTCTAGACAAGCTCGCGATCATCCCTAAGCGAGGGAAGCGTCGGACGTGCGCGGTTGAGAAACCAGTAGTGAGCTAGGGTGGTCGGCTCTCTCTCGTGCCCGGATCGGGTCACGGGACAGGTCTCGCTCTCTTGCTCGCAGCGGTGAATAATAAAATATATCGGGCTAATAATCCTGTCACTCACAGTGGCATTCAAAAATAAACACGAGAAGCAAATGCGATAAGAGAGTGGCGAATTTACCTCCACGCTCCGGGCGTGGGGAAGGCAACCCCGGCCAAGTACGGTAACTCCCGGTAAAAAAAAATTACAATAATTACAGCAATGAAATTACTGTCCACTCCATGCAGGGAGGTAAAGGGCTATAATGTGGGCCCGGGAGGACCGATCTTGGGTTGACAGATAGCGTTTTGGTGTAGCTTCGGCGGCACGCGTACTCACGAACATGGAGCCCACGTGCTGGTCGGTGGGGCTGAGTGGGCTCGAGATGGCACCGATGTGATGGGGACGCCTGGAGGAACGCTCCTTGGGAAGGCGGCTCGCTGGTTCACCCCGTGGAAGGCGAGGCGGCTCCGACCATGAAGTGCGAACTTGCTATCCACGGATCTGAACTTCTGTTTTAGACCCACGCGCTCCGGCGACAAAGCTTGCTGCGACCAGCACCGACGTCAGATCGGCGCGAAACCCGTGCCGTTCGAAAGCTGACTTGAAATCCTTCGACCCTTTGTTGTTCTAGGATTTTTGTTGGGGCCGTATTTTTGATGGTGGAATTTAGAACACGCTGGCTGGCAGACTCCGGAAACTCAAGAAAGAAATACATTTTCCTGAGAGTTGGCATTGACCGCGACCCAAACGTTAGATCTGGGTGTTGAGCTCTTCACGAAAGTTGGAGAGGGGAGAGTGAGGAAGACGGGGATATTTGTTTGGTAATTTATGGTGGAGGTTTGGTTGGGGAAAACTATTTTCTAACATGGGATGGTCGGATCTGGACTGTGGTAGACAGAGTTGATTTGGGAATTGACAGTTAATTTTAAGAAAATGTAAACGAGATCCAAAATTCATAAATAAAATCGTGAAAGAGTTACTAGATGGACAGAACCCCTAATAAAATTGGAAACTCAATCAGACAAGGGGAAAGGGGTCGAACAAAGGAAACACAGGGTTGCTGTGACACAAAATAGAAAACTGGCAGATCTTGAAGGCTGGGAAACATGAAATGGGAAAAAAAGAAAACGAAAGCTAAAAAATAGGGAAATTTTTTTGAAAGAGGATATTTGCGTGGGGAACCTACCCTCAAATTTGGGCTCCTGAAGATCTGTGGATTCGGAGCTAAAAATTGGACATGGCGGGTCTGTCCTGATTTGGACAGAACTCCGACAGCAAGGCAGTGGCGGTGCGATGGCGGCACGAACGGTGGCGGCGGCGGCAGAGAAAGAACTCAGAGGGGCAGAAGAGAATATAGGAGAGGGCTTCACACCCTAGAGGGCTGGAGGAAGAAGAAGAACAGTAGGGGGAGAGGGGGGGGCGCCCTTGGGCTTTTGACAATTTCCAACAATTTCTTCTCATTAATTCTCATAAAATGTGAAATACAAGGTATTTATAAGAAATGCAAAATGACCTAAACTAACCTCAGATCTAAATTAGGGGAGGGGTAAATGGGGGAGTTCACAATTATTTCTCCCATGTGATTTGGAACCAAATAAAATACATTATGTAGGGGGCGCCCCCTTGACTTTGATGTTCCAACTTGGACTTTGTAAACACATTGTCCCCTTGAATGGTCAAGTCTCTAGAAGCCCACCTTGGACCTTTGACCAGCCCCACATAGGACCTATTGACTTAGGTGGACCAATGGGGAAGGAGATGGGGGCCCCTTGCTGGCCCTACTAGACTTTTACACAAAAACCCAAAGATGCTTAAGGAATGACAAATTGGCTTATAAAGCCTTACAATTGCAAACATGTTTTCCCAAGGATATAAATGCAAATAAAAGGACTCAAATATAAAATAAAAAGTTGGTGCCCGGTGTTGATTCCCATCATCCCCCTTAGTGGATGAAGAGGATTTTGGATGCAGCTTGATCTCCACTTGACTTGGGTTGATCGGTCTCCGATTGAGCTTGAGAAGCTTTGAGATGGATGAAGAACTTCTTGCACGGAACATTGTTCATAGAGCTACAGTAGCAGCACTCTTTCTCCCTTGGTATCCCCCTTTGATCTCCCTTGAGTGATTAGGGTTTCTTTCCCCCAAGAGATGTTTTTATATAAATTGGATGGTGAAGGACAAGCCAAGATACAGATCCACAATTTCAGGGATGTCTGGAGACTTTTGGGATTAAAAAACCATTGATAGATGCTTCAGCCTTGTGGAGAAAACCAAGTCAACAATGGAGGCTTCGAAGCTTGCAGTCGACCGGGCATAGGTGGGTGGTCGACCGGAATTTTACAGGAAATGAACCTTTCAACGCTGGGAATATCGATCGACCGGTCCCTGGCCGGCGGCCGACCGTGCCTGGAAAAACCTGCATTTTTAGTGGAGTTAGCCAATGAATCATAGCCTGTAATCAAGTTACTTTGAGACCACTTCTTGTTCCAAACAATATAAGTTGGTTTGACTTATCTTGGGCATTTTTGAGGCATGATAGAATTAGGCATTTGCTTTGATGGAAGATGGCTTAAGAGGGGTTTAAGCAAGTTATCAACCTATTTGTAATGCTGAGGTTTTTTTATCATTAAAATCGTCTGGAGAGACTCAACAATCTCCCCCTTTTTGATGATGACAAAACTCTAGATTACAAGTTCATTGGCATTCCTTCAAGCAAATTTGGAACTAAGCATGTCCAATAGTCCACAAGGCGATTAAACCAAAAACTCATTTCTTTAGGCAAATCAACGCAAGCCATGCAACAGTTTATTTGCTAAATAGATAGGAAATGAGAGACAGGAGCCAACTATGTGATATCAAATACCAATTGCATTCATTTCTTTACAAAGTACATTGATGCTTGAGAGAATGCAAAAGTTCTAGACATCATGACAAAGGGAAATCCAAAATGGACTCACAAAATGCAATGACTCACAAAATGTTCTCACAAATGATCATTCATACATAACATAAGATCATGCATGCATAAACTATATAAGACCCTACATAACTATCAATTTTGTCATGAGTCGACCCATGTTTACTAAGTTTCCATTCATAACATGATAAAATAGAAATCTGTGAACCTCTGTTACTTCATTTCTACTCCCACTTTTTGGATAGATAAGTGATGTAAACATGTGGTGTAGAATCTGCTGTAGTGGTGGGAAGTAGTTGACATTCAACTGAATCAAATCACTGACACCACGCATATAATCACAGTTTGTCATGTCAATAAAAGTAGCCTCAACTTCATCATGACCAAAGGTCATGTCAGCACCCCTGGCCGAGACTCCTAAGGTTCTCTGAAAGAGATCGGGTGTAATATGTATCTGAACTTCTTGAACGACTTTGTATAACTCATCATTTCTCTCAATTAAGTTTCCATAAAATTGTTGCACTAGGTTAGGATAATACCTACTATATCCGGTGACAAAATCACTCCAACCCTCTTGAATCTCAAAAAGTGCACATAAGTCGGGAAAAATATCATTCACCTCATCGAAATCGACCAGTCGAGGGTCGATAATGGGCTGTAGAGGCAAATGAGGTGCATGACGAGGTGCAGGTGCCCGCTGTGGTGGAAGAGCTTGGGCCTCTCATCTCTGACCGTTGGGTTCTCCTTGGGAAGAACGCCGAGAACTCCGTCGAGGCGGCATCCTAGACTAGAAGACTCACCGGGAAACCCTTCAAAGATCAATCTCAAACCAGGGGATGAAGATGGACCAAAGGACACTCCCAGGGCTTGGAATGATCTTCTCCACATAGATGACCACACTCTCCACCCATATGACTACCCTCACAGACAGTGTTGCTGATTCTAGCCAGGCCTTCCACATCATGAACTTAACACTTCTTGGAATGCAACACCGTGATGCGACCCGTGACATCTACATTGGCCATATTCAAGATCATCTTCAGCTTCAGGACCATTCTCTTGAGGACATCCGCCACCGCCTTGGATATCAGCCTCCTCCTCCAGAGGATCAGCCTTCTGTAGATGACCCATGAGGATTTTTTGTTTGCTTCCTCCCTCTAGACTATTGTACTTAGGTCTTGTGTCTTTTGGGTCTACTTTTCATCTATCCTATCCCCTCTTTGATGATGCCAAAGGGGGAGAAGTAGTTATGCATTGTCTTATATAGTTTATGCATGCATGATATTATGTTCTGTTTGAATGACATTTGTGAGAACATTTTGTGAGTCATTGCATTTTGTGAGTCCGTTTCACATTTGCCTTTGTCATGATGTCTAGAAGTTTTGCATTCTCTCAAGCATCAATGTACTTTGTAATGAAATGACGAAATGAATGCAATTGGTATTTGATATCACATAGTTGGCTCTTGTCTCTCATTTCCTATCTATTTAGCAAATAAAGTGTTGCATGGCTTCTGTTGATTTGCTTAAAGAAATGACTTTTTGGTTTAATCGCCCTGTAGACTATTGCCCTTGCTTAGTTCAATATTTGCTTGAAGGAATGCCAATGAACTTGTAATCTAGAGTTTTGTCATCATCAAAAAGGGGAAGATTGTTGAGTCTCTCCAGACGATTTTGATGATAATAAAACATCGGCATTACAAATAGGTTGATAACTTGCTTAAACCCCTCTCAAGCCATCTCCTATCAAAGCAAATGCCTAATTCTATCATGCCTTAAAAATTCCCAAGATCAGTCAAACAACTCATATTGTTTGGCACAAGAAGTGGTCTCAAAGTAATTTGATTACATGCTATGGTTCATTGGCTAACTCCACTAAAAATCCAGGTTTTTCTAGGCGCGGTTGACCGTCGGCCAGGGACCGTTCGACCAATTTTCCCAACGTTGAAAGGTTCATTTCCTGTAAAATTTCGATCGACCGCCCACCTATGCCTGGTCGACCGCCAGCTTCGAAGCCTCCATTGTTGACTTGGTTTTCTCCACGAGGCTGAAGCATCTATCAATGGTTGTTTAATCCAAAAAAGTATTTGGGTAGGGAGTTCTCACTTAACATGGTCCGATCCATGCCTATCAATGTTCTATTTTTCCTCTCAACTACTCCATTTTGTTGAGGCATCCTTGGTGATGAAAAGTTGTGTGTATATCCTTGTTCCTGGCAAAAATTGTTGAAATCATGATTTTCAAATTCATCACCATGATCACTTTGAATTGTGGTGATGAGATATCCTTTATCATTTTGGATTTTCCTTTGTCCTTTCCGCCAAAGGCTACCAAGCCTCCATCCTTGTCTTGCAGAGTAGAGAACACTGTCTTGTCCCCTGTCATATGCCTTGAACAGCCGCTGTCCAAGTACCATTTGCTCCCCCTGCCTTCAAGGCATATCTGCAAAAAATAACATTCTCATGCAATTATTTTTGGTACCCAAACGAATTTAGGTCGATAGGAGTTATTCCAATTCTGCACATATCTTTTCTTTGTGCAAGCAGCATGATTTCTTTGTATGCTTTGTCTGAACCAACAATTGGCAATTACATGACCAAATCTACCATAATGAAAGCAATTGACATTTGAAAATCTTCTTTGATATTTGTGTGGTTTAGATTGAACATGTTTGGGTTTGGTAAGTGAGCATGAAGCACAATCATTTTCTTTTTCATGCACGTAAGATGTAGTAATCTTGTGCTCAAGGGATTTTTTGTTCTGGGGTATGTACCCCTATCCTTCTTTCCGGAAGTTAACTTTAACTCCCAACACATTGTCTAGGTCTTGTTTCCCTTTAACAAACCTAGAGATAGTAAACTTCAAGTCAGTCACCTCTTTATTCAAACTCTCATTTTTATTCTCAAGCTTTAAAATAGAAGATGTCAGAACTTCTTTTTCATTTTTGAACTTTTCACAAACTTCTTCAATTTCAGACATTTTATATGATAACTCCTCTTTGGCTTTTTCAATATCTGAAATTGTTTGAAGCAAACTTTCTTTTTCCTCTGTTAACTAAAACCATTCTTGTTCCATTTTCTCCAACTTAACAGAAGCATCCTCATGTGTTTAATCATCAATTTTCTTTTTGAGAGATTTATTTTCAGATCTGATTTTTATGTATTTAATATATAACTTTTCATATTCAGACTCCCATTATTCATTTGAAATAACATCAGGGTAAGAATTTACCTCGGCTGAGTCATCCTCATGTGCCATGAGGCACAGGCTTTCCATGAGCTCCCCGAGCTCTTCTTTGGACTGCTCTTCCTCTTCGTCGCTCCATGTGGTGACCATAGCTCTTGGTTTCTTGAACTTATCCTTCTTGAACTTTCTCTTCAATTCTGGGAATTCACCTCTCATGTGCTCGTGCTTCTTGCACTCATAGCATATAATGCTATTTGGCTTTCTTGACTCACCCTTGGTTTGAACGGGCTTCCTTTGCCCCTTTCTGAAATTTCCCTGAAAATGCTTCTTTCTTCTTAGAAATTTCTGCACTTGATGGGTCAGCATAGCCAAGTTTTCTTCTTCATTACTCTCCTCACTGGACTCCTCTTCTTGGGAGTCATCATAGGACTGGTTGGCTTTCAAGACAATGGTTTTCTTCTTTTTGGATTCCTCTTCCGCAGTTCTTTTGATGTTAATCTCATAGGTCATAAGTGACCCTATGAGCTCGTCCAATGAGAGTGTGGATAGATTCTTCGAATCCTCAATGGCGGTGGCTTTTGTATGCCACGCAGGTGGAAGGGATCTCAATACCTTCCTCACAAGTTCAGAGTTTGTGTACTCCTTTCTAAGACTTTTGAGACCGTTGGTGATCTCAATTAATCATGCAAACATCTCTGAGATGGTTTCTTCGGATTTCATTTTTAACAACTCAGAATCTCTGACGAGTAGATTGGCCTTGGTCTTCTTGACCTCGGAAGTGCCTTCATAAATGAGCCGTAGCTTGTCTCACATCTCCCTTATTGACAGTAAGCTCTCCTCCACTCTTTGGAACTAGATATCCGCTTTTCTCTAACCAGGAATTGGCGGACAGTGCCAGATCACCTTCCGCCTTTGGGACATCTGCGTGAATTGTAAACCTCACACACCGATGGGTTTCATTGCCTTATATTCTTCCTTGCTTCTTGTTTAGGAAGTTTGGAAGGCAAGGTGTCGGATGAGTCTTGAGGGTGTGAGTGTCTCTCCCTCCACCATTATTCACTCTATTCATATCACTGTTAGCACTGCCCTTGAGAAGATAACTTTCAATAACACCCCCTCGTCGCAGCAGCATCTGGATATTCTTAACCACGGTTTCAAAATTCGCTACTCTCGTATGAAGGCGAAGCTGATTCACCATCACACCAACTCGAAAAGTCACCAGCCACCTGAACAAGCGACGAAAAAATCTCGAACAATGTACTACAAATTCAAGCCTATCGGCAAACACATCTCGTACATTGCCAACACAACACGCACAAGACCACTTACGGAAAACAAAGCAACAAGGAATCGCGAAACCTAAGCCAGCGAAAGACTATACTGGACTTTCAGGACTCTGGGTACTGTAATATCTAGGATTCCCATGTACTTTCACACAACAACGCTCTGATACCAGCTGTGACGACCCGGACTCCGGATACCGGATATACCCGATAGGATTACCGAGTAGACCCGATACCACTTGGAACCCGTGAAGCCTCCCAAGAGCGATAAAGCTCCGAAGGGATAAAAGGAGTGTTGTGTAGTACATTGAAGTCACAAATATAACAGTAAGCAATTAAATTTCATTAATCAGGTTTGCTAAAGTAGCATAAATAAAATTACTTTTTAATTAACAGTTTAGATTAACAATTATACCATAGTCGAGTCCAACGGAAAGAAAAATGTACACTGAGGTCGGGGGAAGCCCGACGCAGGTACCGCTGGCAACTACAAACACGCCACACTAGAAACTGCGAAAGAAGTAGAGACGACCACACTTGAAAAGCAGGGGTGAGCCTCGTGTCACTGGCTCAGTAGGGGTCATGCGGATCCCCACTGAAAACAACGTAGTAACATGAAACAACAACTAAAATAGCAGTAGTAGTAAAGCAGGAAAGAAAGCAGAAAAACTACTACTAGAAAGCTGTAAAAGAAAGCCGTAACGGAAGGAGTAGAACAGTTAAAAGAAAAGGGAAAAGCCGTACGAACAAAACACGGCTGCTGAACAAACCTTGGCTCCCTAAACTATTCCAACAGCAACAGAAAGGCGAACCCTGATCTCGCAAAGTCAAGAGTTACCGATCTGTCGACACAGTACAAGGCCTAAGGCGAAGGCTTACGAAGATAGGTATAAAACCCTAGAAAAGACCTAGATAGACACGGAACACTAAAGCATACATGACTGGATCGTCATGCATGAAAACAAAGCTATCCTCGGGCAAGGCCGAGAATAGACTAACTCGGGAGGGGAAGCTGAACTTGGACGAAGTCAAGAAGAGACTAACTCGGAAGGGGAACACAGACTCCGAGAAACACGAGAGTCATGCGTCAAGTCATGGAAGCACCTCCTCACTAGAAGAACAGCCAGATGCGTCCACTGACATCTTACACTGCACCACAAGTATCTCGCTACAGACACCGAGAACGACGGAGACTGAGATACTCACTGAACTGAACCTGGAACTACAGTAACGAGTGACTAGTCAGGGTCACACCCATCGGCGTTCGTCCAAACACCCCTGACCACGTGTGCACACCCAAGCTCAATGCCTTGAGCCAGGCCTCTAGCTAGTTTTCTCCCCCAGCAAGACGCTACTACAAGGCAAGGGAGCCCACGTAAACTAGCCTAAAAATCGTAACTCGGGAACTGCCCCGCCACCACTCCCAGGTGGGTCGACACTCGAGGTCGTTAGGCTACGACTAGTAGAGGCTCACTAGATACGGAGACTCTGAAAGACGAGTGCTGAAGTACGGACAGGCTAAGCAAGCACTGCCACATGTACTGTGAAGCACTAAGGCAGTACACTGAACTGCCAACAGACTCAGGACAGGGCAACTATACCTACTGATACAATGATCCTTGAGTCTCATGACTCGGGGTCAAGATTGTCTCACAACGGCGGTGACAAGCCGCCAATTAGCCTAATCCTAAGCCATAGGAAATGACAATGGATCATCGGATACACAAACCCATATAAAATGACACACGGAGATCTGAGGGTTCACCAAGACCCTCAACACATCTGGACATGTAGACCGAGGTAAGATAGTACCTCTTGGGCATCTAGAACCATGTCTCGATCTATCCAGAATAGTCGAGACACGCACAAGGTTACTTGTCAACCACTAGGTCTCACCGGGTTGACCAAAACCTAACAATGACTCTGAAGCAGTACAGAAACCTATCCAATAGCAAAGTACGCCTGGCTACCTTATAACATGGTTATAGCCCTCATAGGACATCAAAATATGTCCACGGGACAATGGGCAAACCACGAGGTCAAGCCGAGGCACTTGGGAACCAACACATCGGGAAACGATACTTAGGAATTAAGCATAGGAACATACGCCGGCGGTCATAGAATGGGCTGCTAGGGGACTGTAGCGGTCAAGGATTAGGCCGCTAAACACAGTCAACCCTGAATAGACCTATTCGGTCAAACCACCCAAGCGACAAATATAGACGCGCTACACGGACTAGGCGGTCTATGAGTAAACTGCCACATTAACCGCCTTAACCTATTGACCTAAGACAAACAGACTGTAGCGGCCTAAGAAAGGTGTGCTACAATGAAGAGACGAACAAAGGTTGGGCCGCCAAGGCCAACCAACTTAGATCCTTGACCCGATCAAACACACCATAGCGGCCTAAGGAAGGAGCGCTACATCACGTTGGCGGTCAAAGCATGGGCCGCCAGCCCAAACCGACCTAACCTGTTGACTAACATCAACGACCCATAGCAGTCTAAGAAAGGGCCGCTAGAGCAAGTAGTGGTTTATCGTAAGACCGCTAAGACTCGAACTGACATACACTAATATCGAGGAACCACGGAGCTTGGCGGTCCCCCATAGGTCCGCCACAGTAAGAGGCGGTCTCTGGAACGACCGTGAACACGTTACGGCGAGAAAACCAGGGGAATGGCCGATCTCGACTGTTCCCCACCCCGTTCGTGTCTAAACGAAGGGGAAACAGTCCTAATCGACGAAAACACCTTCCACAGCCCGGAAGGGACACATGCGAAAGCTTAATCGTAAGAAACGGGCGATTCCATCGAATTGACCCTAATTGGGTCACCAGGGTTCCTGGGCTCGTACCAGCCCCAAATGACGACCAATCGTGATAAAAATAGCGGATCTGGAACGCTAACATGTTGGGGGTCACAATAAAACTAACTAGGCAGAAAGCCGTCGCCGTTTTCCGGTGAACCCGACACACACCCCCTGAGCATACTTTTCCCAAAATTGAACGAAACTCACTCGTACGCACACCATTCGGCGTGAAACTATGAGGGAACGTAGAGGAGAAGTAGAGCATCTGTCTCCCTACCTCCATCGAAGATTCCGTACGCCGAAGCGACTAAACCGCGTCGAAAACCGTCAAACCAACGAACCGCGCCGGCTTTGAATCCACCGAGGGATCGCGCCGCGCCACGCTCAATCCGCCACTCCATCACGTTTCAGGTTCACTCCATCGCGTTCCCACCTCAGCCAGCTCGCCACGATCGCGCGCCTCGCGTCGAGAGGACCATAGAGGAGAGAGAATGAGAGAGAGAAACTGAGGGTGAGAATGAGGGAGGAGAGAGGGTGAAAAGGTTAAAGTAGAAGAAAATTAGGAATTTTCCTAATTTATGAAATTTTGATTTTTACGCCGAAAATCTACTAATTCTGAAAAATACGAAAAAATAGCCGAAACGATCTTCTCAAAGAGTACATCGCAACTGTAGTGTCCTCGAGTCGATGAACTGAGAAATAAACTCTCCACTAGGTTCCGTAACTTGTATGAGAGAAAAATACACGCGGATCGTAAAACTCAACTCAAGACCACAAAAGTGATCCAAAAGCACTCCGATAAGGATCTGAAAGATTCAATAAGAATACAGGGTATTACACTATTTGTGTGAAAACATGTCCAAATGAAGTCAGCTATGGTCATTGGATATGCATTGGTACTGCTGGAATCAAGTTCTACAGAGTACTTTGAAAAATTAGGAGACTTCAAGAAAGTTTCAACATTTAGAGTTGACTCCCGCTTGTATAAGCTTTGTCCTGGCATCTACTGCATAAGTCGAGTCGACACAGTGGGGCGATTGAGTCGACACATCAGTGTATCTGTAAAGAAACAAACAAGTGGGTCGACGCAATGAATCCTTGCATCGACGCAACAGAACTCATGCAGCACAGTGGACTTCATATGCCAGCATCAAACTGACTTGAGTCTGAGTGTAAGTCGACTTGTCTGCCTTGTCTAGTGAAGCACGTGAGTGGTTCAAGTGGACTATGTGCCTTCGACCTCAATTCATTAGCACGATCTCCAAGGACATGTGGCACCATCTCTGGAAGGTTCCCAATAGAAGAATATTCCTTCTAACAGATGGACCAATGGTATTTTAGTTTGAAAATAATATTATTTTAGAAAATGGGTTATTTCAGCACTATAAATCTGGGCCTTCTTCCTTCGAAGAAGGCTGCTACAAGCAAGTGGCTGCATGGGCTGTTGGGGCTGAGTGTTTTCAGAGAGATATCTGAGCAGAGCATTCATAGAAGATCTGAGTGAGAACCTGAGAGAAGAAGAAGAAGTAAAGAGAGAGAGATCAAGAGCCCGTTCTAGAAGATCTGTAACCCAGTTCATGAGAGGAAGATTTGAGAGCAGCCGTGGAGTTTCATTGAAGATCTGTTTGAATAATTGGCTTCTAGATCAGATCCAAAGTCATTGCTCCCCTGGCGCTACATTTTTCTTTGCTTTCATTTTATTTTCTGTTTACTCTTTTTCATCTCTACCTTGTAATTTTGATATTGTGTTTTGGGTTGGGCTCAAGCTGTGAATCAGCGGTTTGTAAGGGATTGGTTCAGTGAAGCTGTGAATCAGCGGTCTGTAAGGGGTTGGTCCCCTGAAGTTGTGAATCCGCATTTTTCAAGCTGTTAGTCAGCGGAATCCTCACTCAGTTGAGTGGGGGGTGGATGTAGGTCTGTTGGTTGCAGACTGAATCACCTAAAAATCATTGTGTAGTGTGATTGCTCTTGGTGTGATTGCTTTATTTTTCATCGATCTGCATTTCCTGAATTATATGTTTCAGGTTAAGCCATTTGATTGGTATATCAGAAGGTGTGTTCCTACACACTTTGTGTGAGGAGGGTTTCTAGACCCAAACATCCGCCTAGTACCAATTCAATTGGTTGACCTTATTGTGATTGATTAGTTGTTGAATGCTAATTGGTTTGAACTTAGTTTAATTTCTGATCAAATTAGCCATTATCTGTAGAGTGTTCGACACAGGTTCTACAAGAACCAATTTTTGGTTGAGTCCTCTATCTGTTGATTAGTTCAACACTGGCACTCTGCCAGGTGTTCGATATTGGTTTTGTCTGAACCAGTAAATGTTAAGTTGGTGTTTGTTGCTTTATGTCTGTCAGATATCTGGTTGCTTATTGGTTTCAGAGAAAAATCTTTCTCCTCAGTATTCTACGATCTATTTTCAGTCCAGCATTTTACATTCTAGCTTATGTTCGGATTAGTGTACTGCTGCAAGCAGTTTTAGCTCTAAGTGTTTGTTTTTCAGTTATCTGCATTATAATTTCAGTTCAGTAAAAAGATTCCAGAAGTCTTCATTCCTATTCAGTTTAAATTAGCTATGTTTTTTAATTTGGGCATAATTCTTGTAAGCGGGTCTATTCACCCCCCCTCTAGATCCTACTGTGCACCCTGAAGTCCAACGATCAATGACACCCAAGAAGGGGTCGTGAATTTTGTGATTATGAATTTTTAGAAAACATTACCCGATTTAAACAGATATGATGAATTAATAACTTAGAAACTCGGATCTATTATATAACCGATTAGATCTATCAAAATCTACCACACACAACAGTTCATTAGTACTATGGCCGAGGTGTGGATCCGAAGATTCTACTCACGCAAGGTGTTATCGTCCTGACAAGACTAACCTTGTCAATTCGAACCCACTTTTTGATATACCAAAGATCTAATGTAGAATTGACAAATTATGCGAGATCTGAATGAAAAACACAACTAGAGTGATAACGTGTGTGCTGGTACAGAATGGGGGTAGAGGAGAAGGATCAAACCACACAAGAGATAGTAATTTTTAGGTGGTTCGGATGCAATGACGGCAACCTACGTCTACCCCTCACGATCTGTGAGGATTCACACACTATCTTGTAAACGATTACAAGATCAAAACACACACACACACTCGTAAGGAGTTCAGAACTCCCACGAAGGTGCAAACACATCAAACCACACACGAATCTAAAAGAAACCACACACATACATGGATCTGAGTAGATGCACGCACACACGAATGTTTATGAGTTACAAAGAACACACACTTGAAGCTTAGGGAATATGGAAGAAGAAACACAAAAGAAAAACTCTGATTTAAGCTCCCCCTGAGTAGGTGATGCAGATTTTTGATGAAGTTTGAAACTCCACTTGATTTGAGGTTGAATGGCTTCAGATAGATCTTGAAAAGCTTGGAGTTGGATGAAGAATCTCTGGACAGAGCACTGTTCACGGAGGTGTTGTAGTAGCCTTCTTTCTCCCCTTGGTAGCCTCCTTGATCTCCCTTGAGTGATTAGGGTTTCTTTGCCCAAAGAGATGTGTTTATAAGTCTTGGGTTGGTCAAGGGACATGTCAAAACACAGATCCATGAATCTAGGCATGTCTGGTGGCTTTGGAACCCAAAAGTCCTAAAGAGAAGGCTTTAACATGTTGAAGAGAGCAAAGTCAACACTGGGGGATTCGAAGGATTCGGTCGACCAAAATTTTTGATCGGTCGATCGAACTCTGTAACACCTGAAACTTTTCAACGCTGGTAAGTTCGATCGATCGAAATCCCTCATCGGTCGACCGAGCTCTGTAACATTTACAGAGTTATGAAACTTTGGAGAATTGGTCGACCGACTAAGCTTGATTGGTGGACCGAAATCTGAAAAACCTGTAAAACAGATTTGTTAGCCCAAGAAAACATATCCATATAACAAAGCCTTTGTGTCCATGTTTTGTTCCACTCATTTTAAGTTTATTTGACTGATTCTGGGTATTATTGAAGCATGATAAGTTGGAGCATTGGTTTTTAATGAAAATGGCTTTGTGTGCCTACTTGTGCTCGCACTCTAGCAATTACGAATGGTACCAAAACTATTTGCCATTCTAGGGTTTTTTATCATCAAAATTACTGGCGCAACCAAACAATCTCCCCCTTTTTTATGATGACAAAATGTTTTGAACATTACATGCATTGGCGTACCGTTAAGCAAATTTGGAACTTGAAATCAACGCATTACAAACTTGAAAGCTCCGAGATGGTTATAGTACCCGCAAGGCAAATTAAATACAATCAGAAGCCAGTATTCATGAAACCACCAAACCATTCATTCTGTAAACACCAAACCATTCATTCCTTTATATTTGCTAGCTCCGAATGAAGAAGTTAAATGGAAATCAATAGCCGTGACATAACCAAGTGCTTCATTTCATTCATTAAGATTTCATTACACAGTACATCAAATGACAGTGACTCCTAGACACATGGATGCAATGAAAATGACTCAACTAATGCAAATGACACTCACAAATGCCAAATGGCAAACAATCAGACAAACATATGATACACATGCATAAGATATAAATATAAACCTAGACTAGCTACTTCTCCCCATTTGGCATCATCAAAAGAGGAGAGGGGATACAAGAAAAAGTAGAACATGGTGAAACTGAAGACCGTGGAGGCAACAACTAAGGAGGAGGAGCAGAGTCCTCTGGGACACCATCATCATGAGAAGGCTCAGCTAGAGGCGGAGAAAGATGTCGTGCCAAAGAGTGCAGAAGGAGGTCCTGATGTTCCAGTTGGCAGTCAATGTAGAGAAGAGTCTGGTTGGTTGTACGGAAGGCCTGGTGGGTATCTTCATAGCCGGCGGTGAGAGTGGCCATGTGGGTAGAAAGCTGTCCAAATCGTGGGAAAAAGTATCCATCCGACCAGTCATCGTGGTCATGAAGGTGTCTAAGCGGTCCAAGACTTGCTCCCTAAGGGCATCCACATGAGTTTCCAGTCCAGAAAAATGCCTATCAAAAGTCTCATAATCTGCCCAAGAAGGTTGTCCGGCACCCTGAGTGGAGGACTCCCTATAATGGAACTGTGGTGGAGGTGGCATTTCCTGATCGACATGTGGAGGAGGAGGTGGAGGAGGTTGCTCCTCCGCCTGGACTGGAGGCGGGGGTGGTGCTTGAGCCTACAGCTGTTGTGGCTCTTCTGCTTCCTCATCTTCAGATTCTTCGCCATACATTCTCACATCTCTGTGTAACTCTCCATCACGACCCCAATAGTACCCAAAGTCAAAGAACAGCTTGTGTTTATTATATATATCATCCTGTCGCACTGGAACAGACACCTCTCCGGCCAAGCCAACTCCAGCACGAAGAAACACCCCTGTCAACTGTGAGGCATAAGGCAAGGATCGCCTTCTTTGTGTACGACATGACCCTATCAAGTCTGTCATCAAATGTCCCATGTTGATCCGATTCCCACTCATAACATGGTAGAACAGAAATTTATGCACTTCATTAACCTCATCCCTGCTGCCCCCTTTAGGATAGATAAGAGTGGTAAACATATGGTGTATAATCCGCTGCAGTGGTGGAAAAAAGTTGGCATTCAACTTGATCAGGTTACTAACTCCATGAATGTATTCACTGTAGGTCACGAGTAGAAAAGTGTCCTCTACAGAACCATGACCAAAAATCATATCAGCGCCCCTAGCGGACAGTCCTAGGGCGCGCTCAAATAACTTTGGATTGATTGTAATTTCGACACCTTTGACAACCGCATACAAACAGTCATTCCTCATATCTAGGTGCCCATAAAATTCTTGGACAAGACTAGGATAATACCTGGAGTATCTAGTAACAAAATCAATCCACCCATCAGTGGACGCGGATTCTTTTCCGTCTTGGACTGTTTCATTGGTTGGATTTATTAGGCGTGCCAGTCACTAGAGTGACAATTTTTATTATGCGCTCGACTTGACTTGGTCGGTCGATTGTGAAGTCCGAGTCGGGACCGGAAGTCCGTCATACCATAAAGGCTATGACGTTAATTACGCCCTTCCTAAGAAGGACAACCCTTGATTAAATGCCAAAAAAGGAGGCCACTTGGGGCGGTTGAAAATGACGGTGCATAACATTGAAGTTCTTGTTATTCTAAGAAGGTAATTGAATAAACGAAAAATTATTAAATCAGCATGACCCCTTTGTGTGGGTCGTACCGGGCAGAGACAGGACACCGTCCACGTAGTGGCGGGGCGGGGCCTCGATGATCATCGGAGACATGTCCCCTTTCACGTTTCTCATCCGGCCAAGGGCCTCGAAGTATTTGTATCCCCCGAAGAATTGAGCCAGACGGGAGGCGTATGATACATGTTTCCCGGGGCTTGTCGGGGTTAAAGCATCAATCGATATTTCGGCAGCATCTCCCCTTAATTTGGATTATGCCCAGGGGGAGATAGGCTATCATCCACGGAGTGTCGGGATGAAAGCCAAGAGAAAGAGAGGCCGGACCTCCCGAACTGCATATGTCTGCCATGGGGGCAACGTTCGATTTTCCCTTAAGGAAGCCGGTGGAACTCATGCAGTGGCAGAGACCTCCTGAGCTAAAGGGGTTACTTGTAAATCCGACGCGGGATGGTGGAACATAAGGGAGTTGGTCTCCCTTTGGATTTATCCCCGGGGGCAGGTCTGATGACTCAAGGGATGGAGCATTCATAGCATAAAGGGGCTTATGGCACAAGGGGGTAGTTCCCGGTGCAAGAACCACCACGCCGGGAAGGGTTCTTCATAAGGATCTATTCTTGGCGCCGGGAAGGTTTCTTCGTGGGCACAATTCTGGGCGCCGGGAGCTGGCAAAGGAGGTTCTCGGCGCGGGAACAAGGTGGCAAGGGGGGTTCCCGGTGCGAAGGCAAAGAGGCCAAGGGTTCCCGGCGCGAAGGCAAAGAGGCCATGGTTCCCGGCGCGAAGGGAAAGAGGCCATGGTTCCTGGCGCGTAGGTAAAATAGCTAGGAGATGGGGTTCTCGGCGCACAGGGAGACCAGGGGATGGGGTTCTCGGCGCCTGAAGGCTTGCGCCGAGAACTATTCATTCCTTTTATTGTGCATGGAGCTGAGATGGGTTCTGATGTTTTTCGGCACCCTGTTTTTGGGTCTCTTGACGATTCAGGGGTTTCTTGACGATTCAGGCCAAGGTAAATAGGACCTATGAGGTCAAAGTGAATCAATTCATCGAGTTTCAACTGGATTTGGCTTAGGTTTCAAAGGCAGTCCAAGATCGGAGAGGAAATTGGGAGAGAAAAATCAGGGTACAGAGAACCCGTGTCACCATTGCTGTGCAGAGTCCGGGGACAGCTTGATGTCATCTTTCATCATCCTGAGAGCCAAGAGATGGCTGTCTCTGGACCAAGGGATGATTTTGACAGTGCCAATAGGCAAAACCATAGCATCTAGAATTACAGAATCTCACGAGCAGCGGCTATTGAAGGTACTGCCAATATCGGTAGCAGACTGCCCCAGAAGCCAAGAGATGGTCTGTCTCTGGTCCTGGGGCAAGCCTGGGAGACTCTATGCAAACGACGCCAAACGGCGAGGAACATCGGTATAACTACAGCTACATTTATTCGGCTGAAGACAACTGAGCCCGAAGACCCATCAGAGAATCTGGTGCGCTTCAGTTGAGCTAAAAATGAAAACATATGAAGGAAAAACACAGCATCAGATGGCAGATATTTCGATCACCCAGCGCCCAAACGGGCCATTGTAGCATTTCATTTCATCACATCATCCCAAGACTCACACCAATCACAAGGAGGGAGTGAGGGAAAGGGAGATGAACAGAGGCCGGGATATCCCAGTTACATCCGGTGAATCAAGATGAAACTCATAGGAATACATAAAGAGAAAAGAAAAGAAACATGAGGGAGGGTGGAGCATTGACTCCTCTCCCTCCCCAGCTGCCTGCCCACCTGGAGCTTCTTCTCCCTTTTTCTTCGGGTTGATCTCTTCTTTCTTTTCTCAGCGGAGGAGGCTCTCTCTCTCTGTTGGTCTCTTTCCTCTTCGAAGCCCTTCTCTTCCTCTCGTTCTATTCTCTTTTTCCCTCTTTCTTTCTGGATGAGGTTGCCGGCCCCCTCTATCGTCGTTCTTCTTTTGTTGACGCTTCTCTCCTATTCTCCTCCTTTTTTCGAGCCCCCTTTTTCTCGAGCGAAGAAATGGGTTTTTATAGAACCCTGCTCAATGCAAGGGATATTTGGCGCGACTGCAGCAATGGGGAGGTTCCCGGCACGCCTACTTTGGTGGGGAGGTTCCCGGCGCGCTACTCTCTCCAAAGCTCTCGGCGCAAGGGGTCTCATTGAAGCCCATTCAATAGGCCCATTTAAGGCTTTTTCCCTTTTAGAGCTCCTATTATCCTTAGCTTCGTTGAATTCCTTTGATCATATTGGAACTAACGAAGGCCCCTTGTATGCATCATCATCTGAATAATCCGGAAGTTTCTCATCAGTCAACAGACCGGAGTTTCATCAGTATTACCGTTTGGACGATGACAACACCTGACATCAGCCAGGCCTGACAAGGTCCTGGCCGGGCTAGTAGTTGGTGGTGAGGGCTCTCCCTCAATTTTGATTTTGCAGAAAGATTCCAGTCTTCGTTGCTGGTCTGGTCTCATCTTTATCTTTGTTCATATTTTATCTATCAACAAATGCCCCCCACCTGCAGACGGCGTAAGTGCAGAATAAGCGACACAGTGTCCGCAGGTGCATCTTTAGCTCAATGCTATTGACTCATTCTTTCAATTATAGCTTGGCAGTATCCCCATACTGGGATTTCATCCTGGCACGATCTTCTTGGCTTGAGCCTCGATCAGCTGAACATCTATCGACTTGAGCCCTGATTAACTGGCACATCTGACATCTGTCGGTTTTGAGCCCTGATTGGCTACATATTTGACTTCTGTCGGCTTTAGGCCCCGATTGGATGAACATCTGGCATCTGTCGGCTTGAAGCCCCGATCGGCTGAACATCTTGTATCTGTCGGCTTGAAGCCCCGATTGGCTAAACATCTGGCATCTGTCAGCTTGAAGCCCCGATTGGCTGAACATCTTACTTCATGTGCTGTTATTTCCTTCATGTGGAAGAGTGGCAGTCCCAGCAGTCTTTACGCGGATGACCCGTGTTCAGCAGGAGAGCGTCCATCCTCTTAGGGAGAGAATGGGGGACTCGCTCCATCGCGTGTCGGTATCCGGTGGGACTGCCTTTGCTGGACTTGTTGGTTAACGGAAGACATGCTTTTAGGCCATAGCATCATGCGGGAGTGTAGACGAGAGGGGTTCTAGAGAAGCATCTGGAACAGACGAGAGGTCCGTTCCTCAAAGCCGGCCGTGGCGATGTGCCGACCGACCGGTACATGGTTTCATCGTCGACATTGGGTTTATGTCGATGCAAAGGAGTTTAAGCTTCATCAGAATAGACGTAAGGTCTAAACCGGGTAAGTTCATCGCGGGTGGGACATAGAATGGTGCGTAGTTTCATCAGAATAGACGTAAGGTCTAAACTGGGTAGGTTCATCGCAGGTGGGACATGAAAGGATACGTAGTTTCATCAGAATAGACGTAAGGTCTATCCCGGTAGGGTTTCATCATTGATCGGGCAAGGTGCCGGTCGATCAACAGTTGGTTTCATCATCGATATTGGGTTTATATTGATGCAAAGAAAGTGTTATAAGTTTCATCAGAATAGACGAAAGGTCTAAACTGGCAGGGTTTCATCATTGATCGGGCGAGGTGCCGGTCGATCAACAATTGGTTTCATCATCGATACTAGGTTTGTATCGATGCAAAGAAAGTGTTATAAGTTTCATCAGAATAGACGTAAGGTCTAAACTGGGTAGGGTTTCATCATTGATCGGGCGAGGTGCCGGTCGATCAACAGTTGGTTTCATCATCGATACTGGGTTTATATCAATGCAAAGAAAGTGTTATAAGTTTCATCAGAATACACAAAAGGTCTAAACTGGCAAGGTTTCATCATTGATCAGGCGAGGTGCCGGTCGATCAACAGTTGGTTTCATCATCGATACTGGGTTTGTATCGATGCAAAGAAAGTGTTATAAGTTTCATCAGAATAGACGTAAGGTCTAAACGGGGTAGGGTTTCATCATTGATCGGGCAAGGTGCCGGTCGATCAACAGTTGGTTTCAACATCGATATTGGGTTTATATCGATGCAAAGAGAGTTGTATAAGTTTTATCAGAATAGACGTAAGGTCTAAACTGGGTAGAGTTTCATCATTGATCGGGCGGGGTGCTGGTCGATCAATAGCTGGTTTCATCATCGATATTGGGTTTATACCAATGCAAAGAAGTTTCATAGGTTTCATCAGAATAGACATAAGGTCTAGACTGGGTAGGGTCTCATCACTGATCGGGCGAGGTGCTGGTCGATCAACAGTTGGTTTCATCATCGATACTGGGTTTATATCGATGCAAAGAAAGTGTTATAAGTTTCATCAGAATAGACGAAAGGTCTAAATTGGCAGGGTTTCATCATTGATCAGGCGAGGTGCCGGTCGATCAACAGTTGGTTTCATCATCGATACTGGGTTTGTATCGATGCAAAGAAAGTGTTATAAGTTTCATTAGAATAGACGTAAGGTCTAAACTGGGTAGGGTTTCATCATTGATCGGGCGAGGTGCCGGTCGATCAACAGTTGGTTTCATCATCGATACTGGGTTTGTATCGATGCAAAGAAAGTGTTTAAGTTTCATCAGAATAGACGAATGGTCTAAACTGGCAGGGTTTCATCATTGATCGGGCGAGGTGCCGGTCGATCAACAGTTGGTTTCATCATCGATATTGGGTTGATATCGATGTAAAGAGAGTTTTATAAGTTTCATCAGAATAGACGTAAGGTCTAAATTGGGAAGGTTTCATCATTGATCAGGCGAGGTGCCGGTCGATCAACAGTTGGTTTCATCATCGATATTGGGTTTATATCGATGCAAATAGAGTTTTATAGGTTTCATCAGAATAGATATAAGGTCTAGACTGGGTGGGGTTTCGTCA
The DNA here is from genome assembly GCA_022559845.1 of Amorphophallus konjac. NCBI lineage: Eukaryota > Viridiplantae > Streptophyta > Magnoliopsida > Alismatales > Araceae > Amorphophallus > Amorphophallus konjac. The sequence goes on from CM040120.1 coordinate 295,512,774, forward strand.
TTGATCAGGCGATGCACCGGTGGATCAATAGCTGGTTTCATCATCGATATTGGGTTTATATCGATGCAAGGATTTCATAAGTTTCATCAGAATAGACGTAAGGTCTAAACTGGATAGGGTTTCATCATTGATCGGGCGGGGTGCCGGTCGATCAATAGCTGGTTTCATCATCGATATTGGGTTTATATCGATGCAAAGAAGTTGCATAGGTTTCATCAAAATAGACGTGAGGTCTAAACTGGATAGGGTTTCATCATTGATCGGACGGGGTGCCGGTCGATCAATGGTGAGACGTAGGTAGAGGTGTAAGTCTCGTCAAGATAGACTTATGGTCTAAACTGGATAGGTTTGATCGCATGTGGGACTTTGCCAAACAATACGTAGGTTTCATCAGGATAGGCGTAGGGTCTATCCTGGTAGAGTTTCATTGCTGACCGGGCAAGGAGCCGATCGATCAAGGGAAGGTTTAAGAGTTTCATCAGGACAGTCGTGAGGTCTGAGCTGGACAGACTTCATCAGAATGGTGATGGGTTTCATTGTCGGTGGGACATGGGCAAGAGGGTATGTAGATTTCATCAGGGTAAACGTAAGGTCTGCCCTGGAAAGGTTTTATCATCGGTGGGGCGTGGAGCCAACTGACCGACGGAAGGCTTCATAAGTGACGGGGAGGTGAAGGCAGCGTACCGGTTGGCATGGAACTTTTGAATTACCACATTACCGACCCAAGTGCCCTTTCGGGTTTTCACCGGAGCCAGCCCCCTCTTGCTTTTGTCCAAGCGCCCTTTCGGGTTTTCACGTGGCGGGGTACCCGATTTTGCCTGCAGTGCCCTTTCGGGTTTTCACCACAGCTGGGTTTTGGCCATTTTTGCCCTTGCTCAGAGTGCCTGAACAAGTCTGGCGGGGCATCTCAATTTTTAGCCCCCATTTTGTCTCTTTTTTTTTGGACTTTGGCTTTGTAATCCATGTGCTCAGCTTGTGTATGTATCATCATTGATGTGGGTGCCAACACCAATGCAAGGGGCATATGGTTTCATCGTCCACCTAGGCGGAAGGCCTGGGTCGACTTGAGTGTGTTTTGCGGCTTAGGCGTGAAGCCGTTTACCGGGAGCATGGCTGCATCGTTGATGTGGGGATTACCATCAACGCAAGGGAATAGGATTTCATCATCCATCCAGATAGAAGGTCCAAATTGACTTTGAGAATGTGGGTAGCATTTTCATCAGAGCAGACAGAAAGTCTACTCCGGACGGGTTTTAGCATTGGTCAGGCGGCGTACCGCTCCATTAGTAGCTGCTCTTATCATCGATATTGGGTCTATATGGAAGCAAGGATTTCATGGGCTTCATCAGGATAGACGTAGGGTCTAAACTGGACCGGTTTCATCATTGGTCGGGCAGTGTGCCAATCGACCAATAGCGGGCTTCATCATCGGTATTGGGTTCATACCACTACAAGGATTTCATATGTTTCATCGGGATAGACGTAAGGTCTAAACCGAACAGATTTCATCGTTGATCGGGCAGTGCGCCAATCGATCAACAACAGGTTTCATCACGGCGGGACGTATGGTAGGTTTTATCAGAATAGATGTAAGATCTAGATTGGATGGGATTCATCGTGGTGGATCTTAGACAAAACAAGTGGAAATGTTTTATTAGAACAGACGGAAGGTCTATTCTGAGGTGGGCTTTTTAGCATTGATCGAGGCAATATGCCTTGCGATCAATGGGATTTCATCATCAGTGGGACATGCGGTGGATGGCGGCCCAAGCATGAAGCTGCTGCCAGGAATGTAGACTAGCCTAACAGGGACGAAGAGTCTAGGTTAAAGAAACAGACTGGCCGATCTTGTCGATGATGACAAGGGACAAGAAATTGTTGGACAGGATTTCCGGTGGGACTTTATGATGATCGTCCTTCTCAGAGTTTTATCAGGAAGGGTGGAAAAGGGAACTTTAAATTACCATGTTACTAGCTTAAGTGCCCTTTCGGGTTTTCACCGGAGCTAGCCCCCTCTTGCTTTTGCCCACGTGCCCTTTCAGGTTTTTACGTGGCGGGGTACCCGATTTTGCCTGCAGTGCCCTTTCGGGTTTTCACCACAGCTAGGTTTTGGGCCATTTTTGCACTTGTTCCTAGTATAGGAGCAAGTCTGGCGGGGTATCTCTAATTTTAACCCCATTTTTACTTTCTTTTATTCTCTTTTTTTTTAGAGGGTGACAGGTCGGAATGCCACTAGATCAAGATAAGGGTAGTTCGGCCAGGGTGGAGTGCCACTGGACCAAGAAAAGGGGTAGCTCGGCTAGGGCGGAGTGCCACTAGACCAAGAAAGGGGTGGCTCGGCTAGGGCGGAGTGTCATTAGACCAAGAAAAGGGTAGCTCGGTTAGGGTGGAGTGCCGCTAGACCAAGGGAAGGGTAGCTCGGCTAGGGCGGAGTGCCGCTAGACCAAGAAAGGGGTAGTTCGGCTAGGGCGGAGTGCCACTAGACCAAGAAAAGGGTAGCTCGGCTAGGGCGGAGTGCCGCTAGACCAAGAAATGGGTAGCTCGGCTAGGGCGGAGTGCCACTAGACCAAGAAAGGGTAGCTCGGCTAGGGCGGAGTGCCGCTAGACCAAGAAAGGGGTAGCTCGGCTAGGGTGGAGTGCCACTAGACCAATAAAAGGGTAGCTCGGCTAGGGCGGAGTGCCATTAGACCAAGAAAAGGGTAGCTTGGTTAGGGCGGAGTGCCGCTAGACCAAGAGAAGGGTAGCTTGGCTAGGGCGGAGTGCCGCTAGACTAAGAAAGGGGTAGTTCGGCTAGGGCGGAGTGCCACTAGACCAAGAAAAGGGTAGCTCGGCTAGGGCGGAGTGCCATTAGACCAAGAAAAGGGTAGTTCGGCTAGGGTGGAGTGTCGCTAGACCAAGAGAAGGGTAGCTCGGCTAGGGCAGAGTGCCGCTAGTCCAAGAAAGGGGTAGCTCGGCTAGGGCGGAGTGCCACTAGACCAAGAAAAGGGTAGCTCGGCTAGGGCGGAGTGCCGCTAGACCAAGAAAGGGGTAGCTCGGCTAGGGTGGAGTGCCACTAGACCAAGAAAAGGGTAGCTCGGCTAGGGGGGAGTGCCGCTAGACCAAGAAAGTCCTCCACTCGATTTTATAAGGAGTGGAAGTCCTCCACTCAATTTTATACTTCTCGGCAAGCCGATAGACCTTCTGATTTCTGAAATGGCTTCCATTATCAGATATTATTCGGTTGGGGATCCCGAACCGGAAGATAATATTCTGCTTGATGAATCTGGCCACCAGCTCACCAGTCACTTCTCTTAATGCTACAGCCTCTGCCCATCGGGAGAAGTAATCTGTTATGGCCAATATGTACTTATGTCCGGCCGAGGAAGTCGGCAGTGGCCCGACTACGTCAGTTCCCCATTATGCAAATGGCCAACTGGGAAATGTAGGGTGCAGAGTCATAGGAGGCCTTCTAGGCACGGTAGCATGCTCCTGACATTTCTGGTAGGACTTTGCGAATTTACAGCAGTCTACAAACATGGTGGGCCAATAGTAGCCCAACTTCTTGATTTCTATCTTCATTTTGGGACCATCCTGGTGGGCACCTGCTGTTCCGACATGTATTTCTTTCATTGCTTGCCAAGCTTCCTCAGTGGACAAGCAGCAGAGTAGAATCTTCTTGCGTGCATCTGCCATTATTCGGAACAAAGTTTCATTCCTGAACTCATAAGAATCTTTGATTCTCAGAAGTTTCATCTTTTCTTCTCTTTTCTGCGACAGCTGTTGGTGCAGAAACCACTGCAGCAAGTGCTGTCTCCAATCAGACGCCTGTACCGTGCTGACAGTAGCAACTTCGCCTTCTTCGGGGCACCCTTCTAGCATGCTGGGGACTTGTCACCGGTTCATAACAACAATGTTCAGTGTCTCATTTGGTGGGACTGCTAGTGAGCTGGCTAGCTTTGCCAGTGCATCAGCTTGGGCATTGTGCCCACGGCCCACATGCTTGAGCTCAATATGATAGAATTTCATGATAAGGCGCACAGCTTTCTGGTGGTAGGGATTCAATTCTAGCTTCCGCACTTCGAACTCCCCTTGGATTTGTTTTATTATCAACATCGAATCCCCGAATACCTGAAGCATCTAGATACCCATGTTGAGGCTAATATGCAGACCGATTATCAGATCTTCGTACTCAGCTTCATTATTGGTGCAGGGCTTGTTTATAGAACAGGAAGTATGCACGACCTCTTCTTCTGGCGACTTCAACACAATACCGGCCCCGGCCCATATTCTGGTCTTTCCATCAGAGTCTATCTCTGTTCTAGATGCTCCATCAAAGAATAGCTGCCACATAATTGGCCGAGCCTGGCAAGCTTCGAGTATCTCATCATCGGGTAACTCAGTCCCTAGCATGTCATTTTCTGGCACAGGATGCTCTGCGAAGAAATCAGCCACGGCCTGTCCTTTTATCGCCCTCTGGGGTGTATAGGTAATATCGAATTCCATCAGGATCACTGCCCATTTGCCCAACCGGCCATTCAGTACTGGCTGAGTCAATATGTATTTGAGCGGGTCTGCTGCAGATATCAATCTGACTTCATGTGACAACATATAGTACCGGAGTTTCTTGACGGCAAAGACTAGTGCCAAGCATGTCTTTTCTATGTAGCTGTAGCTCTCTTCAGTTCTAATCAGCCTCCTACTCAAGTAGTACAAGGCTTGCTCTTTGCCTTCTTCATTTATCTGTGCCAGCATTGCCTCCAGGGAACAGTGTGTGGCCGCGATATACAGTATCAAGGGCCTGCCCTTAACTGGTGCCCCCAGCACTGGAGGGGTCTTGAGATATTCTTTCAGCTTCTCAAAGGCTTCCTGACATCCATCGTCCCAGAGGAACGGTACATCTTTCATCATGAGCTTGTGAAAGGGGTGGCATCTTCCCGATAGATTCGATATAAATCGTCGAATATAGGCCAAACACCCTTGCAGAGATCTTAGCTCGGGCAGACTCCTTGGTGGAGAGAGCTCCTGGATAGCCTTAATCTTGGATGGGTCAATTTCAATGCCCCTATGCCGGACAATAAACTCATGGAACTTCCTGCTGGACACGCCAAAGGCGCATTTCATAGGATTCATCTTGAGTTCATATTTGCGCAGCCTCTGGAATACTATCCTCAGGTCCTGCAAATGGTCTTCTCTTCTGGTGGTTTTCACTACCAGATCATCAATGTAGCACTCTACTTTCTTGAAGAGCAAATCATCAAAGATCTTTGTCATAGCTCTTTGGTAGGTAGCGCCGGCATTCTTGAGGCCAAACGGCATCCTTTTGTAGTGGAATATCCCCTTCGGAGTGCGGAATGCAGTGTGCACTCTGTCTTCTTCAGCAATCCAGATTTGGTTGTATTCGGGTGACCCATCCATAAATGACAGGGCTTCATGACCAGTAGTCGCATCAATCATCACTTCAGTGATTGGCACTGGGAAATCATCTTTCGGGCAAGCCTTATTAAGGTCCCGGAAATCAACACATATTCTGATCTGCCCATTCTTCTTCTTTACGGGCACTATATTGGCTAGCCATGTAGTATACTGATTTTCTTCAACAAAGCCTACATCAATCAGCTTGTCGACCTCTTTATTAACTTGATTTATCAACTCAGGGCGCATTCTCCTGGGCGATTGCTTTACAGGGTTAGCCTCTGGGTTTATTGCTAACCGGTGCTGTGCCACATCAGAACTCAGTCCCAGCATTTCATCTTATGTCCATGCAAAGCAGTCTCGGAATTCTTTCAAGAACTGTATATACTGTTCCCTGGCAGCTGGCTCTAGCAGTGCACTAAGGAATGTCGGCCTGGGCTCATCTACCGTCCCTAGATTTATTTCCACGAGCTCATCAACGGTGGCCTGGCCACCATCTTCGACTTCGGGCGGGGCTTCTTGCAAGTCAATAAAGCCTCCCGGGATATAATCCTCTTCGATCTCATGATTTTTGGTTCCGTCATACTGGTCATCGGCGGATGTTGGCTCATCATATAAGGCTGATACTGTTGGATTCTGTTCGGTCTGCCCCGAGGATGTGACCTGTTCAGCAGGAAACCCAAAGGTGGACTCCTCCACCCCTAGAGGTTCTTCTGGTGCTGGCCAAACTGAGAGATCATTATTCTGTAGGGCCCGGACTTCTTCTAGAATGCGCTCAAACTCCAGGCATTCTCTTAGCTCGTTGGCTATTTGGTCTTCATCCGGGGTTCCCGTATCAAACTTTGCTTCAGCATGGAACGAATCCTCTTTGCAAGGTAGGTCTTCCCAGCACCAACCTTTCTTTGTTTCATCAGATGTCCCCGCCTCTGGCTGACTGTCTGGGGCTTCATTGTTCATTACGGATTGATAAATGATTTCTTCATCTTCCGAGGGGTACTTGTCATATCTCACCTCAGGAGGGTCTTCATGCTGGTAGGAGACAGAGATGACGTCCACCTCGGCTTCATAGAATTCTTGAAGGGTATAACCCAATCCCGGGTGCTGATTGATCTTCCTCAGTTCTTTATTATCCTGGGGCGGATCCCATAGCTCCTAGAACGCCTTCTTTTGGGCAACAGGTTGTAATGATGGCATCTGCATCTTAGAGAACATCTGCGAAACCCGTTGGGTAGTATAGTCCAAGCCTGTGATCGGCACCATCCAGTTTGCAGATTCTTCAGGGACCATGCAGTCTTGATCATCGTCTTCGACTGGCTCCCCGGTGTAGAATATGATAGGAGGCTCGCAGAAGCGAGGGACCTCCATAGTTTTTAATGGTAGCACCGTCTGGTATTCTATGCTGGCAATGGGCTTGACTAAACCCTTCGGAACCCCCACCTGTATGTACTTTTCTTTCATTTCTTCGTCAGTATCATCTGGGTGGATGCTAGGACGGGTGATCCGAGCAAAGTCACCAACATAAGAAATGTGAGATACTTCATGTTTCTTAATATAGCCCCTTGGTGGCGGTGGAGACCAATTTCTTGCCTTCGTCACCGGCTTCTTCTGGCTGACCACAGCCTCTTTCTATTCACCCTTTTGTGACACCTTCGTGTAGTAGGATGCATCGAGCATGTGACACTCGAATACTTCGAAGGGATGCAGATCCGCAAACACCCTTTCTTCTTTTCCTTCGGGGCAGTATTTAATACACCGATGCAGCGTGGACGACACTATTTGATATTCATGCAGCCACGGTCTCCCCAGCAGGGCCTTATATGTGGTGTTGGAGTCGATTACATAGAATCGCACCACGGTAGTGAGGTCCCCCAATGTGAGGTTGAAATCAGCCACCCCAAGGGGCATCTCACGTTTCTGGTTGAATCCCGCAATTTTCATGTCTCTGACCTTGGTAAGCTGTAGATCAAAGTAATATTTTTGGTAAATGCGGTATGGGAGAATGTTCACTATAGCCCCGGGATCTATCAGTATCCTGCTTAGTGGCTGACAGTTCAGGGTGCCCCTCATATACAGCGGTCTGTTATGGCCGGAATTCAGAATCAGCATATCATCCTCTATGACTGTGACTGACGGCCCAGAATTCACTTCTGTCAAGAGTGCTTCATACTATGCCGGCGACTGCAAGGCATCAACAATCGCTTAGCGAGCTTCTTCACTCAGAGAGAGAATCTCCCAGATGGAGAATCTGGTAGCGAGCTTCTTTAGCATTTTCATGATTCGACTGCCCACCCGGACATTAGATAGTCTCATTTCTTCCACCCATCGGGGTTTTGGAGGTTCATGTGGTGCCTGTGGCCTCTGTTGCCCAGTGCTAGTTTCATTCTCTTGACCGGCTTCTTGGGGGGCTTTTTCTGTGACAATGGCCCCTGGTGTTGTTGGAGGGCTATCCTCCTCTTTCTCATTCTGCTTGTAGGCTACAGATGCTGACTGCTGAGGTCTCTTGCCTTTATCTGGCCTATCCAGCGTTGACTGCTCATTTTCCAGACTAGATAAATTCCAAAAATGTTGGAGCCTGACCTCCTTTCTTCTCTTCCTGGTACATGCTAGCAGGGGGAGGAATCTGAACACCCCGCACCTTTGGTTCAGGAATCTGGTAGGGTTGTTCCCCTCTGAACATAATGTTATGATTGGCCGGCGGTGGGCGCCCCCACCTTCTTCCGGAGCGTGTTGCATGTGCTGAGGTTGAGGCCTCGGCATGGTTGGCTTCTAGCGGGGCATTTGATGTTTCAGCCTCATCATTCTCCCCGGGCAAGGTAAAGAGTACCGACTGTTGATATTTATTTGTCTATCTTCTATCTTTCTTTTGAAGTTTGAAAAGTGATATGGTAAGATGACAAACAAGCAATCAAAGATCTACTCAAACCTATGAACATGTGATCATGAACCTAGGCAATCATAGCTAGCTCTAGCACGGGCATGCTATCTCAATCAAACTATGCTAAAAAAAAGGAAAACACACGCCGGGGCGTGGAGCAAGGAGTAAACAAAAACACACCGTGAAGGTGGAACAAGCAAGAAAAAAAATAGAAAGATATGAGGAAGAAGACAGCTAATGCCCAATACTAAGGAAAGATGTGATCGCCACCAAAGTAAAAACAAGTCAAAGACCTGAATATACCTTGGAAATAGGTGGATGAAACACCCGCCCATGGGAGAGAAAACCAGAGAAAGCCTGCATATCAACTTAGAAGTGACGGTCAGGACCCTGTGCGCTACTTGGAAGTGACGGCCACACGATAGACCGTCGAAATAGAGTGACGCGCCTGCACCAGACCGTCAGATAACCTGCAGTAACAAAGCTTGAATTCTTTTAACTCCAACTCTTCCAGCCGGCTAGAAGACCTGGGCCTCGTGTTAATGAACCTGTAAACCTGCCAAAGATGTAGAAAGACCAAACACAATAACCTCAATTAGTCCTTTTCACAAGCATAGCATCAATTCTCAAAGGACTTGACATCATCAAAAGGAGAGTGGATTACCGGGGAGTTTTTGGTTTATTAACCCCTCTGGGTGTTTTAAAAGCTTGGGAAGATGTTTGTATGCTTAGAGGACAGTGAAAAACGTGGAGAAAGAGGAGGGACAATGCTTTGATTGAGGAAAAACCAGGGAATAACTCCAGCATGCAATGATGAACTTGAAAGACCAAAACCAATGTACTCCCTTGATTATGAGGTGGATGGACGTGGGAAGCAGTTCCTCCTTGATGAAGATGGCTCCTGAGTTCGGCAGCACTTCGTCGTGAATTCAAATCTTCCTCCCCTCTGGCCATGAAGTCAAGGGTTCTATTTATAGACCCTCGAACTCTCAGGTCGAGCAGAGGATAATCAAGCAAGATAAATAGATAACTCTTAGCAAATCCTCGAAGATAATATCACCAAGAGTCCATAGAATCGAATGGAAGGTCCTAAGGATCAGATTTGCAAGAGATATCGTCAATCCAAACCCTTATCTCGACCACGGAGTAGCAGAGAAAAGGCCTGAACTGCCAGGACTCTCAGAAGGAAGTAACGGCTGCACGACAGACCGCCACTTGGAAGCAACGCATCAAGGATCGTCCGTTACTATCAACCTTATCCCTAAAAGATAAGATCAACGGGAAGAAGACCCAACAAGTTGGACTCTTCAAGGAAGCAACGGCCAAGGCATAGGGCGTCAGAATGAAACAAGGGCTGCACGACAGACCGTTATTATCAACGTGGAATCAAAAGGATAAGCTTTACAACGAGGCCTTAAGCCTTAGGACTCTTCAAAGAGTAACGGTCCAGGCATAGGGCGTCAGAATGAAACAACGCGCCTGGTTCGGACCGTTATTACCATTGAGTTTCAAGAATAGCAATGAAGGGTTGCTAAGCTGTTGCCAACGAAACACCACCAGGAGCCAATTCTTAATCCAGGAATTAAGACCCAAGAAACAGGCCTCCACTGATCAAGAGATTCAATGAAGAGTGAACAACTCGGAGCATCATATAGAATGAAACAAGGAGATGACCCGACCTATTGGGTATAAAACGGGTGTCAACAGATGCCCCTCCTTAACGTCCTCTTTGCAGGGGAGCGAGCGGAGGTGAAGCGAAAGTGAAATGGAACATGAAGATGAAGCGAAATGAAGCGGAGTGTATCAAAAAGAGGGCGTTAAGGTAAACGACACCCGTTCTTTACCGACAAGTGATAGGAATTTTCTGGAAAACTTCAAACTGATCACAAGGAAATAGCCAACCAAAGGGATGCAAGTCTGGAGGAACTAACAATTTAAGGAAAGGAAACATGGCTAGCCGTCGGAGGCAACGGAAAGGAAAGAGAACTGATTAAACTCCAGACAGGACTCTTCAGCCAACCAAATCGAGCGACGAGATCAAAGGAAACCTTCTAATTCAGAGTGGAATGATTCTCCTCATCCAGAATCAAGAACACAGCTGTTCACCATCATTGAGACACCTTGAACAAATGAAGCCTCATGAATGCTCAAAGAATGTGTATGATGCATGCTGGGCTAAAGGAAAACAAAATCTTTAAAACAAATGCGAAGAAAGATAAGATAGAAAATACTCGAGAATAATATTGCTAGATCGGAGAAATCAGAGTCAGGACACCATCTGCAACCACGGCGTGCAAGATAGAACCATCGTCCCCAAATTTTTCAATCTAACGGCCTATCCAACGATTAAACATGTGAACTTAGATCATCATCATTTTTATTTTAGGGGAACATCAGATCCCAGGACACATGAATGACCAGCCGGTTCTCGAGATAACATATCATAAGTAACATATAGTAATGCATTAAGGGAGTGAGGGAACGAAATACAATACCTGACTTACCTGCCTGATGGACGATAAAGCATGACTTCACTCATTAATTCCTTCATGAAAGATAGGCTAGCCAACAATAAACATGATAAGGAATCAAGGCATAACCATTGTACGTGCAAGGGACATCAATAAGGAACATTAATGCATAACATGGGATCATTTTACATCAATCAGACCTTTCAGTTCATCAAGAAATCTGCAAGAATATACCGGTCTTATGAAAGGGCGTCACACTAAGCAACGGATCACCCCTGGTCCGTCATAAGTCAGGCGGTTCACATTCTTCAATAAAACAGTCCAACACATGTAACAGTCATCTCAAGGCGCGTCAGAAGGATGTAACGGTCCGTCGATAGACCGTCGCATTTCCTGAGTTTTCAAAAAAAAACAACCGAACGGTCACGGCCCATTCATTCCACACTCAACGCCCCAAAAAACCAAAATCGAGAGAGCTCTGGCGACTCCAACCCCCACCACCGCAATGGCCGGCGACGAGGCACCCCAGCCGCCACCACAGAAGAGGGGGAGAGGGAAGAAGATGGCCATACGGCGGTTCCACCGCCGGCTCGAACGGGAAGCGATCCCGCCGGTGGAAGAGGAACAACCGACGAGGAGAAGCCCAATCGAAGAAGAAGAAGTCCCCACGGCTGTGGAGGATCAAGGAGAAGCCTCATTGGGTGCAGAGGAGCCCAAAGAACCAGAGAAGAAGAAGAGGAGAGGCATGGACCGTGAAGTAGGCCCCCCCCTTGCCCTAACTCCAAATTTTGATTTTTTTTGTGTTTTATTTATGAATGCATGTGGGGAATAGGGGTAGAAATGGGTCTACGAACCCACTAGGAGCAATTGTAGGCCATTTGGCCAGAGTGGGAGACCACGGGGATGCAAGGGAAAAATTTCCCAAACGCAGTCAATGTGACGGTCCTGCCAGTGATCGTCACTTGTCTGACGCACTATGCTGAGTCTGTCAGAGGCAAGCGACGCCCTACCCCAGGGCCGTCACTCATGCCAGGGACTTAAGCTGTTTCTTAGGGTTTTCAGTTTTCAAATTTTTGTTTTGTTTTCAATTATGAATGTTTATGCAATGATTATATGATGCAAATTGGACTAATTAATGATCTAATGTGCAATGCAGGAGAAGAGACGATCACGGATCTCCTGGCTACAGATCCGAGCAGTGTACCAGGCATTGCCCGACTACTAGAGAGAGAGATTAGCCGGCATGGGATTCGTCAAGGTGCTCAGCATCGAGGTGATCCGGATGGACATGCCGCTACTGTACGCTTTGCACGAGAGATGGGACCCAATCAGCAGAGCCTTCATCTTCCCGTGGGGCCACATGATCCCCATGCTGGAAGATATAGCGAGGATTACAGGACTGAGAGTCCACGAAGCCACAGTGACCGGGTGGACATACGGCGACTACCGAGAGATGGCGCAGCAGCTACTCGGGCTAGATTTGATCAGACCGGGACAGTCCTCCTCTCAGCTTTCGAGATCAGTGCTGTAGGAGAGCTTGGGACTGAGAGGAGTGGTGATCACCGTGGGAGAGCTACCTGAGGAGCATCTGGGCAGAGTGATAGACCAGGTGCGCCCTCGCGTGGCGGCAGAGGCAGGACCAGAGGGAGATAGAGTGCTCAGACGCTTCCTGATGCTGTTATTCGGGAAGCTCCTCTTCGTGACTCGGGCAGACGTCATCAGCTGCAGACTGCTGTCGATGATAGAGGATTTGGGCAGAGTCAGGAGGTATGCCTGGGGAGCGGCAGTGCTCGCATTCTTGTTCGAGTCCCTCAGCACCACGGACCGGCAGACGATGCTGGGCGGTTTCTCGCCTTTCCTACAGGTAAACGCAATTTAAATGCTTTCTATATGATTATGATTATGATGTGATTATGCCATGCGACTGACTTGATTTCTAAATGCAGATCTGGACCTACATGTATCTCCCGGGCATCGGGAGAGGTGCACTACTCCATCCCGGCCGCATACCGATCGCAAGGCGTTGGTCGGTGGCGAGGGACACAGGGTCGATCATCAGACTGACTCGGACGATCCAGGATGACCTAGACTACTTCCCACATATGTCGGTGACTCCAAAACTCAAAATGATTTCTATATGCTTCTATATGCTAATAAATGCTTTTTAAATGCTCATGCTTTTAATGCTTCTATATGCTAATGCGGATGATTGAACTAAATGCTCTCAGGTGAGATGGACCCCATACCGCGACGAGGGCTATACGGGACAGCCATGGGTGGAGGCGGCTTTATCATACCAGGGATGAGACATATGACTGCATTGCATCCATATCATCGAGCCTCTGCACTACAGGCTGATCCTGCGGACCCGGGGACTACATCAGCCCGAGGTGACCTTCCCACGCCATAGCGATGACCACCCCGGCAAGTCAGCAAGGGGCATCAGCGGCAATGTGGATTGGTGCGCCCGGAAGGTGAAGTACGTCCACGACTGGAATAGGCGGGGCCGAGCGGTGAAGGAACGAGACGAGAGCGATGAGGCATATCTGAAGGCCTTTGCTCGACTCTACGGCGACCGGGTGTACCGAGGTACCCGATGACCGGTATGCAATTCTAAACCCAAAACTCTTTCTATATGCAAAAATGCCATGTGATGGATGTATTGACTCATGCTTTCGACATGCAGCTAGACCCTGAGGAACGGATCGCTGAGCTGGAGGGATTACTCCATTCCACCATCCCGCAGCGGGACGGGTACCTGACCGCTCTAGAGCTTCTGGTGAGACCTAAAATGCTGTATGATTATGCTTAATGGAATATCATGATGTAAATGCTGATTAACCATGACTTTTAACCATGATTTCTAAATGCAGCGGGCCGAGGGAGCCCAACGAGCTGGACCGGACGCCCCATCATCTTCCTCACAGCCTGCGGGAGGCAGGGCTGAGCAGGAGGCCGATTTTGCTCGGGCGGTTGCCCGGGCCGAGGAGGCGGAGGCCACCCTCGCGGAGCGGGTAAGATGCTAAAATGCTCATGCTTATGATCATGCCTAAAAATGCCTTATGATTAATGATATGATGTAAAATGCAATCTACAGGTGAGGGAGCTAGCAGCAGCAGTGGTCGAGGCCAGTCAGGCCAGGGCAGAGGCAGAGAGAATCCGGGTTGAGACTGATCGAGCCCGAGCCGAGACAGAGCTTGTACGGGCAGAGATGGCTCGGTTGAGAGCGGAGGCCCCGCGACGCTCAGATGATGCAGAGATGGAGCAACTACGGACAGAGTTAGCTCGAGCACAGGCTGAGGTGGAGCAGCTCCGTATCGGGACGGCGGACCTGGATCGCTACCGGACCGAGGCGTGGGAGATGCGGCGTCAGATCTTCACGCTGAAGAACGAGCTGCGGACGCTGGAGCGGATGGTCCGGATGATGGGCTGGGGACCGGAGCAGAGTGCTTCTCAGAGTGGGGCACGGCGGAGTGCTGCCCCGAGTGGCTCGGTAGGGAATTTCCTTGTCAGCTCCTCCGGCCAACGGAGGAATGAGAGGGCGAAGCGGGGACTGCAGGAGGAGAGTGCCTCCATAGCGCCACCACCCGCGAGGAGACCCGAGGATAGAGAGGATGATGGTGGTCCGGCGGATAAGCCGACCGAATGATTTTTATGTTTTCTTATCACTTGTATGTAACTTTAAAAAAGGAATGAGATCATTTTTTGGGTTTTTCGTTTGTTTAGTGAATGAAAGGATGTGTGTTTGATTGTGCAGGGACGGATGAAATGAATGAATGGATGAATGAGTCATAGGCAGAAATGTGTGCATGAGTTATTTGTGGGAATGTATGTGTGTGAAAATGCAGAGAGAATGAGGTGTACAATGCGAGAGACTGCCAGGTCTAGGCAAGGGCAGAAGGAATAGCCAGAATTCAGCAGCAGAGAAAGTGACGGTCTAGGCTCAGACCGTCATAATCAAACGACGCGCCGTTGAAAGGCCGTTACTCATAACAGGGGCCCATCCTGGTAGTAGGGCTTCAGGAGAAACGACGGCCAATGACAGGTGCGTCAAAGACAAATAACGGGCAAAGACTAGACCGTTGATCATGGCAGAATGATGGTTGTCAGGACAACTAGCAGAAAATGCGACGGCCTGAGGGAGACACGTCAGAGTGAAGCAACGGCCAAAACTAGGGCCGTCAGGAAGTGCTTAGCCTAGAAGAGAAAGGACTGAGTGGATGAGAATATAACGGCTCATGATTCACGCGTTACAAGAAACGACGGTCAGGCCTTAGACCGTTAATCTTCACAGAACATGATCGGGGAATTAAACCCACAAGAAAAATGCGACGGCCTAAGGTTGGCGCGTCGGAGTGAAATAACGGCCGTACGATAGACCGTTAGATCCTGGGTTGTATTCCGAGACGGATTGAGCCGTGAGAACTTAAACCCAAGGTTTAGCCACCTAATCCCTTTCCAGAACTTATCAAGATTGAAGATAAAGCCTTCCAACTCAAGTCTTATCCTTTTAAAGCTAAAATTAAACCTTTAAAACTTGGATACTCAACCAACATCGTATCTTTGCTGAAAACCTCTGCTTTAGGGTTGAAGAACCTCTCCTAAGGGCAGAAATCAAGATGAAGAGAAGCTTTGAGGTGATGGCCACGGAGGAGAAGGTCTACAACGGACCTAAAGCTGCTAGAAAAGAACATGGAGAGCTCCAACGGTCGACATCAATTCTCAAGCACTTAAGCTCCAATGTTCAAAGGGTGGTAAGTCCCTCAACAACACATCCAAGTTCAGAAAATTCTGCACTTCAATCTGTTTTATGACTTCTTCTTCTCCTTCTTTCTTCAAGCCTCTTCCTGGCCCAAGATGCTACTCTAATCTGAAGTGGGTGGCTCCCATAGTAAAGGCCCTCCCTATAGAAGTCACATCAATCCTTAAAGCTTGGCACCTTCAACCACTCTTGGTTTTAGGCAAAAATTTCCAGAAATTATCCTTAGATTGGCCAAGCCTTTCAGCACTTGTGGAACTATGGCATCCACAAACTCATACTTTCATCTTCCCTTCGTTTGAAGCGACCGTCCTATTAGAGGAGGTAGAAGCCTACCTAACCCTTCCTAAGACTAAGGTGGGGGATGAAGATCGGGTTTGCTATACAATAGAGCCCATTGACCCGTCCTTGATCTTGAGCGACTTCATTCATAATCCAAAGGACGTGAGGACCATAATCAGCCCGCATCATGTTCACTTGATACCCCTGGCACAATGGATAGTGTCTCATTGTAAAAACAAGTGGGAGAGACATGAAGCAATAGCCAAGGCGGTGGCGGTTTGCTTGTGCAGGGTCTTCCTTTTTACTACGACCGACCACCTCTTAGACATCCAAAATCTTAGCATTATTAGCGGGCTGTGGCGGGGAATGTCTATCTCTCAAGCGGTCCTCTCATACCTCTATGAAGGACTAAGCTCGGCTTGCCTAGGAGGTCCTTTGTTCGGCTCCATGATACTCCTTGAGTGCTGGATGGGAGTGAGAATCAAATTCCTTCTTAAGGAAGACATAACTTCAGCTAGCCGAATCTTCGGGAGCCACCCTCTCTTCTTCATTGGAGGGGCATTTGGATATTCTTCTCAGGTTGAATGCAAGACGGCGGATAAGAAAACTCGGGATGAATGGCGCCTCTTTTTCAACACTTTGCCAATGGACAAGTTCATTATGCGACCAAGAATCCTTCGAAGCACTCTTCTCAAAATACCGCAACGTCAAGGCCTGGACCTCCAGCTAGTGGGGAATACTACCATGGCGATCTACAACCCGCATCGGTGCCATCTTCAGATCGGACTACCTCGAACCGGCGTTTCTGCACTATCACACTACCCTCCCCTTTTACCTAGGAAGATTGGGACCGAGGAAGATGAACGAGCAGTCCGGAACGCGCTGATCATGTGGGAGATCAGCAAGGTGCGCCCGTGGCAAGCAGAAGTTGAAGAGAATGACGAAACACGCCGAGATTACGTGAAAGAGTTGAGAAGAATCCGCCCTCTTGCGGATAAGAAATTGAATGTATCTTGATTTTCTTTTTGTTCATGAGAGATGTTATGTGTATTTGATCATCAGAGCTTTGTTTATCAAGAATTATCTTTCATTAAGCTTGCTTGAGTGAGATGAAATTGCCACAGTTGAACGGACTTGAGTTTCGTGGTTTGAATGGCTGGAATGATGTAGACAGGCAGAGCTTCTGGAGATAGCAACGGATATGCAATG
The DNA here is from genome assembly GCA_022559845.1 of Amorphophallus konjac. NCBI lineage: Eukaryota > Viridiplantae > Streptophyta > Magnoliopsida > Alismatales > Araceae > Amorphophallus > Amorphophallus konjac. The sequence continues at coordinate 295,529,761 of CM040120.1, forward strand.
GGCCGCTACAAGGAAATAACGGTCTTACGACAGGCCGTCAGAATGAGAGTAACAATAGAACCCTGTCTCTGAAGGATATGACGGATAGGCGTTGGGCCGTTATAATCAAGTAACGGTATTCTCCAGACCGTTATAGTGATGGCTAGTGAAAGAAAGAAGGCCCATGCCTGAAGGAAAATAACGGTCGAAGAGGGGGCCGTTATGCGACTGTAACGGTCTGATGTTGGCGCGTTACATACCTTGAACCTGCATAGTCGTGAACCTTTTTGCTTTGAATCTTGTCCCTGCATTCTGCACACACTTTAAACATGAATCAAGTTAGATCTGTTCTTAGACTCAACCCCTTGCCTTGAAGCAAGTTAGATAATGACCGTTTCTTGATATTCGGTCAAGGGGTGGAGCCTTTATTAAATAGGCGGAAACATAATGAAAATGCAAATGCATGCTATGCACATGATGGTATTTTTGGGAGTTTTGGAAAATATTTAATGTTTTTGGATTTTTTAAAAAAAATATTTGTTTTGTTTTGGATTTTTTTTTTGAAAATATTTGATGTTTTTGGATTTTGAGAATATTTGAATTTTTTGGATTTTGAGAATATTTGAATTTTTTGGATTTTGAGAATATTTGAATTTTTTGGATTTTGAGAATATTTGAATTTTTTGGATTTTGAGAATATTTATTTTTTTGGAGTTTGAGAATATTTGAATTTTTTGAATTTTGAGAATATTTGTTGTTTTTTTGGATTTTGAAAAACCAGTGCCTCTCTAGCAACGCGAACCCTTCCTTGTTTTAGATTGAGTCCCGAGATTGGCGTGTAATAGTGGGACAACCCCTGGCCAAGACCTAATCATCCTGACGGTGTTTCTACCAATGCCATACCCAGGGTACTAATCTTAGTCCTAAAAGAAAAAAGATCATGGGGGTAAGCTTAGGCCAGATATGGCAGTTTTTAGGACTTGATTTTCTCACCGCACAACCCTATTAGAGATTTGGTCTGTTGCGCCGGGACTTTTTGTGTCCGTCATCGAACCTTTGTCCACCCTAGGCATGCATGCGACCGGGCTCATAACGTCCCGCGGGGAACTGTACTGCCACTCTTGTCATGCCTACCTTCCTTTTCTCCTTGGAGTTTTCAGAAATTCAGAATTTGTAGACCTTTGAGATATCACTTTTGATTTTGTCGTAAAAAGCAGTCCTTTTCTTTTCTTTTCCTTTCTTGCTTGTGGCGTCAGGTCATAACGGACTTGCCCCTGTTTGAGATCTCCTCTCATTAGGGTGTTTGGATTGGCTGTCGCCTCCTTATTCACTCCTTGCCCCTGGATTCAGCCGAAGAATGAAGCGGACAGGGACTTCGACTTTTCCCCTAAGGCATGGCCAAGGAGAAACGGTGTCTTTTAAACAAGGAGCCTGACCAGGGATGTCGTGTGGTGTGTGATTGCCTTACTCGGGACCCTTCTTTTGAAAAAAAATAGGAAGGAAGATCTTGCTGCCGGGGAAGCACGTGGTTTATACTCTAAGGAAAGAAACGCTTAAGATACAACCCATTCCACGGGTGAGAGAGCTCCTCACCTTCCGCATTCATTAAACGATAAGCATTCCTTGGATAAGCCTCTTTTATTACAAACGGCCCTTCCTAGTTAGGTTGCAATTTAGACCTAGGACCTGCAGACCGAATGAATTTGCGTTTCAAAATAATATCACCTGTCATAAACTTACGTTCAATTACCTTCTTTTGAAAATAACGCGAAACCCTCTTTTGATAAACAGAAACATGATCGGCCGCATTCATCCTCTTCTCATCTAAGAGTTCCAACTGAACCAGCAACGCCTCTCGACGTTCATCGAGATTAAGTTCCTTATCGAGCTGCACTCTAAGGGAAGGGATTAAGATTTCATATGGGAGCACCGCCTCCATCCCATAGGTCAGGGAATAGGGAGTTTGTCCCGTAGGAGTACAGACGGAGGTGCGGTAAGCCCACAGAGCTTCCACCAATCTTTCTGGCCAATCGGAAAATTTATGAGATTCGCACGTTTTTTTGATGATTTTAAGAAGGGTTTTATTAGTGGCCTCGGCTTGACCGTTGCCTTGAGGATAATATGGAGATGAATGATGCAATGTAATTTTGAACTTCTTACAGAGGTCCTTAAGCTCTTGGGAGACGAACTGGGGTCCGTTGTCGGTGATGATGCTGCTTGGCACTCCGAACCGCGAGATGATATTCTTCATGATAAAGCGGCACACCGTTGTAGCTTTGATCTCTGCGTACGCCTCGGCTTCGGCCCATTTGGTGAAGTACTCAGTAGCGGTGAGGATAAAGGATTTCTGCTTGATCTGAGAATTAGGATCACCGAGCGGGCCGACGACGTCGAAAGCCCACATAGAGAAAGGCCAAGGAGCAGTCATAGGATGGAGAGACGAAGCTGGAGAGTGAATTTTATCAGCATGGAGTTGGCATTTAAGACACCTCCGGACATAGAGGGAGCAATCTTCCTCTAGAGTGGGCCAATAGTAGCCCTGCCTAAGGATCTTCTTTGCTAGAGCCTGGCCATTGACATGACCTCCACACTCACTAGAATGGGCCGCTTCAGCCACTTTCCAAGCTTCTACATCATCCAAGCATCTCATGAGCATTCCATTAGTAGCGCGCCTATACAGCTCTCCTGCAATGATAGTGTACCTTGCGGCGGCTCTTCTAATTGCTTTACGCTGCTCGGCTTTTTCCCCTTCTGGGAATGACCCTTCCTTGCAAAACAATTCGATTTGATGATACCAAGGCAATTCTTCTTCATCCAGAATCTCCTCTAGTTCTGTTAATGAAACTTCCTTGAGATCTTCCTTCTCATCTCTCGCCTCTACAGCTTTCCTAAGGTTGATGAACCAAGGGTCTTGAAGAGAGGGTGCGTCCAATCTCTGGACGACGATGGTCTCAGTGCTACGACTGAGAGGGAAAGCTAAGGAGGAAGCAAGAGATGCCAAAGCATCAGCTAGAATGTTCAGAGAACGGGGAGTATGGATATAGATTAGCTTACGAAATCGCTTAGCAATGAGTGTGACCAAATCTTGATAAGGCTTGAGCTTGGGGTCACGAGTACGGTAAGTGGACAGAACTTGCCGTAGGACGAGCTGAGAGTCTCCTATGATGTTCAAATAACGCGCGCCTAGAAGATAGGCGTGCTTCAAGCCGGCCAGGAGAGCCTCATACTCAGCGATGTTGTTGGTAGTAGGAAATCGAAGTTGATAAGCGAAGGGGATGGTTACTCCCTCTGGAGTAAGCAAGACAGCACCGATCCCTTGGCCTTGGGAGTTGAGTGCACCGTCGATGTGCAGAGACCAGAAGGGATGATGAGAAAGGACAGAGAGATGCTCATCAGGGAAATCATCCTGAATAGAATCGGTGTGAGGAATAGGGAGATGTGCAAGATGCTCAACAATGGCATATCCTTTGACTGCCTTCTGAACAACAAAGGTGATGTCGAACTGAGAGAGGAAGCTCTGCCAGCGAGCTAACCTACTAGAAAGGACGGGTTTTTCTAAGAGATAACGGATCGGGTCCATTCTAGAGATCAACCTAACTGGGTGGGCGAGAAAGTAATGTTTAAGCTTCTGAGCTACCCACACTAAGGCGGCACAAGTCTTCTCCATAGCGGTGTACTTAGATTCAGCAGGATTAAACAGTCGAGAGAGGTAGTACGCAGCCCGCTCCTTCCCTTCATCATCTACTTGTGCTAAGACCGCCCCTAGGGAGTCCTCAATAACCGAGATGTATAGGATTAGGGGTTTCCCAGGGACAGGAGGTTGCAAAACCGGGGGATTGGATAGATACTCTTTGAGGTCCTTATAGGCCTTCTGACAATCTTGATTCCATTCGAACTTGACCCCCGCCTTAAGCAATTCATAAAACGGACGGCACCTCTGAGAATGCTGAGATATAAATCTTCTAATGAATTGCAGTCTACCAATCAATCCTCGAAGTTCCGAAATGTTCTTTGGCGGAGGCATGTCCATGACGGCCTGTGCTTTATTAGGATCAATCTGGATCCCCCGTTTGCTCACTATGAACCCTAACAACTTCCCTGAGGAGACTCCGAATACACACTTCTTCGGATTCATCTTAAGCTTGTACTCCCTGGCTCTCTGCAGCACCTTAGCCAGGGTAGAGGGGTGTTCTTCCTTAGTTCTTGACTTCACCCGGATGTCATCCACGTAAGCTTCCATATAGATATGCATCATGTCGTGGAAGATGGCCATCATCGCCCTTTGATAGGTGGCACCGGCGTTCTTTAGACCGAATGGCATAACCACATAACAATACGTGCCCCAGGGCGTGGTGAAGGAAGTTTTCTCTTGATCTTTCGGAGCGAGACGGATCTGATTATAGCCCGAGTACCCATCCATAAATGACAGCGCCTCATACCCGGCAGTGTTATCCACTAGGACGTCTATATGGGGTAGCGGGAAATCATCTTTGGGACATGCTTTGTTTAGATCCTTGAAATCAATGCATATGCGCACTTTTCCATCCTTCTTGAGAACAGGGACTATGTTTGCCACCCACTGAGGATACAAAACTACTCTGATGAATCTGGCTTTGTATAGTTTGTCGACCTCTTCTTTGATCCGTAAGGCCATGTGGGGGTGAAATCTTCTTGACTGTTGTTTCACAGGTGTTGCCCATGGTTTAAGCACGAGTCGATGTTCCACTAAAGAGGGGTCAAGACCTGGCATGTCCTCGTAAGACTAGGCGAAGGAATCGCCATACTCTCTTAGGACCTTAATCAATTCCTCTTCCACTTGTGAAGAGAGATTAGCAGCAATCATGAAGGGTCTTGGGTCTTCTTCGGTTCCTAGATTGATTTCCTTCGTAGGTTCGTCCACCGACGACGACGGCTCGTCAAATCTTTTCAATCCTTGTGCGTATAAGTCGGCGGTGTCATCTACATCGTTGTCTTCATTAATTGGATCCTTCTCATCCACAATCTCATAGATGCCTAATCCGTCATCGCTCCACACCCCTTCTATTTCCTCGTTGTCTTCAATTACGATTGCCGTAGCAACAAATTCTGGGCACTTCAAAAGAGCATGGCAGCGCTGAGCTAAATTTTGCAAGAATCTATCAGGAACAGACCGGGAAGGATGCGCCAGTGAGCGCAGCTCAGCAGAGGAAGGGTTAGACGACCTGGAACAAGACCCTACTTCTCTAGACCTGACTGACTCTACTTCCCTAGACTCGACGGACCCTAATCCTAACCTAGGGGACAGAAGACCTAGTGGAAGGGAAGGTGCAGGGGACTCGTGCCCCTGGGGGGTAGATGGCGACAGGATAGCGTAATCTTCCACTGAAATCTCCGTTTCAAATTTGACGTTTTTTTTGGAGATCAGCGGAGACTACACAGCAAGATGGAGGAGGTGGGAGTTGCATAGGGAACAGCTCGGGGAAAATGCAGTCGAAGAAAGGATCGGAAGAAGAGAACCACATCTCGTGGAGTTGGGCGTTGGGAGGAGGAGGAGTGAAGAGAGTGGATAGATCAATGGGTGGGCACTTCCCGCAAGCACAAGGAACAAATAGAATCTCGGGTGGATCAATGAAAGATGGATTTATTATGATGGGAGGAAGGCGGGGTATGAAGTCCCCTTGCTGGAAAATAGATTGGAGGCATGAGGGAGACCAAGAAAAGGCAATTGGGGGGCTCCCCTTCTTCTGTAAATCAACAATAGGCTGCTTCTTCGGCCTCCATTGCACCAGTCGAACCTCTTGCCTCTTCTGACATTCTTCCTCATGAAAGAGCTCCTGCAAAGCCTGACTGTAGTCGAGCATGTCATCATCCGATCCTCCTGGCAAGGGCGGCGGACTGGCAATTGGACAAACTGTATTCCTTTCTTGCTGAACCGGCTTTGGAGCTAATGTGCCAGGCTGGAGAGGCCCTTTGACAAAATGCTGACGATAATCCCAGGTGAGCGGCCCAGAATCGCCCATCATAGATAATGCTGTCTCTTTGTAGCCGAGACCTCTCCTACCCATTTTTCTTCCCTTCGGTATAGGCTTAGTCATCCCTTGCAGTTGTGCACCGAGGCCTCTCCCCGGTTGATAGCCCAGTTTCAATATAATGTTCCACCCCTTTGAATCTCGAATCTGCGGCTTCACCTTGACATTAACTGGAATAGCGACGGGCTTAGGGGATGTGTAGGCCCAAGGAAAGTTCAAATCCAACACTGACAGAACGGGCCGGCTGCTTGGCCAGAGTGTGGGAAGAACCTGCTCTGAAATAGCCTTTACTGACTGTACTATGGATAAGCTCTTAAGTTTGATGACCCTCCCTTGGAAGGGGAATTTAATGCACTGATGTGCGGTGGAGGGCACGGCGCCGAGTGTGTCAATCCAGGGATGACCCAAGATAGCCTTGAACATAGGGTCGATATCAAGAACATAGAATTCCACGGCCATAGTAAGGGGCCCGAGCTCTGCCTGAATGGTGACTACCCCGTGACATGCTCGCCTTGAGTTGTCATATGCTGCTACAGTGGTGGGGTTAGGCCGTAGTAGCTCTTCAGATATGTTGCATGCTCGGAGGGTGCTGAGCGGGCAAACATTAATTCAGGCCCCTGTGTCAACCAGCGCTGCTTCAATGTCGACTTTATTCAGGGTAATTGTTATGCAAAGCGGCATTTGCCGAGCCCCTGGAGGTGCAAGCTCGGTTTCAGAGAATGTGATTGCCGGCCCTTTGGAGATAGTTGCCAGTGCCGTTGGTAGGCTATCAACTGCCATGTCTTCGCTAACCATCACCTTCTGTAAGAAGTCCCTCAGCGCATCCTGATGAAGGGTGGACCTTTTGATCAGCTCCAGCACAGATATTTTGGCGGGTACTCGATCCAGATGATGCATCAAGTCATATTGAGTGCCCGGCAAAGGTTCAGTTTCTTCTTGCTCGGCCACCGGCTGAGAGGACTGGGGATTAGAAGTAGTAGCGTAATTCCGATGGAACATCTTCCCGCTCCTTAACGCACAATTTGTCGCGGCATCTGAAGATAGTATGATAGACCCTGCTGGATGGATGAATGGACTAGGTGGTGCGGGGGAGGCGGTTTGGTGGAGCGTAGGGTTAGTGAGGTTAATGGGCGGTGCGCGGATGATGGATGAAGGATTGGTGGAAGGCAGGGTGGTGAGGAATGTTGATGCGGGTGAAGGGAAGGTTAGCGACTGGGTAAGAATGGCTGAAGGACTAGGTGGTGGTGTGGTGACGGTGATGGGAGCAGGCGATGGAGGGTATGCTGGAATGGAGAGTGGTAGAGGATTTGCTGGAGTGGGTGTGATGTTAGGGTGCAAGGCCCGGATACAGAGGGGGGTGAATGTATCCCTCTAAAAATTATGGCCTAAATTAAAAACTCTAAGGCTCGGATATGCGGAATATGGATAATGAGCTTTCTGAGATGAGATAATAATCAACCAATTGATCAACCAGTTGGACTGCAACAATGCAGCCACCTGATCAAACTAGAAATGCAGACAGAGAGTGCAACCCAAACACACCTAGCAAAGTGCAATGCTCAAGGTAACGGCTGATAGGAACAATATAAATAATCCAAGATAACACAGCTAACCAGCATGCATGACCCGTGAATGGGAGGTAGGAGGCAAGGAGCTAACGCACAAAACAAACCACTGCACAGTAGATTTTTTAGGTGGTTCGGTCCAGCAGACCTACATCCACCCCACACTCAACCCGAGTGTGGCTTCCACTAGCTCACGCTAGAAACCGCAGACTCAGTCTGCAACAGGTGCTGCCACACAGCTTGACCAGGGGAACAACCTCCCCTCTTCCTCCAGACCAGGAGGGAACCAACCGGTGACTTCCAGTCACCAGCAAACCAGAGGTCGAAGACCTCTCTTCCTCCAACCGGAGGGACCCCTGGACTTGAATCCACAAGCCCAGAACCGGAGACAAGTCTCCCTTCCTCCAAACCGGAGGGAACCCACAAGTAGCTCCCAGCTACTTGCAACCGGAGATCAGATCTCCCTTCTCCTGATCCACAGGAGGAACCCCGACCTCTCTACAGAGTATCGGAAAGCACAGCAAACCAGAAAACAAAGGAAAAACAATAAACGAAAATAACTTCAGCAGACAGAGAGCTGAAACACAAAATGCACAATGTGGCTCTCAACGGAGCTGACTGGCCTGGATTTGATCCACGGTCCAGTAGACAGATCTTCAGGTAAGCTTTTCTTCCTCTTCTCTTCTCTTCTTCTTCTTCTCTTTCACTCTCTCGATCTCTGCTCCTCTATACTCTTCGGCTCACACTTCTATCTCTCTCTTTCTCTTTCTTCTGCTCTCCTAATCTCTCACTCTCTGCTCTTCTCTTCTTTCTCTTTTCTTTTTCTATCAGGATCGTGGCTCTCTGTATGGACTCTTCTTCTCGCCAACTCGATCAACCTTCATCTGTGGACGAAGGCTTCCTTATATAGCATCAGCAGCAGGTGGATAGGGCACAAGACGCGTGTGCCTCCCACGCTTGATCCAGAACTTTCTTGCCATGTGCCTTCATTGCATTTTGTTCCTCTTGTCTTGGATCACGTGCAGCCCAGGTGTCTGAAATGTTCTTCCTCGGACCTGTAATGAGATTAACACCATTAGTCAATCAGAGTTCGCTGCATGCTTATTTAAAGCTAAGGCGCACGAGGTATGTAATGTCAACACAGGGTGACTACTTCACGAGGTTGGAAGTGAACGAACTGTGATACAAAGAACAAGGCTAACACAACAAGGAAGATGACACGAGATGCAACTAGAGGACAGAGAGAAGCGACACGAGGTTCACACAGAAAACGACACGAGGTATACTGTGACAGAACAGACATAATGAAGAGAGTGACACAAGGTGGTGGCACAGAAAGCAATACGAGGTGCTGCAATGTTCTGCACGCAGTGGAACAAAAAGAATGACACGGAATGAAAACAACACAAAAATGAAACAGTAATTGACATGGGTTGAAATCAACATGAAGACAAAAACTGAAATCGACACGGAGTAAAAAACGACACGAATATGAAAACAACACTAAGATGAAGTTGACACGGAGTGAAAATGACACGAGGTCTGGGAGACACGACACAAGGTCACAAGAACGACAGTAACCAACACGAAGTGTGGTTACGAAACATGAACGACACGAAGTGTGGAAACATGACACGAAAACAACACGAGGTCTGGAAACATGACACGAAGTCACAAGAAGAACAGTAACCAACACGAAGTGTGGTTACAGAACAAAAACGACACGAGGTCACAAGACAAACGACACGAAGTCCAAAGGTGACAAAACAGATACTACAAAGAGAACGACAAGAGGTAGAAAGAAAACAACATGAAGTAAAACAATAACGACACGAAGTGTTACTGTAACAACAAACACTACGAAGTTACGAATACAGAAAACAACACGGAGACATAGAGGAGTAAAACCGACACGAAGTGAAACGACACTTGAACCTAGACCGACGTAAAGATCCAGCGAAAAAATGACTCGAAGACAGAAATACACAAGCACGACATGAACTAAGGATGACATGGGGACAACACAGTCACATAGGCTGCACGAAGTGAAAGACAACACGGCTATCTCGACACGTGATGAAATGGTGGAAGTAGAAGAACAACTCGAAGATGAAAACGACACGAGCTGAATTTAACACAAAGGCGAAGACAGACACTGACACGAGGTGTGGACACGAAGCAAGAATGACATGAGGTTCAGGGAAACCAACACGAAGACAGAAACAGTACGGACACACGAAGTATTACCTCTTAGCAGCTTTTTCTTGTAAAGCATGGAAATCAACACGAAGTGTTGTAAGCTCAGACGACACGAGATCTTTTCGTGTTAGTGAGGGGAAACAACACGAAGACTCAAGTACAGAGACAGCACGAAGACGATGTACAGTCTGATGTACAGACTTTGAAGAACAGTCTAATGTATAGACTTGTAGTTTATCATGAAAGAAGGCCAACGTACAGACTTGCTGTCCTCACAGCAGACGATGTAAACACTTAGCCTATGCAGACCAATGTACAGACTTTGGAAATGCATGCTACAGTGCAATGTCTAGACTTGCGATGTGTTCGCCAAATGCACACTACAGTCCAATGTATGGACTTAGACGAATGATGCATGAGATGCTCAATGTATCGACTTTGAGCTTGCTGTGCAGTGAATAGACTTAGGGCATAAACCCCACAAAGCACTGTATAGACTATGCACATAACATAAGTCTAACATAAACAATATATCAGTTGTACCAGTCACAGTCATGATGCAATCATCAAGGCACAATGTCATGAAAACACTATATCATTGCTATCATCAAAATACAATATCAATCATCAAAATCACAGCAATGAATGAATGCTTTATGCATCAGTTTAACATGTAACAAGACTGAAACATCAAATATGTTAATCTAAACTGAGCAGCAAGATGACTGAACATTTGATAAGCTCACATCAACAACCAATCATCAAAACCATCATCAAAACCACAGGGGCACAACAATCTCCCCCTTTTTGATGATGGCAACACTTTCAATACATTGAGTCATTCTGATGATGTGAGGCATTCTGAGGCATTCTGAAGACTGACTCAAATTATTCTCCCCCTTTGACTTCATCAAAAAGAAAAATAATTTGAGAAATTATAGCATGTATAAGAGTTCAGTCAATTTCTCCTCCTTTCAAGAACATGATTCTCCCTTTTTGGCAAACAATATCTCCCCCTTTGATACAAACAAAATAAACCATGGGAAGGGTTAAATGCAAAAATGCAGATGCAACAAGTAATGCAATACTCCCCCTAAGTATGTGAATGCAAGGTCACAAATGATATGAACATGATTCAGTGTGACAAGGAATGCTCCCCCTGAATAGATGCCAATTGATATGAAATTGATGCAAGACTTGGAATCTCCCCTTCAATAAGTGGAATCTTATGAGATGAAAGAGAAGGAGACCATAGGGGCAAACAAGGAGAGGTTTAGGTCAATGAGTCAATACCCTGAGCAGAAGAGTTTCAATTAACAGATTTTTCAAGGATGTTCCAAACATAAGAAATTCTGCCAGATCTTCAAGGAGATATCAATCTCATAAATCTAAAGCATAAGTTTTCAAAGTCTTCTATCATAAGGGCTTATGAATGACATTTATTGAACAGCATGGTTTAAACATGATGTATGCAGAGTTTATCAATAAAATTCTGTATTGATATCTAAAACCATGGTTTAATAAAAGTGAACCAAGCCCTCATATTTATCTTGATAAAACTCCCTTTCTCTTACACAATCAAAATTTATTGACTTCTTTCAGAATTACATGCACCAATATTGAAATCAAGCAATTATGGAGTCATGAATTTGTCTAGGGTTGAAACAATTTGATTTTGACATCAATATTCAGAAATTTTAATTTGTTCAATAATTTTCCATGCTACAAATTTTACGAGCACTCTAGTTCAGTGCACACATTGTAACTAGAGGGTATACCTTGATCAGAGGCCAATATCCCTAAGCCCTTAGTGTGACTAACTGTCATGCTATATATGAACAGAGATAACATTTACACATCATGACACACTTGAAATCATTTCTGGATGAGTGAGTTGTATTTCTCAGTGTGCATGCCATTGCTCTGCCTGATTTTCAATGAATTCTTGTTTTACAGAGTTAACTAAGGCACCTCATGACACAGTCCTTAGGACTTGTGTTTCTCAGTGGCCAATGTCATTGCTCTGACAAAATAACCCTTTAGACATTTCAGAAAAATTCATTCGCTTCAAATCAATAATAGTTTCATGTACTCAACCAGTTGAAGTCATGTATTCAAAAATGCAGATTTCAGAAGTTTTCAAGATACAGCATGAAACAGATGGTTAAGGTTTATTAAACATGATTCAGATATGTTGAGAGATTTTGAAGTTAGACTCCATGAATACATTAAGCTTAAACCACATGAGTTATTTCAGTCATTCATAAGAATGTATAATAGAAGATTCCTAGTTCAAGAGTTTTCAGATTTATGATCGAGATAGCCCATTGAAATCTTCATGAAAGACTGATAGAATTCTGAAGCCAAATGATACCAATTGTTAGGAGAGATTTTGAAGCTTAGTGTTTTCCGAATATGATCAAGGTTTGTCAACAAAAGTGATAAGAAGGGATATGCAATGAATTCTGACAAATGTATGCATTTGACAACCTATATGCAATGCATTGACTCCCCCTTACAATATGCATCCAAACTCTCTTTCTGGCATTTTCAATATAAGGAGATGCAATGTATTATATGTATGCAGGGACATGCAAAGACTCAATCATTGAATGCTATGCAAGAATATGCAACTTACTCCCCCTGAAAACATACAATGCTTGCACTGAAAACTGAACATATGATACCAAATGATATCGTGACTTGTGTACAATCAGACTGTCCTATCAGCAAAGTGACCCATGGTACTAGGCGGAGCACTTGGTCTAAAAGACCACCTCACACATAGTAAGAACCTTCAGACAAACTTCCCTGCCTTTTGGTACCTTACCATTTATATACCATTGAGGTCATGCATGATAATTCAACATGCAGTCCTATATGTAATTCAGAATGCTCAGTGAGCTATTGCAACACACAAGTTTCAAGTCACACTCATAGGCAGTTCAGATTTTTTCAGAAAATTCAAAATGCAATATGTTTTCAGAGTTTATGCATTTCAACAATTATCAACCACTTACAAATGGCAGATATGCAAGAATACATCAAACCAGATATGCAATAAGTTTCAAAATGGGAAATGCAGAGAGATTACCTAAACAGTGTGGGAGTGGGGTTTTCATTCTTGAGTGCCTTGGATCATTACCCCTTTTATTCCAGCTTCCAAGGCACACCTGTAGCAGATACATCATTTTAATGTAACAGGTACCCAAGAAACCTTGGGTCCTGGTTTAGCAGTGACACTCCTAGCAGGTTTTCTCAACAGATTTTTTGCATGTTTATCATCACAACACATGATATGACAATTATACATGGAATGCCCTACCTGCCCATAATGATAACAAGAAATAACAGATTTCATGTTCTCCTTGTATACATCAGCATTGGCGTGAACATGGTGTGAGTGAACATGATTAATTCTGTTATTGACATGAAAGATTTTCTTTTCATAACCGGCCAGCCAACAGTTAACAGCTCTGTGGCCTGGCTTTCCACATTCAAAACATACAGTGTATTTTCTTCCAGGACCAAACTTCTTTCCATCAATAATATTTTTATTAATAGGGAAATTAACAAATCCAGAGTTAGTTTTCTTTCCCTGAGCATGCCAGCAGAAGGCAGCAATGTGACCAAACTTTCCACAGCAATAGCATTGAATTTTCTTTTCCTGAACAGTAGAATGTTTCCTAAGATGATTTCTAGGATACTTTCCAACAGCATTTCTTTCATCATTCATCAATGCTACACAGTTATGCATAATGTGGCCAACTTTCCCACAATAGAGACATGTTATAGCCTTTTTATTCACATTCACTTGTTTGACAAGATTGATATTCTCATGAGAGTGTGAATGTGTGTGTAAGCAGTGAGCAGCATGCACATGAAAATCAGAGACATATTTGGACTTATCCAAATCAGCATTTTCCTTTTGTTTTTGAATCTTTTCCTGTTTCTTATCTGAATTTTCAGCCTTCTTAGCAGTGAATTGAAACATAGAAGAATTAGATTGATTAGCTTGTTCAGAGCTTTTCACGAATACAGTTGACTTCTTCTTTTCATTCACTTTCTTATTAACATGCACATACCCAAGTCCTTCTTTCTGAAAATTCACTTTAGAACCAAGCAGCTTATTCAAATTGTCTTTTCCTTTAACGAATTTTGACAAAGAATTTTTCAGATCTTCAATCTCAGAATTCAATGAAGCAATACTCACTTCATACTTGGATAGCTCAGATTCACAAACAATCAGCTGTTGTTGCAAAGCATCATTCAGGTTCTTCAGAGTTTCATTTTCTTGTTGAACCATTATTTCAATGTTGTTCTCATTTCCCCTTACAACAGTTTTTCCTTTTTCAATTGACAACCATTTTTCAGAGAGGACAGTATTAAGAACCATTAGCTTTTTATTTTGATCTTTCAAGTAGACATTTTCTTCAATCAGCTTATCTTTTAATTTCTCAATTTCCTTCTTCTGAGTCAGCAGAGAATCATTTTCTTCTTTCAAGGAAGTGATTAAGTTTTCCTGTACATTATCATCAGAATGTAATTCTTCAATCAATTCCTTCAATTTAGATTTTAGATTTTCATTTTCAGCCTTTAGACATGTGATTTCAGTATTTTTCTCTTTTCTTAATTTTCTCTTTCCTGATTTGACTCTTTCATATTTATCTAGAAGATGCTCATGCATGGCAACTAACTCATCATGGCTAATATCCTCGGTTTCAGAGATTACCTGGGATGAGGAGTCATCTGACTGATCACTCCTTCTTGCCATGAGACATTCTTCTCCCTGTTCCACGTGTGTTGTAGTCACTCTATCAAACATTTCCTTTGCAGTGCTACAATCTGAGAAGGAGGAAAAATCATCAGAACCGATTGCAGCCTTCATTAAATTTAGAGCTCTCACATTATCATCATTTTTTAATTTGTGAACATGAGTCCACTTGGACTTATCCTCAGGAAGTTCATGTGGACTGTGAGAGATAATCTTCCACAATTGTGGATTAATAGAGTTAACATGCTTGTGCATACGATATAGCCAGAATTTAATATTTAAACTACTGAATAGTGGAGGATGAGCCATGACAGCACAACAGATTAATGCAACAGGAATATTGATGCACTAAAAGCAAATTAGCACCTAAGACCGCAAGATCGATCTGCAGGTCGCTGGACCTTGTAAGCAGACACCTGCTCTGATACCATTTGTTAGGGTGCAAGGCCCGGATACAGAGGGGGGTGAATGTATCCCTCTAAAAATTATGGCCTAAATTAAAAACTATAAGGCTCGGATATGCGGAATATGGATAATGAGCTTTCTGAGATGAGATAATAATCAACCAATTGATCAACCAGTTGGACTGCAACAATGCAGCCACCTGATCAAACTAGAAATGCAGACAGAGAGTGCAACCCAAACACACCTAGCAAAGTGCAATGCTCAAGGTAACGGCTGATAGGAACAATATAAATAATCCAAGATAACACAGCTAACCAGCATGCATGACCCGTGAATGGGAGGTAGGAGGCAAGGAGCTAACGCACAAAACAAACCACTGCACAGTAGATTTTTTAGGTGGTTCGGTCCAGCAGACCTACATCCACCCCACACTCAACCCGAGTGTGGCTTCCACTAGCTCACGCTAGAAACCGCAGACTCAGTCTGCAACAGGTGCTGCCACACAGCTTGACCAGGGGAACAACCTCCCCTCTTCCTCCAGACCAGGAGGGAACCAACCGGTGACTTCCAGTCACCAGCAAACCAGAGGTCGAAGACCTCTCTTCCTCCAACCGGAGGGACCCCTGGACTTGAATCCACAAGCCCAGAACCGGAGACAAGTCTCCCTTCCTCCAAACCGGAGGGAACCCACAAGTAGCTCCCAGCTACTTGCAACCGGAGATCAGATCTCCCTTCTCCTGATCCACAGGAGGAACCCCGACCTCTCTACAGAGTATCGGAAAGCACAGCAAACCAGAAAACAAAGGAAAAACAATAAACGAAAATAACTTCAGCAGACAGAGAGCTGAAACACAAAATGCACAATGTGGCTCTCAACGGAGCTGACTGGCCTGGATTTGATCCACGGTCCAGTAGACAGATCTTCAGGTAAGCTTTTCTTCCTCTTCTCTTCTCTTCTACTTCTTCTCTTTCACTCTCTCGATCTCTGCTCCTCTATACTCTTCGGCTCACACTTCTATCTCTCTCTTTCTCTTTCTTCTGCTCTCCTAATCTCTCACTCTCTGCTCTTCTCTTCTTTCTCTTTTCTTTTTCTATCAGGATCGTGGCTCTCTGTATGGACTCTTCTTCTCGCCAACTCGATCAACCTTCATCTGTGGACGAAGGCTTCCTTATATAGCATCAGCAGCAGGTGGATAGGGCACAAGACGCGTGTGCCTCCCACGCTTGATCCAGAACTTTCTTGCCACGTGCCTTCATTGCATTTTGTTCCTCTTGTCTTGGATCACGTGCAGCCCAGGTGTCTGAAATGTTCTTCCTCGGACCTGTAATGAGATTAACACCATTAGTCAATCAGAGTTCGCTGCATGCTTATTTAAAGCTAAGGCGCACGAGGTATGTAATGTCAACACAGGGTGACTACTTCACGAGGTTGGAAGTGAACGAACTGTGATACAAAGAACAAGGCTAACACAACAAGGAAGATGACACGAGATGCAACTAGAGGACAGAGAGAAGCGACACGAGGTTCACACAGAAAACGACACGAGGTATACTATGACAGAACAGACATAATGAAGAGAGTGACACAAGGTGGTGGCACAGAAAGCAATACGAGGTGCTGCAATGTTCTGCACGCAGTGGAACAAAAAGAATGACACGGAATGAAAACAACACAAAAATGAAACAGTAATTGACATGGGTTGAAATCAACATGAAGACAAAAACTGAAATCGACACGGAGTAAAAAACGACACGAATATGAAAACAACACTAAGATGAAGTTGACACGGAGTGAAAATGACACGAGGTCTGGGAGACACGACACAAGGTCACAAGAACGACAGTAACCAACACGAAGTGTGGTTACGAAACATGAACGACACGAAGTGTGGAAACATGACACGAAAACAACACGAGGTCTGGAAACATGACACGAAGTCACAAGAAGAACAGTAACCAACACGAAGTGTGGTTACAGAACAAAAATGACACGAGGTCACAAGACAAACGACACGAAGTCCAAAGGTGACAAAATAGATACTACAAAGAGAACGACACGAGGTAGAAAGAAAACAACATGAAGTAAAACAATAACGACACGAAGTGTTACTGTAACAACAAACACTACGAAGTTACGAATACAGAAAACAACACGGAGACATAGAGGAGTAAAACCGACACGAAGTGAAACGACACTTGAACCTAGACCGACGTAAAGATCCAGCGAAAAAATGACTCGAAGACAGAAATACACAAGCACGACATGAACTAAGGATGACATGGGGACAACACAGTCACATAGGCTGCACGAAGTGAAAGACAACACGGCTATCTCGACACGTGATGAAATGGTGGAAGTAGAAGAACAACTCGAAGACGAAAACGACACGAGCTGAATTTAACACAAAGGCGAAGACAGACACTGACACGAGGTGTGGACACGAAGCAAGAATGACATGAGGTTCAGGGAAACCAACACGAAGACAGAAACAGTACGGACACACGAAGTATTACCTCTTAGCAGCTTTTTCTTGTAAAGCATGGAAATCAACACGAAGTGTTGTAAGCTCAGACGACACGAGATCTTTTCGTGTTAGTGAGGGGAAACAACACGAAGACTTAAGTACAGAGACAGCACGAAGACGATGTACAGTCTGATGTACAGACTTTGAAGAACAGTCTAATGTATAGACTTGTAGTTTATCATGAAAGAAGGCCAGCGTACAGACTTGCTGTCCTCACAGCAGACGATGTAAACACTTAGCCTATGCAGACCAATGTACAGACTTTGGAAATGCATGCTACAGTGCAATGTCTAGACTTGCGATGTGTTCGCCAAATGCACACTACAGTCCAATGTATGGACTTAGACGAATGATGCATGAGACGCTCAATGTATCGACTTTGAGCTTGCTGTGCAGTGAATAGACTTAGGGCATAAACCCCACAAAGCACTGTATAGACTATGCACATAACATAAGTCTAACATAAACAATATATCAGTTGTACCAGTCACAGTCATGATGCAATCATCAAGGCACAATGTCATGAAAACACTATATCATTGCTATCATCAAAATACAATATCAATCATCAAAACCACAGCAATGAATGAATGCTTTATGCATCAGTTTAACATGTAACAAGACTGAAACATCAAATATGTTAATCTAAACTGAGCAGCAAGATGACTGAACATTTGATAAGCTCACATCAACAACCAATCATCAAAACCATCATCAAAACCACAGGGGCACAACATGTGAATGGGAGGATGAGTTGAGAGGGCGTCGGCTGCGCAGGGACGATGAAGGGAGGATTGCGGTGATTATGGTGGAGGGCCATGACCCGCGGTGTGGCGCCATCATCATCGAAGGACCATCCGGCATTGGGGGCCGGTGGCTGGACCATGTTTACTTGCGCTGGTGCTGGCGGCTGCTGCTGAGGAGTGGGTGGATGATTTGGCAATGGGTTCTGATGGATGCCCAGGTCTTGTACTTGCTGTGGTTGCTGCTGTTGTGGCGGCTGCTGCGGCTGCGGTGCTTGATGTTGCTGCACTTGCTGCCCCTGCGGTTGCCTTCTCTTTTCTTTAATCTCAACAATGGCCCTATGCATTTCGGCCCAGTCGATTCTCTGCCCTTCATGTAGGTCATACACAAGATCTCGGAACTGAAAACATCCTTCTATGGTATGGCCCGGCTGCCGGTGGAACATACAATACTTAGTCTGATCGACTGCCGGGTTCCAAACGGGCCGTTCCGGGGGAAGTTGGATTGCATTTACTGACATGAGAGTCGAGAAGATATCTATAAGTGTCTCTGGCAATGGAGGATACTGGGCTCTCCTGGGAGCCGGGCGCTTGCTATTTGGATTGTTGTTGTTGTAGCCGTTGGGTGGAGGGACGTTATGGTATTGTGGTGGTGGTGAGGGTTGTTGTGGTGTGGCGAAAGTGTTTTGCGGAATGGTGAAGGCGAGGGGAGGGTTTTGTGGAGTGGCTTGGAAGTTTTGCGGAGTGGAGTTTTGTGGATTGTGGGGGTTTTGGTTGTAGCGGAAAGGTGCGGCCTGATATGGAAAAGCAACGGCTTGTACTTGCTCATTTGTTTGGACTCCCTCAGTAACCGGCCCTTGTGGTTTCTTGTGGTACTTGGGCTTTTGGTTTTCAAAGAGGGAATGGATAGGGGAGTCCTTGAATTGAGTCTGGATGAAGCACGCCCAGCTATAGAGTTGATGCATGTTGGCTACGTCATTCATGGCCAGGATGTTGCGGAAGGTCGGGGTGGCATTGGAAATCAGCAGTTTGACCTTTTCTTCCTCCGGAATGTGGCCAGGTACTCTAGCGGCCATTTGTCTCCACCTATCTGCATAGGTGGCGAACTCTTCATCTGGCTTCATCTTCTCGGCCACTAGATCTGTAAATGAATATTCAGGGCCGACCCTGTCTTGGAACCGCTGGATGAATTTGTCCTTTACTACCTTGAAACTCTCGGCCTCCTCCAGTGGTAGAGAATAGAACCATTCCAGAGCAACACTGTCCAAAGATCGGCGGAATAAGTACGCCATGAGGCGATCATCATATTGGAACTGCGCCGATTCATAAAGAAAATCCCTCACATGGATGAAGGGATTGCTATTCCCGTCGTACTTGCGATAGTTGGGGAGCTCTGATTGCGGAGGGAACCGGATGTTCTGTAAGCTCGGAACAGGAATATCGACCAAGTATTGTGGGCCAACCCTTTTCTGGAGAAAGTCGAGTTGTTGCTGCATGGTGGCCCACTTGCCAAGCAAGTCCTGCTCTCGGGAGGGAGCAGGGGTAGTGAAGGATGCCGATTGTATTTGAGGGGCAGATGGAACGACTGTAGCAACAGGCGGGAGCCCGTAAGAAGGAGTGGAAGGATAGACAGTGGAAATAGGAGGCCCGTAAGAAGGATATTGGGCCTGAGATAGACCCGGATTAGAATGATTTTGGGCCACTCCTTGCTGAGGGCGTAAGAAATCGGACGGGTTCATAAGGAGTTGCGGAGCTACTGACCCAGAGTTGTGATGATCCACCTGAACAAAGGAAGGGATAGGTGACTTCCCTTTATCGAAAGATTGATGGGATGAATTAGAAGACTGGCCCATCTCCATGCAAGCGAAGGTGATGGTCCAGGGTTGGACCGGAGTGAGATCAATCGGAGTGGGCTGAACGGACGGCCCAATAATGGAAGGATTAGATTGACCTTGGATAGTGGCAGAGGGAGAAGCATTGGACCCTTGCATAGCTTGATATAGAACTTGTAGTTGGGTTGGATCCAATTGGGCCATCATATGAAGGACGGAGCCCGCGGAAGGAGTAGAGAGAGAAGGGGTAGCTTGACCACCTTCCATAGGAGCGGAGGATGGGAGAGGGGCAGTCCCCTCTCTAGAGGAACATGTAGTAACCCTAGGGGGGTTTTCAAGGAGCCCCTGAGGAAGAGAGTCCTCTTGGGAGCGAGGAGGATTGAAGGATGCCATGGTGGACTCGAAGAGGGGATTAGAATAGAATGTGAAGAAGGAACTGACTCGAGGAGATGATTCAGACGGACGAAAATAACTCCACATGCAATGGACAACCTTGACAAATGCAAAAACAACCAACACAAAAACACTCAATAAGCAACCAACTTAGGTGACTCTAACAAGATGTAAATGACAAAAGATGAAGACACCCAAAATCAACCAAGTTGTTTAAGATGATGCAACAAGGTTCTTATGATTTCTCCTTTGGAACTTTAGTGGGTTGATTGATATGTGCTCTCAACAATGGGTTCCTAGTAGGAGATGGATATGGGACTTGGTTTGACTCTCGGTGGGATCACTCCTTCACTTATGCAACCCTAGACACGTGGTAGGAAAGGTACAACCGGCCCGGCGTCCTCGTGAGAATCCACGGCTCGCGGGGACTTATGGAGGTCCCTGCTGTGATTTCCTAGTCGGCCCCAAGGAGTATGGAGACGAGAGGTCCTCGCAACAAGGTAGGAAAATGCAATCTAACGTATGAAAAGATGAATGACTCTATGCGCACCGGAGTGCATGCAAAGTCTAGCCTAGAATCTAACAATCAATGGTGCACACAATGATATGAAGATATGAGCAAAGCAAGAAGGAGGTCAAGTATCACCCAAGTAATAAATCACAGCAAAAACTACGGAAATAAATGCACCTCGGATGCGTACCTGCCAGGAGAATAATGGTCGAAGGACCCTGCGTCAAAGCACAATAATGGTCGAAGGCCAGACCGCCAGATAATATATAACGCAGGGGGATGAGACCGTCAGATGAGCCAGGGAACCAAAACCAGACAGAAGTAACCGGAAAGCCCGTGGAAGCTCACACAGCAGAACCAAAGCGGCGGTCTAATGCCCCTGCGTCAGAGGACTGTGACGCGGGGACACCGGGCCGTCAGAGAACTCAGAAAACCAGAATGAGCAGTAAACAAAGGGTAAACAAAAGGCAACTCAACAAGCAGACAATGGTAGGTTTAAACAAGAATCAAAAGCACGATTGGCACAAGTTGTCCCACCGTGATCGCCAAAAAATTATATGTTCATATTTATTTGTCTATCTTCTATCTTTCTTTTGAAGTTTGAAAAGTGATATGGTAAGATGACAAACAAGCAATCAAAGATCTACTCAAACCTATGAACATGTGATCATGAACCTAGGCAATCATAGCTAGCTCTAGCACGGGCATGCTATCTCAATCAAACTATGCTAAAAAAAAGGAAAACACACACTGGGGCGTGGAGCAAGGAGTAAATAAAAACACACCGTGAAGGTGGAACAAGCAAGAAAAAAAATAGAAAGATATGAGGAAGAAGACAGCTAATGCCCAATACCAAGGAAAGATGTGATCGCCACCAAAGTAAAAATAAGTCAAAGACCTGAATATACCTTGGAAATAGGTGGATGAAACACCCGCCCACGGGAGAGATAACCAGAGAAAGCCTGCAGATCAACTTAGAAGTGACGGTCAGGACCCTGTGCGCTACTTGGAAGTGACGGCCACACGATAGATCGCCGAAATAGAGTGACGCGCCTGCACAAGACCGTCAGATAACCTGTAGTAACAAAGCTTGAATTCTTTTAACTCCAACTCTTCCAGCCGGCTAGAAGACCTGGGCCTCGTGTTAATGAACCTGTAAACCTGCCAAAGATGTAGAAAGACCGAACACAATAACCTCAATTAGTCCTTTTCACAAGCATAGCATCAATTCTCAAAGGACTTGACATCATCAAAAGGAGAGTGGATTACCGGGGAGTTTTTGGTTTTTTAACCCCTCTGGGTGTTTTAAAAGCTTGGGAAGATGTTTGTATGCTTAGAGGACAGCGAAAAACGTGGAGAAAGAGGAGGGACAATGCTTTGATTGAGGAAAAACCAGGGAATAACTCAAGCATGCAATGATGAACTTGAAAGACCAAAACCAAAGTACTCCCTTGATTATGAGGTGGATGGACGTGGGAAGCAGTTCCTCCTGGATGAAGATGGCTCCTAAGTTCGGCATCACTTCGTCGTGAATTCAAATCTTCCTCCCTAGGGCCATGAAGTCAAGGGTTCTATTTATAGACCCTCGAACTCTCAGGTCGAGCAGAGGATAATCAAGCAAGATAAAGAGATAACTCTTAGTAAATCCTTGAAGATAATATCACCAAGACTCCATAGAATCGAACGGAAGGTCCTAAGGATCAGATTTGCAAGAGATATCATCAATCCAAACCCTTATCTCGACCACGGAGTAGCAGAGAAAAGGCCTGAACTGCTAGGACTCTCGGAAGGAAGTAACGGCTGCACGACAGACCGCCACTTGGAAGCAACGCATCAAGGATCGTCCGTTACTATCAACCTTATCCCTAAAAGATAAGATCAACGGGAAGAAGACCCAACAAGTTGGACTCTTCAAGGAAGCAACGGCCAAGGCATAGGGCGTCAGAATGAAACAAGGGCTGCACGACAGACCATTATTATCAACGTGGAATCAAAAGGATAAGCTTTACAACGAGGCCTTAAGCCTTAGGACTCTTCAAAGAGTAACGGTCCAGGCATAGGGCGTCAGAATGAAACAACGCGCTTGGTTCGAACCGTTATTACCATTGAGTTTCAAGAATAGCAATGAAGGGTTGCTAAGCTATTGCCAACGAAACGCCACCAGGAGCCAATTCTTAATCCAGGAATTAACACCCGAGAAACAGGCCTCCACTGATCAAGAGATTCAATGAAGAGTGAACAACTCGGAGCATCATATAGAATGAAACAAGGAGATGACCCGACCTATTGGGTATAAAATGGGTGTCAACACCGACAGGGTGTTACATTGTACTGTCATGACTCCCTTTTCCTTTTTGCATTTGGACCGTCTCTTCTTCTTTTGGGAATTTGGCTTCTTTGGCTCTTGCCCCCAGAAAGGCTCAACCTCATCTTCTCCCTGTTCTGCCCCCGGTTGCTCTTTAATTTTCAATTCTTCGAGCTGTTCCCAGAGTATACAGTCTTTCACCAGCAGGTGCCCGGGCTTTTTCTGTTCATATTCACCGAGCCCATTAATATACTGCTGTAAACGCCTGGCTGAAGGACTTACTTCCTTATGTGCAGGTAGGGGGACTTGTCTTCTCCGGTTATGAGTGGGGATCCGGATGACTGGCCCTGTCTCAGCTGTGTGCCATACTGGCTTTACTGGAGGTGGTTCGGGCCTTGGTGTGACACCGCGAATAACTGCTCCATTGGTATTAGCTGCGGGAGTTTTCTTTCTATTCTTTATTGGTTTCATGTGCCACCCTTCTTGATCCTTCAGTGGGGTGAGGAAGCAAGCTTCATAAGTATGCCTGGTGCATTCTTCGACGGCTTCCTTAGGCAGCTGCTGGTAGACTGAAATCATATTGGCGGCCATTTTTAAGGCCGGAGGCTCATGTGGATGAGGTGGCTCTACCTGGTAATCTCCCAGCTGTAGCTCGCCCTTTTTGACCATGCCTTCCATAATATCTTTGAAGACGTAACAATCTTCAATTGCGTGCCCCAGCGCACGGTGATATGGATAGAACAATGGATCACCTTTCTTTGTCGCGTCCTCGGGTCTCTTTGGCTCAGGCAATGTTACTTTGTTGAACTTGTATGCCCAGTTGAATAGCGCGGCTATCTTATCTTTAGGGAAAGAGTATGCCTTTCTCATTTTGTTTCTCAAAGAGACCTTATCTTTTCTTTCTGCTGTGTCTGCTGGCGGGGGAACTTCATCTGCCCCCCTTTTCCATTTATGTTGTTCGAAGGTTCTGAAATCGACGGTGTTAGCCTCAGAGTGCGATGGTCGTCGATCATTAGATTTACCTTTCGGCATAGTGGGAGCATTGGCAGTCGGACGCTTGGACAGGAACGTCTCAACTTCTGCCACTATATTGTTTAGCCGGTCAAATGTTCTGACATCTGCACCGATCATCTTTTCTAGTACCTCTCTCCTGAGGCTCTGCTTACATATTTACACTGCATCTTCTTGATGAGGAGGTCTTCTGCATCTCATAGCTAAGTCTCTCCACCTTTTGATGTAGTCCAGTACTGTTTCATCTTGCCTTTGCCTGGTTGCATATAGCTCTGCTATTGTAATTTCTCTTTCCGTGACATGAAATCTATCGCGGAACTTCCTTTGCATATCAGGCCAATCGGCCACTGATCCAGCCGGCAGGCTTGAATACCATCCAAAGGCTAACCCAGTGAGGGATGAGCCAAAGAACTTAAGCAGATAAGCTTCATCAGCTGCCAAGTCGCCCATAATTGTGGTATAGTAAGCTATGTGCTCCCTGGGGGAGCCCTGGCCATTAAAATTTTCAAACTTCGGCGGCTTATTGACGCTTGGCGGTAGTTTCTTAGCAGCATACTGGTGAGGATACGGTACCTTGTACACATCGTAGGTACCAGCACCATCATTAATCTTTTCAGACAGCTTCATCTCCACAATCTTTTCAATCATCAGCTTGTGGGCTACGGCTGGATCTATGTTCTCTGGGAAGAAGTGAGCTTGTTGCTGACTGTAAGGAGTTGTCATCACCGTTGCGCGCAAGGTGGGCACGGTGGGCTGTGTCTGAGACACAGAGGGCTGAGATGCTGTTTGCTGTAGAACAGGTTGGCTCATTGCCTTGCCATTATCGGCCGGGAGAGGATTAGCTGGGATAGCCATTTCTGTTGAGCTGGAAGTCTGCCCCACAGGCTCGGCTTGTTTGGAGACCGGTGTATCTTCCTGCCTCTCATTCAGCTGTCTTCTGAGAGCACTGATCTCTTGTTGATATCTTCTAAACATCATCTGAATCATGGGATCCAGGGTTGATGAGATCTGTATCTCTTCTGAAGTCCCTTCAACGTCATCGACGAAGGGATTGTCTTCCTCTTCTGCTGTCACCACATTAACTGTCATGGTGGTGATCTTGCGGGCTTCATCATCAGTCTTTATTTTCTCTTTGGCCGCCTGACTTCTCCTTGTGACGGGGCCTGGTCTGGTTGCCAGTCTGAGCAGTTCATCTGGCGGAGTTGGTAACATGTCCCACCTTTTGACAAGTCCGGCCATATTGCAGGCGAAGATCTGCATCTTCTCCCTCTGCCTGTAGACTTTCCTTTTCACCTGGTCGGGATATTTAAGCTGGTCGAAGACCGATATTCTTTCTTCAGCTTCTTCCCTGTGCAGGTCCCCTTCCTCATATCTGGCTCTGTGGCCCTCTTCATAGTCGTTGGAATCGGAGGAGGAGACTCCGATCATTGGTTCTTGAAAGGTTTCTTCTTTTTCATCTATGGTGCCCAAGGCACGGGATAATCTTCGCTGCCTGAGGGAAGAATTCCCCAGGTAGTGAAAGTAGTCTTGAACCACTTGTTTCATCTCCTCTTGACTATGCCCTCGTGGCTCTGGTCGGGGCATCAGTCTTTCCTGGCCTTTCCGCTGACAAGCCAGTCTTGCCACCTGAGCAGTCAGATGCTCGGCTTTGGAGTATTTGAATATGTCGGCCTGTCTAGCACAGGCTCTCGATCTTCTTGAAATGGTAACAGTGACTGGTTCACTTATTCTCATTTTTTCTTCCTCCCTGGACCTTCTGCTCCCATCCTGGCGGCGGTTGGTAGCAACAGCATAGTTCTTCCTTTCCCATCTTTTGCCCCCGGCCATGGTGTGGGTGACCATGAGGTCTTCTTTTTTCTCATATCTTCTGCCCCTCATCCTGGGGCGAGTAGCAGTCATATTCCTTCCTTCATTCTCTTTCTCATCTCACCTACCCCGAGCCCTAGGGTGAACAGTAACAGCCTATCTTTCATCTTTTCTTTCTCCTCTTCTGCTCCCTGCTCTAAAGCGGGCAATAGCAGCATCAGCAATATTTTCTTCTTCTTGAGCTGGGGCCCAGCTCTGGATTTTCTTCGGCCGCCAGATCTGCCTAAATTTGAGCAGATTTGGTGCCAGTGGCCTTCTATCTCCATGTTCCATGTCAGCCCTCCTAGTAGCCAGTACTCGGAACCTATTGGTGGTAGGTACCATTGGGACGATCACATCCGGCTTGACCTCCCTTGGGCAACCATTGAGGTTCGCCCGGATATCTCCAATCAGCATTGTCTTCCCTGAATTGGATATCCAACGACCCGCAGCAGTGGATCGGACTCTCCGGTCGGATCTTCTTCCTTTTCCAACAGCAGCAGAGGGTACGCTCCTTCTTGCTTCGTGATGGACAAAGCAGGACACGACCCCAGGAGTATTCTTCATCACCGGGTTCTTCTTGGGACCGGTAGCTTGCGGCGACGTCTCGACAACAGCTTTTGGCTCCTGGTTGTCAATCTCGAGCAGATCAATGAAATTGAGGCCCAAGCAGTTGGGCATTACGACAGCAAGCAGTATCGATCCGAATGAAAGAGGTATCGCCAGGTAGCCTTCTCGAACATGTGCCTCGACCGCTTGCTGGTCAAAGCACACAGACATGATTCCAGCCGTCATCCTAGCTTCCTGGAAATGGAGAAAGCACACATAATCAGAAATTTGAGGGGGGGCCCACCGGGCCTCCTATTTTGGCGTAGAGATGAAGGGAGACTCTGGTCCCACCGGGCGTGCCAGACTTGTGGACGCGGATTCTTTTCCATCTTGGAATGTTTCATTGGTTGGATTTATTAGGCGTGCGAGTCACTAGAGTGACAATTTTTATTATGCGCTCGACTTGACTTGGTCGGTCGATTGTGAAGTCCGAGTCGGGACCGGAAGTCCGTCATACCATAAAGGCTATGACGTTAATTACGCCCTTCCTAAGAAGGACAACCCTTGATTAAACGCCAAAATAGGAGGCCACTTGGGGCAGTTGAAAATGATGGTGCATAACATTGAAGTTCTTGTTATTCTAAGAAGGTAATTGAATAAATGACAAATTATTAAATCAGCATGACCCCTTTGTGTGGGTCGTACCGGGCAGAGACAGGACACCGTCCACGCAGTGGCGGGGCGAGGCCTGGACGATCATCGGAGACATGTCCCCTTTCACGTTTCTCATCCGGCCAAGGGCCTCGAAGTATTTGTATCCCCCGAAGAATTGAGCCAGACGGGAGGCGTATGATACACGTTTCCCGGGGCTTGTCGGGGTTAAAGCATCAATCGATATTTTGGCAGCATCTCCCCTTAATCTGGATTATGCCCAGGGGGAAATAGTCTATCATCCACGGAGTGCCAGAATGAAAGTCGAGAGAAAGAGTGGCCGGACCTCCCGAACTGCATATGTCTGCCATGGGGGCAACGTTCGATTTTCCCTTAAGGAAGCCGGTGGAACTCATGCAGTGGCAGAGACCTCCCGAGCTAAAGGGGTTACTTGTAAATCCAGCGCGGGACGGTGGAACATAAGGGAGTTGGTCTCCCTTTGGATTTATCCCCGGGGGCAGGTCTGGTGACTCAAGGGATGGAGCATTCTTAGCATAAAGGGGCTTATGGCACAAGGGGTAGTTCCTGGCGTAAGAACCACCGCGCCGGGAAGGGTTCTTCATAAGGCACTATTCTTGGCACCAGGAAGGTTTCTTCGTGGGCACAATTCTGGGCGCCTGGAGCTGGCAAAGGAGGTTCCCGGCGTGGGAACAAGGTGGCAAGGGGGGTTCTCGGCGCGAAGGCAAAGAGGCCAAGGGTTCCCGGCGCGAAGGCAAAGAGGCCATGGTTCCCGGCGCGAAGGCAAAGAGGCCATGGTTCTCGGCGCGTAGGTAAAACAGCTAGGAGATGGGGTTCTCGGCGCACAAGGAGACCAAGGGATGGGGTTCTCGGCGCCGGAAGGCTTGCGCCGAGAACTATTCATTCCTTTTATTGTGCATGGAGCCGAGATGGGTTCTGAGGTTTTTCGGCACCCTATTTTTGGGTCTCTTGACGATTCAGGGGTTTCTTGACGATTCAGGCCAAGGTAAATAGGTCCTGTGAGGTCAAAGTGAATCAATTCATCGGGTTTCAACTGGATTTGGCTTAGGTTTCAAAGGCAGTCCAAGATCGGAGAGGAAATTGGGAGAGAAAAATCAGGGTATAGAGAACCCGTGTCACCATTGCTGTGCAGAGTCCGGGGACAGCTTGATGTCATCTTTCATCATCCTGAGAGCCAAGAGATGGCTGTCTCTGGACCAAGGGATGATTTCGACAGTGCCAATAGGCAAAACCATAGCATCTAGAATTACAGAATCTCACGAGCAGCAGCTATTGAAGGTACTGCCAATATCGGTAGCAGACTGCCCCAGAAGCCAAGAGATGGTCTGTCTCTGGTCCTGGGGCAAGCCTGGGAGACTCTATGCAAATGAGCCCGAAGACCCATCAGAGAATCAGGTGCGCTTTAGTTGAGCTAAAAATGAAAACATATGAAGGAAAAACACAGCATCAGACGGAGAGATAGATGGCATATATTTCGATCACCCAGCGCCCAAATGGGCCATTGTAGCATTTCATTTCATCACATCATCCCAAGACTCACACCAATCACAAGGAGGGAGTGAGGGAAAGGGAGATGAACAGAGGCTGGGATATCCCGGTTACATCCGGTGAATCAAGATGAAACTCATAGGAATACATAAAGAGAAAAGAAAAGAAACATGGGGGAGGGTGGAGCATTGACTCCTCTCCCTCCCCAGCTGCCTGCCCACCTGGAGCTTCTTCTCCCTTTTTCTTCGGGTTGATCTCTTCTTTCTTTTCTCAGCGGAGGAGGCTCTCTCTCTCTCTGTTGGTTTCTTTCCTCTTCGAAGCCCTTCTCTTCCTCTCATTCTATTCTCTTTTTCCCTCTTTCTTTCTGGATGAGGTTGCCGGCCCCCTCTATCGTCGTTCTTCTTTTGTTGACGCTTCTCTCCTATTCTCCTCCTTTTTTCCAGCCCCCTTTTTCTCAAGCGAAGAAATGGGTTTTTATAGAACCCTGCTCATTGCAAGGGATATTCGGCGCGACTGCAGCAATGGGGAGGTTCCCGGTGCGCTACTCTCTCCAAAGCTCTCGGCGCAAGGGGTCTCATTGAAGCCCATTCAATAGGCCCATTTAAGGCTTTTTCCCTTTTAGAGCCCCTATTGTCCTTAGCTTCGTTGAATTCCTTTGATCATATTGGAACTAACGAAGGCCCCTTGTATGCATCATCATCTGAATAATCCGGAGGTTTCTCATCAGTCAACAGACCGGAGTTTCATCAGTATTGCCGTTTGGACGATGACAACACCTGACATCAGCCAGGCCTGACAAGGTCCTGGCCGGGCTAGTAGTTGGTGGTAAGGGCTCTCCCTCAATTTTGATTTTGCAGAAATCTTCCAGTCTTCGTTGCTGGTCTGGTCTCATCTTTATCTTTGTTCATTATTTATCTGTCAACAAATGCCCCCCACCTACAGATGGCGTAAGTGCAGAATAAGCGGCACGGTGTCCGCAGGTTCATCTTTAGCTCAATGCTATTGACTCATTCTTTCAGTTATAGCTTGGCAATATCCCCATACTGGGATTTCATCCTGGCACGATCTTCTTGGCTTGAGCCTCGATCAGCTGAACATCTATCGGCTTGAGCCCTGATTAACTGGCACATCTGACATCTGTCGGTTTTGAGCCCTGATTGGCTACATATTTAACTTCTGTCGGCTTTAGGCCCCGATTGGATGAACATCTGGCATCTGTCGGCTTGAAGCCCCGATCGGCTGAACATCTTGTATCTGTCGGCTTGAAGCCCCGATTGGCTGAACATCTGGCATCTGTCGGCTTGAAGCCCCGATTGGCTGAACATCTTACTTCATGTGCTGTTATTTCCTTCATGTGGAAGAGTGGCAGTCCCAGCAGTCTTTACGCGGATGACCCGTGTTCAGTAGGAGGGCGTCCATCCTCTCAAGGAGAGAATGGGGGACTCGCTCCACCGCGTGTCGGTATCCGGTGGGACTGCCTTTCCTGGACTTGTTGGTTAACGGAAGACATGCTTTTAGGCCATAGCATCATGCGGGAGTGTAGATGAGAGGGGTTCTAGAGGAGCATCTGGAATAGACGAGAGGTCCGTTCCTCAAAGCCGGCCGTGGCGATGTGCCGACCGATCGGTACATGGTTTCATCGTCGACATTGGGTTTATGTCGATGCAAAGGAGTTTAAGCTTCATCAGAATAGACGTAAGGTCTAAACCGGGTAAGTTCATCGCGGGTGGGACATAGAATGGTGCGCAGTTTCATCAGAATAGACGTAAGGTCTAAACTGGGTAGGTTCATCGCAGGTGGGACA
This sequence comes from Amorphophallus konjac, assembly GCA_022559845.1. Taxonomy (NCBI): domain Eukaryota; kingdom Viridiplantae; phylum Streptophyta; class Magnoliopsida; order Alismatales; family Araceae; genus Amorphophallus; species Amorphophallus konjac. The sequence continues at coordinate 295,560,387 of CM040120.1, forward strand.
TGAAAGGATACGTAGTTTCATCAGAAAAGACGTAAGGTCTATCCCGGCAGGGTTTCATCATTGATCGGGCAAGGTGCCGGTCGATCAACAGCTGGTTTCATCATCGATATTGGGTTTATATCGATGCAAAGAAAGTGTTATAAGTTTCATCAGAATAGATGAAAGGTCTAAACTGGCAGGGTTTCATCATTGATCGGGCGAGGTGCCGGTCGATCAACAGTTGGTTTCATCATCGATACTGGGTTTGTATCGATGCAAAGAAAGTGTTATAAGTTTCATCAGAATAGACGTAAGGTCTAAACTGGGTAGGGTTTCATCATTGATCGGGCGAGGTGCCGGTCGATCAACCGTTGGTTTCATCATCGATACTGGGTTTATATTGATGCAAAGAAAGTGTTATAAGTTTCATCAGAATAGATGAAAGGTCTAAACTGGCAGGGTTTCATCATTGATCAGGCGAGGTGCCGGCCAATCAACATTTGGTTTCATCATCGATACTGGGTTTGTATCGATGCAAAGAAAGTGTTATAAGTTTCATCAGAATAGACGTAAGGTCTAAACGGGGTAGGGTTTCATCATTGATCGGGCAAGATGCCGGTCGATCAACAGTTGGTTTCATCATCGATATTGGGTTTATATCGATGCAAAGAGAGTTTTATAAGTTTCATCAGAATATACGTAAGGTCTAAACTGGGTAGGGTTTCATCATTGATCGGGCGGGGTGCCGGTCGATCAATAGCTGGTTTCATCATCGATATTAGGTTTATACCAATGCAAAGAAGTTTCATAGGTTTCATCAGAATAGACGTAAGGTCTAGACTAGGTAGGGTCTCATCACTGATCGGGCGAGGTGCCGGTCGATCAACAGTTGGTTTCATCATCGATACTGGGTTTATATCGATTCAAAGAAAGTGTTATAAGTTTCATCAGAATAGACGAAAGGTCTAAACTGGCAGGCTTTCATCATTGATCAGGCGAGGTGCCGGTCGATCAACAGTTGGTTTCATCATCGATACTGGGTTTGTATCGATGCAAAGAAAGTGTTATAAGTTTCATCAGAATAGACGTAAGGTCTAAACTGGGTAGGGTTTCATCATTGATCGGGCGAGGTGCCGGTCGATCAACAGTTGGTTTCATCATCGATACTGGGTTTATATCGATGCAAAGAAAGTGTTTAAGTTTCATCAGAATAGACGAATGGTCTAAACTGGCAGGGTTTCATCATTGATCGGGCGAGGTGTCGGTCGATCAACAGTTGGTTTCATCATCGATATTGGGTTGATATCGATGCAAAGAGAGTTTTATAAGTTTTATCAGAATAGACGTAAGGTCTAAACTGGGAGGGTTTCACATTGATCGGGCGAGGTGTCGGTCGATCAACAGTTGGTTTCATCATCGATATTGGGTTTATATCGATGCAAAGAGAGTTTTATAGGTTTCATCAGAATAGACGTAAGGTCTCGACTGGGTGGGGTTTCATCATTGATCGAGCGATGCGCCGGTCGATCAATAGCTGGTTTCATCATCGATATTGGGTTTATATCGACGCAAGGATTTCATAAGTTTCATCAGAATAGACGTAAGATCTAAACTGGATAGGGTTTCATCATTGATCGGGCGGGGTGTCGGTCGATCAATAGCTGGTTTCATCATCGATATTGGGTTTATATCTATGCTAAGAAGTTTCATAGGTTTCATCAGAATAGACGTGAGGTCTAAACTGGCTAGGGTTTCATCATTGATCGGGCAGGGTGCCGGTCGATCAATGGTGAGACGTAGGTAGAGGTGTAAGTCTCGTCAAGATAGACGTATGGTCTAAACTGGATAGGTTTGATCGCATGTGGGACTTTGCCAAACAATACGTAGGTTTCATCAGGATAGGCGTAGGGTCTATCCTGGTAGAGTTTCATTGCTGACCGGGCAAGGAGTCGATCGATCAAGGGAAGGTTTAAGAGTTTCATCAGGACAGTCGTGAGGTCTGAGCTGGACAGACTTCATCAGAATGGTGATGGGTTTCATTGTCGGTGGGACATGGGCAAGAGGGTATGTAGATTTCATCAGGGTAAACGTAAGGTCTGCCCTGGAAAGGTTTTATCATCGGTGGGGCGTGGAGCTAGCTGACCGACGGAAGGCTTCATAAGTGAAGGGGAGGTGAAGGCAGCGTGCTGGTTGGCATGGAACTTTTGAATTACCACATTACCGACCCAAGTGCCCTTTCGGGTTTTCACCGGAGCCAGCCCCCTCTTACTTTTGCCCACGCGCCCTTTCGGGTTTTCACGTGGCGGGGTACCCGATTTTGCCTACAATGCCCTTTCGGGTTTTCACCGCAGCTGGGTTTTGGCCATTTTTTCCCTTGCTCAGAGTGCCTGAACAAGTCTGGCGGGGCATCTCTATTTTTAGCCCCCATTTTGTCTCTTTTTTTTGGACTTTGGCTTTGTAATCCATGTGCTCAGCTTGCGTATGTATCATCATTGATGTGGGTGCCAACACCAATGCAAGGGGCATATGGTTTCAGCGTCCACCTAGGCGGAAGGCCTGGGTCGACTTGAGTGTGTTTTGCGGCTTAGGTGCGAAGCCATTTGCCGGGAGCATGGCTGCATCGTTGATGTGGGGATTACCATCAACGCAAGGGAATAGGATTTCATCATCCATCCAGACAGAAGGTCCAGATTGACTTTGAGAATGTGGGTAGCATTTTCATCAGAGCAGACGGAAAGTCTACTCCGGACGGGTTTTAGCATTGGTCAGGTGGCGTACCGCTCCATTAGTAGCTGCTCTTATCATCGATATTGGGTCTATATCGAAGCAAGGATTTCATGGGCTTCATCAGGATAGACGTAGGGTCTAAACTGGACCGGTTTCATCATTGGTCGGGCAGTGTGCCAATCGACCAATAGTGGGTTTCATCATCGGTATTGGGTTCATACCAATGCAAGGATTTCATATGTTTCATCAGGATAAACGTAAGGTCTAAACCGGACAGATTTCATTGTTGATCGGGCAGTGCGCCAATCGATCAACAGCAGGTTTCATCACGGCGGGACGTATGGTAGGTTTTATCAGAATAGATGTAAGATCTAGACTGGATGGGATTCATCGTGGTGGATCTTAGACAAAACAAGTGGAAATGTTTTATTAGAACAGACGGAAGGTCTATTCCGAGGTGGGCTTTTTAGCATTGATCGAGGCAATATGCCTTGCGATCAACGGGATTTCATCATCAGTGGGACATGCGGTGGATGGCGGCCCAGGCATGAAGCTGCTGCCAGGAATGTAGACTAGCCTAACAGGGACGAAGAGTCCAGGTTAAAGAAACAGACCGGCCGATCTTGTCGATGATGACAAGGGACAAGAAATTGTTGGACAGGATTTCCGGTGGGACTTTATGATGATCGTCCTTCTCAGAGTTTTATCAGGAAGGGTGAAAAGGGGGACTTTAAATTACAACATTACTGGCTCAAGCGCCCTTTCGGGTTTTCGCCGGAGCCAGCCCCCTCTTGTTTTTGCCCATGCGCCCTTTCAGGTTTTCACGTGGCAGGGTATCCGATTTTGCCTGCAGTGCCCTTTCGGGTTTTCACCACAGCTGGGTTTTGGGCCATTTTTGCACTTGTTCCTTGTATATGATCAAGTCTGGCGGGGTATCTCTATTTTAACCCCATTTTTACTTTCTTTTATTCTCTTTTTTTTTGGAGGGTGACAGGTCGGAATGCCACTAGATCAAGATAAGGGTAGTTCGACCAGGGCGGAGTGCCACTGGACCAAGAAAAGGGGTAGCTCGGCTAGGGCGGAGTGCCACTAGACCAAGAAAGGGGCGGCTCGGCTAGGGCGGAGTGTCATTAGACCAAGAAAAGGGTAGCTCGGTTAGGGCGGACTGCCGCTAGACCAAGAGAAGGGTAGCTCGGCTAGGGCGGAGTGCCGCTAGACCAAGAAAGGGGTAGTTCGGCTAGGGCGGAGTGCCACTAGACCAAGAAAAGGGCAGCTCGGCTAGGGCGGAGTGCCGCTAGACCAAGAAAGGGGTAGCTCGGCTAGGGCGGAGTGCCACTAGACCAATAAAGGGTAGCTCGGCTAGGGCGGAGTGCCGCTAGACCAAGAAAGGGGTAGCTCGGCTAGGGCGGAGTGCCACTAGACCAAGAAAAGGGTAGCTCGGCTAGGGCGGAGTGCCATTAGACCAAGAAAAGGGTAGCTCGGTTAGGGCGGAGTGCCGCTAGACCAAGAGAAGGGTAGCTCGGCTAGGGTGCATGGGTGGAAGAACCTTTCTCCACAATCTAGAGCTCAAGGAATGGCTGCATTGGTGCACAAGCCGCTGCGGAGATGTCATCGCGAAACGATGATGAATACGTCGGATCTTGTGCGGATGGAAGAAAGAGGGGGTTTGGGGGGTGGAAATGAGGAGAATGAGTGTTCTAGGGTTTGAGGAGAGGGTATGAGGGTGAATGGGTGTGAGAGAGTGAGAGAAATGGGGTGAAAACCGCTTTAAGGAGTTCGCACGCGGTTCGGCCGGCCCGGTTCGTCGGTTTTGGTGGACCGAACCTGGGCATCGGTAAACCGAAATGGTCATGATGAGGGCATCCCTTGCCCCTCCACATTTTCTCCGGACTCGGATTGTTCGTCGGCAAGCACCATTATGTTAGTCATGTATTTTTGAGTCTAGTTATGTAATCTTCACATTTTCTTTGAGTCAATATCATGTAATTTTTCCTTTATTTGAGTCATGTACCTAGGTTGTTGAGTCATTTTCCTAAGTATTGAGTCATTATGTGGTTTGATAGGTTATTGGGCCCAATTCATTGGGCTAGGCCCAGGGGCGCCCCTCCCTTAGACTGTTTGGTCATTAGTTAGTTTGTCAAGGTCAGTTTGGTCTTAGAAAAAGTGTGGAGTCTATAAATAGCCCCACCCCTCTCTCATTTGTAACAACTTTTGATGAATATTGAAAAGCATTTGCCATCTCCCTCTCAATATCTCCCTCTCTCTCTCTCTCTCTTACTATCACTCTCTCTAAGTGGGTTGTACCCCCTCTCTCTCTCTCCTCCCCACCCCAATTTTGAAATTCATTCTCTCTCCTCCCCATTCACCCCCTCATTAAGGCCCCTTCCCCTTCCCCATGCACTCATTCAATTCCCCCTCCAACCCCTAGGTGGAAACCCCTTCTCCTAGGCACCTTTCCACTTTCCAAAGCACCCCACCACCTTCCCAAGGCTGAATTAACCCCTCCCAAAGCCCAAATTCGAATTTCCCTCTCCCTAGGCCTGTGCCCTTCCATCTCCCCACCTCCTTAATCACCCTAGGTCGAAATTCCCTTCCTCCCTACAGCCAAATTCGCCCCCCACCTCCTCTCTCACTCATCCTCTCTCTAGTGCACATCCACCCCCCATCTCCGCCTCTAGCTGCTCCAGCCCCCCTCTCCATCTATCCCTGCCACTCCAGACCCTCCAGAAGCCCTAGCCACATCCTTCCCATATCCACAAACCATCAGCCATCACCCCAAGCTGTGCTACTCTCCCTCCCACTCCCTTTGGTCTTGCAAGATTGGAGTTTCAGGTTGCAGGGCGCAGGCAGCAGAGTGGGGTCCTGAAGTTGCATCGTCCCCGGCTGCTCCCTGATACTCCTGGTGGAAAGGCCTACATCTCTGGAAAGTTCGTCCAGAGAGCTTCCAAGGCGAGGTGGTTTCGTCGGCATCCGAGCTCCGAGCAGTCCACAACAGCCATTCTCCCGCGACCTCGCAAAAGCTCTCAGGCAGGGAACCAGAGCTGCAGTCACAGTCCGACCACGGCTTCCTCCCTGAAGATCTGAGCGCCATTTTTGGAGGGCTGAAACTACTACCAGTTAGCTGTCATATCCAATAAGAAGGACTTCATTCGGCCTCCGGAGCTTCCAGTTACCATTTTCTTCATCGGGGTGTGTCGTCTGCCCCCTGTGGGTCCAGGTTTGACCTGTCCCTGCTTATCCGGCTACCTCACTCTTCCCCGACCTCCGATTGGGGCCCCATCAATTCCTGCTCGAAGATACTCCGACTACGATCACGTCACCGCCAGGCTTGTCTCATTTGGAGTTCAGGAGCATCCGTGGTGCCATCTGCATCTCACTGTACCTGTTCTGCACCAGCCAGAGGAAGAAGTTGCTGACCTGTTCCAGTCACCGGCCCGACCAGCCCTGAGTTCCAGAGCTCCTACCAAAATTCAGACACCATCCCCGTCCTGTTGGGGAACTTTTGGCGCAGGTTTCATCAAGATCCACGCTCTGTGGAATTTTTGGCAACATCAACACCGCCCCACTATCCGGCGAATTTGCAGATTGGCAGAACCGGCAGGATTCGACAAGTCGGGTTCCTTAGCTTAATTCCCCACCCCGCTTGGCCGGCTGAAGGCCGCTCCCTGCGTGGAGGTAGTTTTGAATGTAATAAGCTTAATCCCCACCCCAAGATCACCCCTCCTGCGAGAGGCGTAGTGTTGTACTCTTTGCACTTTCAGGTCAAGCTACATCACCGCGGCGATCGGGTGTATACCCTCGCCTCCCGACGCGCCCACGTCTCCGAGCGGGATCGGTGTCTTCACACCGATCAGGTGAGCCTCTGATACTAACCTTGATAGCCTTACTTCTACAAGTTTAGTATTGCTTTGATTGCTCGTCGGACGGTGAGAAGAGGGCCCGTACTTGTATGCTCATTTGTTGGTGCCCACCGCGGGCCGAGAGAGAGTGCCACCAAAAAACCCCGCCCTGCGGGCCAGCCACCCACTAAGTTGGGAATCCTGGACTCTTCGGGGTCAGCCTAAGCCAACTAAGTCCATTAGACTCATTGGGTCCCGCCTCGGACCCTTGCCATCATCCCCCGGCCGCGCCGGGTGATCGCGTGTGCCGTGTGAGTAAGACGTTATTGTGAGAATCATTGAGTGCTTGTATGCTTGCGGGCCTAGGTCCTAGGTGGTTCATTACATGCTTAGTCATCCTTGGGCTATGCCACATCAAGTGGTATCAGAGCAAGTTCACAACTTGTCTCTATCAAGTTGGTCCTAGGGCGTGTCTATGCATTTAGAGTCTTCGGTTGCATCTCTTTTGTCCACTAGCATGGCTACTTCATGTAAGTCACATCTATCTCACTCGGCCCTCCGCAAAGGTCCGATTGACACCCCTTTGGGCATAGTCCTATTTGAGGACCTTATCTTTAATGGATACCACCGTAGTGCATATTTAGAGTGGGAGGAAAACATGGACAAATACTTTAAGAGGAATCTAATGATTGAACCCATGAGAATCTACCTTGCCAAGAGTCGACTTGTGTACCATGCCGAGGATAGGTGGAAGTTCATTGAACAATTTAGGAGGGTTATGAGGCTAGAGCCTATTAACACATGGGAGAACATGAAAGCCGAACTTAGGAAAGTCTACACTCCCCGACCTCCTCCCTCCTACCCGGGTTACCAAAACTCGAGGGACACTCCCACTCCTCCAACCCCACCCGTCCAAACCCTTACCACTAGAACCCAAGTGTCCAAGGCCTCCACCTCCCCACCTAACCCCATGAGGGCCCCCACACCCCAATCAAGACCCCCTTCCCTAACCTACACTAGTCAAGCCCCTTTAGCCCCCACTTCCACCCGAAACGATCCCAAGGGCAAGAGACCCCTAACCGACCCGATTCCCTCCATGATGACCACCACTCATCCAACCCTCACCATTCAAAACCAAGTGGACACCGTGTCCACCCCTCCACCTAGGCCCATAATGGCCACCACCCCCAAACCCAAAACCCCTCACCAAACCCGTACCCCACAAGCCCCCTTGACCACCACCCCAAACCCACCATCGTCCCCAAAAATGGACACATCTCCCAAAACAAATCAACCCAAAACCCCTCACCCAACCCACCTCCCACTTCCTACACCAATCTTTCCCCAACCTAGGCTTCCACTAATTCCCCTCCGTATCCAAAACCAAGTTTCCCATTACCCACCACCCCGGGTACACCATGCACCAACCATCATCACCCCACCCTCAATAGACCTTCCAATCCCCTTGAGAAAGGAGACCACAACCATCCACATGGGAGTAGATACCATTCCGGAACCCATCCCCATCCTTGAGGAAACCCAAGTTCATACCTATGGTGAGGAAGAATCACAAATGTCCCCTCCACATAGCTTGGACCCCCAAGAGCCACAAGCCTTCACAAATAGCACCGTAATCATAGATGGGCCCCTAGCTAAATGGCTAAAGGAGAGACCAATTCACCCCATCATGTCCTATGTTTACCCACCCATGGAGCAAAACTTTCCCATTGTACCCTTCCACTCCTATCACACCACAATCCAATCCTACTATGAGGTAGAATGTTGGGATGATCTCCTCCAAGGTCTAGAGTGGCAATTAGACTTGACTTCTTTGTTGACCCTAGGGGCGGACCGACCCAAGAGCCTTGACCTCATCCATCCATGCATTGGGTCTATCACCTCGATTTGCACTATTGGTTGCTACACTAGTGACCTCCTTTTCATTCTCCCCATAGTGGAAGAGCCCATCCCGGTCCACTCCCCTACCATTGTGATTCCTAGAACCTTTACCAACCAACCCACCCCATACACCGGCCCAACCATTTCATTAGAGGAAGGCGACTCCCCACCATATGAGGACCTTGAGGACATGGAGTACCCCTATCTAGGTGACCTTTATCATGATCCCTTTGACCCTTTCCTATGGGAGCCTAGATCTCTATGTAACCCACTCACCTTATTCACCACCCACCTTACCCTATCCTTACCGCCCATATTAACCCAAACCCCTCCCTTTCTAGAATCGGGTTACACCAAGGGAGCATTGACCTTAGGCAACATAAACCTTGGGATTGAAGAATTGTCCCACCCCATGATGCCTCCCTTCTTAGATCCCTTTGATCCATACGAGTGGAAGCTCAAGGGCCACCCCACACCCATGCACATGGAAGTCATCTCTAGGATAGGAGTGCATGAGTCTTGGCACAACACACCACTTGGCATGATTAGAAAGTCGGGTCCATTCATTCACAACACCCACATGTCAAGTAGGAAGCACGAGTGGTCCCTATTTGGGTGTAACGGTCCTCCCCAATTCACCATTGGTCTTATGAATGCTAGGAGCATACATGGATGTCCGGGTCCCCCGACATTCGTCATACCCATGCATAAAAGGTTCATCTATGGATGTCTCGGGCCCCCTAACTCTATCACAGTCCTCATAGCATCAAAGCATGATCGAACTACATTTGATTGCCCCGGACCACCTTTACATACCATACATTGTCCACTCCGACCGCATCATAAAGCATGGCAGATGCATCCAAGCAAATATCAAGTAGCAAGCGGTGAGATTCACAATAAGCAAGCAAAAACTCGTGAGCGCCACTTGAAACTCCAAGTTGGTAACTTGACGATGATGATTTTGGAGTGGCTCTACCCTGGGGTCACCTCCAAATTGAGGGCACGAGGACTTGGACCTTGCCAAGTTCTGAGTGGCTTTGGCAACCCGGCTTATGGGTTGAACTTTCAAAAGGGTTTTTGGGATTCTCCCCATCTCTCATGTGGCGGATCCAGCACCCTCTAGGGGTACCGCGGTGGATCCTAGTGAGTGCCTTGAGCTTACACCTATCCTTGCGAGAGACACTTTCGGAGTGCCACCACAAATTAGCCCGAGAGCCCGACGTGAGCATACGGCAGCAATACTAGGCAAGCAAGACATTATAGCCAGCATGAGGGTATGACTGAGCCACTTTGTCGAGCTGAAGTGCCGTTCCCCGACTATGGTCGCGGGTTGAGTATGGAGATCGTGGATCGCCTAGAGCCGCAGTTCGATATACTACTTCCCTGGTGGACCCATACTCGACGAGGTCGAGTTTTCCCCACCCCGGGAGTATGATGAGGGCATCCCCTGCCCCTCCACATTTTCTCCGGACTCGGATTGTTCGTCGGCAAGCACCATTATGTTAGTCATGTATTTTTGAGACGGAACTGACAAATGGACTAAACCTATGATGAAGACCAAGTGCGGCCAGCACTCACACGTGACAAGGCAAGCCGAGAGATCGACCTCCGTACTATTCCTCCGAAGAGAGGCGTCTCTCAACAAGAAACCCAAGTCCACGGTCGTCCCTATGAGGGAAGCGAGTGGATCAAAGCGGCAAAGGAGCCGACGCGCAACTATAGGAGTCTAGTCCGAGCTCGGTGCTCGACTAGGGCCACGGAATGGGATACTCTCACTCACGATCTCGCGGTGTTGAATGCTAGCTAGGATCCCTACACTCTCACGCGGCATACAAGATCACATACTAGTAAAGCAAAATGCCAAGGGGGGGAGCGTCGCACGTACCTCCACGCCTAGGCGTGGGGAAGGAACCCCGGCCGAGACCGACAACCCCGATACACACAATGAAAGAATAGGTACAAGCCAGCAATGGTGCCCACTCCTTGCAGGGAGATAACAGGCTACAACAATTCCATTCGGGGCGGCCGATACACGGGCTGACGAGCGGCACTCGGTGAAGGGTTGGCCACGAGGAGGGTCCGGATGACGATCGGCAGAATCGCAGCAACGCGCGACTCGGTGGTAAACGTTCCCACGAATGGATCCGGAGTCCGATTGGGGCGCCGTCAGCGAGGGCACGTAGTTAGGTTGCAGGAGGAAGCCTCGGCCAAAAGGCGTGCTCAGATTCCATCCGTGGAAGCCGTGGCCGCACCTGCAAGTGGGGACAAAGAATCTGCTCCCAGAACTGCGCTGTCGAGCGGGGAAAATGGTAACTCGCTGCTCCGTAGGCGAACGAGGCCCCGCTTGTGGGAGGACGTCGGGGACGCAGAGCAGCAGGTCCGGACCAAAGAGCTCGATCAGATCTGGTCGTGGTTGGACGCTGTGAACTTTGGAAGTCGCCGGTTGTCCTGGCACCGGGTGGACTGGGCAGACCCGCGCGACCTCACGGGAACGGACGCCACGAACAGCTCGGACGTCGGAACGAGACGAGGTTGGTGGCATTGGAAAGAGGACGACGAGAGGTACAAACCCTGAAGAAATCAACTCCAAATTCGGAGTTGTCCGTCCTGTGGGATTTTCGCAATAAGGAGGGTGGATCTGGGCGCGCAGAGAGGGAGGCTCCTGTGCTAGCTCACGAGAAAACTCGCCACGGGTGGTGCCGACCTCGGATCGAGGCGAAACCAAAGCCCACACGCTGCCGACTCGTAGAAGTATCCACCAAAAAAAGGAGGGGCTCGGATTCGATCCGCACCGGATGGGGACGCCGCTGCAACTCGGGGCCGAATCTGGAACACGTGAACTCGAACCGGAGACGAAGTAGAAGGGAGGAAGAACCTCGGCGTCGCACCGAGGGGATGGGGAGTCGCACCCCGGGGTTGCTCCCGTCGCAGGAGCAGAGGAGGAAGAGAGGGTCGCCCTCTCCAAGGGGTGGCTGCGCCAATGGCTGCTCAATCAAAATATTTCATGTATTCATTAATTTCCTCCAAAGAAAATGCTAAGACTATATAGTTGGGGAGGGGAGCTAGGGTTTCTACCACCAAATGGGGAGATGGGGGCGCAAATGGGAGGGGGTAGGGGCGGCCAGCTCTCCTCCCATCAAGGAGGGAATCTCTCCTTCAATCAAGGAGGTTCCTCCAATCAAGGAGGGATCAAAGGAAGGGGCGGCCAAAGGAGGGAGTGGAGAAAGGGGAAGGCGGCTGCCACCTCTTCCACTTGGAGGAGGTGAGAGGTGCGCCCAAAACCCTAACCCTAGGGGTTGGGTGCGCAAACCCCAAATGGGCCAAGAGAAGTGGAGCACAAGATGGCCCACTAACCCCTTTGCCCTCTAAATAAGCCTACAAAGCACAAAAGATGTCTAATTGGCCTACAAAGGCCTACAACTAGATAGAAGTGTCCACGCAGGGACTAATCCAAGGCCCAACATGGCCTAAAGCATGAAATAAATGGGGATAACTCTGCTAGTCTGCTAAATGATCGCCGAGCCAAAGGGATGCCGGCGTGCTCCGTGTGCTCCGTCGAGTGAAGCGGCGCGTGTCCTCACCAGTAATCTTCACATTTTCTTTGAGTCAATATCATGTAATTTTTCCTTTATTTGAGTCATGTACCTAGGTTGTTGAGTCATTTTCCTAAGTATTGAGTCATTATGTGGTTTGATAGGTTATTGGGCCCAATTCATTGGGCTAGGCCCAGGGGCGCCCCTCCCTTAGACTGTTTGGTCATTAGTTAGTTTGTCAGGGTCAGTTTGGTCTTAGAAAAAGTGTGGAGTCTATAAATAGCCCCACCCCTCTCTCATTTGTATCAACTTTTGATGAATATTGAAAAGCATTTGCCATCTCCCTCTCAATATCTCCCTCTCTCTCTCTCTCTCTTACTATCACTCTCTCTAAGTGGGTTGTACCCCCTCTCTCTCTCCTCCCCACCCCAATTTCAAAATTCATTCTCTCTCCTCCCCATTCATCCCTCATTAAGGCCCCTTCCCCTTCCCCATGCACTCATTCAATTCCCCCTCCAACCCCTAGGTGGAAACCCCTTCTCCTAGGCACCTTTCCACTTTCCAAAGCACCCCACCACCTTCCCAAGGCTGAATTAACCCCTCCCAAAGCCCAAATTCGAATTTCCCTCTCCCTAGGGCTGTGCCCTTCCATCTCCCCACCTCCTTAATCACCCTAGGTCGAAATTCCCTTCCTCCCTACAGCCAAATTCGCCCCCCACCTCCTCTCTCACTCATCCTCTCTCTAGTGCACATCCACCCCCCATCTCCGCCTCTAGCTGCTCCAGCCCCCCTCTCCATCTATCCCTGCCACTCCATACCCTCCAGAAGCCCTAGCCACATCCTTCCCATATCCACAAACCATCAGCCATCACCCCAAGCTGTGCTACTCTCCCTCCCACTCCCTTTGGTCTTGCAAGATTGGAGTTTCAGGTTGCAGGGCGCAGGCAGCAGAGTGGGGTCCTGAAGTTGCATTGTCTCCGGCTGCTCCCTGATACTCCTGGTGGCAGAGCCTACATATCTGGAAAGGTCATCCAGAGAGCTTCCAAGGCGAGGTGGTTTTGTCGGCATCCGAGCTCCAAGCAGTCCACAACAGCCATTCTCTCGTGACCTCGCAGAAGCTCTCAGGCAGGGAACCAGAGCTGCAGTCACAGTCCGACCACGGCTTCCTCCCTGAAGATCTGAGCGCCATTTTCGGAGGGCTGAAACTACTACTAGTTAGCTGTCATCTCCAAGAAGAAGGACTTCATTCGGCCTCCGGAGCTTCCAGTTACCATTTTCTTCGTCGGGGTGTGTCGTCTGCCCCCTGTGGGTCCAGGTTTGACCTGTCCCTACTTATCTGGCTACCTCGCTCTTCCCCGACCTCCGATTGGGGGCCCATTGATTCCTGCTCGAAGCTACTCCGACCACGATCACGTCACCGCCAGGCTCGCCTCATTTGGAGTTCAGGAGCGTCCGTGGTGCCATCTGCAACTCACTGTACCTGTTCTGCACCAGCCAGAGGAAGAAGTTGCTGACCTGTTCCAGTCGCCGGCCCGACCAGCCCTGAGTTCCAGAGCTCCTTCCAAAATTCAGACACATCCCCGTCCTGTTGGGGAACTTTTGGCGCAGGTTTCATCAAGATCCACGCTCTGTGGAATTTTTGGCAACATCAACACCGCCCCACTGTCCGGCAAATTTACAGATTGGCAGAACCGGCGGGATCCGACAAGTCGGGTTCCTTAGCTTAATTCCCCACCCCGCTTGGCCGGCTGAAGGCCTCTCCCTGCGTGTAGGTAGTTTTGAATGTAATAAGCTTAATCCCCACCCCAAGATCACCCCTCCTGCGAGAGGCGTAGTGTTGTACTCTTTGCACTTTCAGGTCAAGCTACATCGCCGCGGCGATCGGGTGTATACCCTCGCCTCCCGGCGCGCCCATGTCTCCGAGTGGGATCGGTGTCTTCACACCGATCAGGTGAGCCTCTGATACTAACCTTCATAGCCTTACTTCTGCAAGTTTAGTATTGCTTTGATTGCTCGTCGGACGGTGAGAAGAGGGTCCGTACTTGTATGCTCATTTGTTGGTGCCCACTGCGGGCCGAGAGAGAGTGCCACCAAAAAACCCCGCCATGCGGGCCAGCCACCCACTAAGTTGGGAATCCTGGACTCTTCGGGGTCAGCCTAAGCCAACTAAGTCCATTAGACTCATTGGGTCCAGCCTCGGACCCTTGCCATCATCCCCCGGCCCCGCCGGGTGATCGCGTGTGCCGTGTGAGTAAGACGTTATTGTGAGAATCATTGAGTGCTTGTATGCTTGCGGGCCTAGGTCCTAGGTGGTTCATTACATGCTTAGTCATCCTTGGGCTGTGCCACATCAGGTCGGCCTAGCCCTAATTTCATCGATTTTTTTTAATCAACTCCTTCAACTTTCTTTTTCTTTTTCTTCTCTTTTTTTTTGATGCATACAACCCTTGTCCCTTCCCTTTTTTTGTGTACCTTTTTTTGTTTTCAAACTTCACTTGTCCCCTTTCGTGTTTGTGAAGAGAAGGAATGAATGAACCTTGTGCTTTGGAGTTTCTAAAACTACCCCTCAATAAATGCCTCAGATCCCGAGGCCACTGGGTCCACATTTATTTATCAAGGAATATTTGGCTTTAGAAAATTTTCAAAGAGAGGCTGTATAGATAATTACAATCAAGCATGCAAGGGTGTGTTTACACACAAGGAATTAGAAATAATCACACAGAATATGCATTGTAATCTACCCTTTATGCAAGTGATTTTTTTTTTACATATGCAACACTTAACTCAAGTGCAAACCTAGGTATGTATGCTCTCACCCTTGCACATACCGAGTTCTCTTCTTATTTTGCTGAATTATTCTTGACATAGGGGTTTTGTAAAGATATCAGCTAACTGATTGTGCGTGTCAATGAATTTTAATTCAAAGACCCCTTTTCCTACATGATCTCTCAGAAAATGATGCCGAATGTCAATGTGCTTTGTCCTAGAATGTTGTACAAGATTCTTTGACATGTTAATTGCACTTGTATTGTCACACAAAGTTGGAACATATTTCATTTCAACATTCAAATCAAGCAATTGATTTTTGATCCAAAGTACTTGGGCTCCACAACTTCCGGCGGCTACATATTCAGCCTCGGCCGTTGAGAGAGCTACTGAATGTTGTTTCTTGGAGGCCCACTAAACTAAGCACCCACCAAGAAATTGACAGTACCCATTAGTACTTTTGTGATCAACAATGCATCCAACATAATCTGCATCGGTGTATGCAATCAAATCAAATGAGCTACCGATGGGAAACCACAAGCCAAACTCTACTATGCCAATTAAATATCAAAAAATCCGTTTAACAGCCAACAAATGAGATTCTGTAGGACATGACTGAAAATTAGCACATAGACATACGTTGTACTGGATGTCAGGATGACATGCTGTTAAGTACAGTAGTGATCTGATCATACCTCGAAACAGTGGAGGATCTACTGTTTTACCCTTTTCATCTTTATCTAACTTCGTGGTTGTGGCCATCGGAGTTGACATGAGTTTTGCTTCTGCCATCCCATATTTCTTTAACAGCTCCAAGGTGTACTTGGCTTGATTTATGAAAATGCCTTCAGACGTTTGCTTCACCTGCAACCCAAGGAAAAATGTAAGTTCACCTATGAGACTCATTTCAAATTCTCCCTACATTATCTGTGCAAACTCATCACATAAGGCATTATTAGTAGCTCCAAAGATTATATCATCAACATATACTTCAACTACTAATATGTCTTTACCTGATTTTCTCGTGACGAGTGTTTGGTCAACCTTACCTCTTTTGAACTCATTTTTAGTTAGGAAATAAGTGATCCTTTCATACCATGCCCTTGGTGCTTGCTTTAATCCGTAGAAGGGCTTCTGCAACTTGTACACATGCTTTGGATGTTTTGGGTCTTCAAAACCTGAAGGTTATTCTACAAAAATATCCTCTTTGATCTATCCATTAAGAAATGTAGATTTAACATCTATTTGAAATAGTTTATAATTGAGTGAACAAGCATAGAACAAGAGAATCCGGACTGCTTCTAATCTAGCAACCGTTGCAAATGACTCATCAAAATCAGTACCCATCTCTTGGCTATATACACTTTGGCCACAAGCCGGGCCTTGTTCCTAAGAACCAATTCCATATCATTTAACTTATTTCTGAAAACCCAACGGGTTCCAATTACGGGTTGATTCCTAGGATGCGGCACGAGAGACCACACCTCGTTCTTTTCAAATTGGTGTAGCTCTTCATGCATAGCCTGGATCTAGGATTCATTTTGAAGAGCATCATGAACATCCTTAGGCTGTTCTTGAGAAATAAAAACCATCAGATCCTCTTCTTCCACCTGCCTTAGTGAGGATCTGGTTTGGACACCATCTACAGGGTTACCAATGATATTCTCGGCGGGGTGATCTTTCAAGAACGTTGCAGTTCTAGGCAAGTCGAGGTGTTGCACTTGCTGTTCTTAAAGTGTTTCAATTGAAGGATCTTCATCATTTTCATCCTTACTGGAGGTTTCTTCCGTTGGTTCATCCTTAGCTTTAGATGATCCAGCATCAGTTGGATTTCTAGGAGCTTCATTTGCATCCAAAATTGGGGCAAGTTGACTTGTCAGTTTTAATTAAGATTCATCAAAAATCACATGAGGACTTTCTTTAACAACCAAAGTCCTCTTATTGAATAATCTGTAAGCTCTAGAATTCAATTCACAACCCAGGAAGATGCCTTTGTCACTCTTCTCATCAAACTTACCTAGGTTGTTCTTACCATTGTTCAATATGTAGCATGGACATCCAAAGGGTTTAAGATAGGAAATGTTTTGTTTCTTACCCTTGTAGAGTTCGTATGGGGTTTTCTTTAAGATTGGCCTTACCATTGTCTTGTTGATGATGTAGCATGCTGTACTTACTGCCTCAGCCCAGAAGCATTTTGATAGGGAGTTCTCACTTAACATGGTTCGTGCCATGTCTATCAAGGTTCTATTTTTTCTCTCCACTGCACCATTTTGTTGAGGCATCCTTGGTGATGAGAAATTATGCATGTATCCCTGTTCCTTGCAAAAACTGCTGAAATCATGATTTTCAAACTCACCACCATGATCACTTTGAATTGTGGTGATGAGGTATCTTTTATCATTCTGGATTTTCTTGCAAAATACTTGAAACTCCATCAAGACATCACTTTTATTGGCTAGAAATAATACTCACATAAACCTGGAGTAATCATCAACAATCACAAATCCAAAAGATTTACCTCCTAGACTAGATGTCTTAGTGGGGCCAAAAAGATCGGGATGCAGCAGTTCTAAGGGCCGAGAGGTAGAAATAATATTCTTATTTTTGAAAGAGATGCGTGTTTGCTTACCTTTTGTGCAAGCCTAACAGATTTTGTCACTTCCAAATTTTAAGTTTTGCAATCCATTCACCAAGTCATGTTTACACAATTTGGAGATTACTCCAAAATTAGCATGACCTAGTCTTCGGTGCCATAGCTATACATTATCATGGTTGTTTGCTACCAAGCACACATCGTCAAGATCAATAGTATATACATTATTATTTCTTTTGTTGATGAACCTTATTTCACTTGTGCTTTTTTCCATGACGAGACAATGTGATTCATAAAAGATAATCTTAAAACCTTTGTCACACAATTGGCTTATGCTAAAAAGATTATGATTCAAACCCTTTACCAGAAGTACATTTTCAATAAGAGTTTCGGAATTCTTACCTATGTTGCCAATTCCAATGATTTTACCCTTGTCCTTTCCTCCAAAGGTGTAATATCCCGGGCCTTTCAGATCCTTCTTTTTGAGTCCCGAATCTATTTTCTTGGAGAATTTGTTCTCATTTTGCCCGGAATTATCTTTCGGACATTTTTCAGGTTCAGATCCGCGCGTTTCGGATCAGTTTCGGAGTTCCCAGAATGTGTTCCGTGGTTTCCTGTGTTTTTCCCTGACAGGACCTACGGAACCCCGTAGCGGGTAAACCGAGTCATTCACCTACTCAGGAATGGTACCACAGCGATCAGCATGTTCCAACGATCGCGGCGGTATATTTTTTTATTTTTTCATATTTTTTGAAAAATCAGGATTTTCTATATAATCCCATTTCTTTTTCCTTTTTTCTTTCCCTTTCTCTTTCTTCTTCTTCTTCCTCCCTTTCTCTCCTGTGAGCGCACACGACCGTGGCCCCCCTCCTCTTCCGGAGACGACCCCGGCTGTTGACACCCGTTTTTCACCGATAAGTTGAGTCGTTTCTCTTACTCCCATTTGTTGATGCCTCGAGTTGTCCACCACTCATTGAGGCTATTTTCAGGCATGCTTTCGGCCAATTTTTGGGTTGCCTCCCTCCTTGGTTAGGTCCAAATTGATTCAGGGCTTATCAGGCCTTGATTTTGGTTGATTGGGCTTTTTATAAGTTTTAAGCGTCCATATGCATGAACGGTTCCTCCCTGGCCGCTCAATTCATGAGCGGTTGAACATTGTCCGTCCATATATTTTGGAGTATTTTGGGTAATTTTCTGAATGTCCACCGACAAGCTTTTGTGTCGCCCTCTCCTAGCCGTTCAACTTGATGGATGGACTAAGGGTGACCGCACATATCTCAGAGTCCTGCGCTTAAGAGTTTTCTCAGATAATTATCTAATTATCTTATCTATTTTGATTTTCCACCGACAACACTAGAACGGTTTGTCCTTAGCCGCTCTTCCGTTGAACGGTCTCAACTGAGCCGTTCATCTATGAGAGGACAACGTCGAACGTTTCGGTCAGTTCGAGGGATAATCTGGATTATTTCAGATTTATTTTGAATTTCCACCGACGTGGTTGAATGGCCCGGACATAGCCACACATCCAGTTGAGCGGTCTATCGTAAGACCGTTCATCTATTCGATTCCTGAATTTCAACAAATTTTATCCCTTTTATCCGTGGTTTTATCCCCAACTTCTCTTATCAATTTATCCGCGGATAATCAACTGTTTTAGGTGCCGTTTCGACCGGATAAAAGATAATTCATTTATCTATGATTTTTCTTTAATTATCTTGTCCTAAAAATGAATGTAAACCCTAATTTCGGGGCTGGCTTTCCAGGTTATATAAATAGACCCTAAGGGCCGGACTTGAAAAGGGGGGGGGGGGGAGATTTTCGATCGACGGCGAAGCCCTGCCGCATTCTTGAGCGACCTAGCACCAAGGAGGGAGGCTTTTTACATCCACATAAGCCTCCGGTTCAGGGAGTAGTCTTATTTTGAGTCCTTTGTGTTTCATAGATTCCATCACATCTTCATTGCATGCATTACTTTCTCTTTACATTCCCCTTCATCCTCATTACCATGCACACATCCACCTACGTTTTTGCCACCCTAGGGAATCCCCCAGGTATCCCCTTTTACATTTGTTCATGCTCATCCCTTATTATTGTGACATTTACTACACCATCTAGTTCTAATTTAGGTTGTTTCTGTGTGTTTTCACGTTGTTTTACAGGTCAGCAATTCTTAACACGAGGCCCATCCCCTCTGGCCGGACGGAGAGGGTGGAGGTTGGACCCCTTTGCGACTTCTAGGTTGGTGCTCTTGCGCAGTTCTAGGAAGTCCGTTCAATAAGACGTGTGGTGCAAACTGGGCCGTCCATCTTGTTCCTGCGGTTAATATGGAGCCGTTCAACAGCCAGGAGTCCTTCATCCCGCACCTTTTGCAGCGCCATTGGATGGTCTATTGTGAGACCGTTCATCCTTTAGGCGGTTCTCCATCAACTGCTCATCTTACCAGCACTGCAGCCAGGCGAGTGTCTCCCTCTCCTTTCCAAAACACGGCGTGTTCATCACGTTCGGTGCTTTGGTGGGGATCACGGTTTGTTACACTTCCCATTTTCCTCTGCCTTTGCTTGTTCCCCATGTGGAGGTGGTAGGATAGACGTTCGGGAAGACATTTGAAGAGAAGAAACGGATTCGAGGGAAGAAGAAAATATATCTACACCCTTCTTTTGTGGCGATCACGGTGGGACACCTAGTGCCCATCGTGCTTGTGAGTTGCTGACCCCCCTTTTTGTTGTTGTTTAGTTTTCTCCTTGGAGTGATCGCAGGTCGGGAGCCTTTTCTACCTTCTGGGACATGCGCGGTTCTCCCAAAGCCGTCCATGCTCTGGAGTGGCTGATCATCCACCGTCCTTCCCCTGCGACCAGCGCCAGTCCTCCTCCAGCGTCCTGTCGTAGACGGTGTCCCATCGACCGTCCATCCTTCTGCGCGGCCTGTCTCTGGCCGTTCATCTCTTCGGCACAGGTACGCTTCGGTGTGTTCTGACTGTAGGTACGCGGCTGCTGGAGGTCCGTCCCAGAGGTTACGTGGCTGGTTACAGACCATTCTGTTGGTACGTTCCTCATTACTGCTATCCCATATTTACAGCATTCTGTGATTATTTTGCAGTCATTTTGTCGTTCTGTCGCTCCCTGGATTATACGATCCTCTACAGACCGTATGACTCTTTGAGCGGTCACATCCAGACCGTTCTTCTGGTGCCATAGTGCACTCATTGTCTATTTTAATTGCCATATTCCCTGCGATTTGTCAGTTTTGGTGCTAGTTGTTGATCTCCCCCTGCCCCCTTACCATTGTTGCATCATTGTTTCTATTGCTCATATATTTGCTTGATCATCGTTTGATAGTTTTTGGGCTAGATTGTGCATGCACTCCGGTGCGCATAGAGCATCCATCTCTTTTCATAGTAGTTGCATTCCTACCGAGGTAGGGTTTCCTCTCGTCTCCATTTTCCTTGGAGCCGACTAGGGACCTTGCCGAGGACCTCTGTAAGCCCCCGTGAGCCGTGCATTCCCACACGGACGCCGGGCAGGTTGTACAGTATCCACCCCCAGTCTAGGGTTTGCATCCGCGAGTGAGAGATCCTTATAGAGTCACACAGTTCCTCATTTCTTACCCTAGTTAGGCACCTAGTGGTTGAGAGAATTTATATTTTCATTAACCCACTAAGGTTCAAAGAGGAACTCATACGAATTTGACGGGCATCATTTAATAACTTGGTTGTACGATTGGGTGATTCTGCTCTCATCTCTTCCTTCCATTGCATGCTTGTTGTTTGCTTTGTAGGTTTGGTTGGTTAGGTTTGTTTGCCCTAGTCCTAGTTGTTTAGTGTATGTGGGGTTGTTTCTTTCACTCAGGATCATCTCCTAGGGTCAGTTCTCATTTCCATTCATACTTCAACCCTTTGTTTGATTCATCATCTCCCATGTCGTCATACGACTTCTCTCAGTCTCACGAGGACTCCCTTCCTCGTGGCCTTCTTGAGGACCCACCTAGGGTCGCCCATCTACAGGGAGGAGAGGGGACTGCCCCTCCACTCCCGACCATTCTTAGCGAGGGTTCCCAACCCTCTCTTTCAAATCTGTCCAATCAGAATCCGGCCAATCAGATCCTCAATATGATGGCCCAGCTAGACCCTACCCAGCTCCATCTCATCCGGCAAGCTTTGCAGGGGGCCGATGCCCTGACCTCAATTCCTTCTCGTGGCACGAATGCTACTGCCACCACATCTTTTGTTGTTGGGACCACCTCTGTGGCCCCCATCGACCTTACTCTTACCTGTCCTCAGATCTTTTGCTATTCCAGTATGGAAATGGGCCAGGCTTCCACCTCGGCCCATCAATCGCTCGATAAGGGGAAGTCCTAAATCCCTTCTGCTCCTTATCTTGCTCCATATGTCATCGCTTCTCCATCGCCGCAAGCCTTTGTGGCCCCGGCAGATTTCACTCGGTTGCAACCAGGGGCCGCCCAGCTGGCTCACGCGGATGTGGGTCCTTCCCTGGCCCATTATCCATCTTACGGGCTGCCCCCTCCTCAGTCGGCTTTTCCTTTGGCCACATATCTAGGTGCTGCTCCTCCAGCTCCTTCTCCTCCATCCCGGGAACGGGAGATTCTTGATAAATGGGCTGCTATGCAGCAACAAATTGACCTCCTCCACAAGCGGGTTGGCCCGCAATCTTTGGCTGACGTCCCTATTCCTAACTTCAGGGACATTCGTTTTCCTCCTCAATCTGAGCTCCCCGTGTACCGGAAGTATGACGGGAATGGCAACCCGTTCATTCATGTTCGGGAGTTTCTTTACGAGTCAGCACAGTTCCAGCATGACGATCGCCTGATGGCTTATTTATTTCGCCGATCATTGGAAGGGCTCGCCCTGGAATGGTTTTATACTTTGCCTATGGAGGAGGCCGAGAATTTCAAGACCGTCAAGGAGAGGTTTATTCAGAGATTCCAAGATCGGGTCGGTCCCGAGTATTCCTTCACTGACCTGGTAGCAGAGAAAATGAAGCCAGAAGAGGACTTTGCAACCTATGCAGATCGATGGAGGCAGATGGCCTCACGTGTGCCCGGGTAAATCCCGAAAGAAGAGAAAGTAAAGCTATTGATCTCCAATGCCACGCCAACATTCAGAAACATTTTGGCATTGAATGACATTTCAAATATGCACCAGTTATGCAGTAGAGCTCAGTTCATACAAACCCAATTCAAAGACTCCCCTATTCATTCTCTATTTGAGGCCCAGAAACCCAAAACCGCCAGAAAATCCCAGGGCCCTGTTACCGAGGGAGTACAGATCAATAAGCAGGTCCAGGCTGTTCAGTTCCCCCACCAAGCCGCCCCACCTCGCTTCTCGCAGCCTCCACGCAACCCCCAATTCGTCGCTCCACAAGCTCCCCAACCCACTTTCCAGGTTCCTCAATACCTGCAACAACAACCACCACCGCCCCAACAGCCTCAGCGGCCACCATAATATAACAATGTCCCTCCACCTGCCACCTATGGACCTGCTCGACCGAGCCCAAAGAGGACCCACTACCCTCCTCTTCCTAAGACATTGCTTGATATTTTCTCTGCTTTGATGTATACTGGTGATATTCAATTGCCTCCGGAGTGTCAAAATTGGAATCCGGCCGCCGATCAGTCCCGATATTGCATATATCATCGGCAGCCCAGGCACACAATAGAGTAGTGCTATCAGTTCAGAGATCTGGTGTATGATCTACAAGAGGGCCAGAGAATTGATTGGGCCCAGATGCACCAGCTGATCGAAGACATCAAGCAGAGGGACAGACAAGCCAGGCCGCAGCATGCGGCACCCCAGCAATAGCAGCAACAGCAACCCCAGCAGCAACAGCCACCCCAGCAACAGCAGCAGCAGCAAGACCTTGGGATCCACCAAAATCCCATGCGAGTCCACCAACCCGCTCCTCAGCAACAACAACAACAGCCACCAGCACCGACCCAAGTAAACATTGTTCAGCACCCAGCCCCCAACGCTGGATGGACTTTTGATGATGAGACCCCCACACACCTTTTGGCCTTCCACCACCACCATTCCCTCGCACTTGTTACCCCCTCCATTCTCAGGCCCGCCGTTCTGACCACCACTCCACCCGTTATTCCCTCCGCGTCACCCATCAGGCCCACCGCATTCCCCTCCACACCACCAGTTCCTTCACCATCACCCGCCATACCCTCCATAATCACCCCTCCGCTTGACCCTTCGCCCATCTCCCCTTCACCAGGGCCCATTAGACCAACTTCCGCCATCCTCACCCCCATTTCTACGCCTTCCACCTACTCCACCGGGCCAAGCGGGGGTCCATCTCAGGCCATGCCGGCGCCACATTGCGCCCTTCGGAGCGGGCGTCCTTTCCAAAGAGTTTTTCCTTCCTCTGGTGCGTCTGCACCCAACCTCCAAGTTCCCTCCCCTACAGCAGAAGCAGAAGAAGTAGACCCCATGCCAGGGATGAAGTACGACCTATTGCAGCACTTGGACCGGATGTCGGCCAAGATTTCAATTCTTGAATTTATCAAAAGGTCGCCGCTACACCAAGAAGCTTTGAAGACTTTTTTACAGAAGGTTATGGTAAGCGAGCATGTGGCAGTAGATAGCCTGCCGACGGTGTTGGCATCCATTACAAAGGGGCCTTCCATTTCATTCTCCGAGTCAGAGCTAGCACCCCCTAAGGCACGACAGATGCCGCTGTGTATTACCATCTCTTTGAACAAAGTGGCCGTTTAGTCCGCCCTTGTGGACACGGGAACATCAATAAACGTGTGTCCATTGAGTACCCTTCGTGCCTGAAACATTTCAGAGGATATGCTCAACCCAACGCCCACCACCATAGCAGCATATGACAATTCCAGGCGTACTTGTCACAGGGTCGTGACCGTACAGGCCGAGCTAGGGTCTTTGATTATGGACGTGGAATTTTATGTTCTGGACATAGACCCAATGTTCAAAGCTATTCTGGGACGTCCATGGATAAACAGCCTGAACGCCGTGCCCTCGACTGCCCACCAGTGTTTGAAATTCCCATTCCAGGGGCGAGTGGTCAAGGTAAAAAGTATTTCCACGGTCCAGAACGTTGAGGCAATAATAGCCAAGATTCTTCCTACACTATGGCCGAGCAATAGGCCAGTTCTGTCAATTATGGACTTGAACTATTCATGGGCATATGCGTCACGCAAGCCCACCACTGCGCCAACAAATGTCAAGATCAAGTCCAAGATGAGATATTCCAAGGGGTGGCGCATGATCCTGAAACTGGGCTATCAGCCGGGCCTGGGTCTCTGCGCACAATTGCAGGGCCGAACCAACCCCGTCCCTAAGGGCAGGAAGATGGGCCGCCGAGGCCTCAGCCACTGTGATTCTGCAATGTCGATACTTGGGGACTCCAGGCCGTTAACGTGGGACTATCGACAGTATTTTGTAAAAGGCCCACTGCAGCCCGGCACTTTGAAGAAGCCGCCACCTAGTCCTGATGTGAAGGATGATGCATGTGATGATTCTGACCCGCCGCCGCCGCTGAAGGGGTTGGTGGGTGACATGGAAGATTTTGCTGGTTGCTTTGAAAAGTTGTTCAGCAAGAGAGAAGACCGTCCGAAGAAGAAGGAGACGCAGCTGGTGAAGCGTCCTCCGATGCAGCTGGTCCGCCAGGGGGCACGGGAAGTGGGGAGCTCTATCACTACCTATTCTCTGTCCCCATCCCGTCTTACCTCTGGGTTCCAACAATTGGATTTTGTCCCCCGTTCCCCTCCAATCCTGGTCGACCCGTACTTCACGGAGAGACCACGTGAGATTTTATTCGTCCCCTGTGCTTCCGGGCGTTGCCCACCTATTGACCTTTCCACCCTATTTACTCCTCCTCCCCCCGGTGCTCAACTCCACAAGATGTGGTTTTCCTCCTCGATCCGTTCTTTGATTGCATATTTCCTGAATTATTCCCCATGCAACTCCCCCCTCCTCCATCCTCTTCCTTGTGCTGTGTGATCCCCTCCGGCCTCAAAAAAAAAATGCCAATTTCAAAATGGAGGTTTCAGTGGAAGATTACGATGTGTTCTGCTCAGATTCCCAGGGGTGTGAGACCCTGTTGACAGATAAAATATGAACAAAGATAAAGATGAGACCAGACCAGCAACGAAGACTGGAAGATTTCTGCAAAATCAAAATTGAGGGAGAGCCCTCACCACCAACTACTAGCCCGGCCAGGACCTTGTCAGGCCTGGCTGATGTCCGGTATTGTCATCGTCCAAACGTCAATACTGATGAAACTCCGGTCTGTTGACTGATGATAAACCTCTGGATTATTCAGATGATGATGCATACAAGGGGCCTTCGTTAGTTCCAATATGATCAAAGGAATTCAACGAACCTAAGGACAATAGGAGCTCTAAAAGGGAAAAAGCCTTAAATGGGCCTATTGAATGGGCTTCAATGAGACCCCTTGCGCCGAGAGCTTTGGAGAGAGTAGCGCGCCGGGAACCTCCCCACCAAAGTAGGCGCGCCGGGAACCTCCCCATTGCTGCAGTCGCGCCGAATATCCCTTGCAATGAGCAGGTTTCTATAAAAACCCATTTCTTCGCTCGAGAAAAAGGGGGCTGGAAAAAAGGAGGAGAATAGGAGAGAAGCGTCAACAAAAGAAGAACGACGATAGAAGAGGCCGGCAACCTCATCCAGAAAGAAAGAGACCAACAGAGAGAGAGAGAGCCTCCTCCGCTGAGAAAAGAAAGAAGAGATCAACCCGAAGAAAAAAGGGAGAAAAAGCTCCAGGTGGGCAGGCAGCTGGGGAGGGAGAGGAGTCAATGCTCCACCCTCCCCAATGTTTCTTTTCTTTTCTCTTTATGTATTCCTATGAGTTTCATCTTGATTCACCGGATGTAACCGGGATATCCTGGCCTCTGTTCATCTCCCTTTCCCTCACTCCCTCCTTGTGATTGGTTTGAGTCTTGGGATGATGTGATGAAATGAAATGCTACAATGGCCCGTTTGGGTGCCGGGTGATTGAAATATCTGCCATCTACCTCTCCGTCTGCCTGTTGTTGTTTCTCCGAAGCTCCGTTGCCATCCCTCTATGTCTTCTTTTAAATTCTGTAGCATGTTATCCCCCTCCCCAGTCTGATTATTAGTCTGTCGCTTCGTTTAGTTTTCAGATGTCTACTGTTCTTATTCCTGAGCCAGGGACAGACCATCCCTTGGCCCCTGGAACAAAGCGAAGCTATATAATGACCGCTGTTTATGAGACTCCAGAGTTTCAGATGCTTTCGTTCTGACTGCTAACATTATCGAAGTCATTCCTGGGCCAGAGACAGCCATCTCTTGGCTCCCAGGATGATGAAGGATAACATCAAACTGTCCTTGGGACTCTACGTAATAATGGTGACAGGGATCCTCTGGACCCCGATCTTCCCCAATTCATCTTCGATCCTGGCCTTCCTTTGGAACCTAAACCAAATCCAGTTCCAATCTGATGAACTGATCCACTTTGACCCCACAGAACCCATCTACCTTGGCCTGAATCATCAAGAAACCCAAAAACAGGGCTCCGGAAACCATTCAAAACCATCTTGGCGCCGTCTCTTACACATCCCAGCGCCACGAACAGTAGAATAGGTTAATAGTTCTCGGCGCAAGCCTTCTTGCGCCGAGAACCCCATCTCCTGGGCGGGCGGAGAACCCATCTCTTGGGCGCGCCGGGAACTCCATCTCTTGGGCGCACCGGGAACCCCTTTTCCACCTTGCCTTTGCGCCGGGAATCCCATCCAACTTGAGCTGCGTCAAGAATCTACCCTGTCGTCCAATTGAGCCTCCGATAGCTTGATCAGACCCACTCAGAGACACCCATGAGTGACCAGACCTGTTCCGGGGATAGATTCGAAGGGAGTCAGACTTCCTTTATGTCATGTTGTCCCGCTTTAGATTCAGGGATAACCGCTTTAGCTCGGGAGGGCTCTGCCATTACATGAGTTCCGCCGGATTCCTTAAGGGAAAATCGAACGTTGCCCCCTCATGGCAGACATATGCAGTTCGGGAGGTCCGGCCTCTCTTTCTCTCGGCTTTCATCCCGGCACTCCGTGGGTGATAACCTATTTCCCCCTGGGCATGATCCAGATAAAGGGGAGATGCTACCGAAATATCGATTGATGCTTTAACCCTGACAAGCCCCGGGAAACGTGTATCATACGCCTCCCGTCTGGCTCAATTCTTCGGGGGATACAAATACTTCGAGGCCCTTGGCCAGATGAGAAATGTGAAAGGGGACATGTCTCCGATGATCGTCCAGGCTCCGCCCCTCCACTGCGTGGACGGTGTCCTATCTCTGCCCGGTACGACCCACACAAAGGGGTCATGCGGATTTAATAATTTGTCGTTTATTCAATTACCTTCTTAGAATAACAAGAACTTCAATGTTATGCACTGTCATTTTCAACCGCCCCAAGTGGCCTCCTATTTTGACGTTTAATCAAGGGTTGTCCTTCTTAGGAAGGGCGTAATTAACGTCATAGCCTTTATGGTATGACGGACTTCCGGTCCCGACTCGGACTTCACAATCGACTGACCAAGTCAAGTCGAGCGCATAATAAAAATTGTCACTCTAGTGACTGGCACGCCTAATAAATCCAACCAATGAAACATTCCAAGATGGAAAAGAATCCGCATCCACAAGTCTGGCATGCCCGGTGGGACCAGAGTCTCCCTTCATCTCTACGCCAAAATAGGAGGCCCGGTGGGCCCCCCCTCAAATTTCTGATTCTGTGTGCTTTCTCCATTTCCAGGAAGCTAGAATGACGGTTGGAATCATGTCTGTGTGCTTTGACCAGCAAGCAGTCGAGGCACATGTTCGAGAAGGCTACCTGGCGATACCTCTTTCATTCGGATCGATGTCGCCTGCTGTCGGAATGCCCAACTGCCTGGGCCTCATTTTCACTGATCTGCTCGAGATTGACAACCAGGAGCCAAAAGCTGTTGTCGAGATGTCGCCACAAGCTACTGATCCCAAGAAGAACCCGGTGATGAAGAATACTCCTGGGGTCGTGTCCTGCTTTGTCCATCATGAAGCAAGAAGGAGCGTACCCTCTGCTACTGCTAGAAAAGGAAGAAGATCCGACCGGAGAGTCTGATCCACTGCTGCGGGTCGTCGGATATCCAATTCAGGGAAGACAATGCTGATTGGAGATATCCGGGCGAATCTCAATGGTTGCCCAAGGGAGGTCAAGCCGGATGTGATCGTCCCAATGGTACCTACCACCAATAGGTTCCGAGTACTGGCTACTAGGAGGGCCGACATGGAACATAGAGATAGAAGGCCACTGGCACCAAAGCCACTCAAATTCAGGCAGATCTGGCGGCCGAAGAAAATCCAGAGCTGGGCCCCAGCTCAAGATGAAGAAAAAATTGTTGATGCTACTATTGCCCGCTTCAGAGCAGGGAGCAGAAGAGGAGAAAGAAAAGATGAAAGACAGGTTGTTGTTGTTCACCCCAGGGCTCGGGGTAGGAGAGATGAGAAAGAGAATGAAGGAAGGAATATGACTGCTACTCACCCCGGGATGAGGGGCAGAAGATATGAGAAAAAAGAAGACCTCATGGTCACCCACCCCATGGTCGAGGGCAAAAGATGGGAAAGGAAGAACTATGCTGTTGCTACCAACTGCAGCCAGGATGGGAGCAGAAGGTCCAGGGAGGAAGCAAAAATGAGAATAAGTGAACCAGTCGCTGTTACCATTTCAAGAAGATTGAGAGCCTGTGCTAGACAGGCCGACATATTCAAATACTCCAAAGCCGAGCATCTGACTGCTCAGGTGGCAAGACTGGCTTGTCAGCGGAAAGGCCAGGAAAGATTGATGCCCTGACCAGAGCCACGAGGGCACAGTTAAGAGGAGATGAAACAAGTGGGTCAAGACTACTTTCACTACCTGGGGAATTCTTCCCTCATGCAGCGAAGATTATCCCGTGCCTTGGGCACCATAGATGAAGAAGAAGAAGCCTTTCAAGAAGCAATGATCGGAGTCTCCTCCTCCGATTCCAACGACTATGAAGAGGGCCACAGAGCCAGATATGAGGAAGGGGACCTGCATAGGGACGAAGCTGAAGAAAGAATATCGGTCTTCGACCGGCTTAAATATCCCGACCAGGTGAAAAGGAAAGTCTACAGGCAGAGGGAGAAGATGCAGATCTTCGCCTGCAATATGGCCGGACTTGTCAAAAGGCGGGACATGTTACCGACTCCGCCAGATGAACTGCTCAGACTGGCAACTAGACCAGGCCCTGTCACAAGGAGAAGTCAGGCGGCCAAAGAGAAAATAAAGACTGATGATGAAGCCCGCAAGATCACCACCATGACAGTTAATGTGGTGACAGCAGAAGAGGAAGACAGTCCCTTCGTCGATGACGTTGAAGAGACTTCAGAAGAGATACAGATCCCGTCAACCCCGGATCCCATGATCCAGATGATGTTTAGAAGATATCAACAAGAGATCAGTGCTCTCAGAAGACAGCTGAATGAGAGGCAGGAAGCTACACCGGTCTCCAAGCAAGCCGAGCCTGTGGGGCAGACTTCCAGCTCAACAGAAATGGCTTTCCCAGCTAATCCTCTCTCGGCCGATAATGGCAAGGCACCGAGCCAACCTGTTCAGCCCTCTGTGTCTCAGACACAGCCCACCATGCCCACCTTGCGTGCAACGGCGATGACAACTCCTTACAGTCAGCAACAAGCTCACTTCTTCCCGGAGAACATAGATCCAGCCGTAGCCCACAAGCTGATGATTGAAAAGATTGTGGAGATGAAGCTGTCTGAAAAGACTGGTGATGGTGCTGGTACCTACGATATGTACAAGGTACCGTATCCTTCCCAGTATGCTACTAAGAAACTACCGTCAGGCGTCAATAAGCCGCCGAAGTTTGAAAAATTTAATGGCCAGGGCTCCCACAGGGAGCACATAGCTTACTATACCACAATTATGGGCAACTTGGTAGCTGATGAAGCTTATCTGCTTAAGTTCTTTGGCTCATCCCTCAGTGGGTTAGTTCAAGCCTGCCGGCTGGATCAGTGGTCGATTGGCCTGATATGCAAAGGAAGTTCCGCGATAGATTTCATGTCACGGAAAGAGAAATTATAATAGCAGAGCTATATGCAACGAGGCAAAGGCAAGATGAAACAGCACTGGACTACATCAAAAGGTGGAGGGACTTAGCTATGAGATGCAGAAGACCTCCTCATCAAGAAGATGCAGTGCAAATATGTAAGCAGAGCCTCAGGAGAGAGGTACTAGAAAAGATGATCGGTGCAGATGTCAGAACATTTGACCGGCTAAACAATATAGTGGCAGAAGTTGAGACGTTCCTGTCCAAGCGTCCGACTGCCAATGCTCCCACTATGCCGAAAGGTAAATCTAATGATCGACGACCATCGCACTCTGAGGCTAACACCGTCGATTTCAGAACCTTCGAACAACAGAAAGGGAAAAAGGGGGCAGATGAAGTTCCCCCGCCAGCAGACACAGCAGAAAGAAAAGATAAGGTCTCTTTGAGAAACAAAATGAGAAAGGCATACTCTTTCCCGAAAGATAAGACAGCCGCCCTATTCAATTGGGCATACAAGTTCAACAAAGTAACATTGCCTGAGGCAAAGAGACCCGAGGACGCGGCAAAGAAAGGTGATCCACTATTCTGTCCATATCACCGTGCGCTGGGGCACGCAATTGAAGATTGTTACGTCTTCAAAGATATTATGAAAGGCATGGTCAAAAAGGGCGAGCTACAGCTGGGAGATTACCAGGTAGAGCCACCTCGTCCACATGAGCCTCCGGCCTTAAAAATGGCCGCCAATATGATTTCAGTCTACCAGCAGCTGCCTAAGGAAGCCGTCGAAGAATGCACCAGGCATACTTATGAAGCTCGCTTCCTCACCCCACTGAAGGATCAAGAAGGGTGGCACATGAAACCAAGAAAGAATAGAAAGAAAACTCCCGCAGCTAATATCAGTGGAGCAATTATTCGCGGTGTCACACCAAGGCCCGAACCACCTCCAGTAAAGCCAGTATGGCACACAGCTGAGACAGGGCCAGTCATCCGGATCCCCACTCATAACCGGAGAAGACAAGTCCCCCTACCTGCACATAAGGAAGTAAGTCCTGCAGCCATGCGTTTACAGTAGTATATTAATGGGCTCGATGAATATGAACAGAAAAAGCCCGGGCACCTGCTGGTGAAAGACTGCATACTCTGGGAACAGCTCGAAGAATTGAAAATTAAAGAGCAACCGGGGGCAGAACAGGGAGAAGATGAGGCTGAGCCTTTCTGGGGGCAAGAGCCAAAGAAGCCAAATTCCCAAAAGAAGAAGAGACGGTCCAAATGCAAAAAGGAAAAGGGAGTCATGACAGTACAATGTTACACCCTGTTGGTACTCTTTACCTTGCCCGAGGAGAATGATGAGACTGAAACATCAAATGCCCCGCTAGAAGCCAACCATGCCGAGGCCTCAACCTCAGCACATGCAACACGCTCCGGAAGAAGGTGGGGGCGCCCACCGCCGGCCAATCATAACATTATGTTCAGAGGGGAACAACCCTACCAGATTCCTGAACCAGAGGTGCGGGGTGTTCAGATTCCTCCCCTTGCTAGCTTGTACCAGGAAGAGAAGAAAGGAGGTCAGGCTCCAACATTTCTGGAATTTCTATCCAGTCTGGAAAATGAGCAGTCAACGCAGGATAGGCCGGATAAAGGCAAGAGACCTCAGCAGTTAGCATCTGTAGCCTACAAGCAGAATGAGAAAGAGGAGGATAGCCCTCCAACAACACCAGGGGCCATTGTCACAGAAAAAGCCCCCCAAGAAGCCGGTCAAGAGAATGAAATCAGCACTGGGCAACAGAGGCCACAGGCACCACATGAACCTCCAAAACCCCGATGGGTGGAAGAAATGAGACTGTCTAATATCCGGGTGGGCAGTCGAATCATGAAAATGCTAAAGAAGCTCCCTACCAAATTCTCCATCTGGGAGATTCTCTCTCTGAGTGAAGAAGCTCGCCAAGCGATTGTTGATGCCTTGCAGTCGCCGGCACAGTATGAAGCACTCTTGACAGAAGTGAATTCTGGGCCGCCAGTCACATTCACAGAGGATGATATGCTGATTCCGAATTCCGGCCATAACAGACCGCTGTATATGAGGGGCTCCCTGAACTGTCAGCCACTGAGCAGGATACTGATAGATCCCGGGGCTGCTGTGAACATTCTCCCATACCGCATTTACCAAAAATGTTACTTTGATCTGCAGCTTACCAAGGTTAGAGACATGAAAATTGCGGGATTCAACCAGAAATGTGAGACGCCCCTTGGGATGGCTGATTTCAACCTCACATTGGGGGACCTCACTACCGTGGTGCGATTCTATGTAATCGACTCCAACACCACATATAAGGCCCTGCTGGGGAGACCATGGCTGCATGAATATCAAATAGTGCCATCCATGCTGCATCAGTGTATTAAATACTGCCACGAAGGAAAAGAAGAAAGGGTGTTTGCAGATCTGCATCCCTTCGAAGTATTCGAGTGTCACATGCTCGATGCATCCTACTACACGGAGGTGTCGCAAAAGGGTGAAGAGAAAGAGGCTGTGGTCAGCCAGAAGAAGTGTGGATGCGCTTTTTTTTTAAAGCTTATCGGCTTATTCATTTTATTTATTATTTGGCGTGCCAGTCACCGAAGTGACAATTTTATTGTGCGCTCGATCTGACATGGTCAGTCGATTGTGAGTGATCGTGTCGGGACCTGAAGTCCGTCATACCATGAACGTTATGACGTTAATTACGTCCTTCCAAGGAAGGACAACCCTTGATTAAACGCTAAAAGTAGGAGGCCTCGAGAGGCAAACAGATATTCACATACTTAATTTTAAACTTCCTACCAGGGCCAGGGAGGCGGGTAAGATAATGACACCAACCATAGAAACAGATGATATCGTTAAGTCAGCGGTCTGAAAACCGAGTGAAAGGGAAGAAGGAGGATTTCGATCACAGGCAGATTGAGCCGTGACCATGATATAGGTTTAAAGCTTCGATCGGTATTTCGACTGCCTTTCCTCTTAATCTGGGTTACGCCCAGGGGGAAATAGACTATCACCCACGGGATGCCAGGATGAAAGCCGAGAGATAGAGAGGCTGAACCTCCCAACCCGTATACATATGGGCTATAGGGCAATGTATGATTTTCCCTTTGGAACGCTAGCGGAATTCATGCAGTCACAGAATCCCTCGAGCAAAAGGGTTATTCGTAAATCCATTGCAGTTAGGTGGAACGTAGGGGTTATGACTCCCCTTCAGTTTTATCCCCGGGACGTGTCGGGTGATCCACAGATATTCCTTTCTGAGTTCGTTTTGGGTATTGGAATTCATTGGGTGGTAGATCGGGCTCTCGGCACACTCTGAATGGGCACGGGCTCTCGGCACGACCCCAAAAATGGGAGGGCCAGGGCTTCCAGCTCCAAAAACAAGAAGGCCGGGGGTTCCAGGCGCCAAGACGAGAGGGCTTGGGTTCTCGACGCGACCAAGAGAAGCCAAAGGGGAGCTCTTCGGCGCAGGCTTCCCGGCGCGAGGAAGAAATGCTAGAAGGGGGGTGTCGGCGCGGGACGGTTGAGCAAGGCTCCCGGCGCGACGAGGCTGCAAGGGGGGGGTCTCCCGGCGCGGAGGACGCAGAGAGGGCTCTGGAGGTTCTCGGCCCGGGCTTCCCGGCGTGCTGAGGTGAAAGGGGGAGGAGCTGCTCCTGGGGGTTCTCGGCGCCTGAAGAAGTGGCGCCGGGAGCTATTCACCCGATTTACTGTAGGCTGAGCCGAGAGCTGCGAGGGCGCCGGGACCAGAACAGAGCTTACGGTACTCTGTTTTGGGTTTCTGATTGATTCAGACCAAGGGGAAGGATTTCTTTGGGGTCAAAAATAGGTCAGGGCATCAAAGTTGAACTAGATTAGGCTTGGGCTTTATAGGAACATCAGGATCGAGGAGGAATTTGGAAAGGCCAAGGCGTAGAGAATCCCTGTCACCGGTGTCATACAGAGTCCCGGGGACAGCTTAATGTCGGCTTTCGTGGTCCTGGGAGAATTTTGACAGCATCTCCCCTGGACTCAGCATTTGCCAGGGAATGATAGACGATCACCCACGGAATGCCGGGGTGAAAGCCAAATAGAGGGGTATTAGACCCCTGACCATGTACGTGCCTGCAGCACTGTTTCGATATCCCTTTAGAGGTCAACGAAGCTTATGCAGTGGCAGAGCTCCATTGCCTCGGAAGGTTATAAAAGCCGATCGAGTCCGAAAAACCTCGTAGAAAAGGGGAGGGTTATCCCCATGAATTGTCACCCCTGAGGTGCATATGATGGCCCAAGGCATCCCTTGACATAACAAGAGTATTTATGGGGTTTCTTCAGTGGTAGCAAAGGTTTTACAACTTGAGGTTTACAGGTTGGCTTTTCGGCGCCAATGGCAAGGATGCCAGAGAGTTCCCAGCACGGGCATCCCGGTGCGCTAATAAGGTGGCCAAGGGGCTCTCGGCACGGGGTCTTCCCGGTGTGAGGACAAATCGGCCCCGGCGCGATGGTGAGAAGTGGAATGGGTGGCTCCCGGCGCGCCCGGGAGATGGGATCTCGGCGCAAGAAGGCTTGCGCCGAGGGCTGTTCATCAGTTTCACTGTTGGCGGGGCCGAGAGCTATGAGGGCGCCGGGATAAGAAACAGAGCTTACGGTACTCTGTTCTTGAATCTGTTGGGGATTCAGGGGTTTCTTTGACGATTCAGGATAAGGTAAATAGGTCCTGTGAGGTCAAAGTGAATCAATTCATCGGGTTTCAACTGGATTTGGCTTAGGTTTCAAAGAAAGTCCAAGATCGGAGAGGAAACTGGGAGGGGAAAATCAGGATACAGAGAACCCGTGTCACCATTGCTGTGCAGAGTCCGGGGACAGCTTGATGTCATCTTTCATCATCCTGAGAGCCAAGAGATGGCTGTCTCTGGACCCAGGGAGGATTTCGACAGTACCAATGGGCAAAACCATAGCATCTAGAATTATAGAATCTCACTAGCAGCGGCCATTGAAAGCATTGCCAATATCGAT
Organism: Amorphophallus konjac; assembly: GCA_022559845.1. Classification (NCBI taxonomy): domain Eukaryota; kingdom Viridiplantae; phylum Streptophyta; class Magnoliopsida; order Alismatales; family Araceae; genus Amorphophallus; species Amorphophallus konjac. Next base: position 295,595,809 of record CM040120.1, read on the forward strand.
AGCAGACTGCCCCAGAAGCCAAGAGATAATCTGTCTCTGGTCCTGGGGCAAGCCTGGGAGATTCTATGCAAGCGACACCGAACGGCCAGGAACATCGGTATAACTAGAGATACACTCATTCTGCTGAAGACAATTGAGTCCGAAGACCCATCAAAGAATCAGGCGCGCTTAAGTCGAGCTAAGAAAATGAAAACATGTAAAGGAAAGACATGGCAGCATACGGAGAGATAGCTGGCAGATGTTTCAATCACCCAACGCCCAGATGGGCCATTGGAGCATTTCATACCATTATATCACCCCAGAACTCACATCAATCACACGGAGGGAATGAGGGAGAGGGAGATGAGTAGACATCGGGATATCCCGGTTACATCAAAAAATAAAATCGAGATAAACTCGGCAGGATTACATGAATAGGAAAATAAAACCATGGGGGAGGGCGGAGCATTGACTCCTCTCCCTCCCCAGATGCCCACCTGGAGCTTCTTCCCTGGGGAATCGGTCTCTTCTCTCTTTCTTTTTCGGCGGAGGAGGCTCACTCTCTCTCTCTGGCTTCTTCTCTTTTCTTTCTTTTTGATCGATGGTCTGGCTTCCGATCCTCCCATCCCCTTTTCTTTCAAAGGGGGTATGTTTATATAGGTCTCATCCTTCTGTGCTCTCGGTGGAGGGTAGTCGGTGTGGCCGGCTTGCTTGCCACAGCTCCCGGCGCATCCAGCGGCCCTTTGTTGAGGTTCTCGGCGCCATTCTCAGAAGCCCAATCGGCCGACCCATTTGGTGCTTTTAGGCCTCACACTTGCCTTGGCTTCCCTTAGTCATTTTGTATTGACTTTTATCAGAACCGAAAGAGGCCCCTTTAGTAGTGACACAGCTTTGTTGAGATCATCTTGAGGTTCCATCAGTGAACGAACTGGGGTTTAATCAGTATTGCCATCTGAATGACGACAAAACCGGGTATGTTTCATTGGCATTGTCATCCGAACGGTGACAAGACCGGACATCAGCTTCCGTCTGATAGACTTCGGCCGGGTGTGTAATCTGTGGAGAGGATTCTTTATTTGTCCTGACTTTTGCAAAAGCCTTCGCAATCTTCATTTGTCGGCTCCGGCTTCTCATCAGAGTGTGCTTGGAGGTCTTATCAGTCGAATGACTGCTGCTTTATCAGTGATGCCGTTTGAATGACGATGGCACCGGACATCAGCTCGGCTGGCGGAGACTTCAACTAGGTAAATGGCTGTCGAGCTTCATCAGTGGTCTTCCACTGTTGGTCTGATCTTCCTTTCAGTTAGGCTTCCACCCTGTTCATTTTCAAGGTGTCAACAAATGCCCCCCACCTGCGGGCAGCGTAAGCGCAGAATAAGCGATACGGGGTCTGCAGGTGTCTTTCATCATTCGAGGGTATATTCCTTAGTTTTATCCTTGACATTGTCCTTCAGCTTGATCATGTTGCTGTAGTAACATTCTGCATGTCCATCTTTCACTTTCATGTCTTCGTCTCTGCATTTTCTGACTTCATTGTCACCGTTTGGAGATTTTAGGCATTGCCTTGGACTTCTCGGCATGGCGCTCTCGGTGCGACCGTTGTCGACGCGGCCGTCTCGGCAGGGGCTTCTCGGCGCGCTCACGCTCGCCGGACTTCCCGAGGCGAGGGCTTTTCGGCGGCTGCTTCTCGGCGCGCCCATTTCCTTAGGGGGTTCTCGGCGCATGCCGCTCTCGGCGCGCCTTTTGGCCGACGGGAGCTCTCGGCCGGGGAGTTCTCGGCGCGCATTTGGCCGCGCCGACAGCCCCTCGGCTTCGGGCCCTACTTAAGGCGCCGAGAGCCCTTTTCTTCCTCATTCTCTCCTCTCCTTTCTCTTTCTTCACTTCGGCGGTGGCGGTGGGCTGTGGGCTTCCCCCCCCCCCCCCGGGAGCGTCATTTCCCCCCCCTTTTTGCCGATTTTTCGGGGTAGGTCCGCTATATATATGGGATTGAGTCTCATTTTATGCTCGGGATCACTCCCTCTTGGTGGGTGACTCCCTATTCTTTTTGGGCATACCCCGGACAAGAGGAGATGCTGCCGAAATTTTTGAGAATTTGTTTGTCTTATTGTTTCATGTCCATTCATCTTTCTGATGCTTCTTTTCTTGTCTTTTTCTGACTGCAGGTGCTGACATGGCTTCCAGTTCTGCTGTTGCATCTTCCGGAGCCGTTGGAACAAGTTCATCGGCTCAGCCGGACATATCTTGGGCCAAAGTCAACTGGTTGAACGTATACAGCCTGAGCTTTGGCTATGACCAGATTGCTAGTGTCGACGAATCTTCCGATTCTGAAACTGACACCGTATCGACTGCTGAAGTTTATTCTTCCCTGGAGGGTGCTGAATTCAGGAGAGCTGCTGACTACCGCCCGGACTTGCCGAAGGATCATCATTTGCTGCCGTTTGTTCGGACTTTCACCATACGCGGAATGCGGGATGTTATTATTGCCCGTTCCGTGGAAGCGGCAATACTTGCCGATAGAGACAGCATGAAGGGTTCTGTCTATCGAGCCCGAGCCATATATCTCCCAGGTGAACAGAGGGACTGGAATGCTGTGCTGGGCATCTCCGATTTAGAACCTGAGAAGAAGATGCTAACCTGGGCCCCAGAATTCACCCCTGCAAGGTGGGATCTTACCACCGGCCGTGTCCACGGAGAGAAGACTTCATTCGGACTCTTTTTGTCGCCTGCGAAGTGGGGTTATAGAGACGAGCCATTTGTTCTTAACTGCCTGGCCGTTCAGTTTAAATATCAGCTGGCTGCCGGCTGGTTTGGAGATGCCAAGTTGACAGACGCCCATCTTTTTAGGATTGGAGCAGTGGGGTTTACAGAATATGTTTTGAAGGAGTATGCCCCTCTATTGGTTAGAGCTGGGGTATACCATAGTGTATTTGCCTCTAGGTTCCGCTATCCCGTCTCTCGGGGATTGTGTTGCGGTATGCTTGAAGTGTTCTGCCCGCAGTTCAATACATTTTATACAGCGGAAGGCGAGACGTCCCTCGACCTCTGGAGTTTATCGCAACTTTCTGGCCTACCCATGGACGGAGAGCCATATGAGGAGGTCTGCCTGGATGATTCCATCAAGGACGCCTCTAATGGAGAGGGCCGCTATTCTTTCGGTTATGCATACCGGTATCTGATGAAAGCTTACCGGTCCATCTGTTTGGCCTACAGTAGGGGGTCCTCCAAAGGCTATCAAGCCAGGGAAAAGAGCAGCCGACTGAGAGTCCGTGTGGGGCAGTGGATACAATATTTCTTCGGGGGTCCCTTGAGGTACGCAGACTTTCCTTCCGTAGGGCTGACTTCCGGTAAACAGGTCAGGGCCCCCCGTTACAAGTCAGCACTGCCAGCTTCATTGCGCCGGACAGACGCGGATGGCCCGAACCCAGCAGGGGTTGATCCCATCACCCATTGTGCAGCCTATTTGACTTTCTGGCTATGCACTTTCGCTCTCCCTCAAGGGGACGAGACGATTATTAGACCCGAGGCTATATATCCGGCCTGCCAGATGGCTTGGGGGATGCGATTGTCTCTGTGCCCAGTGGCTCTGTGTTTAATTTACAAATCCTTGGGGGACTTGCATAGACATCGGACCCCCCGCTCTTCGAGGACCGTGGGTCCCTTTCATTTCTTCAATGCCTGGGTTTGCAGCATTTTCCCTGAGCTGGCCCCGAGAACTTTACAGTCAGACACACTGCTCCCTCGTATGATTGAGTTCGCTAGCGCTGAACCTGGTCCTTTCTCAGAACAGCTGTTCAAGATGAGGGGTAGGCTAATAAGAGTGCATGTAGACGCACCTGGCAGCATTCACTTTTGGAGCTTGACAGCAGGTTCAGCTCCCTTGGTGGACCCTCAGAGGGAGTGCAAAATGGAGGAGGTGGAGGTTTATGTCCATCCTGTTTCGGGGGTCGCCGCCACCCGGCCTCTTTTAGAACCAGAATTGGTGAGGTGGGCCATGGCCATACGGCCTAGTGTATTAGTTTTCAGGAAGGGGGGCCTGCTCATTTTGGAGCCCTATTATCCCTTCCGCTTTGGCAGAAATTTTGGTTACGACCAGCATATCCCTCCATCGACTGCTCAGTTTCCTCTGGAGAGCCGGGCCAAGCACGGGTCTAGTATTGCCGGCGACGGTCGGATATGGTGGGATTTCTTTCACCGTCGGGAAGACACAACTTTCAGGGTCCCGACCGTCTCCAATCGTCTCCCTCGGGTCTCATCAGACTATATCAAGTGGTGGAACATACGCACCAATTTTTATAAAGATGGCAGAGGCGCTTTCTGGGATGTGGCCGAGCGCTCCTTTTTGAAGCGGCAGTCAGGGCCTGTGTTTGACATTGACGAGGTCCATCTGAGGAGGCTTTATTCCCAGCACCAGAGGGAGGCAGAGGCTTATATCGCTGCCCGCCGGTCTTTGAAGGAGGCGGGTGCGGAACTACCCACTCCTATCTTTTCTGAAGTTGATGTAGACACTTTCACCAGAGACTTGAGACAGCTGGGCCACATAGGGGACACTCATTTGGAGGTGCAGTATCCATTTCCCTCGGAGGAACCACTCTCGAAGGCTACTTCTTGGAGGGGTCCGGCAGACAGATTTCATCCTTACAGGGCCTTTGTGCGGAGGGAGGACCGCACCCAGTCATATTATCAGCACACCTCCTGGCTTTTTGTACTGTTAAATGTCCACGGGCTGACAGTGGAGAGCCCGGTAGCTGTCATTCTAAATAAGCAGCTTTTTGTTTCTTTCCATTATGTTGACGCCTGGTGCATAGATTACCTCGGCCTATTTCATTGCCTTGATTTCCATGGCCATAAGGACTTGGCCGCCCTGACGGAGAAGTGTCAGACTATTGGCGATGTATGCTGGCTCGTGAAGGAGGCCGCCTCCCGATCAAAGGAGGTAGCTTATATGTATTGGCCGCTTTCCTCTTTTTACGACGGCCCAGCAGGTGTGCTCCTTGTTTGTTTGATCATGGCTTCTTTCTTCTTATTGTCATGTTTTGCATATGTTGACTATGACTGTCTCTCTTGTGTCTCGCACAGATAGACCAGACATAAAACGGCAGGGGCTTTACAGGAAGATAATTGCTCAAGCTGAGAAACCTGCCCACTTTGAAATTCCTGAAGCAGCACCTACGACCACTCCCCTGCCTCCGGGCAAGAAGAGGAAGCCTTCTGTGGTGAAGGTTGCAGTCGCCAAGGCCAAGAAGGCCAAGGTCGCTCGGACCCGGAAGTCGGCTTCGACTGCGAAGGAAACTGGAACCCCTCTTCCGGATATCCCTTCATTTGACGCATTCGCATCTCAGAGGGAGGCCGCACAGGCATCTGCCGAAGGTGACGGTGATATCTTGTAGCTGGAACCTCCTTTGTCGTCTTGACCAATCTCCTAGGGAGTTCTTTGAGGTTGAGCTTCTTTTTATCTGATACAGCCCAGGAGCAGGTTGAAGCGCCTGTGGAGACGGACACAAGACTGCCTTCTCCCACCCCGGTTGGCGAGGAGGAGGGTAAATGTGCTTTTTCCATTTGTTTCATACTTCCGTTGTTTTCTTTGCTATACTTCTCAGAAGTTTTCTTTTCTTGTAGCAGTGGCAGTCGGTGTGCAAGCCGAGGCCATGATGATGACGGAAGAGCTGCCTCGACCACAGGAGCTTCAACCGACTCGGCCAAAGCAGAGTACTATTCCGGCCAGATGCATAATCACTCGATCTACATCCCGCCATACTTTAGAGGTACCGGCCCAGCATATAGCTAGTGTGGAAATATCTTCGGGCAGCTCCCAGGCCGTCTCCCATGAGGAGGAGGTAGATTTCAGCGACAGCGAAGGGGAAGGTATTGCCAAGTCAGAAGCCCCTCCTGCACTTGCGAAAGGTGTTCTGTCTCTTCGACCCGCCGAACTATCAGTGTTATCCTCTGAGGAAGAATTTCAGGAGGAGTTTGCCGGGCTCGATACTGAGATTGACATAACTCCACCACTCGCCGTTTCGGCCACAGAGCTTTCTTCTCTTTCGCCCCATTTTGAGGGTGCGGACCCTACTTCAAAGGTGGGTTGTTCTTCATGTATGCTGCTTCATTTGTTTCTTTTAGTTAGTGCTAAAGGTCGCTTTGCTTTGGTCTCAGAGTATTGTTGCTGCTACCTTGGCCACCTCCACATCCTTCATGGACATTTCCCTTGTAGATTTGGCTATTGTTCCTTTTCTGCCTTTGACCTGCACGGGGGCTTCTGAGATCATTCGCCCTGTGCCAGTGCAGATACAGTCCTCGACAGACTTGGCATCATTAGACTTGGGGGCTGCAGAAGAAAGTGTCATCCCTGCCAGGGCTTCAGATCTTAGAGCCGAAACAGATCCGGCCAGGAGCTCCGCTTTCATACCGGCCGCAGTAATGTCAATCGCGCTCGAGTTAGCGATTCCTGCCATAGTGGCTACAGAGTCCGAATTCCTGTCTACACAGTCTAAGGCACCGCTGTCCCCATCACCAGAAAGAGCAGCTGAAGGTACAGCCTCCATTGCAGAGATAACCCCATTATTCATCGATTCTCCTCCCGCGGATGTTCAAGGTGTAGCTCCCGAGGCAGCAGCAGAGGAGGAGTCTTCAGCCCAGCAGGGGAGTACAGAGAGATATCGGTTAGCTCTTTCGGCAGATTTGCCTTCTTCGTCCTCCCAAGCGGGCATTGGACTATGGGCAGATATTGACGGAGAGGTGACTTTTGAAGTCGTCGCCTCTGCTTCCTTTGGCTTTACTTCTCCTGACAGCTTCGTCTGGCAGCATCTGGACATGTTACGCCAGCTAGTAGAGTCTCAGCCTGGCTTGACATATCTACAGCTGAAGGAAATTGCCAATCGCCTCACCGCTGGCCTGCAAGCCATGGGCTGCCCTTTGGACATATGGGCTCAGCGGGTCTTGCTTTTGTTGAAATTCGTGCATCGGAGAGACTTCCTAGCACAGATCATGGTTGACAGGCTGACGGCGTTGAAGTTGCAGAGATCGGAATGCAAATCCGAGGTGGAAAAGCTAACGCTGACACTTGATGAACGCCAGGCCGAGCTACAGAGCATTATTCAGCGGGAGGAGGCTATCCAGAAGCGGGTAGCCGTTTTGGAGGCGGAACTCACTGAACTTCGGGCCGAGCTGCAGCAATTATCTTCTATTCGGCCACAGTCCACCGAGGAGGTGGCTTTACTGGAGGGTCGGGTGATGTCTTTCTAGGACCTGTCCACGAGGCTTCAGGAGGAGGAAGCGCGCCTTCATGAGTTAGGATCCGCCCCCTATGTTGGTCTTCTGGCCTTTGAAGATATCTTTCGACGGCCATGAATTATCTTCACTTTCTTTTCTTTTCTTTTTTTTTCATCTTTTTTTGTGACACAGCGTCCCCTCGGGGCCCCTTATGTACTCACTTCATAATGAAAAGAGATCTTTTGGCTTCATGTGTATCCATCTTCTCTACCATGCGGTTTCATCACTTCGGGAAGTGGGGTAGTGGTTTTAGCAATCCCTCATGTGAATGGCTCGTACCTAGCAGGAGAGCGTCCACCCCTTCAGAGAAAGGATGGGGAACTCGCTCCACCGCGTGACGGGCATCCGAAGAGGTGCTTAAACCGGATTGTGCTGGTATCAGCAAACGTCCCTCTTGGCAATATGTGCTATGAGGGAGACAATTTGCAGGAATGTGAAAGAAGGGGTTTCATCAGAATGGACGGAAAGTCTAGACTGGGTAGAGGTTATGGCAGGTGGGACATTTGAAGGGGGCATAGTTTTCATCAGAACAGACGTAGGGTCTGGACTGGATAGGGTTTTATCATTGATCGGGCGAAATGCCAGTCGATCAATAGTTGGTTCCATCGTCGATATTGGGTTTATATCGAAGCAAAGGGTTTTATAAGTTTCATCAGTATAGACGAAAGGTCTAAACTGGGCAGGGTTTCATCATTGATCGGGCGAAATGCCAGTCGATCAATAGTTGGTTTCATCGTCGATATTGGGTTTATATCGATGCAAAGGGTTTTATAAGTTTCATCAGTATAGACGAAAGGTCTAAACTGGGTAGGGTTTCATCATTGATCGGGCGAAATGCCAGTCGATCAATAGTTGGTTTCATCGTCGATATTGGGTTTATATCGATGCAAGGAGATTTCATAAGTTTCACCAGAATAGACGAAAGGTCTAAACTGGACAAGGTTTCATCATTGATCGGGCAAAATGCCAGTCGATCAATAGTTGGCTTCATCATCAATATTGGGTTTATATCGATGCAAAGGGATTTATAAGTTTCATCAGAATAGACGAAAGGTCTAAACTGGACAAGGTTTCATCATTGATCGGGCAGGATGCCCATCGATCGACGGTGGGACGTCTGAAAGTGGGTATGTAGGTTTCATCAGGGTAGACGTAAGGTCCACCCCGGGAAGGCTTTATCATCGGTGGGGCATAGAGCCAGATGACCGACGGAAGGCTTCATCAGTGAAGGGGAGGTAAAGGTAGCGTGCCGGTTGGCATGGAACTTTTAAATTACCACATTACTGACCCAAGTGCCCTTTCGGGTTTTCACCGGAGCTAACCCCCTCTTGCTTTTGCCCACGCGCCCTTTCGGGTTTTCACGTGGCGGGGTACCCGATTTTGCCTGCGGTGCCCTTTCGGGTTTTCACCACAGCTGGGTTTTTTGGCCATTTTTGCCCTTATCCGGGATGTCCGAACAAGTCTGGCGGGATATCTCTATTTTTAACCCCATTTTTTTTATACGTATGTTTCCTGAATTGGGACTTCAGCACGGATCGGGTGATGTGGTGCTTCATTAGTGCATGCTCTTATCATCGGTATTGGGTATATATCGATGCAAGGATTTTATAGGTTTCATCAGGGTAGACGTAAGGTCTGCATTGGGCTGGTTTTTTCATTGATCGGGCAGGGTGCCGATCGACCAATGGTAGGTTTCATCACGGCGGGACGTAAAGGGATATGCAAATTTGATAGGACGGGTTTCTTCGTTGATCGGGCAGGGTGCCCATTGATCAAAGGTGGGTTTCATCATTGGTATTGAGTTTATACCAATGCAAGGATCTTATGAATCTTCATCAGAATAGACGTAAGGTCTACCCTGGGCTGGTTTTGTTGCTGATCGGGCAGGGTGCCAATCGATCAACAGCAGGTTTCATCATCGGTATTGGGTTTATACCAATGCAAAGGTTTCATGGGTTTCATCGGGATAGACGTAAGGTCTAAGCCGGATAGGTTTCATTGCTGCTCGGGCGAGTGTGCCCATTAATCAGCAGCAGATTTCATCACGGTGGGACATAGCGAGACACGCAGCTCTAGTCGGAACAGATGTAAGGTCTAGACCGAATAGGCTTCTTCGCCGATCGGGCAGGGTGCCCTGTCGACCAAAGATGGGTTTCATCATCGGTATTGGGTTTATACCAATGCAAGGATATCATGGATTTCATCAGGATAGACGTAGGGTCTAAACTGGATAGGTTTTATCGCTGATTGGGCAATGTGCCAATCAATCAACAGCAGGTTTCATCGTCGGTATTGGGTTTATACCAATGCAGGGATTTCATAGGTTTCATCGGGATAGATGTAAGGTCTAAGCCGGATAGGTTTCATCATTGACCGGGCAGTGCGCCAATCGATCAAAGCAGGTTTCACCATGGTGGGATTTTGGCAAGGTATGAGGGTTTTATCAAGACAGACGTAGGGTCTGAACTGGGTGGGTTTGATCATTGATCGGACGAGGTACCGGCCGATCGATGAGAAGTTTATGACGGGAGGTGAGGTTTCTTTAGGATCACCATATTACTGGCCCAAGCGCCCTTTCGGGTTTTCACCGGAGCCAGCCCCCTCTTGCTTTTGCCCACGCGCCCTTCCGGGTTTTCACGTGGCGGGGTACCCGATTTTGCCTGCAGTGCCCTTTCGGGTTTTCACCACAGCTGGGTTTTAGCCATTTTTGCCCTTGCTCGGAAAGCCTGAACAAGACCGGCAGGGTATCTCTACTTTTAACCCCATTTTTTATTTATTTTCATTCTTTTATTCTCTCTTCCCCTCTTTTTGGGAGGGTAACAAGTCGGACTGTCATCAGATCATGATAAGGGATGGCCCGGCTAGGGCGGAGTGCCGCTAGACCAAGGAAGAAGGGTAGCTTGGTTAGGGCGGAGTGCCGCTAGGCCAAGGAAAAGGGTAGCTCGGTTAGGGCAGAATGCCGCTAGACCAAGGAAGAAGGGTAGCTTGGTTAGGGCGGAGTGCCGCTAGACCAAGGAAAAGGGTAACTCGGTTAGGGCAGAGTGCCGCTAGACCAAGGAAGCAGGGTAGCCTGGTTAGGGCGGAGTGCCGCTAGACCAAGAAAAAGGGTAGCTCGGTTAGGGCGGAGTGCCGCTAGACCAAGGAGGAAGGGTAGCTCGGTTGGGGCAGATTGCCGCTAGACCAAGAAAAAGGGTAGCTCGGTTAGGGCAGAGTGCCGCTAGACCGAGGAAGAAGGGTAGATCGGTTAGGGCGGAGTGCTGCTATACCAAGGAAGAAGGGTAGCTCGGTTAGGGCGGAGTGACGCTAGACCAAGGAGGAAGGGTAGTGATGCGGGACGGGACCACGGACACGACAAGCTCGCGATCGTCCCTTAACGAGGGAAGCGTCGGATGTGCGCGGTTGAGAAACCGGCAATGAGCTAGGGTGGTCGGCTCTCTTTTGCGCCCGGATCGGGTCACGGGACGGCTTCACTCTCTCTCGCAGCAATGATAGTATAAATTGAAAGCGGGCTAGGTATCCCTACACATGCTCTCTAGCAGTGGCATATAAAGCATATAAAGAATTGAGCTAATGCCAACTGTAAGGGTGAAGGCGATACCTCCACGCTCTCGGCGTGGCGAAGATGGGACCCGGCCGGAACTCGTACCCCCGAGAACTTAATACATTATGGTTACAGCAATGCAACTAAGCCCACTCCACGTAGGGAGGTAAAGGGCGACACAAGTGGGCCCGGGAGGACCAGTTTCGGGTTGACGGGCGGTTCCGTGTGATGCTTCGGCTTCACGCGTACTCGTGCTAGTGGGGGCCCACGTATTGACCGGAGGGGTCGTGTGGGGCCTGATGACTCCTCTGCTGTGGAGACACTTGGAAAGCGTTCCCTTGGGATGGCGAGCTGCTGGAACGACCGCCGGACGCCGGGCGGCCCTCGGACGACGCTCGCGGGAACTCGGCCACGAATCTGAAAATTCTGTTTGCAGGCGCGCGACTCGAAGAAAACTACTGCTGCGATCAGCCCCGTCGTCAGAATGCGACGAGGTTAGCGCCGTTGGAAAGCTGACTCAGAATACTTCGACGTAGGGGTCTTCAAAAAAAATAATCAGATCTGTATTTCTGATCATGTATTTTACAAGCTTGCTGGAATCTGGCCAGAACTGTAGGGGCAGGTTCTGACTTCTCTGAAGATCGACGTTGACCGGGGAGAAGACCTCCGAATCAGGAAATAATCTCTTCAGAAAAGTTGAAGATCTATGAGAGAGGAATCCGGGACTATTTTTGGTTTTCTGATTGGAGACGAAATGGATTTTATGGGATTTCTTTACTAGACCTGGGTCGGATCTGGGAAACTGTGGGCAGACTGTTCTTGGGAACTTGGACGAAATTTGAAAAATACTTGGAGGGTGAACCAAAAATTAATAAAATTCCTAGTGGTAGAGGGATGTGGACAGAGATCCCAGTAAATTTGGGTGACCTAACAGAAATCAAAACATGGTTCGAATGGGGTAAACTCAGAGCTGGTGAACAGTAAATAGAACCAGGACAGATCTGGAACTTGGACTTGGACGAAAATTAAAAAATAGCTAAGTGATGAATTTTGACGTGATTTTTTTTGTGGGGATAAGGTTTCTAGAGGGGAACCAACCCTAAAATTTTAAGCTTCAGAAGACGAAGGAAGTGATAGCAGGAATTCGGAGAAGAAGGGTCTATCCTGGGTGGACAGAACACCGAAACCGTTGGCGACGACGCGTCGGCGGCGAGACGATGGCGGCGGCGATCACCGGAGTTGCTTCAGATGCTGGAGGGGATCAAGGGGGAGGGGATTACACTCTAGAAAGGGGGTTGGAGGAACCAGGGAGAAGGAGGGGAGGGGTGCAAATCTCACTTGGGGGCAAATGCCAATTTTCTCTTCATTAATTCCTTCAATATGAAAAATACAACCTTATATAGGATGCCAACCAAATTCAATCTCAACCCTTGGATCTAGGGGTTTGGATTGAAGGGCTGGGATGAGGTATGACCAACCACAAGAAATACAATATTTAAAGGAATCCCATTCCTAATTCTACCACATGTGGTCAAATAAAGGGAGGAAAGAAAGAAAATTAAACAACCTAGCCTAATGGAGCCAAAAGAGGGGGCGCCCCCCTTCATGGGCCAAGGGCCTCCTCATGGGCCATGAAACATCCACAAGCCCATGCTAGACTTGGACCCTTCCCACTTAGTTGGCCCATGAGGGAGTGTAACCCAATTTGGGCCTTAAGTGCATTAGTGACCCATTAGACACCTAATGACCCAATATGAAGTAACACTCTTAATGGACTCTACTAATGGCAACCTAGCCTTGGACTTGACATAACAAATGGCCCATTGGCTTGATATAAGCCTTACAAGGAGCCCCAAAGAAAGAAATTACACAATTACAATCTTATACAAGCCATAACACACAAATACACTTCACCCGTGTAATGAAATCGCCTTTGATGCCCCATCAATTCTCCCCGGGTGGGAGGAACTCGACCCCGTCGAGTAGGGGTATGGCTGCTCTGGTACTCCGGCGGATCTGTCACCGTGCCAAGTAACGTGGGTATGCTCCACTCCAAATGATCGGCACCTGCTCATTCCATATATACTCGATACGCGCACTGCTATGGCTAAAGGTGGTCACTCCGAAGGGGCACTCTCAAAAGGGAGGAAACAGCTCGAAGACTCACTAGGAATCACCGCTGAGTCCCTATAGGTGACTGATCCGGATATAGAAGTAAAACCGATCCCATACTCATCAAGTGAGTCCACTCGCCTCTTACTCGTAAGAGACCGACAACGAGCTTGCACAAGACACATGCAGACTCACCATGCAATACACACAAACAATCGACTCAAAATCACCACACAAACAAACCACACAAAGAAAACACACCGACTCAACTATGACCCTAGACACACCTAATGTTAGTCCGACCCGTACATGGGTGACGGCGGACCAGGACACCCGAATATGTGCCATGCATACACTAGATGTACTCGATGCTTGACGGAATGGATGACTCCTAGACACCCTAAGATGTACCAATCATGCATTGGCGACCTATGGGATTTGGGTGGGGAAGGACTAGGAGATCCAAAACTACCCTCGTCATCATCCCCAGATGTAGAGACGGCGTGCCGACTAGGCCGAGGGGTATGGGTGGAATAGTGAACTCTTCGGAAGAGGTGGGGAGAATGTGATAGCTCGGGAGCTTCACTAGTGGAGGGGTCAAAAGGGTCGAAGAAGGTGTGACCCCATGAAGTGGGTTCCAACATGACATGGTCCCAATCGTGAAATTCTTGAAGGTGCGGGTGGTCACCTTCCTCCGTCATGGTAGATGGGACCGTGTATAGGAAATATGACTCCTCCCTCGGAAGCAAAGTCATGAAGTCGGGCTCATCCGGTAGCGGGAGAAGTAGAAGAACCTCCGTGGTGACACAACCCACGGTGCACTCGGAGGTAATGGATCCTATGGCCGGATGGGTGAAGCTAAGACTAGCGGGTTGGTCAAAGCCTCGGGCCAAAAGATGCGTCAACTCCCATTGTGAATCTAATCCCATGACAAGATCATCCAACGTATCAACATGGTGACGAGATCGAAATGTGGTATGGAATGAGTTGACCGGCACTAAAGGTAAGGTGGGGTCCATGGACGGGAAGGGATGTGGGACCAAGCCATCCTTGAGCCATCTAAGAAGTGGCTCGGCTATGTAAAGTGTTCCCGTAAGAAACACGGGTGGCTCGGGCTTTGGTAGTTCCCACTTTGATGGTTTCGAATGAAGACCAGAGGTAGATAACAATGGAGCATCCATGGGTGGTGGAGTAGCTTGTGTCCTTTCCCACCAATCTGAAATCATTTTCTTTATTTCCTCTAAGGAGCGGGTTGGAGGAGGGACCTTGGGGTGGACTAGCTCCTTAACTCTCGGCTCGGGTGTGGGCCTAGGCTCGGTTATAAGCGGGACTTCCACTCGGTTGGAGGTGCTTGAGTGGGTTGGGATGGGAGTGCCAAGGGGAGGTTGGTTGGTGGTGCATGGGCGGGCCACTAGATTGGGGTCACTTTGGTGGGCTTGGACGGCGGTGAAGGGGTGGGATTGGGTAGAGGTGTGGCCCACTTGATTGTGGGTGAGTTGGTGGGGTTGGTGAGTGGAATGACCTCCGTGGTTGGAGGTAGGTGGGCGAGGAACGTAGGCCCTCCTAAGCACTCTCTTCATTTCCCACCATGACTCGATGGGCCTTAGATTCCTATCCTCCCTCCAATATTTGATGTCCCTCCAAGTTGCAGCGGCTTCACCAAAAAGTCACCTTTTGGCAACATCGACTTGCATGGGCCCGTACATGATGTACACCTCGAAGTAATCATTCATAATGGCTTCCCATTCTAGATAGACACTCGGGTCATCGGACCCGTAGAAATCCCGGGTTTCGGGTCTCGTGGGGTGGTTCGGGTGGTCCTTCCATTTGAGATAGTATCGCCACCATCCGGGAGTTTGGGACTCCATGGGACACGGGAAACTAGTGGATGGCCATGTCGACACTCGGACCAAAACACTAGACACGACACTAAGTAATGCAAAGTTGGAATGCACTAACTAATGCACACTAAGGACCCTAGACGTAAACCAAGACTCGGCACGGGGCGGAGACAATCGACCCGAAGGTCACTCGCACAAGTGTGCGGCCTTCCCGATAGGCGTAACCTAACGGTCGGACAACACCTTTTTATATACCGAGTAAAGGGATGTATGCGACCCAAAAATGACTCTTTTTGTTGTTTTAAAAATGTGATGATCCTAAACACGACTTAGACCGACTAATGACTACATGACACTCTTTTTTTTTTGAATGCAAACACCCTAGACTCAACCTCGCTCTGATACCAAATTGATGCGGGACGGGACCACGGACACGACAAGCTCGCGATCGTCCCTTAACGAGGGAAGCGTCGGATGTGCGCGGTTGAGAAACCGGCAATGAGCTAGGGTGGTCGGCTCTCTTTTGCGCCCGGATCGGGTCACGGGACGGCTTCACTCTCTCTCGCAGCAGTGATATTATAAATTGAAAGCGGGCTAGGTATTCCTACACATGCTCTCTAGCAGCGGCATATAAAGCATATAAAGAATTGAGCTAATGCCAAGTGTAAGGGTGAAGGCGATACCTCCACGCTCTCGGCGTGGCGAAGATGGGACCCGGCCAGAACTCGTACCCCCGGGAACTTAATACATTATGGTTACAGCAATGCAACTAAGCCCACTCCACGCAGGGAGGTAAAGGGCGACACAAGTGGGCCCGGGAGGACCAGTTTCGGGTTGACGGGCGGTTCCGTGTGATGCTTCGGCTTCAGGCGTACTCGTGCTAGTGGGGGCCCACGTATTGACCGGAGGGGTCGTGTGGGGCCTGATGACTCCTCTGCTGTGGAGACACCTGGAAAGCGTTCCCTTGGGATGGCGAGCTGCTGGAACGACCGCCGGACGCCGGGCGGCCCTCGGACGACGCTCGCGGGAACTCGGCCACGAATCTGAAAATTCTGTTTGCAGGCGCGCGACTCGGAGAAAACTGCTGCTGCGATCAGTCCCGTCGTCAGAATGCGACGAGGTTAGCGCCGTTGGAAAGCTGATTCAGAATACTTCGACGTAGGGGTCTTCAAAAAAAATAATCAGATCTGTATTTCTGATCATGTATTTTACAAGCTTGTTGGAATCTGGCCAGAACTGCAGGGGCAGGTTCTGACTTCTCTGAAGATCGACGTTGACCGGGGAGAAGACCTCTGAATCTGGAAATAATCTCTTTAGAAAAGTTGAAGATCTCTGAGAGAGGAATCCGGGACTATTTTTGGTTTTCTGATTGGAGACGAAATGGATTTAATGGGATTTCTTTACTAGACCTGGGTCGGATCTGGGAAACTGTGGGCAGACTGTTCTTGGGAACTTGGATGAAATTTGAAAAATACTTGGAGGGTGAACCAAAAATTAATAAAATTCTTGGTGGTAGAGGGATGTGGACAGAGATCCCAGTAAATTTGGGCGACCCAACAGAAATCAAAACATGGTTCGAATGGGGTAAACTCAGAGCTGGTGAACAGTAAACAGAACCAGGACAGATCTGGAACTTGGACTTGGACGAAAATCAAAAAATAGCTAAATGATGAATTTTGACGTGATTTTTTTTGTAGGGATAAGGGTTCTAGAGGGGAACCAACCCTGAAATTTTGAGCTTCAGAAGACGAAGGGAGTGATAGAAGGAATTCAGAGAAGAAGGGTCTTTCCTGGGTGGACAGAACACCGAAACCGTTGGCGACGACGCGTCGGCGGCGAGACGATGGCGGCGGCGATCACCGGAGTTGCTTCAGATGCTGGAGGGGATCAAGGGGGAGGGGATTACACTCTAGAAAGGGGGCTGGAGGTGGAGGAACCAGGGAGAAGGAGGGGAGGGGTGCAAATCTCACTTGGGGGCAAATGCCAATTTTCTCTTCATTAATTCCTTTAATATGAAAAATACAACCTTATATAGGATGCCAACCAAATTCAATCTCAACCCTTGGATCTAGGGGTTTGGATTGAAGGGCTGGGATGAGGTATGACCAACCACAAGAAATACAATATTTAAAGGAATCCCATTCCTAATTCTACCACATGTGGTCAAATAAAGGGAGGAAAGAAAGAAAATTAAACAACCTAGCCTAATGGAGCCAAAAGAGGGGGCGCCCCCCTTCATGGGCCAAGGGCCTCCTCATGGGCCATGAAACATCCACAAGCCCATGCTAGACTTGGACCCTTCCCACTTAGTTGGCCCATGAGGGAGTGTAACCCAATTTGGGCCTTAAGTGCATTAGTGACCCATTAGACACCTAATGACCCAATATGAAGTAACACTCTTAATGGACTCTACTAATGGCAACCTAGCCTTGGACTTGACATAACAAATGGCCCATTGGCTTGATATAAGCCTTACAAGGAGCCCAAAAGAAAGAAATTACACAATTACAATCTTATACAAGCCATAACACACAAATACACTTCACCCGTGTAATGAAATCGCCTTTGATGCCCCATCACGTAGCTTGGTTAGGGCGGAGTGCCGCTAGACCAAGGAGGAAGGGTAGCTTGGTTAGGGCGGAGTGCCGTTAGACCAATTGGTTAGGGCGGAGTGCCGTTAGACCAAGGAAAAGGGTAGCTCGGTTAGGGCGGAGTGCCGCTAGACCAAGGAGGAAGGGTAACTTGGTTAGGGCGGAGTGCCGCTAGACCAAGGAGGAAGGGTAGCTTGGTTAGGGCGGAGTGCCGTTAGACCAAGGAAAAGGGTAGCTTGGTTAGGGCGGAGTGCCGCTGGACCAAGGAGGAAGGGTAGCTCGGTTAGGGCAGAGTGCCGCTAGACCGAGGAAAAGGGTGACTTTTAGCCTGATTACTCGGGGAATATTGGTAGGGCAGCATGATACAGCTTTAGGTGTCTACCGTTGAGTGGTGAGAATTGGATCTCCCCTCGATGGTTAACAACCATGTAGGCCCCTCCTTCGTAGACCCTATATATCACATAAGGACCTTCCCAATTAGGATTCAGCTTTCCTTTTGGGTTGGACGCCATGACTTCTCTTTTCTTGACCATGACAAGGTCACCTTTCTTAAATTCTCGTCCTTTTACGAGTTTGTTGAATGCAGTGGCCATGCGGGCCTGGTACATCTGGATATTCTTCTGAGCTTGGAGGCGCTTCCCTTCCAATTCAGCCAATTCTTGTAATCTTCTTTCTACATTGGTTTGTTCGCCACGGGCCAGGTCATATTGGACTGCCACCCTGAGTGACGGGACTTCCAGCTCCAGTGGAACTACTGCCTCTGAGCCGTATACCAGTGAGTATGGCGAGCACCCTGTAGGTGTCTTGAAGATAGTGCGGTATGCCCATAGAGCTTCATACATCTTTTCTTCCCAGTCCTTCTTATTAGAACTGACGACTTTAGCCAACAAGGTGCATAATGTTTTGTTGAAGGCTTCTGCCAATCCATTTGCCTGTGGATTGTAAGGAGTGGAAGTCCTCCACTCGATCTTATACTTCTCGGCGAGCCGATAGATCTTTTGATTTCTGAAATGACTTCCATTATCAGATATTATTCGGCTGGGGATCCCAAACCGGAAGATAATGTTTTGTTTGATGAATCTGGCAACCAACTCACCAGTCACTTCTCGTAATGCTATAGCTTCCGCCCATCGGGAGAAGTAATCTGTTATTGCCAGTATGTACTTATGTCCGGCTGAGGAGGTCGGTAGTGGGCCGACTACATCGGTTCCCCATTGTGCAAACGGCCAGCTAGGGATTGTAGGGTGCAGAACGGCAGGTGGCCTTCTAGGCACAACAGCATGCTCCTGACATTTCTGACATGACTTCACAAACTTGCAGCAATCTTCAAACATAGTGGGCCAATAGTAGCCCAGCTTCTTGATTTCTATCTTCATTTTAGGGCCAACTTGGTGAGCACCCGCCGTCCCAGCATGTATTTCTTTCATTGCTTGCCAAGCTTCCTCAGTGGACAGGCAGCGGAGCAAAATCTTCTTGCGTGCATCTGCCATTATTCGGAACAGAGTTCCATTTCTGAATTCATAAGAATCTTTGATCCTTAGAAGTTTCATCTTTTCTTCTCTTTTCTGTGGCAGCTGTTGGTGTAAAAACCATTATAGCAGGTGCTGTCTCCAATCAGATGCCTGTTCTGTACTGATCATGGCGACTTCATTTTCTTCGGGGTAGCCTTCTAGCATGCTGGGGACTTGCCGCCGATTTATAACAACAATGTTCAGTGTCTCATCCGGTGGGACTGCTATTGAGTTGGCTAGCTTTGCCAATGCATCTGCCTGGGCATTATGTGCACGGCCCACATGCTTGAGCTCAATATGATAGAATTTCGCCATGAGGCGCACAGCTTTTTGGTGGTAGGGGTTCAACTCCGGCTTTTGCACTTCGAACTCACCTTGGATTTGCTTTATTATCAACATTGAATCCCCGAATACCTGAAGCATCTGGATGCCCATGTTGAGGCTGATGTGCAACCCGATTATCAGAGCTTCATACTCGGCTTCATTATTAGTGCAGGGCTTGTTTATAGAACAGGAAGTATGCACAACCTCCCCCTCTGGCGATCTTAGCACAATACCGGCTCCGGCCCGTATTCTGGTCTTTCCATCGGAGTCCGTCTCTGTTCTAGATGCTCCATCAAAGAATAGCTGCCACATAGTTGACTGAGCCTGGCAGGCTTCTAATGTTTCATCATCGGGTAACTCAGTCCCCAACATATCATTCTCTGGCACAGGATGCTCTGCGAAGAAATCGGCCACGGCCTGTCCTTTTATTGCCCTCTGGGGTATATATGTGATATCGAATTCCATCAGAATTACTGTCCATTTGCCCAACCGGCCTTTCAGTACTGGCTGAGTCAATATGTATTTGAGCGGATCTGCTGCAGATATCAATCTGATTTCGTGTGACAGCATATAGTGCCAGAGCTTTTTAACGGCAAAGACTAGTGCCAAGCATGTCTTTTCTATATAGGTGTAGCTTTCTTCAGTTCTAATCAGCCTCCGACTCAGGTAGTATAGAGCCTGCTCTTTGCCTTCTTCATTTATCTGTGCTAGCATTGCCCCCAGGGAACAGTGTGTGGCTGCAATGTATAGTATCAGGGGCTTGCCCTTAATAGGTGCCCCCAGTACTGGAGGGGTCTTAAGATATTCTTTCAGCTTCGCAAAAGCTTCCTGACAGCCCTCGTCCCAGAGGAACGGTACATCTTTCATCATGAGCTTGTGAAAAGGGTGGCATCTCCCCGACAGATTTGATATGAATCGTCGGATATAGGCCAAACGCCCTTGTAGACCTAGGGCAGAGCTCCCTAGGTAATGGAAGTAGTCTTGGACTACTTGCTTTGTCTCTTCAGAGTTGTGCCTTTGCGGCTCAGGTTGGAACATCAGTTTTTCCTGGCTTCTTTGCTGATAGGCCAGTCTTGTTATCTGAGCATTCAAATGCTCGGCCTTGGAATATCTGAAGATGTCGGCCTGTCTGGCACAGGCCCTCGATCTTCTTGGGACGGCAACCATGGCTGGTTCACAGATTCCCGCATCATCATTCCGGCAGCAGTTGGCAGCAACATCATGGTTCTTTCTCTGCCATCTTCTGCCCCCGGCCCTGGGGTGGGTGACAGCAAGGTCTTCTTTCTTCCCAAGTCTCCTACCCCTCATCATGGGGCGAGCAACAGTCAGTTTTCTTTCTCTATCATTTCTTTCATCTTTCCTACCCCAGGCTCTGGGGTGAGCAGCAATAGCATTTCCTGTTTCTTTTCCCTCTCTTCTTTGGCTTCCCGCCCTGAAGCGGGCAATAGCATCATTGGTAGCCTTCTCCTCATCTTGAGCTGGAGCCCAGCTCTGCATCTTCTTCGGTCGCCAGACCTGTTTGTATTTTGCTGGCTTGGGCGCCAGCGGCTTCCTCTCATCGGCCTCCCAGTTGGCATGCCTGGTGGTCAGAGTTTGGAATCTGTTGTTAGTGGGCACTTGCGGAACGATCACATCCGGCTTGACCGCCCTCGGGCAACCGTTCAGGTTCGCTCGGACACCCCCGATCATCATTGTCTTTCCGGAGTTGGAAAGACGGCGTTCAATAGAAACATACCGGCTCCTCCGGTTAGTTCTCTTCCCCTTTTGAGTAGCAGCGGGGACCATGTCCCTTTTCTGGACGTGGTGGACATAGCAGGCGACGGCCGTGGGGGCCGTCTTCTCTGGCAAGCTGTCCTTTTGGACAGTGGTCTTCATTGGGGCACTTGCAGCAGCGCCTTGCTCATGGTTATCGACCTTCAGAAGGTCGGTGTAGACGACGCCCAAGCAGTTGGGCAGCCCGACAGCTGGGGGAAACGAGCCGAACGCCAGTGGTACCGCCAAGTATCCCTCCTGGACATGCATGTCCACCGGTTGTTTGTCGAAGCAAACGGACATGATTCCAGCTGTCATTGTAGATTCCTGGAAATAAGGAAAGTACACAGAATCAGAAGTTTCAGGGGGGCCCGCCGGGCCTCCTACTTTAGCGTAAAGATGAAGGGAGACTAAGTCCCACCGGGCGTGCCAGACTTGTGGACGCGCTTTTTTTTTAAAGCTTATCGGCTTATTCATTTTATTTATTATTTGGCGTGCCAGTCACCGAAGTGACAATTTTATTGTGCGCTCGATCTGACATGTTCAGTCGATTGTGAGTGATCGTGTCGGGACCTGAAGTCCGTCATACCATGAACGTTATGACGTTAATTACGTCCTTCCAAGGAAGGACAACCCTTGATTAAACGCTAAAAGTAGGAGGCCTCGAGAGGCAAACAGATATTCACATGCTTAATTTTAAACTTCCTACCAGGGCCAGGGAGGCGGGTAAGATAATGACACCAACCGTAGAAACAGATGATATCGTTAAGTCAGCGGTCCGAAAACCGAGTGAAAGGGAAGAAGGAGGATTTCGATCACAGGCAGATTGAGCCGTGACCATGATATAGGTTTAAAGCTTCGATCGGTATTTCGACAGCCTTTCCTCTTAATCTGGGTTACGCCCAGGGGGAAATAGACTATCACCCACAGGATGCCAGGATGAAAGCCGAGAGATAGAGAGGCTGAACCTCCCAACCCGTATACATATGGGATATAGGGCAATGTATGATTTTCCCTTTGGAACGCTAGCGGAATTCATGCAGTGGCAGAATCCCCCTAGCAAAAGGGTTATTCGTAAATCCATTGCAGTTAGGTGGAACGTAGGGGTTATGACTCCCCTTCAGTTTTATCCCCGGGACGTGTCAGGTGATCCACAGATATTCCTTTGTGGGTTCGTTTTGGGTATTGGAATTCATTGGGTGGTAGATCGGGCTCTCGGCACACTCTGAATGGGCACGGGCTCTCGGCACGACCCCAAAAATGGGAGGGCCAGGGCTTCCAGCGCCAAAAACAAGAAGGCCGGGGGTTCCCGGCGCCAAGACGAGAGGGCTTGGGTTCTCGGCGCGACCAAGACAAGCCAAAGGGGAGCTCTTCGGCGCAGGCTTCCTGGCGCGAGGAAGAAATGCTAGAAGGGGGGTCTCGGCGCGGGACGGTTGAGCAAGGCTCCCGGCGCGACGAGGCTGCAAGGGGGGGGGGGTCTCCCGACGCGGAGGACGCAGAGAGGGCTCTGGAGGTTCTCGGCTCTGGCTTCCCGGCGCGTTGCGGTGAAAGGGGGAGGAGCTGCTCCTGAGGGTTCTCTGCGCCTGAAGAAGTGGCGCCGGGAGCTATTCACCCGGTTTACTGTAGGCTGAGCCGAGAGCTGCGAGGGCGCCGGGACCAGAACAGAGCTTACGGTACTCTGTTTTGGGTTTCTGATTGATTCAGACCAAGGGGAAGGATTTCTTTGGGGTCAAAAATAGGTCAGGGCATCAAAGTTGAACTAGATTAGGCTTGGGCTTTATAGGAACATCAGGATCGAGGAGGAATTTGGAAAGGCCAAGGCGTAGAGAATCCCTGTCACCGGTGTCATACAGAGTCCCGGGGACAGCTTAATGTCGGCTTTCGTGGTCCTGGGAGAATTTTGACAGCATCTCCCCTGGACTCAGCATTTGCCAGGGAATGATAGACGATCACCCAAGGAATGCCGGGGTGAAAGCCAAATAGAGGGGTATTAGACCCCTGACCATGTACGTGCCTACAGCACTGTTTCGATATCCCTTTAGAGGTCAACGAAGCTTATGCGGTGGCGGAGCTCCATTGCCTCGGAAGGTTATAAAAGCCGATCGAGTCCGGAAAACCTCATAGAAAAGGGGAGGGTTATCCCCATTAATTGTCACCCCTGAGGTTCATATGATGGCCCAAGGCATCCCTTGACATAACAAGAGTATTTATGGGGTTTCTTCAGTGGTAGCAAAGGTTTTACAACTTGAGGTTTACAGGTTGGCTTTTCGGCGCCAATGGCAAGGATGCCAGAGAGTTCCCGGCACGGGCTTCCCGGTGCGCTAATAAGGTGGCCAAGGGGCTCTCGGCACGGGGTCTTCCCGGTGTGAGGACAAATCGGCCCCGGCGCGATGGTGAGAAGTGGAATGGGTGGCTCCCGGCGCGCCCGAGAGATGGGATCTCGGCGCAAGAAGGCTTGCGCCGAGGGCTGTTCATCAGTTTCACTGTTGGCGGGGCCGAGAGCTATGAGGGCGCCGGGATAAGAAACAGAGCTTACGGTACTCTGTTCTTGAATCTGTTGGGGATTCAGGGGTTTCTTTGACGATTCAGGCTAAGGTAAATAGGTCCTGTGAGGTCAAAGTGAATCAATTCATCGGGTTTCAACTGGATTTGGCTTAGGTTTCAAAGAAAGTCCAAGATCGGAGAGGAAACTGGGAGGGGAAAATCAGGATATAGAGAACCCGTGTCACCATTGTTGTGCAGAGTCCGGGGACAACTTGATGTCGTCTTTCATCATCCTGAGAGCCAAGAGATGGCTGTCTCTGGACCCAGGGAGGATTTCGACAGTGCCAATGGGCAAAACCATAGCATCTAGAATTATAGAATCTCACTAGCAGCGGCCATTGAAAGCATTGCCAATATCGATAGCAGACTGCCCCAGAAGCCAAGAGATAATCTGTCTCTGGTCCTGGGGCAAGCCTGGGAGATTCTATGCAAGCGACACCGAACGGCCAGGAACATCGGTATAACTAGAGATACACTCATTCTGCTGAAGATAATTGAGTCCGAAGACCCATCAGAGAATCAGGCGCGCTTAAGTCGAGCTAAGAAAATGAAAACCTGTAAAGGAAAGACATGGCAGCATACAGAGAGATAGCTGGCAGATGTTTCAATCACCCAATGCCCAGATGGGCCATTGGAGCATTTCATACCATTAGATCACCCCAGAACTCACATCAATCACACGGAGGGAATGAGGGAGAGGGAGATGAGTAGACATCGGGATATCCCGGTTACATCAAAAAATAAAATCGAGATAAACTCGGCAGGATTACATGAATAGGAAAATAAAACCATGGGGGAGGGCGGAGCATTGACTCCTCTCCCTCCCCAGATGCCCACCTGGAGCTTCTTCCCTGGGGAATCGGTCTCTTCTCTCTTTCTTTTTCGGCGGAGGAGGCTCACTCTCTCTCTCTGGCTTCTTCTCTTTTCTTTCTTTTTGATCGATGGTCTGGCTTCCGATCCTCCCATCCCCTTTTCTTTCAAAGGGGGTATGTTTATCAGAACCGAAAGAGGCCCCTTTAGTAGTGACACAGCTTTGTTGAGATCATCTTGAGGTTCCATCAGTGAACGAACTGGGGTTTAATCAGTATTGCCATCTGAATGACGACAAAACCGGGTATGTTTCATTGGCATTGTCATCCGAACGGTGACAAGACCGGACATCAGCTTCCGTCTGATAGACTTCGGCCGGGTGTGTAATCTGTGGAGAGGATTCTTTATTTGTCCTGACTTTTGCAAAAGCCTTCGCAATCTTCATTTGTCGGCTCCAGCTTCTCATCAGAGTGTGCTTGGAGGTCTTATCAGTCGAATGACTGCTGCTTTATCAGTGCTGCCGTTTGACTGACGATGGCACCGGACATCAGCTCGGTTGGCAGAGACTTCAACTGGGTAAACGGCTGTCGAGCTTCATCAGTGGTCTTCCACTGTTGGTCTGATCTTCCTTTCAGTTAGGCTTCCACCCCTGTTCATTTTCAAGGTGTCAACAAGAAGCCGGTGACAAAGGCAAGAAATTGGTCTCCACTGCCACCAAGGGGCTATATTAAGAAACATGAAGTTTCTCACATTTCTTATGTTGGTGACTTTGCTCGGATCACCCCTCCTAGCATCCACCCAGATGATACTGACGAAGAAATGAAAGAAAAGTACATACAGGTGGGGGTTCCGCATGGTTTAGTCAAGCCCATTGCCAGCATAGAATACCAGACGGTGCTACCACTAAAAACTATGGAGGTCCCTCGCTTCTGCGAGCCTCCTATCATATTCTACACTGGGGAGCCAGTCGAAGATGATGATCAAGACTACATGGTCCCTGAAGAATCTGCAAACTGGATGGTGCCTGTTAGGGTGCTTGGCCCGGATACAGAGGGGGGGTGAATGAATCCTTTTTCGAATAATGGATTAAATTTAAAACCGGATGCTAGATAAGGAAACAGAATGGAACCAATTCTATTCAACTCAAATACAATCACATTGAGCGCACCTATTCAAGCATCTAGCGGAAGCAAACCAGACAATCAAGCCACTGCTCAATAGATTTTTAGGTGGTTCGGTCCTTCAGACCTACATCCACCCCTCACTCCCAACCGGAGTGAGGCTTCACTAGCGAACGCTAGAACCAAGCAGACTCAGTCTGCAAACAGTTGTTGCCACATAGCTTGACCAGGGGAACAACCTCCCCTCTTCCTCCAAACCGGAGGGAACCTCTGGACTTGAATCCACAAGTCCAGAACCGGAGACAAGTCTCCCTTCCTCCAAGCCAGAGGGAACCCACAAGTAGCTCCCAGCTACTTGCTACTAGAGATCAGATCTCCCTTCCTCCAAACCGGAGGGAACACGACCTTAGACCAGAGGATCGGAAAGCACAACAAACCAGAAAACAAAGGAAAAAAAAAATAATAAACGAAAATAACTTCAGCAAACAGAAGCTGAAACACGAAATGCACAATTTGGCTCCTAACAGAGTTGACTGGCCTGGATCTGATCCACGGTCCAGTGAAGACAGATCTTCAGGTAAACTTCTTTCTTCTTCTCCACGAGCTCTCTCACTCACTCTCTATCTCTCTTTCTTTCTATTACACTCACTTCCTCTTTCACACGAGCACTATCTCTCTCTCTTTTCTTTTTCTTCTTCTGCTGGATCGAGCTCTCTGTAACATTGCCTTTTCTTTCTTAGCTCTGATCACCCTTCATCGGTGGGCGAAAGGTTTTTCTTTATAGCCGCAGCAGATGAATAGGGCACTGAACGCGTGTGCCTCCCACGCTCGATCCTAGAACCTTCCTGCCACGTGCCCTCTTTATATTTGTTCCTTCAGCATCAGATCACGTGCAGCCCAGGTGTCTGAAATGTTCTTCCTCGGACCTGTAATGAGATTAACACCATTAGTCAATCAGAGTTCGCTGCATGCTTATTTAAAGCTAAGGCGCACGAGGTATGTAATGTCAACACAGGGTGACTACTTCACGAGGTTGGAAGTGAACGAACTGTGATACAAAGAACAAGGCTAACACAACAAGGAAGATGACACGAGATGCAACTAGAGGACAGAGAGAAGCGACACGAGGTTCACACAGAAAACGACACGAGGTATACTGTGACAGAACAGACATAATGAAGAGAGTGACACAAGGTGGTGGCACAGAAAGCAATACGAGGTGCTGCAATGTTCTGCACGCAGTGGAACAAAAAATGACACGGAATGAAAACAACACAAAAATGAAACAGTAATTGACATGGGTTGAAATCAACATGAAGACAAAAACTGAAATCGACACGGAGTAAAAAAAACGACACGAAGATGAAAACAACACTAAGATGAAGTTGACACGGAGTGAAAATGACACGAGGTCTGGGAGACACGACACAAGGTCACAAGAACGACAGTAACCAACACGAAGTGTGGTTACGAAACATGAACGACACGAAGTGTGGAAACATGACACGAAAACAACACGAGGTCTGGAAACATGACACGAAGTCACAAGAAGAACAGTAACCAACACGAAGTGTGGTTACAGAACAAAAACGACACGAGGTCACAAGACAAACGACACGAAGTCCAAAGGTGACAAAACAGATACTACAAAGAGAACGACACGAGGTACAAAGAAAACAACACGAAGTAAAACAATAACGACACGAAGTGTTACTGTAACAACAAACACTACGAAGTTACGAATACAAAAAACAACACGGAGACATAGAGGAGTAAAACCGACACGAAGTGAAACGACACTTGAACCTAGACCGACGTAAAGATCCAGCGAAAAAATGACTCGAAGACAGAAATACACAAGCACGACATGAACTAAGGATGACATGGGGACAACACAGTCACATAGGCTACACGAAGTGAAAGACAACACGGCTATCTCGACACGTGATGAAATGGTGGAAGTAGAAGAACAACTCGAAGATGAAAACGACACGAGCTGAATTTAACACAAAGGCGAAGACAGACACTGACACGAGGTGTGGACACGAAGCAAGAATGACATGAGGTTCAGGGAAACCAACACGAAGACAGTCCTTGTATACCTGAAGTGAAGACATATTTCTGAATACTACTAAGACTTATAGTGTTGTCATCATCAAAACATGTAAAGATTCAACAAGACTCAACAATCTCCCCCTTTTTGATGGATGGCAACCCTATGAGTCTTGAGTCTTTGCAGAGAAAGGAAAAACACTAAATAGCCATTCTCAACGAGCTAGCAACGGCCTGATTTCTCCAAGGCGAAATAGCCATTCTCAATGAAAAACACAAACACATTAAACATTCTCAAGAACGAGCTAGCAAAAACCAACGAGCTCAAAAGCCTGATTTCTCCCCCTTTGACATCATCAAAAAGAATGAAACAAGAAGAATGCAACAATGCAAATGATATGAGTTAAATTAATAAGTCCAAGAATCTGAGAGAGAAGGCCTCAAAAGGGCAACAAAATACAGAGCATAGTCTTTTCAGGAAAAATATCTGGCTTGTCTGCTAGAAGGGCCACGTGGCCTGCCATGAGGTGGTCTCCCCCTTGGAGAAGCAGAAGTATGTTCTTGAGGTGGAGTTCTGCTGGAAGAAGCTTGACCAGGTGCTGAACCCAAGATAGACTGAAATTCCTTTAGGTCATTTGACAGTTCAGCTAGCCAATATACCACAGAGCTTCTGACCTGTGCCACTTCAGAAATGATGTCTTCTTGGCGAACATTGACAGTTTCATATCTGTCAGTCAGAAGTGTCATTTCTATTAAGAAGGTGACCAACTTATCATAGATTTGCTGAATGCCTGGACCTAGGGCACTTGAAGACTTCTTCAACAATTCTAAAGCTGTTCTGATCTCATAGCAATGATCTATTATGGTAGAAGACATTTTGAAGGAGGAAATATTAACATCATGTGACTCTCTCAGAGCTTTTGCAATTTTTGAACAAATCTCCTGTAATCCTTCCATCAAGGATTTGTTTGCATCATCTGAAGCCCTTTTGTTTAGAAGGAATCGTCTCCATTCAGTGAGGAGAGATATCTCAAGCTTCAGTAATCTGGTATGTACCTGATTAATGTTGAGAGTGACAAATGTAAGCAGATCATCTAATTTCTTGTCTTGTTTTTGCATCTGCTGAGTCAGGTTTATGAGAAGCTCTTCAATGTTGGGCGCCCGAGTAGATTCAATGTTGGGTGCCTGTGCAGATAAGAGTCTAGGTGGACCTAGAGGTGTACCAAAAAATTCACTGCCAGGTGCAGTTCTCTCAGCTGCTTCCTCTTGTACTGGCATTTGACTGCTCTCAGCTGGGACCTGAACTTCATCTTCAGCTTGAGTTTCTTTCTGAGGGAATATATCTTCAGGTTCCTCTTCTTCACTTGAAGATTCTGTATCTAGTTCTATGACAGGAACCTTTTCTCTATCTTCCATGAGTTCCTGATCTGCAGGGCTGCCAACTAAGGCCTGCTCAAGACTTTCAGATACGACCAAGTTGGTAGCCTCTTCCAAGCTTCGCTCAACAGTTTCTCTTAAAATTTCATTAACAAAAGCAGCAAGATCTTGATCAGTACTGTCTTGCTCTTTAGCTGGCTGTTCTTCAGGCACTATTACCTCTTCAGATGTCTTCCCAAAAGAATCAAATAGCCCAGCAATGGTTGCATCTAGATCTGTTTGAATGCTTTCGTCAGACAATCTGATGTCCTCAGATGCAGCCTCAACTAGCCTCTGAAATGAGAATGGTACTTCGATGGGTGCAGCTGGCAAGGTAGACACTGGTGGTTCAGCTGGTGTTTCCTGTTGAGCAGTCTCAGAAACCAATTGCTCACCAGCTTGGGCTACGACTTGAAATTCTTCTAAATGCTCCCCCTGAGATTGTGATTCCCTGGCCTTTTGGACCTTAGCTTGTCCCACCATAGAGGAGTCCTCTAACCCCAAGAATACTGAAACAAAGTTCATATTAAAAATGTTTCTGGCCTTCACTTCTGATGCGGCCTCTCCATCCAAGCAAATCTCAGAGTGCTTGAATATCTCAGTCAGATGGGCGGCATAGGGAAGATGTCTCTTGGATCCAATGCATCCCTTCATGACCGAAAAAATAATCTCTGGCAGACAAATCTTTACATTTTGAATCAGACAAAACAGTAGAAATCTCTGTGTGTCTGTAATTCTTCCTCTAGCCCCAGTCTGTGGAGTGATAATGGAAGCGATGACATTCTGAAGGAGCTTGTGAAGAGGAGGAAATGACGATGTCTGATAAGCTTTTAGCTTTAACTGCCCCTTATCATGAATATTACTGGGTTTACCAGTAATGACTGAGAAAGCTTCATGGAGACTATATCGAAAGCTTCCCTCTACCTCCCCTTTATCTGGAACACCGAGGGCTTTATGGAGGGACTCACATGTAACAGTTAACTCGACCCCTTTAACAGATGATAATAAGGCAGATTTGTCTCGGCTCAAAGACAAGTTATTATAAAATTCCATTACCGGCCTAGGGTAATAGACACGGTGATTTTCTAAGAAATCTCTCCACTCCTGAAACTCAAAGATTCTTAACAGTTCTGGGAACTTCGAGATCAAAGTTTCATCTCCGAAATCTATTAATCTAGGAGGGATGATTTTCCCACTTTCTAAGGATACGGTTGACTCAGAAATCCTGGTACCTTGTTCTGAAGAGACTTCCGCAGCAGGTTCTGGCTCAAGACATCTCTGTTGCTTAGATGAAGGCTCTTCAACTATTTCTTTTCCCTTCCTCTTTCTTTCACCCGGAGCTGCTGACCTTTGCTGATCCATCTGCCGGAACTTCCAGAGTATCAACTCTCTCTTGCAGGCTGCTGTTGGACGCGATGCTAGACTGAAGAGAGGAATGGACCTCTGTGGGGGAAGAAGGTGAGCGGGAAGAGATGGAGATAGGTTTGAAGAAGACGCTCAAGGTGGAGCGGCACGGGGATGAATAGGAATCGACAAGGGGAAATAAGGGTTTGAGGTTGAAGACGTGTGAAAAAAAAAGGTGTTGTCGAGTAGCTTTTTACTCTTATCACACTTATTTCTGTAAATACCCAAAATACCCTTAGTTCTGATGTAACGCAGCTACACCATATTAAGTTAGCCCTTCAATATGTGGACGGGTTATATTCTTCCAAAAACCAAGGTCAGTTAACTCAAGATATTAAATCAGCATAATCACAAAATTAGCTGTTAAAGTTGCTTAACCTAGAGAGAGACACGATTAAATTGCACCTTATGTTTGTCAAGCAACGAAATAACACATTAATGTCAAGCAGAAATCATTTCTTCATTTAATGGACGAGAAGGCATACAGAGTCAACCAATTTGTTGAACACAAGGTAGTATAGTCCCTTTTTGCACAAGGAGACATGTTTATCAGACACCAGAAACCCTGGTTACTCAGGACGAACTACCTTTATGCCAAAGATATTTTTCTTTGAGGACTTTTTCCCTTTCCTTTTTTTTTTTTAACATTTCTACACAGAGATAGCTAATTGTATCATGACAGATACTCTGGACTTCATTGATCTAGAGTGTCTATTTCTCCACAAAAGCCATTGCTCTGCCACAAATAATGGCGTATTCCCTGGAAGCACTTCTCATGATTAAAAAAAATCTTACTTAACATAATTTTTATCTCAGAGCTCTCTTTACATAAGTTTCAGTTAAGTCGAGATCCTCAATAAGTTTTTCTCATTTAACAGGAAGTTTTATAATATGTTGACCAACACTTGAGAAGATAACTTAGAAGGATCAAGGACCAAATATAACCCCCAAACATTGAAATTCTTTATTAACAGGTGTAGATTGTTACACTTGATATAGGGTGGTTTAAGGTATACAGATCTTATCTGATAAGAGCAAGAAGACTGAAACCACAATTTCTTCGAGAGAGAATCTGAACCAATAGTGAGAGGTGAGAGATAATGAGGTGGCTGATTGAATAGAGAAAGATGAAATGAGATGAGCAGCACTCCTATCAGCAAGCCAACAAGTGAGAGATCACTCAAGACATTAAGCACTAAGGACATATCCAAATATAGTATTTGAAGTAGTTCTGTCTCACATCCAGAGCAACTCTTGGACAACAGACTGCAACCTCTTGAGATGACTGATCTTAAAACCACATTAACTGCATCGGCTGACAAAAATCTTCAGAAACCAAAT
Organism: Amorphophallus konjac; assembly: GCA_022559845.1. Lineage (NCBI taxonomy): Eukaryota > Viridiplantae > Streptophyta > Magnoliopsida > Alismatales > Araceae > Amorphophallus > Amorphophallus konjac. Next base: position 295,627,414 of record CM040120.1, read on the forward strand.
AGCCTGACAAGCTCCTCTTCAGCCCACTCAAGGACATCTCACACACGACTCTTGGAAGTGTTAATTATTTAATGAATGCAGTGTATGCCAAGAAAGAATTATGCAACATACAGTTTTCAACCAGCATTCGCTTTCAGTTAAAGATTTCAGAAATTTCAGAGTGCATGTTTTAGAAAATAATCCAACTTGCAGATGATGAATGAATATGCAAGACCAGATTCAATATGCATGCACTAGATGAAACTAATAGCAGGATATGCAAGAATGCATCAAACCAGATATGCAGTAAGTTTCAAAATGGGACATGTAGAGAGATTACCTGAAAATTGTGAGAGTGGGGTTTTCATTCTTGAGTGCCTTGGATCATTACCCCTTTTATTCCAGTCCCAAGGCACACCTGCAAAACAAGGTTCATTTTGCACAAACAGGTACCCAAGAGGTCTTGGGTCCTGACATGCCATTATTATGTTTAGCAAGTTTTCTCAGCACATTTCCAGGAGTGGTTTTCTGATCTGATTTATGCACATTTTTATTAGCATGAATTCTATGTGCATACACATGAGATTTTCTGTTAACAGGGTAAAGTTTCTGTTTACCAAAACTGGTTTGGTTTTGATATCCTGCCAGCCAACAGGTTGCAGCCCTGTGACCTGACTTCTCACAGTGATGACATGAAGGTTTTGTTGATTCTTTTACAGGGAATTTGGCATGTTTGAGATTCACATTTCTACCCTGAATATGCCAACAGTCCTTGACTGTGTGGCCATGCTTTCTACAGTAAGAGCAAACGAGAGAATTTCTTCTAAAGGAACCTGACCAGCATTCAGAGGCCTTGTGACCAATTTTGTTGCAATTAAAACATATAATGTGCTGGTTCTTGTTAAAGACATGCTGATTTGCAAAGTGTTTTGTATGATATGAGCATGATTTTTTCTTACTACTTGCAAACCAACAATGAGCAGTAGTGTGTCCTACTTTATCACAATTAGAACATTTGACATTCCTTTTCTGACCAGACACAGATTTTCTAACATGCTTGTTGTCATCTTTTTCCATCACAAAACAGTTACTCATAAGATGTCCATACTTACCACAATAATGACATGAGCCACTTGATTTCTTTAAAACATGGCATTTATCTGATGAGTTCTTAGCATGCAGATTGTTCCTTTGAATTTTTGATGTTTTATGATTTTTATTTTGTTTTTCTGTTTTCTTAGCCTTGTACTGAGGTGGAGATGAGATAGAAGGTTTTTCCTGTTCAGAGGATTTGACAAAGACAGTTTTCAGGTTGACTCCATCATCCTTCCTCATGAATGGACTGTAACCCAGTCCTTCCTTGTTAGAGTTAATCTTTGTTCCCAGAATTTTCTGAACAATGGGCTGTTTGTCTTTTGATGTAGTGGCTACATTTGAAGTATTTACAAAGGATGTCATTACTTTGTTCTGCAAGGCCCTCTTATTGAGATTATTGTAGCCCAACCCTTCCTTTTTGACATTGACTTTTACACCTAGCAGCTTGTCTAGGTTTTTCTGCCCATCAACAAATTTAGACAAGGAAGCTTTCAAATCCTGAATTTCATTTTCAAGAGATGCAATATGTATTTCATAACTAGTGATCTCTTGTTCACTACAATTGACAGCTTCATTCAAAACCTTGTTAGCTGTTTTGTATTCTTCAATTTCCTTTCTTAGCTCATCTACCTCTTCAATCTTGTTTGTACAGATAGCTTTTCCTTTTTCCAATGTGAGAAGTCTTGCAGACATGGCACTGTTTAACAGTTTTAATTTTTCAACTTCTTCTTTAAGCTTACCATTTTGAATTAACTCATTTATTAGAAGCTGATCTTCTGAGTTAACCATGGTTTCTCTCCTAGCTTCAAACTCCCTCAAATCCTTTTGTTGTTTTTCAAAATCTTTCTGTAATTCTATGTTCACAGATTTTATGGCATTAAATTTTTCAATCAGCAACTCATTCTCTCGTTTAAGTTTCTCTAATTGTTCTTCAGAGAACTTTCTGAGAGAGTCATCCTCAGATTTTAGATTGTTCAGTTCAGAGTAGACACGTTCAAGTTCCATCTTCAGTTCTGCATTCTGGTTTTTATGCATATGATTATCAGACAGACATGCATCATGTGATTGCTTCGTACTTGAACAATTTTTACATGGAGAGCTAGAACTCTCTACCCGAGTACTCTTTTTCAACTTTTTATACTGTTTTCTTAACAGTTCATGAGATTCAAATAATTCAGCATATGCATTCTCCCAATCTTCTAGAGAGAAATTCTTGAAGATATTTACCTCATCATCATCATCTTCTTTAGTTTGATTGCTGCCTTGATCGCTGGCACTTTGATTTCTTCTATTGGCCATCATGCATCTGTCCACATCTATCTCCTGAGTTCGCTTCAGTGCATCCAAAATATCTTTAGCAGAACTGGATTCAAAGAAACATGAATGAAAAGCTCTATCAGTAGCTGCCTTCATTAAATTTATTGCTATCTGATTTTCTTCATGCATGGATTTGTGACTGTCAGTCCATTTGGACTTTTTCTTAGGTAGTTCATGAGGACCATGTGAAATTACTTTCCACAGGTCTGGATTCACAGATTTAACATAACTCTTCAAAACAGCGAACCATGCATCAAAATGCGTACCACTGAAGATCGGTGGATGGGCCATGAGAACACACAGATTAACGCACAAGAATATTGAAGCACTAAAAAGAAATAAGCACCTAAGATTGCAAGATCGATCTGCAGGTCGCTGGACCTTGTAAGCAGACACCCGCTCTGATACCAACTGTTAGGGTGCTTGGCCCGGATACAGAGGGGGGGTGAATGAATCCTTTTACGAATAATGGATTAAATTTAAAACCGGATGCTAGATAAGGAAACAGAATGGAACCAATTCTATTCAACTCAAATACAATCACATTGAGCGCACCTATTCAAGCATCTAGCGGAAGCAAACCAGACAATCAAGCCACTGCTCAATAGATTTTTAGGTGGTTCGGTCCTTCAGACCTACATCCACCCCTCACTCCCAACCGGAGTGAGGCTTCACTAGCGAACGCTAGAACCAAGCAGACTCAGTCTGCAAACAGTTGTTGCCACACAGCTTGACCAGGGGAACAACCTCCCCTCTTCCTCCAAACCGGAGGGAACCTCTGGACTTGAATCCACAAGTCCAGAACCGGAGACAAGTCTCCCTTCCTCCAAGCCAGAGGGAACCCACAAGTAGCTCCCAGCTACTTGCTACTGGAGATCAGATCTCCCTTCCTCCAAACCGGAGGGAACACGACCTTAGACCAGAGGATCGGAAAGCACAACAAACCAGAAAACAAAGGAAAAAAAATAATAAACGAAAATAACTTCAGCAAACAGAAGCTGAAACACGAAATGCACAATTTGGCTCCTAACAGAGCTGACTGGCCTGGATCTGATCCACGGTCCAGTGAAGACAGATCTTCAGGTAAACTTCTTTCTTCTTCTCCACGAGCTCTCTCACTCACTCTCTATCTCTCTTTCTTTCTCTTACACTCTCTTCCTCTTTCACACGAGCACTATCTCTCTCTCTTTTCTTTTTCTTCTTCTGCTGGATCGAGCTCTCTGTAACATTGCCTTTTCTTTCTTAGCTCTGATCACCCTTCATCGGTGGGCGAAAGGTTTTTCTTTATAGCCGCAGCAGATGAATAGGGCACTGAACGCGTGTGCCTCCCACGCTCGATCCTAGAACCTTCCTGCCACGTGCCCTCTTTATATTTGTTCCTTCGGCATCGGATCACGTGCAGCCCAGGTGTCTGAAATGTTCTTCCTCGGACCTGTAATGAGATTAACACCATTAGTCAATCAGAGTTCGCTGCATGCTTATTTAAAGCTAAGGCGCACGAGGTATGTAATGTCAACACAGGGTGACTACTTCACGAGGTTGGAAGTGAACGAACTGTGATACAAAGAACAAGGCTAACACAACAAGGAAGATGACACGAGATGCAACTAGAGGACAGAGAGAAGCGACACGAGGTTCACACAGAAAACGACACGAGGTATACTGTGACAGAACAGACATAATGAAGAGAGTGACACAAGGTGGTGGCACAGAAAGCAATACGAGGTGCTGCAATGTTCTGCACGCAGTGGAACAAAAAATGACACGGAATGAAAACAACACAAAAATGAAACAGTAATTGACATGGGTTGAAATCAACATGAAGACAAAAACTGAAATCGACACGGAGTAAAAAAAACGACACGAAGATGAAAACAACACTAAGATGAAGTTGACACGGAGTGAAAATGACACGAGGTCTGGGAGACACGACACAAGGTCACAAGAACGACAGTAACCAACACGAAGTGTGGTTACGAAACATGAACGACACGAAGTGTGGAAACATGACACGAAAACAACACGAGGTCTGGAAACATGACACGAAGTCACAAGAAGAACAGTAACCAACACGAAGTGTGGTTACAGAACAAAAACGACACGAGGTCACAAGACAAACGACACGAAGTCCAAAGGTGACAAAACAGATACTACAAAGAGAACGACACGAGGTAGAAAGAAAACAACACGAAGTAAAACAATAACGACACGAAGTGTTACTGTAACAACAAACACTACGAAGTTACGAATACAAAAAACAACACGGAGACATAGAGGAGTAAAACCGACACGAAGTGAAACGACACTTGAACCTAGACCGACGTAAAGATCCAGCGAAAAAATGACTCGAAGACAGAAATACACAAGCACGACATGAACTAAGGATGACATGGGGACAACACAGTCACATAGGCTGCACGAAGTGAAAGACAACACGGCTATCTCGACACGTGATGAAATGGTGGAAGTAGAAGAACAACTCGAAGATGAAAACGACACGAGCTGAATTTAACACAAAGGCGAAGACAGACACTGACACGAGGTGTGGACACGAAGCAAGAATGACATGAGGTTCAGGGAAACCAACACGAAGACAGTCCTTGTATACCTGAAGTGAAGACATATTTCTGAATACTACTAAGACTTATAGTGTTGTCATCATCAAAACATGTAAAGATTCAACAAGACTCAACAGTGCCGATCACGGGCTTGGACTATACTACCCAACGGGTTTCGCAGATGTTCTCTAAGATGCAGATGCCATCATTACAACTTGTTGCCCAAAAGAGGGCGTTCCAGGAGCTATGGGATCCGCCCCGGGATAATAAAGAACTGAGGAAGATCACTCAGCACCCGGGATTGGGTTATACCCTTCAAGAATTCTATGAAGCCGAGGTGGACGTCATCTCTGTCTCCTACCAGCATGAAGACCCTCCCGAGGTGGGATATGACAAGTACCCCTCGGAAGATGAAGAAATCATTTATCAATCCGTAGTGAACAATGAAGCCCCAGATAGTCAGCCAGAGACGGGGACATCTGATGAAACAAAGAAAGGTTGGTGCTGGGAAGACCTACTTTGCAAAGAGGATATGTTCCATGCTGAAGCAAAGTTTGATACGAGAACCCCGGATGAAGACCAACTAGCCAACGAGCTAAGAGAATGCCTGGAGTTTGAACGCATTCTAGAAGAAGTCCGGGCCCTACAGAATAATGATCTCTCAGGGGGGCCTGCACCAGAAGAACCTCAAGGGGTGGAGGAGTCCACCTTTGGGTTTCCTGCTGAACCGGTCACATCCTCGGGGCAGACCGAACAGAATCCAACAGTATCAGCCTTATATGATGAGCCAACATCCGTCGATGACCCGTATGACCGAACCAAAAATCATGAGATCGAAGAGGATTATATCCCGGGAGGCTTTATTGACTTGCAAGAAGCCCCGCCCGAAGTCGAAGATGGTGGCCAGGCCACCATTGATGAGCTCGTGGAAATAAATCTAGGGACGGCAGATGAGCCCAGGCCGACATTCCTCAGTGCACTGCTAGAGCCAGCTGCCAGGGAACAGTATATACAGTTCTTGAAAGAATTCCGAGACTACTTTGCATGGACATATGATGAAATGCCGGGACTGAGTTCTGATGTGGCACATCACCGGTTAGCAATAAACCCAGAGGCTAACCCTGTAAAGTAGCCGCCCAGGAGAATGCGCCCTGAGTTGATAAATCAAGTTAATAAAGAGGTCGGCAAGCTGATTGATGTAGCCTTTGTTGAAGAAAATCAGTATACTACATGGCTAGCCAATATATTACCCGTAAAGAAGAAGAATGGGCAGATCAGAATATGTGTTGATTTTTAGGACCTTAATAAGGTTTGCCCGAAAGATGATTTCCCAGTGCCAATCACTGAAGTGATGATTGATGCGACTACTGGTCATGAAGCCCTATCATTCATAGATGGGTCATCCGGATACAACCAAATCTGGATTGCTGAAGAAGACAGAGTGCACACTGTATTCCGCACTCCGAAGGGGATATTCCACTACAAAAGGATGCCGTTTGGCCTCAAGAATGCCGACGCTACCTACCAAAGAGCTATGACAAAGATCTTTGATGATTTGCTCTTCAAGAAAGTAGAGTGCTACATTGATGATCTGGTAGTGAAAACCACCAGAAGAGAAGACCATTTGCAGCACCTGAGGATAGTATTCCAGAGGCTGCGCAAATATGAACTCAAGATGAATCCTATGAAATGCGCCTTTGGCGTGTCCAGCGGGAAGTACCTCGGGTTTATTGTCCGGCATAGGGGCAGTGAAATTGACCCATCCAAGATTAAGGCTATCCAGGAGCTTCCACCACAAGGAGTCTGCCCGAGCTAAGATCTCTGCAAGGGCGTTTGGCCTATATCCGACGATTTATATCGAATCTGTCGGGAAGATGCCACCCCTTTCACAAGCTCATGATAAAAGATGTACCGTTCCTCTGGGACGATGGATGTCAGGAAGCCTTTGAGAAGCTAAAAGAATATCTCAAGACCCCTCCAGTGCTGAGGGCACCAGTTAAGGGCAGGCCCTTGATACTGTATATCGTGGCCACACACTGTTCCCTGGGGGCAATGCTGGCACAGATAAATGAAGAAGGCAAAGAGCAAGTCTTGTACTACTTGAGTAGGAGGCTGATTAGAACTGAAGAGAGCTACAGCTAAATAGAAAAGACATGCTTGGCACTAGTCTTTGCCGTCAAGAAACTCCGGCACTATATGTTGTCACATGAAGTCAGATTGATATCTACAGCAGATCTGCTCAAATACATATTGACTCAGCCAGTACTGAAGGGCCGGTTGGGCAAATGGGCAGTGATCCTGATGGAATTCGATATTACCTATACACCCTAGAGGGCGATAAAAGGACAGGCCGTGGCTGATTTCTTCGCAGAGCATCCTGTGCCGGAAAATGACATGCTGGGGACTGAGTTACCCGATGATGAGATACTTGAAGCTTGCCAGGCTCGGCCAATTATGTGGCAGCTATTCTTTGATAGAGCATCTAGAATAGAGATAGACTCCGATGGAAAGACCAGAATACGGGCCGGGGCCGGTATTATGTTGAAGTCACCAGAAGGGGAGGTCGTGCATACTTCATGTTCTATAAACAAGCCCTGCACCAATAATGAAGCTGAGTACGAAGCTCTGATAATCGGTCTGCAAATCAGCCTCAACATGGGTATCCAGATGCTTCAGGTATTCGGGGATTCGATGTTGATAATAAAACAAATCCAAGGGGAGTTCGAAGTGCGGAAGCCAGAATTGAATCCCTACCACCAGAAAGCTGTGCGCCTTATCGCGAAATTCTATCATATTGAGCTCAAGCATGTGTGCCGTGGGCACAATGCCCAAGCTGATGCACTGGCAAAGCTAGCCAGCTCACTAGTAGTCCCACCAAATGAGACACTGAACATTGTTGTTATGAACCGGTGACAAGTCCCCAGCATGCTAGAAGGGTGCCCCGAAGAAGGTGAAGTTGCTACTGTCAGCACGGTACAGGCATCTGATTGAAGACAACACTTGCTGCAGTGGTTTCTGCACCAACAGCTGCCGCAGAAAAGAGAAGAAAAGATGAAACTTCTGAGAATCAAAGATTCTTATGAGTTCAGGAATGAAACTTTGTTCCGAATAATGGCAGATGCACGCAAGAAGATTCTACTCCGCTGCCTGTCCACTGAGGAAGCTTGGCAAGCAATGAAAGAAATACATGCCGGAACAGCAGGTGCCCACCAGGCTGGTCCCAAGATGAAGATAGAAATCAAGAAGTTGGGCTACTATTGGCCCACCATGTTTGAAGACTGCTGTAAATTCGCAAAGTCCTGCCAGAAATGTCAAGAGCATGCTACTGTGCCTAGAAGGCCTCCTACGACTCTGCACCCTACATTTCCCAGTTGGCCATTTGCACAATGGGGAACTGATGTAGTCGAGCCACTGCTGACTTCCTCGGCCGGACATAAGTACATTTTGGCCATAACAGATTACTTCTCCCGATGGGCGGAGTCTGTAGCATTAAGAGAAGTGACTGGTGAGCTGGTCGCCAGATTCATCAAGCAGAATATTATCTTCCGGTTCGGGATCCCTAACCAATAATATCTGATAATGGAAGCCATTTCAGAAATCAGAAGGTCTATCGGCTTGGGCGAAGTATAAAATCGAGTGGAGGACTTCCACTCCTTACAATCCACAGGCAAACGGGTTGGCGGAAGCTTTTAACAAGACTTTGTGCACCTTGTTGGCCAAGGTCGTCAGTTCCAACAAAAAGGACTGGGAAGAAAAAATGTATGAAGCTCTGTGGGCATACCGCACCATCTTCAAGACACCTACAGGATGCTCACCATACTCACTGGTATACGGCTCAGAGGCAGTGGTTCCGCTAGAGCTGGAAGTCCCGTCACTCAGAGTGGCAGTCCAATATGGCCTGGCCCGTGGTGAACAGACCAACACAGAAAGAAGATTAGAGGAATTGGCTGAATTGGAAGGGAAGCACCTCCAACCTCAGAAGAATATCCAAATGTATCAGGCCCGCATGGCTAATGCATTTAACAAACTCGTAAGAGGATGAGAATTCAAGAAAGGTGACCTCGTCATGGTCAAGAAGAAAGAAGTTATGGCGTCCAACCCAAAAGGGAAGCTGAATGCTAATTGGGAAGGTCCTTATGTGATATAGAGGGTCTACGAAGGAGGAGCCTACGTGGTTGTCAACCATCGAAAGGGAATTCAATTCTCACCGCTCAACGGAAGGCATCTAAAGCTGTATCATACAGCACAACCGATATTCCCCGAGTAATCGAGTAAGCTACCCCTTTCTTGGTCTAGCGGCACTCCGCCCTAGCCGAGCTACCCTTTTCCTGGTCTAATTGCACTCCGCCCTAGCCGAGCTACCTCTTTCTTGGTCTAGTGGCACTCCGCCCTAGCCGAGCTACCCTTCTCTTGGTCTAGCGGCACTTCGCCCTAGCCGAGCTACCCTTCTCTTGGTCTAGCGGCACTCCGCCCTAGTCGAACTACCCTTTTCTTGGTCTAGCGGCACCCCGCCCTAGCCGAGCTACCCTTTCTTGGTCTAGCGGCATTCCGCCCTAGCCGAGCTACCCTTTTCTTGGTCTAGCGGCACTCCGCCCTAGCCGAGCTACCCCTTTCTGGGTCTAGTGGCACTCCGCCCTAGCCGAGCTACCCTTTTCTTGGTCTAGCGGCATTCCACCATAGCCGAGCTACCCTTTTCTTGGTCTAGCGGCACTCCGCCCTAGCCGAGCTACCCTTTTCTTGGTCTAGTGGCACTCTGCCCTAGCCGAGCTACCCTTTTCTTGGTCTAGTGGCACTCCGCCCTAGCCGAGCTACCCTTCCTTGGTCTAGCGGCACTCCGCCCTAGCCGAGCTACCCCTTCCGTGGTCTAGCGGCACTCCACCCTAGCCGAGCTACCCTTATCTTGATCTAGTGGCATTCCGACCTGTCACCCTCTAAAAAAAAGAGAATAAAAGAAAGTAAAAATGGGGTTAAAAATAGAGATACCCCGCCAGACTTGCTCCTATATTAGGGACAAGTGCAAAAATGGCCCAAAACCAAGCTGTGGTGAAAACCCGAAAGGGCACTGCAGGCAAAATCGGGTACCCCGCCACATGAAAACCCGAAAGGGCGTGTGGGCAAAAGCAAGAGGGGGCTGGCTTCGGCGAAAACCCGAAAGGGCGCTTAAGCCAGTAATGTGGTAATTTAAAGTTCCCTTTTTCACCCTTCCTGATAAAACTCTGAGAAGGACGATCATCATAAAGTCCCACCGGAAATCCTGTCCAACAATTTCTTGGCCCTTGTCATCATCGACAAGATCGGCCGGTCCGTTTCTTTAACCTAGACTCTTCGTCCCTGTTAAGCTAGTCTACATTCCTGGCAACAGCTTCATGTTTAAACCGCCATCCACCAGCTTCAGTTCAGACCTTCCGTTTGAATTGCATGATGAAGCCCTACTCTCCTTTGCGTTGATGTTCACCCCACATCAATGAATGGCACCTGCTCAGAGAGCAACACTAGAATCAAAAGGAAAAAAAATGAAATGAATAAAAAAAATGAATGAAATGATAAGGGATGGGGCTTAAAATAGAGGTGCCCCGCCGGACTTGTCCAAAACATCTGGGACGAGTGCAAAAATGGCAAACAACTCGGCTGTGGTGAAAACCCGAAAGGGCGCTACTGGCAAAATTGGGTACCCCGCCACGTGCAAACCCGAAAGGGCGCGTGGGCAAAAGCAAGAGGGGGCTGGCTTCGGCGAAAACCCGAAAGGGCGCTTAAGCCAGTAATGTGGTAATTTAAAGTTCCCTTTTTCACCCTTCCTGATAAAACTCCGAGAAGGATGATCATCATAAAGTCCCACCGAAAATCCTGTCCAACAATTTCTTGTCCCTTGTCATCATCGACAAGATCGGCCGGTCTGTTTCTTTAACATGGACTCTTCGTCCCTGTTAGGCTAGTCTACATTCCTGGCAGCAGCTTCATGCCTGGGCCGTCATCCACCGCATGTCCCACTGATGATGAAACCCCGTTGATCGCAAGGCATATTGCCTCGATCAATGCTAAAAAGCCCACCTCGGAATAGACCTTCCGTCTGTTCTAATAAAACATTTCCACTTGTTTTTGTCAAAGATCCACCACGATGAATCCCATCCAGTCTATATCTTACATCTATTCTGATAAAACCTACCATACGTCCCGCTGTGATGAAACCTGTTGTTGATCGATTAGCGCACTGCCCGATCAACGATGAAATCTATCCGGTTTAGACCTTACGTCTATCCCGATGAAACATATGAAATCCTTGCATTGGTATGAACCCAATACCGATGATGAAACCCGCTATTGGTCGATTGGCACACTGCCCGACCAATGATGAAACCGGTCCAGTTTAGACCCTACGTCTATCCTGATGAAGCCCATGAAATCCTTGCTTCGATATAGACCCAATATCGATGATAAGAGCAGCTGCTAATGGAGCGGTACGCCGCCTGACCAATGCTAAAACCCGTCCGGAGTAGACTTTCCGTCTGCTCTGATGAAAATGCTACCCACATTCTCAAAGTCAATCTGGACCTTCTGTCTGGATGGATGATGAAATCCTATTCCCTTGCGTTGATGGTAATCCCCACATCAACGATGCAGCCAGGCTCCTGGCAAACGGCTTCGCGCCTAAGCCGCAAAACACACTCAAGTCGACCCAGGCCTTCCGCCTAGGTGGACGATGAAACCATATGCCCCTTGCATTGGTGTTGGCACCCACATCAATGATGATACATACACAAGCTGAGCACATGGATTACAAAGCCAAAGTCCAAAAAAAAAGAGACAAAATGGAGGCTAAAAATAGAGATGCCCTGCCAGACTTGTTCAGGCACTCTGAGCAAGGGCAAAAATGGTAAAAACCCAGCTGTAGTGAAAACCCGAAAGGGCACTGCAGGCAAAATCGGGTACCCCGCCACGTGAAAACCCGAAAGGGCGCGTAGGCAAAAGCAAGAGGGGGCTGGCTCCGGTGAAAACCCGAAAGGGCACTTGGGTCGGTAATGTGGTAATTCAAAAGTTCCATGCCAACCGGCACGCTGCCTTCACCTCCCCTTCACTTATGAAGCCTTCTGTCGATCAGCTGGCTCTACGCCCCACCGATGATAAAACCTTTCCAGGGCAGACCTTACGTTTACCCTGATAAAATCTACATACCCTCTTGCCCAGGTCCCACCGACAATGAAACCCATCACCATTCTGATGAAGTCTGTCCAGCTCAGAACTCACGATTGTCCTGATGAAACTCTTAAACCTTCCCTCGATCGATCGGCTCCTTGCCCGGTCAGCAATGAAACTCTTCCAGGATAGACCCTACGCCTATCCTGATGAAACCTACGTATTGTTTGGCAAAGTCCCACATGCGATCAAACCTATCTAGTTTAGACCATACGTCTATCCTGACGAGACTTACACCTCTACCTACGTCTCACCATTGATCGACCGCCACCCCGCCCGATCAATGACGAAACCCTATCCAGTTTAGACCTCACGTCTATTCTGATGAAACTTATGAAACTTCTTTGCATCGATATAAACCCAATATCGATGATGAAACCAGCTATTGATCGACCGGCACCCCACCCGATCAATGATGAAACCCTATCCAGTTTAGACCTTACGTCTATTCTGATGAAACTTATGAAATCCTTGCATCGATATAAACCCAATATCGATGATGAAACCAGCTATTGATCGACCGGCGCATCGCCCGATCAATGACGAAACCCCACCCAGTCTAGACCTTACGTCTATTCTGATGAAACCTATAAAACTCTCTTTGCATCGATATAAACCCAATATCGATGATGAAACCAACTGTTGATCGACCGGCACCTCACCCGATCAATGATGAAACCCTCCCAGTTTAGACCTTACGTCTATTCTGATGAAACTTATAAAACTCTCTTTGCATCGATATCAACCCAATATCGATGATGAAACCAACTGTTGATCAACCGGCACCTCGCCCGATCAATGATGAAACACTGCCAGTTTAAGCCATTCGTCTATTCTGATGAAACTTAAACACTTTCTTTGCATCGATACAAACCCAGTATCGATGATGAAACCAACTGTTGATCGACCGGCACCTCGCCCGATCAATGATGAAACCCTACCCAGTTTAGACCTTACGTCTATTCTGATGAAACTTATAACACTTTCTTTGCATCGATACAAACCCAATATCGATGATGAAACCAACTGTTGATCGACCGGCACCTCGCCTGATCAATGATGAAACCCTGCAAGTTTAGACCTTTCATCTATTCTGATGAAACTTATAACACTTTCTTTGCATCGATATAAACCCATTATCGATGATGAAACCAACTGTTGATCGACCGGCACCTCGCCCGATCAATGATGAAACCCTACCCAGTTTAGACCTTACGTCTATTCTGATGAAACTTATAACACTTTCTTTGCATCGATACAAACCCAGTATCGATGATTAAACCAACTGTTGATCGACCGGCACCTCGCCCGATCAATGATGAAACCCTGCCAGTTTAGACATTTCGTCTATTCTGATGAAACTTATAACACTTTCTTTGCATCGATATAAACCCAATATCGATGATGAAACCAGCTGTTAATCGACCGGCACCATGCCTGATCAATGATGAAACCCTGTCGGGATAGACCTTACGTCTGTTCTGATGAAACTACGTATCCTTTCATGTCCCACCTGCGATGAACCTACCCAGTTTAGACCTTACGTCTATTCTGATGAAACTGCGCACCATTCTATGTCCCACCCGCGATGAACTTACCCGGTTTAGACCTTACGTCTATTCTGATGAAGCTTAAACTCCTTTGCATCAACATAAACCCAATGTCGATGATGAAACCATGTACCGGTCGGTCGGCACATCGCCACAGCCGGCTTTGAGGAACAGACCTCTCGTCTGTTCCAGATGCTCCTCTAGAACCCCTCTCGTCTACACTCCCGCATGATGCTATGGCCTAAAAGCATGTCTTCCGTTAACCAACAAGTCTAGCAAAGGCAGTCCCACCGGATACCGACACGTGGTGGAGCGAGTCCCCCATTCTCTCCTGAGAGGATGGACGCTCTCCTGCTGAACACGGGTCATCCGCGTAAAGACTGCTGGGACTGCCACTCTTCCACATGAAGGAAATAACAGCACATGAAGTAAGATGTTCAGCCAATCGGGGCTTCAAGCCGATAGATGCCAGATGTTCAGCCAATCGGGGCTTCAAGCTGACAGATACAAGATGTTCAGCCGATCGGGGCTTCAAGCCGACAGATACAAGATGTTCAGCCGATCGGGGCTTCAAGCCGACAAATGCCAGATGTTCATCCAATCGGGGCCTAAAGCCGACAGAAGTCAAATATGTAGCCAATCAGGGCTCAAAACCGACAGATGTCAGATGTGCCAGTTAATCAGTGCTCAAGCCGATAGATGTTCAGCTGATCGAGGCTCAAGCCAAGAAGATCGTGCCAGGATGAAATCCCAGTATGGGGATACTGCCAAGCTATAACTGAAAGAATGAGTCAATAGCATTGAGCTAAAGATGCACCTGCAGACACCGTGCCGCTTATTCTGCACTTACGCCGTCTGCAGGTGGGGGGCATTTGTTGACAGATAAAATATGAACAAAGATAAAGATGAGACCAGGCCAGCAACGAAGACTGGAAGATTTCTGCAAAATCAAAATTGAGGGAGAGCCCTCACCACCAACTACTAGCCCGGCCAGGACCTTGTCAGGCCTGGCTGATGTCCGGTGTTGTCATCATCCAAACGGCAATACTGATGAAACTCCGGTCTGTTGACTGATGAGAAACCTCCAGATTATTCAGATGATGATGCATACAAGGGGCCTTCGTTAGTTCCAATATGATCAAAGGAATTCAACGAAGCTAAGGACAATAGGAGCTCTAAAAGAGAAAAAGCCTTAAATGGGCCTATTGAATGGGCTTCAATGAGACCCCTTGCGCCGAGAGCTTTGGAGAGAGTAGCGCGCCGGGAACCTCCCCACCAAAGTAGGCGCGCCGGGAACCTCCCCATTGCTGCAGTCGCGCCGAATATCCCTTGCAATGAGCAGGGTTCTATAAAAACCCATTTCTTCGCTCGAGAAAAAGGGGGCTGGAAAAAAGGAGGAGAATAGGAGAGAAGCGTCAACAAAAGAAGAACGACGATAGAAGAGGCCGGCAACCTCATCCAGAAAGAAAGAGACCAACAGAGAGAGAGAGCCTCCTCCGCTGAGAAAAGAAAGAAGAGATCAACCCGAAGAAAAAAGGGAGAAAAAGCTCCAGGTGGGCAGGCAGCTGGGGAGGGAGATGAGTCAATGCTCCACCCTCCCCCATGTTTCTTTTCTTTCTCTTTATGTATTCCTATGAGTTTCATCTTGATTCACCAGATGTAACCGGGATATCCCGACCTCTGTTCATCTCCCTTTCCCTCACTCCCTCCTTGTGATTGGTGTGAGTCTTGGGATGATGTGATGAAATGAAATGCTACAATGGCCCGTTTGGGTGCCGGGTGATTGAAATATCTGCCATCTACCTCTCCGTCTGCCTGCTGTTGTTTCTTCGAAGCTCCGTTGCCATCCCTCTATGCCTTCTTTTAAATTCTGTAGCATGTTATCCCCCTCCCCAGCCTGATTATTAGTCTGTCGCTTCGTTTAGTTTTCAGATGTCTGCTGTGCTTATTCTAGAGCCAGGGACAGACCATCCCTTGGCCCCTGGAAAAAAGCGAAGCTATATAATGACCGCTGTTTATGAGACTCCGAAGTTTCAGATGCTTTCGTTCTGACTACTAACATTATCAAAGTCATTCCTGGGCCAGAGACAGCCATCTCTTGGCTCCCATGATGATGAAGGATAACATCAAACTGTCCCTGGGACTCTGCGTAATAATGGTGACAGGGATCCTCTGGTCCCCGATCTTCCCCAATTCATCTTCGATCCTGGCCTTGCTTTGGAACCTAAACCTAATCCAGTTCTAATCTGATGAACTGATCCACTTTGACTCCACAGAACCCATCTACCTTGGCCTGAATCATCAAGAAACCCAAAAACAAGGCTCCAGAAACCATTCAAAACCATCTCGGCGCCGTCTCTTACACATCCCGGCGCCACGAACAGTAGAATAGGTAAATAGTTCTCGGCGCAAGCCTTCTTGCGCCGAGAACCCCATCTCCTGGGCGCGCCGAGAACCTATCTCCTGGGTGCGCTGAGAACCCATCTCTTGGGCGCGCCGGGAACTCCATCTCTTGGGCGCGCCGAGAACCCCCCTTCCACCTTGCCTTTGCGCCTGGAATCCCATCCAACTTGAGCTGGGCCGAGAATCTACCCTTCCGTCCAATTGAGCCTCCGATAGCTTGATCAGACCCACTCAGAGACACCCATGAGTCACCAGACCTGTTCCGGGGATAGATTCAAAGGGAGTCAGACTTCCTTCATGTCCTGCTGTCCCGCATCGGATTCAGGGATAACCCCTTTAGCTCGGGAGGGCTCTGCCATTACATGAGTTCCACCGGCTTCCTTAAGGGAAAATCGAACGTTTCCCCCCCATGGCAGACATATGCAGTTTGGGAGGTCCGGCCTCTCTTTCTCTCGGCTTTCATCCCGGCACTCCGTGGGTGATAGCCTATTTCCCCTTGGGCATGATCCAGATAAAGGGGAGATGCTGCCGAAATATCGATTGATGCTTTAACCCTGACAAGCCCCGGTAAACGTGTATCATACGCCTCCCGTCTGGCTCAATTCTTCGGGGGATACAAATACTTCGAGGCCCTTGGCCAGATGAGAAACGTGAAAGGGGACATGTCTCCGATGATCATCCAGGCTCCACCCTGCCACTGCGTGGACGGTGTCCTATCTCTACCCGGTACGACCCACACAAAGGGGTCATGCGGATTTAATAATTTCGCGTTTATTCAATTACCTTCTTAGAATAACAAGAACTTCAATGTTATGCACTGTCATTTTCAACCGCCCCAAGTGGCCTCCTATTTTGGCCTTTAATCAAGGGTTGTCCTTCTTAGGAAGGGCGTAATTAACGTCATAGCCTTTATGGTATGATGGACTTTCGGTCCCGACTCGGACTTCACAATCGACTGACCAAGTCAAGTCGAGCACATAATAAAAATTGTCACTCTAGTGACTGGCACGCCTAATAAATCCAACCAATGAAACATTCCAAGACGGAAAAAAATCCACGTCCATAGACCCATGTTCCTTTTCCAGTAGATTTCCTTTCTCCTAGGTTAGATGTACAGTGTGCAGAGTCTCCTAGGTTAGTCGAGTCGGTTGGGGTAGGGTCTAGCTCGAGTCTAGTCAGCCCGTCCACATCTGCGACGCACCCTGTGATGCGTCATCCTAAATCCATCCTCAACAGGTTTCTACATGATTTGGCCGAGAGGTGCCATGCCCTTCTTAGGTGCCCGGAGTTCGTAGAGACCGCGATTGTCTTATAAGAACTTGAGGAATTAGATGGGGTATGGAGCAATGACGGATTAGGGGTATATGAGATTGTGAATGAGAAGGACCCAGCTAATGGTGAGGAAAGCGATGTGGATGACACTGCTGATTTGTACGCACAAGGTTTGAAGAGGTTTGACGAACCGTCCTCGGCAGTGGATGAACCCACTAAGGAAGTTAATCTTGGGACCAAAGAGGACCCCAGGCCCATACTTATTTCTGCTAATCTCCCTCCTCAGGTTGAAGAGGAGCTCATTAAGGTTTTGAGGGAGTATAGCGATTCATTTACCTGGTCCTACGAGGACATGCCGGGTCTTGACCCCACATTGGTTGAATATCGATTGATTCTTAAACCAGGGGCAACACCCGTTAAACAGAAAGCAAGAAGATTCCACCCACAGATGGCCTTGAGAATTAAGGAAGAGGTTGACAAGTTGCATAAGGCCGGGTTCATTAGAGTTGTCTTATATCCGTAGTGGGTAGCAAACATAGTCCCGGTAATAAAAAAGGATGGCAAAATTCGGATTTGTATCGATTTCCGGGACTTGAATAAGGCATGTCTGAAAGACAACTTCCCGCTTCCTCACATTGATGTATTGGTTGATAATACACCTGGGTATGAAGCCCTCTCATTTATGGATGGTTATTCTGGATATAACCAAATCCGTCTGGCTCCTGAGGACCAAGAGAAGACCTCGTTCACCACGCCCTGGGGCACGTACTGCTATGTTGTTATGCCGTTTGGATTGATGAATTCAGGTGCCACTTATCAGAGGGCAATGATGGCTATCTTCCACGACATGATGCATGTCTACTTAGAAGCTTACGTGGATGATACTTTGGTAAATTCGAGGTCTCAAGAAGAACAACCCGCTATTCTAGCCAAAGTGTTGCAAAGGGCTAGGGAGTATAAGCTAAAGATGAATCCAAAGAAATGTGTGTTCGGAGTTGCATTGGGGAAGCTACTCGGGTTTATAGTTAGTAAACGGGGGATTCAGATCGATCCAAACAAAGCAAAGGCCATTATGGAGATGCCGCCGCCTAAGAACATCGCTGAACTTCGAGGTTTGATTGGGCATTTACAATTCATCAGGAGATTCATATCTCAACACTCGCAGAGATGCCGCCCATTCTATGAAATGCTGAAGGCGGGCGCGAAATTTGAATGGAATGAGCAATGCCAAAAGGCCTATGAAGAACTCAAGGTTTATCTTTCTAATCCCCCGGTTCTGCAACCACCTGTCCCGGGAAACCCCTGATCCTATATATTTCTAAATTTGAGGACTCCCTAGGAGCTGTTCTGGCTCAGGTAGATGATGAAGGAAGGGAAAGGGCAGCATACTATCTTTCGAGGTTGTTTAATCCCGCTGAATCTAGGTATACTGCCATGGAGAAGACCTGTGCAGTGCTAGTGTGGGTAGTCTAGAAGCTCAAACACTATTTTCTTACCCACGAAGTCAGGCTGATCTCTAGAATGGACCCCATTCGCTATCTTTTAGAAAAACATGTCCTTTCTAGCCGATTAGCCCGCTGGCAGAGCTTTCTTTCCCAATTCGACATCACCTTCGTCATCTAGAAAGCGATCAAGGGATATGCCATTGCTGAGCACCTTGCTCATTCTCCCATCCCTCGCACTGACTCAATCCAGGACGAGTTCCCTGATGAATACTTGGCAGTAATCACTCGTTTTCCTTTTTGGTCTCTCCATTTTGATGGTGCTCTCAATTCCCAGGGCAGTGGAATTGGCGCCGTTCTCCTTACTCCGGAAGGGGTAACCATCCCCGTCGCTTATCAACTCTCATTTCCTGCCACCAATAATATAGCCGAGTATGAGGCTCTCCTTGCCGGTCTGAAGCACGCCTACATCATGGGCACGCGATACCTTAACATCATAGGAGACTCTCAGTTGGTGTTGCGTCAAGTCCTGGCAACTTACCGCACCCGTGACCCTAAGCTTAAGCCCTATCAAGATCTGGTCATGCTCTTGGCTAGGCAATTCCAGAAGCTCATCTATATTAGCACCCCACGTTCTCAGAACATTTTGGCTGATGCCTTTGCATCACTAGCTTCTTCTATTTTATTTCCCCTCAGTCGTACCACTGAGACCATTGTGGTCCAGCGGTTAGACGTTCCCTCTCTTCAGGATCCCTGGTTCAATAACCTTAGGAAATCTGTAGAAAGGAAGGCAGAAAGGGAAGAGGTGAAAGAAGTCTCGTTAACTGAGCTTGAGGAGATCATAGAAGAAGAAGAATTGCCGTGGTATTATGAGATTGAGCAATATTATAAGGATGGTTCATTTCCGGAGACGGCGAATGCCGAGCAGCGAAAGGCCCTTAGAAGAGTCGCCGCCAGATACACGATTGTTGCTGGAGAATTGTATAGGCGAGCTCTCAATGGAGTTCTAATGAGGTGTCTAGATGATGATGAGGCTTGGAAGGTAGTAGAGGCAGCTCACTCCAGTGAGTGTGGAGGGCACGTTAATGGGCAGGCGTTGGCGAAGAAAATTCTTAAGCTGGGCTATTACTGGCCAACCCAAGAAGAAGATTGTTCCACCTATGTCCGTAGGTGTCTTCAATGCCAGCTCCATGCTGACAAGATCCATGCTCCTACTTCTTCTCTCCATCCTCTTTCTGCTCCTTAGCCATTTTCCATGTGGGCCTTTGATATCATCGGACCCCTCGGTGACCCGAATTCCGCTGTCAAGCAGAAGTCTTTCATCCTGACGGCTACGGAGTACTTCACCAAGTGGGCGGTAGCTGAAGCCTATGCAGAAATCAAAGCCACTACAGTATGCCGTTTCATCATGAAAAATATCATGTCACGATTTGGAGTGCCAAGTGATATCGTCACCGACAACGGGCCTCTATTTGTCTCTCAAGAACTCCGAGACCTCTGTAAGAAGTTTAATATATCATTGCATCATTCATCACCATACTACCCCCAAGGTAACGGCCAGGCTGAGGCCACGAATAAAACCCTTCTTAAAATTATCAAGAAAACATGCGAATCACACAAATTTGCTGATTGGGCCGATAAACTGGTAGAAGCTCTATGGGCTTATCGCACCTCCGTCCGTACTCCCACAGGGCAAACTCCTTTTGCTCTCACCTATGGGATGGAGGCGGTACTCCCATACGAGATCTTGATCCCTTCCCTAAGGGTGCAACTGGATAAAGAACTTAATCTCGATGAGCGTCGAGAGGCGTTGCTAGTCCAACTGGAAGTCTTAGATGAGAAGAGGCTTAACGAGGCCAATCATGTTTCGGCTTATCAAAAGCGTGTCTCACGGTATTTTCAAAAGAAGGTCATCGAATGAAAATTTCATGTGGGTAATATGGTTTTGAAACGCAAATTTATCAGGTCAGCAGGTCCCAGGTCTAAGCTGCAACCTAACTGGGAAGGGCCGTTTGTAATTAAGGAAGTATATCCGGGTAATGAATATCGTTTAATCAACGTGGAGGGCGAAGAATTACCAAATCCATGGAATGGGCTGTATTTAAAACGCTTTTATCCATAGAGTCAAACCAGCAATGACTTGGTGGCGGGGTGCACCTTCACTTGATCACGAAAGGAAATCTCCGGTTCAACATTTCACACACTACACAACCTCTCGTGAGTCGGTTTCTTTCGTTTGCATAAACATCGTTTCTGCCTTGGCCATGCTTCAGGGAGGGTGAAAGTCCTTGTCTTTCCTTCTCTCTCGACTGAAAATAGGGGCAAAGGGTGAATAAGGGGGCGAGAACCGATCTAGACCCCCCAGTTAAAGAGGTCTCAAATAAGGGCAGTCCATTATGACCTTATTCCGCAAAAGAACAAGAAAGAAAAGAAAGAAATGAAAAAAAAGGGGGGCATAAATTGAGGCTAAAAGCTCCCTCAAAGCTCGCAGCTCTAAAAAAGTTTGAAAGTCCCCCAAAAAAGCAATACTAGGCACGACAAGAGTGGCAGTACAGTTTCACCGCGGGACGTTATGAGCCCGGTCGTATGCGTGCCTAGAGCGGAAGTAGGTTCGAGAATGGACATAAAGCCCCGGCGCAACAGACCAAATTCTTTGAAAAGGGGTGTCGCGAGAAGAATTCAAACCCTAAAAACCTCTATACCTATCGCCAGTCTTCCTATTAAAATCTGTTTTATTTTCCAAGGATTGAATCCTACCCCGGGTATGGCCTCGGTATAGGCACCGCCAAAGCAAGGTTAGCACCGGCCACGAGTGGTCCTTTATATTGCATGTTGAGCCCGGGAGGCCCCTGGTGAGATGGGGAGGTTCCCTGTCGTCAGGTCTAAGCTGGTGTCAAAACTCAAAAAAAAAATCAGATATTTCAAAACTAAAAAAAATCAAATATTCCAAGACTAAAAAAAATCAAATATTCCAAAACTCAAAAAAAAATCAGATATTTCAAAACTCAAAAAAATCAGATATTCCAAAACTCAAAAAAATCAGATATTCCAAAACTAAAAAAAAATCAGATATATCAAAACTCAAAAAAAAATCAAATATGTTCAAAACTCAAAACAAAATCAAAATATTTTAAAAATTCAAACAAAAATCAGATATTTTCAAAACTCCAAAAAAAAGATTTTCTTCATTTGCATTCATAGCATCCATTGCATTCATTTGACATTTGTTATTTGCCTATTTAATAAGGCTTACCCCCTTGACCAAAGATCAAGAGCTGGTCACTTTCCTAACTTGTCGTAGGCAAGGGGTTAAGCCTAAAACATATTTAATCTATTTTCTGTATTTTTGTGTGTGCAGGGGCAGGTTGAAGCTGAAAGTGTAGTTGGCTCGTGGCCATGTGAATGGTAAAGATCCTATTCCAACCTATGCAATCACGTCATAACCCAAACAAAGCTCAAATTCAATCCAATCATTACATTTATTCATTCCATATATCAAGCTTTCTAAGCACAAGTCCTATCCAGCTTCATCATCATGAAAACAAAAGAAAATCACTCAGGCCTACGCTGGGCATCCCCCGCGGGGACGTATCTCTCTCAGCTCTCTAACGTAGGCCTGGCGCGTCGCTGGGATCTCTGCAACCTCTGCTGGTAGGGTAAGTACCCTGCTCATCTCCCACATGATCAGGGCACTCCTGACCGCCTGCTCGTCCTCCTCCGTACCAATCCTCCTCGCCTGTAGTGCGGGAAGGTGGGGTAGTGCTGGTAGAACAGTCCGGGGTAATCCAACCTGTAGGTAGCACCGGTGCAGGCTGTACATCGCCAGTGCGGTGTCGCTCACGAGCCTCAAGTCTAAGCCTGACCTCCTGGGAACTCTGACAGTACCGCCGTGGAGGAAGCTCAGGCGCATCACGAACCTATCCAGGGGCAGTCTGTTGTTGTACAGTCGCCACTCATCCCTGGTCTTCATCTCAGCTGTCCTGCACTCTACCTGCGGGGAGAATCCGAACGCGCCACCTATGAAGAAGAGGGGGTGGCTCCCGAAGATCCTGCTAGCCGAAGTGACATCCTCCCTATAGATGAATTTCATCCTAGCACCCATCCAACACTCTAGGAGGATCATAGAGCCAAACAGAGGACCTCCTAAGGCTGCTGAAGTAAGGCCCTCGTCCAAGTAAGCAAGAATGGCCTGGGAGATGGAAAGTCCCTGCCATAAGCCACTAATGGTACTAAGAAGGGGCATCTCTAGAACATGGTCAAATGAAGGAAACAAGATAGCCCCGCATAAGCAAATGGATGCAACCCTAGCTATGGCTTCATCCCACCCACACTTATTCTTACAATGCTCCACTACCCACTGGCTAAGAGGAAGAAGGTGAATCTGACGTGGGCCTACGAGGGTATGGACCTCCCTGCTATCTAGTATAAACCCTCCCAAGATAAGTCTAGGATCTATAGGGGCAACAGTATGACACACTAAGTCTTTCCCTCCCGCCTGGGACCTGGGTAAAGAGAAGTAGGTCTCTACCTCCTCTAGTAGGACAGTGGCCTCGAATGACGGGAAGATGGATGTGTGAGTCTGAGGATGCCATATCTCAACTAAGGCTGAGATACTATGCCAATCAAGAGAGAGTTTTGGGTAGTTCTGACCTAACACTAGGAGAAGTTGTAAGTGCCAGGATCTCAGGATGGATGTCACTCCTAGGGGCAAGGCGCGGACCATAGGAGCCAGCCACTTCAAGGTGGAATACCGCCTCGCGCCAGGAAGAAGCTGAGGTTGGAAGAAAGAGAGGAAGGAAAAGCATGTAAGTAAATGAAAGAGAATTGAGTTGAATGAAAATATGATTAACTAACCTCTCTCATAGGGCTTGAGCTCAGATGTCGCAGGATTGTAGTCAGCCTTTGGAGCACTTCCCGCTCTTTTCTGGCCAGCTTTGGCCCTTCAAAAGATGCTCCCTCCATAGAACTCCCCTCTAGGGCCCTCTTCATGATGATTTGGTGGTGAAAATCAAAGGTTTCAAGGCTTGGAAGGAAGAGAATGTGTGAACTACGAATTTAGACTCCCCTCCTACTTATAAGGCTTGTTACGAATTTGATAGGGAGTTCTCACTTAACATGGTTCGTGCCATGTTTATCAAGGTTATATTTTTTCTCTCCACTACACCATTTTGTTGAGGCGTCCTTGGTGATGAGAAATTATGCGTGTATCCCTGCTCCTTGCAAAAATTGCTGAAATCATGATTTTCAAACTCACCACCATGATCACTTTGAATTGTGGTGATGAGGTATCTTTTATCATTCTGGATTTTCTTGCAAAATACTTGAAACTCCATCAAGACATCACTTTTATTGGCTAGAAATAATACTCACGTAAACCTGGAGTAATCATCAACAATCACAAATCCAAAAGATTTACCTCCTAGACTAGATGTCCCAATGGGGCCAAAAAGATCGGGATGTAGCAGTTCTAAGGGCCGAGAGGTAGAAATAATATTCTTATTTTTGAAAGAGATGCGTGTTTGCTTGCCTTTTATGCAAGCCTAATAGATTTTGTCACTTTCAAATTTTAACTTTGGCAATCCATTCACCAAATCATGTTTAGACAATTTGGAGATTACTCCAAAATTAGCATGACCCAGTCTTCGGTGCCATAGCTATGCATTATCATGGTTGTTTGCTACCAGGCACACATCGTCAAGATCAATAGTATATACATTATTATTTCTTTTGTCGAAGAACCTTATTTCACTAGTGCTTTTATCCATGACGAGACAATGTGTTTCATAAAAGATAATCTTAAAACCTTTGTCACACAATTGGCTTATTCTAAAAAGATTATGATTCAAACCCTTTACCAAAAGTACATTTTAAATAAGAGTTTCAGAATTCTTACATATGTTGCCAATTCTAATGATTTTACCCTTGTCCTTTCCTCCAAAGGTGTAATATCTCGGACCTTTCGGATCCTTCTTTTTGAGTCTCGGATCTATTTTCTCAGAGAATTTGTTCTCATTTTGCCCGGAATTATCTTTCGGACATTTTTCGGGTTCGGATCCGCGCGTTTCGGATCAGTTTCGGAGTTCCCAGAACGTGTTTCGTGGTTTCCCGTGTTTTTCCCTGGCAAGACCTACGGAACCCCATAACGGGTAAACCGAGTCATTCACCTACTCAGGAATGGTACCACAGTGATGGGGACATCACCTCCCATGCCCATGTTCACAGCTCGTCTCCTCGCCCCGGTTGCATCCGGCATGGTCTAGTCATTTAATTTTGAGTCCTATGTAATTTTTATTTGAGTCATTTGATGTATTTTCCCTTTTATTTGAGTCATGTTCCTAGGTCTTGTGTTCATTTCCCTAAGTTTGAGTGTCATTAGGTTGTCTAGTTAGCTATTGGGCCCAATTCATTGGGCTTGGCCCAATGGCTCTCCCCTACCCCCTCGGTTATTTGTCATTGAGTCAATTGTCAGGGACTTTTGTAGAAATGTGAGTTTCCTATATATAGGACCCCATTCCCCCCCATTTCAACTTAATGAATCAATGAATGAAAAACTTGCTATTTTGAGAGTTTACACTTCTTATCTAGTGGAGAGATTCCATTTTTTGGGTGAGAAACCCTAAGGGAGAGATTCCCCACCCTTCCCTCTCTTAATCTCTCTTTTTCACTCAACTTTCTCTCTCCTCAACACCCAAATTCGAATTTTCTTTTCTCTCCTCCCTTCCCAATCACCTCCACTCCCCACCTACCCCATTTAAGCCTCTTCACATTCCCCACAACCCTCATCAATACTCCACCCCTTCCCAAGACCCCCTCCACCAATCCTCTCCTCACCATCCAACCCCCAACTACCCCTCCCACTTTCCCAAGCACCCTTCCCACTACCCCAAGCACCCCTTCCCTTCCCCAACACAACCCCCCCATTCCCAAGACAAAAAATTAACCCCACCCTTAAACCTATTTTCGAATATCCTTTCCCTCTCTCCATTCCAACCAAATTCGCAGCCCCCACTACCACCATCTATTGGACCCTCTTCCAGACCTTATTCTCCACCTCCCACACCTTAGAACACCCCCTCCAAGACCCCCTTACAACTAGGGATCACTCCCACACTCATCTACCTCCTTCCCCTTCTTCTTTCTTGGTCATTGGAAGCTACTTCGAAGTTGCAGTTTGCTGTCCAGAGGTTGTAGATGAACCAGCAAATTACAGCGGCCACCACGACTTCCTACGGATGATTTTGAAGACCCAAGAGCCATCGTCGAAAGCGTCTAACAGTTTCCTTCGCAACAGAAGTGGTTTCATCTTCTTAGGATCTCGAGCCGTCCAGCAGGTCCATTCTCCCACAACTGTGCAGTTCTGCCTCGGCTGAGGACCTGAGAAAGATTATAAGCTCTGCCACGACGAACCCCCAAAGAATCAGTCCACAAGTTCTTCTTCAAAGTTCTTCATCACCCAGTCTACTTCCAGAATCAAGAAACAGAACTTCATTCGGCATTTGTGATCCATAGTTCTCATTTTTCTCCCTCAGCTACGCAGATCTACTACTCATAGTCTGCACCAACCAGTCGCCATTGTTCTGCATCCCCTAGTCTTCTCCAACATCGGTTGGCTTCCCCGTCAGTTTTTCTACGATGAGGACTTGTCCACGATTCCAACGACTTTGACGGTGCTTGATTCCGAGGTCGGGAGCTACCGGGGCATTCTCTGCAATCTACTGTTAAAAGTCTACAGCTGCTGGTCCGAGAATCTGAGGCTCTGTTCAAACCTCCATCCCAGCCACCAGCGACTCCAGAAGAAATTAAAGAAATTCTGAGGCATTCCCTTCTCAGCTACAAAGATTTCCCCACTGGTCTCGCCACCAGAAAAATTCCTGAGCGGGTTCTACAGCAGCAACACCGACTATCTGTCCCTGTTCACAGACAGCAGGCAGATTCGGTGCCGTCACTTAGTCATCCCTCTTTACTGTAATTTCCCCGCCTCACTTGGCCGGATGATGGCCCCTCCCTGCGTGGAGGTAGTATTGTTTGTAATCTCATTAACCCCCACCCCAAGATCCCCCTCCTGCGAGAGGTGTAGTGGTGTAACTTGTTTGGTTTGATCAGGTCAAGCTACCCCGGTGCGGCGTGTGGGGAACCAACGCTTCCCCGCTCGCCCTCGTCTCCGAGCGGGACCGGTTTCTTCAAACCGGTCTAGTAAGTGCTCTATAACCTTGCTCTAATTCATGCTCGTTCTTTCAATATTAGTTCATAGTTCCGCTGGCCGCGAGAGTGAGAGCTCGATCCTCAAGCCCCGTTGCTTTGAGTGATCACCGTGGGAAGAGAGAGTAACCCGGTGCCTTTGGCACTTTGTCGGCCCCATTGAATTGGGCATCCACAGCCTTTGGGATTCAAATCTTGGCCTTGCTGGCCCTCTACCAGCAAGGGCCCAACCCCTCAACCTCACCTTGGCATTGCCAAGTTACCCCGGGTCTTGGTGAGCAACGGGTGAGCAGTCATCGACATCGGTCCGTTTGATTGCGATTGTGCTTATTTGTTTAAGTCCTAGGTTGTGTCACATAAATTGGTATCAGAGTAAGTTCTAGACTTGTCTCTACTAAGTCTTGTCCTAGGGCCATTGCATGCATCACCTTTGTCCACTATCATGACTACCTCATACATGGCATATTCGCCACTCTTAGGGCCATTAGAAGCCTTTGTGTTTGATGGATCCCGCCCTAGCATATATCTAGAATGGGAGAAGTCCATAGAACAACACTTTGGGAGGTTTACCCTATCAGGGCTTGTCCAAGTCAACTATGCCAAGAGTTTGCTTTGGCGCCAAGCTAGGAAAGAATGGGAGAACATTGTAGGTTTGAGAGAAGCCAAAGGGGAAGTACCCATTGAATCTTGGGATGAAATGAGGGCCGATCTTAGAAAGATCTACGCACCCCAACCCAAACCTCTTCAACCAACCGATCTTTCACCCCCGAACCCAACTCCCACCCATGAACTTCCCCGACCAAGCCCAACCCAAGTCCACCCATGTTCACCACCCCGAGAGTACCATGCACTGACCATTATCACTCCACCCACCATAGACTATCCTACCCCATTATCCTTAGATATTGTGGCCCACACTCCTACCCAAGTGGAGATGGATGCCAATCCGGATTCACCTCCCACCATAGAGAACATCCTAGACCCCCCACTTCCACCCACCTCTCCTAGTTCGGGTCCTCATGAGCCGCACACCCTAACCATGAATGAGTCCATACTCCAATGGATTAAGCAAGGCCCCACCATTCCTAGCTCACCACCTTACCTCTCACCCTTGGCATATCAAGTCCAAATTATGCCCACCCGGTCTTCCCATGTCACACTTCAAACCTCCTACTTTGTGGAAGGCTTAGGGGACCTAGTGGACTGTTTACAATGGCAAGTCTACCTGACCAATATGCTAGCCATAGGACCATTGGAGTCTAGCCCCATCTACTCTAGTGGACCCTTCCTAGCTTACCCCGCCACCGGTTCCATCACCTCCATCTACACTAGTGGCCATTATACGAGTGAAATCCTCCTCTTTCTCCCCAAGGATGAGAAACCAATCTTGGCCCACTTCCCACCCATCAAGATTCCAATTGCTTTAATTGGCCAACCCACTAGAGACCTTGGCCCAATTATCTTGGAGGAGGATGACGCACCGTTTGGGTACCTTGAAGACATAGAGTGCCACCCTCTAGGAAGACCTTTCCACTACCCCTTTGATCCCTTCTTATGGGAGCCTAGACCCCTATGTGACCCAACCACCTTATCCACCACTGTCACGCCCCGAACAAGGCGGAAATATCGGGACGTACAGTTAGGGACACGCGGGCAAGAGAGGGAACTAAATCTAAAACAATACACAAGTGCTACAAGATGGAAATGCTAAATGATCATTACAATAATCCTCAAGTTCAACTTAATACAACTGGAATAATCAACCACTAAAACTCAATAACATGACTGAGACTAAAAGCTCTCCAAAACACAACTAAAGAAGGATAACACACTACTAACACACTAGAACTGATACACTCAAGACATCACTCCTGCCCTTCCCCATCGGTAAGCGCGTCACCTGAAAAGCCTGGAAAGGGAGAAACAACGGGGTGTGAGCTAACGCTTAGTAGGAAATAACAGACATGTATAAGTGATTAACAGTTTAATTACATTTTCAAAATGTCATGCTACAAATGATAAAAACAATAAAAGATAACGATGATATCACGAAACGAACTTCAAAGATCTTGCAAGGTCAAGAAATATAATGAATAGAATAGTAAGACAAGAATTTACTACAGGAGATAACGATAAAAAGTTGGCCATATCAAGTCGATTCAAGTCATGTCAAGCACGTATGTAATTTCATTTCCACGTCCAAGTAATGAGCAAGTACAGTAACGACAAGTAGAGTATAGAACAGTGACGAGTGGAAAGTGAAAAGTAGTAGAAAGTAATGTAGAGAGTAGTGGAGAGAGTAGTGGACAGTCCTAGATTTAACACATGTCAAGTACTGGTGCCAAATGCCACACCTAGTCATTCACCTCCCAAGGGTACACGTAGTGTTCGGGCGCTCTTCCCAGGACCAGACCGAGCCCTTAATTGTTTGCCATGCATTGATTTCTTTAGATCAAAGATCCCACGAATCTAGACTTCCACAGTTTTATGGCCAGAATTCCAAGGTTTAAACTAAGTAGCAATACAACTTCAAGTAGGAAGGAGATTCATTTCCAGAATTTCAAGGTAAGTATAATCATCAAGGAGATTGAAATCAAGTCACAACAAGAGTTAATCGTGCTGCGCTACTGTACAACAGCAGCAATCAAACAAGCTAATCAACATATTAATCCTAATCATCAAGTTAAGATATCATGATTTAACCATTATCATTTGCATTAAGACAATTGCCAAGAAGCTGATTCAAGATGATAAGGCAAAGAACAACTCCCACAGGAGTGAAATAGAATGCATTAACAGAGATTTAGTTACACCATTAACCACTAATTATGTGGGTTTCTATTTAATCTTGTATGCATTGAAATGAAGATGATAAACGGTGTGTTTTTACACTAAGTTTACATGTATGGACCAATGTTAATTGAAACTAAAAAGGGTACATGAATAGGTCATTAGTTCCTCAAAAATGTAGTTTTCAATGTGATTAGGTTGAATGGATTGATTCCCCGGTGATCCGGATTGATCCCCGGGTCAAAACATCACTAAAAATGGGTTTACGGGGCATGGGTCGACCCTTTGGGTCGACCCCTGGAAAAATTCCAGGGATGGGTCGACCCCTGGGTCGACCCCTGCAATCCTGGCTGCATGGGTCGACCCATGGGTCGACCCCTGCAGGTTGTGGGTCGACCCATTGGGTCGACCCCTGCAAGGCAGCAAGCTGCTGCTTTGCAGGGCTGAAATGGGTCGACCCGTGGGTCGACCCCTGGGTTTCCAGACCCAAAAAGCGATGAAATCTCCACGAATTTGGGGTCTAAAAGTATTGGGATCATAACCATAGACTCTAGGGTTAATAATATGCATCTTAGGGTCATAAAACACAATTTTAAATCACGAATTTCGATAGGAATCTAATGAAATACAACATATTCTATGAAGAACACAAGTAAAGTCTAGCTTGCTAGCATGCTTCTAATAACACACAAAATACTCTAGACATGATCTATAAAAATTGGGGATTTTGATGTCAAAAGAAAGCTAACATGCTATTGATTACATTCATGTATGTTAATTAGAAATTGGGCTGTTATCACCTACCTCAAATTGAAGAAGGAACTCGAAACCTAGAATAAAGAATAACTTGACAGCACCTCACTAAAACCTCGATATCTCCACGGATACCTAATGAAAATTGGGGCTTTTACCACCAATGGAAAGAGCTCGATGAGAGGTACAATTTGCTATACTCATGATCAAGATTTGGTTGAGAATTCCTACCTCAATCGATTGATCAAAGAAGGATGAAGGGAAGCCAACGGCCTACTGACCGACCTCCACAAATCGAACTAGATCTCTCCAGATCCGAAATTTCAGCGAACCCCACAGTAGCCAAATGAAAGAAGACTCGTAGGGCTTCATTTTGATAGCTCATAGAGCTTCTGGAGCCTTCTGAATTGGGAGTATTTGCTGCTGCAAGCTACGAGTTTAGAAACGACGCCGAAATCCTTGACTTGACCTAACTATGTCGGCAGCACGTTTTGGGGCTAAGTTTACCTCAAATTGATTGAGGGTAAATGTTCCTTTATGTAATACCTTTCATTTACCTCTAGAATCACCCCATTTGGTTGAGAATCAAGCTCGAATTTGATGTTCAAAGTTTGGGTGAATAGTAAATTCGAATTTGGATTAGGTGGGTTATAAGTCAGGCTTAATCCACTGATTAGGGCTAGATAATGATTTAATTAGGCTTACTCCAAGAAGACAAAAGTGTTATTCGAAGCATCTATTATTAAATTACTATTTTTATGAATTTTTATATGGTAAATAAAATTCCATTTCTACTATTCCGTAATTAATTAAATATTAAGTTCGGAAGAATTAGTTCGCTAATTCGGCTTAATAAACGATTATATTAGGCTTAATTGTAGAAGACAAAGTTGATAAACAAAATTAATTCTACAAGATGTGATTTTTGGGGATTTTTAGAAAATAGAAGAAAAATGACTTATTCTATTAATTAATTAATTAATCTAATTAATTTGGATAATTCTCATTAATTTCGAATAACTTCAAATAAATTCCAAGTAATTACAAATAACTTTCTAAATAAATTTCTAAAGAATTTGGGGTCTTACACCCTCCCCTACTTAAAGGAATTTGGTCCTCCAAATTCACTGCACTAAAACTGAGAGTAGAAAAAGATCGCTCACCTAGAATAGATCGGGATACCGCTTTCGCATACTCTCTTCGGATTCCCATGTAGCTTCTTCGGTCCCACGCCGACTCCACTGAATCTTGACCATCGGTATCGAACGATTCCGGAGTTGCTGATGCTTCCGATCCAGAATCTTGACAGGTCTTTCCTCATAGGTCAAATCTTCCTTCAGTTCAAAATCCACTTGTTGAATGATATGAGTGGGATCGTACACATATTTCCGTAACATAGACACATGGAAAACATTATGTACGCCAGACAAATGAGGTGGTAAAGCCAGTTTGTATGCCACCTCTCCCACTCTATCTAGAATCTCGAATGGACCAATGTACCTCGGACTCAGCTTGCCATGAATGCCAAATCTTCGGATCCCTCTCGTCGGAGAGACCTTTAAGAACACATGCTCGCCAACCTGAAATTCCAATGCCCTTCTCCTGTTGTCGGCATAACTCTTCTGTCTTGACTGGGCTACTTGTAACCGGTCTCGGATAACACGGATGTTCTGTGATGATTCCGAAACAAGATCTGGTCCAAGCCACTGTTTCTCACCTACCTCGTCCCAACACAACGGGGAACGACAACTTCTACCATATAGTGCTTCAAAAGGAGCCATCTGAATGCTAGACTGATAGCTGTTATTGTAAGCAAATTCAATTAATGCCAAATGCTCACTCCAATTACCACCGAAATCAATCATGCAAGCTCGCAACATATCTTCCACTATCTGATTGGTTCTTTCAGTCTGTCCATCTGTCTGTGGATGAAAAGCAATACTGAAATTCAGACGAGTACCCAAAGACTCTTGCAGTCCCTTCCAGAAATGTGAAGTAAATCTGGGGTCTCGATCAGATACTATATTCACTGGGATACCATGCAATCTCACCACTTCCTTTATATACAAAGCAGCCAATACATCAATCGTCCACTTGGACTTAATTGGTAAGAAATGAGCCGACTTTGTCAATCGATCGACAATCACCCATATCGCATCAAATCCACCACGAGTCCTAGGTAGACCCATAATGAAATCCATGCCAATACTTTCCCACTTCCATTGGGGTATGTCGAGTGGTTTCAATTTCCCTGCTGGTCTGAAATGTTCGGCCTTAACTTGCTGACATACCAAACATCTGCTCACAAAACCTGCAACTTCTCTTTTCATATTCGGCCACCAAAAGGACCTTTTCAAATCTCGGTACATCTTAGTGCCTCCAGGATGAATGGTATATCTGGATCTATGAGCTTCCTCAAGAATTTTGTTCTTTATAGTAACCTCATCCGGAACACAAGTTCTGCCTTTAAATAATAATCTACCATCATCGGCCAACATGAAGTCAGGTCTGCTACTCAAGCTTCCCTTGATCTCTACCAACTCGGGATCATTATCTTGCAAGGACTTGATCTCTATCAATAATTCAGGTTTAAGTTGAATCTGAGCAATCAAGATCCGATCATTGTCAATATTGAGATCCAGACTAGATAATTGTTCCAACAATCTCCATTCTTATAACATGAGACTTGACAATCTAGCTACCGGCTTCCAGCTTAATGCATCTGCCACAACATTACCTTTGCCAGGATTATACTCAATCGAGAAGTCGAAGTCTTTCAAGTACTCCAACCATCTCCGCTGCCTCATGTTGAGTTCCTTTTGAGAAAATAAGTACTTCAAACTCTTATGATCCGAAAACACTGTAAAGGTTTCTCCATATAAGTAATGCCTCCATATCTTCAAAGCAAACACGACTGCAGCAAGTTCCAAATCATGAACAGGATAATTATCTTCGTGCTTACTCAACTGCCTAGAGGAATAGGTAATCACCTTCCCATGCTGCATGAGTACACAGCCTAAGCCAATACCTGAAGCATCAGTATAAACAACAAATCCTCCTTCACCGGAAGGTAAAGCCAAAACAGGTGTAGTAGTCAAACACTCCTTCAGAGTCTGAAAGCTTCGCTGACAATCATCTGACCAATCAAACTTATTTTCCTTGCGGGTTAATCTTGTCATAGGTACTGCAATCTTGGAGAAATCTTGAATAAATCTTCGGTAATAGCCTGCCAGGCCTAGGAAACTTCTAACTTCAGTTGCACTAGTAGGCTGCTCCCAATTCTTCACTGCCTCAATCTTCGAAGGATCAACAGAAATACCTTCCTTGGTGATAATATGTCCGAGAAAGGACACTTCTTGTAGCCAGAACTCACACTTACTGAACTTAGCATATAGCTGATGATCTTTCAATAGTTGCAATGCCATTCTCAGATGCTCAGCATGCTCCAATTCACTCTTGGAATAGATCAAGATGTCATCAATAAAGACTACGACCCATTGATCAAGATAGGGCCGAAATACATCGTTCATCAACTGCATGAAAGCTGCTGGAGCATTCGTTAGATCAAAAGGCATAACGACAAATTCAAAATGACCATACCTGCTGCGGAAAGCCGTTTTATAGATATCCTCTTCCTTAATCCGCAACTGGTGATATCCAGATCGAAGATCGATCTTAGAGAAATATTGAGCTCCCGCTATCTGGTCAAATAACTCGTCAATCCTCGGCAAGGGATATTTGTTCTTGACAGTCTGCTGGTTTATTTGCCGATAATCAATGCACAACCTCATCGAACCATCTTTCTTCCTGACGAATAACACAGGGGCTCCCCACGGAGAAGTACTAGGATGAATAAAACCCTTCTCGAGTAATTCCATCAGTTGCTGCTTCAGTTCCCTCAGTTCCGCAGGAGACATACGATAAGGAGCCTTAGAAATAGGAGCTGTGCCAGGAATAAGATCAATAGAAAAGATAACTTCCCGCTCAGGCGGAAGTCCTGGTAATTCCTCTGGAAAGACATCAGGAAAATCTCGGACAACAGGAATGTCCTTGATCTCAATCTGTTGCTCAGGGATTGCACAAACAAAGGCTAGAAATGCCTCACACCCATGCCTTAAAAGCTTATCAGCTCGAAGAGCCGAAATGAGTGGTACGGAGTTATGGTGCTTGACTCCCGTAAAAGATAAACCAGAATGTCCAGTAAAAGTCACTGAGCTAGAACTACAGTGAATATTGGCCTCATACTTGGCCAACCAATCTGCTCCTAGGATTACATCATAATCCTTCATATCCATGCAGACCAAATCTGCTGGAAAGTTCTGTTCACCAATCATAACCTTACTAGAAGGATAGAAATACTGGATTGTTGATCTAGTGCCAATAGGGGTTGAAATCTCTAACGGAGTATTCATCAAAACAGGTTCCACAGCTAATGACTTAGCAAATCTCCGTGAAATAAAAGAATGTGTTGCACCAGTATCAAAGAGAGCAAACGCGGGCTTATCGATTATAGTAAGGGTACCTTCGACGAGTCCGCCATCATCAGAAATCCCAGTCTCCTCTGCATGTAAAGCTTGAAGCTTGCCTTGTGGTTTCTTGAAGACTAGAGGTTTTGCCGGTGTAGCTTGTTCCGATATGAGAGGACAATTGGGGATACGGTGCTCCTTGCTTCCACATCGTAAACATGCGCCTAGCTTGCGCCAGCACTCCTCTATCTTGTGACCCGGACGATCACAATAGTTGCACACGCCCTTGAATGGAACAATAGGGTCAGGCTTCTTATCTTCATGCCTCGGCATCTTGCCCTTCCACGATCCGGACCCGCTCCACGAACCAGGTCCACTAACAGGCCTCTTCTTGGTATACCCGGGTTTGACACTCCCGGAACCCGTAGGTAATTCTTTCTTGGTGCCTTTCCCACGGATTCTCTCTGTCATCTCAAGAGTATCCTCTAGAACTTGTGCTTTCCTTACCATCTCGGAATAAGTGGAAATCTCCATCGGTGCCAATTGGTTGATATAATGAAGCTTCAAACCATTGAGAAAGCGCTTCGCCTTCATCTTCTCGGTGGAAATGAGATGTGTAGCATATCGAGAAAGCCGTGCGAATTGAGCCTCATACTCCGCCACAGACAAACCTCGCTGTTTCAAGGCCGCGAACTCTGCCGCTTTCTTCTCTTGCACTCTATCGGAAAAATACTTACTGTTGAAGAATTCCTCGAACTCTTCCCACATAACTTGCCGATCTCCGAGAGTTGCCTTGATAGAATCCCACCAAGTACGTGCATCATGTTCCAGTTGAAATGTGGACAAAAGGACACGCTCCTGGTTGGTGCATTGCATAACTTCAAAGATTCTCCCCATCTCATCTAGCCAGTGCTCGGCTTGGTCAGGGTCAGTCGAACCAGCGAATCTAGGCGGGTTCATTCCGTGAAAGTTCCGGTATAGATCACCGGTGCCATGCTGTGCCGCTCCTGCCTGAGCTACTTGCTGAAGGGCCTGAGTAAGGCCTTGAACCGTACGTTGCAGGTTCCTCCATTCAGCACGATCAGCTGCCATCTACACGAGAAATAGATTACTTAGGTTCAAATAAGATAGATAATTACACGATTAAGAAACGAACTTAACCCAAGTTTCTACCCATTCTCACCAGGTCAGGTCTTAAACTTTTACAAGGTTAGGGATCTAGTGCACCTAGACATGACCAAAACTCGGTACCTGGCGGAGGTAATCGGTCCGAAGACCACTCGCGCAAGTGTGCGACCTTTCCGATAGGCGTAGCCTAACGTTCGGACAACACCTTTTGATATACCGATTATTGGGATGCAATGCAAGAAAACCTACAACTTAGGAAACCTAGGAATGTGAAACCTAGGGCTCTGATACCAACTAAACTGTCACGCCCCGAACAAGGCGGAAATATCGGGACGTACAGTTAGGGACACGCGGGCAAGAGAGGGAACTAAATCTAAAACAATACACAAGTGCTACAAGATGGAAATGCTAAATGATCATTACAATAATCCTCAAGTTCAACTTAATACAACTGGAATAATCAACCACTAAAACTCAATAACATGACTGAGACTAAAAGCTCTCCAAAACACAACTAAAGAAGGATAACACACTACTAACACACTAGAACTGATACACTCAAGACATCACTCCTGCCCTTCCCCATCGATAAGCGCGTCACCTGAAAAGCCTGGAAAGGGGGAAACAATGGGGTGTGAGCTAACGCTCAGTAGGAAATAACAGACATGTATAAGTGATTAACAGTTTAATTACATTTTCAAAATGTCATGCTACAAATGATAAAAACAATAAAAGATAACGATGATATCACGAAACGAACTTCAAAGATCTTGCAAGGTCAAGAAATATAATGAATAGAATAGTAAGACAAGAATTTGCTACAGGAGATAACGATAAAAAGTTGCCATATCAAGTCGATTCAAGTCATGTCAAGCACGTATGTAATTTCATTTCCACGTCCAAGTAATGAGCAAGTACAGTAACGACAAGTAGAGTATAGAACAGTGACGAGTGGAAAGTGAAAAGTAGTAGAAAGTAATGTAGAGAGTAGTGGAGAGAGTAGTGGACAGTCCTAGATTTAACACATGTCAAGTACTGGTGCCAAATGCCACACCTAGTCATTCACCTCCCAGGGGTACACGTAGTGTTCGGGCGCTCTTCCCAGGACCAGACCGAGCCCTTAATTGTTTGCCAGGCATTGATTTCTTTGGATCAAAGATCCCACGAATCTAGACTTCCATAGTTTTATGGCCAGAATTCCAAGGTTTAAACTAAGTAGCAATACAACTTCAAGTAGGAAGGAGATTCATTTCCAGAATTTCAAGGTAAGTATAATCATCAAGGAGATTGAAATCAAGTCACAACAAGAGTTAATCGTGCTGCGCTACTGTACAACAGCAGCAATCAAACAAGCTAATCAACATATTAATCCTAATCATCAAGTTAAGATATCATGATTTAACCATTATCATTTGTATTAAGACAATTGCCAAGAAGCTGATTCAAGATGATAAGGCAAAGAACAACTCCCACAGGAGTGAAATAGAATGCATTAACAGAGATTTAGTTACACCATTAACCACTAATTATGTGGGTTTCTATTTAATCTTGTATGCATTGAAATGAAGATGATAAACGGTGTGTTTTTACACTAAGTTTACATGTATGGACCAATGTTAATTGAAACTAAAAAGGGTACATGAATAGGTCATTAGTTCCTCAAAAATGTAGTTTTCAATGTGATTAGGTTGAATGGATTGATTCCCCGGTGATCCGGATTGATCCCCGGGTCAAAACATCACTAAAAATGGGTTTACGGGGCATGAGTCGACCCTTTGGGTCGACCCCTGGAAAAATTCCTGGGATGGGTCGACCCCTGGGTCGACCCCTGCAATCCTGGCTGCATGGGTCGACCCATGGGTCGACCCCTGCAGGTTGTGGGTCAACCCATTGGGTCGACCCCTGCAAGGCAGCAAGCTGCTGCTTTACAGGGCTGAAATGGGTCGACCCGTGGGTCGACCCCTGGGTTTCCAGACCCAAAAAGCGATGAAATCTCCACGAATTTGGGGTCTAAAAGTATTGGGATCATAACCATAGACTCTAGGGTTAATAATATGCATCTTAGGGTCATAAACACAATTTTAAATCACGAATTTCGATAGGAATCTAATGAAATACAACATATTCTATGAAGAACACAAGTAAAGTCTAGCTTGCTAGCATGCTTCTAATAACACACAAAATACTCTAGACATGATCTATAAAAATTGGGGATTTTGATGTCAAAAGAAAGCTAACATGCTATTGATTACATTCATGTATGTTAATTAGAAATTGGGCTGTTATCACCTAC
Source organism: Amorphophallus konjac (assembly GCA_022559845.1). Classification (NCBI taxonomy): domain Eukaryota; kingdom Viridiplantae; phylum Streptophyta; class Magnoliopsida; order Alismatales; family Araceae; genus Amorphophallus; species Amorphophallus konjac. The sequence goes on from CM040120.1 coordinate 295,665,850, forward strand.
CTCAAATTGAAGAAGGAACTCGAAACCTAGAATAAAGAATAACTTGACAGCACCTCACTAAAACCTCGATATCTCCACGGATACCTAATAAAAATTGGGGCTTTTGCCACCAATGGAAAGAGCTCGATGAGAGGTACAATTTGCTATACTCATGATCAAGATTTGGTTGAGAATTCCTACCTCAATCGATTGATCAAAGAAGGATGAAGGGAAGCCAACGGCCTACTGACCGACCTCCACAAATCGAACTAGATCTCTCCAGATCCGAAATTTCAGCGAACCCCACAGCAGCCAAATGAAAGAAGACTCGTAGGGCTTCATTTTGATAGCTCATAGAACTTCTGGAGCCTTCTGAATTGGGAGTATTTGCTGCTGCAAGCTACAAGTTTAGAAACGGCGCCGAAATCCTTGACTTGACCTAACTATGTCGGCAGCACGTTTTGGGGCTAAGTTTACCTCAAATTGATTGAGGGTAAATGTTTCTTTATGTAATACCTTTAATTTGCCTCTGGAATCACCCCATTTGGTTGAGAATCAAGCTCGAATTTGATGTTCAATGTTTGGGTGAATAGTAAATTCGAATTTGGGTTAGGTGGGTTATAAGTCAGGCTTAATCCACTGATTAGGGCTAGATAATGATTTAATTAGGCTTACTCCAAGAAGACAAAAGTGTTAGTCGAAGCATCTATTATTAAATTACTATTTTTATGAATTTTTATATGGTAAATAAAATTCCATTTCTACTATTCCGTAATTAATTAAATATTAAGTTCGGAAGAATTAGTTCGCTAATTCGGCTTAATAAACAATTATATTAGGCTTAATTGTAGAAGACAAAGTTGATAAACAAAATTAATTCTACAAGATGTGATTTTTGGGGATTTTTAGAAAATAGAAGAAAAATGACTTATTCTATTAATTAATTAATTAATCTAATTAATTTGGATAATTCTCATTAATTTCGAATAACTTCAAATAAATTCTAAGTAATTACAATTAACTTTCTAAATAAATTTCTAAAGAATTTGGGGTCTTACAACCACCCACCTTTCCCTAGCCCAACCCACCATGTTTGACCCAATCCACCCCATCCTAGACCCGGGTTACACCTTGGGAGCCATGACCTTGGGCCACATATCCCTAGGTAATAAGGTTGTGCTCCACCCCATGATGACCACCTTCTTAGATCCATTCGATCCTTTCCAATGGGAGTTCAAAGGTTGTCTCACACCTATACACATGGAAGTCACACTTGGGAAAAACATGCATGTGTCTAGGCTTACCACACCACTTGGCATGAACACTATGTTGGGTCCATTCATTCATATCACCCACATGTCAAGTAAAAGGTATGAGTGGTCCATGTTCGGATGTAATGGTCCACTTTCATTCATCATGGGTCTTAAGCATGTCAAAGGCATCTACGGATGTCCGGGTCCCCCGATATTTATCACCACTTTGCATGATAGGGCCACCTACGGGTGTCCCGGCCCACCTAGCCTGATCAAAGTCTACACTACATCATTACATGATAGGTCTACTTTTGGTTGCCCAGGTCCACCCATCACCCCTAGAATGTCTGCATTCACAACATTGCATAAAGAGATCCGCAAGCACATTAGCAAGAAGAATGTGACTTATAAAAGGCGAGCCGACTCTCATCGACGTCACCAAGAATTCCATGAGGGTGACTTTGTGATGGTAAGAACAGAGAGGTTCTCCCCGGGAGCCATCTCCAAATTGAGGCCACGTGGGGCTGGTCCCTTCCAGGTCTTGAGGCGTATTGGTGCAAATGCCTATGAGTTAGATCTCCCCGAGGAATATGGGGTAAGTCCCACATTCAGTGTCGCCGACCTAGTGTCATACAAGGGACCCACGGTGCTACCTAGTGAGGATATTGAGCATATTCCCTCCGTTGAGAGAGCACCCACCCGTGAGGAGAGTCCACCAGCCAAGAGAGCCCAGCGTGAGCGCATTGAATGAATATTGGATGAACATATCACTACCACCAGGAGCAAGGTATACGAGCACTATCTCGGCAGGTGGATGGATCGGTCTCGTTCGGAAGACTTGAGGGCAGTACCACTTCTACACCCTCCAAGGAGGGAAGGACACTTACTCGACGGAGTCGAGTTCTCCGCACCCTGGGAGTATGATGGGGACATCACCTCCCATGCCCATGTTCACAGCTCGTCTCCTCGCCCCGGTTGCATCCGGCATGGTCTAGTCATTTAATTTTGAGTCCTATGTAATTTTTATTTGAGTCATTTGACGTATTTTCCCTTTTATTTGAGTCATGTTCCTAGGTCTTGTGTTCATTTCCCTAAGTTTGAGTGTCATTAGGTTGTCTAGTTAGCTATTGGGCCCAATTCATTGGGCTTGGCCCAAGGGCTCTCCCCTACCCCCTCGGTTATTTGTCATTGAGTCAATTGCGAGGGACTTTTGTAGAAATGTGGGTTTCCTATATATAGGACCCCATTCCCCCCCATTTCAACTTAATGAATCAATGAATGAAAAACTTGCCATTTTGAGAGTTTACACTTCTTATCTAGTGGAGATATTCCATTTTTTGGGTGAGAAACCCTAGGGGAGAGATTCACCACCCTTCCCTCTCTTAATCTCTCTTTTTCACTCCACTTTCTCTCTCCTCAACACCCAAATTCGAATTTTCTTCTCTCTCCTCCCTTCCCAACCACCTCCACTCCCCACCTACCCCATTTAAGCCTCTTCCCATTCCCCACAACCCTCATCAATACTCCACCCCTTCCCAAGACCCCCTCCGCCAATCCTCTCCTCACCATCCAACCCCCAACTACCCCTCCCACTTTCCCAAGCACCCTTCCCACTACCCCAAGCACCCCTTCCCTTCCCCAACACAACCCCCCCATTCCCAAGATAAAAAATTAACCCCACCCTTAAACCTATTTTCGAATATCCTTTCCCTCTCTCCATTCTAACCAAATTCGCAGCCCCCACTACCACCATCTATTGGACCCTCTTCCAGACCTTATTCTCCACCTCCCACACCTTAAAACACCCCCTCCAAGACCCCCTTACAACCAGGGATCACTCCCACACTCATCTACCCCCTTCCCCTTCTTCTTTCTTGGTCATTGGAAGCTACTTCGAAGTTGCAGTTTGCTGTCCAGAGGTTACAGATGAACCAGCAACTTGCAGCGGCCACCACGACTTCCTCCGGACGAGCTTTGAAGACCCAATAGCCATCGTCGGAAGCGTCTACCAGTCTCCTTCACAACAGAAGTGGTTTCATCTTCTTCGGATCTCCGAGCCGTCCAGGAGGTCCATTCTCCCACAACTGCGCAGTTCTGCCTCAGCTGAGGACCTGAGCCAGATTAGAAGCTCTGCCACGATGAACCCCGAAGGAATCAGTCCACAAGTTCTTCTTCAAAGTTCTTCATCGCCCAGTCTACTTCCAGAATCAAGAAACAGAACTTCATTCGGCGTTCATGATCCAGAGTTCTCATTTTTCTCCCTCAGCTACGCAGATCTGCTACTCATAGTCTGCACCGACCAGTCGCCATTTTTCTGCATCCCCTAGTCTTCTCCAACATCGGTTGGCTTCCCCGTCAGTTTTTCTGCGAAGAGGACTCGTCCACGATTCCAACGACTCTGACGGCGCTTGATTCCGAGGTCGGGAGCTGCCGGGGCATTCTCTGCAATCTACTGTTAAAAGTCTACAGCTGCCGGTCCGAGAATCTGAGGCTCTGTTCAAACCTCCATCCCAGCCACCAGTGACTCCAGAAGAAATTAAAGAAATTCTGAGGCATTCCCTTCTCAGCTACGAAGATTTCCCCACCGGTCTCGCCACCAGAAAAATTCCTGAGCGGGTTCTACAGCAGCAACACCGACTATCTGTCCCTGTTCGCAGACAGCAGGCAGATTCGGTGCCGTCACTTAGTCATCCCTCTTTACTCTAATTTCCCCGCCTCGCTTGGCCGGATGAAGGCCCCTCCCTGCATGGAGGTAGTATTATTTGTAATCTCATTAACCCCCACCCCAAGATCCCCCTCCTGCGAGAGGTGTAGTGGTGTAACTTGTTTGGTTTGATCAGGTCAAGCTACCCCGGCGCGGCGTGTGGGGAACCCACGCTTCCCCGCTCGCCCTCGTCTCCGAGCGGGACCGGTTTCTTCAAACCGGTCGAGTAAGTGCTCTATAACCTTGCTCTAATTCATGCTCGTTCTTTCAATATTAGTTCATAGTTCCGCTGGCCGCGAGAGTGAGAGCTCGATCCTCAAGCCCCGTTGCTTTGAGTGATCACCGTGGGAAGAGAGAGTAACCCGGTGGCTTTGGCACTTTGTCGGCCCCATTGAATTGGGCATCCACAACCTTTGGGATTCAAATCTTGGTCTTGCTGGCCCTCTACCAGCAAGGGCCCAACCCCTCAACCTCACCTTGGCATTGCCAAGTTACCCCTGGTCTTGGTGAGCAATGGGTGAGCAGTCGTCGACATCGGTCCGTTTGATTGCGATTGTGCTTGTTTGTTTAAGTCCTAGGTTGTGTCACATCACACAGTGATCAGCATGTTCCAACGATCGCGGCGGTATATTTTTCTATTTTTTCATATTTATTGAAAATCAGGATTTTCTATATAATCCCATTTCTTTTTCCTTTTTTCTTTCCCTTTCCCTTTCTTCTTCTTCTTCCTCCCTTTCTCTCCCGTGAGCGCACACGACCGTGGCCCCCCTCCTCTTCCGGCGACGACCCCGGCTGTTGACACCCATTTTTCACTGATAAGTTGAGTCGTTTCTCTTACTCCCATTTGTTGATGCCTCGAGTTGTCCACCACTCGTTGGGGCTGTTTTCAGGCATGCTTTGGGCCAATTTTTGGGTTGCCTCCCTCCTTGGTTAGGTCCAAATTGATTCAGGGCTTATCAGGCCTTGATTTTGGTTGATTGGGCTTTTTATAAGTTTTAAGCGTCGATATGCATGAACGGTTCCTCCCTGGCCGCTCAATTAATGAGCGGTTGAACATTGTTCGTCCATATATTTTGGAGTATTTTGGGTACTCTTCTGAATTTCCACCGACAAGCTTTTGTGCGGCCCTCTCCTAGCCGTTCAACTTGATGGACGTACTAAGGGTGACCGCACATATCTCATAGTCCTGCGCTTAAGAGTTTTCTCAGATAATTATCTAATTATCTTATCTATTTTGATTTTCCACCGACAACACTAGAACGGTTTGTCCTTAGCCGCTCTTCCGTTGAACGGTCTCAACTGAGCCGTTCATCTATGAGAGTCCAACGGCGAACATTTTGGTCAGTTCGAGGGATAATCTGGATTATTTCAGATTTATTTTGAATTTCCACCGGCGTGGTTGAACGACCCGGACATAGCCGCACATCCAGTTGAGCGGTCTATCGTAAGACCGTTCATCTGTTTGATTCCTGAATTTCAATAAATTTTATCCCTTTTATCCGTGGTTTTATCCCCAACTTCTCTCATCAATTTCTCCGCAGATAATCTACCGTTTTAGGTGACGTTTCGACTGGATAAAAGATAATTCATTTATCTACGATTTTTCTTTAATTATATCATCCTAAAAATGAATGCAAACCCTAATTTCGGGGCTAGCTTTCTAGGCTCTATAAATAGACCCTAAGGGTCGGACTTGAAAAGGGGGGGAGATTTTTGGTCGACGGCAAAGCCCTGCCGCATTCTTGAGTGACCTAGCACCAAGGAGGGAGGCTTTCTATGTCCACATAAGCCTCTGGTTCATGGAGTAGTCTTATTTTGAGTCCTTTGTGTTTCATAGATTCTGTCACGCCTTCATTGCATGCATTACTTTCTCTTTACGTTCCCCTTCATCCTCATTACCTTGCACACATCCACCCACATTTTTGCCACCTTAGGGGTTTAAAATCCCCCAGGTATCCCCTTTTCCATTTATTCATGTTCATCCCTTATTATTGTTACATTTCCTACACCATCTAGTTCTAATTTAGGTTGTTTCTGTGTGTTTTCACGTTGTTTTGCAGGTCAGCAATTCTTAGCACGAGGCACATCCCCTCTGGCCGATCGGAGAGGGTGGAGGTTGGACCCCTTTGCGACTTCTAGGTTGGTGGTCTTGCGCGGTTCCAGGAAGTCCGTTCAATAAGACGTGCGGTGCAAACTGGGCCGTCCATCTTGTTCCTACGGTCAATACGGAGCCGTTCAATAGCCAGGAGTCCTTCATCCCACACCTTTTGCAGCACCATTGGACGGTCAATTGTGAGACCGTTCATCCTTTAGGCGGTTCTCCATCAACCGCTCATTTTACCAGCGCTGCAGCCAGGCGAGTGTCTCCCTCTCCTTTCCAAAGCACGTCGTGTTCATCACGTTCGGCGCTTTGGTGGCGATCACGGTTTGTTACACTTCCCCTTTTCCTCTGCCTTTGCTTGTTCCCTATGTAGAGGTGGTAGGATAGACGTTCGGGAAGACATTTGAAGAGAAGAAACGGATTCGAGGGAAGAAGAAAATATATCTACACCGGCGTGCTCCCCTCCGACTGCAGACGGCGGTGGGCGAGGGCGTGGCGACGACGGTAGCGGCGTGGTTATCACGGCGGCATCCGATGCTCGGTGAGATCGTGGGAGCTCGTGAAGGTTTAAGCGTGTTTTTGAAGATCGGCGGCGATCCGCCGCATTTCGAATCAATCCGAGGTAGGGTGACGGTCCCTAGCTCCATGTCTTTTTTCCTCGTGATTTATAGGCCGAGGTGAGGTCGAGAGTGGGCTATTTTGAGCCGGGAAGGGAAAAGCATGTTTTGGGGTGTGATCACCCGATCTAGCGTGTCAATGCATGATTTCGTAGTTTGTGGGCATCAAAAGATGCACTAGGGGCATGGGAACAAGTTTCTTTTTTATTTCCCCTTCACCCGGGGGTGAATGGGGCGTGGAATGGCAAATTTGGTGTTTTCCCGCCGTTCTCGATTTTCTGGAAGTGTGGCGGTCCTTCCAGTGACCGCCACAGCCTTCTGGCGGTCCCCGTTTGACCATTTCAGTCTCCTCGTATGTGCGTTGGGCGTGGCGGCCTCACGATGAGCCGCCAGAGTCCAGGTGGCGGCCGAAGGTTCGACCGCTAAGCCCAGTCGATCAGCGTGGCCCTCAAGGCGTTTTGACCGTTGGAAACTTTTTGGGTTGTGGCGGCTGAGGGTATGCCTGCCTCATCCCTGTGGCGGACCTAGGTAGGACCGCCAGTTCTTTCGCAACCCAGGGTGTGGCAGCCTATCGTTGGACCGCTACGTCCCTGTGGCGGCCCAATTCTAGACCGCTAGCTTCTGTGGCAACCCAAAGGTGGACCGCCAGAGGTTCATGTCCAACCAGAGTTATATTTTGCCGATTTGAGTCTTGAGTTAGTGGATCTCGATCCACGTGCTAAAGTGGTCTGACTGATGCTAGGCATCATGTGAGGACCACACATGAGGGTGCCGTGAGGTCCCGGGAGTTGGTGTTCTCGGCTTATGTCACCGTGAGTCAGTGTCGGTACGAGGAGCGGTCCTTGTACTCTGTCTGATTTAGACGTTGTTTTCTGATGACTAGAGAGTCTACTCCTTCAGTGACCCTCCACTAGTCGTAGCCTTCCGACACGCGAGTGGTCCCACCAGGGAGTGGTGGCGAGGGTACCCTAGAGAGACGGTTTTGCACTGGTTTCCATCGGGCCCCACGTTTACCAGCTAGAGTCCAACCGAGGGAAAAACCAGTCAGAGGGCCAGACCAGGGACGCACGGTCTGTGTGTGCACACATAGTTGGGGGCGGTTGGACCCGCGCTGACGAGCGCGACCCCAGCTAGTCACTTGTTCTTTGGTTACTCGTACGGTGTGCCCGTTCCACCAGGGGTCGAGGGGGACACCCGAGGCGCGGTTTAAGTCGTCAGTGGACGCATCCGGCCTTGCTTCTAGTGGGTTGGCACTCCTGTCTTTGTGTGGTAGCGACTCTTTGGCTCTTGGCGAGTTGTCTCGTTTTTTGTGCCATGTGTTCGGTACTAGCCATCGTAGTACCTTATAGTTACTTTTTGCGCAGTTTCTCAGTTTGCGAGGTGGGGACCGGATGATCTTTTCTGAGCCTTTTGTTTTGAGGCTCATTCCCTGTGTGTTTTCTGTGTTTCAGGTGAGACGCGGCTTCAGGGGAGCGCTTCAGAGGCTCCACGTGGTTCAGGTGCCCAGGGTTAGTTGCCAGGCCGGGGTATGCCCCGTGTAGTTGTAGTTTTCTTTTTGGACTGTACTAGTTGTGGACTACTGTTATATTTTAGACTACTGTTATTATTGTGGACCATGTAATTTAATTAATGTTATTAATTGCTTCCTGCTTAATTCATTTAATCTGCGTAGCTCTGCAATTATTTTAGATTCTTGTGTATCTCCACACCATCCTTTTAACCCTTCTGAGTCTTCGGGCTCGTGGGTGGCGGTTCGAGATTCAGGTTATCAGGCCTTCCCGGTGTTCGGATCTCGGGTCGTTACAGCTGGTATCAGAGCACGGTTGTGGATATATATGAGGATCATAAATAGTTGCAGTGGTCCACTAGTCCATAATGATGATGTACAATCGGCACTGGCTTAGGGTATCGTGTGTTTTATTGATTTCATCGTTTCTCGTGTCTTCTGTCTTTTTACAGTAGGCGAGTATGGCACAGAGGGGGAGGACTAGCTCTCAGCAGGGACAGTCGACAGAGGAGTAGGAGGAGTAGAGTAGAGTGCCACCAGTTACCACCCAGGCAGGGGATGCAGCGAGAGTTCCGGGGGCCGAGGATTTCTATTGGAGCATGTTTCAGGCCATGGCTCAGCAGTTTGGCGGTGATGCTGGTGAGGGCTCTTCGACTAGGGGTGGTCCTAGTCGTGCTGTGAGGGACTTCTTGCAGTTTCACCCACCCTATTACGATGGCAAGTGTAATATCCCGGACCTTTCGGATCCTTCCTTTTTGGGTCCCAGATCTACTTTCTCGGAGTGTCCAGCTCCGTTGTGTCTGAAATTTCATTTCGGACATCTTTCGTGTTCGGATCGGCGCGATCCGGAGTTGTTTCGGAGGCCCAGAGTGTGTCCGCAGCTTTTTCGTGCATGTTTTCCAATTTCCGAGTGCAGGTTTCTGTAAATCCTTCGGAACCACGTTGCGGGTGAACCGGGTCGTTCACCGAGGCAAGAGTGGTACCGTTGTGATCGGTGCATTTCGAGGCTCACGGAAATGTGATTTTTAATTTTTCCTGTATTTTCTGGAATTTCTGGATTTTCTATAACTACCCCAACCCTTTTTCTCTCCCCCCCACCTTTTCTTCTTCTTCTTCCTCTTTCCTTCTTCCTCCCCACCGTGAGCGCCCCCTTCTCTCCCATTCGGCCGACGACGACCGCGGCGGCGTCCCCTCGGGCTGCAGACGGCGAGGGGCGACGGCGTGGGCGACGGCGAGGCGATCGTGGCGGCGTAAAGCTTGTGGGGAATAGTGAAGGAGCGAGGGTTTCAAGCGTTCTTCGCAGTTTGTGGACGATCCGGCGCGCCTCGAGGCGAGATCAAGGTAGGGTGACGTTCCCTAGCTCTCCGCGTTCCATTCCCGTGATTTCTAGCCCAGTGTGAGGCCGAGAGGGGTCGTTTCCATGCCAGGAGGGTAAAACCATGATTTGGGGAGAGTTCGCCTGATCTATGATTTTAGGCCGTGATTCGGCATTTTAATGGTTTAGATGCATGCTAGGGGTCCCTAGGGGTCTTCCCCCTTGTTTTCCCCCTCTCCAATGGAGGTATGGGGGCGTGGTTGGTGTTTTTGGGCATTTCCCGCCATTTTTCCATCGGGACGGTGTGACGGTCCTTCCAGGAACCGTCACAGCCTTGTTAACACCCGTTTTTTGCTAATAAGTTGAGTCGTTCCTCTTACTCCCATTTGTTGATGCCTTAAGTTGTCCATCGCTCGTTGGGGCTATTTTCGGGCCCGTTTTGGGCCAGTTTTATGGGTAACCTCCCTCCCTGGCTGGGCTTGCTTCAATTCTGGGTTGAATGAGCCTTGGTGTTGGTTGATTGAGCTTTTCTATAAGTTTCAAGCGCCCATATACATGTACGGTTCATCCCTGGCCGCTCAATCATTGTGCGGTTGCCTATGGGCCGTCCATACATTCATGGATATTTTGGCTAATTTTCTGAATTATCATCGACAAGCATATATACGGCCTAGCTATAGCCGCATACGCCCATTGTGCGGTAACGCCTAAGCCGTCTATCTCTCAAGAGTCCCAACGTCGCTAATGTTCAGATAATTATCTAATTATCTTATTTATCTTGATTTATCACCGACAAGGAATGGGTGGTTTCTTCTTGGCCGCTCTTGTAGATGTACGGTCTGATGATAGCCGTTCATCTATGAGAGTCCAACGGCGAGGTTTTCGGTCAGTTTAATGGATAATTTGGATTATTTTGTGAATTGTTGAATTTCCACCGACAGGGTTGGACGGCCCAGAATGGACCGTATTGATGAGTGGTCTATCGTAAGACCGTTCATCTGCTTGTTTGCTGAAGATTCAATAGATTTTCTCTCTCTCATCGTGGATTTATCCCAAACTTCCTCTGATGATTTCTCTGCGAATCCTTAACCATTTTGAGTGCCGTTTCTTTCAGATGAAAGATAATTGAATTATCTTCATCTTTTATTTGATTATCTCGACCTAAAAATGCATGAAAACCCTAATTTCGGGGTCAGTATTTGGGGGTTCTATAAATAGACCCTAAAGGCTACCTTTGAAAGGGGGGGAGATTTTGGTCGACGGTGAAGCCCTACTGAATTCTTGAGCGACCTAGCACCAAGGAGGGAGGCCTTCTACGTCCACACAGACCTCCGGTTCAGGGAGTAGTCCTGGTCTTGAGTCTTTTGCATTTGATAGTCTCGTTTCTTCTCATTGCACGCTTGTTTCTACACGTCCATTCGCCCACGTTTTCCTTTGTTTGCACTGTCATGCACACACCCTCCCATATTTTCTGACACCCTAGGGGTTTAAAAATCCCCAGGTATCCCCCATTCAATTAATTATGTACATTTCCCTTCATTCGAGCATTTGCTACACTCCACGTTCCTAACTTCGATTTTGTTTTCTTGTGTTCTATACTTTGTTTCGCAGGTCAGCAGCACACTAACGCGAGGCCCATCCTCTCTGGTCGGCCGGAAAGGGTGGAGGTTGAACTCTTTGCAATTTCTGGCGTGGTGGCATTGAGCGGTTCCCAACTACCCGTTCAAGGAGATGAGCGGTGCAATCTGGGCCGTTTTTCTACTTCCTGCGGTCGATTTGGAGACGTTCGTCAGCCAAGAATACCTCATCCCGTGTCTTTTGCAGCGTTCATAGATGGTCTACACTTCGACCGTTTATCTCCATACGCGGTTCCTCCTGAGCCGTACATCATTGCAGCGCTGCACACCAGGCGAGTGTCTCTCCCTTTTTCCAAGGTATGGCGTGTCCATCATGTTCGGCACCTTGGTGGCGATCACAAGTTTCTACTCCGCCCTTTCCCTCTGTCTTTGTTCATTTCCCATGCTGGATGCGGTAAGATAGGCATGGGAGGGCATTAAAGAACGGACGGGAGGAGAAATATATCTACACCCTTCTTTTATGGCGATCACGGTGGGACACCTAGTGCCCATCGTGTTAGTGATTTGCTGACCCTTTCTTTTGATGTGTTAGTCCTCTCCTTAAAGTGGCTGCAGGTTGGGTTGAGTTCTCTGTCCTTCGGAACTTGCGCGGTTTTTACATAGCCGTCCATCATTTCTGCGGCTGGAAGTCCACCGCCCTTCTCTGTGAACAGTGTCATATCTTCCGTAAAGCCTGCTGTTATAAGCGGTCCAATACCATACTTTCAAGTCTTACACGGTCTATACTTGGCCGTCCATCTTGCTGGCACAGGTATGCCTCTGTCTTCTGATTGTTGTTTTGATTGCTATTACACGGCTTCTGCAGGTCCATTCCATACCTTAAACGGTCCTGGGGAGACCGTCCAACCTGGTACGTCTCTAATTTCTACCTTCTCTCATTCCATAGTTCTCTAATCTTCTGTTAGTCCATCATTACTCCCTGTATTAAACGGTCATCTACAGACCGTCTATATCCTTGAGCGGTCTAACAGAGATCGTTCTTGTCATGCTACAGTACACCGTGATTCACTTTGACTGTCTTGTTATTTCTTGTTCATGATGATTGGTGCTGATTGGTGATCTCCCCCTGCTCTTATATCATTGTTGCATGCTTTCTTCCATTTTCTTACGTATTTGATTGATCATTGATTGTTAGTTGCTAGGCTAGACTTCGCATACACTCCGGTGTACATAGGGGCATACATTCTTTTCACAGTAGTTGCATTCCTACCGAGGTAGGGTCTCCTCTCGCCTCCATACTCCATGGAGCCGACTAGGGGATCTTGCTGAGGACCTCCGTAAGCCCCCGTGAGCCGTGGATTCCCACACGGACGCCAGGCAGGTTGTACCGTATCCACCCCCAGTCTAGGGATTGCATCCGTGAGAGAGAGAGTTCCAAAGAGTCACCCAGTTCCTCATTTCCTAACCTGGTTAGGTACCTTGTGGTTGAGTGTATTTATACATTAATTAATCCACTAACGTACCAGAAGAGGAATTTAAAAAATTGTCGCGCATCATTTGACAATTTGGTTGCTTAAGTGGTTGATTCTCCTCTCACCTGTCCCCTCCATTGGATGCTTGGTTGTTTGAGGTTTTGCTTATTCTTTGGTTAGGATTGTTTGCCTTAGTCTTGGAGTGCTTAGTGTATGTGGAGTTGTTTCTCCTCCTCAAGATCACCTCCTAGGGTCTGTTCTCATTTCCATTCTTACCTCTATCCTTTGTTTGATTCGTCATCCCCCATGTCGTCATGCGACTTTTCCCATTCCCACGAGGATTCTCTTCCTCGCGGACTCCTTGAGGACCCGTCTAGGGTCACCCATATGCAGGGAGGAGAGGGGATTGCCCCTCCACTCCCGACCATTCTTGGCGAGGGTTCACAACCCCCTCTTTCCGATCCATCCATTCAGAATCTGGCCAGTCAAATTCTCAGTATGATGGCCCAGCTGGACCTTACCCAGCTCCATCTCATCCGGCAAGCTTTGCAAGGGGCCGATGCCCCGATTTCAGCTCCTTCTCGTGGCGCGACTACTGTTGCCACTACATCTCCTGTTGCTGGGACCACCTCTGTGGCCCCCATTGACCTTACTCCCATCCGTCCTCAGATCCCTCGATTCTCTAGCATGGAAGTGGGCCAGGCTTCTACCTCGGCCCATCAGCCTGTCAATAAGGGGAAGTCTCAAATCCCTTCTGTTCCTTACCTTGATCCTTATGTCACTATTTCTCCAGCGTCGCAGGCCCTTGTGGCCCCGGCAGACTTTACTGGGTTGCAACCAAGGGCCGCCCAGCAAGCTCATGCGGATATGGGCTCTTCCCTGTCCCATTATCCATCTTATGGGTTGCCCTCTCAGTCGACTTTTCCTTTAGCTTCGTATCCAGGTCCTGCTCTTCCTGTTCCTTCTCCTCCATCCCAGGAACGGGAAATTCTTGACAAGTGGGCTGCTATGTAGCAGCAAATTGACCTCCTCTACAAGTGGGTTGGCCCGCAGTCTTTGGCTGATGTCCCTATTCCTAACTTCAGGGACATTCGTTTTCCTCTTCAGCCCGAGCTCCCTGTGTACCGAAAATATGACAGGTACGGCAACCCGTTCATTCATGTCAGGGAGTTTCTATATGAGTCGGCTCAGTTCCAGCATGATGATCGCTTGATGGCTTACTTATTCCGCCGATCATTGGAGGGGGTCGCCCTTGAGTGGTTCTACACCTTGCCGCTAGAGGAGGCGGAGAGCTTTAAGACCGTGAAAGAAAAGTTCATTCAGAGGTTCCAAGATAGGGTTGGTCCCGAGTATTCCTTCACCGACCTGGTAGCGAAAAAGATGAAGCCGGAGGAGGATTTTGCAACCTATGCGGATCGATGGAGGCAGATGGCCTCACGTGTCCCCGGGCAAATCCCGGAAGAAGAGAAAGTTAAGTTGCTGATCTCCAATGCCACCCCGACATTCAGAAATATTATGGCAATGAATGACATTTCGAATATGCACCAGTTATACGGCAGGGCTCGGTTCATACAAACGCAGTTTAAAGACTCCCTATTCATTCACTGTTCGAGGCCCACAAACCCAAAACTGCCAGAAAGTCCCAAGGTCCCGTCACTGAGGGAGTGCAAATCAACGAGCAGGTCTAGGCTGTTCAATTTCCCCACCAAGCCGCTCCACCTCGCTTCCCGCAGCCTTCACGCATGTTGTGCCCCTTGTCCCTTGATGATGTTGTGTAGTTTTGATGATAGCAAGCATTATGAGTCATCATGTTAAGTCATCATATTCGATTCAATGTCTGATGAATGATTTGATTGAATGATGTTCGAATGAATGTCATGCTACATGTACTCTTAAGTCTGTGCAGTTTAAACCCTGCACGCTACGTAAGCTGATGCTAGTCTATTCAGGTTCATGCATCATCTGTATAGTTGGTGCATTCCTAGTCATTTTGCATCTCAAGGTCAGTGCAAGGTCAATTGTCTAAGGCTAAGGTTCGTGCATATCTCAGTCCGACTGTTCAACAAACTAAGTGCATGGTATTGTTTATGTGGATAGTGGTCTGAGGGTCTTGTTTCTGCACGATGCCTTGCAATTGATAGTCGGTGCAATGTCGTGTTTCAGCATGATCGGTGCAATCTTTGATCCCAGTATTGAAATGAGTCGGTGCAATACTTGCATATGCATACGTGAGTCTGTGCACTTCATTTTCCATGCACGTAGCCTTGAAGTGTGTTAGGTCGGTGCAAACGCCCTGGTGTGTTAGGTGCATCGGTGCAACCCTTGGTACTACACGCTGATTAAGTCATGCATCTGTGCATATCTTCTCTGTGCTTTCTTTGCATTAGGTCAGTGCACTGCTCTTCTCATACGTTAGTCGGTGCATCTACCTTTGAAGAGATGATTGAGTCTGAGCATGTGTATGTGACCACCACAATTGAGTCCGTACATCAAAACCTTTCCTCTGTGCAATCTCCTCTCTTTATATCATATAATTGTCTGAATATGATCCATATCTGATGCCCTGACAGGTACCTTTTTGTAAAGACTAAGAAGGGCATGAGATCCAAGATTGAAGAAAGTGCCAGGATCGTGACACGTGGAAAGCAACGATGCTGTGATGCTGACACGTGACCTAGATATTTGGGTAGGAATCGTGATGACCACACGCCCTATCCTTTTACTGCTCTACAAATAAGAAGTTTCTTCCTTAGGAGCAGGGTGATCGTAATTACGAACATACTTCGAAAGAGCAGAAGCAGAGAGAGCTTGCACGATCCACAGAAAAGAGAAGAGAAGGAAAGACTCAAGAGAGAAGTGTTTGAAAGAATACTGAAAGTGTTTGTTCTTCAGTATCCTAGTTCAGAACAGGAGCTGAAATTGCTCAGTGTTGAGCTACATTCCCCTTGTGGGTTCTTTCATTTCTTCGCTTTGTTTTTTCGTCTTCATTTTAGAAACTCGTTTCCAAGCTGTGTGTCAGCGGAGCAAGCTGTGAAGCTCAGCTGTTTCCAGAGGTGGATTCCTCTAGTCGGGTAAAGCTATAAGTCCCCAGCAGTTTGCAGAGGAGGATTCCTCTGGACGGCATAAGCTGTAATGCCCAGCGGTCTGTAGGGTTTTGACCCCAAAGTTGTGGATCAGCGAAGCTGTGGATCAGCAGTGGAAGCCACATTCCGGTTTGGAGTGTGGGGTGGACGTAGATCTCAGGTTTGAGATCGAACCACCTTAAAAATCTCTAACATCTGTGCGATTGCATTGCATACTGTGTACATCCAGGTCATTTCTTGAATCAGTTGTAGATGAATGTTTAGGACCGTCTTGAGTTAGATCTGTTGGGTCGGTGTTCGTCAATAGTAGTGTTCATCTGTCTGTCGTCTGACAGCAGCTTGTTTTAATTCTGCACTTGGAGCTGCTGTTGTTGGTTTTAATTGGGTCGCATATTTATTCACCCCCCTCTAGATCGTATATCACATCCTATCACTTGGTATCAGAGCCTAACTCTTCTGCAGGGATCAATGTCCTGAAGAGAAATGGCCATGGAAGCAAGAGGGATGACGGCTGAAGGATATTCCACCACGAAGCCTCCATACTTTGATGGGACGAACTACGCATACTGGAAGAACCGCATGCAAGTTTTTCTGAGGGCGAAAGACTATGAAATTTGGAAGGTGGTCAGTAAAGGACCATTTGAGCTGCATCCTAATAAGGATATATGGACAAGAGAGGAGATCAGGAAATCTACTCTAAACTGGAGCGCCATCAATGCCATACAATGTGCTATACGTCCCACTGAATTTGCAAGAATCTCTTCGTGTGCCATAGCGAAAGAGATGTGGGATAAGCTAGAGGTCATCTATGAGGGAACCTCTCAGGTGAGGGAGACCAAGGCTAATTTACTAATTTTAGAGTATGAAGCCTTCAGGATGAAGCCCAGCGAAACCATCACCGAGATGTATGCTCATCTTACCCTCATAACCAATGGTCTCAGAAATCTGGGGAAAAACTACTCTAACTATGAAATCGTGAGGAAGATATTGTGATCCCTGACTCCAGTATGGCATACAAAAACGACAGTTATTGAGGAGTCGAGGGATCTTCTGAATACCAAAGTGGACGAGCTAATAGGCTCATTGATGACCTATGAAATGAATTTGCCAAAGATAGAGGAGCTTGAAAAAAAGAGGCAGCCTATTGCTCTGAAGGCAAGCGCGAGTTGTTCCAGTCGATCCAACCAAAATGGATCGTCTAGTGATCAGAGCCTCTCTGGATCAGAAATTGAAGGAGATCAAATAGCGATGCTGACCAGAGAGTTCAGAAGGTTTCTCAGAAAAGAATGAAGAAATTTCAGCCGAAGACAATATGGCGGGAGAAGATACAACATGTACAAATCTATCTCTGCCAAGAAGATAGACACTAATGTTTGTTACCACTGCAGGAAGGCCAGTCATATGAAGGCTAATTGTCCAGAGCTCCAGAAGCCGAAAGAAAAGGCCTCCCAAAGGAAAAGCAATGGTGAGCACATGGAGCGACGAGGACGAGGGCACTTTGAGCAGCACATCAGAAAGTGAAGATGAAGAAAAGCCCATCTGTCTGATGGCTAGAAATGATGAAAAAGAAGTGGAAGAATCGGACAAGGTATCATCTCCTTTTGAGCATTATACTATTTCAGATTGGGAAGATGCTTACGAAGAATTGCTAGATAAGGTAGATGATATCAGAAAAGAGAACAGACAATTGAAGAAGAAAGTAAATTCTCTTATGAATGACAAAACTATGTCTGATAAACTTGCCCGCTTGCAATCTGAAAATGACATGTTAAAAAATTCATGTGCTGAAGTTGATAATGTTAAGCATGCATTAATGGACTCTAGAAGAGAAAATGATAATCTGAAAAATGTGATTAACGAATTAAAATTGAAATTACAGAATTATGAAAATGAAATGAAAGTTGTGAATGAGAAATATGAAGCTGTTCTAGGTGTTAACCAAGAACTAAAAAATTCAATTGATCACCTAGAAAAAGAGAATGAAGATAAAAAGAAAATTATCAAAAACATGACCCAAGGATCTGATAATTTGAATGCACTCTTAGGGTCAAAAGTAAATTTCAGAAGAGAGGGCCTCGGGTATAACTCCGCAGCTAAAGGGAGCTTTGCTTTGAAAACAATTTCATTCGTTGCTGAGAAGGAAAAGGGGTCCCTCATCAAAATGAGCAATGTGAAATCTGCTGTTAAAGTTGTTGAGTCCAAATTGCCCAGTGCTAAGGACAAGGGCAAGCAGAAAATGGGTGAGTCTAGCCATGATAGTACACACTGCCTTTCCTCCTAGGGTAGAGTTCAGATGAAGGGTCAACCTTTGCGCACACCAAAACCCCAGGCTAGGGTTAACAAGTCACCACCAACAGTTCAGAGGAAGACTCAACCCACACCCATGAAGAAGTCAAGCGAGTCTAGGGTGCAAGGTAGAAACACTTATGCCAGAAGCCAATCGAGCCACTTCCACCAGCCTAGAGTCCAGACACACCATCATGTGGAGCCTCAACAATTCTATAGGTTTGAATGGAGTAGAGCTCAAGGGAGGTCTAGATATCAGTCATGTACCACACAGACATACAGACCTCAGGCTAAAAACTGGGTTGGGCCGTCTAGAATATGGGCTTCTAGG
Organism: Amorphophallus konjac; assembly: GCA_022559845.1. Taxonomy (NCBI): domain Eukaryota; kingdom Viridiplantae; phylum Streptophyta; class Magnoliopsida; order Alismatales; family Araceae; genus Amorphophallus; species Amorphophallus konjac. Next base: position 295,684,075 of record CM040120.1, read on the forward strand.
AAAGAAACCGTTTACAGTCAGCCAAGGACCAACGTTGGCCACTATTTCCTGAATGCTCATTGGCCTACGCACTGGCACAAAAACAATCAGAATGCAAGGAAAAATGGTGGCAGGACAAATAACAAGTCAAGAAAAATTCAGCTTGCTAATGCTGAGAAGAAGAGAAACAATAGAAGAAATGTCAAAAAACCCACCAATCAACCAGCTCTCAAACAAGCATGGATCCCAAAAATTTTGCTGTCTTGTATGAATTGTTCTGTTTCTGCTTCGGAGCCCAAACAGTTTTGGGTTCTAAAATTTTCTCTGTGACTATGATTGCAGGCATGCCTTGCAGCCAAGCACAACATGTGGTATCTGGATAGTGGCTGCTCCAGGCATATGACGGGGGACAAGGATAAATTTTGCTTGCTGACAGAGAAGAATGGAGGCCTTGTCACCTTCGGAGAAAACACTAAGGGTAAAATCATCGGATCAGGTAAAGTAGGTAAGTGCACTACCTGTTGCATTGTTGAAGTCTTGCTGGTGGATGGATTAGCATATAATCTTCTAAGTATCAGCCAACTATGTGATAAAGGGCACAAGGTAGTATTTGATGCACTTAGCTGTAAAATTTTTGAACCTAACTCTGATGTGGTTAAATTCTCTGGAAAAAGAATGAATAATATTTACATGGTAAATCTAGAAGATATTGCACACTCTAACCTATGTCTCACTGCTAATAAAGAAGACTTAGCCTTTCTGTGGCATCGGAGGTTAGGCCATGCTAGTTACACTGTTCTACACAAATTGAATAAACACAGCATGGTTAGAGGACTCCCTGAAATTTCTTTCAAGAAGGATAATAAGGTGTTTGGTGCTTGTACACAGTCCAAGCAGACTAGAAAGTCCTTTAAATCAAGAACTGAAAACATGTCCCTTAAACCTTATGAGCTGATACATATGGATTTATTTGGACCCACACGATCAGTCAGCTTGTCAGGGAGGAGATATGGATATGTCCTAGTTGATGACTTCTCTAGGTATACTTGGGTCTTCTTCATCACTCACAAGAATGATGCTTTTACTGAATTTCAGGAGTTCTATTTAAATATCAAACAGAAAAATGAACACTTGATCAAAAATATTTTGTCTGATCATGGAGGTGAGTTTGAAAACTCACAATTTAAAAACTTATGTAGGGAAAAATGAATTACCCATCGGTTCTCCTCCCCAAGAACACCTGAGCAAAATGGAATAGTAGAGAGGAGGAATCAGACACTTGTGGAGATGGCCCGTACACTGCTTGTTGAAGGTGGCTTACCAAGAAAATTTTGGGCAGAGGCAGTTAATACTGCATGCCATGTAATCAACAGAGCCATGGTAAGGTCTTTCACTCAGAAAACTCCTTATGAGATTCTGAAAGGTAAGAAGCCTTCAATTGCTTATTTCAAAGTCTTTGGCTGTAAATGTTTCATTCATGTTAATGATAAAAGAGATCTTGATAAATTTGAACCTAAAAGTGATCCAGGAATCTTTCTTGGGTATTCTGAATACACTAGAGCATATAGAGTGTACAACCTTAATTCTAAAACTATTGAGGAATCTCCACATGTTGTCTTTGATGAGTCCCTAAGTAACTTTGAAGTTGGTCAATGCAGAAAAGAAGATGACGGAGAAATTCTTAAGAAAGAAAAACTTGAAGACCAATCAGACCAAGAAGAAGAAGCTGAAGAAATCAATGTGGAGGAGCCTGCTGTTCAGGGGGAGGTAAATGAAGGTCAAGGTAACCAAGTTATCAATGCCAGATTCTTAAGAGACCATCCTATTGAAAACATCATTGGTGACTTGCATGAACCTCCTAGGACTAGAGGCTTCCTTAGAGCTCAAAATAAATTAAATACATATGCATTGGTTTCTAATGTTGAACCCAAAACCATTGACAGTGCTCTCAAAGATGCGCATTGGATCAATGCCATGCACGAAGAGATTAATCAGTTTGACAGGAACAAGGTGTGGCACCTAGTTCCACCTCCTGTTCATGGAAATGTCATTGGGACAAAATGGGTCTTTTGAAATAAAACTGATGGGCTAAGTAATCTTGTCAAAAATAAGGCCAGACTTGTTACTCAGGGGTACAACCAGGAATTCGGAATTGACTTTGAAGAATCATTTGCCCTGTAGCCAGGTTAGAAGCTATTAGAATTTTGTTAGCTTATGCATGCTCCTTTGGAATAACTCTCCAGCAGATTGATGTAAAATCTACTTTTCTCAATGGGGAAATTAAGGAGGATGTCTATGTCCATCAACCTCTTGACTTTGAATGCTCAGATTTCCCTTCTTATGTATATAAGTTGAATAAAGCTCTCTATGGTTTGAAGCAAGCTCCTAGAGCTTGGTATGACAGACTAAGCAGATTCCTTATTGAAAAGAAGTTCACAAGAGGTGAAGTTGATCAAACGTTGTTTACCAAGGTACGTCATCCTGATATCATCATTGTCCAAATTTATGTGGATGACATTGTGTTTGGTTCAACCAACCCTGAATTATGTAAGGAATTTTATAAACTTATGACACAAGAATTTGAGATGAGCTCAATGGGTGAACTGAAATTATTTCTTGGACTGCATGTTACTCAAACTAAAGAAGGAACCTTTATCACTCAATCCAAATATATAAGGAACCTCCTGAAGAAATACAAATTCGACAACCTCAAGGACATTGCAGCTCCAATGAGTACTTCAACAAGCCTTGATGAAGATACCAAAGGTAACTCTGTGGATCAAAAGCTATACAGAGGTATGATCGGATCTCTCTTGTATCTCACTGCATCTAGGCCTGACATTCAATTTGCAGTGTATTTATGTGCTAGATTTCAGGCTAGTCCTAAGGAATCACACTTTAGTGCAGTGAAAAGGATCTTTAGGTATCTAACAGGCACCGAAGAATTAGGCTTATGGCGTGTGAGCTAGAGCTTCTAGCCTACATTGATGCAGACTATGCTGGGTGTCGGGTAGATAGGAAGAGCACTAGTGGTTACTGTCAATTCCTAAGTGGTTGTCTAGTATCTTGGGCTTCTAAAAAGTAACACACTGTGGCACTTTCCACTGCTGAAGCAGAATATGTTGCTGCAGGGAACTATGTTGCCCAGATACTATGGATTAAACACCAGCTCTCAGATTATGAGATAAATCTGAGATGCATTCCACTTCTATGTGACAACACCAGTGCAATCCGTCCAATAAAAATCATGCTCACCACTCTAGGACTAAGCATATTGAAATTAAACATCATTTTCTTAGAGATGTAGTGAGCAAGAATGAAATTGAATTGATATTTATTGAAACTGAAAAACAAATTGCTGATATCTTTACAAAACCCCTTGGAAATGAAAGATTTAAATATTTAAGACGAGAATTAGGGATGTGTAAATTTCAGCACGAGATTGATGAATAAATTCACTCTTGAGCTATATGAGGTGATTGTGTCAGCCTATTCCTTAAGCAGTTGAATAAAGAAGATCCTTGTGTAATCGATTATTTGATGCCTTGCACAGATTGTTTGATGGTTGTGTATAAATTGCACATAGTCTTGATACAAGTACTGCACCTAGTCTATGCCATGTATGATCTCTCTGGTCATTGCATACTACGCATGAAGCATAAGTCACACGTAGCAACATGTAGGTCGGTGCATATTGCATTCTAGCCACATGTAAGTCAGTGCATCTATTATCCAAACTGCATGATAAGATCGATGCACATTGCATTGCTCATAAAGGATAAGGTCGGTGCAAAATTTGCCTGTTGCATATCTTAGATAATGCATATTGATCTCAGGGGGAGGATAGCAACATCAGAACTAGTTCAACCCCTTCTCTCTCTCTCTGCTCCTTAATGTCCACTCCTTTTCTCAGAATGGATAACAGTCTAGTAATTGGTTCATTATCGTGAGCTGCAATTATTACAACTCTTCCGCTATAAGAATCGCATGTGCTCATTGATTGAACCGAAGGTTTAACTTTAATAGGCTGTAAAGTTCAAAAGACTGTCTTCTGAAAATAAGGTGATAGAAAATGCTTATAGCTCTCAACCTCTATCTCATGATTATAATAGAACAGGTCTTCACAGTATCTGAACATGATAGATTTAGTGATGGTTAAGGTTTGAAAACTAAAAATTTTGTATTGTTCTTAAACAAGTCACTCCAAAAATTATGAGGGCAGTAAAAATTAAGTTCATCAAAGAAAAAGAAATGAACAAAGTGGCAGAGCAATGAATGAGTTACACTGAGAAACTGAGGTCTCCATCAAAGAAATGAAGAGTACCTTAAGTCATGAAGTGACTCAGGTTAACTCTGTTCATTTGGTCGAATCTACAAGGGTGGTTTCACTGAGTAACTAGGGGTACTGACCTCTGATCAAGGTATACCCTTCACGTCAAAGGTGCAAACTATCCCTATAGCTTTTGATCAGAAATAGATATAGTAGTTTATGCTTAGTAACTGGGGGTATTAGCCTCTAATCAAGGTATACACCTAATGTCAACGGCATAAATGATACTTGTCTGTTCAATAAGTTCAATTTTCAGAAGCTAGTGAATGATAATTACTATAACCCTTCAAAAATAAATGTCATTGAGTGTCAATTGTTTAACCTCAATACAAATTCAGGTGACTTTCCTCGCTCTTCACTTTCTCTGAAGTAACTAGGGTATTGTCTCGACCTAGACTTTTATGTTTATGTGACTCAGGTTGATTGCTATAAACGGAGTATATAACCCTATTTCAGAAAGTCAGTGAATTCTCTTTACCTTCTATAACTGATAAATCTGACTGAAATCAAGTAAGCCCATTGCTCTATTCATATAATTTAAGGGTTGCGCCATAATTTGCTCACATTCTGAACTGTTACATAGAACGTTGTTTATCTCTTTCCCCCTTATTTGCTGATGGCAAAGGGGGAGAATGTGTGTTTGCATTAAGATTCCTCAGGGGGAGATTGTTGTGCCCCTTGTGCCTTGATGATGTTGTGTAGTTTTGATGATACCAAACATTATGAGTCATCATGTTAAGTCATCATATTCGATTCAATGTCTGATGAATGATTTGATTGAATGATGTCTGAATGAATGTCATGCTACATGTACTCTTAAGTCTGTGCAGTTTAAACCCTGCACGCTACCTAAGCTGATGCTAGTCTGTTCAGGTTCATGCATCATCTGTATAGTCGGTGCATTCCTAGTCATTTTGCATCTCAAGGTCAGTGCAAGGTCAATTGTCTAAGGCTAAGGTTCGTGCATATCTCAGTCTGACTGTTCAATAAACTTAGTGCATGGTATTGTTTATGTGGATAGTGGTCTGAGGGTCTTGTTTCTGCACGATGCCTTGCAATTGATAGTCGGTGCAATGTCGTGTTTCAGCACGGTCGGTGCAATCTTTGATCCCAGTATTGAAATGAGTCGGTGCAATACTTGCATATGCATACGTGAGTCTGTGCACTTCATTTTCCATGCACGTAGCCTTGAAGTGTGTTAGGTCGGTGCAAACACCCTGGTGTGTTAGGTGCATCGGTGCAACCCGTGGTACTGCACGCTGATTAAGTCATGCATCTGTGCATATCTTCTCTGTACTTTCTTTGCATTAGGTCAGTGCACTACTCTTCTCACACATTAGTCGGTGCATCTACCTTTGAAGAGATGATTGAGTCTGAGCATGTGTATGTGACCACCACAATTGAGTCCGTGCATCAAAACCATTCCTATGTGCAATCTCCTCTCTTTATATAGTATAATTGTCTGAATATGATCCATATCTGATGCCCTGACAGGTACCTTTTTGTAAAGACTAAGAAGGGCACGAGATCCAAGATTGAAGAAAGTGCTAGGATCGTGACACGTGGAAAGCAACGATGCTGTGATGCTGACACATGACCTAGATATTTGGGCGGGAATCGTGATGACAACACGCCCTATCCTTTTACTACTCTATAAATAAGAAGTTTCTTCCTCAGGAGCAGGGTGATCGTAATTGCGAACATACTTCGAAAGTGCAGAAGCAGAGAGAGCTAGCACGATCCAGAGAAAAGAGAAGAGAAGGAAAGAGTCAAGAGAGAAGTGTTTGAAAGAATACTGAAAGTGTTTGTTCTTCAGTCTCCTAGTTCATAACCGGAGCTGAAATTGCTCAGTGTTGAGCTACATTCCCCTTGTGGGTTCTTTCATTTCTTCGCTTTATTTTTTCGTCTTCATTTTACAAACTCGTTTCCAAGCTGTGTGTCAGCGGAGCAAGCTGTGAAGCTCAGCTGTTTGCAGAGGAGGATTCCTCTGGACGGCATAAGCTGTAATGCCTAGCGGTCTGTAGGGTTTTGACTCCAAAGCTGTGGATCAGCGAAGCTGTGTATCAGCAGTGGAAGCCACATTCCGGTTTGGAGTGTGGGGTGGACATAGATCTCGGGTTTGAGATCGAACCACCTTAAAAATCTCTGACATATGTTCGATTGCTTTGCAGACTGTGTACATCCAGGTCATTTCTTTAATCAGTAGTAGATGAATGTTTAGGACCGTCTTGAGTTAGATCTGTTGAGTTGTTGTTCATCGATAGTAGTGTTCATCTGTCTGTCATCTGACAGCAGCTTGTTTTAATTCCTCACTTGGAGCTGCTGTTGTTGGTTTTAAGTGGGTGGCTGATCTATTCACCCCCCTATAGATCGTATATCACATCCTATCAATGCAACCCCCAGTTCACCGCTCCACAAGCTCCCCAACCCACTTTCCCAGCTCCTCAACACCTGCAACAACCACCACCACCACCCCAACAGCCTCAGCGGCCGCCGCAATATCATAATGTTCCTCTACCCACCGCTTATGGACCTGCCCAACCGAGCCCAAAGAGGACCCATTACCCTCCTCTTCCTGAAACGTTGCCTGATATTTTCTCTGCTTTGATGTATACTGGTGATATTCAACTGCTTCCGGAGCGTCAGAATTGGAATCCGGTCGCCGATCAGTCCCAATATTACATATATCATCGGCAGCCCAGGCACACAATAGAGCAATGCTATCAGTTTAGAGATCTGGTGTATGATTTACATGAGAGCCAGAGGATCGATTGGGCCCAGATGCACCAGTTGATCGAGGACATCAAGCAGAGGCAGAGACAAGCCAGGCTGCAGCAGGCGGTGCCCCAGCAGCAGTAGCAGCAATAGCAACCCCCATAGCAACAGCAATCCCAGCAACAGCAGCAGCAGCAACAACAAGACCTTTGGATCCATCAGAATCCCATGCCAGTACACCTGCCCGCTCCTCAGCAACAACAACAGCTGTCGGCACAGACACCAGCCCAGGTAAACATTGTTCACCACCCAACCCCCAACGCTGGGTGGACCTTTGATGATGAAACCCCCGCACACCTCTTGGCCTTCCACCACAACCATTCCCCCGCACCTGCTATCGCCTCCGTTCTCAGGCCCGCCGTTCTGACCACCACTCTACCCATTATTCCCCCCGCATCACCCATCAGGCCCACCGCATTCCCCTCCATACCGCCAGTCCTTTCTCCATCACCTACCATACCCTCCATCATCACCCCTCCACTTAACCCTTCGCCCATTTCCCCTTCACCAGGGCCTATTAGACCAACCACCATCATCCTCACTCTCACTTCTACCCCTTCCACCTACCCCACTGGGCCAAGCGGGGGTCCCTCTCAGGCCGTGCCGGCCCGACATTGCGCCCTCCGGAGTGGGAATCCATCCCACAAAGTTTATCCTTCTACTCGTGCACCCGAACCTAGCCCTCAGGCTTCTCCCTCAACAGCTGAAGATGCAGACCCCGTGTCGGGCACGAAGTACGATTTGTTACAGCACTTGGACCGGATGCCAGCCAAAATTTTAGTTTTGGAGTTGATCAAAATGTCGCCGCTGCACCAGAATGCCTTGAAGACTTTTTTGCAGAAAGTAATGGTGAATGAAGACGTGGCGGTGGACAGTTTACCGATGGTGTTGGCAACAATTACGAGGGGGCCTTCTATTTCATTTTCTAAATCAGAACTAGCTCCCTCGGAGGCACGGTAGATGCCACTCTGTATTACCATTTCTTTGAATAAGGTGGCGGTGGAGTCAGCCCTCGTGGACACAGGAGCATCGATAAATGTGTGTCCATTGAGTACCCTCTGTGCCTACAACATTTCATAAAACATGCTTAAGCCCACACCGACCACAATAGCACCGTATGAGAACTCCAGGCGTACTTGTCACGGGGTCGTGACTGTACAGGCCGAGCTGGGGCCTTTGGTTATGGACATGGAATTTTATGTATTGGACATAGACCCAATGTTCAAAGCAATTCTAGGTCGTCCATGGATAAACAGTTTGAATGCCGTGCCCTCGACCGCCCACCAATGCCTGAAATTCCCATTCCAGGGCCGGGTGGTTAAAGTGAAAACTATCTCCACCATCCAATCTGTTGATGCCATTAAAGATAAGATTCTCCCTACATTGTGGCCAAGCAATAGGCCAGTTTTGTCAGTAATGGACTTAAATTATTCATGGGCATATATGTCACGCAAGCCCGCCACTGCACCAACACATGTCAAGATTAAGACCAAGATTAGAGATTCCAAAGGGTGGCACATGATTTTGAAATTGGGTTATCAGCCGGGCCTGGGTCTCGGTGCACAATTACAGGGACGGACCAAGCCCGTCCCTAAAGGCAGGAAGATGGGCCGCCGAGGCCTTGGCTACCGTGATTCAGCAATGTCGATACTTGGAGATTCTGGGCCGTTAACGTGGGACTATCGACAACATTTTGTGAAAGGCCTACTGTAGCCCGACACTTTAAAGAAGCCACCGCCATGTGCTGATGTGAAGGTTGATGCCGCCTGTGATGTTTCTGACCCACCGCCGCCGCTGAAGGGGCAAGTGGGTGATATGGATGATTTTTGTGTTTGTTTTGAAAAGCTGTTCAGCGAAGAAGAAGACCGTCCGAGGAAGAAGGAGATGCAGCTGGTGAAGCATTCTCCAACGCAGCTAGTCCGCCAGAGGCCACGTGAAGTGGGGAGCTCTATCACTACCTTTTCTCTGTCCCCGTCCCGTCTTGCCTCTCTGTTTCAACAATTGGGGTTTGTCCACCGTTCCCCTCCAATTCTGGTCGACCCGTACTTCACGGAGAGACCGCCTGAAATTCTGTTCGTGCCGTGTGCATGTGGGCACTGCCCACCTATTGATCTTTCAACTTTGTTTACTCCTCCTCCCCCCAATGCCTAACTCCACGAGATGTGGTTTCGATCCTCAGATCCATTCTTCGATTGCATCTTCCTCGATTTGTTCCCCATGCAACTACCTCCTCTCCCGTCTTCTTCCTCCTCTTGTCTTGTGATCACCTCCGACCTCCAAAAAAAAATGCCAATTTTAAAATGGAGGTTTCAATGGAAGATTACGATGTTTTCAGTCCGTCCTCTCCCCAGGGGCACGAGACCCCTGCTTCTTTCCCTTTAGACTTCTTATCTCCTAGGTTAGATGTATAGTGTGTAGAGTATCATAGGATGGTCAAGTCAGTTGGGGTCGAGTCTAGTTCGAGTCTAGTCAGCCCATCCACGTCTACGGTGCACCCTGTGATGCGTCATTCTAAATGCATCCCTGATAGGTTTCTGCAGGATTTGGCCGAAAGATGCCATGCCCTCCTTAGGTACACTGAGTTTGTAGCGACCGCAATTGTCTTAGAGAATGATGAGGAATTGGATGGGGTGTGGAGCAATGACGGATTGGGAGTATATGAGATTGTAGACGAGAAGGATCCAGCCGATGATGAGTAAAGCGAAGTGGACGACACTGTCGATTTGTACGCACAAGGTTTGAAGAGGTTTGACGAACCTTCCTCGGCAGTGGATGAGCCCACTAAAGAAATTAATCTCAGAACAGAAGAGGATCCCACCCCCATATTTATTTCTGCTAATCTCCCTCCTCAGATCGAAGAGGAGTTAATCAAGGTTTTGAGGGAGTACAGTGATTCTTTCGCCTGGTTGTATGAGGACATGCCGGGTCTTGACCCCACGTTGGTTGAACACCGATTGATTCTTAAACCAGGGGCAACGCCCATTAAACAAAAAGCAAGAAGATTCCACCCGCAGATGGCCTTAAGGATAAAGGAAGAAGTCGATAAATTGCACAAGGCCAAGTTTATTAGAGTTGTATTGTATCCGCAATGGGTGGCAAACATAGTCTCAGTAATGAAAGATGGCAAAATTTGGATTTGTATTGATTTCAGGGACTTGAATAAGGCATGTCCGAAAGATGATTTCCCGCTTCCTCACATTGATGTATTAGTTGATAACACGGCTGGGTATGAGGCCCTCTCATTCATGGATGGTTATTCTGGATATAACCAAATCCGTCTTGCTCCTGAGGATCAAGAGAAGACCTCATTCACTACGCCCTAGGGCACATACTGCTATGTTGTTATGCCATTTGGATTAAAGAATATAGGTGCTACTTATCAGAGGGCAATGATGGCTATCTTCCACGACATGATGTATGTGTACTTAGAAGCTTATGTGGATGACATTCTGGTAAAGTCGAGGTCCAAAGAAGAATACCCCGCCATTCTAGCCAAAGTGTTGCAAAGGGTTAGGTAGTATAAATTGAAAATGAATCTAAAGAAATACGTGTTTGGAGTTGCATCAGGGAAATTGCTTGGGTTTATAGTTAGTAAACGGGGGATTTAGATCGATCCGAATAAAGCAAAGGCCGTTGTGGAGATGCCGCCACCTAAGAACATCACCGAGCTCAGAGGTTTGATTGGACGCTTACAATTCATTAGGAGATTTATATCACAACATTCACAAAGATGCCGCCCATTCCATGAATTATTAAAGGCGGGAGCTAAATTTGAGTGGAATGAACAATGCCAAAAGGCCTACGAGGATCTTAAGGTCTATCTTTCTAATCCCCCGATTTTGCAACCACCCGTCCCTGGGAAACCCTTGATCCTATACATTTCTGTTATTGAGGATTCCCTAGGAGCTGTCTTGGCTCAGGTGGATGATGAAGGAAGGGAAAGGGCAGCATACTACCTTTGGAGGTTGTTTAATCCCGCTGAATCCAAGTATACTGTCATGGAGAAGACCTGTGCAGCGCTAGTGTGGGTAGCTCAGAAACTCAAACACTATTTTCTTGCCCATGAGGTCAAGCTGATCTCTAGAATGGACCCCATTCGTTATCTTTTAGAAAACCCTGTCCTTTCTAGCCGTTTAGCTCGCTGGCAGAGCTTTCTTTCCCAGTTTGATATCACCTTCATCGTCCAGAAAGCGATCAAGGGATACGCCATTGCTGAGCATCTTGCTCATTCTCCAATCCCTCGCACTGATTCAATCCAGGATGAATTTCCTGATGAACACTTGACAGTAATCACTCATCTTCCTTTCTGGTCTCTTCATTTTGATGGTGCTCTCAATTCCCAGGGCCGTGGAATCGGTGCCGTTCTCCTCACTCCGGAAGGAGTGACCATCCCTATCGCTTATCAACTCTCTTTTCCTGCCACAAATAATATAGCAGATTATGAGGCTCTCCTTGCCGGTCTGAAGCACGCCTACCTCATGGGAGCGCGATACCTTAACATTATAGGAGACTCTTAGTTGGTGCTGCGTCAAATTCTGTCAACTTACTGCACCCGTGACCCCAAGCTTAAGCCCTATCAAGATCTAGTCACACTCTTGGCTAGGCAATTCCGGAAGCTCATCTATATTCATACTCCTCATTCTCAGAACATCCTGGCTGATGCACTTGCATCACTCACTTCTTCTCTTTCATTCCCCCTCAGTCGTGCCACTGAGACCATTCTGGTCCAGCGACTAGACACTCCTCTTCAGGATCCCTGGTTTGACAACCTTAGGAAATCTGTAGAAAGGAAGGCAGAAAGGGAAGATGTTAAAGAAGTTTTTTTAACTCAGCTTGAAGATATCATAGAAGAAGAAGAATTGTCATGGTATTATGAGATTGAACAATATTACAGGGATGGTTCCTTTCCCGAGATGGCAAACGCCGAGCAACGTAAGGCCATTAGAAGAGTCGCCGCAAGATACATAATTGTTGTTAGATAATTATATAGGCGGGCTCTCAATGGAGTTCTGATGAGATGTTTAGATGACGATGGGGCTTCGAAGGTAGTAGAAGTCGCTCACTCCAGTGAGTGTGGAGGCCACGTAAATGGGCAGGCGTTGGCGAAGAAGATACTTAGGCAGGGCTATTACTGGCCAACCCTAGAAGAAGATTGCTCCACCTATGTCCGTAGGTGTCTTCAATGCCAGCTCCATGCTAACAAGATCCATGCTCCTGCTTCTCCTCTTCATCCTCTCTCTGCTCCTTGGACATTTTTCATGTGGGCTTTTGATATCGTCGGACCTCTCGGTGACCCGAATTCTGCAGTCAAACGGAAATCCTTCATTCTAACGGCTACGGAGTACTTCACCAAGTGGGCGGAAGCCGAAGCTTATGCAGAGATCAAAGCCACCACAGTTTGTCGCTTCATCCTGAAGAATATTGAAGGGGCGTGATCTCGCGCGCTCCTGAGCTGGGTAGATGATCACCGAACAGTGAACTGTAGAGAAAGGGAAACAGATCAGGGGGCCCAGGGGAGGTTCCCTGGGGAAAACCCTCCGATGCTTAAGTCAATAGAGCAATGGTGGAAGATAGGGAGGGAGGTAGAAAGAGGTGCATGAGATCCCCCTACACCAAGGTGGTGAAGTGGTTTCTGCTCAGGGGATTTTAGGCGTGTATTGCCCTTACCTTTCACTGGAGGGAGTCCCAGGTTTATATAGTGTGCTCACCTTATGAGTCCCGTAAGCGGAGGAGTGTCAGGCGGGAGTTATGTCCTCATCATGGGATCTTCATAGCCTTGAGGGATCATGGGTCTCTTATCCTCATAAACTCTTGCTCATAAAGGGCTCTCAACGGCAGCGTGGATAAGTAATCGTCGGTAGGTCCGAGCATAAAAGGTGCCAACCTTGTCCGGGCGATAGGCATAGCTCGGATGAAGATAGGTCGAAGTGGGCGCTGAGCGCTTGCCTCTATCCCGATGAAGGGATAACTCGGGCATGGGTCTTCCTCCATTCTGACCGACGCTCGGGCCTTCCGAGCCTAAGGGCCGCCGAGGAAGGATGAGATCCCGAGTAATCTTATTGGGCTTTTTAGCCTAAGTGGGCCGTATGGGGATGTCACTTGGATGAGCTAAGCCTCGTTTGGTCCTAATGGACCTAGTTTGGCTGCTCTTAGATGGGCTACAGAAATCCCCCTCTCCACTTATCCCCCTCCTACTCCCGAGCTTTAGTAAGCTCGGAAGAGTAGTTGTTGGGGTTTTAGGCCAGCGTGGCTCAGGTGGGTGGAGATCTGGCGGTGTTAGGAAGCCATGTGTCGTGGTCACCTGGGCCTGTAATAATGATGATCCTGATGGATTTGAACTAAAGGGGCCCCCTTTTCTCGGAGGTCGGAACGACGTGCCGCCTCCCACGTGGGGATATAGGCGTTGGGCGCTTGCTGTCATTCCAGACTTCCTCCATCTTTAAGGTTTTGGCTCTCCTCCGTTCTTGCTTTTGGGCTCTTCGATGCGTCGTGAGGGCACGACGGAAGAGCAGAGGCTTGCAGCGGCGTTCGTGGAGTTGGCGGAGATAACCGCGGAGGCAGTCCGGTGGCTTCCTCTTCCCCCGGAATCTTCGGGGTCCCGAGATCGCCTTTCCTCAAACTCTTCTCCAGATTCCATGGCGGACCAATGCTCAGATGCTGAGGAGTGGGAGGACGAGCCAGTGATGAAGCCGTCGGTTCCAAACTGCAGTGAACTGGGGGAGGCAGATGTGAGAAGGCTGGAGCACCAGTATCGCCTTCCCTACAGGTTTCACTTTGTCGCAACTTCTCCATACGAGACGAGCCTGGACTCTCGTACAGGCCACATCTATACCTTCCTTCTGTCGTGGAAGGGTGGGTTCCGCCTTGCCTTCAAACCTTTCGTTCTTCAGCTTCTCAATTTTTTCCTATTGGCGCCCATTTAGTTGGTAGCCAATTCTTATATCCTTCTTTCCGCCTTCCTCATTCTCTGCCGCCAGTGTGGAGTTCCTCCTTCCTTGGATCTCTTTCACTATTTCTTTGAGTTGAAAGCACATTCTTCGACCGGGAAGCGTTTCTATTTCATCCAGGCGAGGTGGAATAGGAGCTGTATCTCCTTGGCGGCGAAGGATTCTTCGCATAAGGGGTGGAAAACTCAATTCTTCTAGGTGGGGATTAGTTCAGTGGAGGAAACCTGGAGGTGCCTAGTAATCCCCAATTTCCACCCGAATATCCCTCCCAGGCAGGATGAGTTCCCTCCACATGTGGAGAAATATGCGGCTATCTTGCTGAAGCACCGCCAATCCACAGAAGAGCTGGTTACTCCAGAGAATATCGAGCGGTGTCTTCTTACGCGGTTGCATCCGTCGGGCTCAGGTGCCACAAACTAGGTTCTCCTTTGGATGTTGGGATCATTTTTTCCTTCCTGAATATGTCTTCCTCTTCGTGCAGACACCAGGCGGCAGGCTTTGGAGGATGCTGCAGAGGTGATCGAGCTTGGCGATGACTCGGCTGTTGATGAATCGACTGCTCCCATGGGTCGCTCCCGAACCAGAGATAAGGGCAAGGGGGCGGCCCAGGGTGAATCCTCCAGGCCGCGGGGGTCCAAACGTAAGGACCCCATGGAAGGCATGATCTGGGCCGCCACGAGGGCCAGGAAGCGGGCCAAGAAGGCCAGGGTCGTACCCGTAGTCGAAGGCGACCTTGCCGCGGCTCGCCCCTCCACCGAGCATGATGGGGCCGACCCAACCGGGCGAGCTCTCCCACCCGCCGAGAAAGAGGGGGCCGAGGAGGTTGGGGTTGCTTCTACGGGCGGCCACGATGCTGGCTCGGCCCTTCCTTCGGCCGGAGCCGAGGGGGCCGGGGCTGCTCCTGCGACTGGCAACGGTGCTGGCCCAGCTCTCCCCTCGGTAGGAGCCGAGGGGGCCGTGGACGAGGTGGGGGACGCTGGGGCCGTGGCCAAGGCTTGCGCTTCAAGTGGTGGTGCAGGTGTCGAGTCGGTCCAGGTTGGGGGGCCGTAATAAAATCTGACTGAGGCATGAGAGACGACCGAGGCCGGGGCTTGGTCCGAACCACTCGGTGGGGCACCGGGCGATGGGGGGTTCTCTATTTTGGCGGCCTTGGAGAGGCTTGGTATCTCGGGCCCTCTGCACCAGGTATGCCGCGGTATAGCCGTGAAGGTGAGGGGGGGAGGTAGGCAGTACTCTCCGTCCGCGGCCCTCGCTGGGGTTATGGAGGGCGGCCTGGTCTTGGCCCAGATGGGGGCCACTCTGGCAGAAGCGTACGCTCGGTCGGAGTGGGAGCGAGCGAACCTGGCCTGGACCCTTGGTGGGTCTGACAGGAGGTTGGCTCGGCTTGCTGAGGAGCGTGATGGGCTTCGGCGGGAGCTTTCCTCAGTCAAGGAGCTGGTGCGGTCGAGCCAGGTGGAGACCCGGTCAATAACCGAGCAGCTAGCTAAGGCCCGTGAATCGCTCGAGAGGAAGAACAGGCTTCTTGAAGAGGAGCACCTTACACGCGTTGAGCTAGATGGCCGGTGGGAGACCGAACGTGCAGAGCTTGTAGATCGAGCGGAGGAAGCCAAGCGCCTTCAGCGGGAGGCCGAGGCTGATCAGGCCGAGGCGGTGAAGCAGGCGGCGGAGGCCGAAAAGCGGACGGCTGAGGCAGAGCGGAAGTCAACCGAGGCGGAGCGGGAGAAGGCCAAGCTCGCTGGTAGGGTGGGATCAGCCGGGGCGGAGGCTCTCGAGCAGTACAAAAGCTCAGAGGCCTACCGGGTCGACCTTAAGGAGGCTGCCCTCCCCTACTACGAGTTAGCACTTTGCTGGGGCATCCGCAAGGGGTTCAAGCAAGGCTACGACCATGCCGTCTCTCATGCCGAGGAGCAGGCGTCCAGGGTAGTTGACTTCCCGTCCAGGCAACGCTATGACTCGGACTTGTCATCCTCCAGTTCCTCTACTTCGGCACAGGATGAAGAGGATCACGGGGACTCTTAGTTCGAGGGGTCGCCAACTCCGGATGCCTCGGGAGGGCACGCAACCGAGGCAGTTCCCACGCCGGTGGGGTCAGTGCCAGGGTCGCCCGTCACCGAAGATGCAGGGGACATACCGTTTGAGCCCTCCACTTCTGGGCTTCAAGGTGGGCCGGAGGCCTAATGTATCTGCTTTGCTTCCTCTTTTTGTATGTCTTTTTCCTTTTTGAAGAAAAAAAACTTCCTCTTTTGTGTAGAAAAATAGATAAGGCAATAGCGTTATGATGAAGACTTATCTGTTCCGTATCGCCATTACCGTATTTTGTTCAGCGTATCTACAGTGGTTGGAAAGAGCCGATACTTTCTGCGTGGATCTCGCCTGATGGTTGGGTGAGCGTCTGACAGGGTGTCTTTCCATTTTCTCATGCTTTGAATGCATGGCCGCTTCGTGTATCCCACTAGGGCGAAAAATGAGAAGTTTGAGGTGACCGTTCGTAGGGAGAGATCCCTTTGGCGTGTTTTCGAGGAGAGAATCATTTAAGGCAAATAGCCTCCCTTCGCCTATAAAAGGTCTGAAGGGTGTCCCTTCCTCTCCACCGCTTAGGGGTATCCCTGACAGTCTTTCCTCATTCTTTCTTCACGTAGCGTTGTGCCGTTATATTTGGAGCATGGAAGATGCCCCAGAAGGTGATGATGTCGATGACGGAGGGCAGAGAGTCCTTGCTGCTTCGGGTTTGAAGGAGGTTCGACGGCCGGCGGATGGGTCTGAAGAAGGTCTGACGTGTGGAGGCACGTCATCTTCTTTTTATCAGTTCTGGCGGCGCTTGCAGGGGGGCGAGAGGGTGGACGGATGGGGGCATCAGGCAGCCCTGCCACCCGTCCCTTCCTGCTCGTTCCATGGAGGGGAGGAGGAAGCCAATCAAGCTCCCTCCTTCCCGGGCTTTCCCCTACCTCCTCTTCCAGCTCTGCTGGTTTCTTTCTCCCCCCCCCCTGCAGTCTCTTTTTCCCTCTTCTGCTCTTCTCCTTCCTAATCCCTCTATCACCTTTGTCCCGAGCTGCCCAAGTCAACGGGGTTGACTACCCTTTATCCGAGCCAGTTTCTACACGAGGCAGAGTCAATGGCTGGACGCAGGAAGGTCAACCGAGTCAGCCGAGCGATGGGCTCATACGGTGGCGCCAGATGGGTTTTTTGCTTTTTTGACATGTATTTTCTTGGCTTCGGCCTTCCTGATGTACAAGCGAGTTGTTTGAATGAAAGAAAGGAGCCTTTTGTTTTATCTCATGTCATTTACACAATGCTCAGTGTTCAGAAGTAGATCTTGCGTAGTGTAGTTGCGTTCCAGGTCCGAGGGATGAGCTCTCCTTCCATCGTGGATAGACGATATGCTCCTTTTTCAAGCGTCTCGACCACTCGGTAGGGGCCTTCCCAATTAGGCGATAACTTGCTCGCTGCCTCAAGTGGTCGAGAGGCTTCGGCTTTCCTGAGGATGAAGTCTCCCGGTTGAAAGTGTCAATCTCAGACTTTGGCATTGTAGTATCGAGTGAGGCGGTGTCGGTATTCCATTGCTCGGATGCTGGAAATCTCTTGGACTTCATCTGGTAGGTCGAGGTTTTCGAGCAGTTTCTGGTCGTTTGCCTCGGACGAGAAGCAGATGACTCGGAAGGAGGGGTTGCCAATCTCCAACGGGATCACGGCCTCGGTACCATATACCAACTGAAAAGGGCTTTCACCGGTTACCATTCTGGGAGTCGTTATGTGTGACCAAAGTATGTTCGGCAATTCCTCAAGCCGGCTGCCCTTGGCTTTGCCGAGCCTAGTCTTGATGCCTTTTAAGATAGCCTTATTGGCATTTTCGACCAGCCCGTTATCCTGAGGGTGGGTGACTGAGGTGAAGTGATTGCGAATGCCTAGGTCGGCACATCTGTCTCGAAAATAAGAAGAATCAAATTGCCGACCATTATTGCTTACTATCACCCGGGGGATGCCATAACGACAGATGATCGACTTCCAGACGAAATTCTAGACAATTGTCTCGATGATCCTTGCTGTGGCTTCGGCCTCGATCCACTTAGTGAAGTAATCGATGGCGACGATAATGAACTTCTTCTGGGCCTGGGCCGTCGGGAATGGCCCAAGGATGTCGATTCCCCAGCGAGCGAAAGGATAAGGCTCGGCTAGGGTGATGAGCTCCGTTGCTGGCTGATGGACCAAGTGGTCAAATCACTGGCACCGGTCACAGTGTTATGTGTAGGTCGAGCAGTCACGCTGCAGAGTGGGCCACCAATAACCTAGCCGTAGCAAGATCCTGGTGAGCGACCTACCTCCTAAATGCGCTCCGCACAGACCTTCGTGAACTTCTTCGATCGCTCGGTTGGCTTCGTCGGTACTGAGGCACTTCAGGAGAGGATCAGAGAAGGATCTCTGGTAGAGAGTGCCATCCATAGTGATGAATCGCCGAGCTTGGTACTTCAATCTTTGGGCTTCCTGAGGGTCGGGAGGCTCCTGAGAGTCTTGGAGCCACGACAGGTACGGGGTACACCAGTCGCTTGGGGAGGCCGAGTCAACATCTAGGAGCTCCAAATCGATGCTCGGCCGCTCTAGCTCTTCGAGAAGGACCGATCGAGTACCCTCGGGGTCAAGAGAGGAGGCCAGCCGAGAGAGGGCGTCCGCTCGGGAGTTTTCCACCCGAGCTATTTGGACTACCTCAAAACTCTCGAACTATTGTGCCACGGTCTTGACCAGCTGGAGGTATTTGATCATCGGTGCTTCTCGAGCTTCATAACTACCGTTGAACTGGCTAGCGACCAGTTGGGAGTCAGTGTGAATCTTGACTCGCTCAGCCCCTAACCGCCGAGCCATGCGGGCTCCCGATATGAGGGCCTCATACTCGGAAGCATTGTAAGATGCTTGGAAGTTGAACTTCAGGGCGTACTGTAGCTCTGCTCCTTCGGGGGACTTCAGGAGGATCCCGGCATCGCTCCCGGCTGAGTTGCAGGATCTGTCGATGAACAGTTCCCAGGTCGGCCCGGGCGCGGACGGAGATCTTTCTTCAGTCGAGATGGTGCTCTCGACGATGAAGTCAGCGAGCGCCTGGCCTTTAATAGTCGAGCGAGGCCGATACAATATATCGTAGGCCCCGAGCATGATGGCCCACTTGACAAGGCGTCCCGAGGCTTCAGGGTGAGGGAGGATCCTCTTCAATGGTTCACCGATCAGCACGGTGATGGAGTGCCCTTGGAAATAGGGTCAGAGGCGCTTGGCCGAAGTAACCAATGCTAACACGAGTCTCTCGGTTGCAGGGTACCTTCTTTCAGCCCCATTGAGCACCTTGTTGGTGTAGTAGACCGGTCTCTCGACTCCCGAGTCATTTCTGACTAGGACCGAGTTAACCGTAGATGGAGTCGCCGAGAGATAGAGATGCAAGGTTTCACCTAGTACGGGGTTGGAAAGCACCGGAGGCGAAGCCAGGAACTCCTTAAGCTCGGTGAACTCTTTTTGGCATTCCTCGTCCCACGCAAATGTAGCAGATGCCATTTTAGGCCTCCACAATACTTTGAATAAGGGTAGGCATCGTTCAGCCGCGCGAGACAGGAATCTGCTGAGCGCGGCAATGCGCCCAGTAAGGCGTTGAACATCTTTGATGCAGGTGGGTGGGCGCATGTCCAAGATGGCCTGGACCTTGTCGAGGTTGGCCTCGATCCCACGCTGGGTGACTAAGAAGCCCAAGAATTTCTCGGACCTTACTCCGGAGGCGCACATGGTAGGGTTGAGCTTCATGTTGTACTTCAGGAGTGTGTCGAAGGTTTCCGCTAGGTCGGCGAAGTGGTCCTCGGCCTTGGGGGTCTTCACGAGCATGTTTGATGCGGGACGAGACACGGACACGACAAGCTCGCGATCGTCCCTTAATGAGGGAAGCGTCGGACGTGCACGGTTAAGAAACCGGCTAGAGCTAGGGTGGTCAATTCACACTTTTGTGCCCGGATCGGGTCACGGGACGGTCTCGCTCACTCTCTCGCAGCAGCGGTGATATGAAATTATAGCGAGCTAGGTCCTAAAACATGCTCTCTAGTAGTGGCATAAACAAGCATATATTGAAATAAGTGAAATGCCAAGCAAGGAGCGAATACGATACCTCCACGCGCTCGGCGTGGGGACGACGGACCCGGCCGAAGTCGTACTCTCGGGACAGTTAATACATAAAGATTACAGCAATGAGTTACAGCCCACTCCACACAGGGAGGTAAAGGGCGACACAATGGCGTCGGGAGGACCGATCTCGGGTTGACGGGCGGCTTCTCGCGTAGCTTCGGCCGCACACGTACTGGCACCTGTGGGGCCCACTTGCTATCCGGAGGGGCCGTGTGGGACCCGGTGGCACCGCTGTGGTGGTGGATGCCTGGATGAGCGCTCCCTGGAGTGGAGGCGTGCTGGTTCGCCGGCCGGAGGCCGGGCGGCTCCGATCGGCACCGGTCGGAACAACCAGCCAGTGATCTGCAACTTCTGGTTTTCAGTGCGCGTCCTGGCGAGAACGGACGCTGCGATCAGCCCCAATGTCGGATCGACACGAAATTGGCACCGTTGGAAAGCTAACTTCAAATACTTCAATATAGGATTGAAGATCTTGCCTGGATCTACACGGATCTAGGCTTTAATGAATTTACAACTTCCTATTATACAGTAGCCGAACACTCAGATCTGCAGGCCTATTCTCTGAGAACTTCCTTAGACCGATATGTGAACGTCCGAATCTGAAGTGGTGGTCTTCAGTAAAGTTGTAGGACATCAAGCTAGGAAAACGAAAAAACTAGTTTGGACAGGTTTGGATGTGGCTACGAAGTGATAGTATTTTTGCACTAACAGTGGGTCGGATCTGAAAATGGGCTGAAAGCACTGTAGCTGAGATAGAACACGAATTTTGAAAAATGGATAGAGGGCGGATAAAAAATCAAAACAAATGATGGATGTAGGGGATGATGGACAGAACTCTCAGTAAAATTGGGAGGGTTTGGAAAAATCAAAAAGAGGGTCGGAGTTGAGAAACACAGGGCTGCTGTCACTGTAGACAGAAACAAAACAGATCTGGGAATGAAAGATGCACGAAAATGGAAAAATACTAAACGAGGGATTTTGGACCTGAATTTTTTTTTGGATGATGGGGTGGAATATAGGAACACACCATAAAAATTGCAGACCACGAAGTGGCCATGGCTGGTAGCAGGAATTTGTGGAAGACACCTCTGTCCAGCAGGACAGAATACCGAAGATGGTTTCGCGGCGGCTCGAAGGCGGCACGAACGGCGGCAGCGGCGGCACAGATGATCACCGGAGATAGAGGGGAGGGAATAGAAGATAGAAATCACTCTAGAATTGGAGGTTGGAGGAGAGAAACCAGAGGGAGAGAGGAGGGGCTCAAGAACACTCTTGATTTTCCAACAATTTTCTCTTCATTAATGCTAACAAATGGAAAATACAACCGTTTTTATGCCATGTGTCAAATCTAATCTACACCATTAGATCTAGGGGTGGGGAATGGAGGGCCTAGATTGGATGTGAATAACACACAAAAAATAATAAAATAGTAAGGGGAGAGGGGCGTGTTAGCTAGGTGCGATTGATAAACACAGATCCAGAGGGGGGGTGAATGGATCTTTCAAAGAATTCTACCCAATTTAAAATTCGCATGAGATGATAACAACAAGATCGGTGGACAATTGATCAAACATAAGTAATGCAAACTCAATTAAACTCTAGGCTATAGATAATCAATTAAATCACGGTCCTAGCATGCATCTAGCGGAAGCAAGCAATCAAACAAACCACTGCACAAGGATTTTTAGGTGGTTCGGACCAAAGACCTACGTCCACCCCTCACTCCCAACCGGAGTGAGGCTTCCACTAGTAACACTAGCACAGCAGACTCAGTCTGCAACAAATGCTGCCAAACAGCTTGACCAGGGGAACAACCTCCCCTCTTCCTCCCAACCGGAGGGACACCCCAAGTGACTCCCAGCCACTTGGAAACCAGAGACACACAGTCTCTCTTCCTCCAGACCCGAAGGGAACCCCTGGACTTGCTACCCACAAGCCCAGAACCGGAGGACCAAACCTCCCTTCCTCCAAACCGGAGGGGAATCTAGAGACCCAAGTCTCTCTTCCTCTAAAACCCAGAGGGAAACACAAGTAACACCAAGTCACCTGCAAACTAGAGGTCTCGGACCTCTCTTCCTCCCAACCGGAGGGAAACAATCAATGACACCCAGTCAAAGGCAACCAGAGACGCAAGTCTCTCTTCCTCCACACCGGAGGGAACCCGACCTCACACTAGAGGATCGGAAGAACAGCAAGTGAATAGTTCAAAGGAAAAACAAAAACGCAGCAACAGAAAGCTGAAAAGATAAAATCAAATGTGGCTCTCGCAGGAGCTGGCTAGCCTGGATTTGATCCACGGTCCAGTAGGAACTTCTTCTTCTGCTTCTCTCTTTCTCCCAGCATGAACTCTCTTTTCTTCTTCTTCTTCTTTCTTTCTTCTTCTTCTTCTCACTGCTTTAGCCTTCTCCTTATTCTCACTTCTTTTCTTCTTCTTCTCTATTCTCTGTATCGTGGAGGCACTCTCTGCCCTTCAGCTTTTCTCGATGGCTCTCTTCATTTCGATCTTCCTCAGCCGATGGAGGAAACTCCATATTTATACCAGCAGCAGGCAGCTAGGGCATGAACTCTCGACGATTCCCGCCCAGCAGGTTTGGTCCACGTGTCAACATCTCAGCCTCTAGGATCACGTGCCAGTCTTAATAAACTCATCCATTAATCCTGTCAGATAATCAGTCGAAGACAGTATCAAATGATGTATAGACTTGAAAGTTAACTGAGTGTACAGACTTCGTGTGAAGTAAGAGTGTATAGACTTGAAGCTTGATATCAAGTGTATAGAGTTGAAGCTTATCAAACGAATGTATAGACTTCATGCTAGCGAACGAGTGTATAGACTTCGTGATGCCAACAGACAATGACTGTGCAGACTTGTTAAACCATGCACAGTGTATAGACTCTTCATGCAACAATGTATGGGCTTAGTTTATGTGCAGCTAACAGATGTATAGACTTGGGCATTCTGTTCAAGATAAAACCAATGTACATACTTCATGCTGTACAGACTTGATGTTGATCAAAAGACCTTTGGACATCAGCCCAAGGCGTCAACGCTTCCATCGTGCAGCGTCGCCTCAGCTCCTCAAGCGAGATGCTCACGCCCTTGGCAACTGGCCAATGCGTCAACGCATCCAGTGTCAGCGTCGACGCAGTGAACAAGACAGAAAGCGAAAGATGCACAATTGCGTCTACGCAGTCAGCCAAGTGCGTCAACGCACTAAAAGCACAGAACCCATGAAGACAGACAGGCTGGACACACTTTGATGCTCAAAGACGATTGTATAGACTTTGCCTTAGAAACGAGTGTATGGACTTTGAAACAGCAAATGAATAAGTATGTACACTGAGGGAGTGTATAGACTTGGAACCCAAAGGTAGTGTACAGACTTGGTATGTCTGAGCCAATGTACAGACATCAAGTGAAGACTAGTGTATAGACTTCTCGTGAAAACCAGTGTACAGACTTTGAGCCGTTTGACGGATGTATATACTTAGCCTTTGAGGAACGATGTATAGAGTCTGAACGTGAAGGCAGGCTGTATAGACTTGAAGCGCTTGAAGCGATGTACAGACTTGGTGGTTCAAACAGTGTACAGACTTGTGAAGGCTTCAGCGTTGTATAGACTTGGAAGTTCCACTGTGGATGTATGGACTTGATGATCCACAGTGGATGTATAGACTTGAATGAGTGAAGCCGATGTACAGACTTCGTGATGAGACACCAATGTACAGACTTGCAAAAGCGAAGCCAATGTACAGACTTTGTTTAATGCAAATGAATGTATGGACTTCGTTTCAAGCAACGTAGGTAAAAGAAGAGACACTGTATAGACTTTCACACAAAAAGTAGACAAAGCAGCATGGCGTCAACCCAGCTGTTCCACTGTGTCAACGCAGTAAGTAAATCAGCAACTACTGCGTCAACGCAGTGTCCTTGTAGTGTCAACGCAGCTAGTGAACAGACAGCCAATGCGTCAACCCAATCTCCAACTGCGTCAACACACTGCATGAACAATTAGCCACTACGTTAACCCAATCTAGCCATATTCATGAATTAGCTATACAAGCAAACAATCAGATATTTAAGCAGTCAAACAGTCATCTAAATTAATTAGCACACCTCAGTGTGACTCATGGTGTGTCAACGATCATCAAAACCACACAGGGGCACAACAATCTCCCCCTTTTTGATGATGGCAACACTATGAGTTACACTGACTCAGATTAGATTCTTCTCCCCCTTTGCCTTTATCAAAAAATGAAATAGGGAAACAATTCAGTAAAGCACAGGAATGTTATACTTCCCTTTGGATTGTTGATGGTTCGAAGGAGGCCTTTTCTTTGGAGACATCTATCTTCCAAATGTATCCTTTCAAGAGTTTCTCCCCCTGTAGATATGTCATATTTTCAATCACACAGGACCACTGAAGTATGAAGAACTCAATCATGTAAAGAGTTAGGAGCTCAATAAGATGCATGAATCAAGTCTCCCCCTTTTTTTTTGGAATTATTGAAAGAGCAGCTATTTTCTGACACCAATTGAAAGTTTCTGACATAACAAATTTCCCCTAACGAAGTGGAGCATAGAAGCAAGCACACAGGGAGTTCGAATTGGATCTGATTCCAGGACTTCAGGAGTCGACCCATGGGGTCGACCCATGAACACAGCAAGCAGTGACTTATGCATCAGAACATAAGGTCATCTCAGCAAAAAATAACATTGAAAATTAACTATATGAGTGCAATTAACTATATGAATGCAATCAAAAATCGTCAACTAGAAAGATGTTATGAATGCAGTGCAATTAACTATATGAGTGCACAGTCATTGACAATTCATGTAGGATATGAGAACTATGCATGAGTCAAAACCTGAAAGCCATGTTATGCAATTAGTTTGACTAGCTCCCCCTTAGTCATACAACCCCTATGCATCCACCATGCTTATGCAGGCCCAAGATATGAGTGGAAGTCAACAGTTGAGACCAATTGATAGAACTGAGTGCAAATGAATCAGTCAGTTTGGTCTGAACGACTGGAGTCCAATATGAGAGAGTAAAAAAGAATTCAGAAAGAATGAGAAAGATTTTCAATGGAATATCAAATTTCATAAATCTGATTTAAACAGATGATTACAGACTCTTCCATCATAGAGACCTATGAATGAACCTACGTTGACAAACCAGATCAGAATTTTATGTATGTAAGGTTTGAACATGCGCCTTTTCTACTCATATCTGAAATCAATTTTCTTAATAACAAGTGAACCAAGTTTTCATATTGAGAGACCTTTTTAACCTTCTTCATTCTTACTCACTTAATTTCAAAGATTTCCTCAAGAAATGCAATCGATAGTATTGAGGATAAACAAACAAGAAACCATTTATTTCTGTCAATGTTTCTATTGAAAGAAGATTCTTTTCCAAACAATTTCAGATGATATGCTAGATAGGCAACGAATTTTTAACAACAATATTCAGGAGCAATTAAGTTAAGTACATCCTTACAACTGGAGGATACACGTTGTTCAGACGCCAGTATCCCTAAGCGCTTGGAAGGACTAACTGTCATGCTTCTTAAGAACAGAGATAGCATTTACACCTCATGACAGACTGAAACTCATTTTTTTGATGAGGGACATGTATTTCTCAGTGTGCCTGCCATTGCTCTGCCAGATTTTTAATCAACATATTTAAGCAGAGTTAACTATGGCACTTCATGACATATCCCAATTCATTTCTTTGATGAATGAGATGTGTTTCTCAGTGACCAAAGACATTACTCTGACAAGATTTGGTATTTGACATAATCCATATTCCCTGATATTTAAAAACAATACATATTTTCATACAAATCAGTCAAGGAAAATCATGATTTCAGAATTTCAGATTTCAGAAGAGTTTAAAAGACACAACATGAAAGGGTTGGTTAAAGTTTATTAAGACTAACTCAGATATTTTCAAGAAGAATTCATAAGCAAACACAAGAAATACATGAAACTTCAACCGGCTGAAAGCTTCAGACATTCATAGTCCTATATGATAGAAATTTCCTTAAAAATAATGTTTTCGGATTTATGATCAAGATATGCGCAGAGAAATCTTTCTGGGACTTCAAGGAAGGCAAGAGCATTTTTCAGGTACAGCCAAGTCAACAAATGCCAATGGATACCAATTGATAGTATGAGTGACAATGGCTGACAAGAGTTGAAGCAAGAGGCTGAAATACAATGCATTTCACAATCACCAAGGAGTTTATCAAGATTGCAGTTCAAACAGGAAGGTGAGTATTAGTCATCAGACATGAGCTTTGATGAGAGGTATGATGGTCACATGCAATTACATGAATGAATAATGAGAAATGCTCCCCCTCACTAAATGCATAAACTGAAACCCTCCCTTTTCTTTTGAAAAATTTCATGATTAAATGATGCCACTCTAAGATGCAATTAGATGCATTAACTACTCATGAAGGGCATGAAGACCCTGAAGGGTATTAGACTAGTCAAATGTGCATGATATGCAGTGCAGCTCCCCCTGACGGTATGCATTCAAAACATTTGAAAATCATTCATGAGTCATGAATTCTAGATGTATGCAGTCACAGAATGAGCATATCCAGACGCAACAACTATTGCATGGAAATGCAAACACGCATGTTTAAACCACTAATTTACAAATCTATCTATATACCGAATGCCTTCTAAGCAGACTCATTGAAAAGTCAAGAGACTTACCTGAGAAGTGCATGAGTGGGGTTTACCTTTTTAGGGTGTCTTGGTTTATTTGCCCCTTTTATTTCTCGTTCCCAAGACACACCTGCAAAAAGTTTCTCACTTGGCACATTTTGGTACCCATGTTTCCCTGGGTCCTGCAGGGTTAGTGGCATTTTGATGGGATGTTTTCCAAAGCTTCTGAGCCATCATATCATCATGCTTTTTCATATAGCAACTAGGCATGGAATGTCCAGACCGACCACAATAATCACATGAACCACTCGGTCTGAATTTCTTACTATGCATGTAAGCAGGTGTGCTAAATTCATGAGCATGAATGTTTCTGTTTTTACCACCACTTTGTTTCAGATGGTCAGAAAACCAGCAATCAGTCACCTTGTGACCTTGCTTTCCACACTCAAAGCATGTGATGGATTTTCTTGTTTGAACAGATTTGTTCCTACCAAACACACTTTGTTTAACAAATTTAGAGTTGACCTTCTTTCTCTGAGAATGCCAGCAGTCTTTGACTGTATGGCCAGGTTTCTCACAGTGATAGCAGAAGATGGAATTTCTTGTACCAACATTAATCCAGCAGTCAACTGCCCTATGGCCTGACTTGCTGCAGGTGGAACACACCATGTGTTGGCCCCTGGACCCATTTTTGTCCCTTTTAAAGACATGCTGATTTTCATACAAATTGACATGATTAGAAGTTGAAAAATATTTGCCTTTACCTTTGGCAAACCAACATTGTTCACTAACATGACCTGTTTTTCCACAATGATAACAATAACTTTTTCTTTTCTGTTCAACAAGACTGTTTTTGTTATTGTACCTCCTAGCATGCATTCTATCATCCTGTTCCATCAATTTACATTCATGCATCAAGTGACCAAACCTACGACAGTAATGGCATGAAATTTTCTTTTTATTTGCATGAATGTGTTTGTTCAATTTAGGCACAGCATTCTCAGTTTTATCATGAGAGTTCCTTGAATCTTTGTTCTGAACATGAACAGTCTTTTTCTATTTTTGAACTTGTTTCTCAGACTTAGGGCTGTCAGTGGAATTTTGATTCTTCTTAGCACTAAATTAAAAAATAGGCACATTCGATGTGCTGCCAGACTTAGAGCTACTCACGAATGAAGTTTGAAGCTTACTTTCAAAGCTCTTTTTATTTATTGGTTTGTAGCCCAAACCCTCTCTTCGGAGATTCACTTTAGATCCAAGAATTTTATCAAGATTTTCTTTTCCACTGACAAATTTCTCAAGAGATTTCCTCAATTCTGTAACTTCTGATCCAAGCTTTGATACATGGATTTCATATTCATCAGCTTTCTTTTTATAGCAAACAGCATCTTCTTTCAACATTTGATTAACAGTCCTAAGACTTTCAATTTCCTGTTCAGCTTTCATTAGCTCATCAGAGCTGTCCAGGCTAACACTCTTCCCTTTCTCAAGAGTGATAAGTCTCTAAGACATAGCTGTATTTAACTGTTTTAGCTTGCAGATCTCCTGTCTCATTTTACCATTTTGTTCCAGGATTTCATCATCAAATTTCAAAACACTTAAGGAGGTCTGACATTCACTATACACTTCTTGTTCATCTTCAGATTGAAGATTTTCAAGCCTTTTCTGAAGTTCTAAGTTTTCTATTCTGACAGTCTCCAAAGTTTCAGAAATCAATCTATTTTCATTTTCAAGGCTCACTGATTTAGATCCAGATTCCTCAGTTTGTTTTTTGAGTCTAGCATTTTCAGATTTCAGATATTCCAGATCTGAAGTAATAGAATCAAGATCAGTCAGCTATCTTCTAAATATCTGATTTTCAGTTTTCAGAGTATCACTGTCCTCACCAGTAAGTTTAGAATTCTCAAACCTATCTAACCGTTTTTTCATAGATCTGTTTTTCTTGCTCAATTTATTGCTAGATCTTAACAGCTTGGAATAAGCATCTACCCAATCATCTAAGGTATAGTTCGCAAAGGGTTTTACCTGAACTTCGTTCTCTTCTTTATCACTATGGCTACTGCTATGGTCGCTCCCATCAGCCATCATGCAGTTTTCCTTCCCTGTTCTGCAAGTTAGTTTCATCTTGTGCAGAATATCCCTAGCAGACCTGCAATCATGAAGACAAAAGTGTAAGGCCTTGTTAATGGATGCTTTTATTAGATTTATAGCTTTCTGATTTTCTCTATACATTGATCTATGATGATCAGTTCATTTGGACTCTTTTCGTGGTAACCTATGAGGACCATGAGTAATTAACTTCCACAAATCGGGATTATCTAGATTGACGTAGTTACGCAAACTACTGAACCATGAATCAAAGTTAGACCCATTGAAAACCAGTGGAAGAGCCATTTGTAGGCTATGATCAATTAGACAAAAATCAAGGAGTAGTAAACTGGAATAAGCACCGAGAAGCACGGGGATCACTGCAGATCGTTGGATCTTGAAGCAGTAACCGCTCTGATACCAATTGTTAGCTAGGTGCGATTGATAAACACAAATCCAGAGGGGGGGTGAATGGATCTTTCAAAGAATTCTACCCAATTTAAAATTCGCATGAGATGATAACAACAAGATCAGTGGACAATTGATCAAACATAAGATATGCAAACTCAATTAAACTCTAGGATATAGATAATCAATTAAATCACGGTCCTAGCATGCATCTAGCGGAAGCAGGCAATCAAACAAACCACTGCACAAGGATTTTTAGGTGGTTCGGTCCAAAGACCTACGTCCACCCCTCACTCCCAACCGGAGTGAGGCTTCCACTAGTAACACTAGCACAGCAGACTCAGTCTGCAACAAATGCTGCCAAACAGCTTGACCAGGGGAACAACCTCCCCTCTTCCTCCCAACCGGAGGGACACCCCAAGTGACTCCCAGCCACTTGGAAACCAGAGACACACGGTCTCTCTTCCTCCAGACCAGGAGGGAACCCCTGGACTTGCTACCCACAAGCCCAGAACCGGAGGACCAAACCTCCCTTCCTCCAAACCGGAGGGGAACCTAGAGACCCAAGTCTCTCTTCCTCTGAAACCCAGAGGGAAACACAAGTGACACCAAGTCACCTGCAAACTAGAGGTCTCGGACCTCTCTTCCTCCCAACCGGAGGGAAACAATCAATGACACCCGGTCAAAGGCAACCAGAGACGCAAGTCTCTCTTCCTCCACACCGGAGGGAACCCGACCTCACACTAGAGGATCGGAAGAACAGCAAGTGAATAGTTCAAAGGAAAAACAAAAACGCAACAACAGAAAGCTGAAAAGAAAAAATCAAATGTGCCTCTCGCAGGAGCTGGCTGGTCTGGATTTGATCCATGGTCCAGCAGGAACTTCTTCTTCTGCTTCTCTCTTTCTCCCAGCACGAACTCTCTTTTCTTCTTCTTCTTCTTTCTTTCTTCTTCTTCTTCTCACTGCTTCAGCCTTCTCCTTCTTCTCACTTCTTTTCTTCTTCTTCTCTATTCTCTGTATCGTGGAGGCACTCTCTGCCCTTCAGCTTTTCTCGATGGCTCTCTTCATTTCGATCTTCCTCAGCCGATGGAGGAAACTCCATATTTATACCAGCAGCAGGCAGCTAGGGCGTGAACTCTCGACGATTCCCGCCAAGCAGGTTTGGTCCACGTGTCAACATCTCAGCCTCTAGGATCACGTGCCAGTCTTAATAAACTCATCCATTAATCCTGTCAGATAATCAGTCGAAGACAATATCAGATGATGTATAGACTTGAAAGTTAACTGAGTGTATAGACTTCGTGTGAAGTAAGAGTGTATAGACTTGAAGCTTGATATCAAGTGTATAGAGTTGAAGCTTATCAAACGAATGTATAGACTTCATTCTAGCGAACGAGTGTATAGACTTCGTGATGCCAACAGACAATGACTGTGCAGACTTGTTAAACCATGCACACTGTATAGACTCTTCATGCAACAATGTATGGACTTAGTTTATGTGCAGCTAACAGATGTATAGACTTGGGCGTTCTGTTCAAGATAAAACCAATGTACAGACTTCATGCTGTACAGACTTGATGCTGATCAAAAGACCTTTGGACATCAGCCCAAGGCGTCAACGCTTCCATCGTGCAGCGTCGCCTCAGCTCCTCAAGTGAGATGCTCACGTCCTTGGCAACTGGCCAATGCGTCAACGCATCCAGTGTCAGCGTCGACGCAGTGAACAAGACAGAAAGCGAAAGACGCACAATTACGTCTACGCAGTCAGCCAAGTGCGTCAACGCACTAAAAGCATAGAACCCATGAAGACAGACTGGTTGTACAGACTTTGATGCTCAAAGATGATTGTATAGACTTTGCCTTAGAAACGAGTGTATGGACTTTGAAACAGCAAATGAATAAGTATGTACACTGAGGGAGTGTATACACTTGGAACCCAAAGGCAGTGTATAGACTTGGTAAGTCTGAGCCAATGTACAGACATCAAGTGAAGACCAGTGTATAGACTTCTCGTGAAAACCAGTGTACAGACTTTGAGGCGTTTGACGGATGTATATACTTAGCCTTTGAGGAACGATGTATAGAGTCTGAACGTGAAGGCAGGCTGTATAGACTTGAAGTGCTTGAAGCGATGTACAGACTTGGTGGTTCAAACAGTGTACAGACTTGTGAAGGCTTCAGCGTTGTACAGACTTGGAAGTTCCATTGTGGATGTATGGACTTGATGATCCACTGTGGATGTATAGACTTGAATGAGTGAAGCCGATGTACAGACTTGGTGATGAGACACCAATGTACAAACTTGCAAAAGCGAAGCCAATGTACAGACTTTGTTTAATGCAAATGAATGTATGGACTTCGTTTCAAGCAACGTAGGTAAAAGAAGAGACACTGTATAGACTTTCACACAAAGAGTAGACAAAGTAGCATGGCGTCAACCCAGCTGTTCCACTGCGTCAACGCAGCAAGTAAACCAGCAACTACTGCGTCAACGCAGTGTCCTTGTAGCGTCAACGCAGCTAGTGAACAGACAGCCAATGCGTCAACCCAATCTCCAACTGCGTCAACGCACTGCATGAACAATTAGCCACTACGTTAACCCAATCTAGCCATATTCATGAATTAGCTATACAAGCAAACAATCAGATATTTAAGCAGTCAAATAGTCATCTAAATTAATTAGCACACCTCAGTGTGACTCATGGTGTGTCAGCCATCATCAAAACCACACAGGGGCACAACATGGCGCCCCCTTGACCAAGGTAAAGAGGTTGAATGGGTAGGTAGCCTACCTTTGAAAAGTTTAACCCCTTGTCTCCCATGTGGTCAATTGGCATTCAACCCTTCTAGATGGCCACCTAGGATGGTTGACGAGCCCCACATAGGTGACATGGACCAATGGGAAAGGGTTGAGGGCCCCCTAGCTGGACCTACTACACAATTGCACAAAAACCAACACAATCCATGGGAATGACTCATTGGCTTATAAAGCCTTACATTTGCGTACATACTTTCCCAAGGATATAAACACAAACTAAAAGGACATAAATGCAAAAGAAAAAGTACATGCTCGGCGTCGATTCCCATCAACTCTCCCCGGGTGGGAGGAACTCGACCCCGTCGAGTAGGGGTATGGATGCTCGAGTATTCCGGTGGATCCGTCACCGTGCCAAGTAACGCGGGTACGCTCCACTCCAAGTGATCGTCACCTGCTCATTCCATATATACTCGATATGCGCAAACTGCTATGGGCTAGAGGTGGACACTCCGGGTGGGGCACTCTCAAAAGGGAAGGGAGCAGGCTCGAAGACTCACTAGGAATCACCGCTGAGTCCCTATAGGTGACTGATCCGGGTATAGATGTGGAACCGATCCCATACTCATCGAATGAGTCCACTCGCCTCTTACGCATAAGAGAACGACAACGAGCTTGCACAAGACACATGCAGACTCACCAAACACTAACACACATATGCAAACAACACAAATAAGAAACGGACACATGCATGACTCTAGACAAAACTAGTGTTAGTCAGACCCGTACATGGATGACGGCGGACCAGGACACCCGAATATGTGCCATACATGCATTTGACGTAACCGGAGATGGGTGGCATGGGGTACACCTAAATGTCCAAGTATGACCCAGTCATGCATGGACGACCCTTTAGATTTAGGAGACTTGAGTGGGCTAGGAAAGCCGGGTGTGGAAGAGCCAGGTGTAGGTGTATCGTGGACGGGCTTGGTGGGTATGGAGGACTCGACCCGTAGGAAAGGGGTATGAAGGTGGACTTCCCCGAAGAAGTGAAGGGAATATGAAGGGTCTAGGGATCCACTAGGGAAGGGGTCCAAGGGATCAAAGAAGGTATGACCCCTTATGTTGGGTTCCAACATGACATGGTCCCAATCGTGAAATTCTTGAAGGTGCGGGTGGTCACCTTCCTCCGTCATGGTAGATGGGACCGTGTATAGGAAATATGACTCCTCCCTCGGAAGCAAAGTCATGAAGTCGGGCTCATCCGACAGCGGGAGAAGTAGAAGAACCTCCGTGGTGATACAACCCACGGTGCACTCGGAGGTAATGGACCCGAAGGCCGGATGGGTGAAGCTACGACTCGTGGGTTGGTCGAAGTCTCGGGCCAACATATGTGTCAACTTCCATTGCGTGTCTAGTCCCATAACAAGATCGCCCAACGTGTCAACATGGTGACTAGATCGAAATGTGGTATGGAATGAGTTGACCGGCACTAAAGGTAAGGTGGGGTCCATGGATGGGAAGGGATGTGGGACCAAGCCATCCTTGAGCCAACTAAGAAGCGGCTCGGCGATGAAAAGCGTACCCATTGGAAACACGGGTGGCTGGGGCTTGGGTGGCTCCAAATGAGAGGGTTCCGAATTAAGATCGGAAGGTGAGGGTGACAATGGAGCACTCTCGGGTGGTGAAGGAATTGGGTTAGGTAGTCCGATCGGCTCGGGACTCGGTTGGGAGGTACATGTTTGCCAAAGGGTTCGACCTCTAGAGCAAGAAAAATGAGACTCAAAGGGCTCGACCTCTAGAGCGACCTTATAAGATTACGCCAGCGAGAACGCGTCGCGGACAAGACATTCAAGTTGGAAGTGAAACCGTAAACCTCTCCGGAACTCAAAGGCAATCGTGATGCTATCCTCTCCAACTCCATATTCCATCCGGTACTTATCATAGTCCCAAATGTACTCGGACACGGACCTATCGCCTTGGACGGGTCGGCATGGGTTGGCCATAGTTTCCAAAAAGATGGGATTGGATCCCTAGGAATAGATATGCAAGACCATGTGGACAAGACACTAATACTCGGTACGGGGCGGAGTTAATCGATCTGATGATCACTCGCGCAATTGTGCGGCCTTCTCGATAGGCGTAGCCTAATGTTCGGACAACACCTTTTTATATATCGGGTTAATGGCATGCAAATGCAACTCCTAAGACTGACTTAGACACTTAGACTTAAATGCCACTCTTTTTTTTTATTTTAGACACCCTAGACTCAACCTCGCTCTGATACCAAATTGATGCGGGACTAGACACGGACACGACAAGCTCGCGATCGTCCCTTAACGAGGGAAGCGTCGGACGCGCACGGTTGAGAAACCGGCTAGAGCTAGGGTGGTCAATTCACACTTTCGTGCCCGGATCGGGTCACGGGACGGTCTCGCTCACTCTCTCGCAGCAGCGGTGATATGAAATTATAGCGAGCTAGGTCCTAAAACATGCTCTCTAGCAGTGGCATAAACAAGCATATATTGAAATAAGTGAAATGCCAAGCAAGGAGCGAATACGATACCTCCACGCGCTCGGCGTGGGGATGACGGACCCGGCCGAAGTCGTACTCCCGGGACAGTTAATACATAAAGATTACAGCAATGAGTTACAGCCCACTCCACGCAGGGAGGTAAAGGGTGACACAATGGGGTCCGGGAGGACCGATTTCGGGTTGACGGGCGGCTTCTCGCGTAGCTTCGGTCGCACACGTACTCGCACCTGTGGGGCCCGCTTGCTGTCCGGAGGGGCCGTGTGGGACCCGGTGGTACCGCTGTGGTGGTGGATGCCTGGATGAGCGCTCCCTGGAGTGGAGGCGCGCTGGTTCGCCGGTCGGAGGCCGGGCGGCTCCGATCGGCACCGGTCGGAACAACCGGCCACGGATCTGCAACTTCTGGTTTTCAGCGCGCGTCCCGGCGAGAACAGACGCTGCGATCAGCCCCGATGTCGGATCGACACGAAACTGGCACCGTTGGAAAGCTAACTTCAAATACTTCAATATAGGCTTGAAGATCTGGCATGGATCTGCACGGATCTGGGCTTTAATGAATTTACAACTTCCTGTTGTACAATAGCCGAACACTCAGATCTGCAGGGCTATTCTTTGAGAACTGCCTTTGACCGATATGTGAACGTCCGAATCTGAAGTGGTGGTCTTCAGAAACGTTGTAGGACATCAAGCTAGGAAAATGGAAAAACTAGTTTGGACAAGTTTGAATGTGGCTACGAAGTGATAGTATTTTTGCACTAACAGTGGGTCGGATCTGGAAATGGGTTGAAAGCACTGTAGCTGAGATAGAACACGAATTGTGAAAAATGGATAGAGGGCGGATAAAAAATCAAAAAAAATGGTGGATGTAGGGGATGATGGACAGAACTCCCAGTAAAATTGGGAGGGTTTGGAAAAATCAAAAAGAGGGTCGGAGGTGAGAAACACAAAGCTGCTGTCACTGTAGACAGAGACAAAACATATCTGGGAATGAAAGATGCACGAAAATGGAAAAATACTAAACGAGAGATTTTGGACCTGAATTTTTTTTTGGATGATGGGGTGGAATATAGGAACACACCATAAAAATTGCAGACCACGAAGTGGCCGTGGCTGGTAGCAGGAATTTGTGGAAGACACCTCTGTCCAGCAGGACAGAATACCGAAGATGGTTTCGCGGCGGCTCGAAGGCGGCACGAACGGCGGCAGCGGCGGCACAGATGATCACCGGAGATAGAGGGGAGGGAATAGAAGATAGAAATCACTCTAGAATTGGAGGTTGGAGGAGAGAAACCAGAGGGAGAGAGGAGGGGCTCAAGAACACTCTTGATTTTCCAACAATTTTCTCTTCATTAATGCTAACAAATGGAAAATACAACCTTTTATATGCCATGTGTCAAATCTAATCTACAGCATTAGATCTAGGGGTGGGGAATGGAGGGCCTAGATTGGATGTGAATAACACACAAAAAATAATAAAATAGTAAGGCGAGAGGGGCGCCCCCTTGACCAAGGTAAAGAGGTTGAATGGGTAGGTAGCCTACCTTTGAAAAGTTTAACCCCTTGTCTCCCATGTGGTCAATTGGCATTCAACCCTTCTAGATGGCCACCTATGATGGTTGACCCGCCCCACATAGGTGACATGGACCAATGGGAAAGGGTTGAGGGCCCCCTAGCTGGACCTACTACACAATTGCAGAAAAACTCACACAATCCATGGGAATGACTCATTGGCTTATAAAGCCTTACATTAGCGTACAAACTTTCCCAAGGATATAAACACAAACTAAAAGGACATAAATGCAAAAGAAAAAGTACATGCTCGGTGTCGATTCCCATCAATGTCGTCAATATAGGCCTCGACATTCCGACCGAGCTATCCCTCGAACATATGATTGACCAGCCTCTGGTACGTGGCTCCAGCGTTCTTCAACCCGAAAGACATCCGGGTGTAGCAGTGTACGCCGAAGTCGGTGATAAAGGCGGTCTTCTCGATGTCTTCGGGGTGCATTCTGATTTGATGGTAACCTGAATAGGCATCTAGGAAGCTGAGTATTTCGTTGCCCGAGGTTGAGTCAACCAGTTGGTCGATGCTCGGTAACGGATAGCAGTCCTTTGGAGTAGCCTTGTTCAAGTCGATGAAGTCCACGCACATTCGCCACTTTCCCGAAGCTTTTGGTACCAGGACGACGTTAGTCAGCCATGTCGGGTACAGGACCGGTCTGAAAAGACCAGTCTTTTACCCCTTGGTGACTTGCTCCTTGATGATCGCCTGCTTCTTTGGCGCTTGCTTCCTTCTGTGCTGTTGTACGGCTTTGATGGTTGGATCGAGGTTGAGCTTATGTATCACCGTCTCCTCTGGTATCCCAGGGAGTTGATCATCAGACCATGCAAAGACTCGGACGTACGCGGAGAGAAACTCTTTGTATTGCTATAGGGCTTCAGATGTTTGGTCGGCTCTAATCTTTACTCCCAGGGTCGGGTCATCGTTTAGGAAAACCGCTAGCAATTCGCCTCCAGGCTCGGCGGTTGTGGATTTTTCCTCCACATCCCGGGGGCCCCTGTTCTTCCCGTCCGGCCTTGTTATGCTTATTTGGGCCCAAGTACCTTAGTTATGGGCCCATAGGAGTGAGTCTAGGATATGCTCGGTCTTTTGTCCAAATGTCAAGGGTACTATGGTCATTTAAAGAGTGGATGCCTATATATAGGCCCCATCTCCCCTCATGTACTCAACTTTTGATGAATGAATTTGACTATAATCATTTTCCACCTCCACTCTCTTCTACCAAAGCTATTCTCTCTCTCCCTCTCTCTCATTATCTCTCTCTCTCTCTCTTCAAGAAGGGGGCGAACCCCTCTCTCTCTCCTCCTTCTCCCACCTACCACCTAACTCCCCTCCCTCATTCAAAGCCCTCCCCAACTACCCACCACCCCCATAAACTCACCCCAGCCCCAAGGCACCCTCCACCAATCCAAGCCCCACCTCCCAACCACCACCTACCCCATCCACTTCTCTAAGCACCTCCCCACCTCCCCAAGGCTGAAGGAGCTACTCCCAAGGCCCATTTTTGAATTTCCCTTCCATCTTCCACCCCAGCATAGCACCCTTGGTCGCCCAACACCAGCCACAACCCAGCCAAGGTCGCCCCCCCCACTCCCCTCTCCATTGTCCACCTTGTGCAGCCCTCCCCCTCCCCTCTCACCCACAGCCAACTGTAGCCCCCTTCACCCACCCTCGCCTTGTTTCTCCAGCCACCACAACAGCCCTCCATCAACCTCCTCCACTCCCCACAACCTCCAGCCACCCCATTTCCCCTACTACACCCCCAGCACCCCTCCACTCATATCCATTTCCTTTGCAGATCAAGTTCTGGTTGTAGGTAGCAGATTGGCCGCAGGTTTCAGAGGCCACCCCGTCGTCCCCTGGGAGCTTCTGGTGACCTACCTTATATCGTTGGAATCGTCCCCTAGTCAGATTTCCAACGGTGGTGGTCCCGCATCCATCCGAGATCGGAGCTGATTGGAGGAGCCGTTATCACCAGACTGCGCTTTCTGACTCCGGTTGGTGATCTGAGGCTGAGAGCAGAGGCCGCCACGACCTGTTCGGGAAAGCTCTGGGTGCCATTTTCAGAGGAGAGGAACTACGACCAGTCCTATTTCTGTACGATGAAGAACAAAGTCAATCGCCCTCCCGAGCTCTCAGTTCCAAATTTTCCCGTCGAAGTGTGCAGGCTGCTCCCTGCTGTTCCAGGTTGGACCACCACCTACTCTTCTGATCAGAAGTTTCTTCTCAGACCTCCTTTTGGAGTCTCGTCAGTTCCTGCTCGAAGTTTCTCCAGCCACGGTCGTGTCAACACCAATTTCGTCTCAATCGGAGTTTGGTAGCCTCTGTGGCATCATCTGCAACCAACCTCATCAGTTCTGCACCAGACAGAGACAGAACCACTCAGTCCGGTTCCAGACTCTTCCCTGGCCAGCAACGACTTCATGAAGCTCACCCAAAATTCAAGCGTCATCCCTGGTAAGTGCAGGAAGTTTTGGCAGTGGTTTCGTCGAATTCTGAGCTCTGCTGAGCCCGTGGCGGCGCCAACATCAGCAACCTGTCCAGTTGTTCCTGAAGCTAGCAGAATCGGTGCAACTCAGCAAGTCAGCTTTTCTCGCTTATTTTCCCCACCCCGCCTGGCCGGCTTACAGTCCCTCCCTGCGTGGAGGTAGTGTTTGGTTGTAACCCTTTAACCCCGACCCCCTTGATCCATCCTCCTGCGTGAGCAGTAGTGTTGTACTTCTAAAATTTTCAGGTCAAGCGGCATCGACGCGGCGTGCGGGTGCCTACCCACGCCTCCCGGCTCGCCCTCGTCTTCAGGAGTAGTGCCTTCATACCGATCAGGTGAGTGACTGGTCCCTACCTTGTGTTCCATGCTTTGCTAGTGTAGTATTGCTTCTTATGCTCGTCGGCCGGTGAGAGAGTGCTCGGACCCGTAATTGCTCGATTTGAGTGCCCACCACGGATTGTGAGTGAGAACCACCCAACCCCCACGCCCCGGCGTGCCATCTGCCCACTAAATTGGGAATTCCCAGACCCTTAGGGGTCAGCCTAAGCCCACCTAGTCTTTAGAATA
Source organism: Amorphophallus konjac (assembly GCA_022559845.1). Classification (NCBI taxonomy): domain Eukaryota; kingdom Viridiplantae; phylum Streptophyta; class Magnoliopsida; order Alismatales; family Araceae; genus Amorphophallus; species Amorphophallus konjac. Next base: position 295,723,335 of record CM040120.1, read on the forward strand.
CTTGGGTCCCACCTCGGACTCTCACCACCATCCCCCGGCCCCACCGGGTGATCTCGTGTGTGCCGTGTGAGTGAGCCGCTATCGTGAGATCATTGAAAGTGCTTGTATGCTTGCGGGTCTAAGTCCTAGGGTCAAAGAGTCTCTCATTAGCACCTTTGGGCTGTGCCACATCAAGTGGTATCAGAGCGGTCATAGGCTTGTTCTTACAAGTCTAGTCTTGGGTCGTCTTCACACTAAGTCATTCATAGGTGCATTCGCACACCCGTGCATAGCCCACCCAACTTTGCATGACCACTCGTAGTGGAACTCATTATCAAACCAATCCATCCTCTTCCAATTCCACAATGAATCCCAATCCCCAAGGGAATCCCGCCAACAACGAGCATGAGCTCCCCGATCATATGAGATTCCTAGTGGAGGGTATGGCTAGTATCTTGGGGCGGCTTGATGACATAACAACCCGGCTTGAGGAACTTGAGGAGATTAGGCCCGCCCCAAGGGTAGGTGATAGGAGGGCACCTCCCCCACATGAGGAACCAGCCATAGGAGAGCTCAACCTTGACCCTCCTCCCGAATTGGAAAGAGACCCACCTCCAAGGAGGAATGAAAGACCCCCCCCCCCCCCCGGGACAACCCGGATGACCACCTGTGGACATGCAAAATTGCACTATTGTATGTCCCAACTAGTCCAGCATCAACAACGACGTCCACTAAAGAGATTGTGAAGAAGGAAAGGCCATCCGGACTCTCTGAATACACACACACCGCCGTGAAGCCGTCTCCGGAGTAACGACAGTGAAGAGAAATCAACCACCAAGGGCCCCCACGATCCATGGGCCTCGAAGAAAATTAAATGGGCCACAACTCGTGCTCACAACGGGCTCAGAATGCCCATTTATCCCTTCAGCGGCACGCTCCCAATGGCCTTCAGCGGCACGCCCAATGGCCTTCAGCGGCACGCCCTAGGGCCTTCAGCGGCACACCCTCTGCCCTATTCGGTGGCACGCCCTTGAGCTGTTCAACGGCACGCCCTTTGCCCTGCTTAGCAGCACACCCTTCAGCGGCATAGCCCTTGAGTCTTCAGCGGCACGCCCTGGCAGCCGTTCAACGGCACGCCCCCCAGGCCCTTCAGCGGCACGCCAATGGCCTTCAACGGCACGCTCGCTGTGCCTCCCATCGGTACGCCCTTTTGGCCCTCCTGCGGCACACTTCTTGAGCCCGCCAGCGGCACAGCGTGAAGGCATTTCAACGGCCGAACGACGTGACGCCCATGCCCTACGTATCCTTGGCGCGCAGTGGGCTGCCCGAGGTGTCGGCCGGAGGTTGGGCCACGCAGGCTACTCCCCTGACATCCAGGACGGGGAAAGTCAAACCCCATCATGACCAGTCGCTTCTCGCCTCCAACTGCCGTGCTCGAGGGCTCCCGCTGCTGGGAGTATAAAACCACTCCCATTCCGGCGAAGAGAACACACACAGAGAAGAGGCACACAGTGAGAAGAGATGAACAGACACAAAGCCACCTACGAGAAGAAGGAGAAGAGAGAAGAAAAGGGAGAGGGCTCCGGCGTGGAGTCTTACGACAACCACCAGGCAAAGAAAAGAGAGTAAGAGAGATAGAGGGCTTGATGTAGTAGGGGAAGGTGGGGGAAAGAGCAGTGGACGGTCGTCCCTGCTTCGATCCCCAACACCTCCTCTTCTTTTGTTCTTTGTTTTCTCCCTCTCCGTTCTTTTGTTCTTTGGTTTTCTTTCTTGCCTGTAGCCTTAGCTGGGGTATGCTTTGTAATGTATATGGACGGCTACGGCCCTCTGCTCCCCCATGAATGAAGATCGTCCCCCTCAGTGGGTTTTCTCTTCGTCTCGTTGGTTTTGGACCACAGTGCGTTTGATCGTCTTTTCCTTCACTTTTCGATGTTTGTGTTCATCCCTCATGCCGACGGTTTCCTCTGGATCCGACACCATCTTGAATGGTTCGAGGTCACGAACCTCCTCCTGTAAAGCCCAATGCCTTCACCCGTGTCTGCCCCTTTGAACCTTCTCCCCTCCTGCCGGGGGTCCCTGTGGGTTTGATCGGTCGAACACCCCGCCCTATTAGCAGACCAACCCTTTTGGAGCCTTGCTCGGTGCGCTTGCACTTTCCCCCAGCGGCACACCCTTCCGGCACCTTGGTTGACTCACCCATAGCAACCCCCAGTGGTACACTTTCCCTTGGTGCCCCAGTGGCACACCTGGTCTCACCCTAGCCCGGTACCCCCTCAAGCGCCCTGTGACCGTCTTTGGCCGGCACGCCTTGGCTAACCCACCAGCACACCCTGTCCAGTCTTAGAGGTTTCCCGTCCATCGTTTCCTCCAAGTTTTCTGAGGTTTTGTTAAGGTGTTGCCGCTCTCGGGCGCCCACCTCCAACTGTCGGGTTCCGCCACTCCATGTGGGCGCGTTCCCTTTATCTCCCTTACGCTCGGGTCAAGGGGAGATGCTGTCAAATTTTTGTTAGAAATAATAACACATTGAAGAGACAAAAGGAAGCAACGAATAAATAGAATAATAACACATAAAAAGGCAAAAGGATGCAGCAAAAAAATGGACCGGCAACATATTAAAAAGCAAAGGAAAATAACGAACGAATGGAACGCTCGGCGATAAAACATTCCAACAGGAATAAGACACTGTGGGTGACGTGAAAAGAATCAGATTGAACAATGGTGTAGCGGATTGAATGCCCAACTTATAGAGAACAGGCTGTGAGGAAAGGGAGGAAAGACTTGTATAAAACTGCATAGAAACCAAAGAAAGGAAAAAAAGAAAAGCCTTAAAAGAAGTAAAGGAGGAGTGGGCCTTCATCGGCACACCTGTTCCATCCTTCGCCGGTACACCCTATCAACCCTTCAGCGGCACGCCCTAACAGCCCTTCAACGACATACCTCTTTGGCCCTTAGCGGCACACTCTCTCTCTCACCGTCTCTCTCCCTCACCGTCTCTCTCTCTCACCGTCTCAGCCCCCTCACCGTCTCTCTTTCTCTCTCTCTCTCTCCCACCATCTCTCATCGTCTCTCTCTCTCTCCCTCACCGTCTCTCTCCATCTCTCACCCTCTCTCTCTCTCTCTCACCATCTCTCACCGTCTCTCTCCCTCATCGTCTCACCGTCTCTCTCTCTCTCACCATCTCAGCCCCTCACCCTCTCTCTCTCTCCCACCATCTCTCACCGTCTCTCTCCCTCACCGTCTCTCTCTCTCCCTCACCGTCTCTCTCTCTCTCTCTCTCTCTCCGACCACCTCTCACCGTCTCTCTCCCTCTCTCTCCGTCTCTCTCCCTCTCTCCGTCTCTCTCCCTCGCCGTCTCTCTCCCTCTCTCACCGTCTCTCCATCTCTCTCCCTCACCGTCTCTCTCCCTCTCTCACTGTCTCTCCGTCTCTCTCCCTCACCGTCTCTTTCCCTCTCGCGCTCCCACCGTCTCTTTCTCTCTCCATCCGTCTCACCATCTTTCCTCCCACCGTCTCTCTCATGCTCACCGTCTCTTTAGCCAATGTATAGACTTTACATGAGGGATTGTACAAATGCAGATAGTAAAGTATGTACACTAGAAATTGATGTTCAGACATGCCGTGAACGAATGTATGGACTTAATGTGCTTGTGACAACAATATACAGACTTTGAGCAACGATGTACCGACTTAACAACAGCCAATGTACAGACTTTGTGTGCAGTAACCAGCCAATGTACAGACTTTGTGTGCATGCAACCGGCCAATATATAGACTTTGTGTTGCAGCAACCAGCCAACGTACAGACTTTATGTTGCAGCAACCAGCCAATGTACAGACTTTGTGTGCATGCAACCGGTCAATGTACAGACTTTGTGTTGCAGCAACCAGCCAACGTACAGACTTTGTGTGCATGCAACCGGTCAATGTACAGACTTTGTGTTGCAGCAACCAGCCAACGTACAGACTTTGTGTGCATGCAACCGGCCAATGTACATACTTTGTGTTGCAGCAACCAGCCAACGTACATACTTTGTGTTGCAGCAACCAGCCAACGTATAGACTTTGTGTATGCATGCAACCAGCCAATGTATAGACTTTGTGTTGCAGCAACCAGCCAATGTATAGACTTTGAGGTGCAGCAAATGGACGATGTACAGACTTTACGTGTGTGCTAGTAGACTATGTACAGACTTTGAGTTTGTAGCAAATGAGGAATGCACTGGCTATGCATGGCAAGCTATGCAACCAATGTACGGACTTGTGTGTTTGCTAAACCAATGAACGTAGGTAAAGATAGGAATGTATAGACTTTGAATGCATGGAGCACACAGGCTGCACAGACTTGGTCCAAGAATGTATAGACTTTGAGCCGATGGATGTACAGACTTTGTGTTGCAGCAACCAGCCAATGTATAGACTTTGTGTTGCAGCAACCAGCCAGTGTATAGACTTTGAGTCGCAGCAAATGGATAGTGCACAGACTCTGCGCGTGTGCTAGCAGACGTTGTATAGACTTCGTGTTAGCCCGGCACGCCTGCCAACTCCTTCGCCGGCACACTCTCCTCGGTGCCTTCTCCGGCGCACCCTCTTCCCCCTTTGCCTGTACGCCTTGGGACGCCCTCATCGGCACGCTCTGCACACCCCTCGCCGGTACACCCTCCAACGGCCCTCTCTCTCTCCGGGAAATATACACATATAACATATAATGATAATGATATTGGTGATAATAATAATAATAATAAATAAATCAATAAAAATTATGATAAATAAAGAAATCCGAATATATATAGAAAACAAACAAAAATATGGAATAGTGATAATAAAAAAAATAGTAATAATAATAAATAAAAAAAGGAGGAGAAATCATTCGGAACAAATGCATAAAGAAGAAACGAACAGCAAGAGGAAAGAGAGGAACATATAATTAAAATCTCAGATAAAACAAAAATGCTAGGATCCACATTGCAGCCCCATCTCTCCCCGTGACCCGACACAGAAGGAACAACGATGCTGCCCTCGCAGGTCGGGCCTGAGCCTGGGGAATTGTCCCGACATGGCCAGGCCCCGACCTTGCTTTTGGGCCGACATTCCAAACAAGCCGGATTCGTTTCTCGCCCCGTATCCCTTCCGAGACGTTATTAAAATTGTCGTGCATTCGGCGAACATTTGAACGGGTTCACCTCGGTTTCCGTCGCGTTTCTATCATGGACCCGTGTCCGAATATGAAAAGGTCCATGAGCGACCGATATGACTCGTGGCCCGGAACCCGATGCGGATCCTGATGCGATTTATTCCTGCTTCTATCTTGCGCAGTTAGTATTAGTCCTTTTGGCCACAGGGCCCCTAATTTCGGCAACTAATCAAGGGTGTTCCCTCGTATGGGGGATGTAAAGGACGTCGTGACCTTTACGGCACGACGGGATCTGGTCCCGACACAAACCACATAATCGTCTGACGAAGTCAGGTCGAGCGCACTATGGGCTCTTCGGAACCTGAATAAATTGTCACTTTGTGACTGGCACTCCCACGCACTTAATAAACTAACAAACGAACAAAATAATTGCCAAATAAAAAGTGCGTCCACAAGTCTGGCACGTCCGGTGGGACCAATCCACCCCTCATCTCTTTGCCGGAATTAGGGGCCCTGCGGCCCCCTTCTTGTAATACTAATTGTGCTATCCTTGCAAATGTAGGAAAATCGCATCATGGTGCCGACAATGGCAGTCACTTGCGGCCCTCAGGTCGTCGGGAACCATGTTCGGGGCGGCTACCTGGCGGTCCCCCTCAACTTCGGGAGTTTCCCTCCCACCGTGGGCTTCCCCAACTTCTTGGGGGTGGCCTTTGTCAACATCCTCGACGTGAAAGCACCTGACGAGCCCCAGACCAATGCTCCCGCTCCGGGGGCCACTGAAGCTGTCATCAGCCAAGTTGTGGCCAAGAACAACAACAACGTCCCGACAATGACGCTGAGCTGCAATGTGAACCATGTGCACCAAACCGCCGGCCCGTCCCACCAAGGGTCGGCATCTCACCGGAGTGTTGACACCCGTTTTATACCCAATAAGTCGGGTCATCTCCTTATTCATTCTATATGATGCTCCAAGTCATTCACTCTTCATTGAGTCTCTTGATTGGTTGAAGCCTATTTCTCGGGTCTTAACTCCGTGATCAGACATGGCTCCTGGTGGCGTTTCATTGGATGAATCTTAGCAAGCCCCTTCATTTCATTTTTTGAACCTCAATAATAATAACGGTCGGTCCTAGGCGCGTTGTTTCATTCTGACGGATGGGTCCTGGACCGTTACTCTTTGAAGAGTCCTAAGGCTTAAGGCCTCGTTTTAAAGCTTATCCTTTTGATTACACGTTGATAATAACGGTCTGTCGTGCAGCCATTGTTTCATTCTGACACACTATGCCTTGGTCGTTGCTTCCTTGAAGAGTCCAAATTGTTGGGTCTTCTTCCCGTTGATCTTATCTTTTAGGGATAAGGTTGATAGTGACAGATGTTCCTTGGTGCGTTATTTCCAAGTGGCGGTCTGTCGTGCAGCCGTTACTTCCTTCAGAGAGTCCTGGCAGTTCAGGCCTTTTCTCTGCTACTCCGTAGCCGAAGATAAGGGTTTGGATTGACGATATCTCTTTCAAATCTGATCCTCAGAACCTTCTGTTTGATTCTATAGACTCTTGGTAATATTATCTTCGAGGATTTACTAAGAGTTATCCATTTATCTTGCTGGATTATCCTCTGCTCGACCTAAGAGTTTGAGGGTCTATAAATAGAACCCTTGACTTCATGGCCCAGAGAGGAGGATTTTGAAATTCACGACGAAGTGCTGCCAAACTCTGGAGCCATCTTCATCCAAGAGGAACTGCTTCCCACGTTCATCCATCTCATAATCAAGGGAGTACTTCGGTTTTAGTCTTTCAAGTTCATTGCATGCTTAAGTTCTTCCCTGATTTTTCCTCAATCAAAGCATTGTCCCTCCTCTTTCTCCATGTTTTCTCACTGTTCTCTAAGCATCCAAACATCCTCCTAATCTTTTAAAAACGCCCAGAGGGGTTAAAAAATCAAAAACTCCCCGGTAATCTCCTTTCCTTTTGATGTCCTTAAGTTCTTTGAGAATTGATGCTATATTATTGAAAGGGCTAATTTGGGTTGTTTTGTTCTTGTCTTCTACATCTTTGGCAGGTTTACAGGTTCACCAGTATGAGGCCCAAGTCTTCTAGCCGGCTGGAAGAGTTGGAGTTAAAAGAATCTACACTTTGCTACTGCAGGTTATCTGACGGTCTGGTGCAGGCGCGTCATCTTCTCCTGGCGGTCTATCAGGTGGCCGTTACTTTCCAAGTAACGCACAGGGTCCTGGCCGTTATTTCTAGCTGACCTGCAGGTTCTCTTTGGTTTTCTCTCCCGTGGGCGGGTGCTTCATCCACCTATTTCCAAGGTATTTACAGGTCTTGTGCTTGTTTTTACTTTGGTGGCGATCACATCTTTCCTTAGTCTTGGGCATTAGCTTTCTCATACATCACATATCTCTTTTATTTCCTTGCTTGCTCCACCCCTTGCAGTGTGTTTTATTTATTTTTTTGCTCCACGCCCCGGCGTGTGTTTTCCATCTGCCTTAGGGTAGTTTGAGCGAGATAGCATGCCCATGCTAGAGCTAGCTTTGATTGCCTAGGTTCATGATCACATGTTCATAGGTTAAGAGCGGATCTTTGATTACTTGCTTGTCGTTTCATTATTCAAAACCCCCAAAGAAAAGATAGATAGGCAAAGCAAAATCAACAGATAATTTTTTGGCGATCACGGTGGGACAGCTTGTGCCAATCGTGCTTTTGATTCCTGTTTAGACCTGCCATCATCTGCTTGTTGAGTTACCCTTGGTTTCCCCCTTTACCTCCTGCTGATTCTGGTTTTCTGGGTGCTCCGACGGCCCTGTGGCCCTGTGTTATAGTTCTCTGACGCAGGGGCATTAGACCGCCACTTTGGTTCTGCTGTGTGAGCTTCCACGGGTTTTTCCTGTTATTTCTGTCCGATTTTGGCTCTGGCTCATTTGAAGGACCCATCTCCCTGCGTTATATCATTTCTGGCGGTCTGGCATTCGACCGTTATTTTACTCTGACGCAGGGTTCTTCGACCGTCATACTCCTAGCAGGTACGCATCCGAGGTGCATTTATTTCCGCAGTTTCTGCTGTGATTTATTGCTTGGGTGGTACAGGACTTCCTCCTTGTTTTGTTCATATATTCATATCGTTGTGTGCATCATTGATTGCTAGATTTTAGGCTAGACTTTGCATGCACTCCGGTGCACATTGGGTCATTCATCTTGTCATATCTTAGATTGCATTTTTCTACCTTGTTGTGAGGACCTCTCGTCTCCATATTCCTTGGAGCCGACCAGGAAATCATAGCAGGGACCTCCATAAGTTCCCACACGGACGCCGGGCCGGTTGTACCTTTCCTACCCCGCGTCTAGGGTTGCATAAGTGAAGGAGTGATTACACTTAGAGTCAAACCAAGTCCCATATCCACCTCCTACTAGGAACCCATTGTTGAGAGCACATATCAATCAAATCCACTAAAGTTCCAAAGGAGAAATCATAAGAACCATGTCGCATCATCCTAAACAACTTGGTTGCCTTTGAGTGCCTTCATCTTTTATCACTTGCATCTTGTTAGAATCACCTAAGTTTGGTTGCTTATTGTGTGTTTTTGTGTTGGTTGTTTTTGCATTTTGTCAAGGTTATTCGTTGCATGTGGAGTTGTTTTCGTCCATCCGAATCATCTCCTCAAGTCAATTCCTTCTTCACATGCTATTCCAATCCTCTTTTCGAGTACACCATGGCATCCTTTAATCCTCCCCGCTCCCAAGAGGACTCCCTTCCTCAAGGGCTCCTTGAGAACCCTCCTAGGGTTGTTACCTTTTCCTCCGGGGAGGGGACTACCCCTCTTCCGTCCTCCACTTCTATGGAAGGTGGTCAAGTTACCCCTTCTTTCGCCACTCCTTCCGCGGGCTCCGTCCTTCAGATGATGGCCCAATTGGATCCGGCCCAACTCCAAGTTCTTTATCAGACCATGCAAGGGTCCAACGCATCTCCTTCTACCATCATCCAAAATCAATCCAATCCCTCCACTGTTGGGCTCCCCGCTCAGCCCATCCCAATTGATCTTACTCCGGTCCAACCACGGACCATCACTTTCACGGGCATGGAAACGGGCCAGTCTTCCAATTCGGCCCAACAATCTTTCGATAAGGGAAAGTCGCCCATCCCTTCTTTCGTTCAAATGGATCATCACATATCTACTCTGGTAGCTCCGCAAGTTCTCATGGGCCCTTCCGACTTCTTACGCTCTCAGCAAGGGGTGGCCCAAGCTTATCCTAATCCGGGTCAAGCTTATGCCCAATATCCTTCTCACGGGCCCCCCATCCCTACTGTTTATCCCTCCACTCCTTCCTGTGGGCTCCCACCTTCTGCCACAACCGTTCCATCTGCTCCCCACATGCAACCAGCGTCTTTCACCGCCCCTGCTCCCTCCCGAAAGTAGGACTTGCTCGACAAGTGGGCCGCCATGCAGCAGCAACTCGATTTCCTCCAGAAGCGGGTTGGCCCACAATCTTTTGGCCGATATTCCTGTTCCAAGCTTCCAGAATATCCGATTCCCTCCTCAATCAGAGCTCCCCAACTACCGCAAGTACGACGAGAACAGCAATCCCTTTATTCATGTGAGGGATTTTCTATATGAATCGGCACAATTCCAGTATGATGATCGCCTTATGGCGTATTTGTTCCGCCGATCTTTAGATGGTGTCGCTCTGGAATGGTTCTATTCTCTACCACTGGAAGAGGCTGAGAGTTTCAAGGTAGTCAAGGACAAATTCATCCAGCGGTTTCAAGACAGAGTCAGCCCAGAATACTCATTCACCGATCTAGTGGCCGAGAAGATGAAGCCAGACGAAGATTTCGCCACCTATGCAGACAGGTGGAGACAGATAGCCGCCAGAGTGCCTGGTCACATTCCGGAGGAAGAAAAGGTCAAACTGCTGATTTCCAATGCCACCCCGACCTTTCGCAACATCCTGGCAATGAATGACATAGCTAATATGCATCAACTCTACAGCCAGGCGCGCTTCATCCAGACTCAATTCAAGGACTCCCCAATCCATTCCCTCTTCGAAAACCAAAAGCCCAAGTACCACAAGAAACCACAAGGGCCGGTTACCGAGGGAGTCCAAACAAATGAGCAAGTAGAAGCCGTTGCCTTCCCGTTTCAAGCCGCACCATTCCGCTTCCCCCAAAACCCCCGCAATTCCCAAAACCTCGCTCCACAAAACTTCCAGGCAACCCCACAAAACCCTCCGCCTACCTTTGTCACTCCACAAAATACCTTCCCCAATCCACAACAACCACCGCCTCCGTAATACCACAATGTCCCTCCACCTAACGGCTACAACAACAACAACCCTAACAGCAAGCACCCGGCTCCCAGGAGAGCTCAATACCCTCCACCTAAAATATCTGTGCTAGAGCTGATCAAAAGGTCTACCCTTCATCAGGATGCACTAAGAGACTTTTTACAGAAGATAATGGTCAGTGAAGATATGGCAGTCGACAGCTTACCGACCGCACTAGCAACCATCTCCAAAGGGCTGGCGATTACGTTTTCAGAAACTGAGCTAGCACCTCCAGAAGCTCGGCAAATGCTGCTCTACATTACAATCATTCTGAATAAGGTCAGCATTGAAGCAGCGCTGGTTGACACAGGGGCTTCAATTAATGTTTGCCCACTTAGCACCCTCCGAGCGTGCAACATATCTGAAGAGTTATTACGGCCTACCCCCACCACTATAGCAGCATATGACAACTCGAGGCGAGCGTGTCACGGGGTGATCACCATTCAGGCAGAGCTCGGGCCCCTTACAATGGCCGTGGAATTCTATGTGCTCGATATCGACCCTATGTTCAAGGCTATCCTGGGTCGTCCGTGGATTGATACGCTCGGTGCCGTGCCCTCCACCACACATCAGTGCGTCAAATTCCCCTTCCAAGGGAGGGTCGTCAAAGTTAAAAGCTTGTCCGCGGTACAGACAGTTAAGGCCATATCAGAGCAGGTTCTTCCCACACTTTGGCCAAGCAGCCGGCCCGTTATATCAGTGTTGGACCTGAATTTTCCTTGGGCTTACACAGCTCCCAAGCCCATCACTACTCCAGTCAACATTAAAGTGAAGCCGCAGATTCGAGATTCCAAAGGCTGGAACATCATACTAAAACTAGGCTACCAACCGGGGAGAGGCCTCGGTGCGCAATTACAAGGAATGACCAAGCCCATACCCAAGGGAAGAAAAATGGGCAGGAGAGGTCTCGGCTACAAGGAGACAGCATTATCAATGATGGGTGATTCTAGGCCACTTACCTGGAACTATCGTCAACATTTTGTCAAGGGGCCTCTCCAGCCCGGCACATTAGCCTCGAAACAAGTTCAGCCAGAAAAAGATGCAGTCTGTCCGATTACCAACCCGCCCCCATTGCCGGGAGGGTCAGATGATGATATGCTCGACTATGGTCAGGCCTTGCAGGGGCTCTTTCATGAGGAAGAATGTCAGAAGAAGCAAGAGGTTCGGCTTGTGCAATGGAGGCCGAAGAAGCAGCCTATTGTTGATTTACAGAAGGAGGGGAGCTCTCCAATTGCCTTTTCTTGGTCTCCCTCACGCCTCCAATCTATTTTCCAGCAAGGGGACTTCATACCCCGCCTTCCTCCCATCATAATAAATCCATCTTTCATTGATCCACCCGAGATTCTATTTGTTCCTTGTGCTTGCGGGAAGTGCCCACCCATTGATCTATCCACTCTCTTCACTCCTCCTCCTCCCAACGCCCAACTCCACGAAATGTGGTTCTCTTCTTCCGATCCTTTCTTTGACTGCATTTTCCCCGAGCTGTTCCCTATGCAGCTCCCACCTCCTCCATCTTGCTGTGTAGTCTCCGCTGATCTCCAAAAAAAAAAAACGTCAAATTTGAAATGGAGATTTCAGTGGAAGATTACGCTATCCTGTCGCCATCCTCCTCCCAGGGGCACGAGTCCCCTGCTCCTTCCCTTCCACTAGGCTTCCTCTTCCCTAAGTTAGGATTAGGGTCTGTCGAGTCTAGGGAATTAGAGTCAGTTAGATCTAGAGAAGTAAGGTCTTGTTCCAGGTCGTCCAACCCTCCCTCTGCCGAGCCGCGCTCGCTGGCGCGTCCTTCCCGATCTGTTCCTGATAGGTTCTTGCAAGATTTAGCTCAGCGTTGCCGTGCTCTTTTGAAGTGCCCGGAATTTGTTGCTACGGCAATTGTGATTGAAGATGAAGAGGAAATAGAAGGGGTATGGAGCGATGACGGATTAGGCGTCTATGAGATTTTGGATGAGAAGGATCCAATTAATGAAGACATCAATGTAGATGACACCGTGTGGACGTCAAAAAATGATGATGATCATACGACATGCACGTCTCAGCACTCGAGAGCGAGTCGAAGACGAAAGGCTGAATAAACCCTGTGCCCCCTCCAAGAAGGATGAATACCTACCCGGTGCTCCGCCACCCAACAAAGAAGCCCCTCGGGTTGAAGAGCTAGCCACGGCTTCCAAGTCGGCAATGCCGAAGGTCGAATCAAAGAAACTCAGGAGTCCGAACGCCTGCTCGGCATACACCGGAAATCACTCAAAGCCCTGAATCGAGACTCGGAGGCTCACAACTAAAGGAAGACAGGAGGGCAAGCATCTGTCCGAATCGCCACTAAGCTGGGGGGGAGCCCTTTGACGCTTAAACCGGCATGGCATAGCTTTAAACCGGCGTGGCATAGCCTTAAAGCGGAATGGCATAGCCTTAAACCGGCGTGCCCCTAAGGGGGCCTTAAACCGGCGCGCCCTTTACAAGATGCTAGTCCGGCGCGCCCCATGAACTCCCTTGCTTTGTGTTAAAACGGCATGCTCCCGTTGAAGGGCCACCCCTTTGAATGCACTAAACCGGCGCGCCCATTTTGGAGTGCTAATACGGCGTGCTTAGTTTAAAATCAATCTATTCTCTGAAGCCTTTATCCGACGCCGCAACCAACCCGTCCCGTCATCAATACGGTCCCCTGTTTCCTGGGAACGGCATGATGACGAACAAGCCTAAAATGGTTAAAGCTCCCACTTCGATCCGGCGGGCAACCGAGCATATGCCGTGAATGGAAGTTCTCGAGCCCCATCCCGCCGAACGCTCATTCCGTCGATCGGCCGCCCATCCTCCGGCAAATGATGATAGCAATGTGGCTCGCAGTGGATGTGCCAGCGGAGGAGGAGGCCATGCCTCTGCCCCCCTCCCGGTCACACTAGAGCCTCAGCGGAGGTAACGTCGACAGCAGCAGTAGGGCAACGTCACCAACGTCAGCAGTAGCAGTGGTGGTTGCGGGAAACAAGGAACCAACGGGAGGAACAAGAATCCAGAGGGCATCCCTCCAAAATAGGGCCTCCAGCCCCTATAAAAGGAGCGCCCAGGCAAAGCTTAAACGGGTTGGAAGGTTGGAGGGGGAGAAACTCCTTGAAGCCCGAAGCCAGTGTTCCTGTGAGAGCGAAGTGAAGTGAGAAAAGAGAAGGAGAGAGCAGAGAGTGAGGTGAGGGAGATACAGCTCTCCTCTCCCCTTTGTTTCTTTTTCTTTCCTCCGATGTATTCTTCCCTTCGGTTCTTTTCTTTAGATGCATGAAGAGCCCATGTATTTGCACCCCCCCCTCGTGGTGAAATGAAAACGATCCTTCGGGAGATCCTCTTTTTCGGATATGTTGCATCTTCTTCTCCCCCTTCGGAATACGTTCAGGCTGTAGCCCCCCCCTTCCTACTTGGTCTCCAGTGCTTTTTGATCTCCCTCCCCACGTGTTCCCCTTCGAAGGATCATTACCCATGAGTCGTGAGAGCTCTTGAAGGCTAGTCCTCGAGCTTTTCCACACTCACACTAGGGTTATCGGACCGCGTGAGGTCTACATTTTGAGGTTCACCCTGGAGCAATCCACTTGGTGTTCCTCTATTTTCTCTGGCAATCGTCAGTCCGGGGGAGGTGCTGCCCAAATTTTGCCAGAGGAAGAACATGTAAGAACAGAGAATGCGTAAGAACAGACAGACAAACACACTAAACCACTGAGATAAACTAAACTTCCAAGTTCCTGCACAGCAAACTGTTCTAATAAAACACTCGAATCATCACGATAATCCACCTGAGTAAATAATTAAAACGCTTAAACCTCCTTTCCACAGACGTAATCCATCAATAAGATGAACAAACCAATCAATAAATCAACTTGCAGTTGAAGGAAAGAAGAAACAGAGCACAAACGGGTTGAAAGAAGCTATACAATGCTTAATCCGGCGCCCCCTAATCCGGTGTGGGTTAATCCGGCGCGGTACCCCCCCCCCCCCCCGCGCCGATTTAACCCCACACTCAAAACCCATTTCATTTTCCTTGCAGCTATCCGGCGCGCCCCCTTGCATTAGCCTATTAAACCGGCGCGCTATACTGTTCATTGCCTATTCCGGCGTGTCCTTGGAACCCCTTCCTTCTTGCCATAGAATCGGCGCGCCCCCCCTTAACATCTTGAACCGGCGCGCCCCCCCTTAACATCCTTAACCGGCGCGCCCCTCTTAATACACTTAAACCGACGCCCCCATCCCCTTTGCTTCCTCAATCCGGCGTGCCTGGAAGAAAGAAGGTGATCAAGAAAATAAAAGAAAACATGCAATTCAAGTTAATAGAAAACTGATCAAAGGTCTCCCCTCCACTATAATCCAAATTCAAGTTAAAAGAAGGTCAAACCCCGCGACCTGACCGCGCAGGTCGATCCGCGTGCGAGGGCGCACATTGTCGAGTTTTGGCTTTACACTTAACAACCCGCTCCCCCGGACTATGCAATGATGCCCCATGGTATCGGACGTGGACCTCGGGATCCCCGACATGGTCATGATCCGTGCACCTCTTGGGCCGATAGTTCATCAACTTGACCCACTTCTTCCGGGATCCGATCCCGCACCCATATGAAACGTGCCGTACCTACGGCAGATATCCAAATGTCTTTGTTGTTATCCCCGATGCTTCAATTATGAACTCCCGACCGAATACTGGATTGTCCGTTAGTGGCTGATGTATATATACCGGGATCTAATCCCGCAATTTCATTAAATTCCCCGCACTCGCAGCAAGTATTTGTATGGTTTTGAACACCGTTTTGCATACCGATACGGAGGGTTTAAATCATGTCAACCCAACTCGCATGCTTTAATGAAAAACGATCTGTAGGTCATTTGGCCCCTTTTCTTGGTGATTAATCAGAGGTCTTCCCCTCTCCGAGGGGATGTAATTAACGTCGTGGCCTTTATGGCGCGACGGGTCTCCAGTCCCGACCCGATATCCACAATCATCTGATTAGTCAGACGGAGCGCACCCCGAGCTTCGGACCACTCCAGTCTCGAAGCCCGAACACATTGTCACCTAGGTGACTGGCACGCCCTCGCACTAGATAAATCAATAAAAAGAACACCCCGATATTTCGACCAAGAATTTTAGTGCGTTCCACACACCGTCGACTTATATGCACAAGGATTGAAGAGATTCGACCAGCCGTCGACGGCAGTGGATGAACCTACAAAGGAAATCAATCTAGGAACCGAAGAAGACCCAAGGCCCATCATGATTGCTGCTAATCTCCCTTCACAAGTAGAAGAGGAATTGATTAAGGTCCTAAGGGAGTATAGCAATTCCTTCGCCTGGTCTTACGAGGACATGCCAGGTCTTGACCCCTCTTTAGTGGAACATCGACTCATGCTTAAACCAGGGGAAACACCTGTGAAACAAAGGTCAAGAAGATTTCACCCCCACTTGGCCTTGAGGATCAAAGAAGAGGTCGACAAGCTATACAAGGCCAGATTCATCAGAGTAGTTTTGTATCCTCAGTGGGTGGCAAACATAGTCCCGGTTCTTAAGAAAGATGGAAAAGTATGCATATGCATTGACTTCAGGGATCTTAACAAAGCATGTCCCAAAGATGATTTCCCGCTACCCCATATAGACGTCCTAGTGGATAATACAGTTGGGTATGAAGCTCTATCATTCATGGATGGATACTCGGGCTACAATCAGATCCGTCTCGCTCCGGAAGATCAAAAGAAAACTTCCTTCACCACGCCCTGGGGCACGTATTGTTACGTGGTTATGCCATTCGGTCTGAAGAATGCAGGTGCCACCTATCAAAGGGCGATGGTGGCCATCTTCCAAGACATGATGCATATCTATATGGAAGATTACGTGGATGACATCCTGGTGAAGTCAAGAACTAAGGAAGAACACCCCTCTATCCTGGCTAAGGTGCTGCAGAGAGCCAGGGAGTACAAGCTCAAGATGAATCCGAAGAAGTGCGTATTTGGAGTCTCCTCAGGGAAGCTGCTAGGGTTCATAGTAAGCAAACGGGGGATCCAGATTGATCCTAATAAAGCACAGGCCGTCATGGACATGCCTCCGCCAAACAACATTACGAAACTTTGAGGATTGATTGGTAGGTTGCAATTCATCAGAAGATTCATATCCCAGCATTCTCAAAGGTGCCGTCCATTTTATGAATTGCTTAAGGCGGGGGTCAAGTTTGAATGGAATGAAGATTGTCGGAAGGCCTATGAGGACCTCAAGGAATATCTATCCGATCCCCCGGTTCTGCAACCTCATGTCCCTGGGA
Source organism: Amorphophallus konjac (assembly GCA_022559845.1). Classification (NCBI taxonomy): domain Eukaryota; kingdom Viridiplantae; phylum Streptophyta; class Magnoliopsida; order Alismatales; family Araceae; genus Amorphophallus; species Amorphophallus konjac. Next base: position 295,740,037 of record CM040120.1, read on the forward strand.
AACCCCTAATCCTATACATCTCGGTTATTGAGGACTCCCTAGGGGCAGTTTTAGCACAAGTAGATGATGAAGGGAAATAGCGGGCTGCGTACTATCTTTCTCAGTTGTTTAATCCAGCTGAATCCAAGTACACCTGATGGGGACATCACCTCCCATGCCCACGTTCACAGCTCGTCTCCTCGCACCGGTTGCATCCGGCATGGTCTAGTCATTTAATTTTGAGTCCTATGTAATTTTTATTTGAGTGATTTGATGTATTTTCCCTTTTATTTGAGTCATGTTCCTAGGTCTTGTGTTCATTTCCCTAAGTTTGAGTGTCATTAGGTTGTCTAGTTAGCTATTGGGCCCAATTCATTGGACTTGGCCCAAGGGCTCTCCCCTACCCCATCAGTTATTTGTCATTGAGTCAATTGTCAGGGACTTTTGTAGAAATGTCGGTTTCCTATATATAGGACCCCATTCCCCCCATTTCAACTTAATGAATCAATGAATGAAAAAAAACTTACCATTTTGAGAGTTTACACTTCTTATCTAGTGGAGAGATTCCATTTTTTGGGTGAGAAACCCCAGGGGAGAGATTCCCCACCCTTCCCTCTGTTAATCTCTCTTTTTCACTCCACTTTCTCTCTCCTCAACACCCAAACTCGAATTTTCTTCTCTCTCCTCCCTTCCCAACCACCTCCACTCCCCACCTACCCCATTTAAGCCTCTTCTCATTCCCCACAACCCTCATCAATACTCCACCCCTTCCCAAGACCCCCTCCACCAATCCTCTCCTCACCATCCAACCCCCAACTACCCCTCCCACTTTCCCAAGCACCCTTCCCACTACCCCAAGCATTCCTTCCCTTCCCCAACACAACCCCCCCATTCCCAAGACAAAAAATTAACCCCACCCTTAAACCTATTTTCGAATATCCTTTCCCTCTCTCCATTCCAACCAAATTCGCAACCCCCACTACCACCATCTATTGGACCCTCTTTCAGACCTTATTCTCCACCTCCCACACCTTAGAACACCCCCTCCAAGACCCCCTTACAACCAGGGGTCACTCCCACACTCATCTACCCCCTTCCCCTTCTTCTTTCTTGGTCATTGGAAGCTACTTCGAAGTTGCAGTTTGCTGTCCAGAGGTTGCAGATGAACCAGCAATTTGCAGCAGCCACCACGACTTCCTCCGGACGAGTTTGAAGACCCAAGAGCCATCGTCGGAAGCGTCCACCAGTCTCCTTCGCAACAGAAGTGGTTTCATCTTCTTTCGATCTCCGAGCCGTCCAGGAGGTCCATTCTCCCACAACTACGTAGTTCTGCCTCGGCTGAGGACCTGAGCCAGATTAGAAGCTCTACCACGACGAACCCCGAAGGAATCAGTCCACGAGTTCTTCTTCAAAGTTCTTCATCGCCCAGTCTACTTCCAGAATCAAGAAACAGAACTTCATTCGGCATTCGTGATCCAGAGTTCTCATTTTTCTCCCTCAGCTACACAGATCTGCTACTCATAGTCCGCACCGACCAGTCGCCATTGTTCTGCATCCCCTAGTCTTCTCCGACATCGGTTGGCTTCCCCGTTAGTTTTGATACGAAGAGGACTCGTCCACAATTCCAACGACTCTGACGGCGCTTGATTCGAGGTCGGAAGCTGCTGGGGCATCCTCTGGAACCTGCTGTTGGAAACCAGGAGCTAGCTCTGCAGAGATCCTGATCCGGAGAGAAAGCTTCACCACGACAAACCCCGGAGGAATCAGGCCACGAGCTCTTCTGCAAAGTTCTTCCTCTCCCTGTCTACTTTCAGAACCAAGAAGCAGAACTCCGTTCGGCATCTTGCAGCAGAAGTTACCAATTTTCTTCCTCAGAGCACTCACCTACGATTCCAACGGTTCCAACGGCGACTGATTCGGAGTTCGGGAACGGTCGGGGCAGCCGCGTCTTCCTGCTGTTGATAGTCTATTGCAGACAGTCTGAGATTCAGCAACCCTATTCGTACTCCCGCCCAGGCCGCCAGCGACCCCTGAAGAAATTGGAAAAATTCAGAGGCACTCCTGTTCCAGAGACGAAGAGATCCCCACTGGTCTCACCCTCAGTGAAATTCCAGAGAGAGTTCTGCGGCCTCCACACCCTCTGTCTGTCAGCTATTACAGAGGGAAGACTGATTCTGTGCCATCACTTCTTCATCACTCTTAGCACTAGTTTTTCCCTCCCCGCTTGGCCGGCTGAAGGCCCCTCCCTGCGTGGAGGTAGTTTTGATTGTAACTATCATCTTCCCTTCCCATGATCCCCCCCTTGCATGGGGTGTAGTGTTGTAATAGCTTAAACAGGTCAAGCTACCCCGGCGCGGCGTGTGGGGAACCCACGCTTCCCCGCTCGCCCTCGTCTCCGAGCGGAACCGGTTTCTTCAAACCGGTCGAGTAAGTGCTCCAAACTTTTCTCTAATTTGTGCCTTTTCTTTCAATATTAGTTCATAAACTCCGCTGGCCGTGAATGAGAGCCCGATCCTTAAGCTCTTGTGCTATAAGTGATCACCGTGGGAAAAGAGAGAAATCGGTGCCTTTGGCACTTGGTCGGCCCCATTGTCTTGGGCTTCCACATCCATTGGGAATCAAGTCTTGGCCTTACTGGCCCTCTACCAGCAAGGGTCCAACCCCTCAACCTCACCTTGGCATTGCCAAGTTACCCCGGGCTTGGGTGAGCGACGAGAGAGCGGCGGCCCAAATTGGCCCATTTAGATTACGAATGTGCTTGCTTGCTTAAGTCCAATGTCGTGTCACATCAATTGGTATCAGAGCAAGTTCACAACTTGTCTCTCCACAAGTTGGTCCTAGGGCATGTTTATGCATTTAGAGTCCTCGGTTGCATCTCCCATGTCCACTAGAATGGCCACTTCATACCCGTCACATCCATCCCCATCAACTTTCCCAAGAAGCCCAAATCCTCATGGAAGCTCCATTGCCAACAAAGTGGGTAGCAACACCTCTATCATAGAAGCCCTACCTAATGTCCTTAATTGGCTTGAAGATATGATGTCTCGACTCGACCGACTTGAAGGAAATAGCCGTGCACCAAGAGTGAATGATAGTGACCTTTGGGGAGATCTAGAAACCATATTTTTAGAACACTTGAAAATCAAAACCCCCGCCTTTGATGGATCCAACAGCCCAAGCCTTTACCTAGATTGGGAGATTTCCCTAGACCAATTCTTTAAAAGTTGCCCCTTGAACGAAGAAAGGAGAATGAGGCTAGCCAAGGCACACCTCTCCAAACAAGCTAAAACTCATTGGTTAGTTGTGGAAGGTTTAAGAAGGATCCGCAGGGAGGCCCCCATTAGCACTTGGGATGAGATGAAGGTCGAGCTTAGGAAAACCTACACTCTCCAACCCTCTCCCTCCTACTCAAATCACAAAAGCCCAAGGAGCACTTCAACTCCTTCATCCCCACCCGGTCAATCCAAGACCCCAATCACCCATTCCCTACCACTTCCCATCTCTCCCACCCCAACCACTACATTTACACCCCACCTCCAAATCCACACCACAACCATAGGTCCCCATACCCAATTAGGCCCCATGGCCAACTCTCCACCTAGGCCCATGGTAACCCTCACCACTACCTCTCCATCACCCCCAAAAGGGGACACTCCTCCCAAAACCAATCAACCCAAACCCCTTCAACCCACCCATCTTCCTCTCCCTACCCCAATCCAACTCCCACCAAAGCCTCCACTACTACCCTTACCTATCCCAAACCGAGTTTCCCTTTACCTTCCACCCCGGGTGCGCCATACACCAACCCTCATCACCATACAACCAAAAGACCCTCTCACCACCTTAGAGAAGGAACCCATACCCGATCCAATAGTGGTGAACACTCCAAACCCACTCCCTACCTTGGAGGAAACCCATGACCAAGAAGAAGAAGAAGCATCACATGGTGACCTTCACCTTACACCACCCTCTCTAGTTAGGGCCAAACTCATCTTAGAGGAACCCCTTATTAGTTGGCTAAAGAAGAGCCCAATAAGAGAGATCACGGCCCACGATTACCTTCCCATAAAGGAAAACCTTCCCATAGTGCACATCTCCTCCTATCACACCATAATCCAAACATCCTACCAAGTGGAAACCTTAGAGAACCTTCTTAAGGGCTTAGCTTGGCAATATGAGTTGACCGGCTTGTTGACCCCCATGGCCCACCAATCTAGGAGCCTTGACCTCCTACACCTTTGTGTCGGGTCTATCACCTCGGTTTGCACCATTGGATGCTACACTAGTGACCTCCTTCTATTCCTCCCCACACCCGAGGAGCCCGACCTTCTCCTCAAATTAGAGCTTCTTATATCAGGTGGAAAGTCAAGCCCTTCCCTCATGGTCGACCCACTAACAAAGAACATCGGCCCAATTATCCCATTAGTGGAGGATGACCCACCACCACTTGAGGATCTTGAGGACATAGGATCCCTCCCCCTCGATAACCCTTTTTATGATCCCTTTGATCCCTTCCAATGGGAGTCAAAGAACCCATGGGACCCAACCACCTTATCCACCACCCACCTTTCCCTATCCCAACCCACCATGTTTGATCCAATCCACCCCATCCTAGACCCGGGTTACACCTTGGGAGCCATGACCTTGGGCCACATATCCCTAGGTAATAAGGTTGTGCCCCATCCCATGATGACCACCTTCTTAGATCCATTCGATCCTTTCCAATGGGAGTTCAAAGGTTGTCCCACACCTATACACATGGAAGTCACCTTCGGGAAAAGCATGCATGTGTCTAGGCTTACCATACCCCTTGGCATGAACACTATGTTGGGTCCATTCATTCATATCACCCACATGCCAAGTAGAAAGTATGAGTGGTCCATATTCGGATGTCATGGTCCACCTTCATTCATCATGGGTCTTAAGCATATCAAAGGCATCTACGGATGTCCGGGTCCCCCAATATTTATCACCAATTTGCATGATAGGGCCACCTACGGGTGCCCCGGCCCACCTAGGCTAACCAAAGTCTACACTGCATCATTACACGATAGGTCTACTTTTGGTTGCCCAGGTCCACCCATCACCCCCAGAATGTCTGCATACACAACATTGCATAAAGAGATTCGCAAGCACATTAGCAAGAAAAATGTGACTTATAAAAGGCAAGCCGACTCTCATCGACGTCACCAAGAATTCCATAAGGGTGACTTTGTGATGGTAAGGACGGAGAGGCTCTCCCCGGGAGCCATCTCCAAATTGAGGCCACGTGGGGCTGGTCCCTTCCAGGTCCTGAGGCGCATTGGTGCAAATGCCTATGAGTTAGATCTCCCCGAAGAATATGGGGTAAGTCCCACATTCAGTGTCGCCGACATAGTGCCATAAAAGGGACCCACGGTGGTACCTAGTGAGGATATTGGGCCTATTCCCTCCGTTGAGAGAGCACCCACCCGTGAGGAGAGTCCACCAGCCAAGAGAGCCCAGCGTGAGCGCATTGAACGAATATTGGATGAACAGGTCACTACCACCAGGAGAAAGGTATACGAGCGCTATCTCGGCAGGTGGATGGATCGGTCTCGTTCGGAAGACTTGAGGGCAGTACCACTTCTACACCCTTCAACGAGGGAAGGACACTTACTCGACGGAGTCGAGTTCTCCGCACCCCGGGAGTATGATGGGGACATCACCTCCCATGCCCACGTTCACAGCTCGTCTCCTCGCACCGGTTGCATCCGGCATGGTCTAGTCATTTAATTTTGAGTCCTATGTAATTTTTATTTGAGTCATTTGATGTATTTTCCCTTTTATTTGAGTCATGTTCCTAGGTTTTGTGTTCATTTCTCTAAGTTTGAGTGTCATTAGGTTGTCTAGTTAGCTATTGGGCCCAATTCATTGGGCTTGGCCCAAGGGCTCTCCCCTACCCCCTCGGTTATTTGTCATTGAGTCAATTGTCAGGGACTTTTGTAGAAATGTCGGTTTCCTATATATAGGACCCCATTCCCCCCATTTCAACTTAATGAATCAATGAATGAAAAAAAACTTGCCATTTTGAGAGTTTACACTTCTTATCTAGTGGAGAGATTCCATTTTTTGGGTGAGAAACCCCAGGGGAGAGATTTTCCCACCCTTCCCTCTCTTAATCTCTCTTTTTCACTCCACTTTCTCTCTCCTCAACACCCAAATTCGAATTTTCTTCTCTCTCCTCCCTTCCCAACCACCTCCACTCCCCACCTACCCCATTTAAGCCTCTTCCCATTCCCCACAACCCTCATCAATACTCCACCCCTTCCCAAGACCCCCTCCACCAATCCTCTCCTCACCATCCAACCCCAAACTACCCCTCCCACTTTCCCAAGCACCCTTCCCACTACCCCAAGCACCCCTTCCCTTCCCCAACACAACCCCCCCATTCCCAAGACAAAAAATTAACCCCACCCTTAAACCTATTTTCGAATATCCTTTCCCTCTCTCCATTCCAACCAAATTCGCAGCCCCCACTACCACCATCTATTGGACCCTCTTCCAGACCTTATTCTCCACCTCCCACACCTTAGAACACCCCCTCCAAGACCCCCTTACAACCAGGGGTCACTCCCACACTCATCTACCCCCTTCCCCTTCTTCTTTCTTGGTCATTGGAAGCTACTTCGAAGTTGCAGTTTGCTGTCCAAAGGTTGCAGATGAACCAGCAACTTGCAGCAGCCACCACGACTTCCTCCGGATGAGTTTGAAGACCCAAGAGCCATCGTCGGAAGCGTCCACCAGTCTCCTTCACAACAGAAGTGGTTTCATCTTCTTCCGATCTCCGAGCCGTCCAGGAGGTCCATTCTCCCACAACTGCGCAGTTCTACCTCGGCTGAGGACCTGAGCCAGATTAGAAGCTCTGCCACGACGAACCCCGAAGGAATCAATCCACGAGTTCTTCTTCAAAGTTCTTCATCGCCCAGTCTACTTCCAGAATCAAGAAACAGAACTTCATTCGACGTTTGTGATCTAGAGTTCTCATTTTTCTCCCTCAGCTACGCAGATCTGCTACTCATAGTCTGCACCGATCAGTTGCAATTGTTCTACATCCCCTAGTCTTCTCCGACATCGGTTGGCTTCCCTGTCAGTTTTGATGCGAAGAGGACTCGTCCACAATTCCAACGACTCTGACGGCGCTATATTCCGAGGTCGGAAGCTGCTGGGGCATCCTCTGCAACCTGCTGTTAGAAACTTGGAGCTAGCTCTGCAGAGATCCTGATCCGGAGAGAAAGCTTCACCACGACAAACCCCGGAGGAATCAGGCCACGAGCTCTTCTGCAAAGTTCTTCCTCTCCCTGTCTACTTTCAGAACCAAGAAGCGGAACTCCATTCGGCATCTTGCAGCAGAAGTTACCAATTTTCTTCCTCAGAGCACTCACCCACGATTCCAACGGTTCCAACGGCGACTGATTCGGAGTTCGGGAACGGTCGGGGCAGCCGCGTCTTCCTGCTGTTGATAGTCTATTGCAGACAGTCCGAGATTCAGCAACCCTATTCGTACTCCCGTCCAGGCCGCCAGCGACCCCTGAAGAAATTGGAAAAATTCAGAGGCATTCCTGTTCCAGAGACGAAGAGATCCCCACTGGTCTCACCCTCAGTGAAATTCCAGAGAGAGTTCTGCGGCCTTGTGGACGCCAAAAAATGATGATGATGGTCATGGCGACATTCGCGTCTACACATTCGAGCGCGAGTCGAAGACAGAAATGGCGAATAAACCTCATGCCTCGCCCGATCAGGACGAGAACTCACTTGGTGGTCCGCTACCCACTAAGGAAGCCCCCTAAGCAGAAGATACAGCTACAAGGCTCCGACCGACCGTGCCGAGAGTTGAATCGAAGAAGAGTCGGGAACTCCGACACAGTCTCAACTTGCACCGAAAGTCACGCAAAGTCTGGGACCGAGTCTCGGAGGCTACGAACAGAAGATTATGGAAGCCATGCAACGCAACCGGAACATTATGGGAATGCCAACATTCGTACAAACTGCCTCGACTTCGAAAAGAATCCGTTCGGTGCTTAAAACGGCGCGGAAGGGCCTTAAAGCGGCACGCCTTAAAACGGCGCCACCCCCTTTCTTTATGTTAAAACGGCGCGCCCCTTTGTTGCCCTTGGCCATCCGGCGCGCTCCTGTCAAAGAGGCCTCCCCTTTACGCCTTAAAACGGCGCCACCCCCTTTCTTTATGTTAAAACGGCGCGCCCCTTTGTTGCCCTTGGCCGTCCGGCGCACTCCCGTCAAAGAGGCCTCCCCCTTTACATCTTCATATGGCGCCACTAACTTCTCCTTCAAATGTTAGAATGGCGTGGCCCTTCAATGCTTAATCCGGCGCGCCTTCTTGATGTTTAGTCGGCGTGACTACCTTCCCTCGCGCCGTTTTAACTCGACGGCCATCCCATCCGCCAGCCGATACTCTGTTCGGCATAAATGAGATGCACAGAGAACATTCAATGCCCGACGTTCTGTCTCCGCCTCCGTTCGACAGCACAGAAGCTCAATGGCAAAGCAACCCCCAGCAAACCTACGAGCATCCCGTCCTCGGACGAGCAGCAGTGTACGGGACGAATCAACGGCATCCAGCACAGACAGTCAGCTCCTGACATCGTTGCGGACGAGGTGGAATTGGCAGGGACGCTCCCAGGCCGGCTGATATATATATAGGGCAGCATTGTGAAGCAAAAAGACAGAGATGATCAAGAGAAGAAGGGAACAGAAGAAAAAAAAAAGAGAAGAAAAGAGGGTCTCGTGTGTGTCCCGGAAGAGAAGAAAGAAGGGAGGGGAGGGAGCTTCTGAGTGAAGGAGAGCCCGCCGGAGGAGTGTATCAAGCCCGCCCTCACGCCGGGAAGGTGAAGGGAGGGGAGAGTGAGAGGTGAGTGGAAAGAAAAGAGTGATCTGTATTCTCCTTTTCCTTCTTGTCAATATCCTCCTCCCCCTCTCTCTTGCGATGTATTCTACTTTCTTCTCAGAATGAACTCCCTCTGTTAAGAAGTCTCTTCTCCCGTTGCGTGGATGAATAAAAAGAAGAAAAGTCTGTTTTGCAACTCCTGTGTTCTCCGTTCCATTCTCTGCTCCGTCTTCTCATTCTCCGGTCATCCCTGGCCCTTGAGGGCTGCCTTTCCATGGCATGACCCACAAAGGTACCCACTGTCGGATGAACATTCATTGCCCTACTGTGGCATAGATTCCGTCTCGCCCCGAATATCGTCGTCCGTGAGTCGTGGTCGCTCTCGTAGGCTGGCCCTCGAGCGTTCCACACTCATACTCGGACTAACGGACCGCCGTGAGGCCGCTCCGCATTTTTGAGAGTTTACCCGGGAGTAATCCGCGTGGTGACTTTTGCTTCTCTCTGGCAAGCCCCGGTCTAGGGGAGGTGCTGCCCGATTTTCGCCAGGGCTAAGAACGCTCAACGACAGGTGAACGAGTTGAACTAATAAAGAACGAAGTGAGGCCTCTGTGAGCAAACTGCTTGAATAAAGCTCTTAGACGTTCATACTGTTTCATCATAATAAACGATTAAAATGGTTAAAACTCTTAAAACCTTTCTCATTACCAGCTTGATCTATCAACAGAACGAACAAATCAAACCTTGAATCAATCTACGGGTGAAAGGAAAAGAAAACACGGTAAACAGAGCTTTAAAACAACCTCCATATAACTATCCACCGCACCGCTTCAACCCTCCTCACAAAATCCCCCCATCTCTTTCTCTAAACGCTAAAACGGCGCGCCCTCTCCTTGCCCTCCATATCCGGCGCGCCCCATTTCTCCCTATTGAACATTAAAACGGCGCGCCCCCAATCTCCCCATTCAACATTAAAACGGCGCGCCCATCTCCATCTTACCGAAGCCCAAAAACGGCGCGCCCCCCATTTCTCCCCTATTGAACGTTAAAACGGCGCGCCCCTTTATATGTCAACCCGGCGCCCCTTAACCGGCGCGCCCATCTTATTACAACTTGCTAATACGGCGTGGCAAAAGTAAATTAAAAGAATGAAAAGAAGAAGGAAAGCTATTGAAATTAATGAATAAACAAGAGAATAAGGGCTAAATCAATAAACAAAGTAGAATGGGAATAAACCACTTAATTCAATGATCGGGACGACGGCAATAGCATAATCCCCTCATAATTAAAATTTTGTTCCGGGGGCGCTGCCCACGGAAACCCCCGCAAGGGGCGCTGCCCCCTTGACCCCCGCGACCTGACCGCACAGGTCGATCCGCGTGTGAGGGCGCACGTTAGTAAGCTCGGGCTATGCACTTAATAAGCCACTCCCTCGGACTGGGTGCAAAGAGAAAATCGACGACACCTCATGGTATCGGACGTGGTTTACGGAATTTCCGACATGGCCACAGTTCGAAATCATCTCTGGCCAACAAGTCTATCAATTTGACCCGTTTCTACCGGGACCCAATCCCGTATTCTCATTAAACTTGCCTTGTTCGTGGCAGACATTCACGCGGTCTTGTCACCGTCTTTTATACTACAAGCACGGAGCTTCGTCCGAACATGAAGTGGCCCATGAGTGGCCGACATAGTCTGAACATTCACGTCCCAAGACGGGTTTCTAGCATAGTTCATCTTTCACTGTCCTCTTGCATTATTAGTATTCTCTTTAGGCCGTAGGGCCCTTATTCCCGGCAATCAATCAAGGGTGTTCCCCCGTATGGGGGATGTAAATAACGCCGTGGCCTTTATGGCACGGCGGGTTTCGGTCCCGACACGAACCACACAATTGTCTGATTAGTCAGATCGAGCGCACCATGGGCTTCCACGAAGCCCGAATAAATCGTCACTTTGTGACTGGCACGCCCTCGCACTAAATAGAAGAATTAACCCCGACCAACAAACGAACGGATCCCCCCTCCGAATTTTAGTGCGTCCACAAGTCTGGCACGCCCGGTGGGACTGAAATTACCCTTCATCTCTTTGCCGGGACTAAGGGCCCTACGGCCCCTTTCTTGTAATACTAATTGTTTGATTGGCAAATGCAGGTCGCATTCTGAACACCATGATGGCCACCACGTTCGGCCAACAGGCCGTCGAGAGCCATGTTCGAAACGGCTACTTGGCCGTCCCCCTCAGCTTCGGGAGCTTCCCTCCCGCGGTAGGCTTCCCCAACTTCCTTGGGGTAGCCTTCATGAACCTGCTGGACGTGGAAGCGTCTGACAGGACTGAAAGCAACGCTCCCATCCGGGGGGCCGCCAAAGCTGCTGTCGGCCGATCAATGGCCGAGACTTCCAAGACCGTCCCGACTGGGACGCTGAGCTGCAACGTGCACCACGTGCACCAAACTGCCGGCCCTTCTCACCCAGGGTCGGCCTCTCACCAAAGGAGGCTCCGAAGGAGCCATGCCACAACATCATACCGAGGCCGGTTCTCCAGCACCGGCAAGTCGGCTGTCATCGGGACTCTCCGGGTGCATCTTAACGGACAGCGTTCCGAGGTGATCCCGGACCGCATTGTACCCGCCGTACCAGTGCGCAACTCTTTTTAGGCACTGGAGAAGATGAAGGGCAGGATGACGCCCGCCATTCAGGCCCCAGCACCGCAACATCAGTTAGCCTCCAGGCCCACCAAAGCTAAGCAAGTTTGGGTTCCCAAGGAGGCCCGGTTCACCTCACCAGCCCAGGCGAGGCCCAGCACCTTCCGCCCGACAAGGGCACAACAAGGAGATCGGGTCAAGACATCGGCCCCAGTCTACCAGACGACATTAACTACACCGGCCCCACCGGATAACATCCACCGTCGACACTACCGACGCCACTATCAGGCTGCCCGTGTGGAGCCTGCAACCCACATGCCCGTTGCTGCCAACAGGGCGACATCATCAGCTTCTCCTCCTGACCAGGACTGGGAAGGAGTGGAGCAAGCCATGAAGAACTACTTGCGAGGCCCGGGGAGCACTCCCCTGGGTCGCCGGAGATTACTGGAGGCGGTAGCCTCTGCCTTTGAAGAAGAAGAGACCCGACCAGTGCCCACTGCCGAGTCAAGAAACTACTCTGAGGAGCATTATCAGTCCCCGGCAAGGGAAGAAGCGAAGCCGCGGAGAGCGGTCTTTGACAGATTGGTCTTTCCAGGGAGGCCATCGAGAAGAACAACAAGAAGAGTCAGAAACCTAAGAGTTTATACCTGCAATATGGCAGGGGTATCTGGCCGGTACGGGGCTCTACCAACCGAGCCCGAAGAAGTAGCCAGGCTTGCCACAAGGCCAGGACCTCTTACCAGAAGAGGGATAGCGGCGGCTAAAAAGACACAAGTCCACACTGGAGGAGCTAACTATGAGGAACCTTCAACATCCTTGGCTGCCAATGTTATTACGAAAGGCACGGCGGGAGAACCATCCACTTCATCCGAAGAGGTGCCGATCGAAGAAAGGGGGGGCACCCCTAGCCTTCCCATGAACGACCCCGCGGTATTGCACATGATGCAACAATATCAACGGGAGATCGAATTGTTGAAGAAACAACTGACTGAAAGAGCCGCTCAGCCCTCAACATCCGGGCAGACTGAAGCATTACCAGAGACCCCTGGGGGCAACGGGCAGGCCTCGGAAGCTTCTCCACAGGCGATGGTGTCTCCCCCAATGCCTACCTACACTGGAGGCGTACCCCTGCATCAGCCACAACATGTCACACCGGCCCCGCCACCGAACCTGCCATTCCAAGGGTCCACTATTGCACCTCAGGCGACAGTGTTAACAACACCGCTGATGCAACCGGCCCATTTCTATCCAAACCCGGTTGACCCGGCAACAGTAAGCAGACTAATGCTTGAACAAATGATAGATATGAAGCTGGCGGAGAGGAGCGATGGTGATCACACGCCATTCGACGTATACCGGGTACCTTACCCGGCACACTATGCTGCCAAGAGGCTACCGGCCGGCATTACCAAGCCGCCGAAGTTTGAGAAATTTAATGGGCAAGGGTCTCCCAGGGAGCACATTGCCTATTATGTGAATGTTATGGGGGATCTAGCTGCCGATGAAGCTTATCTTCTCAAGTTCTTTGGCTCGACACTTACCGGGCTCGCTTTCGAGTGGTATTCGAGCTTGCTCGCCGGGTCCATTGCAGACTGGCCTGATATGCAGAAGAAATTCAAAGAAAGATTCTACATAGCTGAGCGGGAGGTGACCGTGGCAGAGCTTTACGCCACGAGACAGAGAAATGAGGAGTCGGCACTCGACTACATAAAGAGATGGAGGAACCTCAGCATGAGGTGCAAACGTCCCCCGCATCAGGAGGATGCAGTGCAGATCTGTAAACAAAATCTGAAGAAGGAGATCCTTGAGAGGATGATCGGTGCTGAGGTGAGGTCGTTCGACCGCCTGAACAACATAGTGGCAGAGATCGAAGCATTCCTTGCTCGATACTCTTCTGCTCCAGCTGCATCAAGTCAGAGGGTCCGGCAGGCCGAGAGGAGGCCAACACCGCCAGAAGTTCATACACTGGACTTCGAAGCTTTCGAGAAACAGAAAGAGAAAGCCAATGAGATGGCCAAGACCTCCACTGAACGGCGGGAAGGTCCCTCCCTGCGGGAGAAGATGAGGAACAAATTGTATTCCTTTCCCCGAGACAAAGCCCGAGTCCTATTTGAATGGGCCACCAGGTACAACAAGATCACATTACCAGATCCAAAGAGGCCTGGTGACTTGAAGAAGAAGGATGATCCTCGTTTTTGCCCATACCATCAGATGCTTGGGCATACCATTGAGGATTGCTACATCTTCAAGGATGTCATTGAGTCCTTCATCAAGAAGGGAGAGCTGGACATGGGGCAGCTCAGAGTGGATCCTCCGCAGCCGCACGAGATGCCGAGCCTTGGCACCACTGTCAACATGGTATCTTTATACCAACAGTTGCCTGAAGAATGGGCAGAGTCCAGTACGCAGGCCACTTATCAAGCCTTCGTCATGGCGCCAGCTCATGATCAAGGAGGTTGGCAAGCCGCGCCAACGAAGAATAGAAGAAGAAGACAAGCTCCTCGACCCACTCCAGAGGTTCGCATAAGGGGTGTTACACCCCAACCAGCACCGCCACCGGTGACACCTGTTTTGCATGACACAGCCCCCCGGCTCGTGATGAGACGGCCCCCTCACAACAAGAAGAAACACATCCCGATGCGGGTGCACAAGGAAACCAGCCCTGCGGTTGAAAGACTCCAGGCTATCATTGATGGGCTTGAAGATTATGAACAGCCCGAGATCCAGCCTATGGAGTTGAAGGAGTATGTCCCTTGGGAGGAGTTCGAGTCACTCAAACTAACTCCAGAAGCGGAAGCCGGGACGAAAGAAGAGCCTCTCTTATGGGGTGAGCTTCCCCAAGAGCAGTTTCCAGCCACTAAAGAGAAAAAGAAAAAGAAGAAGAGAAGACCTAGAAACAAGAAGAAGAGTGGGGTGGTCCTCACTTGCAACACCCTCTCAACATTATTTGACACAGCCCTCTCCCTGAGAGAGGAAGAGCAAGAAGTACCCGTCGAGCCGTCAGAGGTGAATCAAGCTGAAGCATCCACCTCCCAACATGCCACCAGGTCGGGAAGGAAGTGGGGACGCCCTCCTCAGGCCAACCACAACATCCTGCTTAGGGGAGAACAACCATATCACATCCCCGAGCCTAGGGTCCAAGGCATGGAGATCCCCCCTCCATCGGGCCTCTACCCCGGAGAACCAAGTGGCCAGAGTGCCCCGTCATTCATTGAATTTCTTACAACTCAGAGGGGAGGACAGTCATGCCCCCACGAGTCCCGGCAGCCCCTCGGCTCCGTCTGTAGCAATCCCTCCTCGGCCAAGGGAAGAGCCCGACAACATCCCAAATCTAGTCGAGTTCTTGCAAGAAAAGGAAGTGACCCAGCAGGCCCCACAAGCTCAAGCGGCATCTGACCCAGTGGAGGAGGCACCCGTTGAGCCGGCTCCCCAGGCCCAGACTGGGGGCAGGCGCAATAGAGCCGAAGAAATGAAGTTGCTCGAAGTCCGAGCTAGCAGTAGAATAGTCAAACACCTGAAGAAGATCCCAGCCAGGTTTACCGTCTGGGAAATCCTATCCTTAGATGAAGAAACACGGCAAGCTGTCATCGCCGCACTCCAGACACCAGCATATGTTGAAGCCTGCCTTGCAGAAATGTCACCTGAAGTACCTATGGCCTTCACTGAAGAGGACATGCTTTTACCAACCTGCAGTCACAACAGGCCACTCTACATGAAGGGGCAGCTGAATGGGCATCCCATCAACATAGTCTTGATCGACCCTGGGGCAGCAGTGAACATACTCCCCTATCGGGTGTATCAGAAGCATTACTTTGACGTACACCTGGTCGAGGTCAGGAACGTCAAGATTGCCGGCTTCAACCAGAAGTGCGAAGTCCCTATGGGGGTCGCAGAGTTCAACCTCTCCCTCGGTGACTTCACCACCAAGGTCCAATTCCATGTGATCAACTCCAACACCTCTTACAAGGCGTTGCTCGGCCGACCTTGGCTACATCAAAATAGGGTGGTACCATCCACTCTGCACCAATGCATCAAGTACCCCGGCAACGGGAAAGAGGAGAGAATCTTCGCCGACCTCCATCCTTTCGAAGTGTTCGAATGTCACTTGTCGGATGCTAATCTTTATTTGGAAAAGCCGAAGCAAGCCTCCCAAGCTACTCAAGACAAAGGAAAGAAAAAGGCAGAGCTTGACAGCTGGTTCCCTCCACCACCGCCTGGCTATGTGGCTCCCCCTCAGGTGTCATTCGTTTCTGAAGCAGAAGGGGTATTCCAGGCCACCTACCTTCCCATCTACCCTACACCGGGAACACCATACCTTGAAGACTTGCTGGAAGACATCCGGGTCCCTTCCGGGATCATCAAGCCTCCTGCAGAAGCTGATTGCCAGGTGGCTGAACCGTTAAGGACCTTCGAGGTGCCCAACCCCGCGGGTCTGCCTACCATCTTTTATGTGGCCAAGGAGCACCCGGTCAAGGGGGATGATGATTGTAGACTCCCCGATGAGCTGTACGACCCACTCGTCCCAATAATGGGACTTCCTGACACAGCTGGTCCTGTGGTCAAGATGGCCAGAAAGCAAGGGATCCCCTTCTGCCAGCTCTCCAGTCGGAAAGAAATGTTCAAGAAAATGTGGAACCCGCCAAACCTGGACCGGCGGTTGTTGCAAATCACCCGACATCCAGGATTGGGCTTTTCACTAGAAGATTCCTATGAAGCTGATGTGATATCAGTCTCGGCTCTAGGCTGCAATAGCCACGCAGGCACTGCAGGCCCATGGCAGGATAAAGGCCGTCAGCACCTTATGCCTTTGGCCAACGAAGAACAAGATGAAGAAATATTCCTATGGAATCCACCTCCCTGCAGGAATAAGGGGAAGACCCCGTCCTCCTCCGGGGGACCAATCCCGAATGACCACAGCAGCGGGGTGCCATCGCCCTCGTCTGACACTGACCCAAAGGATGGGGAAGCGGGCCGAGCTCCGAACCTCACTCGGTGCGACTCTACCCTACTCGCCCTATACTGTAGGCAACAGCGAGAGATCGAAATGCTGAAGGTTCGCTTGGCCGAAATGACTGTACTCATTAGAGGCATCCTCTGTCGACAAAGCATCGGTGCACACCGGTCCCTGAACACCGTCCCAAACGCCCCCGGGCACCTGAAAAGGGAGGCTAGGGATGTAGCTACTTCCATGGTCAGGCGATCAGCCGAGCGAAGCCCCGCGCTGCGGAAGAAGATGCAAAGACCCTACTCTTTCCCAAGGAATAAAACCCGAGGAATTTTTGAATGGGCCTGCTACTATGGCAAGGTCTCTCTCCCAAGGTCAAAGAGGCCGCAAGATGCTCGCAAAAGCGGTGACCCCTCGTTCTGCCCCTATCACCAAATACTGGGCCACTCCATCGAAGACTGCTACGTCTTCAAGGACATTGCTCAAGACCTGATTGAGAAAGATGAGCTCAGAATGGGAGATTATGTGGTCGCTCCGCCACGCCCCCATGTGGCAGGCGGCCATGAAAGAAGTGTTTACATGGTGTCAGTTCAGCACCAGATTTTTGAAGATGCAGTCGAGAATGGGCAACCCCAGCCACCAGCAGAGCAGCAGCCCCCAGTATGGCAATCAATCACCTTAGCCCCTGCAAGAGCCATCTTTGACAATTACAAAGAAGATCCCGAAGAAGTCCTTTACTTCTCCACACAAGACAGCCCTCCAGAGCCGCACACAACAAGCCTAATAGAGGGGGAAACAAGCAAAGCCTCGTTACCCAATGAGGCAGAGCAAGAAGACGCATGTGATGCCCTTGAAGTAGAAGATGGTGAAGATAATGATTTCATCAACCTGCTGCCAGCGCCTCCAGAAATTGAAGATGGCGGCCAGGCCACAGTGGATGAGCTCGTTGAAATTAACCTGGGCACAGAAAGCGACCCCAGGCCGACCTTTCTGAGTGCCCTTCTTCCTCCACAGGAGAGGGGACAATATGTCAAGTTGCTGCAAGAATTCAGGGACTGTTTCGCCTGGAACTACAAGGAGATGCCCGGTCTGAGCCCCGGCGTGACTCAACATATTCTGGCCATTGATCCCAAGGTAGAGCCGGTGAAGCAGCCCCCCAGGCGTATGAGGCCGGAGCTGATAAAACTGATTTGTAAAGAAGTCGACAAGCTCATAGATGTCGATTTTGTAGCTTAAAATCAATACACTACTTGGTTGGCCAACATTGTGCCGGTGAAGAAGAAGAATGGACAGATCAGGATCTGCGTGGACTTCCGCGACCTGAATAAAGCTTGCCCAAAGGATGACTTTCCGGTGCCCGTCACTGAAGTGATGATTGATGCAACTACCGGCCATGAGGCCTTGTCTTTCATGGATGGATCATCTGGCTATAATCAGATATGGATAGCTGAACATGACCGGATTCATACGGCCTTCCGGTCACCTAAAGGGATATTCCACTACAAAAGGATGCCCTTCGGCCTCAAGAACGCTGGCGCCACTTACCAGTGGGCGATGACCAAGATATTCGACGAACTGCTATATAGCAAAGTTGAATGCTACATCGATGATCTGGTCGTCAAGACAAAGAAAAGGGGGGATCACCTGAATGACCTTAGAGTCATCTTTGAGAGACTCCGGCAGTACGAGCTGAAAATGAACCCAATGAAGTGTGCCTTCGGCGTCTCTAGTGGAAAGTTTCTCGGCTTCATTGTCTGATATAGGGGGATCGAGATCGACCCCTTTAAAATAAAAGCCATTCAGGAGCTACCTCCTCCGAAGAATTTGGGAGAGTTAAGGTCCCTGCAAGGCCGGCTAGCCTACATCCGAAGATTTATCTCCAATCTGTCGGGGCGCTGTCAACCATTCCACAAATTAATGATGAAGAATGCACCTTTCAACTGGAACCATGAATGTCAGAAGGCCTTTGATCGGCTGAAGGATTACTTAAAGACCCCGCCTGTGCTGGGGGCACCTGTCAAGGGGAGGCCACTTATTCTATATATAGCTGCCACTGAATGTTCACTGGGGGCAATGCTCGCCCAGAACAATGATGAGGGGAAGGAGCAAGCTCTTTATTACCTTAGCCGAAGACTAATGGGGGCAGAAACAAAATACACCCCGATTGAGAAGGTTTGTCTCGCCTTGGTCTTCGCAGTCAAGAAGTTGAGGCATTACATGCTCTCGCAGGAAGTGAGCTTAATCTCTAAGGCTGACCCAGTCAAGCACATTCTCTCCCAGCCAGTCCTGAAGGGACGTCTCGGCAAGTGGGCCGTACTGTTAATGGAATTTGACATCATCTACGTGCCTCAGAAGGCCGCTAAGGGTCAAGCCATGGCCGATTTCTTTGCAGCACACCTTGTGCCTGAAAATTCCCCACTGGCCACAGAGTTGCCTGAAGATGAAACACTTGAAGTGGACCAAGCCCAACTGATCGCCTGGCAGCTGCACTTTGATGGAGCTTCGAGAACAGAAACAACCCCGTCTGGGCACACAAAAGTACGGGCCGGGGCCGGCATCGTCCTTAAATCCCCTGAGGGAGAAGTATTGCACACATCCTGCTCCATTAGCAAGCCCTGCACAAATAATGAGGCAGAATATGAAGCTCTGATCATTGGTCTCCAAGTCGCTTTACAGATGGAGATTAAAATATTACATGTGTTTGGCGATTCATTGCTGGTCGTCAAGCAGGTCCAGGGACAGTTTGACGTCCGAAAACCCGAGTTACTCCCTTACTACACTAAGGCGAAACGGCTCATGCAGCAGTTCTACCTCATTGAGATAGGACACGTTGCCAGAGGAGAGAATGCACAAGCTGATGCACTGGCAAAATTGGCAAGTTCATTGGCAGTCCCGCCAGATGGATCCCTCAGCATTCGGGTGGTGAATCAACGCCAAGTGCCTAGCATGATAGAAGGGCCAGGAGAAGAAGAACTTGAGGTCATCACAGCGGAAGCCATTAGCCCGCCCGACTGGAGAGACCCCCTTTTGTAGTGGTTTAAATATCAGCAACTGCCCAGGCAAAGGGAAGAGAAGATCAAGTTAATCAGAACAAAGGACTCTTATGAGGTCCGGAACGGGATCCTATTCCGAATTATGGCAGACGCCAAACGGAAGGTGCTCCTCCGATGTTTATCCACTGAAGAAGCTTGGAAGGTCATGAAAGAGGTTCACGCAGGAATAGCTGGTGCACATCAGGCAGGACCGAAAATGAAAATTGAAATAAAGAAGCTCGGCTACTATTGGCCGACAATGTTCGACGACTGCTGCAAGTATGCCAAGTCTTGTCAAAAATGCCAGGAGCACGCGACGGTACCCAGGAGACCGCCCGTGCCCTTGCATCCAACACTGCCCAGCTGGCCCTTTGCCCAATGAGGAACAGACGTTGTGGGTCCACTACCCGCATCATCAGCTGGGTGCAAGTACATCCTGGCCGCAACTGATTACTTCTCCCGCTGGGCGGAGGCTATTGCTTTGAAAGAAGTGACCGGGGAGATCGTCACCAGATTTGTCCGTCGCAACATCATATTCCGGTTTGGCACTCCGAACCGAATTATCTCAGACAATGGAAGTCACTTCCGCAACCAGAAGGTCTACCGGCTGGCAGAAAAGTACAAGATCGACTGGAGGATGTCGACCCCCTACAACCCACAGGCCAATGGCTTGGCTGAAGCTTTCAATAAGACTCTTTGCACTCTCCTGTCCAAAATTGTTAGTTCTAACAAGAGAGACTGGGAAGAGAAAATGTACGAGGCCCTGTGGGCATATCGAACTGTGTACAAAACTCCGACGGGTTGTTCACCCTTTTCCCTGGTATTTGGCTCAGAGGCAATTGTCCCTATCGAGCTGGAAATACCTCCCTCCGGGTCACAGTCCAACACGGGTTAGTCCGGGAAGAGCAGACAAACGTCGAGCGAAGGCTCGAAGAGCTCTCCAACTTGGAGGGAAAAAGGCTCCAAGCCCAGCAGAACATCCAGGTCTATCAGGCCCGGATAGCTCGCGCCTTCGACAAGCTTGTCAAGGAACGCGAATTCAAGAAGGGCGACCTTGTTATGGTGAAGAGAAGAGAAGTCATGGCTTCCAACCCCAAGGGCAAGCTGAATGAGAATTGGCTTGGACCCTATGTGATCCAGAAAGTCTACGAGGGCGGAGCGTATGTAATCGTCGACCATCGGGGGGACGTCCAGTTCCCGCCCCTTAATGGTAGACATCTGAGGTTGTACCATGCTCCGATTCCCCCATTCGAGGAATAATGTTTTTTTTTTTCGCCCTGTCCCGGGCAAATTTGCATCACTATTGTCCAGATGGATTGGGCACTATTTATCTAGCATGTCAAAAAAAAAGAAAAGAAAGAAAAAAGAAAGAAAAAAATGTTAAAAAAAAGAAAAGAAAAAGAAAAGAAAAGAAAAAAAAGAAAGAAAAAAAAGAAAGAGGAAAAATGGGGGGAGGAATCGGTCACCCTTCGTTAACACTCACTCTTATCTCCAAAAATATTTCAATAGACGAATCGACCATGTCAGCCTCTGACATCCTGTCGGCACTGACGAAGAACACCCCACCCGAACCTTTCGTTCGAGATCGGGGAATCAACATTTTCTCCTTGCGTTGGCACTAGCCCGTACCAACGAATATTTCAATAGACGAATCAGCCCTGTCAGCTCTTGACATCCTGTCGGCACTGACGAAGAACACCCTACCTGAACCTTCCGTTCAGGGTTGGGGAATAAACCTTTGCTCCTTGCGTTGGCACCAGCCCCCGCACCAACGAAAATACCAAGAGACAAACGAACCACGTCGGTCTCCGACTCTTCGTCGGCATCGATGAATAAACCAGTGGCCCAGACCTTTCGTCTAGTTCCATGAACGAAAAGACCCATGCTTTGGCACCAACCCCGTGCCGATGAATAAACCACGTCGGTCTCGGACACTCTGTCGACATCAACGAAGGCCCGGACCTTTCGTCCAGTTCCATGAATGAAAAGACCCTTGCTTTGGCACCAACCCCGTGTCAATGAACGAATCATGTCGGTCCCCGACTCCTCGTTGGCATCGATGAATAAACCATTGGCCCAGACCTTTCATCTCGAGGCGAGCGTGTCACGGGGTGATCACCATTCAGGCAGAGCTCGGGCCCCTTACAATGGCTGTGGAATTCTATGTGCTCGATATCGACCCTATGTTCAAGGCTATCCTGGGTCGTCCGTGGATTGATACGCTCGGTGCCGTGCCCTCCACCACACATCAGTGCGTCAAATTCCCCTTCCAAGGGAGGGTCGTCAAAGTTAAAAGCTTGTCCGCGGTACAGACAGTTAAGGCCATATCAGAGCAGGTTCTTCCCACACTTTGGCCAAGCAGCCGGCCCGTTATATCAGTGTTGGACCTGAATTTTCCTTGGGCTTACACAGCTCCCAAGCCCATCACTACTCCAGTCAACATTAAAGTGAAGCCGCAGATTCGAGATTCCAAAGGCTGGAACATCATACTAAAACTAGGCTACCAACCGGGGAGAGGCCTCGGTGCGCAATTACAAGGAATGACCAAGCCCATACCCAAGGGAAGAAAAATGGGCAGGAGAGGTCTCGGCTACAAGGAGACAGCATTATCAATGATGGGTGATTCTAGGCCACTTACCTGGAACTATCGTCAACATTTTGTCAAGGGGCCTCTCCAGCCCGGCACATTAGCCTCGAAACAAGTTCAGCCAGAAAAAGATGCAGTCTGTCCGATTACCAACCCGCCCCCATTGCCGGGAGGGTCAGATGATGATATGCTCGACTATGGTCAGGCCTTGCAGGGGCTCTTTCATGAGGAAGAATGTCAGAAGAAGCAAGAGGTTCGGCTTGTGCAATGGAGGCCGAAGAAGCAGCCTATTGTTGATTTACAGAAGGAGGGGAGCTCTCCAATTGCCTTTTCTTGGTCTCCCTCACGCCTCCAATCTATTTTCCAGCAAGGGGACTTCATACCCCGCCTTCCTCCCATCATAATAAATCCATCTTTCATTGATCCACCCGAGATTCTATTTGTTCCTTGTGCTTGCGGGAAGTGCCCACCCATTGATCTATCCACTCTCTTCACTCCTCCTCCTCCCAACGCCCAACTCCACGAAATGTGGTTCTCTTCTTCCGATCCTTTCTTTGACTGCATTTTCCCGGAGCTGTTCCCTATGCAGCTCCCACCTCCTCCATCTTACTGTGTAGTCTCCGCTGATCTCCAAAAAAAAAAAACGTCAAATTTGAAATGGAGATTTCAGTGGAAGATTACGCTATCCTGTCGCCATCCTCCTCCTAGGGGCACGAGTCCCCTGCTCCTTCCCTTCCACTAGGCTTCCTCTTCCCTAAGTTAGGATTAGGGTCTGTCGAGTCTAGGGAATTAGAGTCAGTTAGATCTAGAGAAGTAAGGTCTTGTTCCAGGTCGTCCAACCCTCCCTCTGCCGAGCCGCGCTCGCTGGCGCGTCCTTCCCGATCTGTTCCTGATAGGTTCTTGCAAGATTTAGCTCAGCGTTGCCGTGCTCTTTTGAAGTGCCCGGAATTTGTTGCTACGGTAATTGTGATTGAAGATGAAGAGGAAATAGAAGGGGTATGGAGCGATGACGGATTAGGCGTCTATGAGATTTTGGATGAGAAGGATCCAATTAATGAAGACATCAATGTAGATGACACCGTGTGGACGTCAAAAAATGATGATGATCATACGACATGCACGTCTCAGCACTCGAGAGCGAGTCGAAGACGGAAAGGCTGAATAAACCCTGTGCCCCCTCCAAGAAGGACGAATACCTACCCGGTGCTCCGCCACCCAACAAAGAAGCCCCTCGGGTTGAAGAGCTAGCCACGGCTTCCAAGTCGGCAATGCCGAAGGTCGAATCAAAGAAACTCAGGAGTCTGAACGCCTGCTCGGCATACACCGGAAATCACTCAAAGCCCTGAATCGAGACTCGGAGGCTCACAACTAAAGGAAGACAGGAGGGCAAGCATCTGTCCGAATCGCCACTAAGCTGGGGGGGAGCCCTTTGACGCTTAAACCGGCATGGCATAGCTTTAAACCGGCGTGGCATAGCCTTAAAGCAGAATGGCATAGCCTTAAACTGGCGCGCCCCTAAGGGGGCCTTAAACCGGCGTGCCCTTTACAAGATGCTAGTCTGGCGCGCCCCATGAACTCCCTTGCTTTGTGTTAAAACGGCATGCTCCCGTTGAAGGGCCACCCCTTTGAATGCACTAAACCGGCGCGCCCATTTTGGAGTGCTAATACGGCGTGCTTAGTTTAAAATCAATCTATTCTCTGAAGCCTTTATCCGACGCCGCAACCAACCCGTCCCGTCATCAATACGGTCCCCTGTTTCCTGGGAACGGCATGATGACGAACAAGCCTAAAATGGTTAAAGCTCCCACTTCGATCCTGCGGGCAACCGAGCATATGCCGTGAATGGAAGTTCTCGAGCCCCATCCCGCCGAACGCTCATTCCGTCGATCGGCCGCCCATCCTCCGGCAAATGATGATAGCAATGTGGCTCGCAGTGGATGTGCCAGCGGAGGAGGAGGCCATGCCTCTGCCCCCCTCCCGGTCACACTAGAGCCTCAGCGGAGGTAACGTCGACAGCAGCAGTAGGGCAACGTCACCAACGTCAGCAGTAGCAGTGGTGGTTGCGGGAAACAAGGAACCAACGGGAGGAAGAAGAATCCAGAGGGCAACCCTCCAAAACAGGGCCTCCAGCCCCTATAAAAGGAGCGCCCAGGCAAAAGCTTAAACGGGTTGGAAGGTTGGAGGGGGAGAAACTCCTTGAAGCCCGAAGCCAGTGTTCCTGTGAGAGCGAAGTGAAGTGAGAAAAGAGAAGGAGAGAGCAGAGAGTGAGGTGAGGGAGATACAGCTCTCCTCTCCCCTTTGTTTCTTTTTCTTTCCTCCGATGTATTCTTCCCTTCGGTTCTTTTCTTTAGATGCATGAAGAGCCCATGTATTTGCACCCCCCCCCCCTCGTGGTGAAATGAAAACGATCCTTCGGGAGATCCTCTTTTTCTGATATGTTGCATCTTCTTCTCCCCCTTCGGAATATGTTCAGGCTGTAGCCCCCCCTTCCTACTTGGTCTCCAGTGCTTTTTGATCTCCCTCCCTACGTGTTCCCCTTCGAAGGATCATTACCCATGAGTCGTGAGAGCTCTTGAAGGCTAGTCCTCGAGCTTTTCCACACTCACACTAGGGTTATCGGACCGCGTGAGGTCTACATTTTGAGGTTCACCCTGGAGCAATCCACTTGGTGTTCCTCTATTTTCTCTGGCAATCGTCAGTCCGGGGGAGGTGCTGCCCAAATTTTGCCAGAGGAAGAACATGTAAGAACAGAGAATGCGTAAGAACAGACAGACAAACACACTAAACCACTGGGACAAACTAAACTTCCAAGTTCCTGCACAGCAAACTGTTCTAATAAAACACTCGAATCATCACGATAATCCACCTGAGTAAACAATTAAAACGCTTAAACCTCCTTTCCACAGACGTAATCCATCAATAAGATGAACAAACCAATCAATAAATCAACTTGCAGTTGAAGGAAAGAAGAAACAGAGCACAAACGGGTTGAAAGAAGCTATACAATGCTTAATCCGGCGCCCCCTAATCCGGTGTGGGTTAATCCGGCGCGGTACCCCCCCGCGCCGATTTAACCCCACACTCAAAACCCATTTCATTTTCCTTGCAGCTATCCGGCGCGCCCCCTTGCATTAGCCTATTAAACCGGCGCGCTATACTGTTCATTGCCTATTCCGGCGCGTCCTTGGAACCCCTTCCTTCTTGCCATAGAACCGGCGCGCCCCCCCTTAACATCTTGAACCGGCGCGCCCCCCCTTAACATCCTTAACCGACGCGCCCCCCTTAATACACTTAAACCGACGCCCCCATCCCCTTTGCTTCCTCAATCCGGCGTGCCTGGAAGAAAGAAGGTGATCAAGAAAATAAAAGAAAACATGCAATTCAAGTTAATAGAAAACTGATCAAAGGTCTCCCCTCCACTATAATCCAAATTCAAGTTAAAAGAAGGTCAAACCCCGTGACCTGACCGCGCAGGTCGATCCGCGTGCGAGGGCGCACATTGTCGAGTTTTGGCTTTACACTTAACAACCCGCTCCCCCAGACTATGCAATGATGCCCCATGGTATCGGACATGGACCTCGGGATCCCCGACATGGTCATGATCCGTGCACCTCTTGGGCCGATAGTTCATCAACTTGACCCACTTCTTCCGGGATCCGATCCCGCACCCATATGAAACGTGCCGTACCTACGGCAGATATCCAAATGTCTTTGTTGTTATCCCCGATGCTTCAATTATGAACTCCCGACCAAATACTGGATTGTCCGTTAGTGGCTGATGTATATATACCGGGATCTAATCCCGCACTTTCATTAAATTCCCCGCACTCGCAGCAAGTATTTGTATGGTTTTGAACACCGTTTTGCATACCGATGCGGAGGGTTTAAATCATGTCAACCCAACTCGCATGCTTTAATGAAAAACGATCTGTAGGTCATTTGGCCCCTTTTCTTGGCGATTAATCAGAGGTCTTTCCCTCTCCGAGGGGATGTAATTAACGTCGTGGCCTTTATGGCGCGACGGGTCTCCAGTCCCGACCCGATATCCACAATCATCTGATTAGTCAGACGGAGTGCACCCCGAGCTTCGGACCACTCCAGTCTCGAAGCCCGAACACATTGTCACCTAGGTGACTGGCACACCCTCGCACTAGATAAATCGATAAAAAGAACACCCCGATATTTCGACCAAGAATTTTAGTGCGTTCCACACACCGCCGACTTATATGCACAAGGATTGAAGAGATTCGACCAGCCGTCGACGGCAGTGGATGAACCTACAAAGGAAATCAATCTAGGAACCGAAGAAGACCCAAGGCCCATCATGATTGCTGCTAATCTCCCTTCACAAGTAGAAGAGGAATTGATTAAGGTCCTAAGGGAGTATAGCGATTCCTTCGCCTGGTCTTACGAGGACATGCCAGGTCTTGACCCCTCTTTAGTGGAACATCGACTCATGCTTAAACCAGGGGAAACACCTGTGAAACAAAGGTCAAGAAGATTTCACCCCCACATGGCCTTGAGGATCAAAGAAGAGGTCGACAAGCTATACAAGGCCAGATTCATCAGAGTAGTTTTGTATCCTCAGTGGGTGGCAAACATAGTCCCGGTTCTTAAGAAAGATGGAAAAGTACGCATATGCATTGACTTCAGGGATCTTAACAAAGCATGTCCCAAAGATGATTTCCCGCTACCCCATATAGACGTCCTAGTGGATAATACAGCCGGGTATGAAGCTCTATCATTCATGGATGGATACTCGGGCTACAATCAGATCCGTCTCGCTCCGGAAGATCAAAAGAAAACTTCCTTCACCACGCCCTGGGGCACGTATTGTTACGTGGTTATGCCATTCGGTCTGAAGAACGCAGGTGCCACCTATCAAAGGGCGATGATGGCCATCTTCCACGACATGATGCATATCTATATGGAAGATTACGTGGATGACATCCTGGTGAAGTCAAGAACTAAGGAAGAACACCCCTCTATCCTGGCTAAGGTGCTGCAGAGAGCCAGGGAGTACAAGCTCAAGATGAATCCGAAGAAGTGCGTATTTGGAGTCTCCTCAGGGAAGCTGCTAGGGTTCATAGTAAGCAAACGGGGGATCCAGATTGATCCTAATAAAGCACAGGCCGTCATGGACATGCCTCCGCCAAACAACATTACGAAACTTCGAGGATTGATTGGTAGGTTGCAATTCATCAGAAGATTCATATCCCAGCATTCTCAAAGGTGCCGTCCATTTTATGAATTGCTTAAGGCGGGGGTCAAGTTTGAATGGAATGAAGATTGTCGGAAGGCCTATGAGGACCTCAAGGAATATCTATCCGATCCCCCGGTTCTGCAACCTCATATCCCTGGGAAACCCCTAATCCTATACATCTCGGTTATTGAGGACTCCCTAGGGGCGGTTTTAGCACAAGTAGATGATGAAGGGAAAGAGCGGGCTGCGTACTATCTTTCTCGGTTGTTTAATCCAGCTGAATCCAAGTACACCTGATGGGGACATCACCTCCCATGCCCACGTTCACAGCTCGTCTCCTCGCACCGGTTGCATCCGGCATGGTCTAGTCATTTAATTTTGAGTCCTATGTAATTTTTATTTGAGTGATTTGATGTATTTTCCCTTTTATTTGAGTCATGTTCCTAGGTCTTGTGTTCATTTCCCTAAGTTTGAGTGTCATTAGGTTGTCTAGTTAGCTATTGGGCCCAATTCATTGGGCTTGGCCCAAGGGCTCTCCCCTACCCCCTCGGTTATTTGTCATTGAGTCAATTGTCAGGGACTTTTGTAGAAATGTGGGTTTCCTATATATAGGACCCCATTCCCCCCATTTCAACTTAATGAATCAATGAATGAAAAAAAACTTGCCATTTTGAGAGTTTACACTTCTTATCTAGTGGAGAGATTCCATTTTTTGGGTGAGAAACCCCAGGGGAGAGATTCCCCACCCTTCCCTCTCTTAATCTCTCTTTTTCACTCCACTTTCTCTCTCCTCAACACCCAAACTCGAATTTTCTTCTCTCTCCTCCCTTCCCAACCACCTCCACTCCCCACCTACCCCATTTAAGCCTCTTCCCATTCCCCACAACCCTCATCAATACTCCACCCCTTCCCAAGACCCCCTCCACCAATCCTCTCCTCACCATCCAACCCCCAACTACCCCTCCCACTTTCCCAAGCACCCTTCCCACTACCCCAAGCACCCCTTCCCTTCCCCAACACAACCCCCCCATTCCCAAGACAAAAAATTAACCCCACCCTTAAACCTATTTTCGAATATCCTTTCCCTCTCTCCATTCCAACCAAATTCGCAACCCCCACTACCACCATCTATTGGACCCTCTTCCAGACCTTACTCTCCACCTCCCACACCTTAGAACACCCCCTCCAAGACCCCCTTACAACCAGGGGTCACTCCCACACTCATCTACCCCCTTCCCCTTCTTCTTTCTTGGTCATTGGAAGCTACTTCGAAGTTGCAGTTTGCTGTCCAGAGGTTGCAGATGAACCAGCAACTTGCAGCGGCCACCACGACTTCATCCGGACGAGTTTGAAGACCCAAGAGCCATCGTCGGAAGGGTCCACCAGTCTCCTTCGCAACAGAAGTGGTTTCATCTTCTTCCGATCTCCGAGCCGTCCAGGAGGTCCATTCTCCCACAACTGCGCAGTTCTGCCTCGGCTGAGGACCTGAGCCAGATTAGAAGCTCTACCACGACGAACCCCGAAGGAATCAGTCCACGAGTTCTTCTTCAAAGTTCTTCATCGCCCAGTCTACTTCCAGAATCAAGAAATAGAACTTCATTCGGCATTCGTGATCCAGAGTTCTCATTTTTCTCCCTCAGCTACACAGATCTGCTACTCATAGTCTACACCGACCAGTCGCCATTGTTCTGCATCCCCTAGTCTTCTCCGACATCAGTTGGCTTCCCCGTTAGTTTTGATGCGAAGAGGACTCGTCCACAATTCCAACGACTCTGATGGCGCTTGATTCCGAGGTCGGAAGCTGCTGGGGCATCCTCTGGAACCTGCTGTTGGAAACCAGGAGCTAGCTCTGCAGAGATCCTGATCCGGAGAGAAAGCTTCACCACGACAAACCCCGGAGGAATCAGGCCACGAGCTCTTCTGCAAAGTTCTTCCTCTCCCTGTCTACTTTCAGAACCAAGAAGCAGAACTCCGTTCGGCAGCTTGCAGCAGAAGTTACCAATTTTCTTCCTCAGAGCACTCACCCACGATTCCAACGGTTCCAACGGCGACTGATTCGGAGTTCGGGAACGGTCGGGGCAGCCGCGTCTTCCTGCTATTGATAGTCTATTGCAGACAGTCTGAGATTCAGCAACCCTATTCGTACTCCCGCCCAGGCCGCCAGCGACCCCTGAAGAAATTGGAAAAATTCAGAGGCACTCCTGTTTCAGAGACGAAGAGATCCCCACTGGTCTCACCCTCAGTGAAATTCCAGAGAGAGTTCTGCGGCCTCCACACCCTCTGTCTGTCAGCTATTACAGAGGGAAGACTGATTCTGTGCCATCACTTCTTCATCACTCTTAGCACTAGTTTCCCCTCCCCGCTTGGCCGGCTGAAGGCCCCTCCCTGCGTGGAGGTAGTTTTGATTGTAACTATCATCTTCCCTTCCCATGATCCCCCCCTTGCATAGGGTGTAGTGTTGTAATAGCTTAAACAGGTCAAGCTACCCCGGCGCGGCGTGTGGGGAACCCACGCTTCCCCGCTCGCCCTCGTCTCCGAGCGGAACCGGTTTCTTCAAACCGGTCGAGTAAGTGCTCCAAACTTTTCTCTAATTTGTGCCTTTTCTTTCAATATTAGTTCATAAACTCCGCTGGCCGTGAATGAGAGCCCGATCCTTAAGCTCTTGTGCTATAAGTGATCACCGTGGGAAAAGAGAGAAACCGGTGCCTTTGGCACTTGGTCGGCCCCATTGTCTTGGGCTTCCACATCCATTGGGAATCAAGTCTTGGCCTTACTGGCCCTCTACCAGCAAGGGTCCAACCCCTCAACCTCACCTTGGCATTGCCAAGTTACCCCGGGCTTGGGTGAGCGACGAGAGAGCGGCGGCCCAAATTGGCCCATTTAGATTACGAATGTGCTTGCTTGCTTAAGTCCAATGTCGTGTCACATCAATTGGTATCAAAGCAAGTTCACAACTTGTCTCTCCACAAGTTGGTCCTAGGGCATGTTTATGCATTTAGAGTTCTCGGTTGCATCTCCCATGTCCACTAGAATGGCCACTTCATACCCGTCACATCCATCCCCATCAACTTTCCCAAGAAGCCCAAATCCTCATGGAAGCTCCATTGCCAACAAAGTGGGTAGCAACACCTCTATCATAGAAGCCCTACCTAATGTCCTTAATTGGCTTGAAGATATGATGTCTCGACTCGACCGACTTGAAGGAAATAGCCGTGCACCAAGAGTGAATGATAGTGACCTTTGGGGAGATCTAGAAACCATATTTTTAGAACACTTGAAAATCAAAACCCCCGCCTTTGATGGATCCAACAGCCCAAGCCTTTACCTAGATTGGGAGATTTCCCTAGACCAATTCTTTAAAAGTTGCCCCTTGAACGAAGAAAGGAGAATGAGGCTAGCCAAGGCACACCTCTCCAAACAAGCTAAAACTCATTGGTTAGTTGTGGAAGGTTTAAGAAGGATCCGCAGGGAGGCCCCCATTAGCACTTGGGATGAGATGAAGGTCGAGCTTAGGAAAACCTACACTCTCCAACCCTCTCCCTCCTACTCAAATCACAAAAGCCCAAGGAGCACTTCAACTCCTTCATCCCCACCCGGTCAATCCAAGACCCCAATCACCCATTCCCTACCACTTCCCATCTCTCCCACCCCAACCACTACATTTACACCCCACCTCCAAATCCACACCACAACCATAGGTCCCCATACCCAATTGGGCCCCATGGCCAACTCTCCACCTAGGCCCATGATAACCCTCACCACTACCTCTCCATCACCCCCAAAAGGGGACACTCCTCCCAAAACCAATCAACCCAAACCCCTTCAACCCACCCATCTTCCTCTCCCTACCCCAATCCAACTCCCACCAAAGCCTCCACTACTACCCTTACCTATCCCAAACTGAGTTTCCCTTTACCTTCCACCCCGGGTGCACCATACACCAACCCTCATCACCATACAACCAAAAGACCCTCTCACCACCTTAGAGAAGGAACCCATACCCGATCCAATAGTGGTGAACACTCCAAACCCACTCCCTACCTTGGAGGAAACCCATGACCAAGAAGAAGAAGAAGCATCACATGGTGACCTTCACCTTACACCACCCTCTCTAGTTAGGGCCAAACTCATCTTAGAGGAACCCCTTATTAGTTGGCTAAAGAAGAGCCCAATAAGAGAGATCACGGCCCACGATTACCTTCCCATAAAGGAAAACCTTCCCATAGTGCACATCTCCTCCTATCACACCATAATCCAAACATCCTACCAAGTGGAAACCTTAGAGAACCTTCTTAAGGGCTTAGCTTGGTAATATGAGTTGACCGGCTTGTTGACCCCCATGGCCCACCAATCTAGGAGCCTTGACCTCCTACACCTTTGTGTCGGGTCTATCACCTCGGTTTGCACCATTGGATGCTACACTAGTGACCTCCTTCTATTCCTCCCCACACCCGAGGAGCCCGACCTTCTCCTCAAATTAGAGCTTCTTATATCAGGTGGAAAGTCAAGCCCTTCCCTCATTGTCGACCCACTAACAAAGAACATCGGCCCAATTATCCCATTAGTGGAAGATGACCCACCACCACTTGAGGATCTTGAGGACATAGTATCCCTCCCCCTCGATAACCCTTTTTATGATCCCTTTGATCCCTTCCAATGGGAGTCAAAGAACCCATGGGACCCAACCACCTTATCCACCACCCACCTTTCCCTATCCCAACCCACCATGTTTGATCCAATCCACCCCATCCTAGACCCGGGTTACACCTTGGGAGCCATGACCTTGGGCCACATATCCCTAGGTAATAAGGTTGTGCCCCATCCCATGATGACCACCTTCTTAGATCCATTCGATCCTTTCCAATGGGAGTTCAAAGGTTGTCCCACACCTATACACATGGAAGTCACCTTCAGGAAAAGCATGCATGTGTCTAGGCTTACCATACCCCTTGGCATGAACACTATATTGGGTCCATTCATTCATATCACCCACATGCCAAGTAGAAAGTATGAGTGGTCCATATTCGGATGTCATGGTCCACCTTCATTCATCATGGGTCTTAAGCATATCAAAGGCATCTACGGATGTCCGGGTCCCCCAATATTTATCACCAATTTGCATGATAGGGCCACCTACGGGTGCCCCGGCCCACCTAGGCTAACCAAAGTCTACACTGCATCATTACACGATAGGTCTACTTTTGGTTTCCCAGGTCCACCCATCACCCCCAGAATGTCTGCATACACAACATTGCATAAAGAGATCCGCAAGCACATTAGCAAGAAGAATGTGACTTATAAAAGGCAAGCCGACTCTCATCGACGTCACCAAGAATTCCATAAGGGTGACTTTGTGATGGTAAGGACGGAGAGGCTCTCCCCGGGAGCCATCTCCAAATTGAGGCCACGTGGGGCTGGTCCCTTCCAGGTCCTGAGGCGCATTGGTGCAAATGCCTATGAGTTAGATCTCCCCGAGGAATATGGGGTAAGTCCCACATTCAGTGTCGCCGACATAGTGCCATACAAGGGACCCACGGTGGTACCTATTGAGGATATTGGGCCTATTCCCTCCGTTGAGAGAGCACCCACCCGTGAGGAGAGTCCACCAGCCAAGAGAGCCCAGCGTGAGCGCATTGAACGAATATTGGATGAACAGGTCACTACCACCAGGAGAAAGGTATACGAGCGCTATCTCGGCAGGTGGATGGATCGGTCTCGTTCGGAAGACTTGAGGACAGTACCACTTCTACACCCTTCAAGGAGAGAAGGACACTTACTCGACAGAGTCGAGTTCTCCGCACCCCGGGAGTATGATGGGGACATCACCTCCCATGCCCACGTTCACAGCTCGTCTCCTCGCACCGGTTGCATCCGGCATGGTCTAGTCATTTAATTTTGAGTCCTATGTAATTTTTATTTGAGTCATTTGATGTATTTTCCCTTTTATTTGAGTCATGTTCCTAGGTTTTGTGTTCATTTCCCTAAGTTTGAGTGTCATTAGGTTGTCTAGTTAGCTATTGGGCCCAATTCATTGGGCTTGGCCCAAGGGCTCTCCCCTACCCCCTCGGTTATTTGTCATTGAGTCAATTGTCAGGGACTTTTGTAGAAATGTGGGTTTCCTATATATAGGACCCCATTCCCCCCATTTCAACTTAATGAATCAATGAATGAAAAAAAACTTGCCATTTTGAGAGTTTACACTTCTTATCTAGTGGAGAGATTCCATTTTTTGGGTGAGAAACCCCAGGGGAGAGATTCCCCACCCTTCCCTCTCTTAATCTCTCTTTTTCACTCCACTTTCTCTCTCCTCAACACCCAAATTCGAGTTTTCTTCTCTCTCCTCCCTTCCCAACCACCTCCACTCCCCACCTACCCCATTTAAACCTCTTCCCATTCCCCACAACCCTCATCAATACTCCACCCCTTCCCAAGACCCCCTCCACTAATCCTCTCCTCACCATCCAACCCCCAACTATCCCTCCCACTTTCCCAAGCACCCTTCCCACTACCCCAAGCACCCCTTCCCTTCCCCAACACAACCCCCCCATTCCCAAGACAAAAAATTAACCCCACCCTTAAACCTATTTTCGAATATCCTTTCCCTCTCTCCATTCCAACCAAATTCGCAGCCCCCACTACCACCATCTATTGGACCCTCTTCCAGACCTTATTCTCCACCTCCCACACCTTAGAACACCCCCTCCAAGACCCCCTTACAACCAGGGGTCACTCCCACACTCATCTCCCCCTTCCCCTTCTTCTTTCTTGGTCATTGGAAGCTACTTCGAAGTTGCAGTTTGATGTCCAGAGGTTACAGATGAACCAGCAACTTGCAGCGGCCACCACGACTTCCTCCGGACGAGTTTGAAGACCCAAGAGCCATCGTCGGAAGCGTCCACCAGTGTCCTTCGCAACAGAAGTGGTTTCATCTTCTTCTGATCTCCGAGCCGTCCAGGAGGTCCATTCTCCCACAACTGCGCAGTTCTACCTCGGCTGAGGACCTGAGCCAGATTAGAAGCTCTGCCACGACGAACCCCGAAGGAATCAATCCACGAGTTCTTCTTCAAAGTTCTTCATCGCCCAGTCTACTTCCAGAATCAAGAAACAGAACTTCATTCGACGTTTGTGATCCAGAGTTCTCATTTTTCTCCCTTAGCTACGCAGATCTGCTACTCATAGTCTGCACCGACCAGTTGCAATTGTTCTGCATCCCCTAGTCTTCTCCGACATCGGTTGGCTTCCCTGTCAGTTTTGATGCGAAGAGGACTCGTCCACAATTCCAACGACTCTGACGGCGCTATATTCCGAGGTCGGAAGCTGCTGGGGCATCCTCTGCAACCTGCTGTTAGAAACTTGGAGCTAGCTCTGCAGAGATCCTGATCCGGAGAGAAAGCTTCACCACGACAAACCCCAGAGGAATCAGGCCACGAGCTCTTCTGCAAAGTTCTTCCTCTCCCTGTCTACTTTCAGAACCAAGAAGCAGAACTCCATTCGGCATCTTGCAGCAGAAGTTACCAATTTTCTTCCTCAGAGCACTCACCCACGATTCCAACGGTTCCAACGGCGACTGATTCGGAGTTCGGGAACGGTCGGGGCAGCCGCGTCTTCCTGCTGTTGATAGTCTATTGCAGACAGTCCGAGATTCAGCAACCCTATTCGTACTCCCGTCCAGGCCACCAGCGACCCCTGAAGAAATTGGAAAAATTCAGAGGCATTCCTGTTCCAGAGACGAAGAGATCCCCACTGGTCTCACCCTCAGTGAAATTCCAGAGAGAGTTCTGCGGCCTTGTGGACGCCAAAAAATGACGATGATGGTCATGGCGACATTCGCATCTACACATTCGAGCGCGAGTCGAAGACAGAAATGGCGAATAAACCTCATGCCTCGCCCGATCAGGACGAGAACTCACTTGGTGGTCCGCTACCCACTAAGGAAGCCCCCTAAGCAGAAGATACAGCTACAAGGCTCCGACCGACCGTGCCGAGAGTTGAATCGAAGAAGAGTCGGGAACTCCGACACAGTCTCAACTTGCACCGAAAGTCACGCAAAGTCTGGGACCGAGTCTCGGAGGCTACGAACAGAAGATTATGGAAGCCATGCAACGCAACCGGAACATTATGGGAATGCCAACATTCGTACAAACTGCCTCGACTTCGAAAAGAATCCGTTCGGTGCTTAAAACGGCGCGGAAGGGCCTTAAAGCGGCACGCCTTAAAACGGCGCCACCCCCTTTCTTTATGTTAAAACGGCGCGCCCCTTTGTTGCCCTTGGCCATCCGGCGCGCTCCTGTCAAAGAGGCCTCCCCCTTTACGCCTTAAAACGGCGCCACCCCCTTTCTTTATGTTAAAACGGCGCGCCCCTTTGTTGCCCTTGGCCGTCCGGCGCACTCCCGTCAAAGAGGCCTCCCCCTTTACACCTTCATATGGCGCCACTAACTTCTCCTTCAAATGTTAGAATGGCGTGGCCCTTCAATGCTTAATCCGGCGCGCCTTCTTGATGTTTAGTCGGCGTGACTACCTTCCCTCGCGCCGTTTTAACTCGACGGCCATCCCATCCGCCAGCCGATACTCTGTTCGGCATAAATGAGATGCACAGAGAACATTCAATGCCCGACGTTCTGTCTCCGCCTCCGTTCGACAGCACAGAAGCTCAATGGCAAAGCAACCCCCAGCAAACCTACGAGCATCCCGTCCTCGGACGAGCAGCAGTGTACGGGACGAATCAACGGCATCCAGCACAGACAGTCAGCTCCTGACATCGTTGCGGACGAGGTGGAATTGGCAGGGACGCTCCCAGGCCGGCTGATATATATATAGGGCAGCATTGTGAAGCAAAAAGACAGAGATGATCAAGAGAAGAAGGGAACAGAAGAAAAAAAAAAGAGAAGAAAAGAGGGTCTCGTGTGTGTCCCGGAAGAGAAGAAAGAAGGGAGGGGAGGGAGCTTCTGAGTGAAGGAGAGCCCGCTGGAGGAGTGTATCAAGCCCGCCCTCACGCCGGGAAGGTGAAGGGAGGGGAGAGTGAGAGGTGAGTGGAAAGAAAAGAGTGATCTGTATTCTCCTTTTCCTTCTTGTCAATATCC
The DNA here is from genome assembly GCA_022559845.1 of Amorphophallus konjac. Taxonomy (NCBI): domain Eukaryota; kingdom Viridiplantae; phylum Streptophyta; class Magnoliopsida; order Alismatales; family Araceae; genus Amorphophallus; species Amorphophallus konjac. Next base: position 295,776,364 of record CM040120.1, read on the forward strand.
TCCTCCCCCTCTCTCTTGCGATGTATTCTACTTTCTTCTCAGAATGAACTCCCTCTGTTAAGAAGTCTCTTCTCCCGTTGCGTGGATGAATAAAAAGAAGAAAAGTCTGTTTTGCAACTCCTGTGTTCTCCGTTCCATTCTCTGCTCCGTCTTCTCATTCTCCGGTCATCCCTGGCCCTTGAGGGCTGCCTTTCCATGGCATGACCCACAAAGGTACCCACTATCGGATGAACAATCATTGCCCTACTGTGGCATAGATTCCGTCTCGCCCCGAATATCGTCGTCCGTGAGTCGTGGTCGCTCTCGTAGGCTGGCCCTCGAGCGTTCCACACTCATACTCGGACTAACGGACCGCCGTGAGGCCGCTCCGCATTTTTGAGAGTTTACCCAGGAGTAATCCGCGTGGTGACTTTTGCTTCTCTCTGGCAAGCCCCGGTCTAGGGGAGGTGCTGCCCGATTTTCGCCAGGGCTAAGAACGCTCAACGACAGGTGAACGAGTTGAACTAATAAAGAACGAAGTGAGGCCTCTGTGAGCAAACTGCTTGAATAAAGCTCTTAGACGTTCATACTGTTTCATCATAATAAACGATTAAAATGGTTAAAACTCTTAAAACCTTTCTCATTACCAGCTTGATCTATCAACAGAACGAACAAATCAAACCTTGAATCAATCTACGGGTGAAAGGAAAAGAAAACACGGTAAACAGAGCTTTAAAACAACCTCCATATAACTATCCACCGCACCGCTTCAACCCTCCTCACAAAATCCCCCCATCTCTTTCTCTAAACGCTAAAACGGCGCGCCCTCTCCTTGCCCTCCATATCCGGCGCGCCCCATTTCTCCCTATTGAACATTAAAACGGCGCGCCCCCAATCTCCCCATTCAACATTAAAACGGCGCGCCCATCTCCATCTTACCGAAGCCCAAAAACGGCGCGCCCCCCATTTCTCCCCTATTGAACGTTAAAACGGCGCGCCCCTTTATATGTCAACCCGGCGCCCCTTAACCGGCGCGCCCATCTTATTACAACTTGCTAATACGGCGTGGCAAAAGTAAATTAAAAGAATGAAAAGAAGAAGGAAAGCTATTGAAATTAATGAATAAACAAGAGAATAAGGGCTAAATCAATAAACAAAGTAGAATGGGAATAAACCACTTAATTCAATGATCGGGACGACGGCAATAGCATAATCCCCTCATAATTAAAATTTTGTTCCGGGGGCGCTGCCCACGGAAACCCCCGCAAGGGGCGCTGCCCCCTTGACCCCCGCGACCTGACCGCACAGGTCGATCCGCGTGTGAGGGCGCACGTTAGTAAGCTCGGGCTATGCACTTAATAAGCCACTCCCTCGGACTGGGTGCAAAGAGAAAATCGACGACACCTCATGGTATCGGACGTGGTTTACGGAATTTCCGACATGGCCACAGTTCGAAATCATCTCTGGCCAACAAGTCTATCAATTTGACCCGTTTCTACCGGGACCCAATCCCGTATTCTCATTAAACTTGCCTTGTTCGTGGCAGACATTCACGCGGTCTTGTCACCGTCTTTTATACTACAAGCACGGAGCTTCGTCCGAACATGAAGTGGCCCATGAGTGGCCGACATAGTCTGAACATTCACGTCCCAAGACGGGTTTCTAGCATAGTTCATCTTTCACTGTCCTCTTGCATTATTAGTATTCTCTTTAGGCCGTAGGGCCCTTATTCCCGGCAATCAATCAAGGGTGTTCCCCCGTATGGGGGATGTAAATAACGCCGTGGCCTTTATGGCACGGCGGGTTTCGGTCCCGACACGAACCACACAATTGTCTGATTAGTCAGATCGAGCGCACCATGGGCTTCCACGAAGCCCGAATAAATCGTCACTTTGTGACTGGCACGCCCTCGCACTAAATAGAAGAATTAACCCCGACCAACAAACGAACGGATCCCCCCCTCCGAATTTTAGTGCGTCCACAGGCCTCCACACCCTCTGTCTGTCAGCTATTACAGAGGGAAGACTGATTCAGTGCCATCACTTCTTCATCACTCTTAGCACTAGTTTCCCCTCCCCGCTTGGCCGGCTGAAGGCCCCTCCCTGCGTGGAGGTAGTTTTGATTGTAACTATCATCTTCCCTTCCCCATGATCCCCCCCTTGCATGGGGTGTAGTGTTGTAATAGCTTAAACAGGTCAAGCTACCCCGGCGCGGCGTGTGGGGAACCCACGCTTCCCCGCTCGCCCTCGTCTCCGAGCGGAACCAGTTTCTTCAAACCGGTCGAGTAAGTGCTCCAAACTTTCCTCTAATTTGTGCTTGTTCTTTCAATATTAGTTCATAAACTCCGCTGGCCATGAATGAGAGCCCGATCCTTAAGCTCTTGTGCTATAAGTGATCACCGTGGGAAAAGAGAGAAATCGTGCCTCTGGCACTTGGTCGGCTCCATTGTCTTGGGCTTCCACATCCATTAGGAATCAAGTCTTGGCCTTACTGGCCCTCTACCAGCAAGGGCCCAACCTCTCAACCTCACCTTCGCATTGCCAAGTTACCCCGGGCTTGGGTGAGCGACGAGAGAGCGGCAGCCCAAATTGGCCCATTTAGATTGCGAATGTGCTTGCTTGCTTAAGTCCAAGGTCGTGTCTCATCAACACCGCTATGGAGAAGACTTGTGCCGCCTTAGTATGGGTAGCTCAGAAGCTTAAACACTACTTCCTTGCCCACCTAGTTAGGTTGATCTCTAGAATGGACCCGATCCGCTATCTCTTAGAAAAGCCTGTCCTTTCTAGTAGGTTAGCTCGCTGGCAGAGCTTCCTCTCTCAGTTCGACATCACCTTTGTCGTTCAGAAGCAGTCAAAGGATATGCCATTACCGAGCATCTTGCCCATCTCCCCATCCCTCACACCGATTCCATTCAGGATGATTTCCCTGATGAGCATCTTTCTGTTATCTCTCATCACCCCTTCTGGTCTCTGCACTTCGATGGTGCGCTCAACTCTCAAGGTCGAGGGATCGGTGCTGTTCTGCTTACCCCGGAGGGGGTAACCATTCCCTTTGCTTATCAACTTCGGTTCCTGCTACCAACAACATCGCTGAGTATGAGGCTCTCCTGGCCGGCTTGAAGCACGCCTACCTCTTAGGTGCGCGTTATTTGAACATCATAGGAGACTCTCAGCTCATCCTACGGCAGGTTCTGTCCACTTACCGTACTCGTGACCCCAAGCTCAAGCCTTATCAAGATTTGCTCACGCTTCTCGCTAGGTAATTCCGTAAGCTGATCTACATTCACACTCCCCGTTCTCAGAACATTCTAGCTGATGCTCTGGCATCTCTTGCTTCCTCTTTATCTTTCCCTCTCAGTCGTAATACTGAGACTATCGTCGTCCAGAGATTAGACGCGCCCTCTCTTCAGGATCCTTGGTACCTTAACCTTAGGAAATCCGTAGAGGCGAAGGCTGAGAAAGAAGATCTCTAGGAAGTTTCACTAGCAGAACTAGAGGAGATTCTGGACGAAGAGGAATTACCTTGGTATCATGAAATCGAGTTGTTTTGCAAAGAGGGGTCGTTCCCAGAAGGGGCAAAAGCTGAGCAACGCAAGTCAATCAGAAGAGCCGCCGCAAGGTACACCATTGTTGCAGGAGAACTGTACAGGCGTGCTACTAACGGAATGCTCATGAGATGCTTAAATGATGTTGAAGCTTGGAAGGTGGCTGAAGCAGCCCATTCTAGTGAGTGTGGAGGTCATATCAATGGCCAGGCTCTAGCAAAGAAGATCCTTAGGCAGGGCTACTACTGGCCCACTCTAGAGGAAGATTGCTCCCTCTATGTCCGGAGGTGTCTTAAATGCCAACTCCATGCTGATAAAATTCATTCTCCTGCTTCATCTCTCCATCCTATGACCGCTCCTTGGCCATTCTTTATGTGGGCTTTCGACGTTATCGGCCCGCTCGGTGATCCTAATTCTCAGATCAAGCAGAAATCCTTTATCCTTACCACCACTGAGTACTTCACCAAGTGGGCCGAAGCCGAGGCGTATGCAGAAATCAAAGCTACAACGGTGTGCCGCTTTATTATGAAGAATATCATCTCACGGTTCGGAGTGCCAAGCATCATCATCATCGACAACGGACCCCAGTTCGTCTCCCAAGAGCTTAAGGACCTCTGTAAGAAGTTCAATACTGCATTGCATCATTCATCTCCATATTATCCTCAAGGCAACGGTCAAGCCGAAGCCACTAATAAAACCCTTCTTAAAATCATCAAGAAAACATGCGAAGCTCATAAGTTTTCCGATTGGCCAGAAAGATTAGTAGAAGCTCTGTGGGCTTACCGCACCTCCACCCGTACCCCTACGGGACAAACTCCCTATTCTCTTACCTACGGGATGGAGGCGGTGCTCCCATATGAGATCCTGATCCCTTCCCTTAGAGTGCAGCTCGATAAGGAACTTAATCTTGATGAACGTCGAGAGGCGTTACTAGTCCAGCTGGAACTCTTGGATGAGAAGAGGATGAAAGCGGCCGATCACTTATCCGTTTATCAAAAGAGGGTTTCACGTTATTTTCAAAAGAAGGTAATCGAACGTAAATTTGAAAAAGGTGATATGGTTTTGAAACGCAAATTCATTCGGTCTGCAGGTCCAAGATCTAAGTTACAACCTAACTGGGAAGGACCGTTTGTCGTAAAAGAAACTTATCCAGGAAATGCTTATCGTTTAATAAATGCGGAAGGTGAGGAGCTCTCTCACCCGTGGAATGGGTTGTATCTTAAGCATTTCTTTCCTTAGAGTCTAAGCCACGTGCTTCTCTAGCAGCAGGATGCTCCCTCCTGTTTTACTAAGAAGGGTCCCGAGTAAGGCAATCACACACTACACGACATCCCTGGTCAGGTTTTCCGATTCTAAAAGACACCGTTTCTCCTCGGCCATGCTTTAGGGGAAAATCGAAGTCCCTGTCCGCTTCATTCTTCGGTTGAATCCAGGGGCAAGAAGTGAATAAGGAGGCGACAACTAATCCAAACACCCTAACGAGAAGAGGTCTCAAATAGGGGCAAGTCCGTTATGACCTGACGCCACAAGAAACGAAAGGAAAAGAAAAGGGGTAATCTCTGCGACAAAATTAAAAGCATCATCTCAAAAGTCTACCGATTCTGAACTCCAAAACTCCAGGAATGCAAAAACAGGAAAACTAGGCATGACAAGAGTGGCAGTATAGTTCCCCGCGGGACGTCATGAGCCCGGTCGAATGCATGCCTAGAGTGGACGAAGGTTCGATGACGGACACAAAGCCCCGGCACAACAGACCAAATCTCTAACAGGGTTGTACGGTGAGGAAATCAAGTCCTAAAAACTTCCATATCTGGCCTAAGCTTACCCCCGTGTTCCTTTTTTCTTTTAGGACCAAGATTAGTACCTTGGGTATGGCCTTGTTAAAAACACCGTCATGAGAAGTAGGCCTTGGCCAGGGATTGTCACCCGTATTACACACCAACCTCGGGACTTCTGATTCTGAACAAGGAAGAGATCGTGTTACTGGGCAGGCACTGGTTCTTCAAAATCCAAAAACATCAAATATTTTTAAAATCCAAAAACATCAAATATTTGCAAAATCTAAAAACATAAATATTCTCAAAATCCAAAAACATCAAATATTCTCCAAATCCAAAAACATCAAATATTTTCAAAAATCTAAAAACGCCAAATATTTCCAAAATCCAAAAAAAACCAAATGTCTGCGAAAATCCCACAAAAATTAGATGTTTTCCAAAACTCCATCATGTGCATAGCATGCATTGCATTTTATTATGCTTTTCCGCCTATTTAATAAGGCTCCACCCCTTGACCAAATATCAAGAAATGGTCATTGTCTAACTTGCTTCAGGGCAAGGGGTTGAGTCTAAGAACAGATCTAACTTGTTTCATGTTGGATTATGTACAGGCAACAGGACAAGTTCGAAGTGATAATTCACAAAAATGCAGGTCAAAGGCTATAACGCATCAATTCCAGACCGCCACATGAATATAACGGTCTTCTTTCGGCCGTCACTTCCTTCAGGCGTGGGCTTTTATTTCATCAAAACATTTGTCCCTCTGACGGCCTGGTCTATACCGTCACTTCCATATAACGGCCCATCTCCCATCCGTTACTTGCTTCAGAGAGCAGGATTGATAATGCTTTCATTCTGACGGCTCATCGTCAGGCCGTCGTTTCTTTACAGCGGCCCACTGCCCATCCGTTACATCCTCCAGAGGCTCTGCCTCTCCACATCACTCTGGCCATTCAAACCACAAAACTTACATCCGTTCAGTTGAAGCAATATCATCTCATTCAAGCAAGATTAAATGAAATATAGCATTCATAAAGATTCCAACTTGGATTGTCAATAACAAACAACTTCTCTCTTGAACAAAATAAAATCAAGGCACATTCAATCTCTTATCCGCGAGAGGGCGGATTTTCTTCAACTCTTTCACGTAATCACGGCGTGCTGCGTCGTCCTCTTCAACTTCTTCTCGCCACGGGCGCACTTTGCTGATCTCCCACATGGTCAGCGCGGTCCGTACTGCTCTTTCATCTTCCTCGGTCCCCATCTTCCTAGGTAGAAGGGGAGAGTAGTGTGATAGTGCAGGAGCTTCGGTTCTTCGAAGTCCGATCTGAAGATGGCACCGGTGCGGGTTGTAGATCGCCATGGTGGTATTCCCCACTAGCTGGAGGTCCAAGCTTTGACGCCGCGGTATTTTAAGAAGAGTGCTTCGAAGGATTCTTGGTCGCATGATGAACTTGTCCATTGGCAGAGTGTTGAAGAAGAGGCGCCATTCATCCCGCGTTTTCTTGTCCACCGTCTTGCATTCGACCTGAGAAGAGTATCCAAATGCCCCTCCAATGAAGAAGAGAGGGTGGCTCCCGAAGATTCGGCTAGCTGAAGTTATGTCTTCCTTTTGTTGGAATTTGACTCTCACTCCTATCCAGCACTCAAGGAGTATCGTGGAGCCGAACAAAAGTAGCTGCTGCAACGCCGTGCGCAACACTCCTGACTCCTGGCTCCTGTCCGTGCGGCAAAGTGAGCTTGCATCCTCTACAGCCGGTGATCTGTGTGCGGTGTTCCCTTGTTGCCATCCGAGGGCAAGGAAAGCTCTTTTATGTGCTGCAGTTTCTTTTCCTTTGAGCAAAGCTCTTTTATGTTGTCCTTGCGGTGTCTTTTCTTGTCTAGTGTATTAATCTCTTTAGAGTTTAAACTTCAGTAATTCAACAACTGCAGTTATCGTTGTAAGCATGTTTTTTCTAAGAACCTTGCTCTCTTAGTTATTCATCTTTATCTCTGGCTTCCTATTTTCAGAACATGGTGATTTTGATGCCTTCCTTGCTCTAGTTCAATTTAATTTGTGTCTCGGTTTCACGTCCATTCACCTAGGTTAGTTAAATTTAATTTGTCAACTTCTATTTTAGTGTCAATTTGTCATACGTTGTTAAAGATATAAAAACAAAGAAAAAAAAAACAACTCAAGAGTTTCTACCTTAAAATCTAAATTTGCCTGTGGATTCGACTCGGTCTCACCACTGAACTACTTTCTTTTAATTAATTTGTGGGCCGATAATTAAGTTTGATAGTGAATGTATTAACGGCATGCATTTTAACTATCAATTTTTGGCGCCGTTGCCGGGGAAGTTTATGATTTTTAGGTTGTTAATCTTGTGTTTTTTTACATAAATTGACACTAATCATTTCTATTTTTTTTGTTGTTGCAGGGAGATAATAAAAAAGAAAAAGAAACAGAAACAGAAAAAGGTAAACAAAAAAAAAACTGGGTGAGCGCTTTCCAAGTAAGTACTCACATTTTCCCTTCTTGTGAGTTCAATTTCTTTTTCTTTCTTTCATTTTTCATATCTTGTGGCTAGATAGGTTCACAAAATAAAACTGAAAAAAAAAATTCCATTTGAAATTTAATAAAAACCTTCATCTCAAGAGTAGCAACCACATTGCCATGTCTTAGGCCATGCATCATTTAGGCTTGAATTCATTTTGTGATTAAATGCATGGTGGAAGAATTTTGCAAGGTGAGTTCTTTCTTTTTCCTAAATCACATGACATGCATTTTTGCATAGAACCCCTTGTTTGATATTGTGGTGTTGCATTTCATTTCAAATTTATCTTAAGGGCAAAACCCATAATCACATAAGGTGGGGATTTCATCACCCTTCCTTAGCCCACAAACCACAACTCCACATTTTACATTTCCCAAGCCTAATAAAATCTAGTAGACATTGGCCCTAGGGTTCACTTTGAGATTTGATTTCACTTGGGCCCATTATCAATTTGGAAACTAGTGTCTAGGAAAGAGGTCCGATGGCAAACGCCTTAAGTGGGATTGTGGTTTATTAATTAGGACCCTACATCTGTAGGGGGAGCCTCCCACAACCCCACCTCTTTCCTGGCTAGTGGACAAATTTGCTAGTGGACTTGGGCTGGATTCAAGTTGATTTGTGAGAAAGCCAACATTTGAGCCCACTTAGTGGTTGAACCTTAAGAGAAATTGTGCTTGTATCACCATCTAAAGGTTGGTGTCTAGGCAAGAGGTTAAAAGGCTACGCCTAAGTGGATCCGTGGTTCATTAATTAGGAGCTTGCGAAAGCAAGGGGAACCTCCCACGATCCTACCTCTCACCTGGCCAACTTGAAGGTCGGTGTGTGCAAGATTGCAATTGAACTTTGGGGAATTCTCACTACTTGTGCTTTTAAGTCCAAGGAGCCCTACGTCTCGAAGGTTAATTTGTTGATCAAGTGTTTGCTAAAATAATTTCTGGAGTTCATGCAAGGTAGAAGATCCCAAGTTCCGCACTTAGTTGAACCTATCCAAGAAATAGAGAGGGTGATCCATCAAGCCCAAAATCCCATTCAAGAAATGGCTAATCAAGGTGAATTGCCCAAGCAGATGAAGGAATACTTCATTCCTTCTAGCTATCAACCTTCCACATGTATCCATCTTCCGGAAGTGCCAGCAGCCCAATATGAGATCAAATCTAGCACGATCCAAATGCTCCCGTCATTCCATGGGCTTACAAATGAAGACCCATATAAGCACTTAGATGAGTTCTTGGAGATATGTTCCACTGTGAAAATTCAGAATTTCACAGACGATGCCCTAAAGTTGACTCTATTCCCTTTCTCCTTGAAAGATAAAGCCAAATATTGGTTAGGGACCTTAGGAAGACCCATTCGGTCATGGGAGGAAATGCAAAAGGAATTTTTGAAAAAGTTCTATCCTATAGGTCGCACCAATACAATGAGAAGAGCCATCACGGGCTTTGTTCAAAACCCAGGGGAATTGATCCATGAGTCTTGGGAAAGAATGAAGGAGTTATTGAGAAAATGCCCACATTATGGGCTATCAAAATGGCAAATTGTGCAAGCTTTTTATGAAGGATTGACTGAACCTTATAGGCAAATGGTTGATGCCTCTTGTGGAGGCGCTTTCATGAGTAAGAGTGAAGAAGAAGCATATGCCCTCTTTGAAATGTTAAGTGAGAACTCCATCAACCATGCATCTCTTTCTTCATATGAAAAATCAGTAGGGCCATCTAGAAAAGCTGGGATGTATGAGGTCAAAGAGAGGGGAGAATTTGAGCCTAGATTAGATGTGAATGCCTTGACCCAAAAATTGGAGAAAGTTGACCTGCTGACTCAACAAGTTGGCGAACTCATTAAATTGAATAAACAATCGCTCAATACTCAATCACAACCATCTTTCCACTCTCGCCAACACCAAGTCCATGAGGCATGTGTGCTTTGTGAAAGCCCAGCCCATCAAGTGGATGAATGCCCTGCTGCAGCTCAATTACCACCTGCTATCCAAGAGCAAGTCTATGCAGCCCAAGGACTCTCTAAACCCAACAATGACCCATTTTCAAACACATACAATCCGGGTTGGAGAAATCACCCAAACTTCTCTTGGAAGCCCCAGCAAACCCAAAATTTTCAACCCAAGCCCCAACCTCAGGCCCATTTTCAAAATCAAACTTTCCATAGGGGCCAATTGTCACAACCGTTACCCAATCACTCTCAATTCCCTTATGGCCAATCATCTTATGGCCAACCCTCATTTGCTCAGCCTGCATATGGGCAATCTTCACATCCTCCTCCAATTTACCAACCACCTATGCAACCTCCACCAATGGCCCAAAATGATGACAAAATCAATCAATTACAACAACTCATTTTGGCCCAAAACCAATCTTTCCAAACCCAAATGGCTGAAATGAAGGCCCAGATTGGCCAACTATTGGAAACCAATGTAAGGAGAGATCCGGGTCAACTTCCAAGTCAACCCAATCCCAACCCTAGAAATTATCCTCCTAGTTTTCAGCAGCCCCTTCCACTCGCCCCTCAAGGGCAATTCCAACAAGGCCCAAACCCTCCAAAGGGCCCCCAATTTGAGAATGCCAAGGCCATCTCAGCCTTAAGAAGTGGTAAAACTCTATCAGATCCTCATCAAACTCATGAATCCAATCAAGCCTCATCTAGTCAAACCCAAGAAAAAGAAGAACCCATTTCCACTCCTATAGTGGATAGTGAGGCAATCAACAAAGAGAAGGGGAAGGCAAAGATAGATGAATCACCTGAAAACTACAAACCTAAGATTCCCTTCCCTAATGCCTTGGACGCTAGGAAAGAAAAGAAAAAGAAGAACAATCAAGCTCAGAATGAAGAATTGATGAAATTGTTCAAACAAGTCCACATCAACATTCCCCTCTTAGATGCAATCCAACATGTACCTGCATATGCTAAATTTCTCAAGGAAATGTGCACTCAAAAGAGGGAACCAAAGGTGAATCTGGAAAGAATTCTATTGTCGGAGGATGTTAGTTCTGTCCTACTAAATCAACTCCCCCAGAAAATGAAAGATCCTGGCACCCCACTTATATCTTATGTCATTGGGGGGGTCACCTTTGAAAATGCTCTGTTGGACTTTGGACCAAGTGTCAATCTCCTCCCAACATCTGTGTACCAAAAGTTTGGTATGGGAGAACTCAAATCAACCCCTGTCATTCTCCAACTGGCTGATAGATCTGTTAAGACACCTAGGGGGTTGGTAGAAGATGTCCTTGTCAAGATAGAATCTTGCTATTTTCCAGTTGATTTTCTAATCCTTGACATGGAGTCTAAATCAGACTTAGCCCAAAGCCCAATTATATTGGGCCGTCCCTTCTTAGCCACAGCCAATGCCAACATCAATTGTAAGTCTGGGCTTATGGACATCTCTTTTGGAGATCAGAAGATGACACTAAATGTCTTCAAGGCGTCTAAACAAATAAGGGAGGAAGAAGATTGTTACATCATTGATGTGATTGATGAGATGGTAGAAGATGACCCTCCCGTGACCAGAATAGAAAACTTTGACAAAGCTGAAGACAAAGAGCCCATTTCAGAGGTCAATGCTCTTCATCAGTTTGAACATTTGTCTGATGTGAAATATGAACCTTCACTTCCCTCCATCCATGCCCCACCACACCTAGAATTGAAACCCCTACCCGATTCCCTGAAATATGCCTTCTTAGGGGATGAGAGGACTTTGCCTGTCATAATAGCATCTGATCTGACACCCATTCAGGAGGACCAACTGATTGATGTCCTCAAAAGACATAAGGAAGCCATAGGTTGGTCTATGGCCGATCTTAAGGGAATATGTCCATCAGTATGCATGCATCACATTTATCTGGAAGACAATGCAAAGCCATCTAGGGAGATGCAAAGAAGGCTGAACCCTCACATGAAAGAAGTGGTTAATAAAGAAGTAGTCAAATGGCTTGATGCAGGAGTCATATACCCAATCTCTGACAGCCCATGGGTTAGTCCAACTCAAGTGGTACCTAAGAAAGCTGGGCTCACTGTGGTGAGCAATGACAAAGGAGAATTAGTACCCACTAGATTACCCACAGGGTGGAGAGTATGCATAGATTATAGGAAATTGAATGAGGCCACTAAGAAGGACCATTTTCCCCTACCATTCATTGACCAAATCTTAGAGAAATTAGCTGACCAAAAATATTTCTGTTTCTTGGATGGTTATTCAGGATATAACCAAGTGGCCATTTATCCAGAGGATCAAGAAAAGACCACATTCACATGTCCTTATGGGACATTTGCATTTAGGAGAATGCCCTTTGGGTTATGTAATGCTCCAGCCACTTTTCAGAGATGCATGATGGCCATTTTTTCAGATATGGTGGGGAACTTCTTAGAAATTTTTATGGATGATTTCTCAGTCTTTGGAGATTCTTTTGATGTGTGCCTAGATAATTTGACTAAAATTTTGGAGAGGTGCATAGAAAAGAGGTTGATTCTAAGCTGGGAGAAGAGTCACTTCATGGTAAAAGAAGGCATAGTGTTGGGCCACATAGTTTCTGAGCGGGGTATAGAGGTGGACAAGGCCAAAATTGACCTCATTTCTAATCTTCCCCCACCCACCTCAGTTAAGCAAATTCGGTCTTTCCTTGGCCATGCCGGCTTCTATCGCCGGTTTATCCAAAATTTCTCTCAAATTGCCCGACCTTTAACCCTTCTACTAGCCAAAGATGTCCCTTTTCATTTGGATGAATCAGGTTTAAAGGCTTTCAATGTTTTGAAGGAGGCTCTGACCAAAGCTCCAATTCTTCAGCCACCTGATTGGTCTCTTCCCTTCGAGATCATGTGTGATGCATCTGATTTTGCTATAGGTGCAGTCTTAGGGCAGAGGATTGACAAACGCCCGGTGGTGATTTATTATGCTAGTCGCACTATGGGTGATGCTCAACTGAATTACACCACCACTGAAAAAGAACTCTTGGCTGTGGTGTTCGCCCTTGAAAAATTCAGATCATATCTCTTAGGATCCAAGGTAATCATCTACTCTGATCACTCAGCCTTGAGATACCTCATGTCCAAGAAAGAAGCCAAGCCCCGTTTGATTAGATGGATCTTACTCTTGCAAGAATTTGATATTGAAATTCGGGATAAGAAGGGGTCTGAGAATGTAGTGGCTGATCATCTCTCAAGAATTCTTGTGCAAGAAAAGGAGCCCCTAAGAGACTTTTTTCCTGATGAACAACTCTTGTCCATTAGCCACATCCAACCCCCTTGGTATGCCAATATTGTCAATTATCTGGCTGTTGGATTGACCCCTGAAGGTTGGTCTAAGAATGAGAAGGATAAATTCTATGCTCAGATAAGACACTATTTTTGGGAGGATCCAGAATTATTCCGTATCTGTGCGGATAATGTCATTCGAAGGTGTGTCCCTAAAAATGAGCATCAAAGCATTCTCACCTTCTGCCACACTCTTGCTTGCGGAGGTCATTTTTCTGGAAAGAAAACTGCTGCAAAAGTCCTCCAATGTAGTTTTTATTGGCCCACTCTCTTTAGAGATGCCCATACTTTTAGTCAATTTTGCCCAAAATGCCAAACTATGGGGAATATATCTCGAAGAGATATGATGCCCTTGAACCCCATTCTTGTGGTGGAAATTTTTGATGTATGGGGAATTGATTTCATGGGACCATTCCCACCATCTTCTGGGCATGAATACATTCTAGTGGCTGTGGATTATGTTTCCAAATGGATTGAAGCTGTAGCAACTAGAACCAATGACCACAAGGTGGTCATGAAATTTGTGCAAAAGAACATTTTCTCTAGATTTGGATTCCCAAGGGCTATAATTAGTGATGGAGGTAGTCACTTCACTAACTATCAATTCAAGAGTTTGCTGAAAAAGTATGGGATCACTCACAAAGTGGCCACACCATATCATCCCCAAACAAGTGGGTAGGTGGAAGTTTCCAACCGAGATATCAAAAATATTTTGCAAAAGACTGTGAGGACTGATAGGAAGGAATGGGCTGAGAGATTGGATGATGCATTGTGGGCCTACAGAACGGCCTATAAAACCCTTATTGGGATGTCACCCTTCAGATTGATTTATGGAAAAGCCTGCCACCTCCCAGTGGAGCTGGAACACAAGGCTTATTGGGCAATCAAACAATTAAACCTGGATTTGACCCAAGCTGGATCACACAGGGCCTTGCAATTAAGTGAGTTAGAGGAGCTTCATGAGGAATCCTATGAGAACTCCAAAATCTATAAGGCCAAGATGAAAACTTTTCATGACAAACACATCTCCAGGAAATCATTTGAACCTAATCAAAAGGTCTGGTTGTTCAGTTCTAGATTGAAACTTTTCCCTGGGAAGCTTAGATCTAGATGGGATGGGCCATACATTGTAGTTAATTCATTTCCCCATGGTGCTGTTGAGATCTGTGACCCCAAAAGTGGCAACACTTTCAAAGTCAATGGCCAGAGACTCAAACCCTTCATTGAAGGAGTCTCAAATGAATTGATTGTGGAAGAAATTGCATTAATTGAACCAAGTTGAATTCGCTGATGTCTGGCTGAAGACATTAAACTTAGCGCTAATTGGGAGGCAACCCAATTCTTTTTCATAAATAAAGGAGAATGACTGATTGGTTTTCTTTCTAGAAGCATGGAGAATGGGCAGCATCTCTCTCTACAGCAACATTTCATCTTGCTCAGGTTGTACCTTTCCCTCTCAAAACATTCACTCTATATTGTCATAATTTTCTATTTTAAGCATGTCATTGAGGGCAATGTCACTTTAGTTGGGGGGTAGCTTGTGCTTAAATTTCAAGCTTGTACTTAAATTTCATCAAAATGCTATAAATTTTTTCATGACATTCCCCTAACAAATGCTTCAGGGTCATTTTTCATGATAAGAAACATTGTCAAAATGATAAGGCTTAGAATATCCACTTGTGACAGCAGTGAGTTAAGGGGTGAATTAGTTGGTTATGTTTTTAGCATCTTCCTCGGAATACACTCAGATGTTTCTTTGAACTCACACACATCCGCACACTAATGAGAATAGTAGGTATTAAACACGAGGATGATGAGCTCTTTACTTAAAACTTAAGCGAGGATTGAAAATTCTGCCTAGTCATTGAAGATTTATCGTGGGGAAAAAGCTACCTGCCTGCAAATAAGTGCAAAGCACCAAAAAGAAAGAAAGAAATATATATATATATATATATATATATATGATGAAAAACTCATGGAAAATGCTCCTGATCTTAGTAACCGGGCCTGCTTCTCCTAGCAAGAGTTGAGGTTTGCGTCAAACAGTGAAGGAATGTGCAGCACCATGATGATGATGATCAGGCAGAGTGAAGCTACCTGTAATTCGAGAGTCTGATGTAAAATAGGTAGAATTGGAAATCATTGTTAAGTGATAAATAGAAGGCTCATTCATCCAGTTGTCTGATATCCACTAATCAAATTAGATCACATGCACAAAGAGATACAAAAAAAAATTATTATGAGTGTAACCTGGGGAAGTATCTAAATTACATGGACTGACGAACTTTATTCTTGACATTTATTGCTTGAACTTGTAGTATTCTATAGTTCAAAATCATGATGCTCACCTTCTTGTCATGAAACGTGATATATGAACTCTTGTTAGTCCTAAATTTATAATTATTTGCATTGCTAAGGGACTAGCAATGAGTAAGTTGGGGGGTGTGATAACTTCATATTTTCACATATTATTTCTATATACTTGGGAGAATATTCTAAGTAAATTGTTGATTATGTGTGAAAATGTTCACAAAAATAGATTTTTTTATTAACACTTGAGCTTTCATGAAAATTGATAAATATTTGGGAGTAATTTATAATGAGTGCATATAGGTGAATAAGATTTTTGCATTTGATTAATATGTTGTGTTAACAACATAACATATGCATTCTTTTAAATGGCAGGTTGATTGGTGTAACACATGCATGATGGTCACGTTAGCTACAAATGGGTTGGATGAGGCACATAAGAGCATCACGTAAGGCAAATGCATTAGAAGACTTTTTGGCTTAAATGCATGAATCATGCATGGTGGATACGGGCTTCCTTTACGTAGAAGCCATGTGGGGCATAAGGCACAAGGTGTGGCAGTGCATGGCCAAGCAAAATACACGTACATGCAATGGCTTGATTTGCATTTGCACGAAGGCTGCATTTTGATGGGCCGATCGTGAGAAGAAGTGGCTGATATATGCATGGACGTTGCAGCTACGTGTGTTGAGAATGAAAGAAGAAAGGCCGGACATGTTCGTTGCATGGCTACACCGGGTCAAGAGTGAGGATGGCCTTTACGTAAAAGGCGGACACGACAGCAAGGTGGGCAGTTCACATGGCTGGCTGGGTATTAGAGAAAGGCGTTTGGCATCTCTGTGGTCACCGTAGAAGTAGCAGCAGGGTGTTCTCGATGGACTTCAAGATGACACCACGACGAGATCAGGAAGGTGCATAAACGCTGCGAAGACAACGGAAGCAGTTTGCTCTGAAATCGGCATTTACGAGTAGCTGGAGCGGTTGGAGAAGGGGCTCATAAAATGTGGACCAATTATGCTTCATGGGCACTGTGGGTGATCGCTATGATGCCGTCAACACGATAAGATGAGCGCAGCGAGATGCTCGCGGGAGTTGCTGTGGGTAAACACCGGCAAGATAAAGAACCAACGTGGTTCGTGGGGGTGGTTCGCTCGTGGTGAGAGAGGCATTTGCGAAAGCATCGTACCGGCGGAGCATGGATAATGGCGACGAAAGCGGCAGTGGTTCTGTAGAGTTCTGGGCGAGCTATGCCCCTATAAAAGGGAGGTGCAGGGGACGCAAGAGGAGGTTCAGGCTTGGTTTTTCTTTGGAGTTTTAAGTTACTATTTTTTTAGCCTTTGTCGTAGTTTCTTTTTCTGTCGCGTTCGTGCCGTCTGGGGCAAGCTTCCTCAGCAACGTATGGCCGCAGCAAGCTTCCTTCTGCATGTGGTTCACGTGGAGCCTCACCACGGCAGCTGTCCGCCCCGCTCGTGAGCCTCCTCCGCAACGAGCTTCCCACATTGCTGAGCTCTCCTCAGGCTCTGTCTGCTGTGCGAGTGGTGTCTGCAGTGGAAGGAAGAGGACGTGCAACGTCCATCTGCGGCGCCATCGGTCACCTCGTGTGGAGTTCCTTCTGTAGCTGCTGCAACGCCGTGTGCAACACTCCTGACTCCTGGCTCCTGTCCATGCGGCAAAGTGAGCTTGCATCCTCTACAGCCGGTGATCTGTGTGCGGTGTTCCCTTGTTGCCATCCGAGGGCAAGGAAAGCTCTTTTATGTGCTGCAGTTTCTTTTCCTTTGAGCAAAGCTCTTTTATGTTGTCCTTGCGGTGTCTTTTCTTGTCTAGTGTATTAATCTCTTTAGAGTTTAAACTTCAGTAATTCAACAACTGCAGTTGTCGTTGTAAGCATGTTTTTTCTAAGAACCTTGCTCTCTTAGTTATTCATCTTTATCTCTGGCTTCCTATTTTCAGAACATGGTGATTTTGATGCCTTCCTTGCTCTAGTTCAATTTAATTTGTGTCTCGATTTCACGTCCATTCACCTAGGTTAGTTAAATTTAATTTGTCAACTTCTATTTTAGTGTCAATTTGTCATACGTTGTTAAAGATATAAAAACAAAGAAAAAAAACAACTCAAGAGTTTCTACCTTAAAATCTAAATTTCCCTGTGGATTCGACTCGGTCTCACCACTGAACTACTTTCTTTTAATTAATTTGTGGGACGATAATTAAGTTTGATAGTGAATGTATTAACGGCATGCATTTTAACTATCACTTACCACCCTTTGAACATTGGAGCTTAAGTGCTTGGGAATTGATGTCAACCGTTGGAGCTCTCCATGTTCTCTTCTGGCAGCTTTAGGTCCGGTGTAGACCTTCTCCTCCATAGCCATCACCTCGAAGCTTCTCTTCATCTTGATTTTTGCCCTTAGGAGAGCTTCTTCAACCCTAAAGCAGAGGTATTCAGCAAGGATACGATTTTGGTTGAGTTTCCAAGTCTTAAAGGTTTAATTTTGGCTTTGAAAGGATAAGAATTGAGTTGGAAGGCTTTATCTTCAATCTAGATAAGTTCTAGTAAGGGATTAGGTGGCTAAACCTCGGGTTTAAGTTCTCACGGCTCAATCCGTCTCGGAATACAACCCAGGATCTAACGGTCTATCGTACGGCCGTCATTTTACTCCGACGCGCCAACCCTTGGCCGTCGCATTTTCCTATGGGGTTTAATTTCCCCGATCATGTTCTGTGGAGATTAACGGTCTAAGGGCTGACCGTCGTTTCTTGTAACGCGCGAACCCTGAGCCGTTACACTCTCAATCACTCAATTCGTTCTAATCTGGGCTAAGCACTACCTGACGGTCCTGGTTGTGGCCGTTGCTTCATTCTGACGCGTCTACTTTAGGCCGTCGCATTTTCTGCTAGTCACCCTGCAAATTATCGTTCTGCCATGATTAACGGTCCAGCTTTAGGCCGTTATTTACCTTTGACGCACCTTCAGTTGGCCGTCATTTTGCCTGCAACCTCAGCTACAGGATGGGCCTCCGTTATGATTAACGGCCTTTGGCTAGCGCGTCGTTTGATTATGACGGTCTGAACCTGGACCGTTACTTTATCTGCTGCTGAATTCAGGCTATTCCTTCTGCCCTTGCCTAGACCTGGCGGTCTCTTGCATTGTACACCTCATTCTCTCTACATTTTTGCATACATACATTCCTGTAAATAACTCTTGCATACATTCATTCCTGCCTATGTCTCATACATTCATTCATACACGCCTCATCCGCGCATGCATATTCAAGCACATAACCATTCATCCATTCATTTCATCCGTCCCTGCACATTCAAACACACATCCATTCATTCACGTTTGCACCAAATAACAGAAAACCCAAAAAAAAGATTTCATCCCATTTTCCATAAAGTTACATACAAGTAATAAGAAAACGTAAAAATGCATCATTCGGCCGGCTTATCCGCCGGACCACTATCATCCTCTCCATCCTCGGGTCTCCTCGCGGGTGGTGGCGCTATCGAAGCACTCTCCTCCTACTGTCCCCGCTCCGCCCTCTCATTCCTCCGTTGGCCGGAGGAGCTGACAAGAAAATCTCCTACCGAGCCGCTCGGGGCAGCACTCCTCCGCACCCCACTCTGGGAAGCACTCCGCTCCGGTCCCCGGCCCATCATCTGAACCGTCCGCTCCAGCGTCCGCAGCTCGATCTTCAACGTGAAGATCTGACGCCGCGTCTCCCGTGCCTCGGTCCGGTAGCGATCCAAGTCCGCCGTCCCGATTCGGAGCTTCTCCACCTCAGCGTGAGCCCGAGCTAACTCCGTCCGTAGTCGCTCCCCCTCCGCCTCATCCAAGCGTCGCGGGGTCTCCGCTCTCAGTCGAGCCATCTCTGCCCGTACAAGCTCTGTCTCCGCTCGGGCTCGATCAGTCTCAGCCCGGCTTCTTTCTACCTCTATCCTCGCCTACCTGGCCTCGGCCACTGCTGCGGCTAGCTCTCTCACCTGAAGAATGCATTTCATATAGTTAATCATAAGGCATTTTTAGGCAAGATCATAAGCTTGAGCATTTTTAGCATCTTACCCGCTCCGCGAGGGTGGCCTCCGCCTCCTCGGCCCGGGCAACCGCCCGAGCAAAATCAGCCTCCTGCTCAGCCCTACCTCCCGCAGGCTGTGAGGAGGACGATGGGGCATCCGGTCCGGCTCGTTGGGCTCTCTCGGCCCGCTGCATTTAGAAGATAGGGTTAGGGACCATGGTTAATCAGCATGTGCATCATAAACATCAATTGTCATAATCATAAGCATTTTAAGTCTTGGTTTTAAAGTCTCACCAGGAGCTCCAGAGCGGTCCGGTACCCATCCCGCTGCTGGATGGTGAAGTGGAGTAATCCCTCCAACTCAGCTATCCGTCCCTCAGGGTCTAGCTGCATGTAGAAAGCATGAGTCAGTACATCTATCACATTGTATTTTTTTTGCATATAGAAAGGGTTTACAATTGCATACCGGCCGTCGGGTACCTCGGTACACCCGGTCGCCGTAGAGTCGAGCGAAGGCCTTCAGATATGCCTCATCGCTCTCATCTCGTTCCTTCACCGCTCGGCCCCGCCTGTTCCAGTCATGGACGTACTTCGCCTTCCGAGTGCACCAATCCACATTGCCGCTGATGCCCCTTGCTGACTTGCCGGGGTGGTCATCGCTGTGGCGTGGAAAGGTCACCTCGGGCTGATGTAGTCCCCGGGTCCGCAGGATCAGCATGTAGTGCAGAGGCTCGATGATATGGATGCAATGCAGCCATATGTCTCGTCCCCGGTACGACAAGGCCGCCTCTACCCACGGCTGCCCCATGTAAACCTCACCGCGGTATGGGGTCCATCTCACCTGAAAGCATTTAGTTCATTCATCAGCATTAGCATATAAAAGCATTAAAAGCATTAGAGGCATTTAAAAAGCATTTAGAAGCATATAGAAGCACATAGAAATCATTTTGAGTTATGGACTCACCGACGTATGTGGGAAGGAGTCCAGGTCATCCTGGATCATCCGGGTCAGTCTGATGATCGACCCTGTGTCCCTCGCCACCGACCAACGCCTCGCGATCGGTATGCGGCCTGGATGGAGTAGCGCGCCTCTCCCGATGCCCGGGAGGTACATATAGCTCCAGATCTGCATTGTTAGAAATCAAGTCAGTCGCATGGCATATCATAAACATTTTGGCATAAAAGAAAGCATTTAGAGTGCATTTACCTGTAAGAAAGGCGAGAAGCCACCCAGCATCGTCTACCGGTCCGTAGTGCTCAGGGACTCGAATAGGAATGCGAGCACTGCTGCTCCCCAAGCATATCTCCCAACTCTGTGTAAATTCTCTATCATCGGCAGTAGTCTACAGCTGATGACGTCTGCCCGAGTCGTGAAGAGGAGCTTCCCGAATAGCAGCATCCGGAAGCGTCTGAGCACTCTATCTCCCTCAGGTCCTGCCTCCGCCGCCACACAAGGGCGCACCTGGTCTATCACTCTGCCCAAATGCTCCTCGGGTAGCTCTCCTACGGCTATCGCCGCTCCTCTCAGCCCCAGGCTCTCCTGCAGTACTGATCTCGAGAGCTGGGAGGAGGACTGTCCCGGCCTCATCAAATCTAATCCGAGCAGCTGCTGTGCCATCTCCCGGTAGTCGCCGTATGTCCATCTAGTCACTGCGGCTCCATGGACTCTCAGTCCTGTAATCCTCACTATATCTTCCAGTGTGGGGATCATGTGGCCCCACGGGAAGATGAAAGCTCTGCTGATCGGGTCCCATCTCTCGTGCAGCGCGTACAGCAAGGGTGTGTCCATCCGGATCACCTCAATGCTGAGCACCTCGACGAATCCCATGTTGGCTAGTCGCTCTCTCTGGTAGTCGGGCAGTGCCTGGTACACCGCCCGGACCTGCAGCCAGGAGATCCTTGATCTTCACTTTCCCTGCATGTTATTTAGATCATAAGTTAGTTAATTACATCATAAAATCATTGCACAACATTTATAAAAACAAAACAAAACAAAAAACTGAATAATTGAAAACCTAAAAAATAGTTCTAGCCTCTGGTGCATGTAACGGCCCTGGGATGGGCGTCATATGGCTCTAACGCATCTAGGGTGGCGCGTTAGGCTTGTGACGGTCACTGGAAGGACCGTCACATTCCCTGCTAGAGGGCATTTTTTCCTTTGCATCCTCGTGGCTTCCCACCTTGGCCGAATGGCCTACAATTGTTCCTAGGGGGTTCGTAGACCCATTTCTACCCTTATATCCCACATGCATTCATAATAAAAACACAAAAAAATTAAAATTTGAAGTTAGGGCGGAAGGACTTACCTCATGGTCCATGCCCCTTCTCCTCTTTTTTGCTGGTTCCTTGGGTTCCTCTTCACCCAAGGGGGCTTCTTCTTGGTCCTCTGCAGCCGTGGGAGCTTCATCTTCCTCCCTTGGATCTCTTCTCGCCGTTTTTTCTTCTTCCACCGGCGGGATTGCTTCCCGTTCGAGACGGCGGTGGAACCGCCGTATGGCCATCCATTTCCCTCTCTCCCTCCTCTGTGGTGGTGGCTGGGGAGCCTCGTCGCCGGCCATTACGGTGGTGGGGGCGGTGGTCGCCGGTGGTTTCTCTCGGTTTGAGTTTTGGGCGTTTTTGATTGCTTGAATGTGGAATAATGGTCCGTGACCATTCGGTTGTTATTTTTTTGAACGCTCAGGAAATGTGACGGTCTATCGTCTGGCCGTTACATTCTTCTGACGCATCTGGATATGACCGTTACATATGATTGGACTGTTTTATTGAAGAATGTGAATCGCCTGGTTTATGACGGACTAGGGATGGTCTGTTACTTGATGTAACGCCCTTTCATCAGACCGTTACAAACTTGCAAGTTTCTTGATGAATTAAATGGTCTAATTGATGTCAAAATGGTTTTATATTCTGTCAGAATATTCATTGTTGATGCTTCTCGCACATACAAATGGTTATCCCTTGATTCATGATCATATTTATTTTTTGGCTAACCTATCTTTTATGAAGGAATTTATGAACAAAATCACGCTTTACCGTCCGTCCGGAAGGTGAGTCAGGTATTTGTATTTCTTTCCCTTATCCCTTAATGCATTACTATATGTTATCTATGATATTATCTCGAGAACCGGCTGGTCATTCATGTGTTCCAGGATCTGATGTTCCCCTTAAACAAAAATGATGATGATCTAAGTTCACATGTTTAATCGTTGGATAGGCCGTTAGATTGGAATAAGTTTGGGGACGATGGTTCTACCTTGCACGCCGTGGTTGCAGATGGTGTCCTAACCCTAATTTCTCTAGTCTAGCAATATTATTCTCGAGTATTTTGATATTTTATTTTTCTTTGCATTTGTTTTGAAGATTTCTTTTCTTTGAGCCCAGCATGCATCATACGCATTCTTTGAGCATTCATGAAGCTTCATCCGTTCAAAGTATCTCAAGTGATGGTGAATAGCTGCGTTCTTGATCTCGGATAAGGAGAATTATTCCACTCTGAATTAGAAGGTTTTCCTTCGATCTGCTCACTTGATCTGGTTGGCGGAAGATTCCTGTCTGGAGTTTAGTCTCTTGTTCTTTCCGTTGCCTCCGGCGGCTAGCCGTGTTTCCTTTCCTTAGTTATTAGCTCCTCCAGACTTGCATCCTTTGGTTGGCTATTTCCATGTGATCAGTTTTGAAGCTTTCCAAAAAATTCCTATCGCTTGTTGGTTGAGAACGGGTGTCGTTTACCTTAACGCCCTCTTTTTGATCCACTCCGCTTCATTTCCGCTACATCTCTATGTTCCATTTCGCTTTCGCTTCACCTCCGCTCGTTCCCCTGTAAAGAGGACGTTAAGGAGGGGCATCTGTTGACACCCGTTTTCTACCCAATAAGTCGGGTCATCTCCTTATTCATTCTATATGATGCTCCAAGTCGTTCACTCTTCATTGAGTCTCTTGATTGGTTGAAGCCTATTTCTCGGGTCTTAACTCCGTGATCAGACATGGCTCCTGGTGGCGTTTCATTGGATGAATCTTAGCAAGCCCCTTCATTTCATTTTTTGAACCTCAATAATAATAACGGTCGGTCCTAGGCGCGTTGTTTCATTCTGACGGATGGGTCCTAGACCGTTACTCTTTGAAGAGTCCTAAGGCTTAAGGCCTCTTTTTAAAGCTTATCCTTTTTATTACACGTTGATAATAACGGTCTGTCGTGCAGCCGTTGTTTCATTCTGACGCACTATGCCTTGGCCGTTGCTTCCTTGAAGAGTCCAAATTGTTGGGTCTTCTTCCCGTTGATCTTATCTTTTAGGGATAAGGTTGATAGTGACGGATGTTCCTTGGTGCATTATTTCCAAGTGGCGGTCTGTCGTGCAGCCGTTACTTCCTTCAGAGAGTCCTGGCAGTTCAGGCCTTTTCTCTGCTACTCCGTGGCCGAAGATAAGGGTTTGGATTGATGATATCTCTTTCAAATCTGATCCTCAGAACCTTCTGTTTGATACTATAGACTCTTGGTGATATTATCTTCGAGGATTTGCTAAGAGTTATCCCTTTATCTTGCTGGATTATCCTCTGCTCGACCTAAGAGTTTGAGGGTCTATAAATAGAACCCTTGACTTCATGGCCCAGAGAGGAGGATTTTAAAATTCACGACGAAGTGCTGCCGAACTCAGGAGCCATCTTCATCCAAGAGGAACTGCTTCCCACGTTCATCCATCTCATAATCAAGGGAGTACTTCGGTTTTAGTCTTTCAAGTTCATTGCATGCTTAAGTTCTTCCCTGGTTTTTCCTTAATCAAAGCATTGTCCCTCCTCTTTCTCCACGTTTTCTCACTGTTCTCTAAGCATCCAAACATCCTCCTAATCTTTTAAAAATGCCCAGAGGGGTTAAAAAATTAAAAACTCCCCGGTAATCCCCTTTCCTTTTGATGTCCTTAAGTTCTTTGAGAATTGATGCTATATTATTGAAAGGGCTAATTTGGGTTGTTTTGTTCTTGTCTTCTACATCTTTGGCAGGTTTACAGGTTCACCAGTACGAGGCCCAAGTCTTCTAGCCGGCTGGAAGAGTTGGAGTTAAAAGAATCTACACTTTGCTACTACAGGTTATCTAACGGTCTGGTGCAGGCGCGTCATCTTCTCCTGGCGGTCTATCGGGTGACCGTTAGTTTCCAAAGAACGCACAGGGTCCTTGCCATTATTTCTAGCTGACCTGCAGGTTCTCTTTGGTTTTCTCTCCCGTGGGCGGGTGCTTCATCCACCTATTTCCAAGGTATTTACAGGTCTTGTGCTTGTTTTTACTTTGGTGGCGATCACATCTTTCCTTAGTCTTGGGCATTAGCTTTCTCATACATCACATATCTCTTTTATTTCCTTGCTTGCTCCACCCCTTGCGGTGTGTTTTATTTATTCTTTTGCTCCATGCCCCGGCGTGTGTTTTCCCTCTGCTTTAGCGTAGTTTGAGCGAGATAGCATGCCCATGCTAGAGCTAGCTTTGATTGCCTAGGTTCATGATCACATGTTCATAGGTTAAGAGCGGATCTTTGATTACTTGCTTGTCATTTCATTATTCAAAACCCCCAAAGAAAAGATAGATAGGCAAAGTAAAATCAACACGGAGGAGGCTCCGGAGGAACAACACTGGCGCCGTCTTAGGGCGTCGCATATCTAGCTCCGGGAAATCCATGGCCGTCGGTACCATCCGAGTCCACTTGGACGGGCGAAGGTCCCAGGTGATGCCGGACCACGTTGTCCCGACTATCCCA
The DNA here is from genome assembly GCA_022559845.1 of Amorphophallus konjac. NCBI lineage: Eukaryota > Viridiplantae > Streptophyta > Magnoliopsida > Alismatales > Araceae > Amorphophallus > Amorphophallus konjac. The sequence continues at coordinate 295,801,520 of CM040120.1, forward strand.
GTCCGTAACTCTTTTCAAGGACTAGAGAAGCTAAAAGAGAAGGTGACACTCGCAGCCCCCGCCGCAGCACCGAAGAATGTGTCGACTCACAGGCCGGCCAAACTGAAACAAGTTTGGGTTCCCAAGGAGGCCCAACCCACTGCACCCGCCCAGGCGGGATCTAGCACTTTCCGCCCGAGGAGGGCCCGAGGAGATGAAAGGGTCGAACTGACGACCCCAACCCGCCAAACAACAACTGTCATGCCAATGCTATCCGAGAATGCCCACCGCCATCGCCGTGGGCGCCGACACAATGTTGCCCGCCCGGCACTCAGGGCCTACTCCCTTCCTGCCACTGCCATCGACACGCAACCACAGGCTGCTATCCCCGACCAGGACTGGGAAGGGATCGAGCAGGCCGTGAGAAACTACCTCCGGGGCCCAGGTAGCACTCCCTCGGGTCGCCGGAGACTGCTGGGGGTAGTCACCTCCGCTTTCTAGGAGGAAGAAGCCCGACCCGCACCTAGTGCAGAGTCGAGGAATCAGTCGGAGGAGCCGCGCCAGTCCCCTTCTCGGGAGGAAGCGCCATCCCGACGATCGGTCTTCGATAGGTTGGTGTTCCCAGGGAGATCATCCAGGAGGGCGACGAAGAGAAATAGGAGCTGGAGGATTTTCACCTACAATATGGCAGGAGTTCTCAGTCGGTATGGGGCCTTACCTACCGACCCTGAAGAAATGGCCAGACTCGCCGCCAGGCCGGGGCCTCTCACAAGAAAGGTAAGAGCGGCAGGCGAAGCGTCACAGGCAGGCGCCGAAGAAACTTTCCACGAGGAACCGCCCGCGGCCCTCACGGCCAATGTGATCACCACCGGCGACACGAGCGGCGGACCCTCTACATCATCCGAGGACGCCCCGGTCGAAGAGACAGGGGGCATGCCCAATCTCCCCACAACTGACCCGGCAATGCTGCTCATGATACAACGATTCCAACAAGAAATTGAGTCATTAAAGAAGCAACTGAATGAGAGGAACACACAACCCTCGATGTCTGGACAGACCGAGGTCCTGCTCGGAGCGTCCGGGGGCAACGGGCAATCTTCAGAAGTAACTCCGCAGCCTACAACATTCCCAGGGACTCTCGACTCCCCCCGGGGCACGACCCCGCAGCAAACACATCACGCAGCACCTATCATGCCGTAGATCCTGCCTTCCCAAGGGTCCCCCATGGCCCCCCAGGCGACCGTGTTAGCCACCCTGAGCGCGCAGCCCGCACATTTCTATCCAAGCCCGGTCAACCCAGCAGCAGTTAGCCGATTGATGCTTGAACAAATGATAGACATGAAATTGGCAGAGAGAGGCGACGGGGAGCATACGCCATTCGACGTCTACCGGGTGCCCTACCCGGCTCACTATGCCGCAAAGAAGCTGCCGGTTGGCGTCACCAAGCCACCGAAGTTCGAAAAGTTCAATGGGCAAGGGTCTCCTAGGGAGCACATTGCCTATTATGTGAATGTCATGGGAGATCTGGCTGCTGATGAGGCCTACCTCCTGAAGTTTTTCGGCTAGACACTTACCGGGCTTGCCTTTGAGTGGTACTCCAGCTTGCCACCCGAGTCTGTTGCTGACTAGCCCGACATGCAGAAGAAGTTCAAAGAAAGATTCTACATTGCTGAACGGGAAGTCACTATGGCAGAGCTTTACGCCACAAGGTAGAAGAATGATGAGTCGGCCCTCGACTACATCAAAAGATGGAGGAACCTCAGCATGAGGTGCAGGCGTCCCCCGCACCAGGAGGATGCGGTGCAGATCTGCAAGCAGAACCTGAAGAAAGAAATCCTGGAAAGGATGATCGGCACCGAAGTCAAGACATTTGATCGCCTGAACAATGTGGTAGCCGAGATCGAGGCATTTCTTGCCCGATATTCTTCCACCCCGGCCGCATCAAGCCAGAGAGCTAGACAGGCCGAGAAGAAACCAATTCCCCTGGAAGTACATGCACTAGACTTCCAGACCTTTGAGAAACAAAAGGAAAAGGCTAAAGGGGCTGCCAACCTTCCCCCCCCCCCCCCAGAACTACAAAACGGCGGGAGGGCCCCTCACTGAGGGAGAAAATGAGAAATAAGCTATATTCCTTCTCCCGAGACAAGTCCAAGCTCCTGTTTAAGTGGGCAACCAGTTACAATAAAATCACACTGCCAGAGCCGAAGAGGCCCGGTGACCTGAAGAAGAAAGACGACCCGCGCTTCTGCCAGTACCACCAGATGCTCGGGCATACCATTGAGGACTGCTATGTCTTCAAGGATGTTATTGAGTCCTTAATCAAAAACGGGGAGCTAGACATGGGGGAGCATAAGGTAGACCCCCCGCAACCGCATGAGTTGCCCAACATAACCTCCACCGTCAGTATGGTCTTGTTATACCAGGAGCTGCCTGAGGAGTGGGCGGAGGCCAGCACCCGCGCCACTTATGAAACTTTTATCATGGCCCCAGCTCAAGACCAAGGGGATTGGCAGACTGCACCCAGGAAGAACAGAAGAGCACGCGTCCCTCGGCCCACCCCAGGAGTTCATCTGAGGGGTGTGACACCCCTGCCGGCAGCACCCCCGGTGAGCCCAGTGTGGCACGACACGGCCCTTCGGCTGGTCATGAGGCGGCCTACTCACAACAAAAAGAGCTACGTCCCGATGCGGATGCACAAGAAGACCATCCCGGTGATTGAAAGACTCCAGGCTATTATTGATGGGCTTGAAAATTATGAACAGCCCAAAATCTAGCCCGTGGAGCTGAAGGAGTATGTCCCCTGGGAGGAGTTCGAATCGCTCGAACTGGCTCCAGGAACAGCAGCCGAAGCAGAGAAAGAGACTCCCCTGTGGGGTGAACTTCCCCAAGAGCAGCCACTGGCTACGGCAGGAAAGAAGAAGAAGAAGAGAAAACCCAGGAGCAAGAAGAAAAAGGAGGTCGTTGTCGCCTGCAACACCCTCTCGGCGTTGTTCGACACTGCCCTCTCCCTGGAAGAAAAAGAAGAAGAGTTACCCCATGAGCCGACGGAAGTGAGTCAGGCTGAAGCGTCCACTTCCCAACACGCCACCGGGTCGGGAATGAAGTGGGGCCACCCTCCTCAGGATAATCTCAACATCATGCTCAGGGGAGAACAGCCATACCAGGTCCCTGAGCCTGAAGTCCGAGGCACCGAGATCCCTCCTCCGTCGGGTCTCTATGCCGGAGGAGCCAGGAGCCGAGGCACCCCTTCATTCACCGAATTCCTGTTAGCCCGAGCAGGGGGGCAGGCGTGCTCCCAAGGGTCTCCTTCGACCAGAGAAGCAGGCAGTCCCCAAGCTCCACCGGCAGCGACTCCTCCTCAGCCAGAAGAAGAATTTAGCGGCATCCCAAACCTTGCCGAATTCATGCAAGAAACGGAGGAAGCCCAGCAGGCCCCACAGGCTCAACAGGCTGTCACAGAACCCACAAAGGAGGCATCCCCTAAGCTGACACCCCACCTCCAGGGCGGGGGCAGGCGCGGCAATGCCGAAGAGATGAAGTTACTCAAGGTGCGGGCTGTCGATCGAGTAGTCAGACACCTCAAGAAGATCCCGGCCTGGTTCACCGTATGGGAGATGCTGTCTTTAGATGAAGAAACACGGCAGGCCATCATTGCCGCACTCCAGACGCCAGCACACCTTGAAGCCTGTCTGGCAAAAATATCACCTGAAGTGGCTGTGGCTTTCACAGAGGATGACATGCTCCTACCCACCTGCAGTCATAACAGACCCCTCTATATGAAAGGGCAGCTGAATGGCCAGCCTATCAACAGGGTACTGATTGACCCAGGGGCGGCAGTGAATATACTCCACTACCGGGTGTACCAAAATCACTACTTTGACGTGCACCTGGTTGAGGTCAAGAATGTAAAGATTGTTGGTTTTAACCAGAAATGCGAGGTGCCCATGGGGGTCGCAGAATTCAACTTGACCTTTGACGATTTCACCACCAAGGTCCAGTTCCACGTCATCAACTCCAACACCTCCTATAAGGCGTTGCTTGGTCGGCCCTGGTTACACCAGAACAGAGTGGTGCCCTCCACCCTGCACCAATGTATCAAGTACCCTTGCGAGGGGAAGGAAGTCAGAATCTTTGCCGACCTCCACCCGTTCAAGGTGTTCGAGTGTCATTTGTCAGATGCCAATCTGTACTTAGAGAAGGCGAATCAAGCTCCCCAAGCCACCTAAGACAAGGGAAAGAAGAGGGTCGAGGAAGGCGGCTGGTTTCTTCCACCACCCCCAGGCTATGTGGCTCCCCCACATGTACCATTCATCGCACAAGAAGGGGGGTATTCAAGGCAGCTCCTCTCGCCATCTATCCTACACCGGGGACGCCTTGCCTCGAAGACCTGCTAGAGGATGTCAGAGTCCCGCCAGGGATCGTCAAGCCTATAACAGGAATTGAATGTCAAGCAGCCGAGCAGCTGAAAACTTTTGAGGTGCCTAACCCTGAGAAGCAACCCACTATCTTTTATGTCACTGGGGAAAAGCCGGTCAGGGAAGACGATGATTGTCGGTTCCCTAACGAGTTGCATGACCCGCACGTCCCCATCGCTGGACTTCCTTACATGACTGACCGGGCAGCCAGAGTGGTCAGAAAGCAAAAGATTCCTCCTTATCAACCCACCGTCCGGAAGAAAATGTTTGAAAGGATGTGGAACCCACCAAACCTAGATCAACGGCTGCTACAAATCACCAAGCACCCTGGTCTGGGTTTTTCACTAGAAGATTATTACGAAATTGATGTGATATCGGTTTCGACTCTGTCCGGCGATGACCCCGTGGAAGCTGCAGACTTGCAGGAAGCCCACCAAGATGTATATTTCACGCCTCCGACTGAGGAGGCGCAAGACGAAGAAGTGTCCCTTTGGAACCCTCTCCGCCGCCGCTGCATGGGGAAGACCTCCTCCTTTTCCGGGGGACTAACCTCGAAGGGTCACACCACCGTGGTGCCTCACTCCGGCCTGCTGACGAAGCAAGGAGCAGTAGCATGGGCCATGCTCTAGATTCTCCTCGATACGACTCCGTCATGTACGCCTTGTACCATAGGCAGCAACGGGAGATCGAGATGTTAAAGGCACGGCTGGCTGAGTTGACCTCGCTAGTGACCAACCTGGTCCAAGGTTCTCTCCGCCTGTGGGGTGGCCATATGTCTCGGCCCCGAGACACCAGCCCTGACGCCTCCGTCCGGTCAAGAAGGGAAACAAGAGATACGGCAAGCCCATTAACCGGGCGGCCAGCCAGGCGAGGCCTGACACTCCAAGAGAAGCTGCAGAAGCCCTACTCCTTCCCAAGAGAGAAGACTTGGGGTATCTTTGACTGGGCCTGCCATTAAGGCAAAGTTTCTCTCCTAGTGTCCAAGAGGCCACAGGACACCCGAAGAAGTGGGGACCTGTTGGCACTCAAAATATAATCCTTTGGCGACCGAGCCGTAAAGACGAATGATACGGCCCACTGAAGCACAGAAGCCGATGAAGATCACCTTATCAAAGACCCTTCAAGCTAACGGAGCCCCAAGTCACCTTGAAATGAGCACCGGGGACTTTACCTCAGGAGAGTCGAAGTGAACCCGCAACCAACCAGCGGAGCGATTAAGCCTGCCCAATGATCCGGCATCGACCTCTTCATGTCGCTACCCCACACCCGTCGCCCGACCAAGGACGACGTTCTACCCAATGGCTCTCCTAGGAGGCAAAAGCGTCCCCGCCCGTCCATAACAAGAGTCCGAGGGTTCTGTCTGCAGAGGGTCCCGATCACCCGACATGGGTTCGACTACTCGTCATAATGGGCCCATTAGTGGCCGATCGATAGCCATTCAAGGCAGAATCATCCGGGATGCAACACCATCCCGTAAAGAAGCCCCGAGCATGAGTCCATCTCGTCCAAAAGCACAAATCATAGTGCCGAAGGCCGTGTCAACAGGATGCCCGTATGATCAGACCAGACACACGTGGAGGTCTGATCAAGGCCGTTCGTCATATCGAGAGCTTCCTCGACACCACGTCAAGGTTTTTCAAAGGCCAGCGCGGAAGGAACAGCCAACGGGAGCTTCCGGAATCATCCCCGGACCCACCGGCCTAGCCATGCCGAACAAGCAGATTAAAACGGCACCCCCTAATACGGCGCCGTCGAACCGGCGCGCAAAAGCCAATCGGGACTTCTCCCCGGCGCCACCAAATCCGGCGCGCCCCCTCCCCGGGGCGCCGGACTAACAAAGGCTCTATATATGTCTGCCTTCGGCTAGAGAAAGCGTGGGGGATCCGAAGAGAGAGAGGAGAAGAAACAGGCGGAATCAAAAAAAAAAGAGAATTAGAAAGAGAGAAGAGAGGTCCAGGGAGACGAGTCGAGGGTTTTCGATCTGAAGAAGCCTCAGTCTTGAGCTTCTCGGCGGCCGCCACCACGCTCCACTCGAGCTTCCTGGAATCGGAGAGGGAGACCATCCGTTTCTTATCGATTTAGGTGGGTCTCCGCGTTCCTCCCGGTGGATCCCTCTGCTCTTCTTTTGGTTTTCTTCTTCTGGCGCAATGTAAGTGAAGGAGGGGAGGGGCGATGATATGAGCCTGACCTCCCCTCCTCTCACCATTTTCCTTTACCCTTTTCACTTTGTCTGTAATCCTTTCTTCATTGGTAAACGACGGCCGATCGACAACGATGGCGTCGGAATCTATATGCTCTGTATATATATACCTGTGCTGTTCACGGGATGAATGAAAAGCCTTTGTGGTTGTTGTTGTATCTCTTCCTCTCTCTCTCTCACCCTCCTTCGAGCGTGCATTTAGTGGTTTCCCCAATATATATATACTCTCGTGTAGCCGGTTTCTCCGACATTGGGTATGCCTTCGAACTATATGAATCACTCAGTCCCCCTCCCCGGGGTTTTCTCCTGCTTTCGAGTCTGATGCAACGGCCGGGCTTGGCACTGAATATTCCACGGGCTCTGCGAGCAGAGATGCACTTGTATGCATATCTTTGTCTGTCTCCGCCCAGGGATGAAGACCCTTCACCGTCCCCTGTGTGCCCTGCTTCATAGGCCAGAGGGGCGGGGAAGAGCTCTTAGATTGTCCCCAGTTGTTAAACGGCTAGCCTCATGTCTGCTTGCTTCCGAATATCATATATATATGCACACATATTCCGTACCCCGGGCTACGTGTTAATCACATATCGTGCTCATGTTAGCCTGCTCCGCCCGTGGGGCTTCATCGTTTTACCATGCTTATAAGCAACTCCTTTGCCCATCTGCCGCCGTCAAGCGATGTCTCATGCTGCTTCCTTTCGTATAGCTTACACCTTAACGGGAGTATGCTTTGTAGCATCACCCCGGCATCCGGGGAGGGGGATATTCCCCAAGTCTTCTACATCAGTCACCTGGCCGACAGTGGGCTCGTTCATTGATGACGAATGTCCCTGCAGACCATCGGGTGCACAGCAACGGGGCTAAGCCCTGCAGTCAAAATCCACGGTCCTTAATGGACTTTGTGGTGGCCATGGGTTGTGTTCCCCTCGTAGGCTAGCCCTCGGGGATTCCTTCCTTATATCGGTCGTCCCGACTTGGAGTGTTATGGTGACTCGGGTCGCGTGCCCCTCGTAGGCTAGCCCTCGGGGTCTTCGCTCCCATAATGAGTTGCCTCATTCGCTCGCTGTTACCCACGGATTTGGTGCCCCTAGCAGGTTTGACCTCGGGGTTTTCCTCTCCGTTAGGGTTTTTACCGGTCGCCGTTGCGCCACCCGGCCCTTAGGGGTTTGCTCCACTACGTGAGTGCTCCCCGCTTCTCCCCGACAAATCCTCCGGGATGGGGAGATGCTGCCGAAATTCCGGCTTGAACGAGTCCAAACTCGGAATGATCGCCGCGCTCGAGTATGAACCTCGCGCGAGCCCGTGACTTAACTTTTGGATGGCTTGGGACCGATCCACGAATAATCAACTCAATCAACTTTCAAAATCTCTCAAAACATTTTAATAAATCCATAAATAAACCAATAAAATCTGGGTTTCCGAGAGATTGGGCTAAATCGGCGCCGTTCATACATGGCACGCCTTAAACGGCGCGCCCTTCCCGGCGTGCCCCAATCAGGCCGCGCCGGTTTAACCCCCTTCATTCACCTACGGTTTCTGGCGCCGTTTTAAGCCATTTACCTACGTTTCAGGGCGCCGTTTCAAGCATTTTAACCTATTTCTTCGCAAACGCTGCACCGGTTTCACGCCGAATCATGTCGTTGTGTCAATGAACTAGATAAATTAGCTTGTTCAAGCTTGAATTGATATGTCCAGAATTTTTGCCATCATGCCTCAGGCCAAGCATTCATGTCGCATTAAGGCATGCTCAAGCGGGTGCACCCTTGGTATATCAAATGACATTGCCAGAAGGTCAGGTTACGCCTGATTGGAGGCCTTGTTACGCGTGAAGGTGGCCTTCGAGCCTAAGTCCTCCGCCATGTACCAGGGTCCACCCTAATAAATCGTGTGTAGTTAATCATAGCATCTTGCATGATCACTCGCATGCTCTGTATCCTTTATTCTGGCCTCGACAGCCCGTCATCTCGGCAATTAATCAAAGGTGTTCCCTCCTCGTGGGGGATGTAATTAACGCCATAGCCTTTATGGTATGGCGGACTGCTGGTCCCGACCGAACCTCACATTCTCCCGACACGGGTCAGAATGAGCACACCATGAATCGTCACTCATGTGACTGGCACGCCCGCGTCGTCAATCAGTCAGTTAATTACCGGTTAGTTAATTGGTTGATCGATACGTGAAATAAGACATGTATATATGTACATATACACACATATATACGCGAAATAAAATGATAAGATGGTCGGATAAAAACCCATCGTAAACAGTCTGGCACGCCCGGTGGGACCAGTGTCACCTTTCATCTCTTTGCCGAGATATTCGGGCTTCGAAGCCCTCTCAAAGGCTACTGATTATTTCTCTGTTTGTCTTTGCAGGCAGATCAATGACGATCAACGGGATAACTGGCGTCGACTTCGATCATTCGATCGTTGCTAAACACGCGCAAGGGTACCTGGCGGTACCCATGGAATTCGGACGCTTCCCTGCCGCTGTGGGCTTCCCCAACTTTTTGGGGTTAGCCTTCGTCGACATGCTGGAGGTCGAAGCCCCAGAACCTGCCAAGGAAGTCACAGAGAAAATGGAGCCTCTGAAGGTTCCCTGCTGCGAAGACTTGCCTGAAAGTCCGGCCCCGGCCGCTAGCTGTTTGGTGCACCACGTCATACGTGGGACCCACCGCAATGTCATCAACGAACACCCTGGAGGACGCCAGCGTCGCCAGGCCCGCTAGAATGCTGCTGTAATCACCGGAACCCTATCTCAGTCCGGGAAATCTATGCTAGTTGGAGGCATGCGCGTCTTCCTCGACGGACGCACGGCCCGGGTGACCCCAGACCGAGTCATCCCCAACATTCCTGTCCACAATACCTATCAAGCTCTCGCTGGAAGGAGGGCAGAAAGAGAAGAAACCGGCCCCTATGGCCAAGGAAGCTAGGCACTCAGGCCGAAGAAGTTCAAACAGGTGTGGGTTCCCAAGCGGACCCGACCTGCCCACCATCTAACACCCATCCGCCGCCGTCCTATGAACGACGAGGCGGAGGTGAGAAGAGAAAGGGGCTTGCCCCCGAGGAAAGAAGAAGAGGTGGTTGCGGATCCTCCACACCGCAGAAGTTTTCGGGCTGCTGCCCGCCAAGCCAACGTCCCAGTCACGGGACGAAGATTCCAACATCCGGCCGACAGAGCTCGGCTGGCCTATATCCCTCCTGCTGGAGGTCGACAACTATCCCCCGTACTCTATCAAGAGCGGGGTCAGGAGGAGGTAACCTGTCTGATCAGGAACTACTTTCGAGGGCTGGGCAACCCCTCGTTGGGTCAGCAGTGACTAATGCAAACAGTCGCCACTGAGAAAGATTACCGCCCATCAGCGGCGGATGAAGAGGATATGGAAGATAGAATGATGGTGTCGTCAGTCGACGACAATGGATACAACGACGGTTTCGAGATCGAAGCCGATGAAGCTTTCCTCGAGTGGGAAGAAAAAAGAAGAGTTTCTGTGTTCGAGAGGCTGACCTATCCGCAACAAGCCAGACGGAGGGTCCATCGACAGAGAAGAAGGATGCAGGTCTTTACTTGCAACATGGCTGGTATATCCAGCCGATATGGGGAGCTTCCTGAAGACCCCCAAGAACTGGCTCAATTGGCCGTACGGCCCGGGCCAACTACCCGCAGAACAGAAGCAGCAAGAGAGCTTCTGATGATCATGAGAGGGAAACAACCCCAGGTCTATCCCCGCTGGGATGATAAGGCCCCCGTCTTGACCACTAATGTGGTGACGACGGAAGAAGAAGATGACGTCCTCCTCGACATCCTGCCTGAGGGTACGTCCGGGGAAACGACAGAGGGTATCCCCACCACTATAGATCTATCAGTTCTGATGCTGTTGTAAAAATATCAACGGGAGATAGACTCTCTAATGAAACAGCTGATGGAAAAGACTGAGCATTCATCGGCTTCTAAACCACCCGAAGTCCAGGGTGAATCATCCCGGGGAGCGGTTCGTCATGACGACCCTCCACCGCTCTATACAATGTCCCAGCCGTCAGAGCCAAGCATGGCGACAGCACAACAGCGGCTGCCACAGCCTCAGCCGCTGCTACCTTCGGTGCTCCCCCAGGTCCATCCGACACCCCCGCTGCTGTGTCCTCCACAGGCGACCACCCTGGTCACCCCATACCTTCAGCTAGCGCACTTCTATCCGGAGCCAGTCGACCCCACGGTCGTGAACCGGATGATGGTGGAAAGGATGATCGAGCTGAAACTCGCAGAAAAAGTGAAGGCGACTACGTCGCATTCGATGCCTATCGGGTGCCCTACCCGCAACACCATGCGGCTAAACGACTTCCCCCAGGGGTCAACAAGCCACCCAAATTCGACAAATTCAACGGGAAGGGGTCCCCTAAAGAGCATATTGCATATTATATGACCGTTATGGGTGATCTGGCCACCGACGAGTCATATCTGCTGAAGTTCTTCGGGTCCTGGCTGACGGGGCTCGCATTTGAATGGTACTCTAGCCTCTCGGCCGGGTCAATCAGTGATTGGTCGGATATGCAGAGAAAATTCAGAGAAAGATTCCATGTCACAGAGAGGGAGGTCACAGTGGCCGAACTCTACTCAACAAAACAAAGGGCAGATGAGACAGCCCTTGATTACATCAAGAGGTGGAGGAACCTCGGAATGAGGTGCAAGCGGCCCCCGCATCAGGAGGATGCTGTGCAAATATGCAAACAAAATCTCAGGAGGGAGGTCCTGGAAAAGATGATTGGTATGGAAATATGGTCGTTCGACCGGCTGAATAATGTGGTGGCCGAGGTGGAGGCTTTTCTAGCCAAGCCTGTCCCGGCGTCAACTGCCAGCACAGCCCAGAAAGGCAAGGCTGCAGAACGGCGCCCCACACCAAAAGAAGCGAATGCGCTTGATATCAAGGTGTTCGAACAACAGAAGGAGAAAGGCAAGAAGGCGGCTCCCCCGCAGCCTGCAAAAGCTCTAGATGATAAAGAAGGTCCTTCGCTGAGGGACAAAATGAAGAAAGCTTATTCCTTTCCAAAAGACAAGACCCGAGTCCTGTTCGACTGGGTAACAGAATACAACATGGTCACTCTTCCCGAGCGAAGGAGGCCGGAGGACCTGAAAAGAAAAGACAGTCCAAGATTCTGCCCCTACCACCAGATGTTGGGACATCCAATCGAAGACTGTTATGTTTTCAAAGACGTCATCGAAGGAATGGTAAAGAAGAATGAAATAGAGCTGGGAGAGTATAAAGTGGACCCTCCTCAGCCACATGAAGCCCCTTTCAGGAAGGCAGCAGTCAACATGATCTCCCTCTACCAGGCATTACCTGAGGAGATCTCTGAAGCAAGCACACGGAGCACCTACAAAATCCATTTCCTGGAGCCCGTGAAAGAACAACAGGGGTGGCAGCAGATCCTTGTAAAGCATAAGAAGAAGAGGGCACCCCGCCCAAAAGAGGGGGCACATATCCGTGGCATTACACCCCGGCCTGCTCCGCCATTGGTAGCACCCGTATGGGTCACTCCACCTACAGCTGTCAGAATACATACACCTAACAGGAGGAGACAAACTCCGCTGCCAGTAATCAAGGAAACCAATCCTGGAGTCCTTCGACTGCAGCACCTGATTAAAGGGCTAGATGAATATGTACAGCCCGAATTGAAACCTCTGCTGGTATGGGACCACGTCCCATGGCAAGAACTAGAACAACTTTCACACAAACAGGTGGAGGAAGCCGGAACAGCACCCCCTGAAGAGGGCAGCCTGTTCTGGGGGCAGGCACCCGCAGAAACCAAAAAGAAGAAAAAGCAAAAGAAGAAGAAAAGAAAGGCCGCTAGGGCCAATAAAACACAGGTTGTCTCCTGCAATACCCTGTCAGCACTCTTCAACCTACCCAGAGAAGAGGAAGAAGAAGACATTTGCTTCACACCCCATGCTGGGGGAGGCAAAGCCGAGGCCGCAACTGCTGCGCATGCCACTCGGTCGGGCCGAAAATGGGGGCGCCAGCCACCACCCAATCACAACATCATGTTCAGAGGGGAGCAACCCTACAAGACACCTCCGCCAGAAGTTAAGGGAGTCCAAATCCCTCCTCCGTCGGGCCTGTACAACAAGAGTGGGGGCAAGGCGGTCCCTTCATTCCTTGAATTTATGAAGATGTCAAAGGGGAAGTAGCCCTGTCAAGATGCTAACCGTACATCAGGGGCCATTCACCCGCAGCCAACATAATCTACTGAGGATGCGAATGCAGATGGAGCTTGCCCTACGGCAACTAATAAAGAAGACCCGACAGCCGGTGCCAGTCAAGAGGGTGCCGGGTCCGAGGAAGATGAAGCAGGTCCATCTGGACCCACAAATCAAAACCTCCCCAAGCCCAGATGGGCTAAAGAGATGAAGCTCTCCAATGTCCGGGCTGGGAGCCGAATAATGAAGTTGCTCAAGAAGCTCCCCGCTCGATTTACGATCTGGGAAATTCTCTCTTTGAGTGAAGAAACTCGACAGGCGATCATCACTGCTCTGCAGACGCCTGCTCATTTTGAAGCCTGCATAGCTGAGGCTATACCAGAAGCCAGTATGACCTTCTCTCCAAAAGACATGCTACTACCTACTGCCAGCCACAACAGGCCGCTATATATGAAAGGGCACCTGAATGGAAGGGAGCTAAACAGAATCCTGGTCGATCCTGGTGCAGCAGTCAACATCCTGCCATACAGAATATACGAGAGGTACCACTTTAATGTCCATCTCGAGAAAGTTGGGGATATGCGTATCGCTGGCTTCAACCAAAAATGTGAAGTATCTGTGGGAGTGGCAGAGTTCACGCTGACCCTGGCAGATTTCACTACAACGGTGCAGTTTCATGTCATTGACTCTCGCACCTCCTACAAAGCACTGCTCGGCCGCCCATGGCTACATGAAAACATGGTGGTGCCCTCCACGCTCCACCAATGCATCAAATACAGCCTCCAGGGGAAGGAGGAGAGGATATTTGCTGATATCCACCCATTCGAGGTGTTTGAATGTCACTTGGCGGATGCCAACCTATATACGGGGCCTCCCCGGAAGGTTTCTGAAGCTGAGGCCCCCGTAGGGGCGTCGAAGAATAGATCGGGTGACGGTTGGTATCCACCACCGCCGCGCGGATATGTCAAGCCGAAGGTGGTCTCCCACATCACAGCTTCTGGAAATGTCGGCAGGGTGACACCCCCAGCATTATACCCCAAAGCTAAGGAAGTGCAGGTCGATCGACAGCACGACCGCATCGGAGTCCCGGCCGGCCTCACCAAGCCAGTCTCCGGCCTCAACGACCCCACTGTCGAACCTTTCAAAGCTTGGGAGGTGACACAGGAAGATGGGCCCAGCAGCTTGTTCTATACAGTTGAGGAGCATCCCACTTAGGAAGACACAAACTATAGCCTCCCTGAAGATCTAGCCAACCCGCGGATTCCTGTTCAAGGCCAGGCATTTACAACTGATCGAATGGCCAAGATGTTTCAGAACCAACACATCCCTCCTGATCAGTCTCAAAAGTGCAAAGAAGCTTTCCAGAAGATGTGGCATCCTGCAAATCTGGATAAGGAAATGAGACGTGTCTCTCAACATCCAGGTTTGGGCTTCACCCTGGAGTAATATTATTACAGTGGGCGGTACGAGATGGATACTATCTCCGCCTTCTATCCTACTAAAGATGGCCCTCTGGGGGCAACCTTTGATGAGTATCCGGCGGAAGCCGAATATCTTGAAGTGGCTCAGTCCGGAAATCAAGAAGTGGAAACCTCGGCCCCTTGCCGATGTTGGGAGCAAGTTCATCCTGAAGAAGCGGCCTTTCAAGCCGAATTTGATACGGCTAGCAGCAGCGAAGCCGAAGACATTCAAGAAGTAGGAGTCTCTCCCTCTACAGGGGTCCTACTAATGACAACTTTAGCACCCTTTCTGCCAATCAGGGAAGCCTTGGTCAACTCCAATCAAGGGGAGCCAGCTGCCAGGGAAGAAAAAGCCACTTCTGCGGAAGATACAACTGTCCCAAAAGGCGAAACTTCCTCAACTTCTGCTGCAAAATCAGCATGCTGTCCGGGCCTGGCAGTGAACAGTTATCAGCCCGTCATGGCTGCAATCTCATCTGCAAACACCAAGGCTACTCTCTCATCCTTGGAAGTTGCAACGGCAATGGATCTGCTAATAGAACAATCCACTCAGCCGCTGGCACAAGAGATCAAGAAACCTCAGGAAGCTCTGGCGGTGTCTGACGAGGAAGTCGAAGTGCTCGACCCTCAAGATGGCGTTCCAGACTTCGTTGACCTCCAACCGGCACCTCCGGAGATAGAAGACGGAGGCCAGGCCACAGTCGATGAACTAATAGAAGTCAACTTGGGAAATGAGGAGGACCCTAGGCCCACCTTCCTCAGCGCCCAACTGTCCCCAGAAGAACGGGAGCTGTACATTCAGCTACTGCTAGAATACCGAGATTGCTTCGCCTGGACTTACAAAGAGATGCCAGGTCTAAACCCCACTGTCTCGCAACATGAGTTGGCAATTAGCCCTGACGCCGAGCCGGTAAAGCAACCACCGCGGTGCATGAGGCCAGAGCTCATCACCCAAATTTGTGCTGAAGTCGACAAGCTCATTGACGTGGGATTTGTTGAAGAAAATCAGTACACCACGTGGCTGCCAAATATCGTCCCCGTGAAAAAGAAGAATGGACAGATCTGGATATGTGTCGACTTCCGGGATCTAAATAAAGCCTGCCCCACAGATGACTTCCCGGTGCCGATAACTGAGGTCATGATTGATGCTACAACCGGCCATGAGGCCCTATCATTCATGGATGGGTCTTCCGGTTATAATCAGATTTGGATCGCGGAGCCTGACCGAGTCCATACTGCTTTCCGAACTCCTAAAGGCATTTATCATTACAAGAGAATGCCGTTCGGACTGAAAAATGCTGGCGCAACCTATCAGCACGCAATGACCAAAATCTTTGATGAACTGCTCTACCACAAGGTCGAGTGCTACATAGATGACCTGGTGGTCAAAATCATAAGAAAAGAAGATCATCTGCAAGACCTCCGGATTGTTTTTCAGAGGCTGAGGCAGCATGAGCTAAAAATGAACCCTATGAAATGTGCGTTCGGAGTGTCGAGCGGAAAATTCTTGGGCTTCATCGTCCGATATCGGGGAATCGAGATAGACCCCGCAAAGATCAAGGCGATTGAGGGGTTACCTCCGCCAAGGAACATCTCCGAGCTGAGATCACTACAGGGCCGTTTGACTTATATCCGGCGTTTCATTTCTAATTTGTCAGGGTCGTGCCAGCCTTTTCACAAGTTGATGATGAAAGATGTCCCCTTTTATTGGGATGAAGATGGCCAGGCAGCCTTCGACAAGCTAAAAGACTACCTGAAAACTCCTCCAGTGTTGGGCGCACCGGTGAAAGGACGACCATTGATACTGTATATAGCAGCTACACATAATTCTCTAGGGGCAATCCTGGCCCAGAATAATGAAGAAGGGAAAGAACAGGCCCTCTATTACCTCAGTCGGAGACTGGTCAGAACTGAAGAGAAATATACTTATATTGAGAAGATCTGTCTGGCGCTGGTCTTCGCAGTTAAAAAGCTCTGACACTATATGTTGTCGCATGAAATCAGCTTGGTATCCAAAGAGGATCCCCTGAAGTACATTATGTCTCAACCGGCACTCAGAGGCCGCCTGGGCAAATGGGTGGTAATCCTTATGGAGTTTGATATCTCCTACGTGCCGCGCAAGGCCGTCAAGGGCCAAGCTATTGCAGACTTCTTCGCTGAGCACCCAGTGCCCGGGGATTGCCCATTGGAGCCGGAGCTTCCTGAAGATGAAACCCTAGAAGCCGTGCAAGTACAGCCCTCCTTATGGCAACTATACTTTGATAGCGCTTCCAGAATTGACACCTCTGCCACCGGGTCAGCCAGGGTCAGAGCAGGAGCAGGCATAGTCCTGAAATCCCCAGAAGGAGAAGTGGTGCAAACATCCTGTTCCATAAACAAGCAATGCACAAACAATGAAGCAGAATATGAAGCCCTGATAATCGGGTTACAAATTGCTCTGTCCATGGGAATTCAGATGCTGGAAGCATTCGGAGACTCCATGCTAGTTATAAAACAGCTAGAAGGAGAGTTTGATGTACGAAAGCAAGAGCTCCTCCCCTATCACCAGTTGGCAACTCGCCTGATGTCAAAATTTTACTTCATCAGCATTAAGCACATCAATCGAGGCCGGAATGCTCAGGTAGACGCCCTCGCTAAGCTGGCCAGTTCATTGGCGGTCCCGCCAGACACAAGCCTGAATATACCAGTGATCAACCGCCGACAGGTCCCCAGCGTGACAGAGGTCCTGACCGACGAACAAGAGATGGAAGTAGCAATCATCGAAGGGGTTCAGCAGCCCGATTGGCGAGAGCATCTCCTACGCTGGTTTCAACACCAGCAACTTCCAAAAGAAAAGGAACAGAGAATGAAGCTCCTAAGGATCAAGGGTTCTTACGAGATGAGAAGCGGGATCTTGTTCCGAATTATGGCAGATGCTCGAAGAAAGTCCTACTCCGTTGCTTGTCTTCAGCAGAAGCAGGACAGGTGATGCAGGAGGTCCATGCAGGATCAGCTGGAGCACACCAGGCTGGCCCGAAGATGAAAATTGAGATAAAGAAACTGGGTTACTATTGGCCCACTATATTTGACGATTGCTGCAGGTTTGCCAAGACTTGTCAGAAGTGTCAAGAACATGCTAATGTGGCAAGGAGACCTCCAGTGCCATTGCATCCCACCCTACCAAGCTGGCCGTTTGCTCTGTGGGGCACGGACGTAGTAGGGCCGCTACCAGCATCTTCATCAGGGTGCCGATATATCTCAGCAGCTACAGACTACTTCTCCAGATGGGCGGAAGCAGTAGCACTAAGAGATGTGACGGGAGAACTAGTTGCAAGATTCTTCCAGCAAAATGTAATATTCTGATTTGGGATCCCCAGCTGAATCATCTCTGATAATGGCAGCCATTTTAGAAATCAGAAGATTTATCGGCTGGCCGACAAATATAAAATCGACTGGAGGACATCGTCCCCCTACAACCCTCAAGCCAATGGACTCGCAGAAGCCTTTAACAAGACACTGTGCACGCTGCTGGCAAAGACTGTTAAGTCTAATAAAAAAGATTGGGAAGAAAGGATGTACGAAGCACTTTGGGCCTATCGTACTGTATACAAGACCCCAACCGGCTGTTCACCTTTCTCCCTCGTCTACGGGTCAGAAGCTGTGGTGCCGATTGAACTTGAAGTTCCTTCATTACGAGTTGCCATCCAGCACGGACTAATCGGTGGTGAGTAGACCAATGCAGAAAGGAGATTGGAAGAGCTCGTTGAGCTCGAAGGAAAGCGCCTCCGGGCACAACAGAACATCCAACTCTACCAAGTTCGCATGGCCCGTGCTTTTGACAAGCTGGTCAAGGGTCGAGAATTCAAGAAAGGAGACCTGGTAATGGTCAAAAGAAGAGAAGTAATGGCCTCTAACCCCAAAGGGAAGCTGGTCGAAAACTGGGTCGGGCCATATATCATCCGCCGAGTATATGAAGGAGGCGCCTACGTCCAGGTAGACCACAAAGGGGTTATCCAGTTCTCTCCCCTCAACAGAAAGCATATTAAGCTGTATCATGCAGCGCAGCCAGCATTCCCCGAGTGATCAGTCGAGCTACATTTCCCTTGGTTTAGTGGCACTCCGCCCTAACCGAGCTACCTTTTTCTTGGTTTAGTGGCACTCCGCCCTAACCGAGCTACATTTTTCTTGGTTTAGTGCCCTAACCGAGCTACCCTTCTCCTTGGTTTAGTGGCACTCCGCCCTAACCGAGCTACATTTTTCTTGGTTTAGTGGCATTCCGCCCTAACCGAGCTACCCTTCTCCTTGGTTTAGTGGCACTCCACCCTAACCGAGCTACATTTCCTTGATTTAGTGGCACTCCGCCCTAACCGAGCTACCTTTTTCTTGGTTTAGTGGCACTCCGCCCTAACCGAGCTACCCGTCTCCTTGGTTTAGTGGCACTCCACCCTATCTGAGCTACATTTTTCCTTAGTTTAGTGGCACTCCACCCTAACCGAGCTACATTTTCCTTGGTTTAGTGGCACTCCGCCCTAACCGAGCTACCCTTTTCCTTGGTTTAGTGGCACTCCGCCCTAACCGAGCTACCTTTTCCTTGGTTTAGTGGCACTCCGCCCTAACCGAGCTACCTTTCCCTTGGTTTAGTGGCACTCCGCCCTAACCGAGCTACCTTCTCCTTGGTTTAGTGGCACTCCGCCCTAACCGAGCTACATTTTCCTTGGTTTAGTGGCACTCTGCCCTAACCGAGCTACCTTTCCCTTGGTTTAGTGGCACTCCGCCCTAACCGAGCTACCTTCTCCTTGGTTTAGTTGCACTCCGCCCTAACCGAGCTACATTTCCCTTGGTTTAGTGGCACTCCGCCCTAACCGAGCTACCTTTTTCTTGGTTTAGTGGCACTCCACCCTGACCGAGCTACATTTCCCTTGGTTTAGTGGCACTCCACCCTAACCGAGCTACCTTTTTCTTGGTTTAGTGGCACTCCGCCCTAACCGAGCTACGTTTTCCTTGGTTTAGTGGCACTCCGCCCTAACCGAGCTAACCTTTTCCTTGGTTTAGTGGCACTCCGCCCTAACCGAGCTATATTTTCTTGGTTTAGTGGCACTCCGCCTTAACCGAGCTACCATTTTCCTTGGTTTAGTGGCACTCCGCCCTAACTGAGCTACATTTTCCTTGGTTTAGTGGCACTCCGCCATAACCGAGCTACCTTTCCCTTGGTTTAGTGGCACTCCACCCTAACCGAGCTACATTTTCCTTGGTTTAGTGGCACTCCGCCCTAACCGAGCTACCTTTCCCTTGGTTTAGTGGCACTCCGCCCTAACCGAGCTACATTTTCCTTGGTTTAGTGGCACTCCGCCCTAACCGAGCTACCTTTCCCTTGGTTTAGTGGAACTCGCCCTAACCGAGCTACCTTCTCCTTGGTTTAGTGGCACTCCGCCCTAACCGAGCTACATTTTCCTTGGTTTAGTGGCACTCCGCCCTAACCGAGCTACCTTTCCCTTGGTTTAGTGGCACTCCGCCCTAACCGAGCTACCTTCTCCTTGGTTTAGTGGCACTCCGCCCTAACCGAGCTACATTTCCCTTAGTTTAGTGGCACTTCGCCCTAACCGAGCTACCTTTTTCTTGGTTTAGTGGCACTCCGCCCTAACCAAGCTACATTTCCCTTGGTTTAGTGGCACTCTGCCCTAACCAAGCTACATTTCCCTTGGTTTAGTGGCACTCCGCCCTAACCGAGCTACCTTCTCCTTTGTTTAGTGGCACTCCGCCCTAACCGAGCTACCTTTCCCTTGGTTTAGTGGCACTCCGCCCTAACCGAGCTACCTTCTCCTTGGTTTAGTGGCACTCCACCCTAACCGAGCTACATTTCCCTTGGTTTAGTGGCACTCCGCCCTAACCGAGCTACCTTCCCTTGGTTTAGTGGCACTCCGCCCTAACTGAGCTACCTTTCCTTGGTTTAGTGGCACTCCGCCCTAACCGAGCTACATTTTCCTTGGTTTAGTGGCACTCCGCCTTAACCGAGCTACCTTTCTCTTGGTTAATGGCACCTTGCCTTAGCCGAGCTACCCTTCCTCGGTTAGTAGCATTCTGCCCTGACCAAGCTCCCGAAAGAATACACCACGCTGTTGCCATTACCGGCCTTACGCCCGAATCGGCGAGAGATCACTCCTTTGCGTTAGCATTCAGCCCTTGCTAACGAATGAACTATTCTGCCCGGCGTAAGGTCTGATGCTCCGGCCAACAGCCATCTACAGTCAACCAAGGGTCGAATGTCGCACTTCGACCTGCCACCCTATACATATCAAAAAAAAAGAAAGAAAAGAAAATGGGGTTAAAAATAGAGATACCCCGCCAGACTTGCTCCTATATTAGGGCAAGTGCAAAAATGGCTATAACCCAGCTGTGGCGAAAACCCGAAAGGGCGTCGCAGGCAAAATTGGGTACCCCGCCACGTGAAAACCCGAAAGGGCGCGTGGGCAAAAGTAAGAGGGGGCTGGCTTCCACGAAAACCCGAAAGGGCGCTTGAGTCAGTAAAGTGGTAATTTCCAAATGCCTCTCCTATTCTCCACCTAATGAAACTCCGAAAGGGACAATCATCAAAGTCCCACCGGAAATCCATTAACAAATCCTTTTCGACCCTCGTCATCATCGGCGAGATTGGTCAATCTCTACCCTCAACTCGGACCTTACGTCCCTGTTGACAATCTCATCCTTGTTGCGGCAATAACCCGTGCCGACGAACAAACCCTTTTCGACCCTCGTCATCATCGGCGAGATCGTTCGATCCCTACCCCTAAACTTGGACCTTCCGTCCTTGCTAATAAACCCACCTTTGTTTCGGTAGTAACCTATGCAGATTAATAAACCCACTTTCGATCCTCGTCATCATCGGCGAGATCGGTCAACCTCTACCCTTGACACGGATCTTACATCCTTGTTAATAGACCATGTCCTTTGCTTCGACATCTAACCAGTGTCGACGAATGGAAACAGGATTCCATCCTTGTCATCATTGACAAGGCCAGTCAATATTTTCGCGGTCCAGTTTTTTCGCATCCCGAATCAAAAAAAAAAGAAAGAAAGAAAAATGGGGTTAAAAATAGAGATACCCCGCCAGACTTGCTCCTATGATCAGGACAAGTGAAAAAATGGCTATAACCCAGCTGTGGCGAAAACCCGAAAGGGCGTCGCGGGCAAAATTGGGTACCCCGCCGTGTGAAAACCCGAAAGGGTGCGCGGGCAAAAGCAAGAGGGGGCTGGCTTCGGCGAAAACCCGAAAGGGCGCTTAGGTCAGTAATGTGAATAAAAATGAATGATGAATAGTGATGAACCATCCTCCGTCCAGAAGGCCATTTATAAGGTCGAGGCGGAGTCTTCATCCGATATCCCACTTACATACATCTATCATTACCCGGTTTTTGTCACCATTGGCAAGACCGTCTACCTTTTCGACCCTTGTCACCATCGGTAAGATCGGTCGCAACCCCTTCCGATTTTTGTCATCATCGGCAAGACCGTCTACCTTTTCGACCCTTGTCACCATCGGCAAGATCAGTCGCTACCCTTACCCGATTTTTGTCACCATCGGCAAGACCGTCTACCTTTTCGACCCTTGTCACCATCGGCAAGATCGGTCGCTATCCTTACCCGGTTTTTATCATCATCGGCAAGACCGTCTACCTTTTCGACCCTTGTCACCATCGGCAAGATCGGTCGCTACCCTTACCCGGTTTTTGTCACCATTGGCAAGACCGTCTACCTTTTCGACCCTTGTCACCATCGACAAGCCCGGTCGACTACCCTCTAACCTGGGCCTCCCGCCCTCATTGATCAACAAAGCATAATTGCATCTACAGTTGACCCACGTCGATGGTTACAACACGCCTCTCATCACCAGCGGCAAGGTTCGCTAGGTGCATCTGTCTACGCTACCTATGTCCCACCTTGGCAAAGGCCCTGTTCCGGGAAAGGCTGCATCGCGGTGGAGCGAACACCTCACCCCTTCCCTGAAGGCGTGAGCGCTCTCCTGCGCCATCGGCAAGTATTCCCAGGTTCGGGTGATCATCCAGAAGAGATAAAAGAAGGGAAGAAAAGAAGTCGTGATCGAGATGACGAAATGAGATATTTTCATTTAATAAGAATTGGCGGAACACATTTCTTTGGCCCGGGACATCCCCCGGGGGTACATAAGCTCCGAAGATAAAAAGGAGCAAGATTGGATGCAAAAAAAAGAAGGAAGCAAGGTTACGGCAAAGGACGCCGGAAGATATCTGCCAACTCCAAGAGGCCCAGTGAGGAGTGTCGGGTCAATTCTTGCAACCGTGCCTCAGTAGCTGTCAGCTGCAATAACCTCTCATCCAATGAGGCAAGTTGTCCTTCGGCCAGATCAGCTTCCTCTCTTGACTGGGTTTCGAGGCGCTTGCCTTCCTGTAGTTCGGCTTCGACCTCGGCAAGCTCAGCACGCAACTCCGCCTCCCGTGCCCTGAGGAGCAGCTGGCGTTCTGAGATATTGCCGGCAGCGTTTCTCAGCTGTTCCACGGTCACCCTCAAAGAAGAAGCAGCAATGCGGCAATCTGCCCTCTCCAGCTTCACAGCCGCTAGCTGATCAGAAACCTCTCGACTCAGGAACTCCCGCCTGTTGGCGTGCTTTAACAGCATTACAACTCGCGGGGTCCAATCATCCATTGGGCAGCCGAACGCTAAAAGCGATCGGGAGAGATGATCTATCAAGCTTCTCAGCTGCATATAAGTCAGGCCCGGAGAGGCTAACATGGCCCGCTGGAGATTATCCAGAGACTGCCATACCATGTCACCGGAGAATTGTAGGCCCAATGGCGAAGTCTCGGGGAGCTGAAAGTCTACCCTGCTATCTACCTCGGCCCAAATGTCATCAGCCACCCCGAGGGACGTCGACGGCATAGTCTGCACGACGCCCACACCCGGCCCGACTATTGCAGCTGCAGCAACTAAAGGGGCCTCCATGGTGACAACTTCTTTGCCCGCCCTTTGGGGTGAGGCTACAACAGCCGTATCGGCAATGAAAGGTGCTTGTTTCTCTTGAGCAGTCTCACTGGCCACTAAAAGAGGAGAGCCCTCTATGACCGACAAAGCTTTAATGATATCGGCCTCGTCTGCAATAATTTCTCCTGCTTCTATGTCCGGAGGACCACTTGGCGACGGCAATAATTCTGCGCCGGCCACCAAGGCTTGAGCCCTTGCAACCCCGGTCGGAGCGCCACCTTCGGCCGTCACGCCAGGCTCCCTTGAGGTCGCTGCAGCAGCATAGGTCCGTGGAAGCCGCAGGGCAATGGGCCGCACAACTGGTGGGAAGTCCGACTGACCCATATCCACGTCTGGAAGGGGTATGCGGATCATTATAGCTGGCGGTACCACCTCAGCCTGCATTCCATATATGTACATCAGCCAGCTGGCTTGAAAATTAAAAGAAGTGCTGCAAGCAGGAATCAGAATACTTCCTACCTCAACCGGCACTATATTTAGGCCTCCAAAAGTGGCCTCTGAAGATTCTGGCCCTTCCCCTACAGTCAGGTACGATGGCCCGTACCCGGCTCCCAATAGCCTTGGAGGGCTAAATGTTGGCAGATCGCTCTCGTAAGCTGAAGAAGCCCCGGCGTCCTCAGCCTCGGTGTCGACCATGGGGAATCCCTCGTCATCGCCGGAGCCGCCACCATAATCAACTTGTTCAGAGGAGGATGATTCTTCTGCTTGTTCTCGGACCTCCGGCACCTGAGCGGGAACCGCGCTAGGCCCTCTATCCAGAACCCCCTCAGCGGTCTCCGTCTCGGGAGCATCCATCGGCGGAATATCCAGGGGCCGGTCCCCTGGAAGCCCTTGCTCTCCAATGGCAACCCCTGCCGTAGCACTGACCTCGGGGAGCAGTGTGGGCCGAACACCGACTGGAATTGAAAGACAATAAATAGTCAAGACCTGACTGAAACCACAACATGCCGCTAAGCTCTATCGGCATGCTGCAAATTACCTTCTATTTCTCGATGGGGTGTCGGTGAAGGCAAGCCACCCTCAGCGGAGGCCGAGGGGGCTTCCTCCTCTCTCTCCCCAGCAGTAGCTCCGGTTGCTGCCTCCAACCCAACAACGGCGGAGGTAGTGCCAGCAGCTACTAAAAGGAAGGATGATCAGCCAGGGCGGCGGAAATAAACAAACAAGCTAGGCAAGAATAAGAAGTCACCTTCACCCTCAGGCCCCTGCGTCCAGGCGGCCTCAAATTCAGAGAAGGACGGAACCCGAGGAAGGGGAACCGTGGACTCCTCTTCAGCAGCCTTCCTCCGACGTGCCCAAGTAGCGCGGGACTCTGCCCTCTTGGCTTTCTTGGCCCTACTGATGGCCTCCCTGACCTGGGACCTGGTTCGCTTTCGCGAATCCCCAGGGGGTAATGGTGTCGTGGTCGGAGCTGGCTCTGGAATATTAAAATATGAAGGCTTCTGCACCTTAGATATCAGCTCCCTACAGTGTCGGGTCGCCTCCATAGAAAGGTGAGCGGCAAAAGCACATAGGTGAGAAGATGCACACTAACTATAGAAGAAACAGCTTCAGGGCTAAAGAAGAAATCAAGCATTACCTGGCAGCCCGGTATATCGGGGACTAAGCGGCTAGTAAAGCAGTACTGGCGCCTTGTCCCGGGAAGCCGCCTCACGGATGAGCCAGCACACATCACCAATTGTTTCACTTTTCTCCATCAGTTGAGCCAAGTCCGCATGGCCACGGGATGACAAGTGATGATATAAGCTCAAGTGGTCGAATCCCCAGCCGTCGACATACTTGAAAGATATGAGGAGCTAATGGTCCCGGATGGCTTCTAGTGGACCAGAAATTGAAAGCCCATGAGAATGAAGCAGGGCGAATATCCAGGGGGTGTTGGAATATAAGTCAGCCCGCCTATCTTCCCTCCTGATGAAGGTCCGGTAGGGATGAAAACGGTCGATTTCTGGGCACCAGCTCGCCACACTAGGAAGAGGTTCTTCCACCGAAAGGGGGATTGTCTGAAGAGCAATCCGGTCACTGCTAACCCGGCATAGCCCCCAGAGAGTCTTGATATAATCATCCCTCTGGATCTCTGGCATCTTCGGGTCGGGTCGGCACGGGACGACTTGCCCTTCGCAGATTTCCTGGCTTCTACATATGCCATCACCTCGGTGTTGGACCAGGACTTCAGCTTCTTCAAATAGGATGGATCAACATCCAAAACAGGCTCCCGTTGCGAATCTAGGAAATGACGTTCGGCACTATGCCAGCAGTCTTTCCGGAAGTTCCGATAGAAGCCCGTTCGCGCATTCCACCACTTGATGAAGTCTAGAGTCACTCGGGGCAGACGGGCCAGGGTTGGCACCCTGAATGACACGTCCTCCCGATGATGGAAGTAGTCCCACCATCCACGGGCTTCATCCGTGGTCGTCTGACCAGCCCGATGTCTATTCGGCAGATTGAATCGGGCTGAAGAAGAAGGAATTTGCTGGTCGTACCCAAAATTTTGGCCAAAACGAAAGGGATAATACGGCTCCAGCCACAGTAAGCCGCTCTTCCTGAAGACAAGAACACTGGGACGAATAGACAGCGCCCACTCAACCAGTTCCGACTCCAAGATGGGCCTTGTGCTCTTCGACCCAGTCAACTGATGAATAAATTCCTCTGTCTCAAATAATCAGCATTGTCGCATCCTGTTGACAAGAGGGCTAGAGCTGGCAACCAAGCTCCAAAAGTGCAGAACGCCAGGGGAATCTGTTGGAACTGTAGTCAACTTCCCCCGAATGGCGAAAAGTTGATCCGCCAGTGAGGACGGTTCGGCACTGGCAAATTCAATCATCCGCGGCAAAGGACGATCTGACTGCATCGACCGGGGAGCTGCTTCAGGAAATAGGGTGCAGACCCAGGCATTAAAAAAGTGGATGGGACCAACTGTCCGCAAATTTCTAGGGATGCGTGACTTGTGCAAATCCCCCAACATTTTATATATGAGGCACAGAGCCACAGGGCACAGGGACAGCTTCGTCCCCAAGGCCATTAAGCAGGCAGGGTAAATAACCTCCGGTCTGATTACTGTCTCATCCCCTTGAGGGAGGGCAAACGAACAAAGCCAATAAGTTAGATACGCAGCACAATGTGTAACTGCGTCAACTCCTGTGGGATTCGGGCCGACCTGCCGCCCTCTCCCTGAGACAGCGGGATGTGTCGCTTGGTGTCGAGCCCTCTTCTTCCGCGCCACCACCGTCGGAACCCCCGTGGGGAAGTCCTCGTACTGCTGCTCCCCACCGAAGAAATACTGGAGCCACGTGCCCATCCGCACACGTCTCTTTTCGCTAGGCTTCTGCGCCTCTCGCGAGTCAAGCGTCAGGCGCAGCAGGGTGCAATATGCCTTCATCAGATAACGGTAGGCGAAGCCCGTGAAATATCTACCTTCCCCATCCGTCTAGTCTTTCAGCCAGTCTGGAAAATAAACTTCTTCATACGGCTCCCCGTCTATGGGCAAGCGCTCAGCTGGGAAATACTCCAGAGGTCCAGTGAAGTCTCACCCTCTGCAGTGTAAAAAGTGTTGTATTCTGGGCAGAAGACTTCGATCATCCCGCAGCACAGACCTTGGGAGATCGGGTACCTGTACCGTGAAGCATATACACTCTGGTATACACCCGCATGCACCAGGATGGGGGCGTACTGCCGCAACACAAAGTCTGTGAATTCAACTGCCCCCGGTCCGAAGGCGTGAGCGTCGGTGGCTTTGAGCTCTCCAAACCACCCCACTGAAATCTGATGTTTGAACCGGACCGCCAAGCAGTCTAAAAGAAAAGGCTCGTCTCGGTATCCCCAATGAAGCGGGGCGAGGAATAAACCGTATACGGGCATCTCCCTGTCAACACGTCCGGCAGTTTCATTCCAGCGAGCTGGGGTATACTGCGGCGCTCTCGTCAGCATCCCAGCCTCGGGGGATAACTCCTGCACCCCGAGCACGGCTCCCCACTTTCTGGGCTCCCCCGAGATATATATAGGCATGCCCTGAGTGACTGACTCGGCCAAACTATCTCTCTCCGCCAGTAGGGCTCCCTCGGCTCGACGGACGAGGATTAAATCGCGCTTCCCTCCAAGGTTGAAGCGCTCAAGCAACGCCATCAGATGGTTATCCTTA
The DNA here is from genome assembly GCA_022559845.1 of Amorphophallus konjac. Lineage (NCBI taxonomy): Eukaryota > Viridiplantae > Streptophyta > Magnoliopsida > Alismatales > Araceae > Amorphophallus > Amorphophallus konjac. The sequence goes on from CM040120.1 coordinate 295,828,886, forward strand.
GGATGGTCGAGTCTGACGCCATCCCTTCGATCATACTGGAAGTGGTTGCCTTCAAGAATCAATAAGCGACCGGTGTCGACGGTGTCGGTCTCTGAGTCCGAAGACTCAGCAACCACAGCTATCTGTCGAGGCCCCCGATCAAGGGAAAGGACATTCCCCCATGTCACGGCGACCCGGGATGCAGAGGAAGAAGAGCCGGAGGCCATGTTATCTGCAAAACAACGCCCAGAAAAGAACAAACAAAAGTCAGAAATCAGTTGATCGAAGCAATATTTCTGACAAAATTTCGGCAGCATCTCCCCAGCTCGGGGGATTGCCCAAAGAGAAGTGGAAGCCGTCCACAAAGGGAGCAGCCCCTAAAAGTAGCCATAGCCATTAAGCCAAGGCCAAATGGGATACCCGAGGGATCTAGCTCCGAGGACAAGTCCTACAAGGAGCCTCCCGGGGCCCGAAGAATGGGTTCAGAACCCGAACAGAATAACACTCAACTCACCCGCTCACAGGGCGAAATCGCCCGAACCCTGAGCCACTCGGCGCTGCGGGAAGAGGAGAAAGGGAGGTGAGAGAAAGAAGATTTGCAAATGAAGAACTATGAAGAAAAAATGAAGAAGAAAACAATATATAGGGGGCTCCACCCCTGTTAAAATGGCGCGCCCCAAAAATGGCGTGCCCCGGGGCGCGCCGTTTTATGTAATTGGCGCGCCGTGGAGGCCGCGCCATCTCAACCTCCGAAGCTCGAGGGCGCGCCGTTTTAAATGGTGCCGTTCAAGCTTCTTGCGGCGCCGGATTAACATCCGAAGTCGGAATTAAGCGCCGTTCGAGCTTCTGTCAGCCAAACGAAGCTCATCCGTAGGCCTTGCCACATTCCTGCCTCACTTGCACCGCCTACGTCTGGGGGGCATTTGTTGGCAGTCAAAATATAATCCTTTGGCGACCGAGCCGTAAAGACAAATGATACGGCCCACTGAAGCACAGAAGCCGATGAAGATCACCTTATCAAAGACCCTTCAAGCTGACGGAGCCCCAAGTCACCTTGAAATGAGCACCGGGGACTTTACCTCAGGAGAGTCGAAGTGAACCCGCAACCAACCGGCGGAGCGATCAAGCCTGCCCAATGATCCGGCATCGACCTCATCATGTGGCTACCCCACACCCGTCGCCCGACCAAGGATGACGTTCTACCCAATGGCTCTCCTAAGAGGGAAAAGCATCCCCGCCCGTCCATAACAAGGGTCCGAGGGTTCTGTCAGCAGAGGGTCCCGATCACCCGACATGGGTTCGGCTCCTCGTCATAATGGGCCCATTAGTGGCCGATCGATAGCCATTCAAGGCAGAATCATCCGGGATGCAACACCGTCCCGTAAAGAAGCCCCGAGCACGAGTCCGTCTCGACCAGAAGCACAAATCACAGTGCCGACGGCCGTGTCAACAGGATACCTGTATGATCAGGCCAGACACACGCGGAGGTCTGATCAAGGCCGTTCGTCATATCGAGAGCTTCCTCGACACCACGTCAAGGTTTTTCAAAGGCCAGCGCGGAAGGAACAGTCAACGGGAGGTTCCGGAATCATCCCCGGACCCACCGGCCTAGTCGTGCCGAAAAAGCAGATTAAAACGGTGCCCCCTAATACGGCACCAACGAACCGGCGTGCAAAAGCCAATCGGGACCTCTCCCCGGCGCCACCAAATCCGGCGCGCCCCCTCCCCGGGGCGCCGGACTAACAAAGGCTCTATATATGTCTGCCTTCGGCCAGAGAAAGCGCTGGGGATCCGAAGAGAGAGAGGAGAAGAAAGAGGCAGAATCAAAAGAAAAAAAAGAGAATTAGAAAGAGAGAAGAGAGGTCCAGGGAGACGACTCGAGGGTTTTCGATCTGAAGAAGCCTCAATCTTGAGCTTCTCGGCGGCCGCCACCACGCTCCACTCGAGCTTCCCGGAATCAGAGAGGGAGACCATCCGTTTCTTATCGATTTAGGTGGGTCTCCGCGTTCCTCCCGGTGGATCCCTCTGCTCTTCTTTTGGTTTTCTTCTTCTGGCGCAATGTAAGTGAAGGAGGGGAGGGGCGATGATATGAGCCTGACCTCCCCTCCTCTCACCATTTTCCTTTACCCTTTTCACTTTGTCTGTAATCCTTTCTTCATTGGTAAACGACGGCCGATCGACAACGACAGCGCCGGAATCTATATGCTCTGTATATATATACCTATGCTATTCACGGGATGAATGAAAAGCCTTTGTGGTTGTTGTTGTATATCTTCCTCTCTCTCTCTCACCCTCCTTCGAGTGTGCATTTAATGGTTTCCCCAATATATATATACTCTCGTGTAGCCGGTTTCTCCGACATTGGGTATGCCTTCAGACTATATGAATCACTCAGTCCCCCTCCCCGGGGTTTTCTCTTGCTTTCGAGTCTGATGCAACGGCCGGGCTTGGCACTAAATATTCCACGGGCTCTGCGAGCAGAGATGCACTTATGTGCATATCTTTGTCTGTCTTCGCCCAGGGATGAAGACCCTTCACCGTCCCCTGTGTGCCCTGCTTCATAGGCCAGAGGGGCGGGGAAGAGCTCTTAGATTGTCCCCAGTTGTTAAACGGCTAGCCTCATGTCTGCTTGCTTCCGAATATCATATATATATATGCACACATATTCCGTACCCCGGGCTACGTGTTAATCACATATCGTGCTCATGTTAGCCTGCTCCGCCCGTGGGGCTTCATCGTTTTACCATGCTTATAAGCAACTCCTTTGCCCGTCTGCCGCCGTCAAGCGATGTCTCACACTGCTTCCTTTCGTATAGCTTACTCCTTAACGGGAGTATGCTCTGTAGCATCACCCCGGCATCCTGGGAGGGGGATATTTTCCAAGTCTTCTGCATCAGTCACCTGGCCGACAGTGGGCTCGTTCATTGATGACGAATGTCCCTACAGACCATCGGGTGCACAGCAACGGGGCTAAGCCCTGCAGTCAAAATCCACGGTCCTTAATGGACTTTGTGGTGGCCATGGGTTGTGTTCCCCTCGTAGGCTAGCCCTCGGGGATTCCTTCCTTATATCGGTCGTCCCGACTTGGAGTGTTGTGGTGACTCGGGTCGCGTGCGGGTAGGCTAGCCCTCGGGGTCTTCGCTCCCATAATGAGTTGCCTCATTCGCTCGCTGTTACCCACGGATTTGGTGCCCCTAGCAGGTTTGACCTCGGGGTTTTCCTCTCCGTTAGGGTTTTTACCGGTCGCCGTTGCGCCACCCGGCCCTTAGGGGTTTGCTCCACTACGTGAGTGCTCCTCGCTTCTCCCCGACAAATCCTCCGGGATGGGGAGATGCTGCCAAAATTTCGGCTTGAATGAGTCCAAACTCGGAATGATCGCGCGCTCGAGTATGAACCTCGCGCGAGCCCGTGACTTAACTTTTGGATGGCTTGGGACCGATCCACGAATAATCAACTCAATCAACTTTCAAAATCACTCAAAACATTTTAATAAATCCATAAATAAACCAATAAAATCTGGGTTTCCGAGAGATTGGGCTAAATCGGCGCCGTTCATACATGGCACGCCTTAAACGGCGCGCCTTAAAACGGCGCGCCCTTCCCGGCGCGCCCCAATCACGACGCGCCCTTCCCGGCGTGCCCCAATCAGGCTGCGCCGGTTTAACCCCCTTCATTCACCTACGGTTTCTGGCGCCGTTTTAAGCCATTTACCTACGTTTCAGGGCCCCGTTTCAAGCATTTTAACCTATTTCTTCGCAAACGCTGCACCAGTTTCATGCCGAATCATGTCGTTGTGTCAATGAACTAGATAAATTAGCTTGTTCAAGCTTGAATTGATATGTCCAGAATTTTTGCCATCATGTCTCAGGCCAAGCATTCATGTCGCATTAAGGCATGCTCAAGCGGGTGCACCCTTGGTATATCAAATGACATTGCCAGAAGGTCAGGTTACGCCTGATTGGAGGCCTTGTTACGCGTGAAGGTGGCCTTCGAGCCTAAGTCCTCCGCCATGTACCAGGGTACACCCTAATAAATCGTGTGTAGTTAATCATAGCATCTGGCATGATCACTCGCATGCTCTGTATCCTTTATTCCAGCCTCGACAGCCCTTCATCTCGGCAATTAATCAAAGGTGTTCCCTCCTCGTGGGGGATGTAATTAACGCCATAGCCTTTATGGTATGGCGGACTGCTGGTCCCGACCGAACCTCACATTCACCCGACACGGGTCAGAATGAGTGCACCATGAATCGTCACTCATGTGACTGGCACGCCCGCGTCGTCAATCAGTCAGTTAATTACCGGTTAGTTAATTGGTTGATCGATACGTGAAATAAGACATGTATATATGTACATATACACACATATATACGCGAAATAAAATGATAAGATGGTCGGATAAAAATCCATCGCAAACAGGACCCACTATTTTTTCCCTATCACCAGATACTAGGCCACGGCATCGAAGACTGCTATGTCTTCAAAGACATTGCTCAAGACCTCATTGACAGGGATGAGCCCAGAATGGGAGACTATGTGGTGGCCCCGCCGCGCCCCCACGTGATGAACAGCCCCAGAAGAGGAGCCTACACAGTATCTATCCAGTACCAAGCGCCTGAAGATGCCCCGGCCCCCGCCGGTGTTGTCTATGATGAATACACATAAGACCCCGAGGTGGCCCTGTGCCTTTTTGCGCCAGCGGACCCCACGGACCCAGCGGCTACGGCCCAGGAGGAATGCGCGATGAACGTAGCCTCCACGCCCAGTCACGAGGAACAAGAAGAGGGGGATGGCGTCCTCGAGCCCGAGGACAATGAAGACCAAGACTTTGTCGATTTGTCGCTAGCCCCGCTGGAAATTGAAAATGGAGGCCAGGCCACCGTTGACGAATTTATTGAGATCAATCTCGGCACAGAAGGTGACCCTAGGCCGACCTTTCTGAGTGCTCTTATGCCCCCCCAGGAGAGGGAACAATACACGAAGCTGTTGCAAGAATTCCGGGATTGCTTTGCCTGGAACTACAATGAAATGCCCGAGCTCAGCCCCGAAGTAACTCAGCACATTTTGGCCATTGATCCCAAGGTGGAGCCAGTGAAGTAGCCTCCCCAGCGTATGAGGCCGGAATTGATCAGCCAGATCTGCAAGGAGGTCGACAAGCTCATAGACGTCGACTTCATGGCGGAAAACGAGTACACTACTTGGTTGGCCAACATCGTACCGGTGAAGAAGAAGAATGGACAGATCAGGATTTGCGTGGATTTCCGTGACCTGAATAAAGCCTGCCCGAAAGATGACTTCTCGGTACCTATCACCGAGGTGATGATTGATGCAACCACTGATACATAGTCCGCTATTTCTCTTTTCATATTGGGCCACCAAAAGTTCCTCTTTACATCTTGGTACATTTTAGTTGATCCAGGATGAATAGTGTATCTTGATCTGTGAGCTTCATCTAAGATCTTCTTCTTTAATTCTGGACAATCGGGTATACAAGTTCTATCTTTGAACGATAATCTTCCATCAGAAGTTAGTTGAAAATCAGATTGTCCTTTTAATCTGCCTTTGATTTCTACTAACATAGGATCATCATCCTGAAGTGTCTGTATTTCAGATAATAAATCTGACTGTATGCTTACATGGGATAGTGTGACAAATTTGGATTCCGTGTCCAAGCTTATATTGAGCTCGGAGAATTGTTCAAGTAACCTCCATTCTTGTATCATACAATTGGCTATCCTTGCTCTCGGCTTTCGACTAAGGGCATCAGCCACATAATTACCCTTTCCGGGATGGTATTGTATACTGAAGTCGAAGTCCTTGAGATATTATAGCCAGCGTCTTTGTCTCATGTTCAGCTCCTTTTGTGAAAATAGATATTTGAGACTTTTGTGATCGGAGTATACAGTGAACTGTACCCCATAGAGATAGTGTCTCCATATCTTTAGGACAAATACTACCGCGGCCAGTTCCAAGTCATGGACGGGGTAATTCTCCTCGTGCTTCTTCAGTTGACGTGAAGAGTATGCTATGACCTTTCCTTGTTGCATTAGGACACATCCGAGGCCAATGCCAGAAGCATCAGTGTAGACCTCGAATTTCTCTCCTTCTGTTGGTAGAGCTAACACTGGAGCTGTAGTGAGACGATCCTTGAGAGTTTGGAAACTGCCTTCACATTCCTCACTCCATTCATATCGGATCTCCTTACGAGTTAACCTTGTAAGGGGCACGGCGATCTTAGAGAAATCTTTGATGAATCGCCGATAGTAGCCTGCAAGACCTAAGAAACTTCTGATCTCGCTTGCATTAGTGGGTCTTTCCCAGTTTCTTACAGCTTCAACCTTTGACGGATCTACAGATAAACCGTCCTTGGATATGACATGTCCCAGAAAAGCCACTTCTTCAAGCCAGAACTCGCATTTGCTGAGTTTAGCATATAATTGATTTGTCCTCAAGATTTGTAATGAAATCCTCAAATGCTCTTCATGTTCTTCCTTAGTCTTGGAATATATCAATATATCATCAATGAAGACTACTATGAATTGATCCAAGTAAGGCCTGAATATGCTATTCATCAACTGCATAAAGGCAGCAGGGGCATTTGTTAGTCCAAAAGGCATAACAACAAATTCATAGTGGCCATACCTGCTTCTGAACGCAGTTTTATGAATATCTTCGTCTTTAATCCTCAATTGATGATAACCAGACCTGAGATCAATCTTGGAGAAATGTTTGGATCCAGAAATATGATCAAATAATTCATCGATTCTCGGCAGTGGATACTTATTCTTGATAGTAAGATGATTCAACTGTCGATAGTCGATACACAATCTCATGGATCCATCCTTCTTCTTTACAAATAAGACTGGTGCTCCCCACGGGGAAGTACTAGGTCTAATGAACCCTTTTTGAATCAATTCCATCAATTGCTTCTTCAATTCTTTCAGTTCTGCAGGGGACATTCTATAGGGTGCCTTTGAAACAGGACCAGCACCAGGGACTAAGTCGATGGTAAAGGCCACATCTCTTTGCGGGGGTAATCCCGGCAATTCTTCCGGAAATACGTCTGGAAATTCTCGCACTACCTGAATGTCCGCTATCTTGGTTTCTTTAGCTTCTTTAATAGTGACAAAAGCAAGGAAGGATACACATCCTTTCTTGACGAGCTTGCTTGCTCGAAGAGCCGAAATAAGAGGGGATTTGCTTCGACTCTTAGGACTAGTATAAGTCAGTTCCGGAAATTCCTTGAAAACAATCTTGCTATCACGGCAATCAACCGTTGCCTGGTATTTGGATAACCAATCTGCTCCTAGTATAACATCATACTCTTTTAGATCTAAGCAGATAAGATCAATAGGAAAATTCTTTCCTCGAACCAATACCTCACAGTTTTGGTAATGATGTGTGATATCCGTCTCGTTTCCGAGAGGAGTAGACAATATTAACTTCCTCCATTCTGGTTCTAGAGGTAATGGGTCAGCAAACTTCTTGGAAATAATGGAATGCGATGCACCCGTATCAAATAAGACATGTGCATATTTGGAACAAATTTTTAATGTACCTTCCACCAATCCGCCTTCTTCTTCTGGTTCGGTTTCTTGGATTGCATGAAGACGCGCGTTCCTTGTCACTGGGCGTTTACCCTCACCGTCTTGGTCATTCATTAATGGACAATCGGGAATCCGATGTTCACGACTCCCACAATGGAGACATGCTCCTAATTTCCTCCAGCATTCTTCTGTTTTGTGACCAGCCTTGTCACAATACTTGCATACTACGTTTGAAGGTGTAGTGGTGATAGAGAAAGGCTTGGATTTCTTGTATTTCTGATCTTGAGAGGAAGAACCTCCATTATTGGGCCTCTTCTTAAAGTTGGGTTTAAAAGAACCCGAACTTGTGACTTGCTCCTTTTTGTCTTTCCCACGGATCCTATCAGATAGTTCCGTGGCATCTTCAAGCAACTGAGCTCGGCGCACTATTTCAGTATAAACTTGAATATCCATAGGCGCCAGTTGAGTAATGTAGTGGGGCCTAAGCCCATTAAGAAATCTACGGGCTTTCATCTTTTCCGTGCTAATTAAATGCTTAGCATATCTAGACAGTCTAGAGAACTGTGCTTCATAATCAGCCACCGATAAAGATCTTTGCTTTAATGCGGCAAATTCGGCGGCCTTCTTTTCCTGGACCCTATCAGAGAAATATTTGGCGTTGAAATATTCAACGAATTCACCCCATGTAACTTGAGTTGGGTCAATAGTAGCTTCAATCGACTCCCACCAGCATCTAGCATCCTTTTCTAACTGGAAAGTAGCTAATAAGACTTTGTCCTGATCCGTGCATTGCATAACACGGAATATACGTTCAATCTCCCGAACCCAATGCTCGGCATCGTCTGGATCGTTCGATCCCATGAACTTCGGGGGATTCATATTCTTGAATGCTTGGTGTAAGCTTCCAGCTCGTGGAGCACCACCTTGTGCTACCTGTTGTAGCACTTGGGTCATCCCTTGAAGGGTACGCTGCATGTTGCGCCATTGAGCACGTTCGGCAGCCATTATCCTACAATTACGATACCTATGTTAGTATTATATCACTATGATCTTATAAAGGACTCATTGATCATTTAACCCTTGGTTCTACCCACTCTCACTTGGTTAAAGGTTTTGAAACCTATCCTTGGACTTGGGTTTCCTAGGAATTGAATACCTTAGGCTCTGATGCCACAAAGATGTCACGCCCCGAGCGCGGAAGATACCCGGAGATGCGCGACGTGTCTATATCAATCATGTCAATCAGAGTGGTCGTGTATTCGACTCAAAGACAGAGATGCGCAAAATAGCAAGATAACCCAATCCTTTATTTCATAATGGATAGACTATTACAAATCCAATACTCTGTTTAATAAAAAGGAAAAGAATACATAGTTGACTCAAGAAACTATAGAAAAGACTAGACGACACTTGTAGAAGCTCTATCACTTTCACTCTTGACCATTCCCATCCGATTGACTTCCCTCGTCGTCGGACTTACCTGAAAAGTAAAAAGGGACAAACGGAATGAGCGAACGCTCAGTAGGAAATTATATCTCAAGTACTAGCAAGGGGTTTAAGTAATTACATTTTCATGAATGCAATAAAGCTATGCATGCTCGCATGAAACGACAAGATAAAGAGAATGTAATATCAAAGAAATAAGATGAACTTAATCATGAACTTCCAACAAGATGACAAGTATATTCAAGGTATTCAAGCAAGCACGTTTAACAAGTCATGTCAAGAACTTTGGCTATCATGTATCAAGCAAGTAAATTACCCTTTTTCGGGCCACGCATTTCATGTAAAGTCAAGTACGATTCAAGTACAAGATGTGTGTGGAATGTCCAATCAAGCAAGTCAAGTACTCGGTATAATGCCAGATACCTTATCATTTTAACTCCCATGGGCACAAGTACTTTCGGGTGCTCCTCCCAGGACCAGATCGGGCCCTATATGCACAGGCATTTATCATGTGTTTTGACATCCACTCTTGTTTATATAGCCAATATAGAATTTCAATAATCAAGCTTGTAGACACGTATGACAACTTCGATAGAAAAGAGTCCAAAATATGACAAAGGACATAGAATGGCGATAATAACGGTATAATCACGATGTCGATAAAACTAGGTAGAATATGGTTCCTTTAACTTAGGTCCCATGACAAATCAATATGGACATTCTTTATATAGAATTGAGGTCCACATGAACATTAGATCAAGCAAGATACCCTCATTCTTATCATAGAATTGGGGTTTACAAGAATGACACGATATGGCATGATATCATCATCCCATCAAGAATTTCTTATGATATACTCTTTGTATAATCATAAGGGCCGGTATACCATGTTTCTTTAGATTGACATGGCAATGATCGTGTAATGGGTTTTTAGGGTACAACCAGCTCAGTCGGCCTTGAGGGAGTCCAAGGCTACGAGGAGTCTTACGGAGGTCTCTATGACTAACTCGCCAGTCCAAAGGAACGGAATGTCCAATGGAGAGCTTGTATGTCAATGAGAGTTGAGTGTGATTGATAAAACACCGTGAAAAGTGGGACTATACTCACGGAGTGGAGAATAGTGCCGATATATATATATGTATAATATATAAACCACCGGTTAGCAAATCAGAGGAAAAATCAGTTTACAGTAAAATAACGACTTAGGTCAAGTCGTTTCTCAAGTAATTAACGCCTAACAGAAGGGCGTTTACACATGGCCCGTTTTGCAGAATTTTCAATAATTCAATAATTTATTTAAAACGCGCCTTGGGCAGGGGCGTTTCTTCAGAAGTTGACGACTGCAGAGGCAGGCGTCTCATCATTTACATATTAGACAGGATATAATTATTCTCAGAAATTTATCAAAAACGCGCCCTTGGAAGGGGCGTTACTTTCTAATTCCATTTTACAGAATATGTGAATTTCAGGATTTTAATATATACGCGCCCTAGTAAGGGGCGTTTATTTTTAATTCACGCCCTGTGATGGGGCGTTACCACATGGAAAACGACCTAGTCTAGGTCGTGAATTCAAGAAATATCAGGAATTTACATGATCAGCAAGAATTGCACGATAATCAAGGATAACAATCATATGGTCATGACAGGAAAATTGGCAGGAATTCAGATGCAGTATATTAGATTTGATGTTTCATGTTTATTGACTTTTAACCGTTAACAATTATTGATTTGATTTCATGTAATTGCATGGATAATCAGTTCTTAAGATTTATATGAAATTAACGCCTGTGTACAGGGCGTCAAATATGAAATTGACGACCTGGACATGGTCGTGTCTTGTAAATTAGCGCCCTGGACAGGGGCGTCTCTTTCAAAAATATGACAAAGGACATAGAATCGCGATAATAACGGTATAATCACGATGTCGATAAAACTAGGTAGAATATGGTTCCTTTAACTTAGGTCCCATGACAAATCAATATGGACATTCTTTATATAGAATTGAGGTCCACATGAACATTAGATCAAGCAAGATACCCTCATTCTTATCATAGAATTGGGGTTTACAAGAATGACACGATATGGCATGATATCATCATCCCATCAAGAATTTCTTATGATATACTCTTTGTATAATCATAAGGGCCGGTATACCATGTTTCTTTAGATTGACATGGCAATGATCGTGTAATGGGTTTTTAGGGTACAACCAGCTCAGTCGGCCTTGAGGGAGTCCAAGGCTACGAGGAGTCTTACGGAGGTCTCTATGACTAACTCGCCAGTCCAAAGGAACGGAATGTCCAATGGAGAGCTTGTATGTCAATGAGAGTTGAGTGTGATTGATAAAACACCGTGAAAAGTGGGACTATACTCACGGAGTGGAGAATAGTGCCGATATATATATATATATGTATAATATATAAACCACCGGTTAGCAAATCAGAGGAAAAATCAGTTTACAGTAAAATAACGACTTAGGTCAAGTCGTTTCTCAAGTAATTAACGCCTAACAGAAGGGCGTTTACACATGGCCCGTTTTGCAGAATTTTCAATAATTCAATAATTTATTTAAAACGCTCCTTGGGCAGGGGCGTTTCTTCAGAAGTTGACGACTGCAGAGGCAGGCGTCTCATCATTTACATATTCGACAGGATATAATTATTCTCAGAAATTTATCAAAAACGCGCCCTTGGAAGGGGCGTTACTTTCTAATTCCATTTTACAGAATATGTGAATTTCAGGATTTTAACATATACGCGCCCTAGTAAGGGGCGTTTATTTTTAATTCACGCCCTGTGATGGGGCGTTACCACATGGAAAACGACCTAGTCTAGGTCGTGAATTCAAGAAATATCAGGAATTTACATGATCAGCAAGAATTGCACGATAATCAAGGATAACAATCATATAGTCATGACAGGAAAATTGGCAGGAATTCAGATGCAGTATATTAGATTTGATGTTTCATGTTTATTGACTTTTAACCGTTAACAATTATTGATTTGATTTCATGTAATTGCATGGATAATCAGTTCTTAAGATTTATATGAAATTAACGCCTGTGTACAGGGCGTCAAATATGAAATTGACGACCTGGACATGGTCGTGTCTTGTAAATTAGCGCCCTGGACAGGGGCGTCTCTTTCAAAAATATCGCAGAAACATAATAAAACCATATTAAACCGTATGCATGTCATGTCAATACGTATATAAGTCTTGTCTTAAATTATTTGGGCTACAGTAACTTGAGAAAACCTACTTTTAAGAGTTGATTTGGAGATGACCATGAGGGATTTGTAAGAATCAATGATGCTGCAGACGTTGGATGAATCCTACAGAGGATAGATTGAAGATATTAGTTTCCTTGAAATCCATGGACTGTAGGTAGAGGAAGGGGTACTTACACACGGATGAAGAACTCTTGTTCCTCAAACGCCCGAGCCTCTTAACCTGTTAATAAGAGAAGAAGAATAATCAATATTCTTCATGCGACTGTAAACAGAAGAAGAAAAAAAAAATAGAAGAACATATGTTCTTCACGTACCTGCAGCAGTAGTTCGTCCAAATAGTTTTAGGGTTGGCCGAACGAGAGTTTTTATAGGATTTTGGGTGTCCTATTAGGGTTAGTGATTGTGTGGAAGCAATACTTCTATGATAGAGTCATTACCACGTTTGAACTCTTTCTAATGCTTATCACTTACCCTGGATAAGTTCTGGGTTCGAACGGTTCACGAACTGAATTAACGCCTTAGGTAAGGGCGTCGATTCTTTAATTAACGACCTTGTTTAGGTCGTTTTTTAAGAAACGTCTTGGATAAGGGCGTTCCTTGTTTTTGAAACACGCCCCATATATGGGCGTTTCGCTTACTTGCCTATTTGGTCATGAGAGTTGACGACCGCACGTGTGGGCGTCCTTTCTTTAGTCACGCCTTTGATAGAGGCGTTTCTTTTTGAATTAACGCCCTAATAAGAGGCGTTATTTTAATTTTGTTTTACTTCATCTAATTAACCCTATTCTTGTTATCTGTATTACTACTGTAATATATATATGTTTTAATTTATTTCAAATATTCATTTATCAGGGTTGCTACACCCCGGAGATGCGCGACGTGTCTATATCAATCATGTCAATCAGAGTGGTAGTGTATTCGACTCAAAGACAGAGATGCGCAAAATAGCAAGATAACCCAATCCTTTATTTCATAATGGATAGACTATTACAAATCCAATACTCTGTTTAATAAAAAGGAAAAGAATACATAGTTGACTCAAGAAACTATAGAAAAGACTAGACGACACTTGTAGAAGCTCTATCACTTTCACTCTTGACCATTCCCATCCGATTGACTTCCCTCGTCGTCGGACTTACCTGAAAAGTAAAAAGGGACAAACGGAATGAGCGAACGCTCAGTAGGAAATTATATCTCAAGTACTAGCAAGGGGTTTAAGTAATTACATTTTCATGAATGCAATAAAGCTATGCATGCTCGCATGAAACGACAAGATAGAGAGAATGTAATATCAAAGAAATAAGATGAACTTAATCATGAACTTCCAACAAGATGACAAGTATATTCAAGGTATTCAAGCAAGCACGTTTAACAAGTCATGTCAAGAACTTTGGCTATCATGTATCAAGCAAGTAAATTACCCTTTTTCGGGCCACGCATTTCATGTAAAGTCAAGTACGATTCAAGTACAAGATGTGTGTGGAATGTCCAATCAAGCAAGTCAAGTACTCGGTATAATGCCAGATACCTTATCATTTTAACTCCCATGGGCACAAGTACTTTCGGGTGCTCCTCCCAGGACCAGATCGGGCCCTATATGCGCAGGTATTTATCATGTGTTTTGACATCCACTCTTGTTTATATAGCCAATATAGAATTTCAATAATCAAGCTTGTAGACACGTATGACAACTTTGATAGAAAAGAGTCCAAAATATGACAAAGGACATAGAATGGCGATAATAACGGTATAATCACGATGTCGATAAAACTAGGTAGAATATGGTTCCTTTAACTTAGGTCCCATGACAAATCAATATGGACATTCTTTATATAGAATTGAGGTCCACATGAACATTAGATCAAGCAAGATACCCTCATTCTTATCATAGAATTGGGGTTTACAAGAATGACACGATATGACATGATATCATCATCCCATCAAGAATTTCTTATGATATACTCTTTGTATAATCATAAGGGCCGGTATACCATGTTTCTTTAGATTGACATGGCAATGATCGTGTAATGGGTTTTTAGGGTACAACCAGCTCAGTCGGCCTTGAGGGAATCCAAGGCTACGAGGAGTCTTACGGAGGTCTCTATGACTAACTCGCCAGTCCAAAGGAACGGAATGTCCAATGGAGAGCTTGTATGTCAATGAGAGTTGAGTGTGATTGATAAAACACCGTGAAAAGTGGGACTATACTCACGGAGTGGAGAATAGTGCCGATATATATATATGTATAATATATAAACCACCGGTTAGCAAATCAGAGGAAAAATCAGTTTACAGTAAAATAACGACTTAGGTCAAGTCGTTTCTCAAGTAATTAACGCCTAACAGAAGGGCGTTTACACATGGCCCGTTTTGCAGAATTTTCAATAATTCAATAATTTATTTAAAACGCGCCTTGGGCAGGGGCGTTTCTTCAGAAGTTGACGACTGCAGAGGCAGGCGTCTCATCATTTACATATTCGACAGGATATAATTATTCTCAGAAATTTATCAAAAACGCGCCCTTGGAAGGGGCGTTACTTTCTAATTCCATTTTACAGAATATGTGAATTTCAGGATTTTAACATATACGCGCCCTAGTAAGGGGCGTTTATTTTTAATTCACGCCCTGTGATGGGGCGTTACCACATGGAAAACGACCTAGTCTAGGTCGTGAATTCAAGAAATATCAGGAATTTACATGATCAGCAAGAATTGCACGATAATCAAGGATAACAATCATATAGTCATGACAGGAAAATTGGCAGGAATTCAGATGCAGTATATTAGATTTGATGTTTCATGTTTATTGACTTTTAACCGTTAACAATTATTGATTTGATTTCATGTAATTGCATGGATAATCAGTTCTTAAGATTTATATGAAATTAACGCCTGTGTACAGGGCGTCAAATATGAAATTGACGACCTGGACATGGTCGTGTCTTGTAAATTAGCGCCCTGGACAGGGGCGTCTCTTTCAAAAATATCGCAGAAACATAATAAAACCATATTAAACCGTATGCATGTCATGTCAATACGTATATAAGTCTTGTCTTAAATTATTTGGGCTACAGTAACTTGAGAAAACCTACTTTTAAGAGTTGATTTGGAGATGACCGTGAGGGATTTGTAAGAATCAATGATGCTGCAGACGTTGGATGAATCCTACAGAGGATAGATTGAAGATATTAGTTTCCTTGAAATCCATGGACTGTAGGTAGAGGAAGGGGTACTTACACACGGATGAAGAACTCTTGTTCCTCAAACGCCCGAGCCTCTTAACCTGTTAATAAGAGAAGAAGAATAATCAATATTCTTCATGCGACTGTAAACAGAAGAAGAAAAAAAAAATAGAAGAATCTTCCATCAGAAGTTAGTTGAAAATCAGATTGTCCTTTTAATCTGCCTTTGATTTCTACTAACATAGGATCATCATCCTGAAGTGTTTGTATTTCAGATAATAAATCTGACTGTATGCTTACATGGGATAGTGTGACAAATTTGGATTCCGTGTCCAAGCTTATATTGAGCTCGGAGAATTATTCAAGTAACCTCCATTCTTGTATCATACAATTGGCTATCCTTGCTCTCGGCTTTCGACTAAGGGCATCAGCCACATAATTACCCTTTCCGGGATGGTATTGTATACTGAAGTCGAAGTCCTTGAGATATTCTAGCCAGCGTCTTTGTCTCATGTTCAGCTCCTTTTGTGAAAATAGATATTTGAGACTTTTGTGATCGGAGTATACAGTGAACTGTACCCCATAGAGATAGTGTCTCCATATCTTTAGGGCAAATACTACCGCGGCCAGTTCCAAGTCATGGACGGGGTAATTCTCCTCGTGCTTCTTCAGTTGACGTGAAGAGTATGCTATGACCTTTCCTTGTTGCATTAGGACACATCCGAGGCCAATGCCAGAAGCATCAGTGTAGACCTCGAATTTCTCTCCTTCTGTTGGTAGAGCTAACACTGGAGCTGTAGTGAGACGATCCTTGAGAGTTTGGAAACTGCCTTCACATTCCTCACTCCATTCATATCGGATCTCCTTACGAGTTAACCTTGTAAGGGGCACGGCGATCTTAGAGAAATCTTTGATGAATCGCCGATAGTAGCCTGCAAGACCTAAGAAACTTCTGATCTCGCTTGCATTAGTGGGTCTTTCCCAGTTTCTTACAGCTTCAACCTTTGACGGATCTACAGATAAACCGTCCTTGGATATGACATGTCCCAGAAAAGCCACTTCTTCAAGCCAGAACTCGCATTTGCTGAGTTTAGCATATAATTGATTTGTCCTCAAGATTTGTAATGAAATCCTCAAATGCTCTTCATGTTCTTCCTTAGTCTTGGAATATATCAATATATCATCAATGAAGACTACTATGAATTGATCCAAGTAAGGCCTGAATATGCTATTCATCAACTGCATAAAGGCAGCAGGGGCATTTGTTAGTCCAAAAGGCATAACAACAAATTCATAGTGGCCATACCTGCTTCTGAACGCAGTTTTATGAATATCTTCGTCTTTAATCCTCAATTGATGATAACCAGACCTGAGATCAATCTTGGAGAAATGTTTGGATCCAGAAATCTGATCAAATAATTCATCGATTCTCGGCAGTGGATACTTAATCTTGATAGTAAGATGATTCAACTGTCGATAGTCGATACACAATCTCATGGATCCATCCTTCTTCTTTACAAATAAGACTGGTGCTCCCCACGGGGAAGTACTAGGTCTAATGAACCCTTTTTGAATCAATTCCATCAATTGCTTCTTCAATTCTTTCAGTTCTGCAGGGGACATTCTATAGGGTGCCTTTGAAACAGGACCAGCACCAGGGACTAAGTCGATGGTAAAGGCCACATCTCTTTGCGGGGGTAATCCCGACAATTCTTCCGGAAATACGTCTGGAAATTCTCGCACTTCCTGAATGTCCGCTATCTTGGTTTCTTTAGCTTCTTTAATAGTGACAAAAGCAAGGAAGGATACACATCCTTTCTTGACGAGCTTGCTTGCTCGAAGAGCCGAAATAAGAGGGGATTTGCTTCGACTCTTAGGACTAGTATAAGTCAGTTCCGAAAATTCCTTGAAAACAATCTTGCTATCACGGCAATCAACCGTTGCCTGGTATTTGGATAACCAATCTGCTCCTAGTATAACATCATACTCTTTTAGATCTAAGCAGATAAGATCAATAGGAAAATTCTTTCCTCGAACCAATACCTCACAGTTTTGGTAATGATGTGTGATATCCGTCTCGTTTCCGAGAGGAGTAGACAATATTAACTTCATCCATTCTGGTTCTAGAGGTAATGGGTCAGCAAACTTCTTGGAAATAATGGAATGCGATGCACCCGTATCAAATAAGACATGTGCATATTTGGAACAAATTTTTAATGTACCTTCCACCAATCCGCCTTCTTCTTCTGGTTCGGTTTCTTGGATTGCATGAAGACGCGCGTTCCTTGTCACTGGGCGTTTACCCTCACCGTCTTGGTCATTCATTAATGGACAATCGGGAATCCGATGTTCACGACTCCCACAACGGAGACATGCTCCTAATTTCCTCCAGCATTCTTCTGTTTTGTGACCAGCCTTGTCACAATGCTTGCATACTACGTTTGAAGGTGTAGTGGTGATAGAGAAAGGCTTGGATTTCTTGTATTTCTGATCTTGAGAGGAAGAACCTCCATTATTGGGCCTCTTCTTAAAGTTGGGTTTAAAAGAACCCGAACTTGTGACTTGCTCCTTTTTGTCTTTCCCACGGATCCTATCAGATAGTTCCGTGGCATCTTCAAGCAACTGAGCTCGGCGCACTATTTCAGTATAAACTTGAATATCCATAGGCGCCAGTTGAGTAATGTAGTGGGGCCTAAGCCCATTAAGAAATCTACGGGCTTTCATCTTTTCCGTGCTAATTAAATGCTTAGCATAT
Organism: Amorphophallus konjac; assembly: GCA_022559845.1. Classification (NCBI taxonomy): domain Eukaryota; kingdom Viridiplantae; phylum Streptophyta; class Magnoliopsida; order Alismatales; family Araceae; genus Amorphophallus; species Amorphophallus konjac. The sequence goes on from CM040120.1 coordinate 295,847,026, forward strand.
CTAGACAGTCTAGAGAACTGTGCTTCATAATCAGCCACCGATAAAGATCTTTACTTTAATGCGGCAAATTCGGCGGCCTTCTTTTCCTGGACCCTATCAGAGAAATATTTGGCGTTGAAATATTCAACGAATTCACCCCATGTAACTTGAGTTGGGTCAATAGTAGCTTCAATCGACTCCCACCAGCATCTAGCATCCTTTTCTAACTGGAAAGTAGCTAATAAGACTTTGTCCTGATCCGTGCATTGCATAACACGGAATATACGTTCAATCTCCCGAACCCAATGCTCGGCATCGTCTGGATCGGTCGATCCCATGAACTTCGGGGGATTCATATTCTTGAATGCTTGGTGTAAGCTTCCAGCTCATGGAGTACCACCTTGTGCTACCTGTTGTAGCACTTGGGTCATCCCTTGAAGGGTACGCTGCATGTTGCGCCATTGAGCATGTTCGGCAGCCATTATCCTACAATTACGATAGCTATGTTAGTATTATATCACTATGATCTTATAAAGGACTCATTGATCATTTAACCCTTGGTTCTACCCACTCTCACTTGGTTAAAGGTTTTGAAACCTATCCTTGGACTTGGGTTTCCTAGGAATTGAATACCTTAGTCTCTGATACCACAAAGACTGTCACGCCCCGAGCGCGGAAGATACCCGGAGATGCGCGACGTGTCTATATCAATCATGTCAATCAGAGTGGTCATGTATTCGACTCAAAGACAGAGATGCGCAAAATAGCAAGATAACCCAATCCTTTATTTCATAATGGATAGACTATTACAAATCCAATACTCTGTTTAATAAAAAGGAAAAGAATACATAGTTGACTCAAGAAACTATAGAAAAGACTAGACGACACTTGTAGAAGCTCTATCACTTTCACTCTTGACCATTCCCATCCGATTGACTTCCCTCGTCGTCGGACTTACCTGAAAAGTAAAAAGGGACAAACGGAATGAGCGAACGCTCAGTAGGAAATTATATCTCAAGTACTAGCAAGGGGTTTAAGTAGACTTGGATTCCCTCAAGGCCGACTGAGCTGGTTGTACCCTAAAAACCCATTACACGATCATTGCCATGTCAATCTAAAGAAACATGGTATACCAGCCCTTATGATTATACAAAGAGTATATCATAAGAAATTCTTGATGGGATGATGATATCATGCCATATCGTGTCATTCTTGTAAACCCCAATTCTATGATAAGAATGAGGGTATCTTGCTTGATCTAATGTTCATGTGGACCTCAATTCTATATAAAGAATGTCCATATTGATTTGTCATGGGACCTAAGTTAAAGGAACCATATTCTACCTAGTTTTATCGACATCGTGATTATACCGTTATTATCGTCATTCTATGTCCTTTGTCATATTTTGGACTCTTTTCTATCAAAGTTGTCATACGTGTCTACAAGCTTGATTATTGAAATTCTATATTGGCTATATAAACAAGAGTGGATGTCAAAACACATGATAAATGCCTGCGCATATAGGGCCCGATCTGGTCCTGGGAGGAGCACCCGAAAGTACTTGTGCCCATGGGAGTTAAAATGATAAGGTATCTAGCATTATACCGAGTACTTGACTTGCTTGATTGGACATTCCACACACATCTTGTACTTGAATCGTACTTGACTTTACATGAAATGCGTGGCCCGAAAAAGGGTAATTTACTTGCTTGATACATGATAGCCAAAGTTCTTGACATGACTTGTTAAACGTGCTTGCTTGAATACCTTGAATATACTTGTCATCTTGTTGGAAGTTCATGATTAAGTTCATCTTATTTCTTTGATATTACATTCTCTCTATCTTGTCGTTTCATGCGAGCATGCATAGCTTTATTGCATTCATGAAAATGTAATTACTTAAACCCCTTGCTAGTACTTGAGATATAATTTCCTACTGAGCGTTCGCTCATTCCGTTTGTCCCTTTTTACTTTTCAGGTAAGTCCGACGACGAGGGAAGTCAATCGGATGGGAATGGTCAAGAGTGAAAGTGATAGAGCTTCTACAAGTGTCGTCTAGTCTTTTCTATAATTTCTTGAGTCAACTATGTATTCTTTTCCTTTTTATTAAACAGAGTATTGGATTTGTAATAGTCTATCCATTATGAAATAAAGGATTGGGTTATCTTGCTATTTTGCGCATCTCTGTCTTTGAGTCGAATACACGACCACTCTGATTGACATGATTGATATAGACACATCGCGCATCTCCGGGTATCTTCCGCGCTCGGGGCGTGACAGTCTTTGTGGCATCAGAGCCTAAGGTATTCAATTCCTAGGAAACCCAAGTCCAAGGATAGGTTTCAAAACCTTTAACCAAGTGAGAGTGGGTAGAACCAAGGGTTAAATGATCAATGAGTCCTTTATAAGATCATTGTGATATAATACTAACATAGCTATCGTAATTGTAGGATAATGGCTGCCGAACGTGCTCAATGGCGCAACATGCAGCGTACCCTTCAAGGGATGACCCAAGTGCTACAACAGGTAGCACAAGGTGGTGCTCCACGAGCTGGAAGCTTACACCAAGCATTCAAGAATATGAATCCCCCGAAGTTCATGGGATCGACCGATCCAGACGATGCCGAGCATTGGGTTCGGGAGATTGAACGTATATTCCGTGTTATGCAATGCACGGATCAGGACAAAGTCTTATTAGCTACTTTCCAGTTAGAAAAGGATGCTAGATGCTGGTGGGAGTCGATTGAAGCTACTATTGACCCAACTCAAGTTACATGGGGTGAATTCGTTGAATATTTCAACGCCAAATATTTCTCTGATAGGGTCCAGGAAAAGAAGGCCGCCGAATTTGCCGCATTAAAGCAAAGATCTTTATCGGTGGCTGATTATGAAGCACAGTTCTCTAGACTGTCTAGATATGCTAAGCATTTAATTAGCACGGAAAAGATGAAAGCCCGTAGATTTCTTAATGGGCTTAGGCCCCACTACATTACTCAACTGGCGCCTATGGATATTCAAGTTTATACTGAAATAGTGCGCCGAGCTCAGTTGCTTGAAGATGCCACGGAACTATCTGATAGGATCCGTGGGAAAGACAAAAAGGAGCAAGTCACAAGTTCGGGTTCTTTTAAACCCAACTTTAAGAAGAGGCCCAATAATGGAGGTTCTTCCTCTTAAGATCAGAAATACAAGAAATCCAAGCCTTTCTCTATCACCACTACACCTTCAAACGTAGTATGCAAGCATTGTGACAAGGCTGGTCACAAAACTGAAGAATGCTGGAGGAAATTAGGAGCATGTCTCCGTTGTGGGAGTCGTGAACATCGGATTCCCGATTGTCCATTAATGAATGACCAAGACGGTGAGGGTAAACGCCAGTGACAAGGAACGCGCGTCTTCATGCAATCCAAGAAACCGAACCAGAAGAAGAAGGCGGATTGGTGGAAGGTACATTAAAAATTTGTTCCAAATATGCACATGTCTTATTTGATACGGGTGCATCGCATTCCATTATTTCCAAGAAGTTTGCTGACCCATTACCTCTAGAACCAGAATGGAGGAAGTTAATATTGTCTACTCCTCTCGGAAACGAGACGGATATCACACATCATTACCAAAACTGTGAGGTATTGGTTCGAGGAAAGAATTTTCCTATTGATCTTATCTGCTTAGATCTAAAAGAGTATGATGTTATACTAGGAGCAGATTGGTTATCCAAATACCAGGCAACGGTTGATTGCCGTGATAGCAAGATTGTTTTCAAGGAATTTCCGGAACTGACTTATACTAGTCCTAAGAGTCGAAGCAAATCCCCTCTTATTTCGGCTCTTCGAGCAAGCAAGCTCGTCAAGAAAGGATGTGTATCCTTCCTTGCTTTTGTCACTATTAAAGAAGCTAAAGAAACCAAGATAGCGGACATTCAGGTAGTGCGAGAATTTCCAGACGTATTTTCGGAAGAATTGTCGGGATTACCCCCGCAAAGAGATGTGGCCTTTACCATCGACTTAGTCCCTGGTGCTGGTCCTGTTTCAAAGGCACCCTATAGAATGTCCCCTGCAGAACTGAAAGAATTGAAGAAGCAATTGATGGAATTGATTCAAAAAGGGTTCATTAGACCTAGTACTTCCCCGTGGGGAGCACCAGTCTTATTTGTAAAGAAGAAGGATGGATCCATGAGATTGTGTATCGACTATCGACAGTTGAATCATCTTACTATCAAGATTAAGTATCCACTGCCGAGAATCGATGAATTATTTGATCAGATTTCTGGATCCAAACATTTCTCCAAGATTGATCTCAGGTCTGGTTATCATCAATTGAGGATTAAAGACGAAGATATTCATAAAACTGCGTTCAGAAGCAGGTATGGCCACTATGAATTTGTTGTTATGCCTTTTGGACTAACAAATGCCCCTGCTGCCTTTATGCAGTTGATGAATAGCATATTCAGGCCTTACTTGGATCAATTCATAGTAGTCTTCATTGATGATATATTGATATATTCCAAGACTAAGGAAGAACATGAAGAGCATTTGAGGATTTCATTACAAATCTTGAGGACAAATCAATTATATGCTAAACTCAGCAAATGCGAGTTCTGGCTTAAAGAAGTGGCTTTTCTGGGACATGTCATATCCAAGGACGGTTTATCTGTAGATCTGTCAAAGGTTGAAGCTGTAAGAAACTGGGAAAGATCCACTAATGCAAGCGAGATCAGAAGTTTCTTAGGTCTTGCAGGCTACTATCGGCGATTCATCAAAGATTTCTCTAAGATCGCCGTGCCCCTTACAAGGTTAACTCGTAAGGAGATCCGATATGAATGGAGTGAGGAATGTGAAGGCAGTTTCCAAACTCTCAAGGATCGTCTCACTACAGCTCCAGTGTTAGCTCTACCAACAGAAGGAGAGAAATTCGAGGTCTACACTGATGCTTCTGGCATTGGCCTCGGATGTGTCCTAATGCAACAAGGAAAGGTCATAGCATACTCTTCACGTCAACTGAAGAAGCACGAGGAGAATTACCCCGTCCATGACTTGGAACTGGCCGCGGTAGTATTTGCCCTAGACACTATCTCTATGGGGTACAGTTCACTGTATACTCCGATCACAAAAGTCTTAAATATCTATTTTCACAAAAGGAGCTGAACATGAGACAAAGACGCTGGCTAGAATATCTCAAGGACTTCGACTTCAGTATACAATACCATCCCGAAAAGGGTAATTATGTGGCTGATGCCCTTAGTCGAAAGCCGAGAGCAAGGATAGCCAATTGTATGATACAAGAATGGAGGTTACTTGAACAATTCTCCGAGCTCAATATAAGCTTGGACACGGAATCCAAATTTGTCACACTATCCCATGTAAGCATACAGTCAGATTTATTATTTGAAATACAAACACTTCAGGATGATGATCCTATGTTAGTAGAAATCAAAGGCAGATTAAAAGGACAATCTGATTTTCAACTAACTTCTGATGGAAGATTATCGTTCAAAGATAGAACTTGTATACCCGATTGTCCGGAATTAAAGAAGAAGATCTTAGATGAAGCTCACAGATCAAGATACACTATTCATCCTGGATCAACTAAAATGTACCAAGATGTAAAGAGGAACTTTTGGTGGCCCAATATGAAAAGAGAAATAGCGGACTATGTATCACGCTGTCTCACATGCCAACAGGTCAAGGCGGAACACCAAAAGCCTGCGGGAAAACTACATCCTCTAGATATTCCTAAGTGGAAATGGGAGGATATTGGTATGGACTTCATCATGGGTTTGTCTAAATCTAAAGGAGGACATGATGGAATCTGGGTTATCATTGACCGATTAACTAAATCGGCACATTTCTTGCCAATAAAAAGCCGATGGTCAATTGATGTGCTAGCTGCACTGTACATCAAGGAAATAGTCAGGATACATGGAATTCCTGTCTCAATCGTGCCTGACAGAGATCCCCGTTTTACTTCTCATTTTTGGAAGGGATTACAACATTCGTTGGGAACAAGGCTCAACTTTAGTACTGCTTTTCACCCACAAACGGATGGTCAGACCGAGCGAACTAATCAAGTTGTTGAAGATATGCTGAGAGCATGCATTATTGACTTTGGAGGAAGCTGGCATGACCACTTACCTTTAGTTGAATTTGCATATAATAATAGCTACCAAGCTAGTATCCAAATGGCACCTTTCGAAGCCTTATACGGAAGGAGTTGCCGATCTCCCATATGTTGGAACGAAGTTGGAGAGAAACAACTATTAGGTCCAGACATGGTAAGGGATACAACTGAGAAGATACAAGTAATCAGAGAAAGATTGCAAGTTGCTCAGACGAGACAAAAAGCTTATGCTGATACAAGAAGGAGAGATCTTGAATTCCAAATCGGAGATCATGTATTTCTCAAGATATCGCCTGGACGTGACATACGAAGATTTGGTGTTAAGGGCAAGCTTACGCCAAGATTCATCGGACCATTTGAGGTACTCGAAAGAGTTGGCGAGGTTGCTTATCGCATCGCGTTGCCTCCTCAGTTGTCCGAGGTACACAATGTATTTCACATATCTATGTTGAAGAAGTATGTGCACGATCCGTCACATATTATTGAGCATGGAGATCTGGTGATCCAGAAAGATCTCACATATGAACAGAGGCCTTTAAAGATATTAGATCGAGAAATACGAGCTCTAAGGAATAAGGTTATTCCCATGCTCAAGGTGCAATGGAATAAGAATCTTGAACGCGAAGCGACATGGGAGACCGAGGAATCTATGAAGAAACGATTTCCCGAGATATTCTAAGAGGTATATGTCCTACACTCTCCGCGTGTATAATTATATATATATTGAATTTGGGGACCAAATTCTTTTTAAGTGGGGGAGGGTGTAGCAACCCTGATAAATGAATATTTGAAATAAATTAAAACATATATATATTACAGTAGTAATACAGATAACAAGAATAGGGTTAATTAGATGAAGTAAAACAAAATTAAAATAACGCCTCTTATTAGGGCATTAATTCAAAAAGAAACGCCTCTATCAAAGGCGTGACTAAAGAAAGGACGCCCACACGTGCGGTCGTCAACTCTCACGACCAAATAGGCAAGTAAGCGAAACGCCCATATATGGGGCGTGTTTCAAAAACAAGGAACGCCCTTATCCAAGACGTTTCTTAAAAAACGACCTAAACAAGGTCGTTAATTAAAGAATCGACGCCCTTACCTAAGGCGTTAATTCAGTTCGTGAACCGTTCGAACCCAGAACTTATCCAGGGTAAGTGATAAGCATTAGTGATGAGGACATCACTCGCGATTCCCTATGGCTTGGCACTTCCCTCCCACCCGGGAGCAGCTAGGAGGCCATCCCTGTTCCGGAGTGGATCTCTGTATCTTTACCTAGGTCACTGAGTGATTTTCCCCTATCATTATCATGTACTTTTGTCTTTTATTTGAGTCTTGTACCTAGGTTTTTAATTAATTATCCTTAGTTGAGTCACATGAGTCTTTGTGCTTGTTAATGGGCCCTTGCCTCTGGGCTAGGCCCATGGGCGCACCCCCCCTTCCCCTTGGCTTTTGTGTTAGTGTGTGAAGTGTCGAGGACCTATTTGTAAAAGGGATTTCCCTATAAATAGGGCCCCAACCCCTCCTCTTGTGGTTAATGAAGAATTATTGAAAGCTTGCATCCACTTGAGTCTAATTCTCTCTCTCACTCTAATTCTCTCTCTCTAGTTCAAAATTTCCTCTCTCTCCTCACCCCTTGCCACATCACTTGCCACCTAGGCAAGTCTCTTCACCTCCCAAGACCCCATTACTTCACACCATTAATCACTCCATCTCCCCAAGCACCCTTTCCCCTTCCCAAGGCTTCCCTCCCCCTTCCCCAAGCAACCTTCCACCTCCCAAGGGCCCTTTCCCCTCCCCAAGGAGTCTCTTCATCTCCCTAGGTCGACCATACCACCCCCCCTCCTCCCAAGTTCGCCCCTAGCCACCCCATTCCTCCTCCCCTCTTGCTAAGGCCGAACCCCCACCTTCCTTCCCCATTGCTGCGTCCACCCTCTCCACCACCCCCTCCCTCTGCAGACTTCGACCATTCCTCCCCTCCTCATCCCCCCTACACACCACACAAGAGCCCCACAACTCCACTTGGCCGCACCACACCCACCTTCACTCACCCAAGAAGCCTTCTTCCCCGTCATCCTAGTTTCAGCTTCGTGTGCAGGCCGACCTGAAGATCAACCTCCAGTTGCAGCGACGGCCACAGCTCCATCCTTGTGCTGCTGAGGGCGTATCCTACATCCCTGGAAGGAGCTCCACGTCAGCTTCGAAGGCGAGGTGGTTTCACCTCATTCTGAGATCGGAGCTGCTGGCTAGGTCGATTCTCCCACAATCGCGCAGAGAGGACTCCATCCAACACCAGAACCGACAAGAACAGGGTGCCACGATCAACCAAAGCTGAACCAGGCTCGGGTTTCTTCATCAAAGTTCTGCTCCTCTCTGTCCCCTTTCAGGGTCAGGAAACGGATCACCATTTGGACACCGTGGGACAGAGTTACGAATTTTCTCCCTCGCACTATCCAGGTCAGTTTTCTCAGGCTGCATCGACCAGAGTTCACTCTTCCCAGGACCCAAGTCACCACCGACCTGGGATCGTCGCCCCACCACTTCCTGCTGTTATCTACTTCAACCACGAAGACAACGCCGCTGGTTTCGTGCCATTCGGAGTTCGGGAGAGTTCACCACAGTGTCTGCAACCTACTGCTACAGAACAGGTCCGGCCAGAGACCACATTTGCTGCCTCGGTTCAGTCGCCGGTGTCACCAGTCTCCGACTCCAGAGGCCGTCCAAAAATTCAGACATCACCAGCATCAAGTCAGGAAACTCCAGGAGGTGGAATCTTCGAAATCGGAGTTCGGACTAGCTTGGGACGGTGGCAACAGCGGCTTCCCATCCAGAATTCCAGCTGGCTGCATCAACTTCCTTAGTTCTCTTCTACCCGTTTCGGCCCATCCTCCCCTCCCCGCTTGGCTGGCTGAAAGCCCCACCCTGTGATGTGGTAGTGTTTGGGTGTAAAGCTATTAATTCCCCACCCCAAGGCCACCCCTCCTGCGTGAGGAGTAGTGTTGTAATGATATTCTCGCAGGCGTGAAGCTACACCGGCGCAGTGTGCGGGGAACACACTTCCCCGCTCGCCCTCGTCTCCGAGCGAAGTCGGCTTCCTCAAGCCGGCTAGGTAAGCCTCTAAAACCTTGCTCCATCATTTCTGTTCATTTCATATCCGTTTCATTAGTCCGCTGGTCGGTGAGGAGGAGAGCTCGATCCCGGATCCACCTTTGCCGTGTGGTCACCGTGGTTAGTGAGTGAGTGTCCTAGTGCCCCAAGGCACCCCGGCCGCCCGTGATTGTGGGCCTTCAACCTTTGGCAGGGATGACTTAGCAAGTGCTGGTCCTCTAACCAGCTAGGGGCTAGACCCACTATCTTACTCGGCATCACCGAGTCACCTAGGGAATCGGGTGCGCGCGGTGTTCGGCGTTTTGTGCTTGATCTCTTACTTGTGTGTTCTTGCGAATTAGGTCCAAGGGTCTCATTTCATCTTGCTGCATTTAGTGTCACATCAAGTGGTATCAGAGCAAGTTTTAGACTTGTCTCTACAAGCCTAGGTCCCAGGACAATTGCATTTTCCTCATCAATACCTTGTGCATGTCCACCCGTAGGGGCACCCCATACCGACCCGATCCCACTACCTCCGATCCACCCATGGATCCCAATTTCCAAGGCAACCAAAACGACCCTAGGGGAACTCCTCCAACTCCTATAGAACGGATAGAGGCTGCCATTCTAGCCCTCACGGAGCGAATGAATGGTGTGGTCACTCGATTGGATAGGATTGAGGAAGCTAGGACCCCCCCTAGGAACACTCCCCAAAGGGCCCCACCACTCCGGGTTGAGCATGAAAGGGAGGACTTAGAGAATGACTATTACCCAGAGAATGAGAGGCCCCGCCCACATAGAGCTTTGGAGAGGCGACCAAGGGATGACCCGGATGACTACCTACTTAGGATGATCAAAGTTGACGCTCCTAACTTTGATGGGTCACATAACCCACATGTGTACCTAGAATGGGAGAGTGCTATGGACCAATACTTCGATTGGTACCCAATGACCGAAGAGAGGAAGGTTAGGCTAGCCAAAATGCACCTTACTAAATTGGCCAAGACCTATTGGATGAGTGTTGAAACTAGGAAGAGAATTAGGAGGGAAGAACCCATTCAAACATGGGAAGGCATGAAAGCCCAATTAAGGTTCAAATACCTTCCCCACTCCTACACCCAAACACTCTTAGATGAATGGCAATGCCTCACCCAAGAGGGAAAATCCGTGGTAGAGTACATAGAATTATTTGACTCCTATCTTCTAAAATGTGGAGTACATGAGGAGTTAGCCGTCACCCTATCACGATTTAGGAATGGTCTCCACCCATACATCAAAAGGGAGTTAATTATGAGGGATGTGGATTCCCTTGAAATGGCTTATCAAATAGCTCGGGATACGGAGAGGTTCTTTAGGAATTCAAGGGTCACCCCTTCCCGTCCGGTTGAGCCTAGGAACATGGGTCCACGACCCAACCTTCCACCCTTGTTGAAAACCCCTACTCCTAGTGGGGGTACCCCCACCCGGACCTACCCACAGTCAACCAACCCTCCTCCTACCAAAACCACTCCACCCAATCCCTATCCCCGAAGAGAGGAAATCTCCAAAGGGAAGGCCCCAGAGAATAGTTCGATTAAGTGTTTCCGGTGTCATGGTTATGGCCATATAGACACCCAATGCCCCTCCAAGGGGATGTCCAATCTTGTCATGGAGAGCGTACCCACCACCTCCCAAGAATCTCATGAGAATGTGGAGGAGTACGAGGCTGCCATAGGGTGGGAAGATGAGTACGAGGAGCAATTCATTGAAGAGGGTGTAGAAGATGACCACCAATCAGCCCACCTTGGGGTGATAAGATGCACTCTTACCCAACCCCAAGAGGAGGATTGGCGTAGGACCTCCATCTTCCATACTTTCATCAAAATTGGGAATCATGTTAGGAAGATCATCTTAGACAATGGGAGTTGTGTAAATGCCGTGTCCCCGGACACCGTCAAACTCCTTGGGCTTACCCCGACACCCCACCCCAAACCCTACCGTGTGTCATGGATCAACAACCACTCCCTCCCCGTCAGCACATGTTGTCTTATCCCCATCACCTTCTCATCCTACCAAGGGCAAATTTGGTGTGATATCATACCTATGGCCGTAGGAAGCATCCTACTTGGGAGACCTTGGATATACGATGTAGATGCTACTATCTATGGGAAGACGAACACATGCACCTTTGTGCACGAGGGGAAGGTCATCCGCCTCAACCCATCCCCACCCCGAAAGGAACCACCCACTAAGGGGATTCCTCCCATTCCCTCACCAAGCTCCAAGGGCCCGCCTACACCCACACAATCAACCTCCCAAAACCCCATCCCCGAAGTTCCCACCGGGCCAATCAAAGGCCTCCACCTCATCACTAGAAAGGAGTTAGAAGAGGAAGTTGCCCAAGGAACCCCCGTGTGCGCTGTTGTCCTTTGTCTAGGAGAGTCAACACCCTCCAACCCCCATCCCGTGGAAGTATACCCACTCCTTGAAGAGTTCAAGGATGTGTTTCCCGATGAACTACCGGACCAACTACCTCCCATGAGGGATGTTCAGCATGCCATAGATTTTGTCCCGGGAGCCTCCCTTCCAAATCTACCACACTATCGCCTCAACCCCACCGAACATGCTGAGTTAAGGAGGCAAGTAGAAGAGCTTGTTAGAAAAGGCTTTCTCAGGCTTAGCAAAAGCCCCTGCGCCGTCCCCGCTCTTCTCACACCAAAGAAAGATGGGACATGGCGAATGTGTGTCGATAGTAGGGCCATCAACAAGATCACCGTCAAATATAGGTTCCCTATACCTAGACTTGACGATATGCTTGACATGCTTGCGGGAGCCACCATTTTTTCCAAGATAGATCTCAAAAGTGGCTACCACCAAGTGAGGATAAGGCCCGGGGATGAATGGAAAACAGCCTTTAAGACCAAAGATGGACTCTATGAATGGCTGGTGATGCCTTTTGGGCTTTCCAATGCCCCAAGCACATTTATGCGCCTCATGACCGAGGCCCTCAGGCCCTACATTGGGGTTTTCCTTGTAGTCTATTTCGATGACATCCTCATCTACAGCCAGTCCAAGGAAGCCCACCTCAACCACATCAGGCAGGTCTGCACCACCCTTAGGAAGGAAAGCCTCTTTGCCAACCTAGGAAAATGTCATTTCATGACAGATTCCATTACCTTCCTTGGGTATGTTGTCTCCACCAAAGGTGTATCTATGGACCCCGAAAAGGTCCAAGCCATCATTGACTGGCCGGAGCCCCGCACTCTCCATGAAGTCCGGAGCTTCCATGGCTTAGCCACTTTCTACCGAAGGTTCATCCGTGGGTTTAGCACCATCACAGCCCCAATCACAGATTGCCTCAAAAAGGGAACCTTTGTATGGACTAAGTCAGCTACTAAGGCCTTCCAGGAACTCAAAGATAGAATGACCCAAGCCCCGGTTTTATGCCTCCCGGACTTCTCCAAAGTCTTTGAAGTAACTTGTGATGCTTCTGGGGTAGGAATTGGTGGGATCCTCAGCCAAGAGGGACATCCCGTGGCTTACTTTAGCGAGAAGTTGTGTGATGCCAGGCTCAAATATACAACCTATGACAAAGAATTCTATGCGGTGGTGCAATCCCTCCGCCATTGGAGGCACTACCTCCTACCCAAAGAATTTGTCATATTCTCCGACCATGAGGCTCTAAAATACCTCAACTCTCAATAGAAATTGAATGCTCGACATGCTAGATGGGTTGAGTACATCCAGGCCTACACATTTGTGATCAAACATAAGGCCGGGAGTGAGAACCGCGCTGCGGATGCTCTTAGCAGGAGGGTCTCCCTATTAGCCACCGTCCGAGTAGAAGTCATAGGCTTCGATCGGATGAGGGAAGAATACTCGACTTGTCCCGAATTTGGGCCCATCCACACCCACCTAACCACCCACTCCTCCCAAGAACACCATGGCTTTATCATAGAGGATGGGTTCCTCTTCAAAGGGCATCGGCTTTGCATCCCTAGGACTTCGCTAAGGGATTTATTGGTTTGGGAGTTACATGCTGGGGGCCTAGCTGGACATTTTGGGGTACACAAGACTATTGGCCTGGTTGAGGGGCAGTTCTATTGGCCCAGCCTCAAGAGGGATGTGGCCAAGATTGTGGGGCAATGCCGCACATGTGCGACTGCCAAACAAGTCAAACAAAACACTGGCCTATACACCCCTCTACCCGTTCCCGATCGGCCATGGCAGGACCTAAGTATGGACTTCGTGTTAGGGCTACCCCGAACCCAGAGGAAGCATGACTCCATCTTTGTGGTCGTGGACAGATTCTCAAAAATGGCCCATTTCATCCCCTGTTCAAAAACCTCTGATGCTTCCCACGTGGCCCGTCTATTCTTTGATGAGGTGGTTCGTCTCCATGGCCTACCCAAGACCATCATCTCTGACAGGGACGTCAAATTCACTAGTTATTTCTGGAAAATCCTTTGGCACCTAATGGGGACCTTGCTTAAATTTTCCACAGCCTATCATCCCCAAACTGATGGCCAAACGGAGGTCGTCAATCGGAGTCTGGGGAATCTTCTTAGATGTCTTGTTGAGGACCGTCCTGGAAATTGGGATCTCATTCTGCCCCAAGCCGAGTTTGCATACAATAATTCCACCAGTAGGACCATAGGCATGAGTCCCTTTGAAGCTGTGCATGGTTACAAGCCTAGGAAGCCTACTGATCTCATTCCCCTACCCCCTCATGCTAGGGTGTCTATCACTGCTGAGTCATTTGCCCAACACCTTAGAGAGTTGCATGAGGAAATTCGCAAGAACATCAACAAGAATAATGAGATCTACAAAAGATCAGCTGATTCCCACCGTCGCCACCAGGAGTTCCAGATAGGTGATTTTGTGATGGTGAGAACGGAGAGGTTGTTCCCTGGGAATGCCTCAAAGTTGAGACCACGTGGGGCTGGCCCCTTCCAGGTGCTGAGACGACTTGGCACCAATGCTTATGTATTGGACCTTCCCGAAGAATATGGAGTAAGCCCCACATTCAATGTGGCGGACCTGGTGCCCTACAGGGGCCCCGCGGTGACACCTAGTGAGGATATCCGGCCAGACCCATCCTTTGAGAGTACCCCCACACCGCAGAGAGCTCCACCCAACTTAAGGAACCAGCGTGATAAAGTGGAGCGGATATTAGATGAACAGGTCACCAACACAAGGAGCAAGGCTTATGAGCGCTATCTAGTCCGGTGGAAGGGACGACCACCCTCGGACGACGCCTGGGTGAGCAGGGAAGATCTCCAGCAGCTAGATCCTGACCTGTTGGAGCGGTACCGCAGCAGGGAGGGCCTTTACTCGATAGAGTCGAGCTTTTTCCAGCCCGGGGAAATTAATGAGGACATCACTCGTGATTCCCTATGGCTTGGCACTTCCCTCCCACCCGGGAGAAGCTAGGAGGCCGTCCCTGTTCCGGAGTGGATCTCTGTATCTTTACCTAGGTCACTGAGTGATTTTCCCCTATCATTATCATGTACTTTTGTCTTTTATTTGAGTCTTGTACCTAGGTTTTTAATTAATTATCCTTAGTTGAGTCACATGAGTCTTTGTGCTTGTTAATGGGCCCTTGCCTCTGGGCTAGGCCCATGGGCGCACCCCCCCTTCCCCTTGGCTTTTGTGTTAGTGTGTGAAGTGTCGAGGACCTATTTGTAAAAGGGATTTCCCTATAAATAGGGCCCCAACCCCTCCTCTTGTGGTTAATGAAGAATTATTGAAAGCTTGCATCCACTTGAGTCTAATTCTCTCTCTCACTCTAATTCTCTCTCTAGTTCGAAATTTCCTCTCTCTCCTCACCCCTTGCCACATCACTTGCCACCTAGGCAAGTCTCTTCACCTCCCAAGACCCCATTACTTCACACCATTAATCACTCCATCTCCCCAAGCACCCTTTCCCCTTCCCAAGGCTTCCCTCCCCCTTCCCCAAGCAACCTTCCACCTCCCAAGGGCCCTTTCCCCTCCCCAAGGAGTCTCTTCATCTCCCTAGGTCGACCATACCACCCCCCCTCCTCCCAAGTTCGCCCCTAGCCACCCCATTCCTCCTCCCCTCTTGCGAAGGCCGAACCCCCACCTTCCTTCCCCATTGCTGCGTCCACCCTCTCCACCACCCCCTCCCTCTGCAGACTTCGACCATTCTCCCCTCCTCATCCCCCCTACACACCACACAAGAGCCCCACAACTCCACTTGGCCGCACCACACCCACCTTCACTCACCCAAGAAGCCTTCTTCCCCGTCATCCTAGTTTCAGCTTCGTGTGCAGGCCGACCTGAAGATCAACCTCCAGTTGCAGCGACGGCCACAGCTCCATCCTTGTGCTGCTGAGGGCGTATCCTACATCCCTGGAAAGAGCTCCACGTCAGCTTCGAAGGCGAGGTGGTTTCACCTCATTCTGAGATCGGAGCTGCTGGCTAGGTCGATTCTCCCACAATCGCGCAGAGAGGACTCCATCCAACACCAGAACCGACAAGAACAGGGTGCCACGATCAACCAAGGCTGAACCAGGCTCGGGTTTCTTCATAAAAGTTATGCTCCTCTCTGTCCCCTTTCAGGGTCAGGAAACGGATCACCATTTGGACACCGTGGGACAGAGTTACGAATTTTCTCCCTCGCACTATCCAGGTCAGTTTTCTCAGGCTGCATCGACCAGAGTTCACTCTTCCCAGGACCCAAGTCACCACCGACCTGGGATCGTCGCCCCACCACTTCCTGCTGTTATCTACTTCAACCACGAAGACAACGCCGCTGGTTTCGTGCCATTCGGAGTTCGGGAGAGTTCACCACAGTGTCTGCAACCTACTGCTACAGAACAGGTCCGGCCAGAGACCACATTTGCTGCCTCGGTTCAGTCGCCGGTGTCACCAGTCTCCGACTCCAGAGGCCGTCCAAAAATTCAGACATCACCAGCATCAAGTCAGGAAACTCCAGGAGGTGGAATCTTCGAAATCGGAGTTCGGACTAGCTCGGGACGGTGGCAACAGCGGCTTCCCGTCCAGAATTCCAGCCGGCTGCATCAACTTCCTTAGTTCTCTTCTACCCGTTTCGGCCCATCCTCCCCTCCCCGCTTGGCTGGCTGAAAGTCCCACCCTGTGAGGTGGTAGTGTTTGGGTGTAAAGCTATTAATTCCCCACCCCAAGGCCACCCCTCCTGCGTGAGGAGTAGTGTTGTAATGATATTCTCGCAGGCGTGAAGCTACACCGGCGCAGTGTGCGGGGAACACACTTCCCCGCTCGCCCTCGTCTCCGAGCGAAGTCGGCTTCCTCAAGCCGGCTAGGTAAGCCTCTAAAACCTTGCTCCATCATTTCTGTTCATTTCATATCCGTTTCATTAGTCCGCTGGTCGGTGAGGAGGAGAGCTCGATCCCGGATCCACCTTTGCCGTGTGGTCACCGTGGTTAGTGAGTGAGTGTCCTAGTGCCCCAAGGCACCCCGGTCGCCCGTGATTGTGGGCCTTCAACCTTTGGGAGGGATGACTTAGCAAGTGCTGGTCCTCTAACCAGCTAGGGGCTAGACCCACTATCTTACTCGGCATCACCGAGTCACCTAGGGAATCGGGTGCGCGCGGTGTTCGGCGTTTTGTGCTTGATCTCTTACTTGTGTGTTCTTACGAATTAGGTCCAAGGGTCTCATTTCATCTTGCTGCATTTAGTGTCACATCAATTAGAAAGAGTTCAAACGTGGTAATGACTCTATCATAGAAGTATTGCTTCCACACAATCACTAACCCTAATAGGACACCCAAAATCCTATAAAAACTCTCGTTCGGCCAACCCTAAAACTATTTGGACGAACTACTGCTGCAGGTACGTGAAGAACATATGTTCTTCTTTTTTTTTTTCTTCTATTTACAGTCGCATGAAGAATATTGATTATTCTTCTTCTCTTATTAACAGGTTAAGAGGCTCGGGCGTTTGAGGAACAAGAGTTCTTCATCCGTGTGTAAGTACCCCTTCCTCTACCTACAGTCCATGGATTTCAAGGAAACTAATATCTTCAATCTATCCTCTGTAGGATTCATCCAACGTCTGCAGCATCATTGATTCTTATAAATCCCTCACGGTCATCTCCAAATCAACTCTTAAAAGTAGGTTTTCTCAAGTTACTGTAGCCCAAATAATTTAAGACAAGACTTATATACGTATTAACATGACATGCATACGGTTTAATATGGTTTTATTATGTTTCTGCGATATTTTTGAAAGAGACGCCCCTGTCCAGGGCGCTAATTTACAAGACACGACCATGTCCAGGTCGTCAATTTCATATTTGACGCCCTGTACACAGGCGTTAATTTCATATAAATCTTAAGAACTGATTATCCATGCAATTACATGAAATCAAATCAATAATTGTTAACGGTTAAAAGTCAATAAACATGAAACATCAAATCTAATATACTGCATCTGAATTCCTGCCAATTTTCCTGTCATGACTATATGATTGTTATCCTTGATTATCGTGCAATTCTTGCTGATCATGTAAATTCCTGATATTTCTTGAATTCACGACCTAGACTAGGTCGTTTTCCATGTGGTAACGCCCCATCACAGGGCGTGAATTAAAAATAAACGCCCCTTACTAGGGCGCGTATATGTTAAAATCCTGAAATTCACATATTCTGTAAAATGGAATTAGAAAGTAACGCCCCTTCCAAGGGCGCGTTTTTGATAAATTTCTGAGAATAATTATATCCTGTCGAATATGTAAATGATGAGACGCCTGCCTCTGCAGTCGTCAACTTCTGAAGAAACGCCCCTGCCCAAGGCGCGTTTTAAATAAATTATTGAATTATTGAAAATTCTGCAAAACGGGCCATGTGTAAACGCCCTTCTGTTAGGCGTTAATTACTTGAGAAACGACTTGACCTAAGTCGTTATTTTACTGTAAACTGATTTTTCCTCTGATTTGCTAACCGGTGGTTTATATATTATACATATATATATATCGGCACTATTCTCCACTCCGTGAGTATAGTCCCACTTTTCACGGTGTTTTATCAATCACACTCAACTCTCATCGACATACAAGCTCTCCATTGGACATTCCATTCCTTTGGACTGGCGAGTTAGTCATAGAGACCTCCGTAAGACTCCTCGTAGCCTTGGATTCCCTCAAGGCCGACTGAGCTGGTTGTACCCTAAAAACCCATTACACGATCATTGCCATGTCAATCTAAAGAAACATGGTATACCGGCCCTTATGATTATACAAAGAGTATATCATAAGAAATTCTTGATGGGATGATGATATCATGCCATATCGTGTCATTCTTGTAAACCCCAATTCTATGATAAGAATGAGGGTATCTTGCTTGATCTAATGTTCATGTGGACCTCAATTCTATATAAAGAATGTCCATATTGATTTGTCATGGGACCTAAGTTAAAGGAACCATATTCTACCTAGTTTTATCGACATCGCGATTATACCGTTATTATCGCCATTCTATGTCCTTTGTCATATTTTGGACTCTTTTCTATCAAAGTTGTCATACGTGTCTACAAGCTTGATTATTGAAATTCTATATTGGCTATATAAACAAGAGTGGATGTGAAAACACATGATAAATGCCTGCGCATATAGGGCCCGATCTGGTCCTGGGAGGAGCACCCGAAAGTACTTGTGCCCATGGGAGTTAAAATGATAAGGTATCTAGCATTATACCGAGTACTTGACTTGCTTGATTGGACATTCCACACACATCTTGTACTTGAATCGTACTTGACTTTACATGAAATGCGTGGCCCGAAAAAGGGTAATTTACTTGCTTGATACATGATAGCCAAAGTTCTTGACATGACTTGTTAAACGTGCTTGCTTGAATACCTTGAATATACTTGTCATCTTGTTGGAAGTTCATGATTAAGTTCATCTTATTTCTTTGATATTACATTCTCTCTATCTTGTCGTTTCATGCGAGCATGCATAGCTTTATTGCATTCATGAAAATGTAATTACTTAAACCCCTTGCTAGTACTTGAGATATAATTTCCTACTGAGCGTTCGCTCATTCCGTTAACCCTGATAAATGAATATTTGAAATAAATTAAAACATATATATATTACAGTAGTAATACAGATAACAAGAATAGGGTTAATTAGATGAAGTAAAACAAAATTAAAATAACGCCTCTTATTAGGGCGTTAATTCAAAAAGAAACGCCTCTATCAAAGGCGTGACTAAAGAAAGGACGCCCACACGTGCGGTCGTCAACTCTCACGACCAAATAGGCAAGTAAGCGAAACGCCCATATATGGGGCGTGTTTCAAAAACAAGGAACGCCCTTATCCAAGACGTTTCTTAAAAAACGACCTAAACAAGGTCGTTAATTAAAGAATCGACGCCCTTACCTAAGGCGTTAATTCAGTTCGTGAACCGTTCGAACCCAGAACTTATCCAGGGTAAGTGATAAGCATTAGAAAGAGTTCAAACGTGGTAATGACTCTATCATAGAAGTATTGCTTCCACACAATCACTAACCCTAATAGGACACCCAAAATCCTATAAAAACTCTCGTTCGGCCAACCCTAAAACTATTTGGACGAACTACTGCTGCAGGTACGTGAAGAACATATGTTCTTCTATTTTTTTTTTCTTCTTCTGTTTACAGTCGCATGAAGAGTATTGATTATTCTTCTTCTCTTATTAACAGGTTAAGAGGCTCGGGCGTTTGAGGAACAAGAGTTCTTCATCCGTGTGTAAGTACCCCTTCCTCTACCTACAGTCCATGGATTTCAAGGAAACTAATATCTTCAATCTATCCTCTGTAGGATTCATCCAACGTCTGCAGCATCATTGATTCTTACAAATCCCTCACGGTCATCTCCAAATCAACTCTTAAAAGTAGGTTTTCTCAAGTTACTGTAGCCCAAATAATTTAAGACAAGACTTATATACGTATTGACATGACATGCATACGGTTTAATATGGTTTTATTATGTTTCTGCGATATTTTTGAAAGAGACGCCCCTGTCCAGGGCGCTAATTTACAAGACACGACCATGTCCAGGTCGTCAATTTCATATTTGACGCCCTGTACACAGGCGTTAATTTCATATAAATCTTAAGAACTGATTATCCATGCAATTACATGAAATCAAATCAATAATTGTTAACGGTTAAAAGTCAATAAACATGAAACATCAAATCTAATATACTGCATCTGAATTCCTGCCAATTTTCCTATCATGACTATATGATTGTTATCAATTCTTGCTGATCATGTAAATTCCTGATATTTCTTGAATTCACGACCTAGACTAGGTCGTTTTCCATGTGGTAACGCCCCATCACAGGGCGTGAATTAAAAATAAACGCCCCTTACTAGGGCGCGTATATGTTAAAATCCTGAAATTCACATATTCTGTAAAATGGAATTAGAAAGTAACGCCCCTTCCAAGGGCGCGTTTTTGATAAATTTCTGAGAATAATTATATCCTGTCGAATATGTAAATGATGAGACGCCTGCCTCTGCAGTCGTCAACTTCTGAAGAAACGCCCCTGCCCAAGGCGCGTTTTAAATAAATTATTGAATTATTGAAAATTCTGCAAAACGGGCCATGTGTAAATGCCCTTCTGTTAGGCGTTAATTACTGAGAAACGACTTGACCTAAGTCGTTATTTTACTGTAAACTGATTTTTCCTCTGATTTGCTAACCGGTGGTTTATATATTATACATATATATATATCGGCACTATTCTCCACTCCGTGAGTATAGTCCCACTTTTCACGGTGTTTTATCAATCACACTCAACTCTCATTGACATACAAGCTCTCCATTGGACATTCCGTTCCTTTGGACTGGCGAGTTAGTCATAGAGACCTCCGTAAGACTCCTCGTAGCCTTGGATTCCCTCAAGGCCGACTGAGCTGGTTGTACCCTAAAAACCCATTACACGATCATTGCCATGTCAATCTAAAGAAACATGGTATACCGGCCCTTATGATTATACAAAGAGTATATCATAAGAAATTCTTGATGGGATGATGATATCATGCCATATCGTGTCATTCTTGTAAACCCCAATTCTATGATAAGAATGAGGGTATCTTGCTTGATCTAATGTTCATGTGGACCTCAATTCTATATAAAGAATGTCCATATTGATTTGTCATGGGACCTAAGTTAAAGGAACCATATTCTACCTAGTTTTATCGACATCGTGATTATACCGTTATTATCGCCATTCTATGTCCTTTGTCATATTTTGGACTCTTTTCTATCAAAGTTATCATACGTGTCTACAAGCTTGATTATTGAAATTCTATATTGGCTATATAAACAAGAGTGGATGTCAAAACACATGATAAATGCCTACGCATATAGGGCCCGATCTGGTCCTGGGAGGAGCACCCGAAAGTACTTGTGCCCATGGGAGTTAAAATGATAAGGTATCTGGCATTATACCGAGTACTTGACTTGCTTGATTGGACATTCCACACACATCTTATACTTGAATCGTACTTGACTTTACATGAAATGCGTGGCCCGAAAAAGGGTAATTTACTTGCTTGATACATGATAGCCAAAGTTCTTGACATGACTTGTTAAACGTGCTTGCTTGAATACCTTGAATATACTTGTCATCTTGTTGGAAGTTCATGATTAAGTTCATCTTATTTCTTTGATATTACATTCTCTCTATCTTGTCGTTTCATGCGAGCATGCATAGCTTTATTGCATTCATGAAAATGTAATTACTTAAACCCCTTGCTAGTACTTGAGATATAATTTCCTACTGAGCGTTCGCTCATTCCGTTTGTCCCTTTTTACTTTTCAGGTAAGTCCGACGACGAGGGAAGTCAATCGGATGGGAATGGTCAAGAGTGAAAGTGATAGAGCTTCTACAAGTGTCGTCTAGTCTTTTCTATAGTTTCTTGAGTCAACTATGTATTCTTTTCCTTTTTATTAAACAGAGTATTGGATTTGTAATAGTCTATCCATTATGAAATAAAGGATTGGGTTATCTTGCTATTTTGCGCATCTCTGTCTTTGAGTCGAATACACGACCACTCTGATTGACATGATTGATATAGACACGTCGCGCATCTCCGGGTATCTTCCGCGCTCGGGGCGTGACAGTCTTTGTGGTATCAGAGCCTAAGGTATTCAATTCCTAGGAAACCCAAGTCCAAGGATAGGTTTCAAAACCTTTAACCAAGTGAGAGTGGGTAGAACCAAGGGTTAAACGATCAATGAGTCCTTTATAAGATCATAGTGATATAATACTAACATAGCTATCGTAATTGTAGGATAATGGCTGCCGAACGTGCTCAATGGCGCAACATGCAGCGTACCCTTCAAGGGATGACCCAAGTGCTACAACAGGTAGCACAAGGTGGTGCTCCACGAGCTGGAAGCTTACACCAAGCATTCAAGAATATGAATCCCCCGAAGTTCATGGGATCGACCGATCCAGACGATGCCGAGCATTGGGTTCGGGAGATTGAACGTATATTCCGTGTTATGCAATGCACGGATCAGGACAAAGTCTTATTAGCTACTTTCCAGTTAGAAAAGGATGCTAGATGCTGGTGGGAGTCGATTGAAGCTACTATTGACCCAACTCAAGTTACATGGGGTGAATTCGTTGAATATTTCAACGCCAAATATTTCTCTGATAGGGTCCAGGAAAAGAAGGCCGCCGAATTTGCCGCATTAAAGCAAAGATCTTTATCGGTGGCTGATTATGAAGCACAGTTCTCTAGACTGTCTAGATATGCTAAGCATTTAATTAGCACGGAAAAGATGAAAGCCCGTAGATTTCTTAATGGGCTTAGGCCCCACTACATTACTCAACTGGCGCCTATGGATATTCAAGTTTATACTGAAATAGTGCGCCGAGCTCAGTTGCTTGAAGATGCCACGGAACTATCTGATAGGATCCGTGGGAAAGACAAAAAGGAGCAAGTCACAAGTTCGGGTTCTTTTAAACCCAACTTTAAGAAGAGGCCCAATAATGGAGGTTCTTCCTCTCAAGATCAGAAATACAAGAAATCCAAGCCTTTCTCTATCACCACTACACCTTCAAACGTAGTATGCAAGCATTGTGACAAGGCTGGTCACAAAACAGAAGAATGCTGGAGGAAATTAGGAGCATGTCTCCGTTGTGGGAGTCGTGAACATTGGATTCCCGATTGTCCATTAATGAATGACCAAGACGGTGAGGGTAAACGCCCAGTGACAAGGAACGCACGTCTTCATGCAATCCAAGAAACCGAACCAGAAGAAGAAGGCGGATTGGTGGAAGGTACATTAAAAATTTGTTCCAAATATGCACATGTCTTATTTGATACGGGTGCATCGCATTCCATTATTTCCAAGAAGTTTGCTGACCCATTACCTCTAGAACCAGAATGGAGGAAGTTAATATTGTCTACTCCTCTCGGAAACGAGACGGATATCACACATCATTACCAAAACTGTGAGGTATTGGTTCGAGGAAAGAATTTTCCTATTGATCTTATCTGCTTAGATCTAAAAGAGTATGATGTTATACTAGGAGCAGATTGGTTATCCAAATACCAGGCAACGGTTGATTGCCGTGATAGCAAGATTGTTTTCAAGGAATTTCCGGAACTGACTTATACTAGTCCTAAGAGTCGAAGCAAATCCCCTCTTATTTCGGCTCTTCGAGCAAGCAAGCTCGTCAAGAAAGGATGTGTATCCTTCCTTGCTTTTGTCACTATTAAAGAAGCTAAAGAAACCAAGATAGCGGACATTCAGGTAGTGCGAGAATTTCCAGACGTATTTCCGGAAGAATTGCCGGGATTACCCCCGCAAAGAGATGTGGCCTTTACCATCGACTTAGTCCCTGGTGCTGGTCCTGTTTCAAAGGCACCCTATAGAATGTCCCCTGCAGAACTGAAAGAATTGAAGAAGCAATTGATGGAATTGATTCAAAAAGGGTTCATTAGACCTAGTACTTCCCCGTGGGGAGCACCAGTCTTATTTGTAAAGAAGAAGGATGGATCCATGAGATTGTGTATCGACTATCGACAGTTGAATCATCTTACTATCAAGAATAAGTATCCACTGCCGAGAATCGATGAATTATTTGATCAGATTTCTGGATCCAAACATTTCTCCAAGATTGATCTCAGGTCTGGTTATCATCAATTGAGGATTAAAGATGAAGATATTCATAAAACTGCGTTCAGAAGCAGGTATGGCCACTATGAATTTGTTGTTATGCCTTTTGGACTAACAAATGCCCCTGCTGCCTTTATGCAGTTGATGAATAGCATATTCAGGCCTTACTTGGATCAATTCATAGTAGTCTTCATTGATGATATATTGATATATTCCAAGACTAAGGAAGAACATGAAGAGCATTTGAGGATTTCATTACAAATCTTGAGGACAAATCAATTATATGCTAAACTCAGCAAATGCGAGTTCTGGCTTGAAGAAGTGGCTTTTCTGGGACATGTCATATCCAAGGACGGTTTATCTGTAGATCCGTCAAAGGTTGAAGCTGTAAGAAACTGGGAAAGACCCACTAATGCAAGCGAGATCAGAAGTTTCTTAGGTCTTGCAGGCTACTATCGGCGATTCATCAAAGATTTCTCTAAGATCGCCGTGCCCCTTACAAGGTTAACTCGTAAGGAGATCCGATATGAATGGAGTGAGGAATGTGAAGGCAGTTTCCAAACTCTCAAGGATCGTCTCACTACAGCTCCAGTGTTAGCTCTACCAACAGAAGGAGAGAAATTCGAGGTCTACACTGATGCTTCTGGCATTGGCCTCGGATGTGTCCTAATGCAACAAGGAAAGGTCATAGCATACT
This sequence comes from Amorphophallus konjac, assembly GCA_022559845.1. NCBI lineage: Eukaryota > Viridiplantae > Streptophyta > Magnoliopsida > Alismatales > Araceae > Amorphophallus > Amorphophallus konjac. Next base: position 295,872,009 of record CM040120.1, read on the forward strand.
CTTCACGTCAACTGAAGAAGCACGAGGAGAATTACCCCGTCCATGACTTGGAACTGGCCGCGGTAGTATTTGCCCTAAAGATATGGAGACACTATCTCTATGGGGTACAGTTCACTGTATACTCCGATCACAAAAGTCTCAAATATCTATTTTCACAAAAGGTGCTGAACATGAGACAAAGACGCTGGCTAGAATATCTCAAGGACTTCGACTTCAGTATACAATACCATCCCGGAAAGGGTAATTATGTGGCTGATGCCCTTAGTCGAAAGCCGAGAGCAAGGATAGCCAATTGTATGATACAAGAATGGAGGTTACTTGAACAATTCTCCGAGCTCAATATAAGCTTGGACACGGAATCCAAATTTGTCACACTATCCCATGTAAGCATACAGTCAGATTTATTATCTGAAATACAAACACTTTAGGATGATGATCCTATGTTAGTAGAAATCAAAGGCAGATTAAAAGGATAATCTGATTTTCAACTAACTTCTGATGGAAGATTATCGTTCAAAGATAGAACTTGTATACCCGATTGTCCGGAATTAAAGAAGAAGATCTTAGATGAAGCTCACAGATCAAGATACACTATTCATCCTGGATCAACTAAAATGTACCAAGATGTAAAGAGGAACTTTTGGTGGCCCAATATGAAAAGAGAAATAGCGGACTATGTATCACGCTGTCTCACATGCCAACAGGTCAAGGCGGAACACCAAAAGCCTGCGGGAAAACTACATCCTCTAGATATTCCTAAGTGGAAATGGGAGGATATTGGTATGGACTTCATCATGGGTTTGTCTAAATCTAAAGGAGGACATGATGGAATCTGGGTTATCATTGACCGATTAACTAAATCGGCACATTTCTTGCCAATAAAAAGCCGATGGTCAATTGATGTGCTAGCTGCACTGTACATCAAGGAAATAGTCAGGATACATGGAATTCCTGTCTCAATCGTGTCTGACAGAGATCCCCGTTTTACTTCTCATTTTTGGAAGGGATTACAACATTCGTTGGGAACAAGGCTCAACTTTAGTACTGCTTTTCACCCACAAACGGATGGTCAGACCGAGCGAACTAATCAAGTTGTTGAAGATATGCTGAGAGCATGCATTATTGACTTTGGAGGAAGCTGGCATGACCACTTACCTTTAGTTGAATTTGCATATAATAATAGCTACCAAGCTAGTATCCAAATGGCACCTTTCGAAGCCTTATACGGAAGGAGTTGCCGATCTCCCATATGTTGGAACGAAGTTGGAGAGAAACAACTATTAGGTCCAGACATGGTAAGGGATACAACTGAGAAGATACAAGTAATCAGAGAAAGATTGCAAGTTGCTCAGACGAGACAAAAAGCTTATGCTGATACAAGAAGGAGAGATCTTGAATTCCAAATCGGAGATCATGTATTTCTCAAGATATCGCCTGGACGTGGCATACGAAGATTTGGTGTTAAGGGCAAGCTTACGCCAAGATTCATCGGACCATTTGAGGTACTCGAAAGAGTTGGCGAGGTTGCTTATCGCATCGCGTTGCCTCCTCAGTTGTCCGAGGTACACAATGTATTTCACATATCTATGTTGAAGAAGTATGTGCACGATCCGTCACATATTATTGAGCATGGAGATCTGGTGATCCAGAAAGATCTCACATATGAACAGAGGCCTTTAAAGATATTAGATCGAGAAATACGAGCTCTAAGGAATAAGGTTATTCCCATGCTCAAGGTGCAATGGAATAAGAATCCTGAACGCGAAGCGACATGGGAGACCGAGGAATCTATGAAGAAACGATTTCCCGAGATATTCTAAGAGGTATATGTCCTACACTCTCCGCGTGTATAATTATATATATATTGAATTTGGGGACCAAATTCTTTTTAAGTGGGGGAGGGTGTAGCAACCCTGATAAATGAATATTTGAAATAAATTAAAACATATATATATTACAGTAGTAATACAGATAACAAGAATAGGGTTAATTAGATGAAGTAAAACAAAATTAAAATAACGCCTCTTATTAGGGCGTTAATTCAAAAAGAAACGCCTCTATCAAAGGCGTGACTAAAGAAAGGACGCCCACACGTGCGGTCGTCAACTCTCACGACCAAATAGGCAAGTAAGCGAAACGCCCATATATGGGGCGTGTTTCAAAAACAAGGAACGCCCTTATCCAAGACGTTTCTTAAAAAACGACCTAAACAAGGTCGTTAATTAAAGAATCGACGCCCTTACCTAAGGCGTTAATTCAGTTCGTGAACCGTTCGAACCCAGAACTTATCCAGGGTAAGTGATAAGCATTAGAAAGAGTTCAAACGTGGTAATGACTCTATCATAGAAGTATTGCTTCCACACAATCACTAACCCTAATAGGACACCCAAAATCCTATAAAAACTCTCGTTCGGCCAACCCTAAAACTATTTGGACGAACTACTGCTGCAGGTACGTGAAGAACATATGTTCTTCTATTTTTTTTTTCTTCTTCTGTTTACAGTCGCATGAAGAATATTGATTATTCTTCTTCTCTTATTAACAGGTTAAGAGGCTCGGGCGTTTGAGGAACAAGAGTTCTTCATCCGTGTGTAAGTACCCCTTCCTCTACCTACAGTCCATGGATTTCAAGGAAACTAATATCTTCAATCTATCCTCTGTAGGATTCATCCAACGTCTGCAGCATCATTGATTCTTACAAATCCCTCACGGTCATCTCCAAATCAACTCTTAAAAGTAGGTTTTCTCAAGTTACTGTAGCCCAAATAATTTAAGACAAGACTTATATACGTATTGACATGACATGCATACGGTTTAATATGGTTTTATTATGTTTCTGCGATATTTTTGAAAGAGACGCCCCTGTCCAGGGCGCTAATTTACAAGACACGACCATGTCCAGGTCGTCAATTTCATATTTGACGCCCTGTACACAGGCGTTAATTTCATATAAATCTTAAGAACTGATTATCCATGCAATTACATGAAATCAAATCAATAATTGTTAACGGTTAAAAGTCAATAAACATGAAACATCAAATCTAATATACTGCATCTGAATTCCTGCCAATTTTCCTGTCATGACTATATGATTGTTATCCTTGATTATCGTGCAATTCTTGCTGATCATGTAAATTCCTGATATTTCTTGAATTCACGACCTAGACTAGGTCGTTTTCCATGTGGTAACGCCCCATCACAGGGCGTGAATTAAAAATAAACGCCCCTTACTAGGGCGCGTATATGTTAAAATCCTGAAATTCACATATTCTGTAAAATGGAATTAGAAAGTAACGCCCCTTCCAAGGGCGCGTTTTTGATAAATTTCTGAGAATAATTATATCCTGTCGAATATGTAAATGATGAGACGCCTGCCTCTGCAGTCGTCAACTTCTGAAGAAACGCCCCTGCCCAAGGCGCGTTTTAAATAAATTATTGAATTATTGAAAATTCTGCAAAACGGGCCATGTGTAAACGCCCTTCTGTTAGGCGTTAATTACTTGAGAAACGACTTGACCTAAGTCGTTATTTTACTGTAAACTGATTTTTCCTCTGATTTGCTAACCGGTGGTTTATATATTATACATATATATATATCGGCACTATTCTCCACTCCGTGAGTATAGTCCCACTTTTCACGGTGTTTTATCAATCACACTCAACTCTCATTGACATACAAGCTCTCCATTGGACATTCCGTTCTTTGGACTGGCGAGTTAGTCATAGAGACCTCCGTAAGACTCCTCGTAGCCTTGATTCCCTCAAGGCCGACTGAGCTGGTTGTACCCTAAAAACCCATTACACGATCATTGCCATGTCAATCTAAAGAAACATGGTATACCGGCCCTTATGATTATACAAAGAGTATATCATAAGAAATTCTTGATGGGATGATGATATCATGCCATATCGTGTCATTCTTGTAAACCCCAATTCTATGATAAGAATGAGGGTATCTTGCTTGATCTAATGTTCATGTGGACCTCAATTCTATATAAAGAATGTCCATATTGATTTGTCATGGGACCTAAGTTAAAGGAACCATATTCTACCTAGTTTTATCGACATCGTGATTATACCGTTATTATCGCCATTCTATGTCCTTTGTCATATTTTGGACTCTTTTCTATCAAAGTTGTCATACGTGTCTACAAGCTTGATTATTGAAATTCTATATTGGCTATATAAACAAGAGTGGATGTCAAAACACATGATAAATGCCTGCGCATATAGGGCCCGATCTGGTCCTAGGAGGAGCACCCGAAAGTACTTGTGCCCATGGGAGTTAAAATGATAAGGTATCTGGCATTATACCGAGTACTTGACTTGCTTGATTGGACATTCCACACACATCTTGTACTTGAATCGTACTTGACTTTACATGAAATGCGTGACCCGAAAAAGGGTAATTTACTTGCTTGATACATGATAGCCAAAGTTCTTGACATGACTTGTTAAACGTGCTTGCTTGAATACCTTGAATATACTTGTCATCTTGTTGGAAGTTCATGATTAAGTTCATCTTATTTCTTTGATATTACATTCTCTCTATCTTGTCGTTTCATGCGAGCATGCATAGCTTTATTGCATTCATGAAAATGTAATTACTTAAACCCCTTGCTAGTACTTGAGATATAATTTCCTACTGAGCGTTCGCTCATTCCGTTTGTCCCTTTTTACTTTTCAGGTAAGTCTGACGACGAGGGAAGTCAATCGGATGGGAATGGTCAAGAGTGAAAGTGATAGAGCTTCTACAAGTGTCGTCTAGTCTTTTCTATAGTTTCTTGAGTCAACTATGTATTCTTTTCCTTTTTATTAAACAGAGTATTGGATTTGTAATAGTCTATCCATTATGAAATAAAGGATTAGGTTATCTTGCTATTTTGCGCATCTCTGTCTTTGAGTCGAATACACGACCACTCTGATTGACATGATTGATATAGACACGTCGCGCATCTCCGGGTATCTTCCGCGCTCGGGGCGTGACAATCCGGCTATAACCAAATTTGGATAGCCGACCACGACCGGATCCACACGGCCTTCAGATCGCCCAAGGGGATATTCCACTACAAGAGGATGCCCTTCGGCCTCAAGAATGTCGGTGCTACATATCAGCAGGCAATGACCAAGATCTTCGACGAGCTACTATATAGTAAGGTCGAATGCTACATTGATGATCTAGTCGTCAAGACTAGGAAACGAAATGAGCATCTGAGTGACCTTAGGGTCATCTTCCAAAGGCTCCGACTGTACAGGCTGAAAATGAACCCCATGAAGTACGCCTTCGGCGTGTCCAGCGGGAAGTTCCTCGGCTTTATTGTCCGACACAGAGGGATCGAGATTGACCCCTTCAAGATAAAAGCCATTCAGGAGCTGCCCCCTCTGAAGAATCTGGGAGAGCTGAGGTCCCTACATGGCCATTTAGCTTACATCCGCAGGTTCATCTCCAACCTGTCGGGGCGTTGCCAACCATTTCACAGACTAATGATGAAGAATGCACCCTTCCGTTGGGGTCACGAATGCCAGCACGCGTTCGACTAGCTAAAGGAGTACCTGAAGACCCCGCCAGTCCTGGGGGCACCTGTCAAAGGTAGACCGCTTATTCTCTATATAGCGGCCATCGAATATTCACTGGGGGTAATGCTCGCCCAGAATAATGATGAGGGAAAGGAGCAGGCTCTCTACTACCTCAGCCGGAGAGTAGTGGGGGCAGAGGCCAAGTATACCCCGATCGAGAAAGTCTGCCTTGCCTTAGTCTTCGCAGTCAAGAAGCTGAGGCACTATATGCTGTCCCATGAAGTAAGTTTAATATCTAGAGCCAATCCCATCAAGCACATTCTCTCCCAGCCAGTCCCGAAGGGGCGCCTGGGCAAATGGGCCGTGCTGCTCATGGAGTTTGACATCACCTACGTGCCACAGAGGGCCGTTAAGGGACAAGCCGTCGCGGACTTCTTCGCAGCACACCCAGTGCCCGAAGACTCTCAGTTGGCCACCGAGCTACCCGAAGATGAAACACTGGAGGTAGACCAAGTCCAACAAGCCATCTGGCAGTTGTATTTCGACGGGTCCTCGAGAACAAAAGTGACCCCGTTCGGATGCACCAAGGTATGGGCCGGAGCCGGCATCATCCTCAAATCTCCAGAAATAGAAGTGATGCACACTTCCTGCTGCATTAGCAAGCCCTTCATAAATAATGAAGCAGAGTATGAAGATCTGATCATCGGCCTCCAAGTGGCCCTCCAAATGGAGATCAAAATGCTCCAAGTATTCGGCGACTCGCTGCTGGTCGTCAAGCAGGTCCAGGGGCAGTTCGACGTCCGGAAACCTGAGTTGCTCCCTTATCACACTAAGGCAAAGGGGCTCATGGAGCGGTTCTACCTCCTAGAGATAGGCCACATCGCCAGAGGGGAGAACGCACAAGCCGACGCCCTGGCAAAATTGGCAAGCTCACTAGCAGTGCTGCCAGATGGATCTCTCAATATCCAAGTAATAAATCAATGCCAAGTGCCCAACATGATAGAAAAAGAACCAGAAGAAGAAGAGCTAGAAGTCACTGCAGCAGAAGCCGTCGGCCTACCTGACTGGAGAGACCCCCTGATGCAGTGGTTCAAATACCGGCAACTACCCGAACGAAGAGAAGAGAAGATCAAGCTAACCAGAACCAAGGACTCCTATGAGCTCCGAAACGGAGTATTATTCCGAATTGTGGCCGACGCCAAATAGAAGCTACTCCTTCGATGTCTCTCCATTGAAGAGGCCTGGAGGGTCATGAAGGAAGTCCATGCCGGGACAGCTGGTGCACACCAGGCGGGACCAAAAATGAAGATTGAAATAAAGAAGCTTGGCTACTACTGGCCGGCAATGTTTGACGACTGCTGCAGATACGCTAAGTCGTGTCAGAAGTGTCAGGAGCATGCCACCATACCCAGAAGGCCGCCCGTGCAACTACATCCAACCGTGCCTAATTGGCCATTTGCCCAGTGGGGAACAGACGTCGTGGGTCCTTTACCCGCGTCATCCGCCGGCTGCAAATACATTCTGGCGGCAACCAACTACTTCTCCCGTTGGGCAGATGCTGTCACCTTAAGGGAGGTCACCGGAGAGATCGTGGCCAAGTTTGTCTGCCGTAACATCATATTCCAGTTTGGCGTGCCCGACCGGATTGTGTCAGACAACCGCAGCCACTTCCGCAACCAGAATGTCTATCGGCTAGTAGAAAAATACAAAATTGATTGGAGGACATCGACTCCTTACAATCCTCAGGCTAATGGGCTGGCCGAAGCTTTTAATAAGACACTCTGCACCCTCATGGCCAAGATTGTAAGCTCTAACAAAAGGGACTAGGGGGCGAAGATGTATGAGGCGCTATGGGCGTACCGAACCGTATACAAGACCCCAACAGGCTGCTCGCCTTTCTCTCTAGTATACGGCTCGGAGGTAATCATCCCCATTGAATTGGGGATACCTTCCCTCAGAGTCGCCATTCAGCACGGCCTTGTCCATGAAGGGCAGACCAACGTCGAGCAAAGGGTCGAAGAGCTCTCCAGCCTGGAAGGAAAGCGGCTTCAGGTCCAACCGAACATTCAGGTCTACCAGGCCCGAATAGCGCCTGCCTTTGACAAGCTCGTCAAGGAACGCGAATTCAAGAAGGGCAACTTTGTCATGGTCAAGAGAAGAGATGTCATGGCCGCCAACCCCAAGGGCAAACTGAATGAGAACTGGCTCGGACCCTACGTAGTCCAAGAAGTCTACGAAGGCGGAGCCTATGTAATTGTCAACCACCGCGGGGAAGTTCAATTCTCGCCTCTTAATGGATGGCACTTGAGACTGTACCACGCTCTGGTGCCCCCATTCAATCAATAATATTATTCTCCGCCCTATTTTGGGCGGATTCGCGTGATTAATGTCGGAACGACTTGATCGCTATCCATGTGTTCAAAAAAAGAGAAGGGAACAAAGAAGAAAAAAAAAGAGAAAAAAAAGAAGAGAAGAGGAAAGTAAAAAAAATGGGAAGAGAAAAAGAAAAAAGAAGAGGAGAAAAAGAAAGAAAGAAGAAGAAAAAAAAGAGAGAGAGAGAAAGAGAAGAGAAAAAAAGAGAAGAAGAGGAGAAAAAGAAAGAAAAGAAAGAAAGAAAAAGAAGAAGAGGAAAAGAAAAGAAAGAAGAAGAGAAAAGAGCAAGGGAAGAATAAAAGCTAAGAAGAAGGGGGAACGCCCCCCATTTCCAGTCATCGCCCCGTATCAGCGGAGATACTAAAAACTAAACAAACTCTTCACTCCGTCCTCCCCGAGCGGTGAGTACCCCTTTGATTTTGACCTTCCGTCCAGGCCATTGACTAAACAAACTCTTCTCTCCGTCCTCCCCGGGTGGTGAGTACCCCTTTGGTTTGGACCTTCCGCCCAGGCCATTAATTAAACAGACTCTTCTCTCCGTCCTCCCCGGGCGGTGAGTACCTCTTTGGTTTGGACCTTCCGTCCAGGCCATTGACTAAACAGACTCTTCTCTCCGTCCCCTCCGGGCAACAAAAAAACCCGGTCTCTGACCAAGGCTCCCCGCCTGAGGCCAGTGCGCGGTTCCAACATTATGGCAAGACCGGTAAGTCACCCATTTGGTATGATGGAGTGGTTCTCTCGTCCTCCCCCTGGGAGGGCGAGCACTCTCCCGTGCCCTGACGTGGGTTCCTGCCTGGTTCTCCCAGAGCGAATCACCGCGAAGATTCACACCCTGCCAATGTGTTTTGGCACAACAAAAGGGAGGAAAGAGAAAGAAGAAGACAATATGCACAAAAGAGAAGGGAGGTGAAAAGAGATCCCCCCTGGGATGAACGCACACTGAAAGGACATGCGAGGTAGTAAATGCTCTGTTCTATTCAAGAAAGATTAAACTACATGTGCTTCGGAGCATACCCCTGGGTTACATCTTAAAAAGAAAGAAGAAGAGAAGAGAAAGGAGCAAAGGAGCGGTGCCTAGTTAATGCCCCTGAAGATGTCCTCGAGAGGGATGATTCTGACGCAAGGGAAGTTTGTCATGTCGCGCAATCGGTCCCTCCGTTCTTCGAGTCGAGCGAGCTCCACCTCCACGGACGTCGTCTCGACCTGGGCGACGGCAAGAGCCTCGCCTTCCGTCTCGACCACTCTTTCGGCTTTGGCAAGGTCAGACCTAGCCGCAGCAAGGTAGCTCTCCAGCTTTGCGACTCGGCTCTTGAGAGAGCGAACATTGCCCTGGCCTTCCCCCAAAGCCTTCCCACGGCGCTCTTCATCATGGCGCCGTGCCTCCAAGGTCTATAAATACTCGTCTGCCTGGGCATCGAGGGCGGCGCATTCATCGGGAGCCTGGGTCTCGAGGAACTCGCGACGTTTGACATACTTCAGCAGCAACATGACCCGCCGCGACCATTCCACCAGTGGACAGTCCAGCACTTGCAGTGCCTCGGCCAGCTGCATCACTATACTCTGCACCTCCCGATATGACAAAGAAAGATCGGCGAAGAGCATTGTCCGCAGTGTTACCAACATCTGTCGGACCAGTGCGCCTAACGAGGTGTGGCTGACCGAGGGCATAGCCGGAGGGATGAAATCTACAGAGCTGTCCACCTCGGCCCACAAATTAGCGTCCACGGTGACTGAAGAAGATGGAAGAGCAAGGGCCATGTCCCCTGGCCGGCGTAGCTCGACAGAAGACCCCTGGCGGGTCATCGCCAGGGGAGTGGATTAGGCCATCGCCGAATCGCTTGGCGTCGCCGCCGTCTCCCTGGACGGGGATGCAGGTGCCGCTGCTACAGGCAAAGGAGGGGCTTCGAGCAAAGCCAGGCCCGAAGCCATCGCTGGTCGACCCCTCTCATGCGCCTGGGACCCCTCCAGATGTGCACGGAGTCCCGCAAATATCCTCTCCAAAAGCGGGTCCTCCATCTGGGCCGGAAGCTTCGGGAGAGGCGGAAGCGGAATCATTAGGTGGGGTATGCCTCCCGCTTGCACAAGTGCTACGAGGCTCTCCGCCCCCGGGCCTGAGACAGGAGCCGACCCCTCCACCTCTATCGGACCAATGGCCGATCTCCGTTTGGTGACGACCTTCCGGACACGGCCAGACGTCTTCCCTGGCATCGGGATTGCCTGACCATGTGGAGAGGAGTCAGCTACTCGCTATCTGGAATAAATCACATGGGATCAAGAGGCAGAAGGGAACCACAAGACCCACGTACTCACCTCGGCCACCGGGACGATGCTGCCTTCGGGGGCAATCTTCCCCTCCTCCAAGGGCTCACCCGCCGTTCCGAGAGCACTCGAAGTCTCCGCGGCTGACTCTTGCTGCAAAGCCTCGAACAAGAGGGCCAGCTTACTCAGGCCCGCATCAGCTCCTGTCGAGCGATCGACCGATTTAGTCAGGATAGCCCCCTCCAAGGCCTCCGGCGCGATTGGTTCCTGAAGATCAAGGGATGACAGAAATAAAGTCACAGATGGCCACGAGGGAGGTTCCGTACGAGCAAGCCCACACTTACAGTAGCCTCCTCCATCAGGCTTAGAGAGCTAGCGAGTGAAGGGACCTTAAAGATCGACTTGGGCGGCCCAGATGCCTCAGGTACGCCCTCGCCAGAAGCCATCTCCTCGGAAGAGTAATCATAATCTACCTCTTCGCTCGATGAAGACTCGACCGCCACGGGTTCTTACCTTGCTGGCAAGGGGGCCTCCGCTTCGAGATCGATGATCGGCGCATCCTCACGTGGACCGGGCGAGGATGGGACATCGGGCTTCAACTTCTTCTGCGTGTATGTGCGCGTCGTCGGGAGATGCAGGCGGGGCCATAATTGCCCGATGACTGCTGTGTCAACGGCTGCCACATAAAAGAAGAGGGTGGATCACACCAAAGCCGATGAGTTCTTAAGAATGAAGGAAGTCAATCAGGTGGACAAAGAAAAATACCCCCTTCGGCTTCTACAGCACGGGGCGGCTCACGGGCTTCCTCGACGGGCAATGCCTTCTCAGGGGCCGCAGCCGTGCCCTCGCCCGGGATCAGCACAGGTGCCGGCTCCTCCGTACCGTCTGAAAGAAAGAGGTGCAACTATCATGTGTGCATAAAAGGGCCGCCCCGGAAGGCAAATAAATCCCAAAAGATGTCGACGGCCGGTGAACCTCACCAGCATCATGACTCGGCTCAGTCCGGGTGACTTCAAACTCCTCGAAAGATAAAATGGGAGCCACCGGAGAGACGGTCACCGGAGTCGGGGACCCCTCGGCCCGCCTTCGCTTCGCTGCTTGCCGCCCAGTCGCTTTGGCGTCGGCCAACGCTTTCTTAATAGGTGACTTCGCCCGAGATATCTCCTTGACTCACAATGAAGGAGTCGGAGTCGGCGCTGAACTCTCCCCTGCTGCAACCGCGGCCTCCCCTACGTCAGGAATGCGCACGGATGCTTGCTCTGCCACATCAGGGACGGGCGCAGGAGCGGGCTCCTCCACGTCAGGGATGGGCGTGGGTATCGGCTCTTCCATAACAGCTGAGACAAAAAAAAAGAAGAGACATTTATGTGTCAAAGCCTTGCCTCGGAATGAAAACAGACCTTAAAAGCACACTAATAGTTGGGGATTCCAACCGGCAGGTCGACTCGGCTCGGCCTGGGCGACTTCGAACTCCTCGAAGGAGGGAATTCTCAGCGCCGGAGGAATAGTCACCGAAGCCTTAGCAGCCTCCGTTTTCCTGCGCTTCGCCTCTCGCCGCCCGGCCACCTTGGCGGCATCCACTGCCTTCTTCACAGGCGACTTTGCCCGGGACCTCTTCGCAGCCTTGGGCAAGGGAGTCGTAGTCGGGGCTGGCAGTGCGGCCTCGAAGTATGCGGGCTTTTGGACGAGCCGAAAGAGATTCCGGTATGTCGCCATTCGCACGCTATCGGGATGGTCTATCAAAATAGACACACGCATATGATTAGCACCCGATCATCTGCTAAGGTCGCAGCAATGGGAATTAAAAGAAGTGGAAAGGTTAAATACCGTGAGGATCGGTATACAACCGAAGCGTTATCGGCCAGTAACTCAGGGACAGCTCCTTGTCCCGACGCGCCGCCTCTCGGACCAGCCAATACACGTCTTCAATCTTCTGGCAGCGATCAGTGAGAGCAGCCAGGTCCGCATGCTTCTTCGACGAAAGGTGGCAGAAAAGATTGAAGTGGTCCATGCCCCACCCGTCGGCATAATAATATGAGACCTACAGGCGCTTGCCCAGAATGACGGTTGTCTGATCCTTGATCTTCAGCCCATTCACTCGGAGGAGGACATATAGCCACGTGGTGTCCTCATAGTTTTCGGGCCTCCTCTCCTCCCGCCTCACGAATCTGCGATACGGGCAGATCGGGTCTCTCTCCGGGCGCCAGCTCTTCGCGGGAGTGCCCTCCTCCTCCATGGGGAGCGGATAATTGATAAGCTCTAGACGGTCACTCCCTATCCGACAAAGGTCCCTCAGGGTCTTCCTGTAGTTATTCTTCACCACCGTGGGTAGCTCCACTTTTGGTGTCGGCCTCGCTTCCCGAGCTTCGCGACGGGCGGCCAGATATGCCACCACCTCCTTCTCCTGCCTGTTCTTGAGACGGAGGAGATGCTCCGCCTCAATATCGAGTACCGGTACCGGCTGCCTGCTCAGGAATTTCCACTCGGCCCCGTCCCAGCAGTCGGTCTTGTGCAACCGATAGAAGGCCGTCCGGGCGTTCCACCATTTTATATACTCTGGAGTCACTCGGGGGATGCGACTGGGGGCTGGCACTCTGAAGGTGGCAGAGTCCGCCCGATGGAAGAAATCCCACCAGCTCCTGGCATGCTCGGCGATCGAACTTCGCCAGAGATTTTGTGAAGGCAAGCCGAACTGTGCATGATAGACAGGGATGTGCTGATCATATCCGAAGTTTCGGCCAAACCGGAAAGGGTAATATGGCTCCAGCAGCACATTGTCCCCCTTCCTAAATGCCAGCACACTTGGGCGAATAGACAGTGCCCAGTCTCTCAGCTCGGGCTCAAGCAATGGGCAGACCACGTTCTCTTAACTGATGGGGTGGACGTACTTCTCCACCTGATCATCTTTGCATTCCCTCTTATTGTTCAGCAGAGGGTTTGAGTGTGCGGCCAGCGTCCAGAAGTGAATGGTGCCGGTCGCGTCCTGGGGAACCGTTGTCAACCGGCCCCGAATGTCATACAGTCGCTGGGAGGTAGACCCTGGCTCTGCACTGGCGAACTCTAGCATCCTAGGCACCAGCCCCCAGTCTTGAAGAGCGCGCGGGGCGAACTCCGGGAATAGCGAGCAGACCCATGCATTGAAGAAGTGCAACGAGCACACATACCGGGCTTGCCTCGAGAACTGATGAGTGCTGATGTCTCCCAGCACCTTGTAGATCAGACAGAGAGCAGTCGGGCACAGGGACAGCTTGATTCCCCACGCCATTTGACATGCCGAGTAGATGGCATCCGGTCGAATGACCGTCTCGTCCCCGTATGGCATGGCAAACGAGCATAGCCAGTACGTTAAGTAAGCGGCGCAGTGCGTCAATGGGTCGACCCCCATCGGATTGGGCCCACTCCGGCGCCCCCTGGAAGGGATCTTCACATCGGTCTTGGGCTTGGCACGCTTCTTACGAGCAACAGCGGTGCCGATGCATGGAAACTCCGCATATTGCTTTAGTCCGTCATAAAAATATTGTAACCACAGAGTCAGGCGGACCCTCTTCCGATCCCCGCGAGGGGGCTGCCTCCCGCCATGCACTAGCTGATATAACTCCTGGTATGCCTTCATGAGGTACCGGTATGAATACCCAAGAGAATAGTAGCCATCCCCATTGGTTTCATCTTTGATCAGGTCGGGGAGGCATACTTCTTCATAAGGCTCCCCGTCAATGGGCAAGCCGCTCAACTGGCTGAGGCTCCACAGGTCCAGTGAAGTCTCACCTTCTGCCGTGTACAAAGTGTTGGTCTCAGCGCCGAACACCTCTATCAGGCCGCAGCAGAGGCCCTTGGAGATGGGGTAGCCGTAGCGGGAGGCATAGACGCTGTGATATATACCGACTAGGGCCAGCAACGGCGCGTAGTTGAATAGCACATACTCTGTAAATTCTACTGCCCCCTCCCTGAAGCTGTGAGCGTCCTGAAGCTTCAGCTCCCCGAACCAGCCTAGCGAGAGCTCGTACTTGAACCTGATGGCCAGGCAGTCCAGAATGAACGGCTCCTCTCTATAGCCCCACTTCAGGGGAGCCAAGAAGAGACCAAAACGGGGCGGTTCACCCTGCACTCGCCCAGCAGACATGTCCCACTTCGCCGGGACGAATTGGGGTGCTCGCACCACCCTGTCTTCAGCCGGCAACACCTCTTGGATCCCTAGGATAGGCTTCCACTCCCGGGCCTCCCCCACCAGATACATCGGGATGCTCCTCAGGACACTATACAACAAACTGTCGTGTGCTTGCAGGATCACTTGCTCGACCTCCCGCATAGCCTGTAGCTCCGGCCTCTCCTGGGAGCGGAAGTACTTCAAAAATCGGATGAGATGCTTATCCTTCGGGAAGTCCCTCCGATATTCGCCAGTCCGATCGAAGCTGAAGCGGTTCTCAACCCGAGAGAGCAGATTATAGTCCATCGGCTCGGTCTCAGAGTCCGAAGACACGGCCAGCGCTGCTATTTCAGCATGCTCCCTGTCTAGTTCCTCTACATTAAGCCATGTGATGGCTGGCACTGGAGCCTGGGGAACAAGATCGGCACCGACAGCGGCAGCAGGAGCAGAAGAATCGCTAGGGGCAGCCATTTATCTACAAAGATACGAGGGAAGAAGATCATAATAAGCCACGGGCGAAGGGAAATGAAAACTGTAATGGGGCTCTACTACAAGTAAAATGAATAGGACACTGCCAATTTCTGACGAAATTTCGGCAGAGTTTCCCCTAGGCCAGAGGCGTAAGGGAAAACACGGGTGCGCGTCCACAAGGAGTGACGGCCCCAACAAAGTCATGGTGGGCCCCGAGAGGCAACACCAGGAATCCACCGATCGAAGAAGTCCTCCTTTTTCCCCCTGCTTGTATACTGCCTAAGGCCCTTCCCCAGCACCCCTTGGAATGGCCATCTCCGGCACGCCCCATGGTGGCCTTCACTGGCACGCCCTGCGGCAACCCTCATCGGCACACCCCTGGCACTCGCTTCGCCGGTACACCCCGCTCGGGCATTCACTGGCACGCGATGCGGCAGCCCTCACCGGCACACCCAGCAAGGGGCTTCACCAGTGCACCCCTGGCACCACCTCGCCGGCACACCCCTCTGCCCGCTCCCCGGCACGCCCACGACGGCTTTCGCCGGTACGCCCATGGGGAACCTCTTCCCCGGCACACCCAAAGGGGGCCTTCCCTGGCACTCATGTCGACCTCTTCCCCGACACGCCCATGGGGAAGCCTTCCCCAGCACGCGCTTGTGGGGGGGCCTTCACCGGTGCACCCTTGGCACCACTCCCCGACACGCCTCCCGTCCTTCTTCCCCGACACGCTCCAACGGCCTCTCCACGGCACAGCCGGCGACGTCCCGCCATCCTCCATGGCCCCAGAGGAGAAGGCAAAGAGAAGAAGATGAAGAAAAGAAGGGGAAGAGGAAGGAGAAGAGGAACGGGGAATCTAGGGCTCCGCCGTCCCCCAGAACGAAGAAAAGAAGAAGTAGGGAATGGGAAGAGGAGAAGAAGGAGAACGGGGGAGGAAGAGAGGAAGAGTGAGGGAGGGGGAGACCCCTCTGTGATGGTCTCATCACCCCGACGACGGAGAAGATGACCGCAACGGCGGTGTTGGCGCCCGACGACGAAGGAGATGAAGAGGATGGAAAAGAAGGGGGGGCTCCGCCCGTTCGGTCACCGAAGAGAGAAAAAGGGAGAGGGAAGAGGGAGAGTTTGAAAAAGGGGGTGGCCCGTTCGAGCCACCCCCGCCCCATTATATAGGGGACACACAAAAAAAGAGAAGAAAAAAGGAGAAAAATAGAAAAGGGGGGAAAGGGAAGAGAGAAGAGAGAAGGAAGAAAGAAAAGACGAGAAAAGGAAAAGAAAAGAAGGGAAATAAAAAAAGGAAAAAAAAGAGAAGAAGAAAAAAAGAAAGTAGAGAAAAAAAAGGGGGGAGAAGAAGGGGAAAAGAAGGAAGAGAGAGAAAGAAAAGAAATAAAAAATAACAATAATAATAATACATATAGATATATACATATTTCTTCCATCCGCACGCCCCTAGGTGCCGACGGGCATCCACACAGGCAAAGAAGGCTCTATCCTCGCACCGGCATTAGTTTCTTGCTAACGAATAAGTCCTTTTCTGGCGCAAGGCTTCGTGCCCTAGCCACCTTCTCTCATGCAAAATTGCCATTACGGGCCTTACGCTCGAATCGGCAGAATCTCTATCCTTGCGCTGGCATTAGTCCCTTGCCAACGAAAAAGTCTCTTTCTGGCGCAAGGCTTCGTGCCCTAGCCACCCGCTCTCACACGATATTGCAATTACGGACCTTACGTCCGAATCGACATGAATTCTCATGTTGCGTTGGCATTATCTTCTTGCCAACGAGTGAGCCGTGCCTTTCGGTGCAAGGCCTCGAGCCCTAGCCAACCATTACATATCACCCACTTGTCAAAAATATATATATATAGATATATAATAAAAAAGAGAAAGGGGCTTAAAATAGAGGTGCCCCGCCAGACTTGCCCCTGCAAGGGGACAAGGGCAAAAATGGCAACAACCCAACTGTGGCGAAAACCTGAAGGGGCGATGCAGGCAAAATCGGATACCCCGCCACGTGAAAACTCGAGAGGGCGCGTGGGCAAAAGCAAGAGGGGGCCGGTGCCGGCGAAAACCCGAAAGGGCGCTTGTACCGGTAATGTTGTTCAAAAAAAGAGAAAAGAAAAGAGACAAAGAGACAAATAAGCTACGTCAGTCCCCGGCACCCCGTCGGCACTGATGAAGAGACAAACAGACCAACATATCATGTCAGCTCCCGGCACCCTGTCGGCGCCGACGAAGAGACCAAGAAACCAACAAACCAGGTTAGCTCCCGGCACCCTGTCGGCACTGACGAAGAGACAAAGAGACCAACAAACCATGTCAGCTCCCGGCACCCTGTCGGCACTGACGAAAAGACAAAGAGACTAACAAACCATGTCAGCTCCCGATGCCCTGTCGGCACTGACAAAGAGATAAAGAGACCAACATATCACGTCAGCTCCCGGCACCCTGTCGGCACTGACGAAGAGACAAAGAGACCAACAAACCCTATCAGCTCTCGACACCCCGTCGACACTGACGAAGAGAAAAAGAGACCAACAGAAGAGACCAACAAACCCGTCAGCTCTCGACACCCCGTCGGTACTGACGAAGAGAAGAAGAGGCCAGCATACCACGTCAGTTCCCGACACCCCGTCGGCACTGACAAAGAGAAGAAAAAGATCGACATACCACGTCAGTTCCCGACACCCCGTCGGCACCGATGAAGAGAAGAAGAGACAAGCATACTACGTCAGTTCCCGACACCCCGTCGGCACTGATGAAGAGAAGAAGAGACAAGCATGCCACGTCAACTCTCGACACCCCATCGGCACCGATGAAAGGAAAGAAGAGACAAGTACACCCACGGGCACCGCCTGGCTCATCCTTCGCCTACGCTACCCGTGGGTGGGGGGCATTTGTGGACATGCAAAATTGCACTATTGTATGTCCCAACTAGTCCAGCATCAACAACGACGTCAACTAAAGAGATTGTGAAGAAGGGAAGGCCATCCGGACTCTCTGAATACACACACACCACCGTGAAGCCGTCTCCAGAGTCACGACAGTGAAAAGAAATCAACCACCAAGGGCCCCCACGATCCATGGGCCTCGAAGAAAATTAAATGGGCCACAACTCATGCTCACAATGGGCTCAGAACGCCCATTTAGCCCTTCAGCGGCACGCTCCCAATGGCCTTCAGCGACACGCCCAATGGCCTTCAGCGGCACGCCCTAGGGCCATCAACGGCACACCCTCTGCCCTGTTCAGCGGCACGCCCTTGAGCTGTTCAACGGCACGCCCTTTGCCCTGCTCAGCGGCACGCCCTTCAGCGACACAGCCCTTGAGCTCTTCAGCGGCACGCCCTGGCAGCCGTTCAACGGCGTGCCCCTCAGGCCCTTCAGCGGCACGCCAATGGCCTTCAACGGCACGCTCACCGTGCCTCCCACCGGTACGCCCTTTTGGCCCTCCTGTGGCACATTTCTTGAGCCCACCAGCGGCACAGCGTGAAGGTATTTCAACGGCCGAACGACGTGACGCCCATGCCCTACGTATCCTTGGCGCGCAGTGGGCTGCCCGAGGTGTCGGCCAGAGGTTAGGCCACGTAGGCTACTCCCCTGACATCCAGGACGGGGGAAGTCAAACCCCATCATGACCAGTCGCTTCCCGCCTCTGACTATCATGCTCGAGGGCTCCCGCTGCTGTGAGTATAAAACCACTCCCATTCCGGCGAAGAGAACACACACAGAGAAGAGGCACACAGTGAGAAGAGACGAACAGACACAAAGCCACCTACGAGAAGAAGGAGAAGAGAGAAGAAAAGGGAGAGGGCTCCGGCGTGGAGTCTTCCGACAACCACCAGGCAAAGAAAAGAGAGTAAGAGAGAGAGAGGGCTTGATGTAGTAGGAGAAGGTGGGGGAAAGAGCAGTGGACGGTCGTCCCTGCTTCGATCCCCAACACCTCCTCTTCTTTTGTTCTTTGTTTTCTCCCTCTTCGTTCTTTTGTTCTTTGGTTTTCTTTCTTGCCTGTAGCCTTAGCTCGGGCATGCTTTGTAATGTATGTGGACGGCTACGGCCCTCTGCTCCCCCATGAATGAAGATCGTCCCCCTCAGTGGGTTTTCTCTTCGTCTCGTTGGTTTTGGACCACAGTGCGTTTGATCATCTTTCCCTTCACTTTTCGGTGTTTGTGTTCATTCCTCATGCCGACGATTTCATCCAGATCCGGCGCCATCTTGAATGGTTCGAGGTCACGAACCTCCTCCTGTAAAGCCCAACGCCTTCACCTGTGTCTGCCCCTTTGAACATTCTCCCCTCCTGCCGGGGGTCCCTATGGGTTTGATCGGTCTAACACCCCGCCCCATTAGCAGACCAACCCTTTTGGAGCCTTGCTTGGTGCGTTTGCACTTTCCCCCAGCGGCACACCCTTCCGGCACCTTGGCCAACGCACCCATAGTAACCCCTAGTGGTACACTTTCCCTTGGTGCCCCAGCGGCACACCTGGTCTCACCCTAGCTCGGTACCCCCTCAAGCGCCCTGTGACCGTCTTTGGCCAGCACACCTTGGCTAACCCCCCATCACACCCTATCCAGTCTTAGAGGTTTCCCGCCCGTCGTTTCCTCCGAGTTTTCCGAGGTTTTGTTAAGGTGTTGCCGCTCTCGAGCGCCCACCTCCAACTGTCGGGTTCCGCCACTCCATGTGAGCGCGTTTCCTTTATCTCCCTTACGCTCGGGTCAAGGGGAGATGCTGCCGAATTTTTGTTAGAAATAATAACACATTGAAGAGACAAAAGGAAGCAACGAACAAATAGAATAATAACACATAAAAAGGCAAAAGGATGCAGCAAACAAATGGACCGGCAACATATTAAAGGGCAAAGGAAAATAACGAACGAATGGAACGCTCGATGATAAAACACTCCAACCAGAATAAGACACTGTGGGCGACGTGAAAAGAATCAGATTGAACAATGGTGCGGCGGATTGAATGCCCAACTTATAGAGAACAGGCTGTGAGGAAAGGGAGGAAAGACTTGTATAAAACTGCATAGAAACCAAAGAAAGGAAAAAATGAAAAGCCTTAAAAGAAGTAAAGGAGGAGTGGACCTTCATCGGCACACCTGTTCCAGCCTTCGCCGGTACACCCTATCAACCCTTCAGCGGCACGCCCTAACAGCCCTTCAACGACATACCTCTTTGGCCCTTAGCGGCATACTCTCTCTCTCACCGTCTCTCTCCCTCACCGTCTCTCTCTCTCTCACCGTCTCACCCCCCTCACTGTCTCTCTTTCTTTCTCTCTCCCACCATCTCTCACCGTCTCTCTCTCTCTCCCTCACCGTCTCTCTCCATCTCTCACCCTCTCTCTCTCTCACCATCTCTCACTGTCTCTCTCCCTCACCGTCTCTGTCTCACCGTCTCAGCCCCTCACCCTCTCTCTCTCTCTCTCTCTCCCACCATCTCTCACCCTCTCTCTCTCTCTCACTCACCATCTCTCACCGTCTCTCTCCCTCACCGTCTCTCTCTCTCTCACCGTCTCAGCCCCTCACCCTCTCTCTCTCTCTCCCACCGTCTCTCTCCCTCTCTCTCCCTCACCATCTCTCTCCATCTCTCACCCTCTCTCTCTCTCCCACCATCTCTCACTGTCTCTCTCCCTCACCGTCTCTCACCGTCTCTCCGTCTCTCTCCCTCACCGTCTCTTTCCCTCTCGCGCTCCCACCGTCTCTTTCTCTCTCCCTCCGTCTCACCATCTTTCCTCCCACCGTCTCCCTCATGTTCACCATCTCTTTAGCCAATGTATAGACATTGCATGAGGGATTGCACAAATGCAGATAGTAAAGTATGTACACTGGAAATGGATGTTCAGACATGCCATGAACGAATGTATATATGGACTTAATGTGCTTGTGACAACAATATACAGACTTTGAGTAAGGATGTACCGACTTATCAACAACCAATGTACAGACTTTGTGTGCAGCAACCAACCAATGTACAGACTTTGTGTGCATGCAACCGGCCAATGTATAGACTTTGTGTTGCAGCAACCAGCCAACGTACAGACTTTGTGTTGCAGCAACCAGCCAACGTACAGACTTTGTGTGCATGCAACCGGCCAATGTATAGACTTTGTGTTGCAGCAACCAGTCAACGTACAGACTTTGTGTTGCAGCAACCAGCCAACGTACAGACTTTGTGTGCATGCAACCGATCAATGTACAGACTTTGTGTTGCAGTAACCAGCCAACGTACAGACTTTGTGTGCATGCAACCGGTCAATGTACAGACTTTGTGTTGCATCAACCATCCAACGGGCAGACTTTGTGTGCATGCAACCGGCCAATGTACAGACTTTGTGTTGCAGCAACCAGCCAACGTACAGACTTTGTGTTGCAACAACCAGCCAACGTATAGACTTTGTGTATGCATGCAACCAGCCAATGTACAGACTTTCTGTTGCAGCAACCAGCCAATGTATAGACTTTGAGTTGCAGCAAATGGACGATGTACAGACTTTGCGTGTGTGCTAGTAGACGATGTACAGACTTTGAGTTTGTAGCAAATGAGGAATGCACCGGCTATGCATGGCAAGCTATGCAACCAATGTACGGACTTGTGTGTTTGCTAAACCAGTGAACGTAGGTAAAGATAAGAATGTATAGACTTTGAATGCATGGAGCACACAGGCTGCACAGACTTGGTCCGAGAATGTATAGACTTTGAGCCGATGGATGTACAGACTTTGTGTTGCAGCAACCAGCCAATGTATAGGCTTTGTGTTGCAGCAACCAGTCAGTGTATAGACTTTGAGTCGCAGCAAATGGATAGTGCACAGACTCTGCGCGTGTGCTAGCAGACGTTGTATAGACTTCGTGTTAGCCCGGCACGCCCGCCAACTCCTTCGCCGGCACACTCTCCTCGGTGCCTTCTCCGGCGCACCCTCTTCCCCCTTCGCCGGTACGCCTTGGGACGCCCTCATCGGCACGCTCTCCATACCCCTCGCCGGTACACCCTCCAGCGGCCCTCTCTCTCTCCGAGAAATATACACATATAACATATAATGATAATGATATTGGTGATAATAATAATAATAATAAATAAATCAATAAAAATTGTGATAAATAAAGAAATCCGAATATATATAGGTAACAAACAAAAATGTGGAATAGTGATAATAAAAAAAATAGTAATAATAATAAACAAAAAAGGGGGGGAGAAATCATTCGGAACAAATGCATAAAGAAGAAACGAACAGCAAGAGGAAAGAGAGGAACATATATTTAAAATCTCAGATAAAATAAAAATGCTAGGATCCACATTGCAGCCCCATCTCTCCCCGTGACCCGACATAGAAGGAACAACGACGCTGCCTTCGCAGGTCGGGCCTAAGCCTGGGGAATTGTCCCGACATGGCCAGGCCCCGACCTTACTTTAGGGCCGACATTCCAAACAAGCCGGATTCGTTTCTCGCCCCGAATCCCTTCCGAGCCATTATTAAATTGCCATCCATTCGACGGACATTTGAACGGGTTCACCTCGGTTTCCATCACGTTTCAATCACAGACCCGTGTCCGAATATGAAAAGGTCCACGAGCGACCGATATGACCCGTGGCCTGGAACCCGATGCGGATCCTGATGCGATTTATTCATGCTTCTATCTTGCGCAGTTAGTATTAGTCCTTTCGGTCGCAAGGCCCCTAAATTCGGCAACTAATCAAGAGTGTTCCCTCGTATGGGGGATGTAAAGGACGTCGTGACCTTTACGGCACGACGGGATCTGGTCCCGACACGAACTACATAATCGTCTGACGAAGTCAGGTCGAGCGCACTATGGGCTCTTCGGAACCCGAATAAATTGTCACTTTGTGACTGGCATGCCCACGCACTTAATAAACCAACAAACGAACAAGATAATTGCCAAATAAAAAGTGCGTCCACACCACCTTATGAGACTTGTGAAAGTAGATCCCCCCACCTTTGATGGATCTCATCACCCAAGCATCTATTTAGATTGGGAGGCGGCTATGGACCAATATTTTGATTGGTACCCAATGACCGAGGATAGGAGAGTCCGGCTTGCAAAAATGCAACTTACCAAATTAGCTAAGATTCATTGGATAAACATTGAGGCATTAAGGATAGTTAGGAGGGAAGCTCCCATCACCACATGGGGGGCCATGAAGGAACAACTCAAACTCAAATATGTCCCTCCCTCCTACCATCAAAACCTCCTAGATGAGTGGCAAGCCTTGACACAAGAAGGGAATACCGTTATGGAGTACATTGAGAAATTTGACTACTACCTTTTTAAGTGTGGAGTCCAAGAGGACCCCGCCGTCACACTATCCCGCTTTAGGAATGGGCTTCAATTCCACATAAAAAAGGAGCTATTCATGCGTCAAGTAGCCACTCTAGAGCAAGCCTACCAGTGGCCCGAGATGTCGAGAAATTCTCTCGATACACCCGAATGTTTTCCCCTCGGGGAATGGATCCAAAATCCATGGTACCTCGGACCAACCCCCCACCTCCTCAACGAGGACTCCTCCCCACCCCCATGGGAACTCCTCCCACCCGGGCAGCCCCTCCTAGTGGCACCCCTCCTCCTCGCCCCACAAGTGGGCCCCCAAACCCCACTCCCAATAGACCAAATCCGACACCCACTCTCCCTCACACTAGGGCTGCCCCAAACCACCAAAGTGGGCAGCAATTCTTTAGATGCCTTGGGTATGGACACTTCGCCAATCAATGCCCCACCAAGGGCGCATCAAGCTTGCTTATTGAGGAGACAACCCCCTTGCCCCAAGATGAAGTTATAGAAGAGGTTGAGGTGTATGAGGCCTCTCCCGATTGGGAGGAGGAGTATGAGAACCACTACATAGAGACTAATCAAGAACAAACTCCTCCATCTACCAACTCTCACCTTGGAGTAGTTAGGTGCACCCTCACTCAAACCCAAGAACATGATTGGAGAAGAAACACCATCTTCCATACCTACATCCGGATAGGGAGTCATGCTAGGAAGGTCATCTTGGACAACGGGAGTAGTGTGAATGCGGTGTCACCCGACACCATCAAACTTTTGGGCCTTACCATCTCCCCACACCCACACCCATATCGGGTAGCTTGGATTGATGCCACATCCGTACCTGTTAGCACTCGTTGCCTTGTCCCTATCACATTTCAATCCTACGAAGGCCAAGTTTGGTGTGACATTCTACCAATGGAAGTTGGAAGTATACTCCTAGGATGGCCTTGGATCTACGATGTATATGCCACCTTCCTTGGAAGGACTAACACTTGCATTTTCACTCATGAGGGGAAGAGAATCCAACTCAACCCCTCTCCACCCCGTTCCCTTCCCAAGAAGGCATCTCCCTCCCTTGAGGGATCCCCTACCCCTCCCACTATTCAAAACCCACCAAACCCCACCCCATCAAGTCCTAATTTGACCATTGGGACTACTAGGAACATACACCTCATCACTAGGAAAGAACTTGAGGAAGAAGTCAACCAAGGGGGACAAGTGTGTGCCATTGTTATTTGCCTTGGGGAATCCACCCTAACCGACCCACACCCAATAGAGATTCAACAAATCCTTTAAGACTTCCATGATGTGTTCCCCGATGAGCTATCGGATAAGCTACCACCCATGCGCGATGTGCAACATGCCATCGACTTAGTGCCCGGGGCTACCTTACCCAACCTACCTCACTATCGCCTCAACCCCACCGAGCATGCTGAACTTAAGAGGTAAATTGAGGAGCTCATCAAGAAGGGCTTCCTTTGCATTAGCAAAAGCCCATGTGCCGTCCCGGCCCTCCTCACACCCAAAAAAGATGGAACTTGGCGCATGTGTGTGGATAGCCGGGCCATCAACAAGATCACGGTCAAATATAGGTTTCCCATCCCTCGGCTAGATGACATGTTGGACATGCTTGCTGGAGCCACCATCTTCTCTAAGATCGATCTCAAAAGTGACTACCACCAAGTTCGCATTAGGCCCGGGGACGAGTGGAAAATCGCCTTTAAAACTAAGGACGGTCTCTATGAATGGCTTGTCATGACTTTCGGCCTTTCCAATGCACCTAGTACATTCATGTGCCTCATGACCGAGGTCCTCCAGCCCTTCATTGGCATCTTCCTTGTCGTCTACTTTGATGACATTCTCATATATAGCCAAACCAAGGAAGCCCACCTAGAACATCTCAAACAAGTTTGCACCGTTCTTAGGAAAGAAAGTCTCTTTGCCAATCTCGGGAAGTGTCATTTCTTGACCAATCAACTAGCCTTCCTAAGATTTATTATCTCATCCCAAGGGGTATCCATGGACCCCGAGAAGGTCCAAGCCATTCTTGAGTGGCTCCTGCCCAAGACCCTCCATGAGGCCCGAAGCTTTCACGGGCTAGCCACTTTCTATAGGATATTCATCCGTGGGTTTAGCACTATCACCACTCCTATCACGGATTACCTCAAGAAGGGCACTTTTATGTGGACTAGGGCAGCCTCCAAACCATTCCTAGAGCTTAAAGAAAAGATGACCCAAGCCCCGATCTTGTGCCTACCCGACTTCTCAAAGGTCTTCGAGGTCACTTGTGATGCATCCGGGATAGGGATTGGAGGCATTCTTAGCCAAGAGGGTCACCCAGTAGCCTATTTTAGTGAGAAACTTTGTGAGCCTAGGACTAGGTACTCCACATATGACAAAGAGATTTAGGCTGTGGTTCAATCCCTTCGGCATTGGAGGCACTATCTCCTCCCCAAGGAGTTTGTGATCTTCTCGGACCACGAGGCCTTGAAGTACCTCAACACCCAACAAAAGCTCAATGCCCGCCATGCCCGTTGGGTAGAATACATTCAAGCCTATACCTTTTTCCTCAAGTACAAGATGGGTAGTGAGAATCGCGCCGCCGATGCGCTTAGTAGGCGGGTAGCCTTACTTTCCACTATCCAGGTGGAAGTCACCGGGTTTGAGAGAATCAAAGGGGAATACCCAAATTGCCCCGACTTTGGGACTCACTACAACACCCTCTCCACTCAGCCCCACAAGGAACATGAGGGATTCATACTCCAGGAGGGGTATCTTTTCAAGGGAGCTAGGCTATGCATACCCCGGACTTCACTTCGGGACTTCTTAGTTTGGGAGTTACACAGTGGTGGCCTAGCTGGTCACTTTGGGGTCCAAAAGACCATAGAGCTAATTGAGAGGCAATTTCATTGGCCCAGTCTCAAGAAGGATGTGGCCCACATTATGGGACAATGTCGCATTTGTGCCTCAGTAAAACAAGTTAGGCAAAACACTAGGCTTTACACACCCCTACCCATCCCAGACCGACCTTGGGAGGATTTGAGGATGGACTTTATCCTTGGCCTACCTAGGACCTTACGCAAACATGATTCCATCTTTGTCGTTGTTGACAAGTTCTCTAGGATGGCCAATTTTATCCCATGTGCCAAGACTTCGGATGCTTCTAGGGTCGCCCGATTGTTCTTTGATGAGGTGGTCCGACTCCATGGACTACCCAAAACCATTGTGTCTGACCGAGATGTGAAATTCACCAGTTACTTTTGAAAAACTCTCTGGCATTTGATGGGAACCCTCCTCAAATTCTCCACCGCCTACCATCCTCAAACCGATGGCCAGACTGAGGTCGTCAACCGAAGCCTTGGGAACTTGCTCCGTTGTCTAGTAGGGGACCACCCTGGGAATTGGGATCTCCTCTTATCTCAGGCCGAGTTTGCCTACAATGATTCCGTTAATAGGTCCATAGGCAAGAGTCCATTTAAGGTAGTACATGGTTATAGGCCTAGAAAATCCTCAGATCTTATTCCCCTTCCCCCACATGCTAGAGTGTCAGTCTCAGCTGAGTCCTTTACACAGCATATCAAAGAGTTGCATGTTGACATCCGCAAGCATATAGGGAAAAGTAATGAGGCTTACAAAAGGCAGGCAGATGCTCATCGGCGCCACTGCGAGTTCCAAGTGGGAGACTCGGTGATGGTGAGGACGGAGCTGCTCCTTCCGGGGCCTGCCTCCAAGTTGAGGGCACGAGGGTCGGGACCCTTTCGAATTCTGAGACGACTAGGTAGTAACGCTTATGAGCTGGACCTACCTGAGGGTTTTGGGGTACACCCTACTTTCAATGTGACAGACCTGGTACCCTACAAGGGCCCCGCGGTGGAACCTAGTGAGGAGCTTGAGCCTTTACCCTCCCTTGAGAGAGACACCCACGGCGTGACTCTACCTCCAAGCTTGAGAGGCCGACGTGAGCAAGTGGAGGCAATACTGGATGAGCAGAGTACCATTACCAGAAACAGGGTATACCAGCGTTACCTAGTGAGGTGGAAGGGCCGTCCCCCAACCGAGGACACTTGGGTGAGCCGGGAAGACTTGCTGCGCCTTGACCCGGACATTTTGGAGCACTACCACAGTCAGGCGGACCCATACTCGATGGGGTCGAGTTCTCAGGACCTCGGGGGATTTGATGAGGGCATCTCACAACGCTCACTTTGGCTCGGATCACCTGCATCATTTGGATGAAGCCCGGCTATGTGTTCACATGTTATTTTCCTTTTCTTTGAGTCATATCTTATGTACTTTCCTTTATTGAGTCATGTTATCTTAGTCATTTCCCTTGTTATGCTTATTTGGGCCCAAGTACCTTAGTTATGGGCCCATAGGAGTGAGTCTAGGATATGCTCGGTCTTTTGTCCAAATGTCAAGGGTACTATGGTCATGTAAACAGTGGATGCCTATATATAGGCCTCATCTCCCCTCATGTACTCAACTTTTGATGAATGAATTTGACTAGAATCATTTTCCACCTCCACTCTCTTCTACCAAAGCTATTCTCTCTCTCCCTCTCTCTCATTATCTCTCTTTCTCTCTCTTCAAGAAGGGGGCGAACCCCTATCTCTCTCCTCTTTCTCCCACCTGCCACCTAACTCCCCTCCCTCATTCAAAGCCCTCCCCAACTACCCACCACCCCCATAAACTCACCCCAGCCCCAAGGCACCCTCCACCAATCCAAGCCCCACCTCCCAACCACCACCTACCCCATCCACTTCCCTAAGCACCTCCCCACCTCCCCAAGGCTGAAGGAGCTACTCCAAGGCCCATTTTTGAACTTCCCTTCCATCTTCCACCCCCCCATAGCACCCTTGGTCGCCCAACACCAGCCCCAACCCAGCCAAGGTCGCCCCCCCCCCCACTCCCCTCTCCATTGTCCACCTTGTGCAGCCCTCCCCCTCCCCTCTCACCCACAGCCAGCTGCAGCCCCCTTCACCCACCCTCTCCTTGTTTCTCCAGCCACCACAACAGCCCTCCATCAACCTCCTCCACTCCCCACAACCTCCAGCCACCCCATTTCCCCTACTACACCCCCACCACCCCTCCACTCATATCCATTTCCTTTACATATCAAGTTCTGGTTGCAGGTAGCAGATTGGCCGTAGGTTGCAGAGGCCACCCCATCGTCCCCTGGGAGCTTCTGGCGACCTACTTTACATTGTTGGAATCGTCTCCGAGTCAGATTTCCAACGGTGGTGGTCCCGCATCCATCCGAGCTCGGAGCTGATTGGAGGAGCCGTTCTCGCCAGACTACGCTTTCCGACTCCGGCTGGTGATCTAAGGCTGAGAGCAGAGGCCGCCACGACCTATTCGGGAAGCTCTGGGCGCCATTTTTGGAGGAGAGGAACTACGACCAGTCCTCTTTCAGTATGAGGAAGAACGAAGTCAATCGCCCTCCCGAGCTCTTAGTTCAAAATTTTCCCGTCGAAGTGCGCAGGCTGCTCCCTGCAATTCTCGGTTGGACCACCACCTACTCTTCTGATCAGAAGTTTCTTCTCCCACCTCCTTTTAGAGTCCCCGTCAGTTCCTGCTCGAAGCGGCTCCAGCCACGGTCGCGTCAACGCCAATTTCATCTCAATCGGAGTTCGGTAGCCTCCGTGGCATCATCTGCAACCAATCTCATCAGTTCTACACCAGACAGAGACAGAACCACTTAGTCCGGTTCCAAACTCTGCCCCGGCCAGCAACGACTTCACGAAGCTCACCCAAAATTCAAGCGTCATCCCTGGTCAGTGTAGGAAGTTTTGGCAGTGGTTTCGTCGAATTCTGAGCTCCGCTGAGCCCGTGGCGGCGCCAACATCAGCAACCTGTCCAGTTGTTCCTGAAGCTAGCAGAATCGGTGCAACTCGGCAAGTCGGCTTTTCTTGCTTATTTTCCCCACCCCGCCTGGCCGGATTACAGCCCCTCCCTGCGTGGAGGTAGTGTTTGGTTGTAACACTTTAACCCCGACCCCCTTGATCCATCCTCTACGTGAGGAGTAGTGTTGTACTTCTAAAATTTTCAGGTCAAGTGGCATCGACGCGGCGTGCGGGTGCCTACCCACGCCTCCCCGCTCGCCCTCATCTTCGGCCGGGATCAGTGTCTTCACACCGATCAGGTGAGTGACTGGTCCCTACCTTGTGTTCCATGCTTTGCTAGTGTAGTATTGCTTCTTATGCTCGTCGGCCGGTGAGAGAGTGCTCGGACCCGTAATTGCTCGATTTGAGTGCCCGCCGTGGATTGTGAGTGAGAACCACCCAACCCCCACGCCCCAGCATGCCATATGCCCACTAAATTGGGAATTCCCAAACCATTAGGGGTCAACCTAAGCCCACCTAGTCTTTAGAATACTTGGGTCCCACCTCGGACTCTCACCACCATCCCCCGGCCCCACCGGGTGATCTCGTGTGTGCCGTGTGAGTGAGCCGCTATCGTGAGATCATTGAAAGTGCTTGTATGCTTGCGGGTCTAAGTCCTAGGGTCAAAGAGTCTCTCATTAGCACCTTTGGGATGTGCCACATCAGTCGGCCTCTCTCTCACTCACACTCGACTCTCTCTCGCTCACTCGTGTCCTCTCTCTCTCACTCTGTCACTCGCTCGTGTCGTCTCACTCTCTCTTGCCCGTGTCCATCTCACTCGTGTCGTAGTCATAGTCAGTGTCAGTCATTTGCATTCATTCATACATTTCATACATCCACAAAATCAAAACAAATAAAGGCATATCACTATCATATCATATCATGAACAAAATTCGGGCCCCGAGTACAAAAGTCAGGAATGTCCCTCTCCCTGGCCCCCGTCACTGCTCCATCGCCCTCGTGCCTCTTTGGTGGAGGCATCGCTGAAGTCACCTCGTCTCGCTGACGTCGACGGCGCTGCTCGTCCTCCTCCTTCCTCCGGTGACCGGAGGAACCCGTGAAGTAACTCCTCACAGAGCCGTGGGTGCCGTGGCTGCCGCTCGGAGTCCCACTGCGTGATCGCCGGCTCATCTCCTTATAGGCCCGAAGCTCTCCACTCAGCCCGGATGCCTCAATCAGAGCTCGATCCTGCTCCGCTCAGACCCGCACCAGCTCCTCCACTCTATCTAGGAGTCGCTCTAGCTCCGCTCGCAGAAGGGCCGTCTCAAGGGTGTCGGCTGGTAGGCTCTGTGCTGCCTCCTCCCGTACACGGGCCACCTCCTCCCTAGCCTCTGCCCGACTCTGCTCTAAGACGGGTCAGCTCGGATGTCTGCATGCACATATCATTATCAGTCAACTGCAGTTCATAAGCATAAATAACAAGGGAAAGTGTCATGATTTTGCGTACCCTCTCGGTGAGCGCCACCTCGATCGCCTTGGCCCGCGCTACCATCCGAGTGAAGTCGGCCTCCCGCTCGGCCCGATCTGCAGGAGTCTGGGTAGAAGAAGAAGAAGGAGCATCGGCCCCCTGTCGCTGGGCCCCCTCGGCACGCTGCATCCAAAACTCTAGGTTAGTCACATGCATAACCATAATCATAAGCATTCGCATAATTTATAGAGTATAGGGTTTAAAAAACTCACCAGTAAGGCCCGGGCCTGTCGGGCCTCGTCCCGCTCCCTGATGGTGGAGTGCAGGAGCCCCTGCAGCTCCGCGAGTCACCCTCAGGGTCAATCTGCATTTATAGGTCCAAGTGTCAGTACATTGTCATATAGAAATAATAAGCATAATAGGTAGAGTTTAAGTTTAGAAGTTGTACCGGTCGGTGGGCACCTCGGAACACCTGGTCCCGGTAGTGTCTAGCGTACAAAGTGTAATACGCTGAGTCACTTTCTGCTCAAGTGGTTACCACTCGCCGAAGAGCCGTCCAGTCGGCCACCTGCGTAGCATTCCTCGCCGTCCAATCAAATGCTGTCGCCAGGCCCCGGGTAGTCCCCGTCACACTCTCCCCCACCTTCTCAGGCGCCGGGAACTCCACCGCGGGCTGATGGACCCCGATGGTCCTCATCACCAATCTGTAGTGCATTGGCTCCACCACATTCATGTAGTGAATCCACACGTCTCGTTCGGCAAAAGCGAGGGCGCCAACCACCCAAGGCTGACCCTCCTGGCCCTCCTCTGTGTAAGGTGTCCACCGTACCTGTAAGAAATAGAAAGTCGCATCAGCATCATCATCATCTAGAATTGCATTTAATTAAAGAGCCTAAGTTTAGAAGCATACCGAGGCAAACGGTAGAGCATCCAAGTCATCCTACAACTCTCGGACATGTCTCCTGAGAGCTGCGGTCTCTCGAGGTGCTGTCCACCGATGTGCAATCGGCAGGAGCCCAGGATGGGTCTTCTCACCTCTGCCCAGCCCACGTAGGTGCACATAGGCCCACACCTGCATCATAGCATCGTGTCAGCATTTAGGAAACATATAGAGTTTCATATTTAAGTCTTGGATAGGAGTCGTACCTGGAGTAAGGGGGAGAAACCCCCGAGCACGGTCTGACGACCGTTGAACCCAGTGTATCGAACAGGAAGGCGAGGACCGCCGCTCCCCACTCATAGTCACCCACGTGGCTGAGCTCTTCGAGGAAAGGAAGGAACCGGCAGCTCATCACGTCCGCCCTGGTGGAGAAGAAGAGACGCCCAAACATCAGCATCAGGAATCGCTATAACACCCTGTCTGCCTCTGCTCCCGGCTCCGCAGCTACTCTCGGTCGCACCAGCTCCACCAGCCGCTGCAAGTGCTCCTCCGGCTGCTCTCCAACTACAACTCCTGCCCGTCGTAAGCATAGGCTTTCCTGGAGACTAGCCCGGGGTAGGTGGGTTGACTGCCTCTCGGGGCGCCGTAGCTCTAAGCCCAGCAGCTCCCGAGCCATCACCCGGTAGTCAGGAAAAGTGGTCTCGCTAACCGGTAGCCCGTGCACTCGAAGGCCAGTAAGTCTAGCCACGTCCTCCAGCGTGGGGACCATATGTCCCCACGGGAAGAGGAACGTATGACTCACTGTGTCCCAGCGGTCGTGCAGGGCGTAGAGCAGAGCTGTGTCGAACCGACACACCTCGATGCTCAGGAATGGGACAAACCTTATGGCAGCCAACCGCTCCCGCTGAAAGTCTGATAGTGCCAAATACACTGCCCGGACCTGCAGCCACGAGGTGCAGGTCCTGCGCTTTCCCTGCATTCATTCATTCATTTTAATGCATTTAGTAATGTATTTAGGCATTTTATTTCATAAATAAATAAAAATGATCAAAGCTCAACTCTCTGTCAGAAGGACGGTCTCCTTTGGACCACTCCTCCTCCTGAACGGTTTCATATGGGCCGTTCCAGTCCTGAGGTTCCGTGTTTTGAACGGGCCAGTATTGGCCGTCCTTATGTTGAACAGTTTATCATTCACCGTTCTTTCCCTGGTTTTTGGTTTTAGGCGGCCACTCCTGAGCCGTTTGTAGGCTGGGCGGTCTGATGAGGACCGTATTATTCTAGGTTGGCAAGGTGATGAACGGACCAATATGGCCCGTTCGTCATGTGTACGGTGAGCCTCTCACCGTCTTTCTTTGATTCGGTTCTAGTGTTGTACAGCCACCCCTGGGCCATGTGGGTTTTGGGCGGCTCTATGTGAGCTGTATGTTATGGTTTGTACGGTTCTTTGGAAACCGCCCTACCATCGTCTTCCCCGACGATGGTGAGGGCTTCCCCGCCAGCGGGAGCGCCCCATGGCACCCCTAAACCGGCTCCTAAGTAGCCTAACCCCCCATAAACTTCTGAATCTAACATGCACAAATTAAAATGGCAACGGGCTAGGGTTTAGGCCTACCTCGGGGTCCTTCGTGGGCTTGACCGCCGCGGTGGACGCCTCCACCGCCGGTTCTGTCTCTTCTCCGGCCACCGCGGTAGTCCTGGCCTCCCCTTCGGGTGCTGGCAGCGCCTCTTCCTCCGTGGGGACGACGGGCGGTGGGCCTCCCTCTCCTCCGGCGGTCTCCTCCGCGGCGGCCACCGCCGACCGCGGTGGTGCTTCATCGGCCGTCGGTGGTGGCGTCTCCTCGTCGGTCACCCGGTCGCGGGCGGCTTGATGCTTGGTCCGCATTAGGAAGGAGAGATGGGAGGGAATCGAGAGACGAGAGAAGGAGAGAGAGTTTGAGAGGTAGAGAGATGGGGGATGGAGGCGGTGAGCCCTTCGTTCCCTTCCTCCACCAGTTACGGTGGGGAGGAGGGAGATGAAGGGGTTTTTTTTGTTTCAAAACCCCAGAGGTTATGCGGCCTCGCGATAGGCCGTCCTTAATTTGAGTGGTTGTGTTTTAACCATTCTTCTTCAACGGTACATTGCCATTGAGCAGCTAGAATGT
Source organism: Amorphophallus konjac (assembly GCA_022559845.1). NCBI lineage: Eukaryota > Viridiplantae > Streptophyta > Magnoliopsida > Alismatales > Araceae > Amorphophallus > Amorphophallus konjac. The sequence goes on from CM040120.1 coordinate 295,905,349, forward strand.
GGCCGTGCTTATGATTGAACGGCCTACATATAGGCCGTGTAGTTTCATGATCTCATTTAAACTGGCAATGGATGCACGGCCCCAGATTGGCCGTTTTAACTGTTGAGCGATCTCGGACTTGGCCATTCATGTGCTGAATGATGGAATTGCTTTGTAAACCCTACTTTGCTGCATTATGTGATTAAAGGGCTGATTTATTTTTGACTTGAATGCTTATTCCATGATGAAATATTGCAAAATCCTGTTCATGGGTTCTTTGTAGCATCACCTTTCACTGGCCGTTTCGCCTGCGCAGGTAAGTCAGGTATGACCTTCTATCCCTGCATCCCTTACTGCATTACTATATGGTAATGTGCTATATTATCTCGAGAACCAGTTGGTTACTCGCGCATTCCAGGATCTGATGTTCCCCTTCAACAAAAATGATGATGATCTAGGTTCACGCGTTTGACCTTCGAATAGGCCGTTAGGTTGGGAGGTCCCGGGAAGGATGGTTCTATTCTGCATGCTGTGGTTGCAGATAGTGTCTTGACTCGAATTCTCCCAACCTAGCAATATTATTCTCGAGTATTTTATATTTAAATCTTTCTTCGTATTTATTTTAATGATTTCTTTTATTTTGGCCCAGCATGCATCATACGCATCTTTTGAGCATTCATGCCCCATTGTGTACCTGTAAAATGTCCCACCAGTGATAGTTGGCTGTGCGTTCAGTGTTTGGGTAAGAGGAACTAATTCCACTCTGAGTTGGAAGGTTCTCTTTGATCAATTCGCTTGGTTTGGTTGATTAAGATGTCCCCGTCTGGAGCTTTAGTCTGTTTCCTTTACTTTTACTCCCTACTTTTGGCCTCCTCATTGGATCGCGGAATTGTGTCCCCCATGAGGTTGGTCTTATCAATTTGTTTCATTTCGTTTAGTTTAGTTCCTCCAGACTGCTGTCGCTTTTGGTTTAATCATTCCTTGCGTTTGGTTCAGAGTTTTTCGAAAAATTCCTATCGCTTGTTGGTAAAAATGGGTGTCGTTTTACCTTAACGCTCGCTTTTCGGTCCACTCCTGTAATACCCCGGTTTTAAAAATCTAAAATTTAATTGAAATAATTGAATTTTTAATTGAGATAAATGAATTTTTGAATTTAATATTTAATTCCTTAGTAAATAGAACTAGTGGAATTTTGACTACTTTATAAAAATCTGAAAAAATGATAAAATGGTAAAGAATGATTTATGTAACAACTTTGTCTTCTGGGTTCAACCCAACATAAATCCGTAATTAGGTCTAATTAGTGGATTAAGCCCAAAAGTGCACACTTAGTTAACTATACCTAACCTTAACTTAAAACGTGAAATTAGAGCTTAATGCTCAACCAATGACCCCAAATTCTTTTAAAAATTTAATTAGAACTTATTTGAATTTATTTAAAAATTATTTGAATTTATTTGAATTAATAAGACTTAATTCAAAAATTAGATTAATTCTTTAATAAATAGAATAAGTCACATTTCGACTATTTTATAAAAATACATAAAAATTATATTCTTGTGTAATCCATTTTGTTTAACAATTTTGTCTTCTACGACTAAGCCTAATAAAATCATTAACTAGGCCTAATCAGTGGATTAAGTCCAATTTTCACATCTACCTAACCCAAATTCGTGTTCATTGTTAACCTCATCTTAAAACATCAAATTAGAGCTTAATACTCAACCAAATGAGCTCAAATCAGAGGCAAATGAAAGGCCACGATCTAAGGATCAATAGCCCTCTATCAATCGAACCAAAACCTAACCCTAGCACATGGTGGCAGCCGAGTTTTGGAGTGGTCAACCTTGGCGGCGCCGTTTTCCAACACTTAACTTGAGTGGTCGATTTCTCCCAACTCCGAAGTCTCCAGAAGCTCTATGAGCTATCAAAATAAAACTCTACATGTCTATTTTCATTTGGTAGCTGTGGTGTTCACAGAGGTTTCAGATCTAGAGAGATCTCGGGAGTTTAGTGGCGATGTGTCGGTGTTCGTTCTTCCTCCTTTCTTCTTTGATTGAGGTAGGTTCTCTCATGCTCGAACTGTAAGTAATATATCAAATTGATCAGCATCGAAGTAACTTTCTTTTGATGTAAAAAGCCCCAAATTTCATTGAGCATGTTTAGAGAATTTTGGATCGAAGTAAGAGCATGTTTAGGCTTGATTTATGGTATGTTCTTCAAGTAGAAGCATGATTTTCGGGCTATTTTTGAGTTGGATATCTAGATCCACATATGGCATGTCATACATGGTTAGAATCAGCATCCAGTTAGCTTTCTTTTGGTATAAGAAGTCCCAAATTTCGTTGCATATATTGAGAGAAATGTACAATTTAGTAGAAGCATGTCAAGAACTAGGTTTTCATGTGTTCATCATAGAATAGGTTGTGATTCTGGTGCGGACACCCGAGCAGTTGAGCGGCGCGATATGTCGAGCCACCGGTACCGCACACGGAGCGTGACTCGAGCCACCTCAGCGTCCATCTGGCTCGGAGACAGCCTGGAGACTCCGCCTTGAGCCTCCCCATTTATCATATTTAGTTACACTTTATTTTTGTGTAATTTGTGTTTATTTCATTGTATTCGATTTGCTATTTTGATTGTAAGAGGGACTTAGGTGCAATTTGGGCCCCGTGGGCCCCACGGGCCCCCCAGGTCCCATCCCATTGAGCCACCTCAGCCTAGGGTCCCATGTGGGGTCAGTCAACCTTCCACATGGAGGCTTCTAGAAGGGTGGGCCAAGTGGGGGACAAGTGGCTTGGAAAGTCCACATTTTTGCCACCCACCCCACCTACCAAGTCAAGCCCACTCCCCTTGGTCCAAGGGCCGCCCCCCGCCCCTTAATTATTTATTATATTTTGTGTGTGTGTGTCACACTCAATCCAGGCCACCCATTCCCATCCCCTAGATCCAACGGTGGACAATGGGTGTGAGATGTAACACATAAATACTTGTAATTTCCCATTTTGATGAATTAATGCCATTTGAATCAAACTAATTCCAAGAGCAAGGGCTGGTGCGCCCCTCCTCTCTCCTCCCTCTCCCCCTTGAAGCTGTGAAGGCTTCCCTCTGGAGGTGTGACTCCTCCCCTTATCATTCCGGTCCCCGCCGCCGCCGCCACGAGCCGCCATCGCATCACCGCCGAGATCGCCGGAGTTCTGCCTTCATCCGACCACAGCAGCTTCCTCGAATTCTCTGTGTCAGTCACGAGCTCAGATCGACCTGGGAATTTTAGGAGATCTTCCAGAGGTGTCAAGCACATCCCGAAAAATTTGGTTGGTCATAAAGATTCCATTTCATATTTTTTCATTTTCATCCAACCTTAATTTTCAGATCTATCTGCTGTCTATTTCCATTTCCATACGCCCTGTGTTTCTAGGTTTCGGGCCTCTTTCTGATTTGTTTTTAACCTCCCAATTTTACTGGGAGTTCCTTCCACCAACCCCACCGTCCCCAAATTTGCTTGAATTTTTATGAGGCCATCTCATATTTTTTCAAAAATCAATCTCAGAGCTAGCTACAGTGCTCTCCACTTGTTCCCAGATCCGACCACCCTCCAGTAAACAAATCATAACAAATCACAACCACCTCCAATCAGTCCACAAAAAATATCCCCATCTTCCTTGTCCAAATTTCCATAACTTTGATGAAGTGCTCAAGAGCTGAATCGGAGTTTTACTAGGCGGTCAACGGTAGTTATCAGACAAGTGCCCTGCAGATCTGAGATTTCGGTTACTGTACAACAGGGACTTGTAAATTCAATAAAGTTCTGATCCGACCAGATCCAGCAGATCTCTCTGGGTCTAGATTTAAGAATTTGAAGAGAGCTTTCCAACGATAGCTCATGCGTCCCGATCCGACGTCGGGATTGATCGCAGCGGCCGTTTTTGCCGGAGCGCGCGCCGGAAAACAGCAAGCAAAATCCGTGGGTTATTAGTTCAAGAGTTGGGAATCGGGGCCGATCGACCCCCGATCGGTGTTCCCAGCTGACCACCGTCCGTGGAGGCGCACCACCAGGGGTCCCCATCACAGTGGGTCCCACCCCCGCAGATCCTGCGGACAACGCCGTCCGTGGGCCCCACGGGCCCGTAGAAGCCGCCGTTCGGAAAGCACGAAAACGCCGAGTTCGGCACCGCTAGGCGACATCAAGATGATGCCCGTCAACCCGAGTTGCGTGATTCCCGGACCCCACATGTGACCTTTTACCTCCCTACGTGGAGTGGGTCGACTTAGTGTATTGTTGTAATAATTGTTAACCAGGAGTCCGTAATTCGGCCGGGGTTGTCTTCGCCACGCCGGGTGCGTGGAGGTAATGGTCTGAACCTCTTGGCGTTCATTTGCTTAGCTAGTATATGGTCTTTTGACGCTGCCGAGAGCGATAGGTACTAGCCTGTGTGTCCATGTCACCGCTGTGAGTGTGAGAGTGACCCGTCCCGTGACTCGATCCGAGTCCGGAAGTGAGTCGACTACCCGTGAACTCTTTCGGTTCTTCAACCGCGCACGATACGCGTTTCCCTCGCTTGGGACGACGAGTGAGCTTGCATTTCTGTTAGCGACGTATAGCCCATAGGAGCTCTCCGTGTCGGGCTTAGTGTCTCTCCTATCATGTGTTGCTGGTCGTGTCCGCATCTAGAGTCCGAGGTCCATACCACGTAGAGTCGGTCCCCGTGTCCGTCCCACATCTGATTCATTTGATTTCTGATGAAATTCGTGTTTCAAAACTCATGTTTTATGACCCTAGTATGTATATTAAGAACCCTAGGGCATGTGGTTAAGATCCCAACCCATTTAGACCCCAAATCGTGGAGTTTTTCATGTTTTCCGGAAGCTCATTCGGGTCTGGAAACCCAGGGGTCGACCCCATGGGTCGACCCATACCACCCTGCAAGCAGAAAGAATTCTGCCTTGCATGGGTCGACCCATGGGGTCGACCCACACTACAGGGGTCGACCCCATGGGTCGACCCACACCAGGCAGATCCCTGGAAACTCCAGGGGTCGACCCAATGGGTCGACCCATGAACTGGAAATTTCCAGGGGTCGACCCACGTGCTGTATGACCCAAAATTTGTGTTTGTGACCCGAGGATCAATCCGGATCATTAGGGGATCAATCCATTCAACCTAGTCCCATTATAAACTATATTTTGAGGGACCAATGACCCATACATGCACCCCGATAGCCATTAGATGTGAGGTTTGTTTCGAACCATTTATCTATGCCGTTAATAACTTAATACATGTTCTAATTGATTCATTTTAGTGTCATGAATGATAATTAGTAAAATAGAAACCCACATAATAAATGATTAATTATGCAACCAAATTTCTGTTAATTGCATGCTATTTATTCATACGCGACTTACGCGATCTTGTTCATACACGTTACCTTCCTGATTAATCTCTTTGGCATTTTGACTTAAATGAAAACTAAATCCTTGATAATTTGGCATGGAATTAGGATTAATATGATTGTTAGCTTGCTGGTTAGCTGCTGTACTACAGTAAACAGCGTGACCAACTTACCGACTTCTAGTAAGTCATTAGCCTTTAATTGTGTTAACATTGAACTTATCACCGGAAACTCCATCCGACGAACTTACCAGCATCTCGGATTTCTTTATACCCTTGTTATGAACCTAATGAACCACCAGAACATCGATTTACATTGACCGAACCGCTGGTTTAAGTCTTGGACCGAATTGGGCTAAGAGAGGCCTGTGCGGCCGTAGAGGATCGTATATCCTCATAGGCGGCCCAATAGCGACCGTGTATCCATAATACGGCCCAGTATGTACCGTATATCTTGTTCATGGGTCTTAATGTCTTCTGAATATGCGCGTCCTAGTGTTAACCGTGTATACATATTGAGCGGCCCTTGTCTGACCGTTTATATGGCAGTTTTCCGAAAAGTGGTTATTTCATGAATTTCGAATCGTGTGAGCTAACCAAGCCAATGTAGGCTATGGTATTTTGTGAATTTATCTATTGTTAGATCTATTGATCATTAATTATAGTCCTTTGGGACAATTATTCCTCTCGATTATGGAGCTTATTGTTTGGACTCTTAAAGAATCATTATTCTTATGTTCTTTACCTTATCTACATGAACTTGACCTTGGAACTCTTGGCCATTAAATATTATGGATGTCTAGTCTCATGGGATCTACGATCCAAAAAGAAATCAATGCCAAGGCAAACAAATGAAGGGCCCAGTCTGGTCCTGGGAGGAGCACCCGAAAAGTACTTGATCCCCGGGGAGGTGAATGATTAGGTGTGGCATTTGGCACCGGTGCAATCTAGCGTGTTGGGTCTAGGACATTTCACATTCTTGTGAAATTCATTATTATTCATGCTTAAAGTATGAAGTACTTGCTTGCTTACTTGACATGACTTGAAATTGACTGCAAATGGCCATTTACTAGAAAATCTTGCTAATCTTGCTTGATATCTCGGCATGTAATTATTTCTTCCATGCAATTATCATTACTCTTTCTATCTCAGTGATTGTTTAGTTCTGCTTATTTTATTGCGTTAATCATGCATGTTCATTAATTGGTTAATCACTTAAACTATGCTTGATGATAGAGTATAATTCCTACTGAGCTTCTTGCTCACCCCTACTTCCAATCCTTTTCAGGTAATGCGGTAACGGTACGTTGCAAATGGGAATCGGATCAGTGTGATCGAGTGAACCTGGAACCTAGAGTTTGGATTCTGTCTTTTTATCTTCTTGAGTCTAGCTAGTGTTGTGAGTCTGGTTATTTCTTTTTTTCTCCTTTAATTTGAATCCTATATTGTAAGAGTGGGTCAAAATTATACTTTTAAATATTAATAAGAGCTCGTATTTTCATTATGTGTGTTTAATTGTGGTTGTTTATCTTCCGCTCTTGTTATCATGACTGTTAACTGCCACGTTCCGAGCATCGCTTCTCGCTGCTGTCGGTTCGGGGCGTGACAACTCCGCTTCATTTCCGCTTCATCTCCATGTTCCATGTCACTTTCGCTTCACCTCCGCTCGCTCCCCTGTAAAGAGGACGTTAAGGAGGGGCATCTGTTGACACCCGTTTTTTACCGATAAGTTGAGTCATTCCTCTTACTCCCATTTGTTGATACCTCGAGTTCTCCATCGCTCGTTGGGGCTATTTTCGGGCACGTTTTGGGCTAGTTTTATGGGTAGCCTCCCTCCCTGGCTGGGCTTGCTTCAATTCTGGGCTTAATGGGCCTTGGTGTTGGTTGATTGAGCTTTTCTATAAGTTTCAAGCGCCCATATACATGTACGGTTCATCCCTGGCCGCTCAATCAATGTGAGGTTGCCTATGGGCCGTCCATACATTCATGGATATTTTGGTTAATTTTCTGAATTATCACCGACAAGCATATATACGGCCTAGCTATAGCCGCATACGCCCATTGTGAGGTAACGCCTAAGCCGTCTATCTCTCAAGAGTCCCAACGTCGCTAATGTTCATATAATTATCTAATTATCTTATTTATCTTGATTTATCACCGACAAGGAATGGGCGGTTTCTTCTTGGCCGCTCTTGTAGATGTACGGTCTGATGATAGCCGTTCATCTATGAGAGTCCAACGGTGAGGTTTTCGGTCAGTTCACTGGATAATTTGGATTATTTTGTGAATTATTGAATTTCCAGTGACAGGGTTGGACGGCCCAAAATGGGCCGCCCATATTGATGAGTGGTCTATCGTAAGACCGTTCATCTGCTCGTTTGCTGAAGATTCAACAGATTTTCTCTCTCTCATCGTGGATTTATCCCAAACTTCCTCCGATGATTTCTCCACGAATCCTTAACCATTTTGAGTGCCGTTTCTTCCAGATGAAAGATAATTGAATTATCTTCATCTTTTATTTGATTATCTCAACCTAAAAATGCATGGAAACCCTAATTTCGGGGTCAGCATTTGGGGGTTCTATAAATAGACTATAAAGGCTACCTTTGAAAGGGGGGAGATTGTGGTCGACGGCGAAGCCCTGCTGAATTCTTGAGCGACCTAGCACCAAGGAGGGAGGCCTTCTACGTCCACACAGGCCTCTGGTTCAGGGAGTAGTCCTGGACTTGAGTCTTTTGCATTTGATAGTCCCGTTTCTTCTCATTGCATGCTTGTTTCTACACGTCCATTCGCCCACGTTTTCCTTTGTTTGCACTGTCATGCACACACCCTCCCATATTTTTTGACGCCCTAGGGGTTTAAAAATCCCCAGGTATCCCCCATTCAATTAATTATGTTCATTTCCCTTCATTCGAGCATTTGCTACAGTCCACGTTCCTAACTTGGGTTTCGTTTTCTTGTGTTCTATACTTTGTTTCGTAGGTCAGCAGCACACTAACGCGAGGCCCATCCTCTCTCACCGGCCGGAAAGGGTGGAGGTTGAACTCTTTGCAATTTCTGGCGTGGTGGCAGTGAGCGGTTCCCAACTACCCGTTCAAGAAGACGAGCAGTGCAATCTGGACCGTTCTTCTACTTCCTGCAGTCGATTTGGAGCCGTTCGTCAGCCAGGAATACCTCATCTTGCGTCTTTTGCAGCGTTCATAGACGGTCTACACTTCGACCGTTTATCTCCATAGGCGGTTCCTCCTGAGCCGTACATCATTGCAGTGCTACACACCAGGCGAGTGTCTCTCCCTTTTTCCAAGGTATGGCGTGTCCATCACGTTCGGCACCTTGGTGGAGATCACAGGTTTCTACTCCGCCCTTTCCCTCTGTCTTTGTTCATTTCCCATGCTGGATGCGGTAAGATAGGCATGGGAGGGCATTAAAGAACGGACGGGAGGAGAAATATATCTACAAGCCTGTGACGCCCCAAGGTGGGTGCGTCATAGGGGCTATTCGGCCAATAGGGTGGTCCGTGGGCCTGGCGGTCCCACGATAGACCGCCAGGGCGTGTGACGCACCTAGGTTAGACCGTCAGGTGACGATCCGACCGTTGGCATCCGACCGTTGGGGTATTGACCGTTGGGGGTCAAGGCCTCTGACGCACCCAGGGTGGGGTGTCAGAGCCTTGTGACGCCCCTGTGTGGGAGCATCAGAGAGGACGCGTCCCCACCTTCTAACGCACCTGGGTTGGAGCGTTAAAGGCTATGACGCCCCGAGGGGTGTGCGTCATAGCCAGTTTTATCCCATCTTCTGATGCACCAGCATTGGTCTGTTAGAGACCGTGATGTCCCGAGCGGTGTGCGTGATGGTTGGTTTCTTCTCATCTTCTGACGCACCAGGCTAGGCGCGTCAGAGACTGTGACGCACCAGGACTGGTGCATCACAGCCGGTTTTGCACCGAGTGCCTGATGCGCTTGTGTTGGACCGTCAGACTACTGTGACGGCCCAGGGATTGACCGTCAGAGTCTGTGGCACACCAAGGTTGGACCGCCAGGCTCTAGACTGCACCAGGTGGTTCACAGTCTCGTTTCTTCTCCGACCGTGGTCACCGTGCGACGGTGCTGGTATGTGGGACGGTCCCCGTACTTCATCGGATTCGGACGTTATTTTCCGTTGACTTGAGAGTCTACTCCTTCAGTGACCCTCCACTAGTCATAGCCTACTTACACGTTTAGTGGTCCCACCAGGGAGTGGTGGAGAGGCTACCCTGAGGACGGTTTTTTGACTGGTTTCCGTCGGGCCCCACGTCTTGTAGCCAGAGTCCGGCTGAGGGGAAAACCAGTTAGAGGCCAGACCTGGGACGCATGGTCTGTGTGTGCACACGTGGTTGGGGGCTGTTGGACCCACGTTGACGGGCGTGACCCCATCTAGTCACTTGCTTTATGGTTACTTGTACAGTGTCTCAGTTCCTGTTGGGCCGGACGGAGACACCTGAGGCGCGGACTAAGACATCAGTGGACACATCTGGCGTTGCTTCTAGTGGGAGGTACTCCTGTCGAGTCAGGAGTGATAGACTGTCAGTCTCTGTGACCTTGACCTTCAGGTTTTTGTCGGGTTGACCGATGAGTTTCGGTTGTCTCACCGTAGCACGTGTGTCGGTTTTCGTGCCGTGAGACTGGTGTTTGTAGTTGTAGGGCTTTTTCACTTCTGAGGTACTCGCTTGCTGTTAGCGTAGCAGTTTTTCGTTTAGCGAGGTAGGGTTCGAGTGATCCCTACTGAGTCTTGTTCTGAGAAGCATTCCCTAAGTGTTTTCACCATGTTTCAGGCAAGGCGCGGCTTCAGGGGAGCGCATATGAGGCTCAGCGTCGTTCAGGTGCCCAGCGTTAGTGTCAGAGGTCAGAGTCGGGGTATGCCCCATGTAGCTGTACTTTTCTTTCTTGTCTCTGTACTAGTTGTGGACTACTGGTGTTATGTTGTTATATCTTATGGACCATGTATCATGTAAAATGTTAATTTATTTCCTACTTAATCATATTAAATGTTTAATTTCTGTAATTATTTGTGATACTTGTGTAGTCTCCACACCATCCTTCTAACCCTTTCGAGTCTTCGGGCTTGTGGGTGGCGGTTTGAGTCTCGGGTAATCGGGCCTTCTCGGTAATCGGATTCTCAGGTCGTTACAGCTGGTATCAGAGCGCGGTTGTGGGATTATACGAGAATCATAAGTAATTGTAGTGGTCCACTAGTCCACAGCAATGATGTACAGTTGACGCTGGCATCCGGCATCGCATGTTTTCATTGACCTTGCCATTTTCGTGTTTTCTATCTTTTGCTTCAGGAGCGAGTATGGCGCCGAGGCAGAGCACTCGCTCTCAACAGGGGCAGTCGGCGAAGGTTCAGAAGGTTTAGGAGGAGTAGAGTAGAGTGCCACCAGCAGCCACCGAGGATGTGGATACTGCGCCGAGGATTTCTTCCGTGGCATGTACCAGCTTATGTCGCAGCAGTTCGGCGGAGAAGCTGGCGAGGGCTCATTGACCAGGGGTGGGCCAGGCCGAGCAGTGAGGGCTTTCATGCAGTTCCATCAACCTTACTATGGTGGCCAGCCAGACCCTGATTTGGCTTGGAGTTGGCATGATGAGATGGAGCGGGTGTTCAGTTCCATGCGGTATACTGCAGAGGACAAGGTGATGTTGGCCTACAACCAGTTGCAGGGCACGGCTCGGGCGTGGTGGTCTTTCGAGTGGTAGACGTCCTTTTAGTCTCGTCCCCTTGAGCAGATTGCGTGGGGCAATTTTGTCAGCGCTTTTGAGCGTGCTTACTATCCAGAGTATATTGCTATGCAGAGGATGCGTCAGTTTTTGGAGCTGGTCCAGGGTGACATGTCCGTGTTGCAGTATAGGGCCCGATTTGTTAAGATAGGTCGTTATGCACCACATATCATGGAGCATGAGAAGGTGAAGACCGCGTAGTTCGTGCAGGGCTTGAGGCAGGAGCTGAGGCACCAATTGATCACGAACGCTGCCACTGATTTGGAGACGGCTTCTCGTGTAGCGGCTGTGAGCGACGTCACGCGGTTCGAGGAGCGAAGAAGACGCAGAGGGCGCGGGCTCCTCTTTTGTTTGCTGCAACACAGAAATAAGAGAAGAGAGAAGGGGCCACCACGGGAGATTGCTCCGGCGGGGCGGGCGGGGCGAGCGGGACAAATGTAATATAGCAAGATATGGGAGTTAAACGGCCATAGCGGGAAGTGACTCGCCGCGGCCTTGGGGGGACGGGAATGGTGCAGAAATTAAATAGCAAGAATTGAAACGGCCATTGGGGAAGTGACTCGCCGCGGCCTCGAGAATATGAGCAGATAAGAATATAACAGAATATAAGGAGAATATAAAGAGCGGGAATTTAAACGGCCATTGGGGAAGTGACTCGCCGCGGCCTCGAGAATATGAATAGATAAGAATATAACAGAATATAAAGAGAATATAAGAGCGGGAATTTAAACGGCCATTGGGGAAGTGACTCGCCGCGGCCTCGAGAATATGAGCAGAATATAACAGAATATAAAGAGAATATAAGAACGGGAATTTAAACGGCCATTGGGGAAGTGACTCGCCGCGGCCTCGAGAACAAGATGTGATCACCAGGGGCCAAAAGACCCCAAAATAAGAAAGTGATCGCGCCTACCTCAAGAGCGGGAGATGGCGGGTTGCTTCTTCCTCCCCCTTCGGCCGGCCGACGGAGAGGGCTTTCCTTGGTTACCCTTGCAAAACAGTAGACAATAAACGAACGGAATTAGAAAATGGCAGTGTAGTAACAATTCCTTGCAATAAAAGTAACGAGATCATGACCTGACACACACCTGGTTGGTGTGGTTTTAAACCCCTCTCGGACTCGAGTAGGAGGAAAATGCGATGATGAATGCAAGAAGTATGGAAGAGACGGCGCCCTTATGTAGGGAGATAGAGGATGCAGTATGATGAATGTAAAGAACTATGGAGAAAAAGGGGAAGAAAAGGTTTATTGGAGGAGTCGAGGGTGAGATCCGGCGGAGCTCCGACAGCGTGGGGATGACGTGGAAGCTCGGTGGATGAAGACGACCTTCCTCTCGCGAGCGTGGGCACCCGAGAAGCCGGCAGAACATCCACCTACAAAAGACCCCACGGGTTAGAAATGACTCCGTAGCCTCTGGGCTCCGGCAGTCTATCGGATCTCTGCTTGGCTCCTCTAGAACTGAGGGGGTGGGCCTCTATTTATAGGGCTCCGGAGGGTGGAGGCATCCAGGACCCTGGACACCTCTATCAGGGCCGAACTAATATTTAATTCTATTTTTATTTATTTTTTCAGAATATTTTTGTGGAGGCATCCATGGCCCCGGACGCCTCCAACAGGTCCACCGAACCCCACCGACGGCCGCACGCGATTTGGCACAATGCGTGATTTTGTGAGCGGCGCCTCGTGATTCAGAAATGGGCGCGTCCAGCTGGCTGGACGTCTCCATAATTTGGATTTTTTCACACACGACAAACCGTCGTTCGGTGGGCGGCGCCCGTGAGGGAGTTGATGGAGGCGTCCAGGGGCCTGGACGCCTCCATAAATATATTATTTTTATTTTTTGTTTTGTTTTTATGCCAAAGCTGGCATTTTATATTTTTTATACTTGTTTTTATGGAGGCGTCCAGGGGCCTGGACGCCTCCATTAAAATATTATTTTTTATTTGGTTTTGGGCTGTAAAAAATAAATTAAAAGAATGGGGGCGTCCAGGGGCCAGGACGCCCCCAAAAAGACCCACCCGGGTCCTCGGACAAGGTGTTGGCGGCTGCCCGGCAGACACCCTTCTTGGTTCCAGAACCTCCTGATGCGTCTGACTGGTGTTGATGCCGTCCGAATGCCGTGACGAGATGATTCCGGATGCCGAAAAGGGTGGAAGAAGACTCAAGAAAAGGAAGCACTCAAGTGATTCAAAACGCGTACGCCATCGCGGGGCGTTGTATAGTGATATGAGACTTTCTCAGGAGACGTCAGGAATAGCGTGTCTACAGCTGCCCCGCCTTGGCGTCTGCTTTGCAAGGGAGTGACGCGTAATGCAATGGAGCGGGAGTGGACTGATAAGTTGATGCCAAGGTGTGATGAGACGCGCTTTTGACGTACTGTTTGGAATTTTTCCTATAGTTTCAATGAGGCGACCTTGAAGAAGGTCTTTCAAATATTGACGATTGCTTGGACGGAGATCAAATAAGGGAGGGTGAGATGTGTGCTCAGGCACGAAAAATAAAGGAGACCAACTTCTTGGTGTGGAAGTACCTGGGTCATAAACCCGCAGGTTTCACCTTTGGTGAGCGGTTACCAGTCGATGTGGAAGTGCTGCGGCCAAGGTGGGTCAAACAATATATAAAGTAAAGAAATATCTGAGTGTCTATCCAAATAAGGGTCTCCTTTGGAAGAGCAACGTAGGGCCGTTTCAAGGAAACTCAGTATTTCATTCGAGTGGAATATCTCATATTTGTAAGAATTGAAGCACAGCGGCTTTCGCAATCGAATCACTTGAATGATCTTCCGCAATAAATCAAAGTCCTATATGAATGCATGCTGGGCTTAAATAAAAATTTAAAACAAACTAAAATAGAAAATAGCCAAGGATAATATTGTCAACTTGTTAAGAACGGGTCAGGATACCGATCCGGTGAGCCGACACTGGGCTGGGGCCCGTTTATCCACGTACCAACTCACTGAATGGAACCGTCGTCCCCATGCTACCACAAGTTAACGGCCTATCCGTACAACCCAAATTCTTCCGGGATCATCACTGTTTTTGTTGAAGGGGAACTCAAATCCCAGATTCGTTCGGGCCGCAAGGTCCTTGACATGTTCTAGTAGCGTAGGTATCATATACTATGATGCATGACATGGTGGGACCAACCATTGAAAGGTGGGACAGGAGATAGGACAAAGACGTCCGTTAGTAAAACCTGCACAGGCCAGCATGGATTAATAACATCAGAAAGTAACAGAATCGTAAAAGAATCGCACCACAATGGAAAGGAGATCTAGCCAAAATCCTGACATTGACCGCTGATGTGACATGTTCCGTCCTGTAGCGCCCTACCCTTCCTATAAGAACTCCCCTTAGGCTAGTTCATTCAAATGCACCAAGGTGGGTTTTGGAAGCTCAGGAGAGGAAGGAGAGGAGAATCTAGAGATTTCAGGATGGAAGGAGAGTCTTCCCGCGTTATGAAGAGGAGCAGGCCTAGCAGCGAGATCAGGCGACTCTCCGACCTCGAGGGTCATCTGAGTGGGACGATCATTTCGCATATGGTAAGCTGATTCTTTTCAAATTTCTCCACGTGAACCTTCTTCTTACTTCCTTCATTTCTTCTTCTTTCTTTTCTCTTCCAGCCATATCCACTCTTCCCAGGCCCGAGGAAGTTTTCCAAACTGCCATGGCTTTCAAAGCTAACTTCCAACATCTCCATCGGCATGAGGGCCATACTCTCGAAGTGGCATCTGCAGGGGCTCCTTATTCACGCCAAACACTACGAGAAGATTCGTATGGACTGGGCGGCTATGGGCGCACTAGTGGAGATCTGGCATCCCCAGACCCACACTTTTATCTTCCCGACCTTCGAGGTGACCATCCTCCTCGAGGAGGTGGAACTTCTGCTCGGATTGAAGAAATTGAAGAGTGACGGGAAGGTGAAGGCTATGCGGATGCTGACACGGGGGACTTCGAAAGCGTCCTTGGAAGCTTCATGCCGCTCGACGCCGCCCGAAAGGTTCATACTCAAAAGGGAATTGACTTGCAAAAGCTCGCGGAATGGGTCATGGAGGCCCTGAGAGGGTTACCAGACGATGACTATTTGGAGGGAATCATGAAAGGGTTCACCATTTGTCTGGCGGGTGCTCTCTTGTTTCCTTATACCGACAACATGGTGGAGGAAGACCAACTGAGTGCTATCTGCGGGATCTGGCGTGGAAAGAGGGTGGGACCCGCTGTCCTTGCCTACCTGTATAGTGGCCTTACTGCCTCGAGCATGGGTATGCCTCCTTTTAGTTGCGCACTTGTCCTGAGTTGCTGGCTGGATTTGCATTTCAAGTTTGATCACCGTGAGGGAATGCCAACCGCTTCGAAGCTCTTCTAACAAAGCCCTCTTCATCACATAGCCGACGTGTTAGGCTTCGGTGGTACTGTAGTGAACCGCGTTCCGTGGCTGAAGAAACGTGAAGACTGGCGGTCTCACTTCCGCACCGTGACACAAGGCTTCTTCACTTGCGCACCGGCATGTTTGCTTTCGCTTGATCTCCTCATGAGGCCTTCTCCCGAAGTTGATCTTCAACTGATCGGCACGACCGAGTTCGTCCTTTATAATGCGCATCGGTGTTGTCTCCAGATCGGCATCCCACGCCATTCGTTCCCACTACCGACTGGTATCGTCCCTTTGAAGAAGAGGGAGTTGGGCACGGAGGCGGATGCGAGGGAAGCGAAAGCCATTAAAGCTCCCTGGAAGACAAGTGTTGCGGGAAAGGCCTTAGCGCACGTGGTGGAAGAATGTGAGCTGTGGAGAGCTTATATAACCGAACTGGGGAAGTTAAGGCCTAAGGCGCCTAAGCCCCTGATGTAGCTCGTTCTGCTTTCTGATGGAATAAAATCTGGCATTTTGATGTTTTGGACCAGTTCCCTTTGTTATGATTTTTATTTTTCCGTTTTTCTATTTTTGTGTTTTCTTTCTTTTTATGTACCTATTTACATATGTAAATATATATATTAAAAAATATTTTTAATGAGGGCGTCCAGGGGCCTGGACGCCTCCAATTTTTTATTTTTTTATTTATTTTTTTTATTTTGGGGGCGTCCAGGCGCTTGGACGCCCCTATATTTTCCTTTTATTATATTTTTTTTTTGAATTTTGTTTGGGGGCGTCTAGGCACCTCGACGCCCCTACAATTTTTTGAATTTTTGAAAAAAAAGAAAAAAGTGGGGGCGTCCAGGCGCCTGGACGCCCCAAAAAAGGGGTTTTTCTTATATAAGGGGGGCCTCACCCCCCTTTCACTTCTACTGTTCATTCTGACGACTCGTTCACCCTAAACGACCCATTCCCAATTCCAATGGAGCAAGGAGGCCCGAGCCAGGGTGGGGAGAAGCAGAAACGACGGGCTCGTCGTCCGAGGAGGCTGAGAGATGACGTCGAGGAGACTGCCGTGGCGGAGGAGATTGCCGTGGAGGAGGAGGCTCCTCTTTTGGCTGTGGAGTACCCTGCGGGCGCTGGTGACGTGAGAGAGGACGAGCACGATCCGGTAAGCCCCTTAGACTTCCATTCTATTGGTTCACTGGGCTAAACGGGCGGACGAGAGGCTGTGTGGAGAACGCCGGGGAGTGAGGGAAGGAGGCGTCCAAGGGCCTGGACGCCTCCATATTTTCTTTTTTTCTTTTTTATTTATTTATTTACGTAAATAATAAAAATAGAATTAAAAAATAAGGAGACGTCCAGGGCTTGGGACGCCTCCATGATAATATATATATTTTATTTATTTATTTTTGTTTTAGTTTTTGGATTTTTCTAAAAATAAAATAAAGAAAATGTAAAGGAGGCGTACAAGGTGTTGGACGCCTCCAAAAAAATAAAAATAAAATAAAATAAATAAGTAGTATATACAGTGTTATTGTTTATTACTATTCATGATGCTGATGTGTTCTTTGTTGGTTTTGTGGTGTGCAGGGCGTGATGAAGGGCCAGATCAGCTGGTCCCTAGTGGTGGCAGCATACCGTGGGCTGCCAGACTTTCAGAGGGCGCGTGTGGACGCCATGGGCTTCGGAGCTTTCCTTAGGATCGAGCCCTTTCGGCTCGACCTTCCTCTTATCCAGGCATTGGGGGAGCGGTGGCACGCACCGAGCCGGGCGTTTCTGATGCCCTGGGGGCACATGGTGCCGACACTAGAGGACGTGGCTCGGATCACCGGGCTACGAGTTGACGGAGAGGCGGTGAGCGGGGTCACCTACCCCGACTACCGAGAGAGTGCCCTGGACCTGCTGTGGTTAGAGACGAGCGTGACTGACAGGGACAGCAGGGTAGTTGGCCGAGTGGAGATCATGGAGGCGCTCGGATTCGTCGACCCGCGCCAGCGGGTTAGCGAGACTGGAGCGGAGTTTCTGGCACGACTCGAGGGAGACGCTCGTGCAGCTTTCACCCAGGACCCGAGCGAGCGGGAGCTGGTGGATCTAGACCTCCGGAGGTTTCTTTTCTTCTTCCTGGGCCGCCTTCTGCTGGGGACGAAGGGGGATGGCATCCACTGCCGTTCCTCGGATCTTGGCGGATCTGGACAGAGTGGGACACTACGCGTGGGGAGCGGCTCTGCTTGCCCATTTGATTGCTGATCTCTCCCAGACTTCGGAGAAGGAGACGACAGTCAGTGGCTTCGCACCTTTTCTCTAGGTAAACATTTTATTTATGCATTCCCACAGTTAAATATGCAATTATTGTACTAATGATGTATGATGGATGCAGGTGTGGAGCTATTACTATTTCCCGATGGGGAGGGCTAGGCATGGGAACAGGAGGGCCGTGCCTCTGGCGCGGTGGTGGAGGCTGGTCGTGGTTGCGGCACCACACAGCTACCAGCTGGCGTCACTTCGTCGAGAACTGAGCGAGTATCCTGAGGCCATGGTATGATGCGTATGATTTTTTATGTTTTTATGCATGTGACTGAATGGTAACTAACATGATGTATGTATGATGATGTAGGCGGTGTGGAGGCCCTACCTGGGCATGGGTGACGCTGGTCAGCCTTGGGTTGTAGCAGGTCTTCCTCGTTTCGGGCGGGACGTGTGGGTCCATTGCCTGAACGAGATCGAGCCGCTGCGGCTCAGACTGGTTATGAGGACGTTGGGGCTGGCCCAGGAGTGGGTCGATGTAGATGAGCCGGTCCGCATTGGGCGGAAGACCAAGGGGAAGGCAAAGATTGTGGACTGGCGCACGCGCTTCCTAGCACAGTACCAGGACTGGCAGCAGGGCGGCGTCCCAGTTGTGTCCCATGTACAGGACAACGCTGATTACATGAGACGGTACCGAGCTATGTACGGGGACCACCTCTCCTTTGGTGGTATGGCAGGGGTAAGTGAAATGAAAATGCTTCACCCTTCTATATGTATATGCTTGTGGCACTAACTTATGTGTAATGCAGGATGCTCGTGACAACATGATTGCTGACCTACGGGCCCAGCTGGTAGACGCCAGGCGGCAGTTAGTGGCCATCCGACAGGAGTTGGAGATCCTGGTGAGTCTATGCAATGCATTTTTTGTGACCTGGATTTTTGATGCTTAGCCTTTGATTCAACGTTTGCCCCGTGTTTCAGCGGGCCCATCTGGCAGCGACAGCCGGGATGGCTGGTGGAGCGGGTTCCAGTTCACGGGGCCCTCCTCCGGAGGTTTCTGCCCTCCAGGAGCAGCTGGCGTATGCGGTGGCTTGCGCTGAGGAGCCCGAGCGTGACCGCGAGGCTCGAGTGAGTGTCTGCCTGACCTCGACTCTCCTTCTGGCTGCTCTCCTTCTATCATTGTTCTCTTACGGTGCATGCGTGCCTCGACAGGTGGCCGAGATTCGGGAGGCCCTGGCCCGTGCTGTTCGTGCTGAGCAGGAGCGCGATGCCTAGGTGGCAGAGCATGACGCCCGGATTGTGGATCTAGAGGAGGAGCGGCGACGGGAGGCTGAGGAGCTTCCTCGCGACATAGTGGATCTGCGGATCGCCCTCGAGCTGTCGAGGAGAGAGGCGATGAGGGAGAGAGAGGAGAGGGATAGGGATAGGGAGAGCGTGGAGAGAGAGAGGGAGAGGGATAGGGAGACCATAGAGAAAGAGAGGGAGTACAGGATGGCAGAGCGACATCGAGATTGGGACGAGAGGAGAGCTCTGGTGGCCCTGGTGTCGGAGCTCCGGCTGAGTCTTGGCATGGCGGAGGGGAGACTTCGGGAGAGTGAGAAGCGGTATTCGAGGGCGAAGGAGCGCGGGGCGCGACTTCGTCAGTCCGGTTCCTTTTCTGTGGGCAGCTTTCTAGTTTCTTCGGCCGAGGAGCGTCGCCGCACCTTGGAGGCCGGCATGGTGCCACCTGGAGAGGCGAGCACGGCTTCTCAGGGTTCGCAGAGGTCGCAGAGGCCCCCTAGGGATCCCGTCAGAGGAGGGAGGAGAGAGATGACCAGGAGGGTGATGGTGAGAGTTAGAGAGTTGCTTGTACACTCCACCCTCCTTACTGCATGATGTACTTTCGACTATTATATGAAATGAAAATGGCTTTCTTGTGTTGTGTGTACTTTTCTCTCTCCCACACTTTCTTCTTTGCACTGAGTTGTCTTCGAGGCACGCTCCACGAGACCTTGCCCTGAACAGCGGGGAACTACGCTTTGCACGGGGGGATTCTGTTTCCTTTCTCTCTTTTTGGGCGCGTCCAGGCGCGAGGACGCGTCTTAATCCTTGAATTCAAATTTAAAGCGACGGGTGGCCTTTCTTCTCCCGTGCCTTACCCGCAAACGAGCCCGCCTTCCGCCGAAACTCGCTCGCCCCTCTTTGTCTTCTTCCCCTCTTGATCGATGGAGTTCGGCGGTCTGACCACGGTGAAGGTGGAGAGGGACGCGGGACCCCTCGCTCGAGGAGGGACGCGCCAGAGCACGGAACGGCGTCCATGGAGGAGGAAGGGCCGCTTTGGGCCCCCGAGGGACCCGAGGGGCCCGATGTCACGGAGGGAGGTGAACACGGTCTGGTAGGTCCTCCGATCTCTTCCTCTTTTGATCCATTTTGAGTTTTGAAGCGAGCCGCGCGAGGGGGGAAAGGGTTCGGTGAGTGTTGCACTTAAATGATGGACGCGTCCTAGACAGGGGACGCGTTCTTTGTTATGATGCGAGGCCCTTCTTTCTTGGTGCAGGACATGGCGAGGACCCTGGGCCTGGCCGATGAGTGGGCGAGTGCAGACGAGCCGAGCCGCGTCAGGAAGGAGAGTCGCGGCAAGGCGAAGCTTGAAGATTGGCGCATACGTCTCCCTGGGCAGCAAGGGAGCGTACTGGTGCAGGATAGTGTCGACTTCCTGCGGCTGCAGAGAGAGAGTTATGCGGGGCTTCCCCAAGCCGGGGATACGCGCGACGTCGACGGGTCGCGTGCCCAATTAGCCGAGGTCAGGCGGCAGCTGGCCGCCACTCAACAGGAACTGTCGCTCTTGGTAAGCTAAGTGCTGCATTTTCTATTTTTAAATGTGGAGCTTAGCTGACGGCTGTTGTTTGTTCGTTCCAGCGTGCCCAGCAGACAGCGATGGTGGGAGTGACTGGCGGCGCATCTTCCAGTTCCTCGGCCCCTTTTCTCGAGATTGCCTCCCTTCGGGAGCAACTTGCTGGTGCGGTGGCTCGGGCTGCCCGGGCGGAAGAGGAGCGTGATGCCTGGGTGGCGACTGTAGCAGAGCTGCGACATCGCGGTGAGGAGAGACCTTCTCCAGACATCCTGGAGTTAAGGGTTCTTCTGCAGATGATGAGGAGAGAGGCAGAGAGAGAGAAAGCCGAGAGAAGGTCCGAGCGACAGCGGGATCAGACCGAGAGGAGGGCCTTGGAGGCCCAAGTGAGGGAGCTCCAGCTGGGCCTTCAGGCCGTCGTGCAGAGGCTAGGAGGGATGGAGACGCGCTACGAGAGAGCGCGAGAGTTCGGGGAGCGACTGCGCCAGTCTGGTCGCTTTGCCGCTAGTGGCTTCTTCGCCACGCCAGGGGAGGAGCAGCGAGTCATTGCTGTGGAGCCGGCGCCACGAGGCGAGGCGGGTGCTACTGCACGGGGATCCAGGAGGCTTCTGAGGGACCCTCACCTCAGGGGAGAGGAGAGGGACGCCTAGAGGGACGAGCATGAAAATAATGGCAAGAGTTGGCGAGCTAGTGGACCCGCCACCTCTCTATGATTGTAGTGTTTATGACAGCTTATGTAGAATTATGAATGGAGTGATTTGATTTTCTGCTGCTTGTTTGTTCTCTTGTGCGTTCCTTCTTCCCTACACTTCTTCTCCTTTGCACTGTTCCCATGTGATGGGTCTGTCGAGACTCCACCCCGAGCGGAGAATCGCGTCTTGTTGTGACCATTTTCCATGGGAATCTGCCGTCGACGTCAATAATGACGGCCCTAGTCCCTTTTCCCCGATGTTGTGTCAAATTTTGCGGACGTCCTCCAAAACATGATAGGGTATCCCTAGACAACATAGGGGGCTAGTCGTCATATTCTTCGTCCAATCAATCACCCTGTGCGAGCGGTGAAGTGACACACGGGACCGCATGGTAGGTGCCTCATTGCGAGGGCTATCATTAAAGGTGATGGAGGCAATCTTGGCCTGTACTCCTTCCATTTCTATAAATTCTTGTCCCTTTTATCCTCCCAGGTATATCGAGAGCTAACTCGAGGAGCACAAGTTCTCACGGGAGAGGAGGAGTTCAAAATTCTGAGAGTTGGATGGAGGGCGAATCTTCCCACTCCTCGAAGAGAAGCAGGTCCAGTGGTAGTAGTTCCAGGAGGCTTTCGGACCTCGAAGGGCACTTTAGCGAAAGGGCCCAATCACAACTCGTAAGCTGAGCTTTCCTGCCCTTTTCTCATTCTTTCTTCCTTCCTCTTGACAACACCCTTCTCCATTTCTTATGCACGCACAGAGTGTGATGAAATCACATATTTCATGGGAGTTAGCAGTGGCCGCATACAGGGGTCTCCCGAATTTTCAGAAGGCCAGGTTAGACGTGATGGGATTTGGCACCTTTCTTCGGATCGAGCCGATCCAGCTCGACCTGGTCCTGATCCAAGCCTTGTGTGAGAGATGGGACCCAGTGAGTCGGGCATTCTGATGCCCTGGGGGCACATGGTGCCCAGCTTGGAGGATGTGGTTCGGATCACAAGCCTAAAGGTGGAGGGCGAGGCAGTGACCGGGGTCACTTATGCGGATTACCGAGAAGGTGCCCAGAAGCTACTGGGTTTGGACCTAGATGGTCGGAAAAATAGGTCGGTAGCTAGGGCGTCCCTCATGGATGCATTAGGGCTCACCGACACTCGTCGGCGGGACGACGAATCCTCAGAAGAGTTCATGGAAAGGATGGAAATAGGATGCCGTGCCGTGTACTGCACAGATTTCGGCAACTGGGAAAGATGCAACATAGATTTGAGGAGATTTCTCCTCTTCCTTTTGGGGAGATTGGTACTGAGCTCGAAAGGGGACGGTATCCAATGTCGCTTCCTGGAGCTGCTATCAGACCTTGAAAGAGTAGGGTACTATGCCTGGGGAGCTGCCATGCTGGCGCACTTGTTTGCAGGCCTGTTCCAAGAAGCGGATCGTGAGATGGCTGTGAGTGGTTTCACACCATTCATCCAGGTATTTTTGGTTTTGCTTGTTTTGTATTTTTTTTTTGTTTTTGCAAGGTACTGATGACCTGCGCCGAGCAGCTGTGGAGCTATTATTACCTCCCCATGGGGAGAGCTCGACATTGGCGACCCGCGATGGTGCCGCTAGCCAGGCGGTGGGAACCCATCATGAGTGCGGCACCCCTAACCTACCAACTGATGGTGCTAAGGCGGGAGCTACAGGAGTTCCCTGCAGCGATGGTAAACTGGAGACCCTACTCAGACATGGTCGATGCCGACCAGCCGTGGGTTCTAGCAAGTCGTGCCCGGTTTGGACGGGAACTGTGGATGCACTGCCTGAATGAAATCGAGCCGCTTCGGCTACGATTGGTTATGAGGACTTTGGGACTGGCTCAGGAATGGGTGGATACGGCTGCGCCACCTCGTGTCGGGAGAAAGACGCGAGGACCGGCGACCTGCATTGACTGGCGCGTGCGGTTCCCTGAACAGTATGAAGACTGGCAACGGGGTGGCACGATTGTAGAATCGCAGGCACGGGATAGCGAGGATTACCTGCGTCTATACAAGACAAGGTACGCAGAGCGGTTCCAACCCCGGGGATTTGTGGAGGTAGGTTTCCCCTTTTTCTCTTTTCTTCTTTCTCCTTTTTTTGGTTTTCTGGTGGAAATGCTGACTCGTATGGCTGCAGGATATCCGTGATACGATGATAGCGACTTTACGAACTCGCTTGGCAGAGATGGAGCAACGGTTGGGCGATGCCCGCGGAGCTACGAGCGCCTTGGTAGGTGTACAGTGCGTTCCTAATTAAAATCCCAGATTCCAGATGTTGGCTGCTAATTCACGCGATCGTAGCATGCTCAGATTGGCGCGGCTTCCCCAGCGATGGGAGTAGGTGGTGCCTCTTCCAGCTTGTGGATTCCCACCTCAGAACTTGACTTGCTTCATGAGCAACTTGCTCACGCCACGCAGCGTGCTGCGGAGGCAGAAGGGATGCTCTGTATACAGGTAAAAGTTTCAGTGTTGAGTTCTCTTTGTTTACGCCTTATCGCGTATCTGAGATGGTACACTCGGCAGGAAAAGGAGACGGAAGAAGCGCTTGCCCAAGCTGCGCAGAAGGAGGCTAGGATAGCAGAACTGGAGAGGGAACTGCGGCGTCATCCTGATGACGACTCCTCTAGGGATGCCGTGGAACTGAGGATCACTCTCCAGTTGGAGAGGGAAGACCGCGAGAGAGAACGTGCAGAGAAAGAAAGAGACGCAGAGAGAGAAAGAGCCAACAGATTGACTGAAAGGGAGGAACGAAGGGCCATGGAGGCCCAACTATTCGAACTCCGAATCAGCCTTGGTCTTGCTGAACAGTGGCTGAGAGATGGTGAGGAGCGCTACCGAAGAGCACGAGAGCGTGGCTTTCGTGTTGGTAGCTTCTCTGCTGCTTCCGTGGATCAACGCCGGGATGTGGGAATAGGAAGGGGAGTACAGAGCGGTAGGAGTACCGCTTTTCGTAGTTGGGTAGCACCTTTGAGAGCGTTTTGCCCGGAGAGTAGTGGGACGAGTAATGCAGAGAGAGAGGGCGGAACTTGATGTAATTTTTTTGTTTTTTGGAATAAAATACAAGGTTCGGTTTGTTTGGTTTTCACCTTTGCTTCTGTTGCCTGAATCCCTGCACACATCACTGAAACAAACAAATCAGAATTTCTGTTCTGACTTGGCCCCTTGCTCAATAAGCAAATGGTCACTGTGACTGTCCTTGATAACTGGTCAAGGGGCCAAGCCTTTATTTAACGAAGGCAAGGGAAAGATGCGGTGATGATAAATGCGACAGGCAAGCACACGAATGCAAGCGGTATTAAAAGTGAGATGCTGCACGCAAATGCAATCATGTAAAATTGATTTGTTTTCTTTTTTATATTTGGCATTTTTTTTGTTTTATCATAAAAAAGATTTTTTTATTTGCAAATATGTACATTTTCTCTTTTCCATTTTTTTTGTTGCTTTTATCATTTCAATTTTTTGTTGCTAACGCCTGGCAAGCACCCAAATGGCACCTAACCTACGTGAGAACAGGGGTTTCTTACTAACCTCCCAGGTATCCTAAGTGCACATCTAGGTTGATTTGGGCCTCTAGACCCCTCGAATGATGATCCCGCCGGCTAAGACTTACCCTGATGACAATACCGTCATGCCATGCTTAGGCTCCCAGTCGCTTCCGACCACAGGGATTCACCCAAAAGATGTTTGAGGTAAATGATTTGCCCGACCCGGGTCTGTTTCCTCACAACTCTAGATGGTATATGATGGAACACCCTGGAACCCTAACGACCAACCGCGCGACGCTGACCCGGAATCAGACGCCGTCGCACCCATAGGTGACGCGCTTGCATTGGCCTAAGCCCGAGGTTAAACAAGAAGACATCAAGGTGGTAAACAGGGGTCTTGACCAGCCAGAAACACGGAGACTCCTTCGCAGCGATAGCTTTTGCTTTTCAAAGTAGGCAACCAAATGTGTATATTAAAATAAGGTCGCAGACCCTGGGCAGTTTTCACCCTTCAGAAACTCCATCGAACCTTCATCTTTAGAGGGAGAAGGAAGAGTGTAGGGGATAAACCTCCTGAGAGGACCGGCAAAGCCGTTAACCCGGCGAGCGAATAAGGGCCCATTAACTCTTTCCTTTCGGACAACTTCGGACCAAATCTCGAGCATTTACATTCCATAGCCCCCCTTTTTGTGGATTCAGACTTTTGCTTTGAGGGGTTCCGTTTATCGCAACAGGCACGGTCACGACCAGGCTTTCTCTTGATTTTGATTTTGTATTTCTTTTTGTGAGGGAGATATAGTCGTTTGACGTTTGTGGGCTCCCTTTTCGTATGCCTGCGGGGACACTGCCCTCTTCTCGTGCTCTGATCGATGCTCGAGGAAATGGATCCTACTCTTGCCTTGGGGTTTGAGTTTCGGTTTCTCATGCTCAGCGTTTTAAGGGCGCCGACTGTCTCATTTGGTCGAAGAGAAAAGAATAAAGATTACAGCTTCCGGAGATCTTCTGGGTGGGGCCCCACCGTAGGTGATGCTACCGACTTTTTTGAATAAAATACATAAGTGAGCACATGTTAGCTTCCTTCGAGCGAGCATAGGCCGACGTGGCCGGACAGGGATCTCCACGGTTCTGGCAAACCAAGACCCGGTGCCTACCAAGCCTTAATGGGCCCTATCCTAACATGAAGGTTAGATGCAGGGACTTAACTACATGGTGACTGCCAGGCATCGGCATTTTGAATTTTCCATATTTTTAGTGGTTTTCGATATTTCTTTGTTTTTGATGTTTTTTATCTTTTCATCATTTTTTTTTGTTTTGTGCTAAGGGTAGTATTTCTTAAGATAAAGCCCATTCCAAGGGTGGGATAACTCGGTCCCTTCGGCGTTGACTAGCTTGTAGGCGTTGCCAGGGTACACGGCTTGAATTACAAATGGTCCTTCCCAATTGGGTTGGAGCTTAGAACGCGGCCCTCCAGGTTTGACAAAAATTCTTTTTACGACCATCTCACCGACTTTGAATTTTCTCTCAACGACTTTCTTTTGGTAAAAGCGAGCGAGTCTATTTTGATACACACGCGCGTGTTCGGCAGCGGCCAGCCGCTTCTCATCCAAGAGTTCCAACTGGGCGAGGAGTGAATTACGACGATCGTCGAGGGGAAATTCCTCGTCCAATTGTACCCTGAGAGAAGGGATCAGAGTCTCGTACGGGACTACCGCTTCCATACCATAAGTAAGGGCAAATGGAGTCTGCCCGGTGGGGGTACGGATTGAAGTGCGATAGGCCCATAGGGCTTCGATAAGTTTTTCTGGCCAGTCTGAAAACTTACTAGACTCGCAGGTTTTTTTGATGATTTTGAGCAATGTTTTATTGGTGGCCTCCGCTTGGCCGTTACCTTGTGGGTAATAAGGCGATGAATGATGCAATGCAATTGCGTACCTTTTGCAGAGGTCCTGTAGGTCCTGAGAAATGAACTGTGGCCCATTGTCGGTGACGATTGTGCTTGGGACGCCGAATCTGGCGAGGATGTTCTTCATGATGAACTTGCAGACTGTTGACGCCTTGATTTCCGCGTAAGCTTCGGCTTCGGCCCATTTGGTGAAGTATTCCGTCGCAGTAAGGATGAAAGATTTCTGCTTGGTGAGGGAATTGGAATCACCTAGGGGACCAATGATGTCGAATGCCCACATGGAGAAAGGCCACGGGGAGGATATTGGATGAAGTGAGGAAGATGGTGAATGGATTTTATCGGCGTGAAGTTGACACTTGAAACACCTACGGACATAGACAGCACAATCCTCTTCCATAGTGGGCCAGTAAAAGTCTTGCCGAATGATCTTCTTGGCAAGCATCTGACTATTCACGTGGCCACCGCACACACCCGAGTGCGTCTCCTCTACACATTTCCAAACCTCATCGTCACCAAGACATCTTAACAGAATACCAGTAATGCTCCTCTTTATAGAGTAGACCTCCAACCAATGTGTATTTCTGAGCCACCCTTCTTATGGCTTTCTTGTCCTCTGTGGTGGCCCCTTCAGGATAATACTGATCTTGGCAGTATTTGACGATTTCATAGAACCATGGTTTCTCTTCATCAGCCAATTCTTCTTCGACCTCTGCCAACATGATTTCCCTCTTCTCAAGGATATCTTCCTGCATGATCTTCCTTGCTATCCTGTCTTTGGTATTTACGTAGGAAGCATCATCGATTGCAGGGGCGTGAAGTTTGTAGATGGAAATGGACTCAAACCATCTTCCTAGAGGGAACCTTATGGATGATGCCAACGAGGCGAGGGCATCGGCGAGAATATTCTGATGATGAGGGACATGAACAAAGATCAGTTTTGTGAACAGTTTGGCAAAGGCAGCAGTGAGTTCTTGGTATGGCTTGAGTTTGGGATCGCGAGTGCGATATTTAGTGAGCACCTGGCGAAGGATGAGTTGACTATCACCTACGACTCGTAACTCAGTGATACGAAAAGAATGAGCGAGTTCTAGGCCAGCTAGAAGAGCTTCATATTCGGCTATATTATTGGTAACTGGAAATTTGAGCTGGTATGCCAATGGGAATGTGAGGCCTTCAGGCGACAGGAGGGCGACGCCGATTCCTCTCCCTTGAGAATTCAGAGCTCCATCAAAATATAGCGTCCACATTGGCTCATCTGATTGGTTGACGGACATTAGTTCCTCATCTGGAAACTATGATTGGACGGGATCGAACTTGGGAAGAGGATGGTGAGCGAGATGCTCGGCTATGGCATAGCCTTTAATCACCTTTTGCTCGATGTAGGTGATGTCGAACTAAGAGAGAAAACTTTGCCATCGTGTTAGCCTATCCGTAAGGACGGATTTCTCCAGAAGGAATTTGATATGATTTATTCGAGCAATCAAGTGGACCTCATGAGCCAAGAAGTAGTGCTTCAATTTCTGCACTACCCAAACGAGGGCAGCACAGGTTTTCTCCATGACGGTGTACTTCTGTTCACAGGGATTGAGAAGTTTGGACAAGTAATAGGTTGCCCGCTCCTTGCCTTCTTCATCAGCTTGTGCGAGGACGGCTCCCACGGAGTCATCCAAGACAGAGACGTAAAGGATCAGAGGTTTTTCTGGTTTGGGTGGAATGAGAACGGGTGGACTAGCCAGATATTCCTTCAACCCTTCAAAAACTTTCTACCATTTAGAATTCCAGTGAAATTCTACTCCTGGCTTGGTCAACTCGTAGAGAGGTCTACTCCTTTGTGAATGTTGGGACACAAACCGATGAATAAACTGTAACCTCCCGATTAAACCTCGGACTTCCCTCAAATTCTTGGGAGGCGGCATATCCCTGATAGCCTTGGCTTTGTCGGGATCTATCTCGATCCCTCTTTTGCTCACAATGAACCCCAGCAATTTACCCGACGACACACCAAACACACACTTCTTCGGGTTCATTTTCAATTGGAACTCCCTTGAGCAAGACCTTAGCCAAAACTTCTGAATGTTCCATCTTGGTCCTTGATTTCACCAATAAGTCATCCACATATACTTCCAGATATATGTGCATCATGTCATGAAATATGGCCATCATAGCTCTTTGGTAAGTAGCTCCAGCATTCTTTAACCCGAACGGCATGACCACGTAACAGTATGTTCCCCAAGGGGTAGTGAATGACGTCTTCTCCTGATCCTCTTCTGCCAAACGAATTTGATTATATCCTGAAAATCCATCTATGAATGAGAGGGTCTCATATCCTGCTGTGTTATCGATCAACACATCAATGTTAGGCAAGGGAAAATCATCCTTTGGACACGCGCGGTTAAGGTCCCGGAAGTCGATGCAAATCCTGACTTTCCCATCTTTCTTCATGACTGGAACAATGTTCGCCACCCATTGAGGATAAAGAACGACTCTAATGAACCTGGCTTTGTGGAGCTTATCGACCTCTTCTTTCATTTTCAAAGCCATCTGAGGGTGGAAACGCCTTAACCTTTGTTTTACCGAGACGGACCCTGGTTTTAGGGTTAAACGGTGTTCGACCAAGGTTGAATCTAGACCCGACATATCCTCGTAGCTCCATGTAAACGTGTCCTTATATTCCTTGAGAACTTCAATTAATGCCTTTTCTTCAGAGGGTGGTAGATTGTCACTTATGAGGATGATCCTAGGGTCTTTCTCAGTTCCCAAGTTGACTTCTTTGGTGGATTCTTCTACGGCGGTTGACGGCTCGTCGAATCTCCTCATTCCACTAGCGTATGCGCCCGCCGCATCCTTATATTCTTCACCCTCATCTTCAGTGGGGCATTCTTCATCCGTGATCTCGTAGACTCCATACCCTTCATCAAATACACAGTCGCCCTCATATTCTATTTCCGGTAGCTGGATGGGATTTTCTAACAACTGGGGGATGGCAAGAAGGGCCTGACACCTTGTAGCAACCCTGATAAATGAATATTGAAATAAAATTAAAAACATACATATTACAGAAGTAATACAGACAAAATAAAACAAATTAAAGATAACGCCTCTGAGTAAGGCGTTAATTTAAAAAGAAACGTCTCTACATACGGCGTGACTAAAGAAAGGATGCCCACGAATGTGGTCGTCAACTCTCACGCGACCAAATAGGCAAGTAAAATAAACGCCCATGTCTTAGGCGTGTTTCAAAAACAAGGAACGCCCTTATACAAGACGTTTCTTAAGAAACGACCTGAACAAGGTCGTTAATTTAAGAATAAACGCCCTGACCTAAGGCGTTAATTCAGTTCGTGACCCGTTCGAACCCAGAGCTTATCCAGGGAAAGATTAACCTAATCTAGTAAGTGTCTATTAGAGTAAGGACTCTATTAGGGATATATTACCCTCAATCAAACACTACCTTTGTTAGGACTCTAAAATCCTATAAATATACCCGATCGATCCAACCCTAAACCATTTGATCGATCTACTGCTACACGGTAAGTGAAGAACATACGTTCTTCTTGTTTTCTTTGCCCGTCTGTTTACAGTCGCATGAAGAATATTGATTATTCTTCCTCTCCTTTAATGCAGGTTAAGGATCAGGTGCTTGCGTAAAGAACGAGGTTATGATTCCTCGTTATTTGTCCTAGCTTCCGGTATGTCTGTGAAGATTATTAATCTTCCTTCGTTTCCTCTCCAGGTTGACGGAAGAACGATTGTTCTTCTTCTATTAAGTTGCAGTTGAAGCTTCAAAGCCCTTTCATCTCCTTCATCCAGATCATAAGGTAGGATTTTCTCAAGTCTCGTAGCCCAAACTAAAAATAAATATAAGAAGCACCATGCATGATATATTTATACAGTTTGCATACGTTTTCTGTAAATTTTTCAAGAAACGCCCTTGAATAGGGCGCTACTTTAAAAGAAACGACCATCACAGTGGTCGTTAATTAAAAGTATACGCCTTGTATACAGGCGTTAATTTCATGAACAATCGCATGTAATCAATAATTGATCCTGTTTAAAATTCAATAAATATAAAATATCGATTCTAATATCTTGCATGACTCTACCTGTAAATTCCTGATAATTTTCTTGTCATGATCATGTCTCCTGTCTTGGAAATTTATTTGTTGAAATATTATAAATTCCTTGAATTCACGACCTTGACAACGTCGTTTTACACCTGTTAACGCCCCATCACAGGGCGTAAATTGAAAAGAAACGCCCCTTTCTAGGGCGCGTTTTCTGTAAATTCCTGAACTATGTATATCCTGTAAAATAAAATTAAACAGTAACGCCCCTTTCCAGGGCGTGTTTTAAATAAATCCTGAAAATCATTTATATTCTGTCAAATATTTAAATAATGAGACGCCTGCTTATATAGTCGTCAACTCTGAAGAAACGCCCCTGTCCAGGGCGCGTTTTATATAAATTATTGAAATAATGAAATTCTGCAAAACGGAACATATGTAAACGCCCTTATGTTAGGCGTTACTTACCTGACAAACGCCCCTGACTAGGGCGTGTTTTTCATGAATTAATAAAATTATTGAAAATTCTGTAAAATAGAAATATGTAAACGCCCTTCTGTTAGGCGTTAATTACTTGGGAAACGACTTGACCTAAGTCGTTATTTTACTGTAAAACTGATTTTTCCCTGTTTTTTTGTTAACCGATGATTTCATATGTTATATAATATATATATCGGCACTATTCTCCACTCCGTGAGTATAGTCCCACGTTTCACGTTGTTTCATCGATCACACTCAACTCTCATTGACATACAAGCTCTCCATTGGACATTCCATTCCTTTGGACTAGCGAGTTAGTCATAGAGACCTCCGTAAGACTCCTCGTAGCCTTGGATTCCCTCAAGGCCGACTGAGCTGGTTGTACCCTAAAAACCCATTACACGATCCTTGCCATGTCAATCTAAAGAAACATGGTATACCGGCCCTTATGATTATACAAATAGTATATCATAAGAAATTCTTAATGGGATGATGATATCATGCCATATCATGTCGTTCTTGTAAACCTCAATTCTATGATAAGAATGAGGGTATCTTGCTTGATCTAATGTTTATGTGGACCTCAATTCTATATAAAGAATGTCCATATTGATTTGTCATGGGACCTAAGTTAAGGGAACCATATTCTACCTAGTTTTATTGATATCGTGATTTTACCATTATTATCGCCAATCTATGTCCTTTGTCATATTTTTGGACTCTATTCTGTCAAAGTTGTCATACATGTCTACAAGCTTGAATATTGAAACTCTGTATTAGCTATATAAACAAGAGTGGATGTCAAAAATACATGATAAATGCCTGTGCATATAGGGCCCGATCTGGTCCTGGGAGGAGCACCCGAAAGTACTTGTGCCCATGGGAGTTAAAATGATAAGGTATCTGGCATTATACCGAGTACTTGACTTGCTTGATTGGACATTCCACACACATCTTGTACTTGAATCGTACTTGACTTTACATGAAATGCGTGGCCCGAAAAAGGGTAATTTACTTGCTTGATACATGATAGCCAAAGTTCTTGACATGACTTGTTAAACGTGCTTGCTTGAATACCTTGAATACACTTGTCATCTTGTTGGAAGTTCATGATCAAGTTCATCTTATTTCTTGATATTACATTCTCTCTATCTTGTCATTTTATGCGAGCATGCATAGCTTTATGGCATTCATGAAAGATGTAATTACTTAAACCCCTTGCTAGTACTTGAGATATAATTTCCTACTGAGCGTTCGCTCATTCCGTTTGTCCCTTTGTACTTTTCAGGTAAGTCCGACGACGATGGAAGTCAATCGGATGGGAATGTTCAAGAGTGAAAGTGATAGAGCTGCTCAAGTGTCGTCTAGTCTTTCCTATAGTTTCTTGAGTCAAATATGTATTCTTTTCCTTTTTATTAAACAGAGTATTGGATTTGTAATAGTCTATCCATTATGAAATAAAGGATTGGGTTATCTTGCTATTTTGCGCATCTCTGTCTTTGCGTCGAATACACGACCACTCTGATTGATATGATTGATATAGACACGTCGCGCATCTCCGGGTATCTTCCGCGCTCGGGGCGTGACAGTCTTTGTGGTATCAGAGCCTAAGGTATTCAATTCCTAGGAAAAACCCAAGTCCAAGGATAAGTTGAACCTTTAAACCAGTGAGATTGGGTAGAACCAAGGGTTAGATTTAACATAGTATACGAGTCTTTAAATACGATCACGTACTAATATAGTTATTGAAATTGTAGGATAATGGCTGCCGAACGTGCTCAATGGCGCAACATGCAGCGTACCCTTCAAGGGATGACCCAAGTGCTACAACAGGTAGCACAAGGTGGTGCTCCACGAGCTGGAAGCTTACACCAAGCCTTTAAGAATATGAATCCCCCGAAGTTTATGGGATCGACCGATCCGGATGATGCCGAGCATTGGGTTCGGGAAACCGAACGCATATTCCGTGTCATGCAATGCACGGACCAGGACAAAGTGCTATTAGCTACATTCCAGTTAGAGAAAGATGCTAGATGCTGGTGGGAGTCTATTGAAGCAACCATCGATCCTACTCAAGTAACATGGGAAGAATTCGTGGAATACTTCAATGCTAAATATTTCTCGGACCGAGTCCAAGAAAAGAAGGCTGTCGAATTCGCTGCATTAAAGCAACGATCCTTATCATTAGCAGATTATGAAGCTCAGTTCTCCAGGTTATCTAGATATGCTAAGCATCTTATTAGCACGGAGAAGATGAAAGCCCGTAGATTTCTTAATGGGCTTAGGCCCCACTATATTACTCAATTGGCGCCTATGGACATCCAAATTTATTCTGAAATAGTGCGCCGAGCTCAATTACTTGAAGATGCCACGGAACTATCTGATAGGATCCGTGGAAAAGACAAGAAGGAACAAGTCACGGGTTCGGGTTCTTTCAAACCCAACTTTAAGAAGAGGCCCAATAATGGAGGTTCTTCCTCTCAAGATCAGAAATTCAAGAAGACCAAGCCTTTCTCTATCACCACTACCCCTTCGAATACAGTCTGCAAGCATTGTGACAAGGCTGGTCACAAGACGGAAGAATGCTGGAGGAAATTAGGAGCTTGTCTCCGTTGTGGAAGCCGTGAGCATCGGATTCCCGAGTGTCCATTAATGAACGACCAAGCCGGCGATGGTAAACGCCCGGTGACAAAGAATGCTCGTCTTCATGCAATACAGGAGACCGAACCTGAAGAAGAAGGCGGATTAGTGGAAGGTACATTGAAAATTTGTTCCAAATATGCACATGTCTTATTTGATACGGGTGCATCGCATTCTATTGTTTCTAAGAAGTTTGTTGACCCGTTACCTCTAGAACCGGAATGGATGAAAATAGTGTTGTCTACTCCTCTCGGAAACGAGACGGATATCACGCATCATTACCAAAACTGTGAGGTATTGGTTCGAGGAAAGAATTTTCCTATTGATCTTATCTGTTTAGATCTAAAAGAATATGATGTTATACTAGGAGCAGATTGGTTATCTAAGTACCAGGCAACGGTTGATTGCCGTAATAGCAAGATCGTTTTCAAAGAATTTCCAGAACTGACTTATACTAGTCCTAAGAGTCGAAGCAAATCCCCTCTTATTTCGGCTCTTCGAGCAAGCAAGCTCGTCAGGAAGGTATGTGTATCCTTCCTTGCTTTTGTCACTGTTAAAGAAGCTAAGAAAATCAAGATAGAAGACGTTCAGGTAGTGCGAGAATTCCCAGACGTATTTCCAGAAGATTTGCCGGGATTACCCCCTCAAAGAGAAGTGGCCTTCACCATTGACTTAGTCCCTGGTGCTGGTCCTGTTTCAAAGGCACCATATAGAATGTTCCCTGCTGAACTCAAGGAGTTGAAGGAGCAGTTGATGGAACTAATCCAAAAAGGGTTTATTAGACCAAGTACTTCCCCGTGGGGAGCACCAGTCTTATTTGTAAAGAAGAAGGATGGATCCATGAGATTGTGTATCGACTATCGACAGTTGAATCATCTTACTATCAAGAACAAGTATCCACTGCCGAGAATCGATGAATTATTTGATCAGATTTCAGGATCCAAATATTTTTCCAAGATTGATCTCAGGTCGGGATATCATCAGTTAAGAATCAAGGATGATGACATTCACAAGACCGCATTCAGAAGCAGGTATGGCCATTACGAATTTGTTGTTATGCCTTTTGGACTAACAAATGCCCCTGCTGCCTTTATGCAGTTAATGAATAGCATATTCAGGCCTTACTTGGATCAATTCATAGTAGTCTTCATTGATGATATATTGATATATTCTAAGACTAAGGAAGAACATGAAGAGCATTTGAGGATTGCATTGCAAGTCTTGAGGACAAATCAATTATATGCTAAACTCAGCAAATGCGAGTTCTGGCTTGAAGAAGTGGCTTTTCTCGGACATGTCATATCCAAGGACGGTTTATCTGTAGATCCGTCAAAGGTTGAAGCTGTAAGAAACTGGGAAAGACCCACTAATGCAAGCGAGATCAGAAGTTTCTTAGGTCTTGCAGGCTATTATCGGCGATTCATCAAAGATTTCTTAAGATCGCCGTGCCCCTTACAAGGTTAACTCGTAAGGAGATCCGATATGAATGGAGTGAGGAATGTGAAAGAAGTTTCCAAACTCTTAAGGATCATCTCACTACAGCTCCGGTGTTAGCTCTACCAATAGAAGGAGAGAAATTCGAGGTCTACACTGATGCTTCTGGCATTGGCCTCGGATGTGTCCTAATGCAACAAGGAAAGGTCATAGCATACTCTTCACGTCAACTGAAGAAGCATGAGGAGAATTACCCCGTCCATGACTTAGAACTGGCCGCGGTAGTATTTGCCCTAAAGATATGGAGACACTATCTCTATGGAGTACAGTTCACTGTCTACTCCGATCACAAGAGTCTCAAATATCTATTCTCACAAAAGGAGCTAAACATGAGACAAAGACGCTGGCTAGAATATCTCAAGGACTTCGACTTCAATATACAATACCATCCCGGAAAGGGTAATTATGTTGCTGATGCCCTTAGTCGAAAGCCGAGAGCAATGATAGCCAATTGTATGATACAAGAATGGAGGTTACTTGAACAATTCTCCGAGCTCAATATAAGCTTGGACACGGAATCCAAATTTGTTACATTATCTCATGTAAGCATACAGTCAGATTTATTATCTGAGATACAAGCACTTCAGGGTGATGATCCTATATTAGTGGAAATCAAGGGCAGATTAGAAGGACAATCTGATTTTCAACTAACTTCTGATGGAAGATTATTATTCAAAGGTAGAACTTGTATACCTGATTGTCCGGAATTAAAGAAGAAGATCTTAGATGAAGCTCACCGATCAAGGTACACTATTCATCCTGGATCAACTAAAATGTACCAAGATGTAAAGAGGAACTTTTGGTGGCCCAATATGAAAAGATAAATAGCGGACTATGTATCACGCTGTCTTACATGCCAACAGGTCAAGGCGGAACACCAAAGGCCTGCTGGAAAACTATACCCTCTAGATATTCCTAAGTGGAAGTGGGAGGATATTGGTATGGACTTCATCATGGGTTTGTCTAAATCTAAAGGAGGACATGATGGAATCTGGGTTATCATTGACCGATTAACTAAATCGGCGCATTTCTTGCCAATAAAAAGCCGATGGTCAATTGATGTGCTAGCTGCACTGTACATCAAGGAAATAGTCAGGATACATGGAATTCCTGTCTCAATCGTGTCTGACAGAGATCCCCGTTTTACTTCTCATTTTTGGAAGGGATTACAACATTCGTTAGGAACAAGGCTCAACTTTAGTACTGCTTTCCACCCACAAACGGATGGTCAGACCGAGCGAACTAATCAAGTTGTTGAAGATATGCTGAGAGCATGCATTATTGACTTTGGAGGAAGCTGGCATGACCACTTACCTTTAGTTGAATTTGCATATAATAATAGCTACCAAGCTAGTATCCAAATGGCACCTTTCGAAGCCTTATACGGAAGGAGTTGCCGATCTCCCATATGTTGGAACGAAGTTGGAGAGAAACAACTATTAGGTCCAGACATGGTAAGGGATACAACTGAGAAGATACAAGTAATCAGAGAAAGATTGCAAGTTGCTCAGACGAGACAAAAAGCTTATGCTGATACAAGAAGGAGAGATCTTGAATTCCAAATCGGAGATCATGTATTTCTCAAGATATCGCCTGGACGTGGCATACGAAGATTTGGTGTTAAGGGCAAGCTTACGCCAAGATTCATCGGACCATTTGAGGTACTTGAAAGAGTTGGCGAGGTTGCTTATCGCATCGCATTGCCTCCTCAATTGTCCGAGGTACATAATGTATTTCACATATCCATGTTGAAGAAGTATGTGCACGATCCATCTCATATTATTGAACATAGAGATCTGGTGATCCAGAAAGATCTCACCTATGAACAGAAGCCTATGAAGATCTTAGATCGAGAAATACGAGCTCTAAGGAGTAAGGTTATTCCCATGCTCAAGGTGCAATGGAATAAGAATCCCGAACGCGAAGCGACATGGGAGACCGAGGAATCTATGAAGAAACGATTTCCCGAGTTATTCTAAGAGGTATATACACTCTCCACGTGTATAATTATATATATTGAATTTGGGGACCAAATTCTTTTTAAGTGGGGGAGGGTGTAGCAACCCTGATAAATGAATATTGAAATAAAATTAAAAACATACATATTACAGAAGTAATACAGACAAAATAAAACAAATTAAAGATAACGCCTCTGAGTAAGGCGTTAATTTAAAAAGAAACGCCTCTACATACGGCGTGACTAAAGAAAGGGCGCCCACGAATGTGGTCGTCAACTCTCACGCGACCAAATAGGCAAGTAAAATAAACGCCCATGTCTTAGGCGTGTTTCAAAAACAAGGAACGCCCTTATATAAGACGTTTCTTAAGAAACGACCTGAACAAGGTCGTTAATTTAAGAATAAATGCCCTGACCTAAGGCGTTAATTCAGTTCGTGACCCGTTCGAACCCAGAGCTTATCCAGGGAAAGATTAACCTAATCTAGTAAGTGTCTATTAGAGTAAGGACTCTATTAGGGATATATTACCCTCAATCAAACACTACCATTGTTAGGACTCTAAAATCCTATAAATATACCCGATCGATCCAACCCTAAACCATTTGATCGATCTACTGCTACACGGTAAGTGAAGAACATACGTTCTTCTTGTTATCTTTGCCCGTCTGTTTATAGTCGCATGAAGAATATTGATTATTCTTCCTCTCCTTTAATGCAGGTTAAGGATCAGGTGCTTGCGTAAAGAACGAGGTTATGATTCCTCGTTATTTGTCCTAGCTTCCGGTATGTCTGTGAAGATTATTAATCTTCCTTCGTTTCCTCTCCAGGTTGACGGAAGAACGATTGTTCTTCTTCTATTAAGTTGCAGTTGAAGCTTTAAAGCCCTTTCATCTCCTTCATCCAGATCATAAGGTAGGATTTTCTCAAGTTTCGTAGCCCAAACTAAAAATAAATATAAGAAGCACCATGCATGATATATTTATACAGTTTGCATACGTTTTCTATAAATTTTTCAAGAAACGCCCTTGAATAGGGCGCTACTTTAAAAGAAACGACCATCACAGTGGTCGTTAATTAAAAGTATACGCCTTGTATACAGGCGTTAATTTCATGAACAATCGCATGTAATCAATAATTGATCCTGTATAAAATTCAATAAATATGAAATATCGATTCTAATATCTTGCATGACTCTACCTGTAAATTCCTGATAATTTTCTTGTCATGATCATGTCTCCTGTCTTGGAAATTTATTTGTTTAAATATTGTAAATTCCTTGAATTCACGACCTTGACAACGTCGTTTTACACCTGTTAACGCCCCATCACAGGGCGTAAATTGAAAAGAAACGCCCCTTTCTAGGGCGCGTTTTCTGTAAATTCCTGAACTATGTATATCCTGTAAAATAAAATTAAACAGTAACGCCCCTTTCCAGGGCGTGTTTTAAATAAATCCTGAAAATCATTTATATTCTGTCAAATATTTAAATAATGAGACGCCTGCTTATATAGTCGTCAACTCTGAAGAAACGCCCCTGTCCAGGGCGCGTTTTATATAAATTATTGAAATAATGAAATTCTGCAAAACAGAACATATGTAAACGCCCTTATGTTAGGCGTTACTTACCTGACAAACGCCCCTGACTAGGGCGTGTTTTTCATGAATTAATAAAATTATTGAAAATTCTGTAAAATAGAAATATGTAAACGCCCTTCTGTTAGGCGTTAATTACTTGGGAAACGACTTGACCTAAGTCGTTATTTTACTGTAAAACTGATTTTTCCCTGTTTTTTTGTTAACCGATGATTTCATATGTTATATAATATATATATCGGCACTATTCTCCACTCCGTGAGTATAGTCCCACGTTTCACGTTGTTTCATCGATCACACTCAACTCTCATTGACATACAAGCTCTCCATTGGACATTCCGTTCCTTTGGACTAGCGAGTTAGTCATAGAGACCTCCGTAAGACTCCTCGTAGCCTTGGATTCCCTCAAGGCCGACTGAGCTGGTTGTACCCTAAAAACCCATTACACGATCCTTGCCATGTCAATCTAAAGAAACATGGTATACCGGCCCTTATGATTATACAAATAGTATATCATAAGAAATTCTTAATGGGATGATGATATCATGCCATATCATGTCGTTCTTGTAAACCTTAATTCTATGATAAGAATGAGGGTATCTTGCTTGATCTAATGTTTATGTGGACCTCAATTCTATATAAAGAATGTCCATATTGATTTGTCATGGGACCTAAGTTAAGGGAACCATATTCTACCTAGTTTTATTGATATCATGATTTTACCGTTATTATCGCCAAGCTATGTCCTTTGTCATATTTTTTGACTCTATTCTGTCAAAGTTGTCATACATGTCTACAAGCTTGAATATTGAAACTCTGTATTGGCTATATAAACAAGAGTGGATGTCAAAAATACATGATAAATGCCTGTGCATATAGGGCCCGATCTGGTCCTGGGAGGAGCACCCGAAAGTACTTGTGCCCATGGGAGTTAAAATGATAAGGTATCTGGCATTATACCGAGTACTTGACTTGCTTGATTGGACATTCCACACACATCTTGTACTTGAATCGTACTTGACTTTACATGAAATGCGTGGCCCGAAAAAGGGTAATTTACTTGCTTGATACATGATAGCCAAAGTTCTTGACATGACTTGTTAAACGTGCTTGCTTGAATACCTTGAATACACTTGTCATCTTGTTGGAAGTTCATGATCAAGTTCATCTTATTTCTTGATATTACATTCTCTCTATCTTGTCGTTTTATGCGAGCATGCATAGCTTTATGGCATTCATGAAAGATGTAATTACTTAAACCCCTTGCTAGTACTTGAGATATAATTTCCTACTGAGCGTTCGCTCATTCCGTTTGTCCCTTTGTACTTTTCAGGTAAGTCCGCCGACGATGGAAGTCAATCGGATGGGAATGTTCAAGAGTGAAAGTGATAGAGCTGCTCAAGTGTCGTCTAGTCTTTCCTATAGTTTCTTGAGTCAAATATGTATTCTTTTCCTTTTTATTAAACAAAGTATTGGATTTGTAATAGTCTATCCATTATGAAATAAAGGATTGGGTTATCTTGCTATTTTGTGCATCTCTGTCTTTGCGTCGAATACACGACCACTCTGATTGATATGATTGATATAGACACGTCGCGCATCTCCGGGTATCTTCCGCGCTCGGGGCGTGACACACCTGGCGGCTAAATCTAGAAGGAATCGACGAGGGATCTGCCTACCCTTGGATTTCTTCCTAGGTACTACCCTTGGCCTATCATTCCTAGATTGACTGACAATATTTACAGAAGAAGAGGAAGATGAAGAGGATGGTGTAGAATGTACAGGAGAAGACCCCTCAGAGGAGGGGTAGAAAATGTCGCTCATCGGACCTTGGACGGGTGGTCCGCAGGGCGGTACGCACCCGTGGGAGATGTAGGAGGTTTCCTCAACGAAGATGTGTTGTTGGGGAGTTTGAAAATTGACGTTTTTTTTTCGTTTTCATTTTTAATGACAAAGCAGTGAAAAGAGATTGGAGGAGAGAGAAAAGTGGTTATGACTAGAGGATTGTGAGGCTCATAGAGCAGATCATGGTTGAAGACCTGGCACGGGTTGAAAAGTCCGCGTAGGTATGTAAGCAAAGAAGGGGACCTGGGAAGATCATCAGACAACTATCTGGCCCAGGAAGAAGATATCAGCAAAGGCTGAGACGAGCGGATGGAGATGATGGCGGCTAATGAGGCGTCGACGGCAATGTTGAGGACGGATGAAGATCCGTCAATGACAGGGTCCTTCTGGCAAGGACGAGGATAGTTTGGAACCTTGGCAAGAGTGGTAATATTCTCTGGTGTTCCGGAGATCAATGGCGGTCCTTCAAGCTGCGGAGACGAGAACATCCTTTCCAGTGCAACGGAAATGTCCCGTATGTCGAACCATTTGTTCCACTCGCATTTCGGATCTTTGATCTTGCCTCTTTTGGTGATCCTCGGACATTTTTCAGCCAAATATATAGCATGTGATCCCCCATATGCTTCTCGTGGGTGATCTCCCATCTGAACAACGGGCCCTCTGTTGAAGTGGTTTGATAGAGTCCATGTGAGGGGCTTCCAATCCGCCTTGAACGGTCCTTTGAAGCCTAGGCCAAACCTGCGGTTCGGCCTAATTTCCTTTGGCGGTTTGAGCCTACCCTGTAACTGTGCGCCCAGACCTTTACCCTGTTGATAGCCGATGTTCCTCATAATCTCCCAACCTTGGAGTGAAAAGGGAGATATGATGTTGTGGTTGCTCTGACCGGCTCCTTTGGTGCTAGTGGAACATGAGATAGATCACGCACGTCCAGCAATGACAATATGGGCTGATGAGATGGCCAAACAGAGGGCAGAGAGGTGTTGATTGTCACGCCCCGAGAGCGGAAGATACCCGGAGATGCGTGACGAGTTTATATCAATCATGTCAATCAGAGTAGTAGTGTATTCGACACAAAGACAGAGATGCGCAAAAGTAAAGATAACCCAATCCATTTATTTCTTCATAATAAATAGTCTATTACAAACCCAATACTCTATTCAAAAAAAAAAGAAAAGTACACATTTGACTCAAGAAATACATAAAAGACTAGATGACACTTGGAAAAGCTCTAGCTCTTTCACTCTTGATTCTCCCCATCCGATTGACTTTCCTCATCGTCGGACTTACCTGAAAAGTAGGGATAACATGGAGTGAGCGAACGTTCAGTAGGAAATTATATCTCAGGAACTAGCAAAGGGGTTTAAGTAATTACATCTTTCATGAATACGCTATAGCTATGCATGCTCGCATAAAATGACAAGATAGAAAGAGAATATAACGATAAGGTAACAAGGAGAACTAGTCATGAACTTTCAAGAACTTATATCAAATGATATCAAGATATTCAAGCAAGTACTTTACCATGTCAAGATGAAATTTGGCTATCACGTTCAAACACGTAAGTAATTACCCTTTTTCGGGCCACGCAAGTCATGTAATATCAAGTCAAGCACAAGATTTGTGGAATGTTCAATCAAGCTAGTCATGCACTTCGGTATAATGC
Source organism: Amorphophallus konjac (assembly GCA_022559845.1). NCBI lineage: Eukaryota > Viridiplantae > Streptophyta > Magnoliopsida > Alismatales > Araceae > Amorphophallus > Amorphophallus konjac. The sequence continues at coordinate 295,947,720 of CM040120.1, forward strand.
CAATACTGTGATCAATCAACTCCATGGGCACAAGTACTTTCGGGTGCTCCTCCCAGGACCAGATCAGGCCCTATATGCGTAGGCATTAGTCATGTATTTTTAACATCCACATTTTTGTGTATAGCCATCATGGAATTTCAATAAATAAGCTTGTAGTCATGTAAGACAACTTTGAGAGATTAGAGTACAAAAATATGACTTTTGACACCAATAGGCGATAATAACGGTATAGTCGCACTTTCGATAAAACTAGGTGGAATTGGTTCCCTTAACTCGGGTACCATGATAAGTAAGTAGAGACACTCTTTTATATAGAATTGAGGTCCATATGAATAGCACCTCAATGGCAAGACGTCCTCATTCTTAATATAGAATTGAGGTTCACAAGAACATCAAGTTTAATATAGAATTGGGGTCTACAAGAATAGCATAACAACGGCATATTCTTCCCCGTTCATTAAGATAATTCTCATATCATACCCATGGCATGACATGAGGGCCGGTATCACCATGTTTCTATAGAGGGACATGGAAAAGATTGTGCAATGGGTTTTTATGGTACAACCAGCTCAGTCGGCCTTGAGGGAATCCAAGGCGGCGAGGAGTCTTACGGAGGTCTCTATGACTAACTTGCTAGTCCAAAGGAACGGAATGTCCAATGGAGAGCTTGTATGTCAATGAGAATTGAGTGTGTAATGCGATAAATCATCGTAGAAAACATGGGACTATACTCACGGAGTGGAGTAATAGTGCCAATATATATGTATGTATGTATAATGAAACCCTCGGATAACAGTAATCAGGAAAAATCAGTAGTGCAGAAAATAGCGACTTTCGTAAAGTCATTTTTCAGGAAATTAACGCCTTAATCAGGGGCGTTTATATTAAATTTGACGATATGTGTAGAAGTCGTCCTTTCAATATTTCTAATTTTACAGAATATTAAAAATCTGGAAATTTTCATAAAACACGCCCTGGACAGGGGCGTTAGTTTACAGAAAGCGTCCTGGTATGGGGCGTTAGTTCAATAAAAGACGACCTGGACAAGGTCGTAAATTCACAATTTTTACAATTTCGAGACGATGAAATTTCAGGAAAACATGATATAGGGTCAGGACCAGAAAATAGCAGGATTACAAGAGATTGATCATGCATTAATCTAGAATCATGTTTGAATTGATATATAATTTTTAAACATGGTATTTAGTAATTAAAAGAAATTGACGTCCGTGTGCAGGGCGTCAAATATGAAATCGACGACCTAGTCATGGTCGTTTCTTGTAATTTAGCGCCCTTGATAGGGGCGTTTCTTTCAAAAACTCTTTAGAAACTAATCAAAACGCATGAAATCTATATGCATGTATTAACGGATGATATTATAATTATTAATATGCTAGTTTGGGCTACAATCCTTGAGAAAACCTACCTCTATGAAGATTTTGAACAGATGCAGGTTCTGGGAAGAAAAGAACGATACTCTGTTTTATAAACAGAGTATTCTGAAGCTTTTGAATTCAATATCAGTAGCAAGGCAGAGGAGGCACGAACAGACACAGTCGTTTGTTGATGAAGAACCCACATTCTTCAGTAGATTAAGAGCTCCTCGACCTGTAAGTGGGAGAAGATGAAGAAGATTTATTCTTCATACTATCCTATCGGAAGAGAAGGAAAACCAAAGGAAGAACCCACCTGTTCTTCATGGATGGCAGTCAGATTCCCTATAAACAAAAGAGGATGAAGAATCAATTCATGTTCTTCACATAATAGTAAACAGAGAAAGAAATAAGGAAGAACTGTTAGTTCTTTACCTACCGTAGCAGAGACGATCGACCAAATAGCTTTCTAGGGTTCGATCCATCAAGGTATTTATAGGATTTTAGAAATCCTAATAAGGTTAGTGTTCGATTGGAAGTAACACTTCCGTGATAGAGTCATTACTACATTCGAACTCTTTCCCATAGTTATCACTTACCCTGGATAAGTTCCTGGGTCGAACGGAAGACGAATTGAATTAACGACCTAGGTCAGGGCGTCGAATCTAAATTGACGCCTTGGCATGCGTCGTTTCTTGTGGAAACGCGTCCAAGCAAAGGGCGTTACAATTACTTGCCTTTTTATGTAATTTTGGTTGTTTAAGATTTGACGCCTTGAAATGTGGGCGTCCTTTCTCAAAAACACGCCTTAGGTGAGGGCGTTTCTTGTCAAGTAGCGCCTTTATCTGCGGCGTTATTTTCCTCAGGGTTTAATTTAATTCCATTTTCGATTTTATCATTTATTTACTTATCTTTTATTTTCAATTTGATTTATTTATAAATCTTGCTTTTATCAGGGTTGTTACACCCTCCCCTACTTAAAAAGAATTTGGTCCCCAAATTTCATAGCATATATTTATATAGAGAGTGTAGAGTACATACCTTCTAGATTAACTCTGGAAATCGTTTCCTCATAGATTCCTCGGTCTCCCATGTAGCTTCATGTTCTGAATTCTTATTCCATTGTACTTTTAGCATGGGAATAACCTTATTCCTTAGGGTACGTACTTCTCGATCTAGTATTCTTATGGGCTTCTGCTCGTATGTGAGATCTTTCTGGATTACTAGATTTCCATGCTCAATAATATGTGATGGATCATGCACATACTTCTTTAACATAGATATGTGGAACACATCATGTACTTCGGACAGTTGAGGTGGCAATGCGATGCGATAAGCAACCTCGCCAACTCTTTCTAGTATCTCAAAAGGTCCGATGAATCTTGGTGTAAGCTTGCCTTTAACACCAAATCTCCGTATTCCACGTCCAGGCGATATCTTGAGAAATACATGATCTCCAACTTGGAATTCAAGATCTCTCCTTCTTGTGTCAGCATAAGCCTTTTGTCTAGACTGAGTAACTTGCAGTCTTTCTCTGATCATTTGTATCTTCTCGGTAGTATCCCTTACCATGTCTGGACCTAACAGTTGTTTCTCTCCAACTTCGTCCCAGCATAAGGGTGATCGGCAACTCCTTCCATATAAGGCTTCGAAAGGTGCCATTTGTATACTTGCCTGGTAGCTATTATTGTATGCAAATTCGACCAGAGGCAAGTGATCACGCCAGTTTCCACCAAAATCAATAATGCATGCTCTTAGCATATCCTCGACTACTTGATTGGTTCTCTCGATCTGACCATCCGTTTGAGGGTGAAAAGCTATACTAAAGTTAAGTCTCGTCCCCAACGAATGTTGTAGTCCCTTCCAAAAATGAGAAGTAAAACGGGGATCTCTGTCAAACACGATTGAAACAGGAATACCATGTAATCTAACTATCTCCTTGATATACAATGCAGCTAAGACATCAACTGACCATCGACTCTTGATTGGCAAGAAATGCGCTGATTTAGTCAATCGGTCAATGATAACCCATATTCCATCATGTCCTCTTTTTGATTTAGATAAACCCATGATGAAATCCATACCAATATCCTCCCACTTCTATTTAGGGATATCTAGAGGATGTAGTTTTCCAGCAGGCTTTTGGTGTTCCGCCTTGACTTGTTGGCATGTGAGACAGCGTGATACGTAGTCCGCTATTTCTCTTTTCATGTTGGGCCACCAATAATTCCGTTTCACATCTTGATACATTTTGGTAGATCCAGGATGAATCGTGTACCTTGATCTATGAGCTTCATCTAAGATCTTCTTCTTTACCTCGGGACAATCCGGTATGCAAGTTCTATTCCTGAATATTAATCTTCCTTCACAAGTTATTTGGAAATCCGATTGTCCTTCCAGTTTGCCTTTGATCTCTACTAACATTGGGTCATTATCTTGAAGTGCTTGTATTTCAGTTAATAGGTCTGACTGTATGCTTATATGAGATAATGTGACACATCTAGGGTCTGTGTCCATGCCTATATTGAGTTCAGAGAATTGCTCTAGTAATTTCCATTCTTGAATCATACAATTGGCTAACAGTGCTCTCGGCTTTCGACTAAGGGCATCTGCTACATGATTACCCTTTCCGGGATGATATTGTATATTGAAGTCGAAGTCTTTGAGATATTCCAGCCATCGTCTTTGCCTCATATTTAACTCCTTCTGTGAGAAAATATATTTGAGACTCTTGTGATCGGAGTATATAGTAAACAGTACTCCATAAAGATAATGTCTCCATATTTTGAGTGTAAATACTACCGCGGCCAATTCTAAGTCATGGATGGGGTAGTTCTCTTCATGCTTCTTTAATTGACGAGAAGAGTAGGCTATAACCTTCCCTTGTTGCATTAGAACACATCCGAGGCCAATGCCAGAAGCATCAGTGTATACCTCGAACTTTTCTCCTTCAATTGGCAATGCCAAGATAGGAGCTGTAGTAAGATGATCCTTGAGAGTTTGGAAGCTTCTTTCACATTCCTCACTCCACTCATAACGGGTCTTCTTGCGAGTTAACCTCGTAAGTGGCACGGCGATTTTAGAGAAATCTACGATGAATCGCCTGTAATAGCCGGCAAGACCTAAGAAACTTTGGATCTCGCTAGCATTGGTCGGTCTTTCCCAGTTCCTTACAGCTTCAACCTTTGATGGGTCTACAGACAAGCCATCCTTTGATATAACATGTCCGAGAAAAGTCACTTCTTCGAGCCAGAATTCACACTTGCTAAGTTTTGCATATAATTGGTTTGTCCTCAATATTTGTAATGCAATCCTCAAATGTTCCTCATGCTCTTCCTTGGTCTTGGAATAAATCAATATATCATCAATAAAGACCACCACAAATTGATCCAAATAAGGCCTGAATATACTATTCATTAACTGCATAAAGGCAGCAGGGGCATTCGTTAGTCCGAAAGGCATAACAACAAATTCATAATGGCCATACCTGCATCTGAATGCGGTTTTATGAATATCCTCGTCCTTGATTCTTAGTTGGTGATATCCTGACCTAAGATCAATTTTGGAAAAGTACTTGGATCCTGAAATTTGATCAAACAATTCATCGATTCTCGGCAGTGGATACTTGTTCTTGATAGTGAGATGATTCAACTGTCGATAGTCGATGCATAACCTCATGGATCCGTCTTTCTTCTTTACAAATAATACAGGCGCTCCCCACGGGGAAGTACTTGGTCTAATGAATCCTTTATTAATGAGTTCCATCAATTGCTCTTTTAACTCCTTGAGTTCAGTAGGTGACATCCTATAAGGTGCCTTTGAAATCAGACCAGCACCAGGGACTAAGTCAATGGTGAAGGCCACTTCTCTTTGTGGGGGTAATCCCGGCAAATCTTCCGGAAACACGTCCGAAAATTCCTGCACCACAGGAATGTCTTCTAGCTTAGCTTCCTTAGCTTCTTTAACTGTGACAAAGGCAAGGAAAGATGCACATCCTTTCCTGATGAGCTTGCTAGCTCGGAGAGCTGAAATAAGAGGGGATCTGCTCCGACCCTTGGGCCTAGTAAAGATTAGTTCTGGAAATTCCTTGAATGTAACCTTGCTATTGCGGCAATCAACCGTTGCCTGATACTTGGATAACCAATCTGCTCCTAGTATGACATCATACTCCTTCAGATCTAAACATATGAAATCGATAGGGAGATTTCTACCCTGAACCAATACTTCGCAGTTTTGGTAATGATGTGTAATATCAGTCTCATCACCTAGAGGAGTAGACAAAACTAACTTCATCCATTCCGGCTCTAGGGGTAATGGGTCAGCAAACTTCTTAGAAATAATAGAATGCGATGCACCAGTATCAATTAAGACATATGCATTCTTGGAACAAACTTTCAATGTACCTTCCACTAGGCCGCCTTCTTCTTCTTGCTCGATCTCCTTGATTGCATGAAGACGAGCATTCTTGGTTACTGGGCGCTTTCCGTCACCGGCTTGGTTATTTAGTAGTGGGCAATCGGGAATCCGATGCTCACGACTCCCACAACGGAGACATGCTCCAAGTTTCCTCCAGCATTCTTCTGCTCTATGACCCGCTTTATCACAATGTTTGCACACTGTATTTGAAGAGGTAGTGGTGATAGAGAAGGGCTTGGTCTTCTTGCACTTTTGGTCTTGCGAGGAAATACCTCCATTGCTAGGCCTCTTCTTGAAGTTGGGTTTAAAGGAACCCGATCCTGTAACTTGTTCCTTCTTATCCTTACCACGAATCCTATCAGACAGTTCCGTGGCATCTTCTAATAGTTGAGCTCGGCGTACTATCTCCGAGTAGACTTGAATGTCCATCGGCGCCAGTTGGGTAATAGCTTGGGGCCTGAGCCCATTAAGAAACCTCCTAGCTTTCATTTTCTCGGTGCTAACTTGATGCTTAGCATACCGAGACAATCTAGAGAATTGGGCCTCATACTCGGCCACTGACGAAGATCGTTGCTTTAATGCAGCAAATTCTGTAGCCTTCTTTTCTTGCACTCGGTCTGAAAAATATTTTGCGTTGAAGTGTTCAACGAATTCGCCCATGTAACTTGGTCTTGATTTAGAGTAGCCTCTATTGATTCCCACCAGCATCTAGCACCCCTTTCTAACTGAAAAGTAGCTAATAAGACCTTATCTTGATCCGTGCATTGCATAACACGGAATATTCGTTCTGTTTCCCTAATCCAGTGTTCAGCGTCATCTGGATCAGTAGAACCCGTGAACTTGGGCGGGTTCATGTTCTTGAAAGTCTGGTGGAGACTTCTTGCTCGTTGTCCACCTCCTTGTGTTACTTGTTGCAGCACTTGAGTCATCCCTTGAAGTGTACGCTGCATGTTGCGCCATTGAGCACGTTCGGCAGCCATTATCCTACAATTACCATAACTATATTAATACGTGATTTGTATTTAAAGACTAGTATTTCTATGTTACTTTTAACCCTTGGTTCTACCCAATCTCACTGGTTAAAGGTTTAAAACTTATCCTTGGACTTGGGCTTCCTAGGAATTGAATATCCTAGGCTCTGATACCACAAAAACTGTCACGCCCCGAGAGCGGAAGATACCCGGAGATGCGTGACGAGTTCATATCAATCATGTCAATCAGAGTAGTAGTGTATTCGACACAAAGACAGAGATGCGCAAAAGTAAAGATAACCCAATCCATTTATTTCTTCATAATAAATAGTCTATTACAAACCCAATACTCTATTCAAAAAAAAAGAAAAGTACACATTTGACTCAAGAAATACATAAAAGACTAGATGACACTTGGAAAAGCTCTAGCTCTTTCACTCTTGATTCTCCCCATCCGATTGACTTTCCTCATCGTCGGACTTACCTGAAAAGTAGGGACAACACGGAGTGAGCGAATGCTCAGTAGGAAATTATATCTCAGGAACTAACAAAGGGGTTTAAGTAATTACATCTTTCATGAATGCACTATAGCTATGCATGCTCGCATAAAACGACAAGATAGAAAGAGAAAATAAGGATAAGGTAACAAGGAGAACTAGTCATGAACTTTCAAGAACTTATATCAAATGATATCAAGATATTCAAGCAAGTACTTTACCATGTCAAGATGAAATTTGGCTATCACGTTCAAACACGCAAGTAATTACCCTTTTTCGGGCCACGCAAGTCATGTAATATCAAGTCAAGCACAAGATTTGTGGAATGTTCAATCAAGCTAGTCATGCACTTCGGTATAATGCCAATACCGTGATCAATCAACTCCCATGGGCACAAGTACTTTTGGGTGCTCCTCCTAGGACCAGATCGGGCCCTATATACACAGGCATTAGTCATGTATTTTTAACATCTACATTTTTGTGTATAGCCATCATGGAAATTCAATAAATAAGCTTGTAGTCATGTAAGATAACTTTGAGAGATTAGAGTCCAAAAATATGACTTTTGACACCAATAGGCGATAATAACGGTACAATCGCACTTTCGATAAAACTAGGTGGAATTGGTTCCCTTAACTCGGGTACCATGATAAGTAAGTAGAGACACTCTTTTATATAGAATTGAGGTCTATATGAATAGCACATCAATGGCAAGACGTCCTCATTCTTAATATAGAATTGAGGTTCACAAGAACATCAAGTTTAATATAGAATTAGGGTCTACAAGAGCAGCATAACAACGGCATATTCTTCCCCGTTCATTAAGATAATTCTCATATCATACCCATGGCATGACATGAGGGCCGGTATCACCATGTTTCTATAGAGGGACATGGCAAAGATTGTGTAATGGATTTTTATGGTACAACCAGCTCAGTCGGCCTTGAGGGAATCCAAGGCGGCGAGGAGTCTTACGGAGGTCTCTATGACTAACTTGCTAGTCCAAAGGAACGGAATGTCCAATGGAGAGCTTGTATGTCAATGAGAATTGAGTGTGTAATGCGATAAATCATCGTAGAAAACATGGGACTATACTCACGGAGTGGAGTAATAGTGCCAATATATATGTATGTATGTATAATGAAACCCTCGGATAAGAGTAATCAGGAAAAATCAGTAGTGCAGAAAATAGCGACTTTCGTAAAGTCATTTTTTAGGAAATTAACGCCTTAATCAGGGGCATTTATATTAAATTTGACGACATGTGTAGAAGTCGTCCTTTCAATATTTCTAATTTTACAGAATATTAAAAATCTGGAAATTTTCATAAAACACGCCCTGGACAGGGGCGTTAGTTTACAGAAAGCATCCTGGTATGGGGCGTCAGTTCAATAAAAGACGACCTGGACAAGGTCGTAAATTCACAATTTTTACAATTTCGAGACGATGAAATTTCAGGAAAACATGATATAGGGTCAAGACCAGAAAAATAGCAGGATTACAAGAGATTGATCATGCATTAATCTAGAATCATGTTTGAATTGATATATAATTTTTAAACATGGTATTTAGTAATTAAAAGATATTGACGTCCGTGTGCAGGGCGTCAAATATGAAATCGACGACCTAGTCATGGTCGTTTCTTGTAATTTAGCGCCCTTGATAGGGGCGTTTCTTTCAAAAACTCTTTAGAAACTAATCAAAACGCATGAAATCTATATGCATGTATTAACGGATGATATTATAATTATTAATATGCTAGTTTGGGCTACAATCCCTGAGAAAACCTACCTCTATGAAGATTTTGAACGGATGCAGGTTCTGGGAAGAAAAGAACGATACTCTGTTTTATAAACAGAGTATTCTGAAGCTTTTGAATTCAATATCAGCAGCAAGGCAGAAGAGGCACGAACAGACACAATCGTTTGTTGATGAAGAACCCACGTTCTTCAGTAGATTAAGAGCTCCTCGACCTGTAAGTGGAAGAAGATGAAGAAGATTTATTCTTCATACTATCCTATCGGAAGAGAAGGAAAACCAAAGGAAGAACCCACCTGTTCTTCACGGACGGCAGTCAGATTCCCTATAAACAAAAGAGGATGAAGAATCAATTCATGTTCTTCACATAATAGTAAACAGAGAAAGAAATAAGGAAGAACTGTTAGTTCTTTACCTACCGTAGCAGAGACGATCGACCAAATAGCTTTCTAGGGTTCGATCCATCAAGGTATTTATAGGATTTTGGAAATCCTAATAAGGTTAGTGTTCGATTGGAAGTAACACTTTCGTGATAGAGTCATTACTACATTCGAACTCTTTCCCATAGTTATCACTTACCCTGGATAAGTTCCTGGGTCGAACGGAAGACGAATTGAATTAACGACCTAGGTCAGGGTGTCGAATCTAAATTGACGCCTTGGCATGCGTCGTTTCTTGTGGAAACGCGTCCAAGCAAAGGGCGTTACAATTACTTGCCTTTTTATGTAATTTTGGTTGTTTAAGATTTGACGCCTTGAAATGTGGGCGTCCTTTCTCAAAAACACGTCTTAGGTGAGGGCGTTTCTTGTCAAGTAGCGCCTTTATCTGCGGCGTTATTTTCTTCGGGGTTTAATTTAATTCCATTTTCGGTTTTATCATTTATTTACTTATCTTTTATTTTCAATTTGATTTATTTATAAATCTTGCTTTTATCAGGGTTGTTACATTGATAGCATCCACTGTGTGAAGGACAGGTGTACTTACCACTTTAATAATCCTCCCATTGTAAGGAAACTTCAGGCACTGATGGTTAGTGGAAGGCACAGCGTCCATGGCTTCGATGTAAGGGCGACCCAGTATAGCCTTCAATGTGGGGTCCATGTCGAGGACATGGAATTCCGTGGGAATTGACATGGGGCCTAGTTCTGCCTTCAGAATAAGCATCCCTGCGGCGGCCTTTTGCTATTGTCATAAGCCGTGACCGTGATCGAGGAAGGTCTTATTTGTTCCTCGTTGACCCCACACAACTGAAGGGTGTCCATGGAGATCACATTTATGGACGCACCCGTGTCCACAAGACACGGGTTTATGGATACCCCATTAATTTTTATTGAAATGCACAATACATATTTTCGAGCTTCCTTGGGAGCGAGCTCGTAGTTGTGGAACATGATGGCCGGTTGTATGTCTGTTGGGGTCAGGACGGTCAAAATCTTCTCCACGGGGAGGTCTTCATTAACCATGACCTTTTGAAGATATTCCATCAAGGCTGCCTGGTGGGATGTGGATCTTTGAAGTAGCTCCAGGATGGAGATCCGAGCAGGTGTCTTATCCAAGTGTTTCAACAGATCATACTGTGTTCCAGGGATAGCTCTTTCTGGTTGTTCTCCATCATCCTTCTCTGGCTGAGATTGCTCAGGATTCTGACTGTTGTGGGGGAAAACCCTGTGGAAAATCCTTCCACTTCGGAGCACCATTGCCTGCGGCTTTTGTACCTCTGTGGGGGTAGCAGTGGGTTTTAACAGGGATTTGAGGGGTAGTGGGGGAGGAATGGTTGATGAATCAGGGGTGATGACGGGAGCAGGGATTCTGATGAGGGGTTTGTTAGGTGGAGGCATGGTGGAGGTAGAGGGGATATCACGCGGATTATGAAGGATAAGGGGTCTGGAAGGTGGAGGTGGAGACGAAGTAGAAGTGGGTAGGGCTTGAAGCGGGCAATGATTTTGAGGTGGGCGATGGGTAATGAGTGGTTTTGAAGGCATTAGTGGTTATACGGTGGAGAAAGACGGGGTTATGTATGGTTGACGGATGATAAGGGGTTTAGAAGGCGTAGGGGTAAATGTGGTAGAGGTGGATGGTAAAGTGGGGGAGTGAGAGAAGATGAGAGGGTGTGAAGGCGTAGTGGAGAGTGTCGGTTGATAGGAGATCGGGGTGTGGATGAGAGGGCGTAATGGTAGTGGAAATGGTGAAGGTGATACTGACATGGGTTGATGAGAGAGAGGTGCTACCCGGGCAAGGCAAGGGGGTTGCATGACGATAGGGTTGGAGGAAGAAAGAATAGAGGTACTTTCCGGGTGCCACACCTACTCTCTCCCGACTTCCGGGAAGGAGGAGATGGGGTTAACCTGATGATTGGGCTGTTGGTGCTCCGGTAATGGATTCTGGATTATGCTCATGTTGGGCTATTGTTGTGGGGCCTGTTGAGGCTGTTGTTGTTGTGGTGGTTGCTGCTGCTGCTGCTATTGAACTGCTGCTGTTGTAACTGCTGCTGTGGCCTATGAGGAGGTCTCCTAGCCTTGAGAGCGGCGACGTATCGTCTCATTTCATCCCAATCTATTTGATGTTCATCATTCATATCGTGGATGTAATCTTTGAAATGGAAGCAGTAATCTACTGTGTGTCCTGGCTGCCTGTGGTAGACGCAGTATTTGGAGGTATCAACAATCGGGGGCCACACGGGCCTTTCTCTGGGTAGGGCGAGTTAGTTTGATGCCATGAGGGCATTAAAAATGTCTGCTAAGGTTTCTGGCAATGGTGGATAGTAGGCTCTCTTGGGACCGACCGGCCTCCTTTGTTGCTGTTGGGGACCATAGTTCCCCGGGGGTGGAACTTGGTTGTACTGAAGCGGTGGTTGTTGTTGCTGAGGTTGTGGTTGTTGTTGCTGGGGTTGACGTAATGGATGCATATTATCCTGGGGTGGATTATTTTGGGGTGGAGGACGAAGAGGGAAAGGACCTAGTTGGAGGGGAAGTCGGGGCATTTGTGGAGGCCTTGGGTTGACTGCATAGTTGGCATTGTTGACCGCACCCACTTGCTCATTTGTCACGACCCCTTCTGTGGCTCCGCCCGGGACACCAGCGCCTGTCTTCCTGACCACTTTGGGCTTCGGTGACTCAAACATGTTCATAATGGGGGAGTCTTTTAACTGCGTTTGGATGTACCGGGCCCTTTCATAGAGTTCCTCCATTGTAGTAAGTTTATTCATGGCCAGGACGTGTCTGAACTGTGGGATTGTATTAGACACAATCATCTTCACTTGTTCGGGCTTGGAGAGGGTATCCCTTATTCTTTCCGCCAGAGACCTCCATCTATCAGCATAGCGGACAAAATCCTCATCGGGCTTCATCTTTTCGACCACTAGGTCGGTAATGGAGAGTGAGGGACCGACCCTATCCCTATATTTCTGCAAGAACCTTCTCTGGACTATTTCAAAATTCTCGGCCTCGCGGGGCTCCAAAGAATAGAACCACTCAAGCGCGGGACCATCCAATGATCTCCGAAAGAGGTATGCCAGGGACCTCTGATCGTTTTGCCAATAGGAGGACTCATACATGAAATCCTTGAGGTGAATGAAGGGGTTGCCGGTACCATTGTATCTGTGGTACGTGGGCATTTCGGAGGGAGGAAGATGAATGACGGGAAGGATTGGCAAAGCAACCTCTGGGGTGACTTTCACGTCCACCATTCTTCTTAGATTTTGAAACTGCTCGTCCATGCGATTGAACCTATTGAGGAGCGATTGGGCGAGCTCCTCTGGAGGTGAAGGTGGCACTTGCCACTGGGGGAGAAACTGTGTCCCAGAGACTTGAGGGGGGAACCCCGAATGGGAGGGAGCTGTCGGACCGCCGACAGTTGGCCCTGGCTGAAGCGGTATGTGGGGAACAACGGGCGTTTGAGATTGTGACGGGAACTGGAATGAGGGTGGTTGTTGACTCGCTTGTCCTTGAAGCGAGGGAGACTGGATGGCTTGTGCCAATGAAGGAGATGGAATGGCCTGCACGGACTCTTGGAGAGGTGCGATGGCCAGAGTTGATTCCTGGGGCGTGGGGGAAACAGATTTCCCCTTCAGAATTTCCTGGAAGGCCCGGAGCTGTTCAGAGGTAAGCTCCGTGTTGGCGAGGACGCCCAGTAAGGAAGAGATATCCTGTGGTGGGGACGTGTCCCCGGCAATAACCGGCACCTCATGCGAGGGCTCATGAGAAGGACCCGAGTCCATAGCATAGACTAGCGGGTCGGCTGACAAACCACGACTAGGGTGGTTCTCCTCAAAAGACTCGTGAGCCATGCTCACAGTTTTCCCAGAACGTAAAAACATACACTAGCAAACAGGTAGCAGAGATTATCAAACAAGTGGATACCTTTACGCCTTTTTTGTGTTTTGATTTTGATGATTTTTTTGTGTTTTTAGCGAGATCCGAAGTTCACACAAAATAGGGACCCCAGTTTATGTTTGTTTCACCGCCGTGTCAGCTAGGGTCTCTCGTCTCACTACGAATGGAATGACTAACTCCGGAGAACTTCAATGGTACAACTAGCCCACTGAACGAAGAGGAGATTCTTCGATGTCGGGGACTTACGGAGGTCCCAGTGGAGGAGATTCTAGTCCGTTGAGAGGAATTCTCAAACGTAGAGTCCTTCCTTCACCGGGAAAGGGTGATCCTTAGAAAAAATGAAAAAGGATATAAAAGAGGGATGGATGTATGCAATGGAATGCTGATAGAGTAAGAAAACAACAGAAATAACAAACATATGATAAACACCCAACCAATCACAACTGACAGTGCTGCCGTGAGCACAACGGGGGCGTGCGAGGGCGCCAAGGTGGAGAGGCACGGACGGTGCCGAACTTGCAAGGGTAGCCAAAAGGAAGCAGTAGACGTCCCACCGTGATCGCCAATCTGTGCGCGACGTCACGCGGTTCGGGGAGCGAAGAGGTCGCGGAGCGCGCGAGCTCCTCTTTTGTTTGCTACAACACATAAATAAGAGAAGAGAGAAGGGGCCACCACGGGAGATTACTCCGGCGGGGTGAGCGGGACAAATGTAATATAGCAAGATATGGGGGTTAAACGGCCATAGCGGGAAGTGACTCGCCGCGGCCTCGGGGGGACGGAAATGGTGCAGAAATTAAATAGCAAGAATTGAAACGGCCATTGGGGAAGTGACTCGCCGCGGTCTCGAGAATATGAGCAGATAAGAATATAACAGAATATAAGGAGAATATAAAGAGCGAGAATTTAAACGGCCATTGGGGAAGTGACTCGCCGCGGCCTCGAGAATATGAATAGATAAGAATATAACAGAATATAAAGAGAATATAAGAGCGAGAATTTAAACGGCCATTGGGGAAGTGACTCGTCGCGGCCTCGAGAATATGAGCAGAATATAACAGAATATAAAGAGAATATAAGAACGAAATTTAAACGGCCATTGGGGAAGTGACTCGCCGCGGCCTCGAGAACAAGATGTGATCGCCAGGGGCCAAAAGACCCCAAAATAAGAAAGTGATCGCGCCTACCTCAAGAGCGGGAGATGGCGGGTTGCTTCTTCCTCCCCCTTCGGCCGGCCGACGAAGAGGGCTTTCCTTGGTTACCCTTGCAAAACAGTAGACAATAAACTAACGGAATTAGAAAATAGCAGTGTAGTAACAATTCCTTGCAATAAAAGTAACGAGATCGTGACCTGACACACACCTGGTTGGTGTGATTTTAAACCCCTCTCGGACTCGAGTAGGAGGAAAATGCGATGATGAATGCAAGAAGTATGCAAGAGACGGCGCCCTTATGTAGGGAGATAGAGGATGCAGTATGATGAATGTAAAGAACTATGGAGAAAAAGTGGAAGAAAAGGCTTATTGGAGGAGCCGAGGGTGAGATCCGGCGGAGCTCCGGCAGCGTGGGGATGACGTGGAAGCGCGGTGGATGAAGACGACCTTCCTCTCGCGAGCGTGGGCACCCGAGAAGCTGGCAGAACCTCCACCTACAAAAGACCCCACGGGTTAGAAATGACTCCGTAGCCTCTGGGCTCCGGCAGCCTATCGGATCTCTGCTTTGCTCCTTTAGAACTGAGGGGGTGGGCCTCTATTTATAGGGCTCCGGAGGGTGGAGGCGTCCAGGACCCTGGACACCTCTATCAGGGCCGAACTAATATTTAATTCTATTTTTATTTATTTTTTTGGAATATTTTTGTGGAGGCGTCCATGGCCCCGGACGCCTCCAACAGGTCCACCGAACCCCACCGACGGCCGCACGTGGTTTGGCACAACGCGTGGTTTTGTGAGCGGCGCCTCGTGATTCAGAAATGGGCGCGTCCAGCTGGCTGGACGTCTCCATAATTTGGATTTTTTCACACACTACAAACCGTCGTTCGGTGGGCGGCGCCCGTGAGGGAGTTGATCGAGGCGTCTAGGGGCCTGGACGCCTCCATAAATATATTATTTTTATTTTTTGTTTTGTTTTTATGCCAAAGCTGGCATTTTATATTTTTATACTTGTTTTTATGGAGGCGCGTCCAGGGGCCTGGACGCCTCCATTAATATATTATTTTTTATTTGGTTTTGGGCTGTGAAAAATAAATTAAAAGAATGGGGGCGTCCAGGGGCCTGGACGCCCCCAAAAAGACCCACCCGGGTCCTCGGACAAGGTGTTGGCGGCTGCCCGGCAGACACCCTTCTTGGTTCCAGAACCTCCTGATGCGTCTGACTGGTGTTGATGCCGTCCGAATGCCGTGACGAGACGATTCCGGATGCCGAAAAGGGCGGAAGAAGACTCAAGAAAAGGAAGCACTCAAGTGATTCAAAACACGTAAGCCGTCGCGGGGCGTTGTATAGTGATATGAGACTTTCTCAGGAGACGTCAGGAATAGTGTGTCTACAGCGGCGTCCTTGGAGTTGGATATGCAGAGGACTCAGGGACCGATTAGCCAGGGGCAGTCCTTGTCAGACCGCAACCAGCAGTCGGCTACCCAGCAGCTGGGCTCTTTTCAGCATGCGACGGGTGGTTCAGGAGCACCGACACCGGCGGTGTCAGTGACTGGATCTGTGTCTTTTGGCTCGAAGGTCAAGAAGTTTCTCAAGAAGGGTTTCGGTAAGAAGCGTAAGGATCAGAGGCAGGCGTCATCGGGCAGTGTACATGGGCCAGTCCCTTTTCAGCGTCAGGGATTAGTGGGTGGACCGCGAGGACCGTGTCCCCGGTGTGGCGAGTCCCATCCAGGCAGGCCATGAACAGCACCGATGATTTGTTTCAGGTGTGACCAGCCAGGGCATATGGCGCGTGACTGTCCTCAGAGGCAGCAGCAGCAGCAGCAGTTTCCTCCGCAGTAGCAGTATCCCCCGGAGTAGAGGCCACAGCAGCAGCAGGGGCAGTATCCGCCGCTACCCAGGTCAGCGAGTGTGGGAGGCAGGCAGAGAGCTCGAGGCCAGATTACACACATGACCAGGGCAGAAGCAGTGGCGTCGCAGCTCGTGGAAGGTACCGTTCAGATTTTGGGTTGTGCGGCTTGGATTTTGTTTAATTCTGGCACATCTCATTCGTTTATTTCGGAGGATTTCATGCTGAGTATCGAGGATCCAGTGACCCTGTTATCTTGTGATTTGGAAGTGGAGTTGCCTTCGGGTGATTTTATGATCACTCCGTATTATTTTGATGAGGTTCCGGTGTGGGTTAAAGGGCGGAGTTTGTCGGCCAGGCTTTATGCGTTGCCACTTCATGACTTTGATGTGATTTTGGGCATGGATTGGCTCGAGGCACATCATGCTTTGGTGGATTGCGGCTCGAAGAGGGTTTATTTCTGGCGACTTCGTGGACCCACCTTCTATTTCCAAGGTATTAGGTCTTCCTCTTCCCGCTTTCTTATTTCAGCTATTAAGGCTCGTCGTTTGCTTGGTGCGGGTTGCCAGGGTTTTCTCGCTTCTGTGGTCTTGGTAGACTAGCCGTGTCCGGATGTCGAGGACATTCTGGTGGTGTACGAGTTTCTCAATATTTTTTCGGAGGACTTACCTAGATTGCCTCCCCAGCGGGAGATTGATTTTATGATCAAGATTGTGCCTGGTACGGGACCTTTGTCGAAGGCTCCTTACCGTATGGCTCCCACTGAGTTGAGAGAGTTGAGGGCGTAATTGCAGGAGTTGTTGGCCAAGGGGTATATTCATCCTAGCTTTTCCCCTTGGGGTGCGCCAATGTTGTTCGTGAAGAAGAAGGATGGTAGTCTAAGGCTGTGCATTGACTACCGGTAGTTGAACGAGGTAACCATTAAGAACAAGTATCCATTGTCATGGATTGATGACTTGTTCAACCAGCTTCAGTCTGCTCGAGTGTTCTCACGGATTGACTTGTGGTCCGGTTATTATCAGTTCCGGATTCGAGAGTCTGACGTGGAGAAGACTGCGTTCAGCTCGAGATATGGGCATTATGAGTTTTTAGTGATGCCGTTTGGGCTCACCAATGCCCCCGCAGCGTTTATGGATTTGATGCAGAGGGTGTTTCGTCCCTATCTGGACCAGTTCGTGGTCGTGTTTGTGGATGACATCCTTGTTTATTCGCAGTCTGTTAAGGACCACGCGTACCATTTGGGTGTGGTGCTGCAGACGTTGTAAGATCACCAGTTGTATGCGATGCTCAGTAAGTGCGAGTTCTGGCTTCGTGAGGTGCACTTTTTGGGGCACGTGATCTCTGGTGATGGTATTTCCGTGGATCCCGCCAAGGTCGAGGCAGTAATGTAGTGGCCGAGGCCGAGGTTTGTGACAGAAATCTGGAGTTTCTTGGGACTTGCAGGCTATTATCAGAGGTTTATCCAGGATTTTTCTCGCATTGCAGCCCCGATGACCAGACTTACGCGGAAGGATGTGCCTTTTGTCTGGACTGATGAGTGTGAGCAGAGTTTTAGGGAACTGAAAAGATTGCTCACCTCGGCTCCGGTGTTGGTTTTATCTTCTGGATCGGGAGGTTTTGTGGTGTGTACAGATGCTTTCGGGGTCGGATTGGGTGCTGTGTTGATGCAGCAAGGTAAAGTGGTGGCGTATGCTTCGCGGCAGCTGAAGCCACATGAGGAGAACTACCCTACCCATGACCTGGAGTTGGCGGCTGTGATCTTCGCGCTAAAGATCTGGAGGCATTATCTGTACGGTGAGAAGTTCGAGGTGTTCACTGACCATCAGAGTTTGAGGTATGTGTTCACTTAGAAGGACCTTAACCTCAGGCAGAGGTGTTGGATGGAGTATATAAAGGATTATGACTTCACCCTATCTTATCAGCCGGGCAGATGAATGTCATCGCCGATGCTTTGAGTCGGAAGTTCGCGGTCAGTGCCTTGATGTTGAGGAAGTGGAGGCTCTGGGAAAAAGTGCCCGAAGTATCATTCAGGCTCAAGATTCCCCGAGAGCCAGGGTTAGTAGTGCTTGCGAGTCTGACTGTCACCCCTGCTATCTATCGTCAGGTGACAGAGGCTCAACATGCAGACCTGGAGTTGCCCCGGATTTTGGCCATGGCTGATGTGGAGCTCGGTGAGGACGGTGTTGTGAGGTTTCGCGACAGGCTGTACGTCCCTACCAAGGAGCGGGTTTGTCGTGCGGTGTTGCGCGAGGCTCATGGGAGCAGGTACACCGTATATCCAGGTACGACAAATATGTATCGGAACTTGCAGAGGCAGTTCTGGTGGCCTGGTATGAAGAGAGATGTTTCCGAGTTTGTGACTAGGTGCCTGACCTGTCAGCAGGTGAAGGCGGAGCATCAGCGACCAGGAGGTACTCTTCAACCCTTGGATGTTCCCGCGTGGAAATGGGACCACGTGACCACAGATTTTATGGTGGGATTGCCGAGGACTCCGAGTGGGCAGGATAGTATTTGGTTGCTGGTGGATAGGCTGACGAAAGTGGCTGGGTTGTTACTGATCAAAGTCAGCTGGAGTGTGCCCAAGTTGGCTCATCACTATGTGGAGCGGATCGTGCCTTTGCATGGGATCCCTATTTCTATTGTATCAGATCGAGATCTGCGTTTCACTTCTAGATTCTGGAGGAGTTTCCAGCGAGCTCTTGGCACGGACTTAGCATTTAGCTCAGCATATCATCCTTAGTCAGACGGTCAGTCAGAGAGAACCATCCAGACTTTGGAGGACATGTTGAGATCATGTTGCCTGGAGTGGTAGGGGAGTTGGTTTCACCACCTACCATTGGTGGAGTTTGCCTACAACAATAGCTATCATTTGAGCATCGGCATGGTTCCCTATGAGGCGTTGTATGGGCGTCCGTGTCAGACTCCACTTGATTGGTTCGAGGTTGGTGAGCGTGTTTTGATGGGACCGGAGTTGGTGCAGCAGTGTGTGAATGCCGTGCACCTGGTTCGTTAGAACATGTTGGCGGCCCAGAGTCGGCAGAAGACCTATGCTGATCGGAGGAGGCAGCCTCTCACTTTCGCCGTTGGCGATCGTCTGTTCTTGAGAGTTTCTCCGATGAAGGGGGTGATGCGCTTTGGACGGTGTGGGAAGCTGAGTCCCCGCAATGTCGGTCCTTTCCTCATCGTGGAGTGCATTGGTGAGGTAGCCTATCGGCTGCTGTTACCCTCTGAGTTGGCATCGGTGCATGACGTGTTCCACGTCTCAATGTTACGGAAGTATATGCCTGATGACTCTCATGTGCTTGAGGATTCTGTTTGGCCCGAGGTGACTCCAGATCTTTCTCTCCTAGAGTTTCCCGTATGCATTGAGGATATGCGAGAGCAGCGCCTGCGGAACAAGGTCATCCCCTTGGTTAAGGTGGTGTGGTAGCGGCACTCTGGTGGTGAGGATTCTTGCGAGCGTGAGGATGAGATGCGTTAGTAGTTCCCTTACCTATTCGAGTGAGCTCCCGCTTCCTCCTCTGAGCTTTGTTCTTAAATTTCGATGATGAAATGTGTTTAAGGGGGGAGGGCTGTAATATCCCATACCTTTTGGATCCTTCCTTTTTGGGTCCCGGATCTACTTTCTCAGAGTGTCCGGCTCCGTTGTGTCTAAAATTTCGTTTCAGACATCTTTCGTGTTCAGATGGGTGCGATATGGAGTTGTTTCGGAGGCCCAGAGTGCATCCGCGACTTTTTCGTGTGTATTTTCTGATTTCCACGTGCGGGTTTTGGTAAATCCTTCGGAACCTCTTTACGGGTGAACCGGGTAGTTCACCTAGGCAAGAGTGGTACCGTTGTAATCGGTGCGTTCCAAGGATCGTGAAAACGTGATTTTTAATTTTTTGGTATTTTCCAAAATTTCTAGATTTTCTATAAATACCCCAACCCTTTTTCTCTCTCCCACACCTTTTCTTCTTCTTCTTCTTCTTCTTCTTTCCTTCTTCCTCCCCACCGTGAGCGCCCCCTTCTCTCCCATTCGACTGACGACAACTGCGGCGGCGTCCCCTCCGACTGCAGACGGCGCGGGGCGATGGCGTGGGCGACGACGAGGCAATCGTGACGGCGTAAAGCTTGCGAGGAATCGTGAAGGAGCGAGGGTTTCAAGCGTTCTTCACGGTTTGTGGACGATCCGGAGGACCTACCTGGATTGCCTCCCCAGTAGGAGATTGATTTTGTGATCAAGATTGTGCCTGGTACGGGACCTTTGTCGAAGGCTCCTTACCGTATGGCTCCCGCTGAGTTGAGAGAGCTGAGGGCGTAGTTGCAGGAGTTGCTTGCCAAGGGGTACATTCATCCTAACTTTTCCCTTTGGGGTGCGCCAGTGTTGTTTGTGAAGAAGAAGGATGGTAGTCTAAGGTTGTGCATTGACTACCGGTAGCTGAATGAGGTGACCGTTAAGAACAAGTATCCGTTGCCACGGATTGTTGATTTGTTCGACCAGCTTCAGTCTACTCGAGTGTTCTCGCGGATTGATTTGCGGTCCAATTATTATCAGTTGCGGATTCGAGAGTCTGACGTGGAGAAGACTGCGTTCAGCTCGAGGTACGGGCATTATGAGTTTGTGGTGATGTCGTTTGGGCTCACCAATGCCCCCACAGCGTTTATGGATTTGATGCAGAGGGTGTTCTGTCCCTACCTGGACCAGTTCGTGGTTGTGTTTGTGGACGACATCTTTGTTTATTCGCAGTCTGCAGATGAGCATGCGTATCATTTAAGGGTTGTGTTGCAGACTTTACGAGATCACCAGTTGTATGCTAAGCTCAGCAAGTGTGAGTTTTATCTTCACGAGATACACTTTTTGGGGCACGTGATTTCTAGTGATGGTATTTCCGTGGATCCAGCCAACGTTCGTGACGGAGATTCGGAGTTTCTTGGGGCTTGCAGGTTATTACAGGAGGTTCGATCAGGATTTTTCTCGTGTTGCAGCCCCGATGACCAAGCTTACGCAGAAAGATGTGCCGTTTGTCTGGACTGGTGAGTGTGAGCAGAGCTTTATGGAGCTTAGGAGGTTGCTCACCTCGGCACCAATGTTGGTGTTACCTTCTGGATCGGGAGGTTTTGTGGTGTGTACAGATGCTTCCAGGGTCGGGTTGGGTGCTGTGCTGATGCAGCACGGTAGAGTTGTGGCTTATGCATCTCGGTAGCTGAAGCCGCATGAGGAGAACTACCCTACCCATGACCTTGAGTTGGCGGCTGTGATCTTTGCATTGAAGATTTGAAGGCATTATCTATATGGTGAGAAGTTCGAGGTGTTCATAGACCATCAGAGTTTGAGATATGTGTTCACTCAGAAGGAACTCAACCTCAGGCAGAGGCGATGGATGGAGTATATGAAGGATTATGACTTCACCCTATCTTATCAACCGGGCAGGATGAATGTCGTTGCCGATGCCTTGAGTAGGAAGGTCGTTGTCAGCACTATGATGATGAGGAAGTAGAGGCTCTGGGAACAGGTGCCAGCCGTGACATTTAGGCTCAAGGTTCCCCAAGAGCCGAGGTCAGCTATCCTTACGAGCTTGACTGTCACGCCAGCGATTCGTCGTCAGGTGACAGATGCTCAGCATGCAGACCCTGAGTTGCCATGGATTTTGACTTTGGCTGATGTGGGCTTTGGCGAGGACGGAGCTGTGAGATTCCGTGGTAGGCTGTACGTCCCAGTCGAGGAGCAGGTGACGCGTGCAGTGTTACTGGAGGCTCATGGGAGTCGGTACACTGTGCACCCGGGTGCGACGAAGATGTATCGTAACTTGAAGAGGCAGTCCTGGTGGCCAGGCATGAAGAGAGATATTGCCGAATATGTGGCCAGATGCCTGACCTGTCAGCAGGTGAAGGTGGAGCATCAGCGACCAGGAGGTGCACTCCAGCCCCTAGAGATTCCAGCATGGAAATGGGATCACGTGACCACAGATTTTGTGGTGGGATTGCCGAGGACCTCGAGCGGGCATGATAGTATTTGGTTGCTGGTTGATAGGCTGATGAAAGTGACTTAGTTGTTACCGATCAAAGTCAGCTGGAGTGTGTCCAATTTGGCTCGTCTTTATGTGGAGCGGATCATGCCTTTGCATGGGATTCCCATTTCCATTGTGTCAGATCGAGATCCACGTTTCACTTCTAGATTCTGGAGGAGTTTCCAGCGAGCTCTTGACACGGATTTAGCATTTACCTCAGTATATCATCCTCAGCCACATGGTCAGTCAGAGAGGACCATTCAGACGTTAGAGGACATGTTGAGATCCTGTTGCCTGGAATGGCAAGGGAGTTAGATTCACCATCTGCCATTGGTGAAGTTTGCCTACAATAACGGCTATCATTCGAGTATTGGGATGGCTCCTTATGAGGCGTTGTACGGGCGACCGTGTCGGACTCCACTCGATTGGTTTGAGGTTGGTGAGCATGTTGTGACGGGACCGGAGCAGGTGCAGCAGTGCATTGATGAGGTGCATCTGGTCCGTCAGAACATGTTGCCGGTGTAGAGTCGGCAGAAGAGTTATACTGATCAGAGAAGGTAGCCACTCTGTTTGATGTGACACACCCTTGGACTTAAGCAAGCATGCACATTCGCATTCAAATGGACCGATATGGGCCACCGCTCTCCCGTCGCTCACCCAAGCCCGGGGTGACTTGACGATGCCAAGTGGAGGATGTGAGGGTTGGGCCCTTGCTAGTAGAGGGCCAGCAAGGTCAAAGTTTGTTCCCCAAAGGTGTGGAGGCCTAATTCAATGGGGCCGACAAAGTGCCGAGGGCACCGGCTTCACTCTTCCCCACGGTGATCTCTCAAAGCAACGGGGCTTGAGGATCGAGCTCTCACCCTCACGGCCAGCGGAACTATGAACTAATATTGAAAGACAAGCACTAAATTGGAGCTAGGTTTGAGCACTTACTCGACCGGTTTGAAGAAACCGGTCCCGCTCGGAGACGAGGGCGAGTGGGGAGGCAAGTGGATCCCCACACGCCGCGTTGGGGCAGCTTGACATGTTCAATCTATTACAACACTACACCTCTCGCAGGAGGGGGACCTTGGGGTGGGGGTTAGTTGACATTACAACCAAAACTACCTCCACACAGGGGGGGGCCTTCAGCCGGCCAAGCGGGGAGGGGAACTTGGACTAAAAGCAAAGATAGATGTCGAAGTCGGTTCTGCCTGCTCTCTGCGATATGGGACAGAATGACAGAGTTGTGGCCACAGAACCTGATCTGGAATTTTGCTGATGACGGGACTAGTGGGGAATTCTTCGTAACTGGAATGGGAAAACGTCTGAAATTTTCCGATTTCTTCTGGCGCCAACGCTGGTCTGGGTGGAGGCTCGAACAGGGTGGTAGCTTCTCGGAACTGGCTACTTCAGGTTTCCAACAGCAGGAAGAAGAGGATGCCACGACCGCTCCAGAACTCAGAATCAGGTGCCGCTAGAGCCGTTGGAACCGTTGACAAGTCCTCTTCGAAGTAAAACTAGCGGGGAAGCCAAACGTTGTCAGAGAAGACCAGTGGGCTCTGAACTCTGATGAGAGGTCGGTGCAGCCTGTGGGGAAGCAGAACCGTGCACCCGGGGGAGAAAATTGATAACTCCTGGTTCGGATGGCAAATTGAGCTCTTCTTTTGGGAGATGAAAGAAGACTCAGAATAGAAGACTATTGATGAAGAACTCTTGCTCAGATTCCCAGTAGGATGGCCGCTGTAGATCTTCCACTTTGGTTCTGGTCCGCTGCCTGAGAAGTCTTACGCAGTCGTGGTAGATCGCCTCCTTCGAACAGCTCTGATCTTGGAAGTTGGCGGGACCACCACCGTTGGAAAGCTGACTGGGATACGCTTCCAACGATATATGGTATGCCCTCTGAAGCTTCCAGGTGAAGACGTGGCAGCCTCTGCAACTGAGCACTCCTCTGCTGCCTGCGGACTGAAAACTGTAGGTTGAAGATGGTGAGAGGAAATGGGGTATATGGGAGGGGAAGTGGGGTGGATGAGTGTGGGGAGAGCCCTGGCTGTGAGGGGGTCTAGGAGGGGTGTTCCAAGGTGTGGATGGGGGAGAATGGGGTCTAGAAGGTGGTGTTTGCAGTGGGTGAGAGGGGTGCTGCGAATTTGGGATGGGTGGGGGAGAGAGAAGGAGAGATCTCTCTCCAAAATTTGAAAATGGACCAATGTGGTTAATGGGGCTTTGGGGATGGGAAGGGTTGTGTTGGGAAAGGGAAGGGACGCTTGGGGAGTGGGGAATTCTCCCTTGGGAGATGAGAGGGTGCTTAGGGAATGGAGTTGAGTTGGTGGTGGTTGGGTGGTGGAGTTGGGATTGGGGGGGAGGTCTCTTGGAACTAGGGTGGAGTAATGAGGGTGGGGTAGTTGGGAGGATGAGTAATGAGGGGGAGAGAGAGAGAATTGATGATGTGGAGGAGAGAGAGGGAGGAGATGAGAGAGAAAGAGGCACCCTCCTCCTTGAAGAGAGAGAGAGAAGAGAGAGAAGTGAGATAGAGAGAGAAGGGGAATCCACCCCAATAGAGAGAGAGAGAGAGAGGTTTGGAGAATCCACTCCAATATGACACTAGAACTCACTTGATTTAAATTGATCATAAAGGTTGTTACAAATGAGAGAGGGGAGGGACTATTTATAGACTCCATACTTTTCCTAAGACCAAAATAGCCCTGACAAACCCTCAATTGACTAGCATGTCTCAAGGGGGGGCGCCCCCGTTGGGCCCAATAGCTAAACAAACCAACATAATGACACAAGACCTAGGGACATGACTCAAGTAAAACGAAAATTACATCAAATGACTCAAATAGAAATTACATAGGACTCAAAATTAAATAACTAGACCATGCCGAATGCAACCGGGGTGAGGAGACGAGCTGTGAACGTGGGCATGGGAGGTGATGTCCCCATCATACTCCCGGGGTGCGGAGAACTCGACTCTGTCGAGTAAGTGTCCTTCCCTCCTCGGAGGGTGTAGAAGTGGTACTGCCCTCAAGTCTTCCGAACGAGACCGATCCATCCACCTGCCGAGATAGCGCTCGTATACCTTGCTCCTGGTGGTAGTGACATGTTCATCCAATATTCGTTCAATGCACTCACGCTGGGCTCTCTTGGCTGGTGGTCTCTCCTCACGGGTGGGTGCTCTCTCAACGGAGGGAATAGGTTCAATATCCTCACTAGATACCACCGTGGGTCCCTTATATGGCACTAGGTCAGCTACATTGAATGTGAGACTCACTCCATACTCCTCGGGGAGATCTAACTCATAGGCATTAGCGCCAATGCGCCTCAGGATCTGGAAGGGACCAGCCCCACGTGGCCTCAGTTTGGAGATGACTCCCGGGGAAAGCCTTTTCTTCCTCACCATCACAAAGTCACCCACGTGGAATTCTTGGTGACGCCGAAGGGAGTCAGCCTGCCTCTTATAGATCTCATTTTCCTTGCTAATGTGCTTGCAAAGGTTTTCATGCAATTTTGTGTATGTTGACATTCTAGGGGTGATGGGTGGACCTGGGCAACCAAAAGTAGACCAATCATGCTTTGACGCCAAGAAGACTTTGATGGAATGGGGAGGACCGGGGCATCCATAGGTGATCTGGTCATGCATGGGGGTGACAAATGATGGGGGACCCGGACATCCATGAATACTCCTATCATGCCTACGACTCATGATGAGTGAAGGTGGACCACTACATCCGAATTTGGACCACTCATGCTTTCTACTCGACATGTGGGTGATATGAATGAATGGACCCAACATAGTGTTCATGCCTAGGGGTGTGGTAAGCCTAGACACATGCATGCTCTTCCCGAAGGTGACTTCCATGTGTATAGGTGTGGGAAAACTTTTGAACTCCAATTGGAAAGGATCGAATGGATCTAAGAAGGTGGTCATCAAGGGGTGGGGCACAACCTTATTACCTAGGGATATGTGGCCCAAGGTCATGACTCCCAAGGTGTAACCCGGGTCTAGGATGGGGTGGATTGGGTCAAACATGGTGGATTGGGATAGGGAAAGGTGGGTGGTGGATAAGGTGGTTGGGTCCCATGGGTTCTTTGACCCCCATTGGAAGGGATCAAAGGGATCATAAAAATGGTTATCGAGGGGGAGGGGCCCTATGTCCTCAAGATCCTCAAGCGGTGGTGGGTCATCCTCCTCTAATGAGATAATTGGGCCGAAGTTCTTTGTGAGTGGGTCGGCCATGAGTGGAGGGCTCGACGTTCTATCCGAGATAAGCAACTCTAATTCGTGGATAGCATCGGTCTCATCGGGTATAGGGAGGAATAATAGGAGGTCACTAGTGTAGCAACCCATGGTGCACATTGAGGTGATGGACCCAATACATAGGTGTAGGAGGTCTAGGCTCCTAGGTTGTTGGGCCATGTGAGTCAACATGTCAGTCAATTCTAAATGCCATGCTAAGCCTTTGAGAAGGCCCTCTAAGGTTTCCACTTGGTAGGATGTTTGGATTATGGTGTGATAGGATGAGAAGGGTATAATGGGAAGGTTTTGCTCTATGGGAGGGCAAACATAGGACATGATGGGGTGAATTGGTCTCTCCTTTAGCCATCTAGCTAGGGGCCCATCTATGATTATAGTGCCTTTTGTGAAAGTTTGTGGCTCTTGAAGATCCAGATTATTTGAAGTGGTGAAGGGTTGAGGCTCTTCCTCACCATTGGTGTGAACTCGGGCTTCCTTATGGGCGGGGAGAGGGTCTGGGCTAGCAACTATTCCTATGTGAGTGGGTGTGGCCTCCTTTCTCAAGGGAATGGGAAGGTCTTTTGGAGATGGGGTGATGATGGTTGGGGCATGGTGCACCCGGGGTGGTGAGTGAGGTCGAACTTGGGTTGGGAGTGGAAGTAGTGGTGGCCTAGGTTGGGGTAGGGTTGGGGTAGGAAGAGGAAGATGGGTGGGTTGAGGGGTTTTGGGAAGATTATCCTTGGGAGGAGTGTCCTTGTTGGGGGACGATGGCGGGGTAATGGTGGTCGGGGTGGGAGATGTTTCAACCACTAGGGACATAGGAAGATGTTTTCTTGTGGGGCATTGTCCGGCGATGTGCCCCAATTGGTGGCACCTATAACATTCCGGCTCGCACTTACCCGAGGTTATTTCACTCACTTCTATCTCCATTGGGCTCTTTCCCTTTTGAGAAGGGGTGAGGTGAGGGGTGGTGGAGGGGACCAATGGGGCTTGAGTGGTGTGGGTTGTGAGATGGGATTTTGGATGGGTTATGGGGAATTGAGGAATTGGAGCCTTGGGTTGGCCGGGTGGGGATGGTGGAGTTGAAATGCTCCTTGGGCTTTGGTGATCCGGATAGGAGGGGAAAACATATCTAGCCCTAAGTTGATCCTTCATGTCCTCCCATGTGGTGAGGGGAGCTTCCCTTCTAATTATCCTTAAGCTTTCAATTTTTAACCAATGAGTTTGAGCCCTTTTGGTTAGTTACATTTTGGCACATCGAACCTTCCTATCTTCGGACATGGGATTCCTCTCAAAGTAATGGTCCATTGATGCCTCCCAAACTAAATAGTCATTAAGATGAGTTCCATCAAAAGTGGGAGGTGGGGGACATGTCCTTCTATCGTCCGTCCTTGGGGCGGGCCCATTTTCTCCAAGTTGGTTGAGTCGACCCGATATGTTATCAAGCCGCTCATTGGCATAGGTCAAGGCCTTCATGAGGTAGTTGACATGGCCAGGGAGGTTATGTGTGTTAGTGGTAGGCATCCCTTGGTGGTTTGGACTTATGGAGAGGGCCGATTGGTAAGGTCGGTATGAGGTGGCTATACTAGTGGACAAGAGCGATGCACTAGAAGACTCTAAATGCATATGCGCGTCCTAGGACCAACTTGATAGAGACAAGTTGTGAACTTACTCTGATACCACTTTGATGTGACACACCCTTGGACTTAAGCAAGCATGAACATTCGCATTCAAATGGACCGATATGGGCCACCGCTCTCCCGTCGCTCACCCAAGCCCGGGGGACTTGGCGATGCCAAGTGGAGGATGTGAGGGTTGGGCCCTTGCTGGTAGAGGGCCAGCAAGGCCAAAGTTTGTTCCCCAAAGGTGTGGAGGCCCAATTCAATGGGGCCGACAAAGTGCCGAGGGCACCGGCTTCACTCTTCCCCACGGTGATCTCTCAAAGCAACGGGGCTTGAGGATCGAGCTCTCACTCTCACGGCCAGCGGAACTATGAACTAATATTGAAAGACAAGCACTAAATTGGAGCTAGGTTTGAGCACTTACTCGACCGGATTGAAGAAACTGGTCCCGCTCGGAGACGAGGGCGAGCGGGGAAGCGAGTGGATCCCCACACGCCGCGTCGGGGCAGCTTGACCTGTTCAATCTATTACAACACTACACCTCTCGCAGGAGGGGGACCTTGGGGTGGGGGTTAGTTGACATTACAACCAAAACTACCTCCACACAGGGAGGGGCCTTCAGCCAGCCAAGCGGTGAGGGGAACTTGGACTAAAAGCAAAGATAGATGTCGAAGCCGGTTCTGCCTGCTCTCTATGATATGGGACAGACTGACAGAGTTGTGGCCACAGAACCTGATCTGGAATTTTGCTGATGACGGGATGAGTGGGGAATTCTTCGTAACTGGAACGGGAAAACGTCTGAATTTTTCCGATTTCTTCTGGCGCCAACGCTGGTCTGGGTAGAGGCTCGAACAGGGTGGTAGCTTCTCGGAACTGGCTGCTTCAGGTTTCCAATAGAAGGAAGAAGAGGATGCCACGACCGCTCCCGAACTCAGAATCAGGTGCCGCCAGAGCCGTTGGAACCGTTGACGAGTCCTCTTCGAAGCAAAACTGGTGGGGAAGCCAAACGTTGTTGGAGAAGACCAATGGGCTCTGAACTCTGATAAGAGGTCGATGCAGACTGTGGGGAAGCAGAACCACACACCCGGGAGAGAAAATTGATAACTCCTGGTTCCAAATGCCAAATTGAGATATGCTTTTTGGAGATGAAAGAAGACTCAGAATAGAAGACTTTTGATGAAGAACTCTTGCTCCGATTCCCAGTAGGATGGCCGCTGTAGATCTTCCACTCTGGTTCTGGTCCTCTGCCTGAGAAGTCATGCGCAGTCGTGGTAGATCGCCTCCTCCAAACAGCTCCGATCTTGGAAGTCGGCGGGACCACCACCGTTGGAAAGCTGACTGGGAGACGCTTCCAACGATATATGGTATGCCCTATGAAGCTTCCAGATGAAGACGTGGCAGCCTATGCAACTGAGCACTCCTTTACTGCCTGCGGACTGAAAACTGTAGGTTGAAGATGGTGGGAGAAAATGGGGTATATGGGAGGGGAAGTGGGGGTGGATGAGTGTGGGGAGAGCCCTGGCTGTGAGGGGGTCTAGGAGGGGTGTTCCAAGGTGTGGATGGGGGATAATGGGGTCTGGAAGGTGGTGTTTGCAGTGGGTGAGAGGGGAGCTACGAATTTAGGATGGGTGGGGGAGAGAGAAGGAGAGATCTCTCTCCAAAATTTGAAAATGGACCAACGTGGTTAATGGGGCTTTGGGGATGGGAAGGGTTGTGTTGGGAAAGGGAAGGGGTGCTTGGGGAGTGGGGAATTCTCCCTTGGGAGATGAGAGGGTGCTTAGGGAAGGGAGTTGAGTTGGTGGTGGTTGGGTGGTGGAGTTGGGATTGGGGGGGAGGTCTCTTGGAACGAGGGTGGAGTAATGAGGGTGGGGTAGTTGGGAGGATGAGTAATGAGGGGGAGAGAGAGAGAATTGATGATGTGGAGGAGAGAGAGGGAGGAGATGAGAGAGAAAGAGGCGCCCTCCTCCTTGAAGAGAGAGAGAGAAGAGAGAGAAGTGAGATAGAGAGAGAAGGGGAATCCATCCCAATAGAGAGAGAGAGAGAGGTTTGGAGAATCCACTCCAATATGACACTAGAACTCACTTGATTTAAATTGATCATAAAGGTTGTTACAAATGAGAGAGGAGAGGGACTATTTATAGACTCCATACTTTTCCTAAGACCAAAATAGCCCTGACAAACCCTCAATTGACTAGCATGTCCCAAGGGGGGGCGCCCCTGGGCCTAGCCCATTAGTTGGGCCCAATAGCTAAACAAACCAACATAATGACACAAGACCTAGGGACATGACTCAAGTAAAATGAAAATTACATCAAATGACTCAAATAGAAATTACATAGGACTCAAAATTAAATAACTAGACCATGCCGAATGCAACCGGGGCGAGGAGACGAGCTGTGAACGTGGGCATGGGAGGTGATGTCCCCATCACTGTTTCACGGTCGAGGACCAAGTATTTTTTAGAGTTTCTCCCATGAAGGGAGTGATGCGATTTGGACAGCGTGGGAAGCTGAGTCCCCGCTATGTTGGTCCTTTCCTCATCGTGGAGCGCATTGGCGAGGTTGCTTATCAGTTACAGCTACCTCCTGAGTTTGCAGCGGTGCATGATGTGTTCCATGTCTCGATGTTTCTCATGTGTTGGAGGATTCGATTTGGCCCGAGGTGACTCCCGATATGTCTCTACCGAAGTTCCCTATCCGTATTGAGGATCGACGAGAGCGGCACCTATGGAACAAAGTTATCCCTCTAGTTAAGGTGGTGTGGCAGTGGCGCTCTGGTGGTGAGGCTTCTTGGGAGCGTGAGGACGAGATGCGTCAGTAGTTCTCTTACATGTTCGAGTGAGTTTCCCTTTTCTTTTCTTCCCCTGTGTTTCATTTTTAATTTCGATGATGAAATTTGCTTAAGGGGGGAGGGCTGTAATATCCCGGACCTTTTGGATCCT
This sequence comes from Amorphophallus konjac, assembly GCA_022559845.1. Taxonomy (NCBI): domain Eukaryota; kingdom Viridiplantae; phylum Streptophyta; class Magnoliopsida; order Alismatales; family Araceae; genus Amorphophallus; species Amorphophallus konjac. Next base: position 295,978,826 of record CM040120.1, read on the forward strand.
TCTTTTTGGGTCTCGGATCTATTTTATCAGAGAATTTGTTCTCATTTTGCCCGGAATTATCTTTCGGACATTTTTCGGGTTCGGATCCGTGTGTTTCGGATCAGTTTCGGAGGTCCCGGAACGTGTTCCGTGGTTTCCTGTGCTTTTCCCTGACAGGACCTACGGAACCCCGTAGCAGGTAAACCGAGTCATTCACCTACTCAGGAATGGTACCATAGCGATCAGCGTGTTCCAACGATCGCGGCGGTATATTTTTCTATTTTTTCATATTTTTCAGAAAATCAAGATTTTCTATGTAATCCCATTTATTTTTCCTTTTTTCTTTCCCTTTCTCTTTCTTCTTCTTCTTCCTCCCTTTCTCTCCCGTGAGCGCACACAACCGTGGCCCCCCTCCTCTTCTGACGACGACCCCGACGTGCTCCCCTCCGGCTGCAGACGGCTGTGGGCGACGACGTGGCGGCGACGGCGGCGGCGTGGTGATCACGGCGGCGTGCGGTGCTCGGTGAGATCGTGGGAGCTCGTGAAGGTTTAAGCGAGTTTTTAAAGATCGGCGGTGATCCGCCGCGTTTCGGATGAATCCGAGGTAGGGTGACGGTCCCTAGCTCCATGTCTTCCTTCCCCGTGATTTATAGGCCGAGGCGAGGTTGAGAGTGGGATATTTTAAGCCGGGAAGGGAAAAGCATGTTTTGGGGTGTGATCGCCCGATCTAGCGTTTCAATGCATGATTTCGTGGTTTGTGGGCATCAAAGGATGCACTAGGGGCATGGGAACAAGTTTTCCATTTGTTTCCCCTTCACTCGGGGGCGAATGAGGCATGGAATGGCGAATTTGGGGTTTTTCCACCGTTCTCGATTTTCCGGAAGTGTGGCGGTCCTTCCAGAGACCGCCATAGCCTTCTGGCGGTCCCCGTTCGACCGTTTCAATCTTCTCGTATGTGGGTTGGGTGTGGAGGCCTCACGATGAGCCGCCAGAGTCTAGTGGGGGCCGAAGGTTCGACCGCTAAGCCCAGTCAGCCAGCGTGGCCCTCGAGGCATTTTGATCGTTGGTTTTTGACCGTTGGAAACTTTTTGGGCTGTGGCGGCCGAGGGCACGCCCGCCTCATCCCTATGGCGGACCTAGGTAGGACCGCCAGTTCTTTCGCAACCCAGTGTGTGGCAGCCTATCATTGGACCGCTACAGTCCCTGTGGCCGCCTAATTCTGGACCGCTAGCTTCTGTGGCAGCCCAAAGGTGGACCGCCAGAGGTTCATGTCCCACCAGAGTTATGTTTTGCCGATTCGAGTCCAGGGTTAGTGGATCTCGATCCACGTGTTGACCCGTGGTCTGACTGATGCTGGGCATCATGTGGGGACCACACGTGAGGGTGCCGTGGGGTCCTGGGAGTTGGTGTTCTCGGCTTATGTCACCGTGAGTCGGTGTCAGTACGAGGAGCGGTCCTTGTACTCTGTCTGATTTAGACGCTGTTTTCCGATGACTAGAGCGTCTACTCCTTCAGTGACCCTCCACTAGTCGTAACCTTCTGACACGCGAGTGGTCCCACCAGGGAGTGGTGGCGAGGCTACCCCAGAGAGACAGTTTTAGACTAGTTTTCGTCGGGCCCCACGTCTACCAGCCAGAGTCCGGTTGAGGGGAAAACTAGTCAGAGGGCCAGACCAGGGACGCACGGTTTGTGTGTGCACGCGTAGTTGGGGGCGGTTGGACCCGTGCTGACGAGTGCGACCCCAGCTAGTCACTTGTTCTGTGGTTACTAGTACGGTGTCCCCGTTCCACCGGGGGTCGAGGGGGACACCCGAGGCGTGGTTTAAGTCGTCAGTGGACACATCCGGCCTTGCTTCTGTGGGTTGGTACTCCTGTCTTTGTGTGGTAGCGACTCTTTGGCTTTTGACGAGTTGTCTCGATTTTCATGCCGTGCGTTCGGTACTAGCCATCGTAGTAGCTTGTAGTTACTTTCCACGTAGTTTCTCGATTTACGAGGTGGGGATTGGATGATCCCTGATGAGCCTTTTGTTTTGAGGCTCATTCCCTGCGTGTTTTCCGTGTTTCAGGTGAGATGCGACTTCTGGGGAGCTTTTCAGAGGCTCAACGTGGTTTAGGTGCCCATGGTTAGTTGCCAGTTGCCAGGCCGAGGTATGCCCTGTGTAGTTGTACTTTTCTCTTTGGACTGTACTAGTTGTGGACTACTGTTATATTTTATACTATGGTTATTATTGTGGACCATGTAATTTAATTAATGTTATTAATTACTTCCTACTTAATTCATTTAATCTGCATAGCTCTGCAATTATTTTAGATTCTTGTGTATCTCCACACCATCCTTTTAACCCTTCCGAGTCTTCGGGTTCATGGGTGGCGGTTCGAGATTCGAGTTATCGGGACTTCTCGGTGTTCGAATCTCGGGTCGTTACAAAAGGCAACCGAGCCTCCGTCCTTATCTTACAGTATAGAAAACCCCTTCTTGTCCCCTATCATATGCCTTGAGCAACCGCTGTCCAGGTACCATTTGCTCCCCCTCGCTTCTAGGCATATCTGCAAGATGCAACATTCTCATCCAATTATTTTTGGTACCCAAACTAATTTGGGTCCATAGGAGTTAGTCCAATTCTACACATATCCTTTTCTGGTCTGAGCAGCATGATTTATTTGAGTGTTTTGTTTGAACCAACAATTAGTAATAATATGACCAAATCTACCACAGTGAAAGTAGTTAACATTTGAAAACCTTCTTTGGAATTTGTGTGGTTTAGGTTGGACATGTTTCGGCTTTGTGTATGAGCATGAAGCATAATTATTATCCTTTTCATGAACAACGGAAGTTGTGATCTTGTGCTCAAATAGTTTTTTATTTTAGGGAATGTACCCCAACCCTTCTTTCTGGAAGTTAACCTTAACTCCCAACATGTTGTCTAGGTTTTGTATGCCTTTAACAAACCTAGCTAAAGTGGATTGCAAGACAACCACTTCCTTATTTAAACTCCCATTTTTCTTTTCAAGTTCTGAAACTGTTGATATCAGAACTTCTTTTTCACTTTTCAAGTTCTCGAAAAAAATTTCTATTTCAGATATCTTACATGATAATTCCTCTTTAGATTTTTCAATATCTGAAATTGTTTGAGACAAAATTTCTTTTTCTTTTGTTAGTTCAAACCATTCTTGCTCAAGTTTTTCAAACTTAATAGAAGAATCCTCATGTGTGAGATCTTCAATCTTTTTCTTGAGGGATTTATTTTTCGATCTGATTTTTTTGTATTTCACATACAACTTTTCATACTCGGATTCCCATTGTTCATTTGAGATAAAGTTAGGATCAGAATTTACCTTAGTTGAATCATCTTCGTGTGCCATAAGGCACAAGCTTTCCACGAGCTCTTCCAGCTCCTCGTTGGACTGTTCGTCCTCTTCGTCGCTCCATGTGGCGACCATGGCTTTGGGCTTCTTGAACTTCTCTTTCTTGAATTTCCATTTCAAATCTTGGCACTCTCCTCTCATGTGCCCGGACTTCTTGCACTCGTAGCAAATGATGTTGTTGGGCTTGGTCGGCTCCCCCTTGGTTTGGGCCAGCTTTCTTTGCCCTTTCCTGAAATTTCCTTGAAAATTTTCTTCCTTCTTAAAAATTTCTTTACTTGGCGAGTCCACATGGCCAAGTCTTCTTCCTCATCGCTCCCATCGGTAGACTCCTCTTCTTCGGAGTCATCATTATGTTGATTGGCTTTCAAGGCCATGATTTTTTTCTTCTTGGACTCTTCTTCGGCAGTTCTCTTGATGTTGATTTCATAGGTCATTAGTGAACCTATGAGTTCGTCCAAAGACAGTATGGACAGGTTCTTGGAATCTTCAATGACTGTGGCCTTTGTGTGCCACGCGGGTGGAAGAGATCTTAACACCTTCCTCAGAAGCTCAGAGTTTGTGTATTCTTTTTCGAGACTCTTGAGACCATTAGTGATCTCTGTCAGTCTTGCAAATATCTCAGAGATTATTTCTTCGGGTTTCATTTTGAAGAGCTTGTAATCTCTAACGAGTAGGCTTGCTTTGGTCTCTTTTACCTCGGAGGTTGCTGTTGGATTTTTGTGACTTCCCTAGTGTTTTGATGATGAGCACCACTATGTTAAATATTGTCATTTTAATCAGATATCTTGCGTAATGTTATGCATTTGAAATTTCCATGATTAACAGGAAAATTGCTATGAGGTAGTACCTTGTATGTCCGTACTGTTGCTTTCTTACTTCGTGATTATTTGTACTACACTTCGTGTTGTCCGTTTTGAACGTCGTTATTTGTTCCATCGCGTGCTGAACACTGCAGCACCTCGTGCTGCTTTCTGTGCCAACTCGTGTCGCTCCATCTGTGTCACCCCTATGTCTTCGAGTCTTATGTTCTGGCCAAGTCTATACAGCCTCATCTTTACCTTCGTTCCAAGCCAAAGTCTACACATTCATTTTCTTGGGCAAAGTCTATACATCGTGGCCTTGAACTCTCAGTCTGTACACTCTTTATTTCAAAGTCTGTACATTGTTGCCTTGAAGATCGTTCAAAGTCTATACATCCACTTGAATGCAAAGTCTACACATCGCCTGATATCATATGAAGGCTGTTCGTTGGAAGTGTCTGTCTTGCTTTGTGACCACACTTCGTGTCGGTTTCTGTGTTCGTCTTCAAGTTAGTTTCAGTCCGTGTCGTTTCGTGTCGTCCTCGTCTTCAAGTCATTCGTAAGTTTGAGCTATTTTGTATTCGAGTCGTTTTATTTTATGTCTTCGTGTTGCCTCTTTCTATCTTCGTCCAGGTTTCCTCTGATCGCGTGTTTTACTACCGTTTTACTCCGTGTTATTTCCTTCTCACCTCGTGCTGTTCTCATCTGACTTCGTGTCGTTCTCTTTGTAGTGTTAACTTTATTATTGTGTATCTCGTGTCGTTCTCTTCGTAGTGTTTATTTTGTTACAGTGATACTTCGTGTCGTTCTCTTTGTAGTGTTAGCTTTATTACTGTGTATCTCGTGTCGTTCTCTCTTTACCTCGTGCTGTTTTCATCTGACCTCGTGTCATTCTCTCTTTATTTCGTACTGTAGTAATCTTGTGTCTCTCGTGTCATTCTCAGAATAGTGCATCTCGTATTGCTTCCACATACCTCGTGCAGTTTTAGTTTTTGTGGTCCTGAGTTTTAATCGTTTTAATTCTTTGCAGGAGAAGAAGAAAAACAAAAAGAAGAAGGTGGTCCGAGGAAGAATATTCCCCAGTGACTGGGCTGCACGTGATCCAATACTAAAGGAACCAATGATATAAGGGCACGTGGCAAGAAGGTTCTGGATCAAGCGCGGGAAGCACACACCTTGCATGAACCCTCCTGATCGCTTATAAAAGCACTGTCTCACCATCTACGAAAAGTGAGGAGCTCCAAGATTACAGGAAAGAAATTTGAGTGAGAACAGAAGAGAAAGAGCCTCCCTGAGAAACTAGAGTGTTCTAGTTGAGAGAGAAGAGAGAGCAGAAGAGTGATCAGAAGATGGGTATTGACTTACGGATCAAATCCGAAGTCTGCTGCTCAGTTTGAGCTACATTGTTTCCAGTTTCTAAAATTTGGCTTCCTTCTTTCTTGTTTTCATTTTTATCTATTTTTCTTTCTTGATTGAAAGTTCTCTGTGTTACCTCCTGGTGTTCAGGGGAAGAGAGAGACGTGTTCTCTTTGGTTCACTTGCAACAGAGGTTGCAGTATTGTTCCCTCTCGTAGAAGAGGTGTTCTCTCTGGGCTTCAGAGGAAGAGAGACCTTGGTCTCTGGTTCTAGTGACTGCAGATCACTAGTGTTCCCTCCGGTTGGAGGAAGAGGAAATTGTTTCCTGGTTTCTAGGGACTTGGCGTCCTTAGGGTTCCCTCCGGGTGTGGAGGAAGAGGGGAGGGTGTTCCGCTGGTGAAGCTGTGAATCAGCCGTTGTCGCAGACTGAGTCTGCTTTGCTAGCAGGTGCTAGTGGAAGCCTCACTTCGATTTGAAGTGAGGGGTGGACGTAGGCAGACTGGAGGTCTGACCGAACCACCTTAAAAATCTCTGGGTACTCGTGTGATTGTCTGTGGTGATTTTGTGGTGTGCCTTCTATCCACTCGAGCTATTGTCCGCACTGCGTTTTTGTGGGTTCAACTCCAAGATTGCTTGTTTTAAGTGAATCATTCTTCAGTATTTTTTAATCGGTCGAAAACAGTGATCTATTCATCCCCTCCCCTTCTAGATCACTTCATATTTCTTGTATCACTTGGTATCAGAGCGGGTATTTTCCAATATGTGGTCCAACGGCCAGGGAAACGGATCCGCTGGTCCTCGCAGCTACATTGCTGAAGGGCAGTCAATCACCCGTCCCCCTTTCTTCGATGGTAATAACTATTTCTTTTAGAAGAACAGGATGGAAGTCTTCATCAGGGCTCAAAGCCACAAGCTCTGGAGAGTAATTACAGATGGTCCGTACCAACTTCCACCGAACGAAGACATATGGACAGAGGAACAGGTTAAACTTTTCGCACTGAATTGGACAGCTCTTAGTATCATACAGTGCGCCGTCCACCCGGAAGAGTACTTGAGGATTTCAGCGTGCAAGACTGCAAAGAAAATGTGGGATGAATTGCAGTTAATCTATGAGGGCACATCTCAAGTGAAAGATACCAAGATCAATATGCTTACAACTCAGTGTGAGTTGTTTAAGATGAAGCCAGAGGAGTCGATCACAGAAATGTATGCTAGATTGTCTGTGATCATCAATAGTCTGAGAGGATTTGGAAAGGAGATTCAGCAAGAAGACATTGTCAGGAAGATCCTTAGGTCCCTAACTCCCATCTGGGATACTAAGGTGACCGTCATAGAGGAATCTAGAGATTTATCCACCATGTCAGTAACCCAGCTGATTGGGTCTCTCATGACCCATGAAATAAACTTCAAACAAGGGAATGATGGAGATGACAGAAAGGGAAAGAATGTTACTCTGAAAGTTTCACGGCATACTAAGAAGAGCAGCAGCAGCAGCAGCAGTGGTGGTAGCAGTGAAGACTCTAACGGATTCTCAGACCTGGACAAGAGCGAGCAGGCCATGCTCACCAGGCAATTCAGAAAGTTCTTGAGGACTAAAGGGAAATTCTACAGGAGAAAGAGATTCAATGCTGCAAGGAAGTCTCCTGAACGAGAACTTGAGAAGAACCGGTTTGTTAAGAAGGTTACATGCTACCATTGTCAGAAACCTGGTCACATGAAAAGTGAATGTCCAGAGCTGCAAGCTAAGGCTCCCGGATACCAGAAGAAGATGGTGCACAAAAAGAAGAAAGCCATGCTGTGCACATGGAGCGACGAGGAGGAGGATCCAGAAGCCATCTCGTCCAGTGAAGGTGAAGAGAAGACGTGCCTCATGGCCAACCATGAGGAAGAGGTAACAAACTTATTTGAGAATTTTACTTTGGACGATTGGGAGGACACCTATGGCGACCTGTTAGCTAAATATAATTTTCTAACCAAGGAGCATAGAATGCTTAAACGAAAGTTTCACTCTATTTTTGAGGAACACTCTATTGCTGTTACGGATAACATGAAAACCAAGGAGATGACCATTGAGCTAGATCATGCTAGAAGTGAGATCGAGAAGTTTAGAATGGAAAGAGAGGAAAATCTAGCTAGGATGAATGTGCTGAAGAGTAAAACTGAAGAGAGTAAAAAGGAGTTTAGACTGATAGCAGAAAAATATGAGGCGGTAAGAAAAGTTAATCAGGAACTCCAGGACCAATGTAATGAACTTCAGGAGGAGATTGAGGACAAATGAAAAATGCTAGAAAAATTTACAGAGGGGAGAAACAATCTGGATGCCCTTCTGGGGTCGAGGGTAAACTTCAATAGGGAGGGATTAGGATACAATCCCACAAGTAAAAAACCCTTTGAATTTAAAACTGTCACGTTCTGCCCCGCCAAGGGCAAACAAAAACTGGAAACCCCATCCAGTTCCAAATCTGTCTCTACATTGAAGGTTTCGACCAGCAAATCTATTCAATCCACTGGTCAGCAGGCTAAGTCAGGAAATCCTGAGACTAGAACTGTTCCTGTGCAACAGTTGTGGAACAAAGGTTTTCACAGGACCATTCCTATTGATGTCACTAGAAAGGTGAACAGCTTTGCTGAGAAAGTTCAGCATGCTAGTTATCAAGGAAAGCATGCAAACATGCACCACCTTCAGTACAATTTTCATTTGAATAAAAATGGTTACATGAATTATGCTCAACACACACGAGTTTCCTCTAAGAGGCCAAACAATAATTTTTCTGTTCGGAAACAGCAAAATTTTAATAGGAATGGGCTCATTCAACGCCCACTGAGAAATGCCAAGAAGGAAGAATCAATCCACATGAAACCACTGAAAAGAACAGTAAAACAAATGTGGCTTCCTAAGTGCTTTTTGCATAAATTGAAAATTGTCTCTGGACCCAATTTGAATTGGGTCCCACATTACTCTGTCTAAACTCTCGCAGGTTAGCCTGGCAGCTGAGCATAACAAGTGGTATCTTGACAGCGACTGTAGCAGGCACATGACAGGAGACCGGTCCAAATTTAGTAAACTGAAAATGAAGTTTGGGGGCCTGGTCAAATTCGGTGGAAATAACAGAGGAAAAATAATTGGAATTGGTACAGTAGGTAAGTCCTCTACTAACTCCATTGAAGATGTGTATCTTGTAGAAGGACTTCAGCACAACTTGATAAGTATAAGTCAACTCTGCGACAAAGGACACAAGGTACTCTTTGACCACAATTCCTGCACTGTTTTTGAGCTGAATTCTGATAACGTCATGTTCAAAGGTCATAGAGTAAACAACGTATACATCGTAGACTTGGATGATAATCCTGAAACTAACTTGTGTATGTCTGCTAACTCTGAACATGTTGCTTTTGACTGGCATAGGCATCTAGGCCATGCTAGTTTGTCTACATTGAATAAACTGTCTAAGGATAACCTAGTTAGAGGTTTGCCCAGAATAAGATTTCAGTTAGGGTCCAAGCTATGTGATGCTTGTGCACAAGGTAAACAGACTCGTGCAGTTTTTAAGTTGAGAACTGAGAGTCTTTCATGTAAACCGCTGCAGCACTTGCACATGGATCTCTTTGGTCCTACTCGCATACAAAGTTTGTCAGGTAAGAGATATGGATTAGTCATAGTTGATGACTTCACTAGATTTTCTTGGTTATTTTGTTTAGCAAATAAAAATGATGCTTTTGTTCACTTTGAAGAACTGTTCAATAAAATCAAACTGCAAGGTGAACATAACATCATTACAATTCAGTCTGACCATGGAGGAGAGTTTGAGAACTCTTCATTTTCTGAATTTTACTCAAGAGAGGGAGTGACTCACAAATTCTCTTCTCCCAGGACACCGGAGCAGAACGAAATTGTTGAGAGAAGAAACAGGTCAATCATTGAAATGGCCAGGACTATGCTGATTGAGAGTGGACTTTCAAGAAGATTTTGGGCTGAAGCTGCGAACACTGCATGTTACATTCTAAACCGAGCCTTGGTAAGACCTACTCAGAGGAAAACTCCTTATGAACTTCTCAAGGGTAAGCAGCCAAACATTTCTTACTTTAAAGTTTTTGGCTCCAAATGTTTTATTCACAACAATGGTAAGAATGGTTTGGACAAATTTGAAGCTAGAAGCTCTCCTGGAATTTTTCTCGGATATTCAGAAACCTCAAGGGCCTACAGAGTTTTCAATAAAGATGATCAAACTGTTGAAGAAACACCGCATGTAGTGTTTGATGAAAATGATTTCTCTAACAAAGTGATGAATGATGACAGGGAGCCATCTAATGAGGGAGATTTCTTGGAGAGAATTGAAGAAGAAGAGATGCAACCAGCTGCTCAACCAGAAAACTCACAGCAAGAAGGAGCAGCTGAGGTAGGTGAACCCTCAGGTGAGATAATATTTCACAAAGACCACCCTAGTGAAAATGTCATAGGTAATTTGCATGATCCTCCTAGGACAAGGTCTCATTTTAGAATTGTCCAAGAACAGGACTTAGCTGCTTTGGTATCTCAAGTGGAACCCAAATCTGTGGAAGAAGCCTTAAGACATGATTCTTGGGTATCCGCCATGTGTGAGGAATTAAATCAATTTGAAAAAAATATTGTATGGGAACTAGTTCCCAGACCTGATAACACTCATGTCATTAGCACTAAATGGGTTTTCAAGAATAAAGTTGATGAGAATGGAGCTATTTCTAGAAACAAAGCAAGACTTGTAGCTCAAGGCTACAGTCAGGAATTTGGTGTGGGTTTTGATGTGTCCTATGCCCCAGTGGCTAGGATGGAAGCTATACGAATTCTGCTTGCATTTGCATGCTCTAGGAACATTCGGCTGCAACATATGGATGTCAAAAACGCATTCTTAAATGGGGTATTGAAGGAAGAGGTATATGTTGAACAACCTCCAGGTTTTAGTTTCTCTGTTCAGCCTAACATGGTTTTTAGGTTGAATAAAGCCCTCTATGGATTGAAGCAGGCTCCCCGAGCCTGGTATGAGAGACTTTCTGAATTCCTCTTGAGCAAGGGCTACACTGGAGGTAAGGTTGACCAAACCCTCTTCACCAAAAATCTCGGAAAGGATTTAATAGTGGTCCAGGTATATGTTGATGATATCATCTTCGGATCTAACAATTCAAATTTGTATAAAGAATTTTCTGAATCTATGTCTCATGAATTTGAAATGAGTTTAGTTGGCGAACTAAAGTATTTTCTTGGGCTGCAGGTCAAACAGATGGAGGATGGTTGTTTCATAAATCAAACCAAGTATACCCTGGAGATGCTGAAGAGGTTTGGAATGACCAACCTCAAGACTATCTCAACACCCATGGGCACCAACTCCTCACTGGATTCAGACGAAAAAGGTAAAGAGGTGGATGCTAAATTATATAGAGGTATGCTCGGTTCACTCCTCTACTTAACATCATCCAGGCCTGACATTCAATTTAGTGTAGGGATGTGTGCCAGATACCAGTCTAGGCCTACTGAATTGCATTTGGCAGCTGTAAAAAGAATCTTTAGATACTTATCTACTACCCATAATCTAGGTCTTTGGTATCCTGCATCATGTAGTTTAGATCTCATTGCATATGCAGATGCATATTATGCAGGATGTAAATTGGACAGGAAAAGTACTATTGGTCACTGCGAATTTTTAGGAGGGTGCCTAGTCTCTTGGGGATCCAAGAAGCAACACTCTGTGGCTCTTTCTACTGCTGAAGCTGAGTATGTGGCAGCAGGGAGCTGTGGCACACAGGTTATATGGATAAAACACCAGCTTCTGGATTACTCAGTTGAGCTGGGTTGCACTTCCATCTTTTGTGATAATACTAGTGCAATAAACATTGCAAAGAATCCTGTACTTCATTCTCGAACTAAACACATCGAAATCAGGCATCATTTTATTCGAGATGAAGTAGCTAGGAAGACCTTTGAGTTGATCCATGTTGGCACTAACTCACAAATTGTAGATATTTTCACTAAGCCACTGGATACTGAAAAATTTAGCACATTGCGCAGAGAATTAGGTATTTACAGAATTTCATAATTGAATAATTGATCTCTGAATAATCTGTCATGTGCTCTTGTGCTTACCTATACTCATTGTCTGTTGCTGAAAATAACCTCATTATGAGTGTTTGCTGATTCACTCGTATTGATTGATATCACTATGTTTTTCCTTGAGTTGTTTTGAGATATGTCTTGGTTAAGTCTGAGTTGGTGTCAAGGTCTCAGGGGGAGCTAGATTAATAATAGGTGTCATGCTCTTTTGGCCAAACCTGAACATACTTTGAACGGATTTTTGCTGACCTTATAAGAGAATCAGGTTGAGTAGGTGTATAAAAGAAATCTTTGGATGTTTTATCTGATAAGACTGTTCATCTAATTTCTTGTTGGAATTTCAGCTGTTAGTCCCACTGAGATCAAAATCTGAATTCAAGAATATCTTCCTACACTATAACTGACTTCTGATCTAGCCAGTACAGCATACCTACTTAGTCTGGTTAAGTCCGAAATGAGATATAAAGTGTTTTTGTCTGGAAAAACTTTGGAGCTGGTGTATTGTTCTCAAACTGAATCAAGACTAATTTACAAGGTTACAAGTGCAGTTTAATGGAAAATTCATGAAAGAAGTTTTAACAACCTTGTTAACTGTTCATTGAGAAACTGGGACTTTCATCAATGAAGTGAAAGCATCCCATGTCATGAGGTGGCAGTATAAATCAAGTTTAACTAGCTGTCTTGATCATACAGAGCTATGGTGCATATCTGGTTAGTAACTGGGGTGTCTGGCCTCTGGTAAAGGTGTCACCTTAATGTCAACACCAGTTAGAATACTATCTCTGTCCTCTTGTCAGAAGGGGTAATGTGGTCTTTCCACCAAGTAACTGGGGATTCCTGCCTCTAAACAAGGTGTCTCCCTAATGTCAAAGGTGTACTTGACAGATTTACCTTTGATCTTGACCATCTTTGAAAAAAAATATTTTCTCCCTCTTGGTATCAAGATCCTGTTCACTTGGCATATAGTTCATGGTTTGTTTGTTTTCAATACCACAGATCTTTGTTTTCCTGACTTCCTTGCTTTATACTCTCTGAGTAAAGACTTACTCTGACCATACTGGTATCTTGTACCTTACTTGCTTAGAATCTGGTTTTGTGTATGAAGCAGATCTTCATTCACCATTTTGCACACAGTCTGACTAACTGATCTTCAAAATCCTCACATTAAATTAGTGGCTTTCTTAATTGCCTAAACATCTCAATAACTTTCCTTTATCAGCCATACTCTCTCTTGTTTTCTCTCCACTGTCAGCAATTTTCTTTTCATGATATCTTCCAACCTGCCCCTAGTTTTGATGATGTCAAAGGGGGAGAGAGTATCTTGCTTTATCTTGCTTGTGTTTTGCTGAGGGGGAGTTGTGTTTTGCTGAGGGGGAGCGAAAGATAAGTGCCCTGAGTTATCTAGTCAGAGGAAAGTAGATGTTGTGTTCAGGGGGAGCTTTTGGGAGTCGTCAGAGGAGGCGAGTGTGTTGTGTGTGTCTGCATTTGCTTATCTTCACATAATCTCACTGCACTTCATCTTTGATTATTTAATATAGTGTTGCCATCATCAAAAAGGGGGAGATTGTTGGATTTTTGTGACTTCCCGAGTGTTTTGATGATGAGCACCACTATGTTAAATATTGTCATTTTAATCAGATATCTTGCGTAATGTTATGCATTTGAAATTTTCATGATTAACAGGAAAACTGCTATGAGGTAGTACCTTGTATGTCCGTACTGTTGCTTTCTTACTTCGTGATTGTTTGTACTACACTTCGTGTTGTCCGTTTTGAACGTCGTTATTTGTTCCATCGCATGCTGAACACTGCAGCACCTCGTGCTGCTTTCTGTGCCAACTCGTGTCGCTCCATCTGTGTCACCCCTATGTCTTCGAGTCTTATGTTCTGGCCAAGTCTATACAGCCTCATCTTTACCTTCGTTCCAAGCCAAAGTCTACACATTCATTTTCTTGGGCAAAGTCTATACATCGTGGCCTTGAACTCTCAGTCTGTACACTCTTTATTTCAAAGTCTGTACATTGTTGCCTTGAAGACCGTTCAAAGTCTATACATCCACTTGAATGCAAAGTCTACACATCGCCTGATATCATATGAAGGCTGTTCGTTGGAAGTGTTTGTCTTGCTTTGTGACCACACTTCGTGTCGGTTTCTGTGTTCGTCTTCAAGTTGGTTTCAGTCCGTGTCGTTTCGTGTCGTCCACGTCTTCGAGTCGTTCGTAAGTTCGAGCTATTTTGTATTCGAGTCGTTTTGTTTTATGTCTTCGTGTTGCCTCTTTCTATCTTCGTCCAGGTTTCCTCTGATCGCGTGTTTTACTACCGTTTTACTCTGTGTTATTTCCTTCTCACCTCGTGCTATTCTCATCTGACTTCGTGTCGTTCTCTTTGTAGTGTTAGCTTTATTATTGTGTATCTCGTGTCGTTCTCTTCGTAGTGTTTGTTTTGTTACAGTGATACTTCGTGTCGTTCTCTTTGTAGTGTTAGCTTTATTACTGTGTATCTCGTGTCGTTCTCTCTTTACCTCGTGCTGTTTTCATCTGACCTCGTGTCATTCTCTCTTTATTTCGTACTGTAGTAATCTTGTGTCTCTCGTGTCGTTCTCAGAATAGTGCACCTCGTATTGCTACCACATACCTCGTGCAGTTTTAGTTTTTGTGGTCCTGAGTTTTAATCGTTTTAATTCTTTGCAGGAGAAGAAGAAAAACAAAAAGAAGAAGGTGGTCCGAGGAAGAATATTCCCCAGTGATTGGGCTGCACGTGATCCAATACTAAAGGAACCAATGATATAAGGGCACGTGGCAAGAAGGTTCTGGATCAAGCGCGGGAAGCACACGCCTTACATGAACCCTCCTGATCGCTTATAAAAGCACTGTCTCACCATCTACGAAAAGTGAGGAGCTCCAAGATTACAGGAAAGAAATTTGACTGAGAGCAGAAGAGAAAGAGCCTCCCTGAGAAACTAGAGTGTTCCAGTTGAGAGAGAAGAGAGAGCAGAAGAGTGATCAGAAGATGGGTATTGACTTACGGATCAAATCCGAAGTCTGCTGCTCAGTTTGAGCTACATTGTTTCCAGTTTCTGAAATTTGGCTTCCTTCTTTCTTGTTTTCGTTTTTATCTATTTTTCTTTCTTGATTGAAAGTTCTCTGTGTTACCTCCTGGTGTTCAGGGGAAGAGAGAGACGTGTTCTCTTTGGTTCACTTGCAACAGAGGTTGCAGTATTGTTCCCTCTCGTAGAAGAGGTGTTCCCTCTAGGCTTCAGAGGAAGAGAGACCTTGGTCTCTGGTTCTAGTGACTGCAGATCACTAGTGTTCCCTCCGGTTGGAGGAAGAGGAAATTGTTTCCTGGTTTCTAGGGACTTGGCGTCCTTAGGGTTCCCTCCGGGTGTGGAGGAAGAGGGGAGGGTGTTCCCCTGGTGAAGCTGTGAATCAACCGTTGTCGCAGACTGAGTCTGCTTTGCTAGCAAGTGCTAGTGGAAGCCTCACTTCGATTTGAAGTGAGGGGTGGACGTAGGCAGACTGGAGGTCTGACCGAACCACCTTAAAAATCTCTGAGTACTAGTGTGATTGTCTGTGGTGATTTTGTGGTGTGCCTTCTATCCACTCGAGCTATTGTCCGCACTGCGTTTTTATGGGTTCAACTCCGAGATTGCTTGTTTTAAGTGAATCATTCTTCAGTATTTTTTAATCGGTCGAAAATAGTGATCTATTCATCCCTTCCCCTTCTAGATCACTTCATATTTCTTGTATCAGTTGCTTCGTAGATCAGTCGAAGTTTGTCCCACATCTCCTTTACTAAACTGCAATGGATACACGAGAAAACTCATTAGGTTGAATAGCACATTGCATAATGTTCATAGCATTAAAATTTACTGTGGATTTTTTAATATCCTCGTAGGTCCACTCGTCTTCATCCTTGGAAATATCATATGGGCATTTGTCCACAACCCTCCAAATCTCGTATTCTTGGGCTCTAAGAAAAACATGCATTCTATTTTTTCAATATGAATAATTTAAGCCATCGAAGTATGGAGGACGGTGGATGGAGTGACTCTAAGGCATCATCCCCTTGTTGGCCATTAATCTGGATCTCTCTCTAGATCGTTAGATCTATTAAGAAATTAAAGAGCCTTGCTCTGATACCGATTGAAGTCTCGCGATCAATGACACCCAAGAGGGGGGGTGAAGTGGGTGATTACAAATTTTTAGAAAATATTACCCGATTTAAACAGATATGATGAATTAATAACTTAGAAACTCGGATCTATTATATAACCGATTAGATCTATCAAAATCTGCCACACACAACAGTTCCTTGGTACTATGGCGGAGGTGTGAATCCGAAGATTCTACTCACGCAAGGTGTTATCATCCTGGCAAGACTAACCTTGTCAATTCGAACCCACTTTTTGATATATCAAAGATCTAATGTAGAATTGACAAATTATGCTAGATCTGAACGAAAAACACAAGTAGAGTGATAAAGTGTGTGCTGGCACAGAATGGGAGTAGAGGAGAAGGATCAAACCACACAGGGGACAATAATTTTTAGGTGGTTCAGATGCAACGACGACAACCTACGTCCACCCCTCACGATCTGTGAGGATACACACACTATCTTGTAAATGATTACAAGATCAAAACACACGCAAACACTCGTAGGAGTTCAGAACTCCCACGAAGGTGCAAACGCACCGAACCACACACGAATCTGAAAGAAACCACACACACACACACACACACACACACACACACACACACACACACACACACACACACACACACACACACACACACACACACACACACGAATCTGAGTAGATCGACACACACACACACGAATGTTTATGAGTTACAAAGAACACACACTTGATGATGGGGACATCGCCCGTCCCTTCATCTTCTTGAAAGCTACATCATCATCCATCTATGCCACTATGTTCTCCATGTGTCCGTTGATCGAGTCATGTAATTTTTACATTTTATTTGAGTCTTAAATTATGTAATCTTCCTTTTATTTGAGTCATGTCCCTAGGTTCTTGGTCATTAAGTCCTAAGTCTTGAGTCATAGGTTAATTAAGAGGCTATTAGGCCCAACCCAAATGGGCTTGGCCCATGGTTGCCCCTCCCCTCTCTCTTGTGTCTTTTGGCATTCTGTCATTAGAAGTTTTTCCAGGGTCTTATATGTAAAAGGGGGTTTCCTATAAATAGGACCCCAAATCCCCATTTGGAGGCAATGACATTTTGAATGAAAAGTTTATGAAATTTGGTTGAAGCCTTCTTGAGTTCCCCACTCTCTCTCTAGTTCCCTCTCTCTCTCTCTCTCTCTATCTCTCTCCAATTCTCTCTCATCCCCACCCCAAATTCGAAATCCACTCTCTCTCCTCTCTTTCACCTCTAATTAAGACCCCTCCCCCTTCCCTATATCCCTCATTTAAGTCCTCTCCCCTCCCCTAGGTAGAACTCCCACTCCCTAGGCATTCTCTCCCCTTCCCCACACAACCTTTCATCTTCCCAGGCACCCTTTCATCTCCCCAAGGCCCAATTTCGAATTTGGGTGTTCCCTCCTCTCTCTCTCACCACCCCATTACCTCCCCACCTCCCAAAAGCACCCCCCTACAACCCCAGCCACGTTCATCCCCCCCCTCCCTTAACCCAAACCCACAAATCCCTTCCATCCCCCTTAATCCCCCCTCCACAAACAGCTCCATTCGCAGGCAGAAATCAAGCCCGAGTTGCAGTCGATATTGGGAGCAGTTCCAAGCAGAATCGGCTTCCGGGTTCTTCATCAAAAACGTGCGTGGGCGAGTCTTCTGACCAGGCGAGGTGGAATCGTCCTCTTCCGAGTTCGTGAGCGTCGGCAGCGGCCAATCTCCCACGACTGCACAGGAGGCTCCTGAACCCGACCAGAAGCTGAGGGAGACCACCACCACGCCCAACCCTGACGGAATCCGACTCCGAGCCGTTCAGTAAAGTTCCTCCCCTCTCTGTCAGCTCTCAGGAACAGAAGGCGGTTCGTCGATCGGAGCTCAAGGTGTGAAGTTATCAATTTCCTACCACTGTTGGGTCATTCTGTCCACCGATCCCCTCCTCCGACCATTCCCCACTCAACGGGACCTGCACGTCCACACCGACATCCGACTGAGGCGAGACCAGTGCCGCTGGAAAGTAGTCGTCCCCACGATTCCAACGCCACCTGCCGCGCACCAAACGGAGCTCGGGATTGCTCGTGGTGTCCCTGTCAAGCCGCTGTCCAGAAGCTGCCCCTGCACAGAACCAGAACGGGGTCCCCGCTCAGTCGTCCGTGGCGACCAGGTTCGGGCGGAACCAAAATTCAGAAAAATTGTGCTGCATCCCTACCCTGTTACGAAGCCAACGGCACCAACCGCGCCTCCGGCAAAATTCCAGAGTGCGATCTACAGCCACTTCAACAGCTGCTGGTCACAGATTCCAGAACCGGACAGAATCGACGTCGGCATTTCTTTCGAAGTTTTATTCGTCGTCTTGTGCTCCCGCTTGGCCGGCGGAAGGCCCCACCCTGCGTGGTGGTATTACCCTGTATCTATTCAGTTCCCAGCCCCCTAAATCCCAATTTCCTTTGGGGAATTATGCTGTAATAATACAGGTCGCCGTTCAAGCTTCATCGCCGCGGCGCCGGGTCCGAACCCGCGCCTCCCGGCGCGCCCACGTCTCCGACCGGGACCGGTTTCTTCAAACCGGTCGAGTAAGTTCCCTGCCCTTGCTCTAATTATTTGTGCTTTCCATTCAATGTTAGTTCTTAGCTCCGCTGGCCGGTGAGAGAGTGCTCGAACTCATAATTTGCCACGAATCCGAGTGAGCACCGTGGGAGAGAGTGGGTACCGAGCCTTCGGCTCCGGGTCGGCCCCGTTGAATTCGGGCTCTCCAAACCCTTTGGGATACCCTCAGACCTTGCTGGCCCTCTACCAGCAAGGGTTCAGCCCCACGAACTCAACTCGGCATCGCCGGGTTACCCCCGGGCTTGGGTAAGCGCCGCGTGAGTTGGCCGCCGATATCGGCCCGTTTGGTGTGCGTTTGTGCTGGTATGCCTAAGCCCTAGGTTGTGTCGCATCAAATGGTATCAGAGCAAGTTTTTGGCTTGTTCTCACAAGTCAAGTCTTAGGGCCGTTTCATTCGGAGTCTTCATTGCATGGTCCCATCATTAGCCCTCTTGCATGACCACTCGGAGTGGTACCTCATATCAACCCCCTTCATCATCTTCAACCCCTTTCATGGATCCCAATCCCCAAATTCTCCAAGATAACCATGAAGCCATTAGGGAAGCCCCTCAACAGCCCCGTGATCCAAATCTAGACATCATTAGGGGACACCTTGAAGCCATCACCACCCGACTAGACCGGTTGGAAGCCCATGTCCTACCCCGGGACCAAAGACCAAGGGCACGGTCACCCCAAGAAAGGTTGGATAGAGAAGTTGAGAACCCACCTCCTAGGAACCATGGCCCTAGAGCTCGACCACTAAGGGAAGAAATTGAGAGAGAATTCTATGACACCCCACCTAGGAATCAAGGTCCTAGAGTTCGGCCACCTCGGGATGAAGTTGAAAGGGGACCTAATGAGCCTCCACATAGGCATCATGACTATAGAGTTAGGCCTCCCTATGATGACTTTGATAGGGACTATGACCCCTATTATGATTTAGAGAGACCCCGACACCATGGGCGTGATGAAAGGCGCCCTCGGGAGGACCCGGACCACCACTTACTTAGAATGATCAAGGTTGAGGCACCAACTTTTGATGGGTCCCACAACCCAAATGCCTACCAAGATTGGGAAAATGCCATGGACCAATACTTTGAGTGGTACCCCATGAGTGAGGAGAGACGGGTAAGGTTAGCCAAGATGCAACTTACAAAACTTGCCAAGACCTATTGGTTGAACCTAGAAAGTTTTAGGGTGGCAAGACGTCAAGAACCCATTGATACTTGGCAAAGCATGAAGGACCACCTTAGGACTAAGTACCTACCCCTCTCCCACACTCAAACCCTCCTAGATGAATGGCATAGTCTCACCCAAGAGGGTATGACCGTGAGTGAGTATATTGAGAAATTTGACTACTATGTCCTAAAGTGTGGAGTCCGGGAAGAGCACTCGGTTACGCTATCTAGGTTTAGAAATGGCCTTCAAAGTCACATCAAGAAGGAACTCTACATGAGGGATGTTGAAACCCTTCCACAAGCCTACCGGATAGCCCGAGATGCCGAACGCTTTGCTAGGCCACCAAAGGTCTTCCCACGCCTACCCGACTCCAAGAACATGGGGTCCCATGCCAACCCAACACCTTTGTTGAAAACCCCACCACCCCGGCCCAACCCAACCCCTTTATTGAAAACTCCACCCCAACCCCCATTCCGACCAACCAACTCCCTCCCCACCATTCCCCAAACCAAGACCACCCCTAACCCATCCATGCCAAGGCAAGATGAGAATTCCAAAGGGCAAAGGAACCAATGTTTTGGGTGTAAGGGCTATGGTCATTTCATCAACCAATGTCCCTCAAGAGCCATGTCCAACTTGATGATTGAAGGAGCCCCTACCCTAGGGGACTCTCAAGAAGAGACCGAGGTCTATGAGGCTTCCCAAGAATGGGAAGATGAGTATGAAGCCCAATACCAAGGAGAATCATCCTTAGGCAATGAGAACCCATTAAGCCTCATTAGGTGCCTCTCCCTCCGTGTCTTATCCCATGACGCACCATGCCTCCCCACCCAACCTTCCATGAGCTTTGTGAACGTAGGAGAGCCCCTCATCCAATGGCTAAAACAAGGCCTCCTCCTCCATGCCTTACAACCCCACATAGAAAACAACCTCCCAATCATTACCACTCCCCCATTCCACACGACCTACCAACCCTCCTACCTTGTAGGGACTTTGAGGGATGTGATTAGTGGGATAGTGAGGCAAGTGATGGTAACCAATTTGTTGGCCTTAGGAAGAAATACCATGGGATCTCTTAGCCTCTCCCATTCCTTAATAGGAACCCTCACCTCCATCTACACCAAGGGTCCATACATAAGCAAGCTTCTCATAGTTCTACCCATGACCGATAGCTTGCCCCAAAGAAGCCCACATGGTCCCTTCCCACCACCCCATTACCATCACATCCCCTTGCCCACCTACACCTTCCCCAACCCCTCAAACTACCTTGATCCATTTGACCCCTCACATTGGAAGGCCACCAACCCTTGGACCTCATCCCCAACCCTTGGAGACATCATGCTCCTTGCCCACTCCCCTCACCCTAAGATCATCTCATGGCACAAAGGGAAGAAGTCTCATACCACCCCATGCATAGAGTCATCACGGGTCCAAGCATTTAGGTGCATGAGTCCACCCCCACCCCTCCAAGAGAGTCGGGTCTTCACTACACTTGGACACTTCCCTTCCCCAATTCCCAAGGTCCAAGGTAAAGTCACCTTTGAACATCCAAGTCTTCCCATCATATTTAGAAGGTCACCATTCATAAAATTGCATAATGTCCTCTGCAAGCATGACCACACTAACAATGGGACGTACATTGGATTGGCCGACTTTCGCCACTACTCCCAACATCCCCATGTGGGTGACCCCGCGATGGCAAGGATGGAGTGGCTCACCTCGGGAGCCACCCCAAAAGTGAGGAACCATGAGGCTGGCCCCTTGCTAGATGTGAGGCACATCGGCGCTTATGAGGAAATCCTCCACAAGTGGTATGGAATGAGCTCCACTTTCAAAGTGGCCGACTTGTTTGCGATGAAGGCCCCCACGGTGGAACCTAGTGAGAGGCTTGAGCCCCCTTCCCCCCTTGAGAGAGCTCCCACCCGTGAAGAGAGTCCACTAGCCAAGAGAGCCCAGCGTGAGCCAAGAGAACAAAATATTGGGTGGACAAGTCACTACCAACATGAGCAAGGTGTATGGATGCTACCTCACCGGGTGGAAGGAACGGCCTCCGTAGGAAGATTGGCGGCAACACCACACCCCCGGGGGAAGAAAGACTCTAACTCGACGGAGTCGAGTTTTCCGCACCCCGGGAGTATGATGGGGACATCGCCCGTCCCTTCATCTTCTTGAAAGCTACATCATCATCCATCTATGCCACTATGTTCTCCATGTGTCCGTTGATCGAGTCATGTAATTTTTACATTTTATTTGAGTCTTAAATTATGTAATCTTCCTTTTATTTGAGTCATGTCCCTAGGTTCTTGGTCATTAAGTCCTAAGTCTTGAGTCATAGGTTAATTAAGAGGCTATTAGGCCCAACCCAAATGGGCTTGGCCCATGGTTGCCCCTCCCCTCTCTCTTGTGTCTTTTGGCATTCTGTCATTAGAAGTTTTTCCAGGGTCTTATATGTAAAAGGGGGTTTCCTATAAATAGGACCCCAAATCCCCATTTGGAGGCAATGACATTTTGAATGAAAAGTTTATGAAATTTGGTTGAAGCCTTCTTGAGTTCCCCACTCTCTCTCTAGTTCCCTCTCTCTCTCTCTCTCTCTATCTCTCTCCAATTCTCTCTCATCCCCACCCCAAATTCGAAATCCACTCTCTCTCCTCTCTTTCACCTCTAATTAAGACCCCTCCCCCTTCCCTATATCCCTCATTTAAGTCCTCTCCCCTCCCCTAGGTAGAACTCCCACTCCCTAGGCATTCTCTCCCCTTCCCCACACAACCTTTCATCTTCCCAGGCACCCTTTCATCTCCCCAAGGCCCAATTTCGAATTTGGGTGTTCCCTCCTCTCTCTCTCACCACCCCATTACCTCCCCACCTCCCAAAAGCACCCCCCTACAACCCCAGCCACGTTCATCCCCCCCCTCCCTTAACCCAAACCCACAAATCCCTTCCATCCCCCTTAATCCCCCCTCCACAAACAGCTCCATTCGCAGGCAGAAATCAAGCCCGAGTTGCAGTCGATATTGGGAGCAGTTCCAAGCAGAATCGGCTTCCGGGTTCTTCATCAAAAACGTGCGTGGGCGAGTCTTCTGACCAGGCGAGGTGGAATCGTCCTCTTCCGAGTTCGTGAGCGTCGGCAGCGGCCAATCTCCCACGACTGCACAGGAGGCTCCTGAACCCGACCAGAAGCTGAGGGAGACCACCACCACGCCCAACCCTGACGGAATCCGACTCCGAGCCGTTCAGCAAAGTTCCTCCCCTCTCTGTCAGCTCTCAGGAACAGAAGGCGGTTCGTCGATCGGAGCTCAAGGTGTGAAGTTATCAATTTCCTACCACTGTTGGGTCATTCTGTCCACCGATCCCCTCCTCCGACCATTCCCCACTCAACGGGACCTGCACGTCCACACCGACATCCGACTGAGGCGAGACCAGTGCCGCTGGAAAGTAGTCGTCCCCACGATTCCAACGCCACCTGCCGCGCACCAAACGGAGCTCGGGATTGCTCGTGGTGTCCCTGTCAAGCCGCTGTCCAGAAGCTGCCCCTGCACAGAACCAGAACGGGGTCCCCGCTCAGTCGTCCGTGGCGACCAGGTTCGGGCGGAACCAAAATTCAGAAAAATTGTGCTGCATCCCTACCCTGTTACGAAGCCAACGGCACCAACCGCGCCTCCGGCAAAATTCCAGAGTGCGATCTACAGCCACTTCAACAGCTGCTGGTCACAGATTCCAGAACCGGACAGAATCGACGTCGGCATTTCTTTCGAAGTTTTATTCGTCGTCTTGTGCTCCCGCTTGGCCGGCGGAAGGCCCCACCCTGCGTGGTGGTATTACCCTGTATCTATTCAGTTCCCAGCCCCCTAAATCCCAATTTCCTTTGGGGAATTATGCTGTAATAATACAGGTCGCCGTTCAAGCTTCATCGCCGCGGCGCCGGGTCCGAACCCGCGCCTCCCGGCGCGCCCACGTCTCCGACCGGGACCGGTTTCTTCAAACCGGTCGAGTAAGTTCCCTGCCCTTGCTCTAATTATTTGTGCTTTCCATTCAATGTTAGTTCTTAGCTCCGCTGGCCGGTGAGAGAGTGCTCGAACTCATAATTTGCCACGAATCCGAGTGAGCACCGTGGGAGAGAGTGGGTACCGAGCCTTCGGCTCCGGGTCGGCCCCGTTGAATTCGGGCTCTCCAAACCCTTTGGGATACCCTCAGACCTTGCTGGCCCTCTACCAGCAAGGGTTCAGCCCCACGAACTCAACTCGGCATCGCCGGGTTACCCCCGGGCTTGGGTAAGCGCCGCGTGAGTTGGCCGCCGATATCGGCCCGTTTGGTGTGCGTTTGTGCTGGTATGCCTAAGCCCTAGGTTGTGTCGCATCACTTGAAGCTCAGGAAATATGGAAGAAGAAACACAAAAGAAAAACTCTGATTTAAGCTCCCCCTGAGTAGGTGATGCAGATTTTTGATGAAGCTTGAATCTCCACTTGATTTGAGGTTGAATGGCTTCAGATAGATCTTGAAAAGCTTGGAGTTGGATGAAGAATCCATGGATGGAGCACTGTTCACGGAGGTGTTATAGCAACCTTCTTTCTCCCCTTGGTAGCCTCCTTGATCTACGTTGAATGATTAGGGTTTCTTTACCCTAAGAGATGTTTTTATTAGTCTTGGGTTAGTCAAGGGACATGCCAAAACACAGATCCACGAATCTAGACATGTCTGGTGACTTTGGAACCCAAAAGTCCTAAAGAGAAGGCTTTAACATGTTGAAGAGAGCAAAGTCAACAATGGGGGCTTCGAAGGGTTCGGTCGACCAAAATTTTCTGTCGGTCGACCGAACTCTGTAACACTTGAAACTTTTCAACACAGGTAAGTTCGGTCGACCAAAATCCCTCATCGGTCGATCGAACTCTATAACATTTACAGAGTTCTGAAACCTGGGAGAGTTGGTCGACCGACTAAGCTTGATTGGTGGATCGAAAGCTGGAAAACCTGCAAAACAGACTTGTTAGCCCAAGAAAACATATCTATATGACAAAGCCTTTGTGTCCACGTTTTGTTCCATTCATTTTGAGTTTATTTGACTGATTCTGGGTATTATTGAAGCATGATAAATCGGAGCATTGGCTTCTAATAAAAATGACTTTGTGGGCCTACTTATACTCACACTCTAGCAATTACAAACGGTATCAAAACTATTTATCATTCTAGGGTTTTATTATCATCAAAATTAATGACACAACCCAACACACCCAACAGTAGGCCTGATATTACTGGGCCGTACTACACTTGACGTATTTTTCCCTCGTCACCAATGTTAACCTACAATTGATCCCGGATTTATCCCTGTGAAAACGATGCTTAGGGCTTCTCTCTAACTAGTGTGTGATGTTGGTATGTAAAGCTATCATAAGATATCATCATTCAATATATGATGGTAGTCTTATGTTCTTATGACTCATATCATATGCCGCAGAACTGTTGGATTTCGAAAATTTGTCCTCCCATGTGGTGTAATTGTATTATTTCATTTCAGTTTAGGATATAGAAGTAAATATTAAGAAGTGAAAATTCAAAAAGTTGAGTAAAACCAGTGATATTAAAGTGATCTCAAAATTATTGTTTTATGAGTTTTTGTGTCATATATTAGTCTAAACTAGACGTCACCGTTGTATAGACGGATCAGCGTGAATTCCTTTTCTCCCGATTTTTTTTTTCTGTTGGAGGGTGGGGGGCAGTCAAGGAATGACCCAATAATTATTTGGGTTTTTTACATATTAATCCCTATAAATTTAGTGAATTGTCTATTAGTCTCTCAAATCTAATTATTATCTTAAAAACTCTTATAATCTTCGACATTTTATAAATGAATCATTGTAGTTTGTTTCCATCCAAAAAAAGAATATTCAGTAGAATATTCCATCAAGTGTGTGGAGAAAGTCTAAAATACCCGTGTTGCCTGTTGACTTTTGACTCTCTCTCTCTCTCTCTCTCTCTCTCTCTCTCTCTCTCTCTCTCTCTCTCTCTCTCTCTCTCTCTCTCTCTGGGGTGGGTGACTAAGGGTCGGAGGTGAGGGGGTGGAGGGGGTGATCGGAGGTACACTGGGGCAGGATCTGAGGTGGAGGGGGCGGGTGGGGAGAGAAGGCGGCCCAGCCCGGCTTCTCGGGCTTCTCTCCTTCTTCATGCCGGTCTATCCGTCCACGAACTCCATCCGCCACCTCTACCACTGCACCAGGCTCGCGATGCAGCAGCAACAACATCACAGTGTCAGGAGGCCGTGACACTAGGCATCATCCGAACCCCCCTCGCCCCCGTCAGGTCGGTGTCCCATCCGTCCCCTCTCTCCAAGAACCTCTCCGGCCGGTACTACCTGGGGTCCTTCCACGTCGCGGGGTTCTCCATCTGCCACGCCTTATAGAACTCCACGTTGGCCCCCTCCGGGACATGGTAACCCCCGAGCTCTGTGTCCTCCATGGCGACGTGCAACAGCACGAAGTGGCTCGGCGGGTGCCTCCGCAGTGTCTCCTTCACCACAGCCATCAGGTACGGCATTTTTTCTACGTCCGACTCTGTTATCTTGGCGTCCTTGCACCCGCTGTTGCCAAGGTGGGCGGCGATCTCGTCGTAGAGCTTCTTCTGGATGCCTTGGTCGAGCACAAGGTGAAGCAGTGCCCACTCGAGGGTGGTGGCGCTGGTGTCCGTGCCGACGCTCATCACCTCAGACACCAGGGTAACCAGCTCCTCCTCACTGAGGGGGCCCTTGCCAGCGGGGTTGAGCTCAAACATCGAGTCGATGTAGGTGCCGCCCACAGGGCTTACCATCTCGACGTCCCCAGTGTACTTGGAGAGGTCACCGCCGCACTATACGAAGGCGAGGCGGTCGCGCACCAGCGGTGCCAGCAATGCCATCTGGCACTTGCGTAGGTTGTGGGCAGCGTCGAGCTGGCCGCGAAATAGCAGGGTCAGCACTGGCAGGAAGTCGGGCAGCTTCAGTGTGCTCATCATCTTCACCTTCTTGAGCACGGCCTCGATCTACTGCACCATGGACTCGGGCACCCGGGCACCGAAGCAGATGCAGGCCAGGATGCTGCAGATGGTAAGCCGGCAGTTGGCCATTACCTCCACCGCCCCTATCTCCTCCCGCTCCTGCCGTAGCTAGCCCAGGTGGTTCACGATGGCCCAGTCTCAGATCCACCCGAACTGCCACACCTTGGCGGGGGTGACGATCTCCGCCACGAAGTTGTGGCGGAGGGCGCGCCACAGCGGCCCGTAGGGCGCGGAGTTGACGGTGCACTTGCCGACGCTGAAGAGGAGGCGGGTGGGGGAGTCGGCGGGGCGGTTGGCGAACAAGGGCCCTCGCTGCACCAGGGCCTCGTGGATGAGCTCGGCCGAGGTGACGATGACCAAGGTGCGCTCCCTCTCTCTCTCTCCCTCCCCCTCCCTCCCTCTATCACCGTCCGAGCAGGAGACGGCGACGCCTCCGGCGTCCCCCCTCCAGGAGCACCCACCCCTACAGTGCTTCCTCTCTCTCTCACACACACACTCACACTTAACAAGGGGTAATTCAGGATTTTACTTTCCTTGAGTATAAGTTAACTATAGTTTAGTTACTTTTGGTAGGACGGAATGAACAGAAGGGACTTAGATGTGTAACGATTAAGATTGTAAGGACTATTAAGATAATAATCGAATTTGAGAGACTAATCAATAATTTATTAAATTTATAAAGATTAATATGTAAAAATCTTTAATTATTTAGTAGACCAAAGACGGACGGACCCCATCCTTTAAAAGAAAGAAAAAGGGGGGGAGATTAATTAAAAAGAAGCATTCCGCAAAGAAGGGAAAAGAAACCTTCAAAGAGAGAGGGAAGGAAAAAAATAAAAGAAAAAGGACGAAGAAAGATGCACACAACTGAACACGCTCCAATCGCCGTCAAATGAAGAGCCACATTATTTGACCCTAATCCTGTCCGGACGTGACGCCACCGCAGTAATTATCAATGTTATATCTAGCGTCATCGGCCGGGTGGAATCCGGGGTCTCTCCAAGGCAGACGTCCATCGGAAGTGGTTGGACGGCGCATTGCATTCTTTGGAAAATGTCAAAATACCACCAACGGAGAAAAGGACTGCAGCTCCTGCCGCTATAAATGATGGGCAGAGTACCAACAGCCAAACTCGTCACGGGTCATCCAACTCAAACTCCCACGTGCAGGTTCACATGATATTATTATGTCATGCAAAACATGTGCGGGCGCCTGTGGATGCTCAGCTGCGACCAACCCGCCCAAACAAACCAATAACAGCGTGCCCTCCCTCCCGTCCTTCCCTTCTGCCTTCCTGCCTTTTAGATCCGCCGAACATCCATGTGCGAATATTTATTATTTATGTTTTACACTGACGACCCGTGAAATTAAAAATAATAATAATAATAATAAATAAATCAGAGAGGCGGCACCGCCACGGGCATATATGCCCGTAATAATAACACTATTTGCCAGCCACCGGCCACCACGGTCCCTCCCTCTCTCCCTCTCTGTTTCTGCTCTCCACCCTGTACGCCCAAGGCAAGGGCAACGCCTTCCTTCCTTTCTTTCTTTCTCTGCTTCTTGATCGGCTGCCGCTGTCCGGTCCGGACCATGGCTCCTGCAGCCCAGACCATCGTCTCCTCCTCCACCCACTCTACTACTCTCCTCTCCCTCGCCGTGATCGCAATCGCTGTCGGAAGCTTCGCGCGGCCGTCCTTCGCCGAGCAACCCTCGCATCTATTCCACGGCAGGAATGCCTCCGGAACGACGCTCAGGGATCCTTCGGTGATGGAGGAGATTGTGAGGTCGGCGAACCTGCCGGAGATGGTGGGCTGGCTCAAGAAGGTGAGAAGGGAGATCCACGAGTACCCGGAGCTGGCCTACGAGGAGTTCAGGACGAGCACCGTCATCAGGCGCGAGCTCGACCGGATGGGCATCAGCTACCGGTGGCCGGTCGCCGGCACCGGCGTGGTCGCCCGGGTGGGGACGGGGATGCGGCCGTTCGTGGCTCTCAGAGCAGACATGGATGCTCTACCAATCCAGGTCCGGGCTACTGCTCCTCATTCATGCCTCTTTTATTATTATATCTTCTCTAATAAAATATATTATACTATATTATATTATATTAGATATTAGAGAGCGGGCCTTTCAACTCAAAGTGAGTAGTCTACAAACTTACGAGGGAGAAAAACAACTTCAAAAGTTGGGGGGGGGCGGAGGTGGAACAGATCAGCATACGTGTCGGTCAGTTTGGATTGCTTGCCGTAAACCACGTTTTAACTTTAAATCGTCTTTACATTCTAAAAAGTCACCCGGTTTCAACTTCATCAAGTAAGATGATGGTATTTTTTTTGGGTTCATAACACCAACGAACAACAACAAAACACAGGACTAGCTAGGGATCTTTGTGGAATTGATACAGATTTCAATATGAGGCATCAACCCATTAATCCAAGTGCAAAGAAATAAGAAATCTAGGGCTTTTTCAGGGTTTTTCATTAATCTAAGCTAAAAAATTAATCTTGGGCATTTGGTGTTTCCCCACACTCATTACTCGTTGCATTTGAAATTACTTCAATTCGTCTTTTGCAGATTATTTCGAAAGGGACATGCAATATTTTGATGTTCGAGACTCGTACAAGTAGTAGAGAACAAGAGTCGGGCAGGCATCTGTGACTGAGTGCTAAAACTAGTGTACATCTGACGGCAGTGGAAGGAAGGCTCTCAATCAAACCCTTTCTAGTAATAATGATGATGGTAGCAGATCCTGTCAGCCTCAGCCGAGCGACGGTAACAAGGCTAGTGCCAGCTGGAGTAGTAAAACAGAGATTAATTTGGACAGGGAAGGAACAGAGGTTGCAACGCCACGGTTCTTCTTATGAGAAGCGCACCCCCCCCCCCCCACCTTTCACACTTCTTTAATTAAATTAGCAGCTGTTAATTAGGTAATAAAACGGAGGCGTCAATTATATTTTTTCTTTTCTTTCCCGGTCATTTATTTATTCTCTTGGCTCCCAACCAACTTGCAAGGGGGAAACCGCACCCCAACACAAATGTAAACGTGTTTGTGTTGAACACAGAATACCTGTCCAAATGAGTTATAGATCCACTAAACGCTGCTCTTAAAATGGAAGCCATGCTGATATGTCTTCATGCCCCTTCTGAAAGGCTCCTCCTTTTCTTGTGCAGGAACTTGTGGAGTGGGAGCACAAAAGCAAAGTGGAAGGGAAGATGCATGCATGTGGCCATGACGCCCATGTCAGCATGCTTTTGGGTGCGGCAAAAGTTCTGCAGGAACGAAGGCACAAGTTGCAGGTACCAAGTACACCTTGACTGATGAATCGCCATCTCTTATTACAGTTATGTATGGATTGGGGTAGCTGAATGGAAGAAGAAGAAGAAGAAGGGCATCTCACTGAACTTCACCGACCTATGGGGTGCTTACATTGGGAGGGGGGTGTGGGAAAAAAAATTTGATGATTTAAACTATCAGAGTGTGCATGCAATGGTGACTGAGTTCTTCTGAACATGATATGTTTTTTGCTACGGTAGCACATGTATATATATATATATATATATACCCTGGCCTGGTCGGCCCTGACGATGGACGTCCTAAATGTAATTATATACTTATTGCAGGGAACTGTTATTCTTATCTTTCAACCTGCCGAAGAAATAGGCATGGGCGCCCTCAAAATGATCGAAGAAGGAGCCATAGAAAATGCCGAGGCCATATTCAGTGTGCATACAGCGTATCCCTATCCCACAGGAGTTGTCGCGTCGAGGCCTGGAGAGTTTCTAGCAGGATGCGGCCAATTCAAAGCAGAGATTGAAGGAAAAGGAGGTCATGCAGCTATTCCACAGTCTACAATCGATCCCATTGTAGCAGCATCAGCCTCAGTCCTCAGCTTACAGAATCTTGTCTCCAGAGAAGCAGATCCACTGGATTCTCAGGTAGGTATATGTTAATTATATATATATATATATATATACCCAACTTATTATTATTATTATTATTATTATTATAAATCTTCCTTCTTCTTCCTCTTCTTTTCTTTCAGCTGAACCACCCTTTCCCTCCTGTTCAGATTATAAAGGCACCATTATTAATTAGGTATATGGCAACAAGGGCTGACAAACTAACTAGCAAAGCAAAATGTTTTGGCGCGTCCCCTGTTATGTACAGGTCGTCTCGGTATCCAAGTTTCAAGGAGGAAACGCATACAACATAATTCCAGATTCGACTATCATAGGCGGAACGTTTAGAGCCTTCCGATCGAAGAGCCTCAGTATGCTGAAACAAAGAATCCAAGAGGTATCTATCTATCTATCTATCGCCTATTCCCGCCAATCAATAATATAAGGACGCTTGTGGTGTTGTTGGATCAAAGCAGATGCATGCTTTGTTGCTAGCTAGCTAGCATTTTTTCTCCCCCCGGCCCCTCTTTATTATACTACTAACAGGAAATACGTCCAATCTTCACGTACAGGTTATCACAGGGCAAGCAGCTGTGCATCGATGCACTGCCAAGGTGGACTTCTTTGAAAGGGATCACCCTCTTATTCCTCCGACGGTGAATGATAAGAGAATATATGAAGTTGTCCGCCACGTATCCATGGAGATCTTAGGGGATGAAAGCACACAGTTGGCCCCATGCTATATGGGCAGTGAGGATTTTGGCTTCTATTTAGACCACATCCCTGGCAGCTTGCTGCTCATCGGGATCAGGAATGAGAGGATAGGATCTGTTCACCCAGCACACAGCCCATATTTTGCCATGGACGAGGATGCGCTCCCCATTGGTGCAACAATATATGCTGCGTTTGCACATATGTACCTTCTAAACTCTTAACATTCGTCATATATGAATTGATACAATAATATATTACCTTCTCCTACGTCTCGGTCTCGATGTTAACTTATTTAGATATATACTAGTAGCATCGTGTTGGCCAATAATCACCGAGAATGGGGAGAAGCATCACCCTCCCCCCTCCCACCCCCAATCTCATCGTACATAATACAATTTTTGTCATTATGCTTGGGGTCCGTTGCATGTGTTACAGCGGTTGAATTTATTTCTTGCGAGATTGTACAGAGGCCAAAAAATTTATAGGGTGTTTGGTCGTTTTTTTTACCTCTTTTTTCTTT
The DNA here is from genome assembly GCA_022559845.1 of Amorphophallus konjac. NCBI lineage: Eukaryota > Viridiplantae > Streptophyta > Magnoliopsida > Alismatales > Araceae > Amorphophallus > Amorphophallus konjac. The sequence continues at coordinate 296,010,472 of CM040120.1, forward strand.
CAATTTTAAAAAAAAGAGTAAGAGATCTTCTCGTACCGTTTGGTGTTACTTTCTTAAATTTTAAGGAGAGAATCTTCCTACGTTATAACATATTTCAAAATAAAAATAACTCGCTGTTAATTTTTTTTGAAACCGTTCTCTCCTCTCTCTCGTTCTCACCCTCCCTGACGCGACCCCCCTCCCCTCTGCAACTCCCCTCTCCCGCGGAGGCCCCCCTCCCCTCCCCCCTGCAGCCCGCAGTCCCCTCCTCCGGCGGCTCCCCCCGCCCCCTCCCCTCCCCCGCAGCCCCCTCCTCCCCCCCTCCTCCGGCGCCGGCTCCCGCAGCCCCCTCCTGCGGCTGCTCCCCCTTCCCCCTCCCCTCCCCCTGCGGCCCGCAGCCCCCTCCTCCAGCGGCTCCCGCAGCCCCCTCCTCTGGCGGCTCCCCTCTCCCCCCGCGGCCCCCTCCGGCGGCTCCCCCCTCCCCCTCCCCTCCCCCTGCGGCCCGCAGTCCCCTCCTCCGGCGGCTCCCGCAGCCCCCTCCTCCGGCGGCTCCCCCCTCCCCCCCCCCTGCGGCCCGCAGCCCCCTCCTCTAGCGACTGGCGAGCTTCGCCGCTCATGGTGTTCACGGCAGCAGATGGCGGTTCTCATGCCTCAAGATCCCTGCGCTCATGTCCACCGTCGCGGTAGGGTGCGACAACACCTCCACCTGTCGACACCACGGCAGCACCAGCCCCTGCCCACGGGCCACCTCAGCGAACCTTGCCGGCAGCGGGACGGGGTCGTTGGTGCTGACGGCGTCCTAGCGGCGGGCCCCGATGAAGCTGAATAAAAATTGAATTTGAATGGTTCATGTGGTTTAATAAAAGAAAAAAATTTATATGCCAAACAGGTATATATAATTTTTAAAAATTATGTAATTTTTACCAAACGAGTGTGAACCGTGTATATCACTTTTAAAAATTGAGTAAAAAATTGACATGACATAAATTTTAAAAGAGAAATAGTTTTTTAAAAAAAATTGCTTCCAAACACCCTATTAAGATACAAAGCCCGAGAAAAGGAGAGCGGGCCGAGTGTTGGGTGTCATTGAACATGTCTCTGGACGAGCTCTGGGATGCTCGTGTAAGATTGGTCTCTCGCCCAAACTGAGGGTTGGAAGAACATGGGAAGAACATGGGGCTTCGGCGACGCCACTCTTGATGCCTAGGCTTCGTGGTCATAGCACTAGATGGCAGACTGTGGCAAGAGGCAAGTTGACGTTGGACATAACTTATGGGTATATAACCAAGTACAGGTCCCTGGATCGACGTCGATCAGAGATGATGGCGTAGCATGCCAAGGACTACCGTAGAGCTCTGTCTTAGCTAGGGGACCCTCAGAGAGTCAAGCCATCGCCCATATGGTATGCGAGTGGGCGGCTTCTTGCCGATGAAGTTGGGAGAGCCACCTCGGCACAGTTGTCTAGGCTCATGAAAGGATCTTGTTGAGCTTCTCTTCCGAGTCAATCGTGATGGCTGATGTCCTAAGAGGAACTTACCGAGCTTCTCCCAACAAGATAAAAGTTCTCGTGGGGATGGTGAGATCTTGGGACAATCCTCCGATGCTCAAGTCAATAAGTAAGCAGGAGTAAGGAGAGAGTCAGGAGTGGAGGGTGCACAAGACATGTAGGAGTAACATGGAAGAAGAGGACGAGAAGGGTCATGACAATGGTAATGTTGTCCTTGTTTCCATATGTGTTTCATATCTAGAGGAGGATGTAGTGTAGTAACTCGAATTAAAATAAAATTACAATTAAATGAATATAATTTTATGAACAAATAAGGGGTAATTTAATTAGTGAAATAAAATTTTGATTATAGAATGGGCTAGTAATTAAAAGTTTGATGGATTTAAAAGAAGGAATCAATCTCTTAAAATTGAAACCTCTAAAATCCCAAATCCTAATTTGGATAAGCGGGTAATTAAGATCTTTATATATATAAAATAGGTAAAAGGATTAAATAGGTAAAATGATTGAAATTTTTGATTTAGAAATGAAATTAAGTTTTAAATATCTAAAATAGATTAAGTAATTACAAATGCGATAATTCCTTAATGTTAAATATATCAAATAACTAAAAGATTTTGATTTAGTAATAGAGATAATTACTTTAATATTATGTTAATATAAGATAATATTATATTTCCATAAAGATAATTATTTTAATATTATATTTCTCAAATTGTTTCTTGAATTAATGATGATATTTTATTTTTCAAGCATAAATATATTTAATAATTGAATTCTATTGAAATAAATTGAAATTAAATATTTTAAATTTCAAAAAAATATAGGAAACCTAATTAATTCCCTAGAATGGATTATGATTAACAATTGGGCCATTGGATAAACCATAATGGGCTAAATTTTGGGCTAACGGGATAAAAAGGGTTAAATAGGGCTAAAATTCGTAGCACTGTTAAACACCCTTGTATATGATTAAATTAATTCAATTTCTAGAAGATTGTCATACAATTCAAACCTTGAATCATAGCCCACCATGGATTAGACATATTTCTCATGTTTTCCACCCAATTAAGGCTATGTTAGTGGAAAAATTGAAATTCTCTTCTTAGAACATTAAATTTGGAGTGGAGAAGTTTAATTTTTGGGAGAAATGAATCTTGACTATTTTGGCCAGATTTTTCCTATAAATAGGCCCCTCTAATTACCCACTAGGTCTTTGCTACGTTGAGGAAGAGATTGGTGGCGATTTGGGGGCGTGATTTGAAGGAGAAAGGGAGCTCTTGGGTATTCATCACATTTTTCCTTCTTCCTCTTTGATTCGACTTAAGGTAAGTTTCTCTCAGGCTAAAACCTTTAATAAATCATTTTATCTTGTACGCTTTTAAGTGCTCTTTCCATTGGTACCATTTTCCCCAATGTTTATTGAGTATTAAGCATGTTAGAGGCGTTTTATTGAAGGGGTATCATCGTTTTTCATAGAATGGATTCTATTTTTGAACGCAGTGCTCACAGTGGGCGTGACATTAACGTGACGGCCCGACAAACCACATCAATATAAAAGTTTTCCCACCGTCCAACTATTTAAAAAATATATATATATTTTTTTGAAAGCGGTCACCTAGACGACCACGTTCTGAACGCGGTCTATCTGACGACCACGTTCTCGTCTGAACGCAGTCTATCTGATGACCACGTTCTTGTTCTAAATGTGGTCATCCTGACGACCACGTTATGAACGCGGTCTGTCTGATGACCACATTCTCCTTTGAACGTGATCTGTCTGACGACCACATTCTTATTATGAGCGCGGTCATTCGAACGACCATGTTCTGAACGCGGTCCCCATGGCGACCACGTTCTGAACACAGTGTCTAGGACAACCATGTTCAGCCCAGGTCATCCCCCTTCGCCTATTTCATAAAAAAAAGAGAGCAAAACATCATTATTCTATTTTCAGGCACCCTCGTGAGTAACACAGGCCATGGGAATATCCATACCACTAAACATGAGTTGTTAATCGCGATTCTTAAGTGTCGGAAGCTCCGTCTCGGATCACGGTGTCTTTCTAGACTGTGTTTTGGATGCGTGATGTAATGCCCTGGATCTTTCGGACACTTTTCGGATCTGGATCCGTGGGTTTCGGATCACTTTTGGGAGTCCCAAGACGTGTTTAGCGATTTTCACGTGTTTTTTCTATAGGACCTGCGGAACCTTATAGCGGGTAAGCTGTTGCGTTCTCCTACTCCGGGACTGCACCACGGCGATCAGCGTGTTCCGAGGATCACAGAGGTATATTTTTCTCTTTTTCTGGATTTTATACGAAAAAATAGAAAAATATACCTCCGCGATCCTCGGAACACGCTGATCGCCGTGGTGCAGTCCCGGAGTAGGAGAACGCAACAGTTTACCCGCTACAGGGTTCCACAGGTCCTGTCTGGAAAAATACGTGAAAACCGCTAAACACGTCCCGTGACTCCCAAAAGCTATCCGAAACTGACGGATCCGGATCCGAAAAGTGTCCGAAAGATCCAGGGCATTACAGCCATCCCCAGCTCGTGTACTTCCTTTCCCACGATTTTGGTAGGCCGTGGTGAGCCGAGCGGGCTTATTTGAGCGATTTGGGGAAAATGCATAGTTTTGGGAAGTTGAGTCTCCTCTATGTTGGTCCTTTTCCCATCGTGGAACGCATTGGCGAGGTTGCTTATCGATTCCAGCTACCTCATGAGTTTGCAGCGGTGTATGATGTGTTCCATGTCTCGATGTTGAGGAAGTATATGCCCGATGACTCTCATGTTTTGGAGGATTCCGTTTGGCCCGAGGTGACTCCCGATCTGTCTCTTCCGGAGTTCCCTATCCGTATTGAGGATCGGCGAGAGCAGCACCTACGGAACAAGGTTATTCCTCTGGTTTAAGTGGTGTGGTAGCGGTACTCTGGCGGAGAGGCATCTTGGGAGCGTGAGGACGAGATGCGTCAGTAGTTTCCTTACCTTTTCGAGTGAGTTCCTCTCCTTTATCCCCCGTGTTTTACCTTTAATTTTGAGGATGAAATTTGTTTAAGGAGGGAGGTTTGTAATGCCCTAGATCTTTCGAACACTTTTCGGATCTGGATCCGTAGATTTAGGATCGCTTTTGGGAGTCCCGGGACGTGCTTAGCGGTTTTCACGTGTTTTCCCTGACTGGACGTGCGGAACCCTTTAGCGGGTAAACTGTTCCGTTCTCCTACTCCGAGACTGCACCACGATGATCAGTGTGTTCCGAGGATCGCGGAGGTATATTTTTCTATTTTTCATATTTTTTAAAGAATCCAAATTTTCTATGTAAAACCCATTTCTTTTTCTTATTCTTTCTTCTTCTTCTTCCTTCCTTCTCTCCCGTGAGCGCTCGCGGTCGGCTCTCTCTCCCCCTCTCCCGTGGATGCGGCGGCGTGCTCCCCTCCAACTGCAGACGGAGGTGAGCGACGGCGTGGCGGCAAGGGTGACGGCGTGGCGATCTCGACGGCGTTCGGTGCTCGGTGAGATCGTGGGAGCTCATGAAGGTTCAAGCGAGTTTTTGAAGATCGGCGGCGATCCGTCGCGTTTCGGACGATTCCGAGGTAGGGTGACGATCCTTAGCTCGGCATTTATCTTACCCGTGATTTCTTGGCCGAGGCGAGGTCGAGAGAGGGCTATTTTGAGTCGGGAATGGAAAATCATGCTTTGGAGTTTGAGTGGCCGATCTAGCATTTTAATCCGCCATTTTTTGGTTTGCGGGTATCAAACGATGCATTGGGGGCTTGGGAACAAGTTTGCCTTTTGTTTCCCCATCACCTGGGGGTGATTAGGGCGTGGAATGATGAAATTCCGCCATGTTCGCCGTTCTCGGTTTCACGAAGTGTACGCGGTTTAACAATGACCTTTTTTAGCCTTAAGCGGCCTTAGCTAGACCATTTTTATCTTTGGGCCGTCCCCAGTTGGACCGTTTCAAGCTTGGGAGCGTTAGTGGGGTAAGCGGTCACGCGATAGACCGTTCAGTCCTAGAGCGGCCATACGGTCGACCGTTTTCACTCGCGGGCCAGCGTGGTCATCGAGGCATTTTGACCGTTAGAACGTTTTTGGATTAAGCGGTCCTAAGGAGGCCGTCTTAACCCTCCACGCGGTCCCAGTGGGACCGTCTTGTGCCCAAACGGCCACTAGGTGACCGTTTATAGTTTCCTCGGTCCCAGGGTTAGGCGGTCCTGGGGAGACCGTTTACACCCTGAGGCGGCCCAGGAATGGACCGCTATTTCTTTGAATGGTTCCAGGGAGACCGTTCCACCGTGTTGTAGGTCCAAGACTGGGCGATCCCATGGGGACCGTTCAGCTTCTTGGCGCGGCCTAGAGTAGACCGCCTACTATGTTTAGTCCAACCGGAATTATGTCTTACTGATTCGAGTCCCGGCTGAGTGGACCTCGATCCACGTGCTGATTGGTGGTCCGACTGATGCTGGGCATCATGTGGGGGCCATGTGTTAGGGTGCCGTGGGGTCCCGGGAGGTGGTGTTCTCGGCTTGTGTCACCGTGAGTCGGTGTCGGTACGAGGATCGGTCCCTGTACTTTATCCGGTTTAGACGTTATTTTTCGTTGGCTAGAGAGTCTACTCTTTCAGCGACCCTCCTCTAGTCGTAGCCTTCCGACACGCGAGTGGTCCCACCAGGGAGTGGTGGTGAGGCTACCCCGAGAGATAGTTTTTAGACTGGTTACCGTTGGGCCCCACATCTTGACGCCAGAGTCCGGCTGAGGGGAAAACCAGTCAGAGGGCTAGACCTAGGACGTATGGTCTGTGTGTGCACACGTGGTTGGGGGCGGTTGGACCAGCGCTGACGAGCGCGACCCCAGCTAGTTCTTGTTTGTGGTTACTTGTACGGTTCCCCATTCCGACAGGGTGCGTTGAGGGGGATACCTGAGACGCGGTCTAAGACGGCAGTGGGCGCATCCGGCCTTGTTTCTAGTGGGTCGGTACTCCTGTCTGTGTCAGGTAGTGACTCTTGGTGTTTTGGCGAGTTGTCTCGATTTTCATGCCATACGTTCAGTACTAGGCGTAGTAGAGCTTTCCCGTTTATTTATTCCTGTAGCTCTCCGTTCTACGTCCTACTAGTGGTAACTTGTAGTTACTTTTCACGCGGTTTCTCGGCTTGCGAGGTAGGGATCGGGTGATCCCTACTGAGCCTTTTTATTATGAGGCTCATTCCCTGCGTGTTTTACGCGTTTCAGGTGAGACGAGCCTTTAGGGGAGCGCTTCCGAGGCTCTATGTGGTTCAGGTGCCCAGGGTTAGTTGCCAGTTGCCAGTTGCCAGTTCCGGGGTATGTCCCGCGTAGTTGTACCTTTTCTCTTTAGACTTTACTAGTTGTGGACTACTGTTATATTTTAGACTGCTGTTATATTGTGGACCATGTAATTTAATTAATGTCATGTATTGCTTCCTGCTTAATTCATTTAAACTGTGTAGCTCTGTAATTTTTTTAGATTCTTGTGTATCTCCACACCATCCCTTTAACCCTTCCGAGTCTTTGGGCTCTTGGGTGGCAGTTTGAGATTTAGGATATCGGGCCTTCCCGGTATTCGGATCTCGGGTCGTTACACGCGATCTCCGCCACGACCATGTTATTTCTAAACCAATTGATTATTCTGCAAGCTAGATCTATTAAATTTAAGTTCTAAATCATATTAGGTTGCATGTCATTTAATTCAACACATGATTAAGTTAAGGATATGGAAGATAATAATTATATTCCATGAGCTCATATTTCCTTCCTAGTTCTTATTACCTTCATGATATCCTTGATCTCCATGACTATATTATTTTTTCCAGCATGTTAAATGGAGTAGATATTAACTGTTAAAATTACATGAGCTTAGTTGCATAATCTTGATCGATACAAGTTTAACGATTTTCATGTTTTCATGTTACCGTATTTTTGACAAGTCGTGTAGCTCACTAGATTTCCAAGGAAAAATGGCGTCTAAGGAAACAGGTCCACGGGAAAACGCTTTAAGTGGATAAGTGATTTCTTAATTAGGACTTCACGAATGCGAGGGGAGCCACCCACTTTCCTACCTCTTACCTGTCTATGATTCCTCGATTTTCTAGTTAAGCTCTGACTACGAAAAATGGGATAGAATTTCCGTTGGAATTGTTCCTCATTTTCGACAAGTTGTGTAATTAGTAATGATTTCCAAGGAAGAACAATATCTAAGGAAAGAGGTCCATGGGCAAATGCTTTAAGTGGATAAGTGATTTATTAATTAAGACCTCGCGAATACGAGGGGAGCCTCCCACTGTTCCACCTCTTACCTCGCCATGATTCCTCGATTTTCTAGATAAACACCAGACTATAAAAAACTAGATCTAAACTCGTTTTACGAGATTTTTCGCAAGGGATGATTGTGCCTTATCCGTTAATCCATTTATTCTACTGACTTAATGTCGTTAAACATTATGCCGTAAATCATCTTTGAACTTTTCTTACAACTACTTGCGCTCTTGTACTACTTGTCCCTTGTATGGTAAATTTTGCTAGATCTTCCCTTATTTCCTGAGTTTTATCTTGAAATTCTTTGGTCATCAACATTACTTTAATGTGGATGTCTAGATGTTTACATTATTGGGTTATTGATCCAAAATCTCGATGCCTGACATTAATAGGGCCCGGTCTGGACCTGGGGAGAGCGCTCGAAAGTACTCGTGCCCATGGGAGCTATTATTGACCTGGTGTGACAATGCATCAAAGTACTATCTAGCGAGATTAATCTACGACATTCCACTCACTCATAAATATTTACACTTGCTTGACTCGCATGAAACACTTGGAATACTTGACTTGTACACTCTTACGTTATATGGCCAATTAGATGTTTAACATTTCTACTTGTTCATTCTATACTTGCTCTCCTTTTTATTACGTTGACTTACTTGATCACCAATTGCTTGCATCTTATATCATCCTATTCATATTCCCTGATTTATTACGTTTCCTTGGTATTAGTGAATTTATATTATCAACCTGTTAATCACATAAAGATACCTAGCGATAGAGATATAAATCCTACTGAGCTTCTTGCTCACCTAGTTTCTTCTAACATTTTTCAGGTAGTATGGAAGTTGAAATGCACACCATTATGGAAGGGGAAGAGTGGCCGAGTGATGTTATATTAGAAGACATGAGTCTTTTCCAATGAATTAAGTCTAGCTTGTAGTTGAGAGTCTTGTACTTCGTGTCTTTTCTTTTAAATCTTAAAATTGTACTATTTTACCATCCAGAATTATAATAACAAGTGTATTATTAATAAATAATCTATTGTCAAATTGGGTTTTACCAAGTTACTTCCTGGTGATAGTTGACCCTCCAATGCTCTGCTTGACTCGACTATTCGCTGCCACGTTCCGAGTAGTTTCCGTTGCTACCAATTCGGGACGTGACAAAAGTGATATCAGAGCCTCGGTTGTTTAAATCCTAGGTTCTTAGCCATAAGTGTAGGTTGCTAGGTGTATTGAAACTTATAACCTATGCCATTTCCTGTTATTACCCGGTGAGATTGGGGAGAGTTTATTGTATCCCTGTGGTTTTGATGATGTCAAACACCATAAGTCCTCAGAAGACTGTGCTTTGGAGTCAGTGCATTTGCATGAAGTCATATTTTGCTGATTACAAGTCGGTGCATACATATTAACAAGTCGGTGCATAATCATAACATTCTAGTCATTTAATCAAACAGATTGCATGCATAACTGTGCTTTGAATATTGAGCATTTGGTCACTGTGCATTGAGTTTGCTGATGTCCTTGTAATCAAGTGCATGATATTTGCATTTTCAGATTGATGCATTTTCATGATTCATAAAACTTAATCAGATTGATGCTCATACTGTGCTTTGTTCATAAAGTCTGCACAGACTAAGGTCGGTGCACATCCAGTCTGCACAGGACCAAGGTCGGTGCACATCTAGGATTAATTAGCACAGACCAAGGTCGGTGCACATCCAGGATTAACACAGACCAAGGTCGGTGCACATCAGCTGCTTCTTAATAAAGGTCGATGCAACTACTGTTGACTAATGTCTACTCAGGTCAGTGAATGTTCTGTGCATATGTGAAAGGTTGGTGCATGTTTTTACTGCAATGCATAAGGTCTGTCCACGTTTCTATGCTTAGCTGTTATAAGGTCGGTGCACATTTTGTTTTATGCATATAGGTTAGTGCACATGAGTACCTAAGGTGAACAAAGGTCGATGCACGTTTTGCCTTATGGCATATAAGGCCAGTGCACATCTTGTTTGACTGCATATAAGGTCGGTGCACGTTTTGGTTTCAACACTATAAGTCTGTGCACATTTGGTTTCAATGCTTCAAGGTCAGTGCAACAAAGTCTGAGCATATATGCATAAGCACACACTCAAGTTTGAGCATATGTGCATTTCAAGTCTGAGCATATGTGCATTTCAAGTCTGAGCATATATGCATCAACACACACTAAGGTCTGTGCATATTAAATATTCACTCATGCTGACCAAGTGTTTGACGAAATGCTTTATGTTTCATTTATAGGGAATTAAGTTACTGCGGGTGAATGGCACGTGACCACTTTAACACTTGAAAGGGGTACCTGAGGAATTTCATCCAACACCTCAGATGCAATACCTACGCCCATCACACGTGTGGATTCTTTTGGCACGAAAGGCATGACCACATGGCAAAACTCTGACAATGATGGGCACGTGATCCAAGAAATTATGGCATGCCATTCTCGGAGGTTTCCAGAAGAATATTCAATTCCAGGTGGACCAATCAGAGATCACTTGTTTTCTACCTCATCCAACGCAACGGAGACTCTATTCTTTATATAAATAGGTCTCCTCCCTCGAAGAAAGGTGCTGAAGCTACCGCCATCACTACCGTTGCATATTCTGAGAGAGAGAGAGAGCCATTGCTGAAGAAATAGAAAGAGAGCATCATCCTGAGGGGAAGAAAGTTCTGAGTGCAGCCAGCCCTTGTCCTTAGGAAAATCACTTCTAACTGAAGCTACATTGTTTTGCCGTTTTTCCGTTCGAATCTTTTCAATTTCATTTTGTTCCTCATTCTGAATTTGTTCCCTCTGTGATTTCAGAGGAAGAGAGGTCCGAGACCTCTGGTCATTGGTGATTTGTTGGGAGCAAATCACTGGGTTCCCTCTTGGTCTAGAGGAAGGGAGGTTGATCCTCCAGGTTTCTCCTTTTGGGTTTTTCAGAAGAAGCAAGGAGTTGTTCCTTGGGGAAGCTGTGTAACAGCATCTGTTGTAGATTGAGTCTGCGGTGGTTTTTGCTTGGCTTAAGCAAGAGAACCTCACTCGCTTCGAGTGAAGGAGTGGACGTAGGCAGATCTTGGATCTGGATGAACCACTATAAAATTGTCGGTGCTCTGTCTGATGGTTTGTTAACTGAGTTTCTTTTTATTCCTGATTCCATTACGTTGATTATTTAACTTCTCTCTCTAAATCAACTGCTACTTCTATATGGTATATCAAAAGGCTTAGCTGAAAGGATAGTTTCATCTATCTGGAAGGCTATTTCTTGTGTGAGGAGATCTTCTGATCAACCCTCCGCCTAGTACCATTGTTCATGGTTGCAAACGCTCAGAGGTTGATTTTGTTTTCATCTGGCATCTCCTCAATCATTTAGATCTGCTTGCTTTTTCTCCTATATATGCACTCTACATGTTTGATGTGTGTTTCCTTTCAAGTGTAGAATACTTCTAGGTATGTCGGTGGTCCACTGGTTAATATCTCCACTGTTTTATCTGTTAGCTGTTTGCTTACTCCTGGGTTAGCATTTGTCATTGTGATCTACTTTTAGATCTTCTTGTGCACTCTCTCTATTTGAGCTGTGCCCCGTTAAGTGTGTGAAAGCCATCGTTCCTTATTGTTGCTATCTGTTTATAGATTAGCTCTCAACTTTTCGTTTGGCAAATAATTTTTATTAGACAAACATATTCATCCCCCCCTTCTATATCTATCTTCTCGTCTATCAATTGGTATCAGAGCAAGTTTTCCATCATGTGGTCCAACGATCAGGAAAGACCTAAAACAAGCAATCCGCGTTGCTACATAATTGAAGGGCACTCAATAAACAGATCTCCTTTCTTCAATGGTATTAACTACTTATATTGGAAGAACATGATGGAGGTATTTCTACGCGCTCAGAGCCATGAACTATGGAGGGTCATCACCATTGGACCATTCGAGCTTCCTGAAGACGAAACCACTTGGAGTAGGGAGCAAATCCGCGTTTCAACTATGAATTGGACTACAATGAACATCATGCAGTGTGCTGTTCACCCAGAGGAGTATTCCAGAATCTCAGCATGCAAGACATCCAAGAAGATGTGGGATGAGCTCCAACTGATCTATGAAGGTACATCTCAAGTGCGAGCCACGAAGGTAAACATGCTTACTTCTGATTATGAACTGTTTAAAATGAAATCTGAGGAGTCCATATCAGAAATGTATGCTTGGCTCTCACAGATCACCAATAGCCTGAAGTCTCTGGGCAAGCAGATTCAGGACAGTGAACTTGTTAGGAAAATCCTGAGGTCTTTAACCCCTATGTGGCACACAAAAGCCACGGTTCTAGAGGAATCCAAGGACCTATCTACCGTGACCGTCACAGAGCTGATAGGATCCCTGATGGCCTACAAAATAAATCTTAAGAGGAATACAGAAGAAAATAAGAGAGGAAAAACATAGCTCTTAAGGTATCCAGAAGTAGTGGTGAGAGTAGCGATGAATATGAGAATCTCTCAGGTCTCGATGATGAGCAGTAGGCTATGCTCACCCGTCAGTTTCAGAAATTTCTGAGAACCAGAGGTAAGACCTTCAGGAGAAGAAAGGGACAACAGGATGGTAAGAAGTTCAACTTTAAATTTGAAAAGAATAGAAGTTCTGACAAGTTTACATGTTATCATTGTAAAAAACCAGGACACATAAAAAGTGAATGTCCGGAGCTCATGAAAAAGAACCCAAAGGTGCAGAAGAAGAAGCCTCAAGCTATGGTCTGCACGTGGAGTGATGAGGAGGAAGACCCTGAGGGCGGATCTTCAGAGGAAGAGGACCAAGGAATATGCCTTATGGCCAACAATGACGAAGAGGTAACCAACATCTTTGAGAACTTTTCCATTGATGACTGGGAAGATGCCTATGCTGAACTTTTAGATAAGTTTAACACACTAAGTAAAGAGCATAAGTTGTTAAAGAGGAAACTGAATACTGCTATCGAGGATCAAGTTCAAATTACTAAAGAAAAACAAAAGTTCAAGGAAGAATTAGATAAGATGAATTCTCTCAGGAAGGAAAACGAAGACCAAAAGTCTGAAAACAAAGAAGTTCAAAAACAACTTGATGAATTCAAGCTAAAACTTCAAGAACGCCAAAATGAAAATAAATTGATCACTAAAAAGAATGAAGCAGTTAAAAATGTGAACTTTGAATTTCAAAAAAATTGTGAAAAACTGCAAAAAGAATTGGAAGACAAACCACGTACTCTAGAGAAATTTGTTCAAGGAAAAAGAAACTTGGATACCAAGCTAGGTATGAGAGTTAACTTCAACAAAGAGGGTCTAGGCTATGACCCAACACACAAAAAACCCTTTGAGTTTAAAACTGTAACATTCTGTCCAGGAAAAGGGAAAGAGAAATTGGACACACCATCTAGCTCTAACACTACTCAGAAAGTCCAGCAACCAAGGATAATGAACTTCATAATAGCCAATTCAACAAACCATGCTGGACAACAAATTAAAACTGGGAAAAATTCAGCTAGGCAAGCTGCCATGCCTCAACACAACACTTCCACTCCCCAAAGCAGAAATATTAACAGGTCAAGGTATGTGACCCAGAACAGAAATTCATCAATATATAAAAACACGGGTCAATACAAAGAAAATTGGGGAAATTCTATCCATCCACAGAAATTCTTTAATGAATATGTCTTTCCTAGACAGAATGGGTACAAAAGATACCCGAGAAATCAATAGTCCACCAACAAGAATAGATTCCTTTTTAATAGGTCAAGTGGATAAATTTTTAGTCATAACTTCAACAAAACTGTCTAAAAGATGCAAAAGCAAAATACTTTGAAAGAGTTTTGGATTCCAAAAACCCTGCTTAGGGATTTGAATAATATCTTTGGACCCAAATTTTTTTGGGTTCCAAACTATTTTGATTGATATGTTTCTCTGCAGGTTGGTCTGGCAGCCGAGCATAACAGATGGTACCTGAACAACGGCTGCTCTAGATACATGACATGTGATGAGACCAAATTCACTAACTTGGAAATGAAGGTAGGAGGTTTGGTCAAATTTGGAGAGAAGAATAAAGGTAAGATCATAGGCAGAGGTACAGTTGGTAAGTTTCCCTCAAGTGTCATTGAAAAAGTCTTACTTGTAGAAAGTCTTCAGCATAACCTGCTTAGCATTGGTCAGTTATGTGACAAGAGTCACAAAGTACTTTTTGATAATAAAGCATGCAAAAATTTTGAAGTTAATTATGACAAAATTATTGTCACGCCCCAACGCGGAATATCGGAACATGGTAGTTATAATCATTCACGATAAATAAAGCAACAACGAGATTAAAAGGGGCACACTGCAGTAAGAATAGCTTCAAAGAAAACACCAACTTCTTCTTCCACAAAGAAAGAAAATAAAAAGTTCCAACCTCCAAAACCTTCTTACATAATGACTCAAATAACAGACAAAGAGAAGATTACAACTCGAATGAATAACTGGACTAACAACATACAACAACTCTTTAAACAATTCTAAGATCACTCCGGCGACTATCTATAACATTAGCAAGGTGCACGCCTATCGGGGTCCACTCCAGGTCTTTACTCTTGCCCATCCCTTTCCGTCTGTGTTTCATCGGAGCTACCTAAAAATGGGGAAAAACTGGGTGAGCGAACGCTCAGTAGACAATAGCAGGCAAGTTTAAGTAATTAACCAATTAAATTAGATGTCAAATGATTAAATACAACGGGACTAAATAATCATAAAACATGATGAGAGAATAATAGATAACATAGAAGTATATCAATTTCATGAATTGGCCGATCAAGCACGCAAGTAACAAGCCACATATTGATAATATTCCAAGAAGGAACCAAGTGTCAATGGCAAAAGAAAAGAGTAATGAATGTCTTAGATAACATGCTAGTCGAGTACTCGGTGCAATGCCTCACCATGTCATTACAACTCTCCGGGACACTAGTACTTTTCGGGCGCTCCTCCTAGGACTAGACCGGGCCCTTATGATGCGTTGGCATTGATTCAGTGGATCAAAGATCCCAAGTAATATCTAAACATTCATTGGAATCGGCCAAGAATTCCAAGGTCAAGCTATGCAACTTATCTCTAGGATAAAAAATGGAATTTTCTATAGTCACATGAGAAGCCATAAGATTATAGCTAGGAATGTCAAGGATAGTCAGGGTGAAATGCAGCACAAACCAACCCTGGCTCGGTCAATGGAAGCAGACACAAGAAACTCGTGAAAAATAAGGTTCTGGAAGAGTAACGGTCATGCACGGACCACAACCATCATAGAAACGGTCTATACCGGACCGCCAGGAAGTGTTCGGGGCCAAGGCACAAGCCCAGAGCCAAGGGGAGAAAATGACCCTCAATGGGCTACTAACCGAGAAAAGGCGACACTGGGCCGTTCAAGACAGAAGGAACTTATTGGGCCATAACCAAAGGAAACAGTCTCCAATGGGCCATACTACACAAAAAAAATGGTCCAGATAGGGCCGCTTAGTGGTAAAGACGGTCAAGGAATGACTGCAAGCGAAACTAGGCCCAACAAGACTAAGGAGTCGATCTAATGGGCTCCCAGCCTGCCTAAGACAAGGTGGGACTAAACCAGAGTCAGCCCAATCTTCTTAGGCCGAACTATAGGCTATTAGATCAAATTAGACATGGCTAGGTCGATGGAAGTCAAAGAAAATGACTAGGAGGCCCTGGCTCGTGGGCCAGAGAGAAACAGTCATTGCTAGACCGCTTAAGCACCATGCGGTCTAATCCGGGGCCATTTTTAAACACGACAGACCCGAACTCTGTGCTGTAAAACAAGCAGTTCGATCGAGTAATTGGGTGTAGGTCTTGAGGGTACAACTTACCCGGCGTCCTAGTGGGAATCCTAGGCCCGCGGGGGCTTATGGAGGTCTCATAATGGAGGTCCTAGTCCAACGGAAGGAATATCCAGAGGAGAGTCCCAACCATTATAAGATTAAAGGTTTAATGAAACATCGAAAAACGGTACATGATCGGTCAGTCAGTACCACCGGAATGGAGTGACTGTCAAACAATCCTAGATAGTTTTCACCTTTGAATCACCATGATTATTGTGATAGATTGATACAAATTCTAATTTTTATAACCAAGATCATGTTGGAGAACGTACTGTGATGGAACAGAAGAGAGATATTAATCTTGAACATAGTTAGATCAGTTCATATATTCCATAATTTACCAATTCCTTGTGTAGGTTTCTGACCTACACATGCAATCTAGCCGAGGTAATCAATTTATTAAAACATACAAAAGGGGAAATCAACGACAAGAGACGATATAGATAGGACCGCTAATAGAGGTTAGCAGTCTATCGAATGACCTCTTAGGGTGACGATCAACAAAACTGGGAGATAAGTGAAACGGTCTGTCGAGCGACCGCCAGGGTTCCTTAAACGGTCATTTGACAAGCCGCAAGGTCCAGAACAGTGCCGGGGAAAACGGTCTATCATTCAACCGCTAGGGTCCCAGGCGGTTCCTGTTACGACCGCAAACAAGTCGACATGCCCGGTCTCCGGCGATCTTTGATAGACTCTAATTGCAAGCCAAAATTCACGATGTACAATGCATAATATTTGGGCAAAATAGAATTAGTAGAAAGAGCACAAAATTTTACATAATGAGGCATGTTTAATTTAATCTTTGCCCACTAGATAACTTACGATTAGATCGAAATATGAGGGCTAAGCATGGATGAAACCCTAGTTGACATGCTTCTACTAAAATCTATCATACGATCTCTATACAAGATGAAATTTTAGGCTTTTAATATGGATCGAAAGAGGACTTGCAGACACTTCTAAGGGTATATTTTATTACGAATTTGGTTTGCCATCACCTACCTTAATCGAAGGAAGAAGGGAACGCCGGCCACCAAGATTGCTCGAAGAACACCCTTGCCAACTCGACGAATTCTCCCACGGACGCGCTCCTCGCCGGCCACCACAGCAAAATAGCATTTCTAGGTCGGGCTAGAGTCTGATTTATAGGATTAATTGAACCCTAGAGGCGTCGATAAGATTGGAAGAGTCCATGAACTCCGAACGTGCGATATTCTCGCATTGACCTGGTCACGCCGCCGTCTTGCCTCAAATTCAAATTCTAGAGTTAGGGTTTCGCCTTGGAACGAGAGGGCTTTTGGGCCACTCCCAAAGGCCGACCTATTGGGCTTGGTTTGGGCTTAAACCATCATGATTTGGGCTCGAATTAATCAATCAAAGGTTTGGTTGATTAAACTCCGATTTTAGCCTTTTATTCCATACTTCGGCCTTGTTAAAAATTAAATTAGGGTTTATCCCAGAAGACAAATAGTCTAAGTGTTTCGTCCTCTACTTGATTATAATTTTTCCAGATTTTTTTGAATTAGTTGAATTTTA
This sequence comes from Amorphophallus konjac, assembly GCA_022559845.1. Classification (NCBI taxonomy): domain Eukaryota; kingdom Viridiplantae; phylum Streptophyta; class Magnoliopsida; order Alismatales; family Araceae; genus Amorphophallus; species Amorphophallus konjac. The sequence goes on from CM040120.1 coordinate 296,027,666, forward strand.
ACCAAAAGGGATTTCTAATTTAATAATCAGAAATTTTCGAAATGATTAGAAATTTTGTTTAAATAAATTCTCGGGGTGCTACACCCTCCCCCACTTTAAGGAATTTGGTCCTCCAAATTCACTGCACTTATTGAAATGGGGATAGTAAGATAACTGACCTAAGAAATAAATCGGGGTATTACTTTCGGATAGCATCTTCAGACTCGCAAGTAGCTTCTTCAATTTCTCGTCGACTCCATTGAACCTTGACCATAGGTATGGAACGATTCCTGAGTTGTTGTTCCTTCCGATCCAAAATCTTTATGGGATTTTCCTCATAAGTCAAATCTTCCTTTAATTCCAGATCCGCATGTTGAATGATGTGAGTGGGGTCATAAACATATTTCCACAACATAGATATGTGAAAAATATTATGCACTCCAGATAACTGAGGTGGTAACGCTAATCTGTAAGCAACTTTCCCAACTCTCTCCAAAATCTCGAAAGGGCCAACGTATCTCGGACTTATCTTGCCACGAATGCCAAACCTTCGAATTCCTCTCATAGGTGAAACCTTCAAGAATACATGCTCGCCTGCCTGAAACTCTAAGGCTCTCCTTCTACTACCAGCATAACTTTTCTGTCTCGATTGTGCCTCTTGTAGATGATCTCAGATAATACTGATGTTCTTGAATGATTCTGAAATGAGATCCGGTCCCAGCCATTGCTTTTCTCCTACCTCATCCCAACACAATGGTGATCGACAACTTCTCCCATAAAGAGCCTCGAATGGAGCCATCTGGATACTAGACTGGTAACTGTTATTGTAGGTGAACTCAATTAAAGCCAAATGCTCATGCCAACTACCTCCAAAATCAATCATGCAAGCTCTTAGCATATCTTCAACAATCTGGTTAGTTCTTTCGGTCTACCCGTTGTTGACATGTTTTCCTACCCCTTTGCTCTTTCTTACCTTCCCTTTCCAAATATATCAAAGCGTAAGACAAGCGATGTGAAGGAAGAAAGAAAGAGTGGAGAAGAGTGTGTGATCGTGATCGCCACCAAGATACCATAATGCAAAAGGATGCACCCGTACCTTGGAAAAGGGAGACACTCACCTCACAACAACACTTCAGGAATACACGGTCTTGGAAGAACCGCCCCGTGAACCGCACGGCCGCTCGATAGACCGCTCACCAGTGCTGGGAAGAACGCGGGAGGAAGAATAGCTCCGTGACAGCACGGTTCGGAGTCAGCAGCAGGAAGGAGCGTAATAGATCGGATATGACCGCGAAATCCTTCGAACGGATGGAATAAGGCCGTGCAGTACCACCAGGCTTCAAGTCGTGAGATCTGAACCTCCACCCCTTCCGGTCGGCTAGAGGGGATGGACCTCGTGCTAGTACGATGTTGACCTGCAAAGCACAATGGAAAACATAAAAGAAAGCCCAAGACCAGAACTGTGAAGTGTAGCAACTATAAACACGAACAAAAATAAACATAATAAATCGGAATGGGGGATACCTGGGAGTTTTTAACCCCTAGGGGCGTGGAAAACAATAGGAGGGTGTGTGTATGACGTGCAAGAGTGAAAAACGTGGGAAAAGGGGGAAGAAAGCGATGCATGCAATGAAGAAAAGGATGGTGGGACTATTAGAACAAAGACTCAAAACAACGAATACTCCCTGAACCGGAGGCCTGAGTGGATGTAGAAGGCCTCCCTCCCTGACTATAGGTCGCTCTGGAATTCGACAGGGCTTCGCCGTCGGCCTTAGATCTCTCCCCCTTCAAAGCCTGGACTAAGGGTCCTATTTATAGAGCCCATAAACCTAGCCTCGAAATTAGTTTTTTCAGTGAAAATTAGGTCGAGATATTAACATAAAATCCGTAGATAAATGAATTATCTTCCACCAGGATCAAACGGAATCCCATTTGGTTGAGAAACCATAGAGAAAATGGTGGGATAAGTCAAGGGTTTAACCATGGGCTGGAGAGAGAAAATTCATTAAAGTCTCAAGAATCGGGCCATTAAGCGGTCACGCGATAGGCCGCCCAGCCTATTGCACGGTCTGTTGCCTGACTGTTCAAGCCTGTCGGTGAAAATTAAATAAATAAAAAAACAATCCAAATATCTATCGAACTGACCGACTATTTCGCCGTTGGACTCTTATGGATTGAACGGCCTTGTGCTAGACCACTTGACGAATAGGGCGGTCCAGGTCCAACCGTGTAGGCCTTGTCGGTGATAAATCCAAATAAATAGATAAATAGATAATTATCTGAAAGATCTAACGAGATTAGGACTTTGGGAATTGGACGGCTAAGTACACACCATACAATGGGTTTGGACGGCTATACTCAGACCGTGCAAAAGTTTGTCGGTGGAAATCCAGAAAATCACTTAAATATCCATCAAATAGCTGAGCGGCCCACCACTAATCACCTAGCGACTGGATGGCCGGGCGATCGACCGTGCAAAGGTTGGGCGCTTGAAATTGATAAAATGTGATACATTAAGTAAAATCAAGGCCCATTAAGCCCTGAATTGAAGCCGACTGAGTCAGGGAGGGAGGTACCCATAAAATAGGCCCAAAATTATGCCTGAAAATAGCCCAATGAGCAATGGATAACTTGAGACATCAACAAATGATAGTAAAAGAAATGACTCAACTTATCGGCAAAAAATAGGTGTCAACAGATGCCCCTCCTTAACGTCCTCTTTGCGGGGGAACGAGCGGAGGTGAAGCGAAAGCGAGGTAGAACATGGAGATGAGGCGGAACCGAAGCGGAGCGGACCGAAAAGTGGACGTTAAGGTAAAAAGACACCCGTTTCATTGCCAACGAGTGATAGGAATCTTTTGAAAAACTCTAAACCACTCACAAGGAATAGTCAGACTAAAAAGTGACACCAATCTGGTGGAATTAAACTAAGGTCAAAGGCAGGGTAAAAGGTAGGCAACCTCATCGGGGGACACAATCCACAACTAATGAGGGAATCAAAGTAGTAACGAAAATTAAAGAGATAGACTAAAACTCCAGACGAGGACTCTTAATTAACCAAACCAAGTGAATCGACCAGAGAGAACCTTCCAACTCAGAGTGGAATTGTTCCTCTTACTTAGACATGAACGCATAGCCATCCATCACTGGTGGGACATTTGCAAGCAAACCATGGGTCATGAATGCTCAAAAGATGCGTATGATGCATGCTGGGTTAAAAGGAAATCGTTAAAATCGAATACAAAGAAAGAATAAAATATAAAATACTCGAGAATAATATTGCTAGACTGGGACAATCAGGGTCAGGATACTATCTGCAACCACGGCGTGCGAGATAGAACCATCGTCCCCTAACGTTCCCAACCTAACGGCCTATCCGATGATTAAACACGTGAACCTGGATCATCATTGTTTTTGTTATAGGGGAACATCAGATCCTGGAACACGCGAGCAACCAACTGGTTCTCGAGATAACATAACATAGATACCATATAGTAATGCAATAAAGGGGTATAGGGATCAAAATACTTACCTGACTTACCTGACGGAGGCAAAAGGCAAGTGAAGACGATGCTGCAAAGAAAATTATGAACAAGATTTGCAATATCATCATGAAACAATATCTATCAATTAACCATAAAATGCAGCAAGGAAGGAGTTCAAGACATCATTTCAGATCCTGAACGATCAATGAAAGGCCGCTCATAATCAAGGATGGCTCCTTCCAGGCCGTGCACAAACTAATAATTTGAACGTGAATGAGAAGGTGAATGGCATGTTTTAGACCTTCCAACGAAATGGACGGCCACACTCTAGCCGCTCAATTGCAATGTACTATTGGGGATTACATGATTAATTCTGGACCGTCGTGTTACTGAATGGTCGTGCGATAGACCATGCAATTATTGGGGCTTTAAAAGAATAAAACCCTTCGTCTCCCTCCCTCCCCACCGTAATCGACGGTGGGAGGGAAGAAGAGAAACGCCCCACACCCCATTTCTCCCCCTCTCAGCCTCTCAATCTCCCTCAGTCTCACTCTCTCGATCTCCCATTCCCCCTCATTCTCGTATGCGCCACAAATGCCAAGCGCGCCACCCGTCGATGGCCGGAGAAGGAGAGGACGTGCCGCCACCGGCGGCCGCAGTCGTGGGAGAGCTACCGCCCATCCCCAAAGGAGAGAAGGCAGTAGCGAACGATGACGTCATCGGGGAGGACGACGCGTCAGTGCCTGCAGTCGAAGAAGGTGCAGTGGCAACCATTGACGCCGGGGAGGAGCTCCAAGCGTTGGAGGTGGCCACCGCGGCGGCGGCCAAACCCACGAAGACTGACGAGGTAGGCCTAAACCCTAGCCATTTCCATTTTTAACCAATGCATGCTAGTGCTAGGGGTAGGATAGGGGCATTCAACCCCTTAAGAGCCGATTTGGGAGGCCATGGGGCCATTACCACCCGCAGGGTAGGGTGTTGACGCCATCGGGGAAGGCAGTGGATGGACGGTTCGGCAGAAGCTGCCCTGGAGAACCACACGGCTGACATAGAGCTGATCATTATGTGCACAGCACAGGGGTATCCATGCTAGGGTATCTGAACCAACGGGAGAATGGGCCAAGCACGGTTTGGGGAAAACCGTGGGAAAGAGGGACGGGCCACTATGGCCCGTGTAGAATGTGAAAGGCTTGAGAACCAAACGGTCCAAATAGGACCAAGAATCCCATCATGGCCAAGGTCTAGCCGTGCTAGTCCAGGAAATGAGGGGGCTAAAAGGGAGCAGCACAGTAGGCTGGTTGCCGTGGAAGAACTGAGCGGCTTTGAGGGGGCCATATTTGGTTGGAAGACTGGAAAACTGAGCGGCCTGAACTAGGCCGTGCACGATGTAGAGCAGTCCAAAGGGAACCGCTCTTTTGGTAATAAGTGTAGTTTTTTATTTTTTTCCACTTATTTATTGAATGAAATGAATAAATGAAACGTATGCAATTATGTGGATGAATGCAGGGAAAGCATAGGACCCGGATCTCCTTGCTGCAGGTTCAGGCAATGTACCTTGCATTGCCCGACTTCCAGTGGGAGAGGCTGTCGGTCAGGGGTTTTGCGAAGTTCCTGAGTATAGAGGTGAGCCGGTTTGACACACCGCTCCTCTATGCTCTGCACGACCGCTGGGACCCAATGAGTCACATGTTCCTTTTTCCGTGGGGCCCCATGGTCCCCACGTTAGAGGACGTGGCTCAGATCATGGGTTTGCGCGTGCACGGGTTCCCGGTTAGCGGGAAGACACATCCTGACTACCGGGAGATGGCCCAGAAGCTCCTGGGATTGGACTTGATGCACCCTGAGCGGCAATCCACTACCCTGACCCGGGCAGCACTCCAGGACAGCTTAGGACTGCAACGTGCTGGGATCGCGACGGGGGAGCTGCCCGAGTAGCACCTCCAGAGGCTAATGGATCGGGTTCATCTGAGAGTTGCGACAGAGGCGGGACCGGAGGTAGATCGAGTGCTAAGGATGTTTCTGACGCTCTTGTTCGGCCGGCTACTGTTTGCTACGAGAGCGAATGTCATCAGCTGTCGCTTCCTTCCGCTGCTTCAGGACCTCGACCACGTTGGTGACTACGCGTGGGGAGCTGCAGTCCTCGCGTTTCTTTTTGACACCCTGAGTTCGACCAGCAGGCGGACCATGCTCCGTGGGTTTTCCCCTCTTCTCCAGGTATGACTTGATCCTTACACTTGATTATGCAACACTTATATGTATCCTACATGCTGATGTGTAATACGATGCAGGTGTGGACCTACGTCCGACTACGTGGGCTGGGGAGAGGCGAGGAGACTCACCCTGATCTCCTACCGATCGCCAGGAGGTGGACCGCACCTCGGGAGATCGGAGGCCTTCGGAGACAGGTCCTAGGGCTTCAGGACGATGTGGACACCTTACCGTACACTTCGGTACGACTCTAAACTTAGACCCTTTAATTAAATGCAGTTCTATATGTTTGCGATGCTGATATGACTTCCTACTTTGACAAGTTCGGTGGACTCCCTATGCAGCAGAGGGGCACGAGGGTCAGCCCTGGGTAGTGGGGGCCCTCACCTTCTCTGGGTGCAATGTGTGGCTTCATTGCATGAATGTAGGGGAGCCACTCTACTTCAGACTAGTGATGAGGACGATCGGTGTCCTTCAGCCAGCAGTAGAGTTCTCGGCGCCGGAGAAGCGGAGGGAGCGCGTGGGGTGACACCTGCGAGGCGTGGCGACGGTGCTTGACTGGAGGGAGTGAGCTGCAGAGCAGATCACTGACTGGACAGCACTCGGGCGGGTTGTGACCGCCCGGGAGGAGAGTGACGCGGCGTACTACACAACATACGCCCGACACTACCGGGACCAGGTGTTCCGTGGTGCCCGCCGACCGGTACGACTTCCAAACCCTAATGCCATTATTATGCTTTCTATATGACTACGCATTGATGTTTGGACTTTCTAAATGTAGATCGACCCTGAGGGACAGATTGCGGAGTTGTAGGGGCTCCTCCACTGCACGATCCGAGAGCGTGACGAGGCCCGATGGGCCCTGGCCCTACTAGTGAGTTTTCCTAAACCCTAAACTCTTAATTATGCACTTTGATTATGATTATGCTATGAACTGACTGACCTGGAGTTTAAAATGTAGCGAGCCGAGGGGACCCAGGGACGGGGGGCCGATGCCCCTTCTTCTTCTTCATAGACCCCTGCAGATCGAGCTGAGTGGGATGCCGAGTTCACGCGGATGGTAGCGTAGGCAAAGGCGACCGAGGTGGCGCTCACTGAGAGGGTACGTAACCACTACACTTCCCTTGATTATGCTAATATTGAATGCAATTAACTAATAATGATGCATGTATGCAGGCGATCGAGCTGACAACTGCGCTGGGCGAGAGCGCCCGACTGAGGGAGGAGACGGTCCGTCTCCGGGAGGAGTTAGCTCAGAGTAGGCCAGCGAACATAGTAGAGACTGCACTCCTATGGGCCAAGTTGGAGTGGTTCAGGGCTAGTGCTGGAGAGGCGGAGCGATACCGGCTCGATGCGAAGTGATACCGGCTTTAGGTGGCGAAGCTGGAGGGGCTAGTGGAGGGCCTTAGAGAGGTGAGTCGGGAGCGTAGCAGAGCAGCCCCGAGCGGCAGCCACGGCTCTCATGGTTTCGTCAGGAGCTACTTCACAGGTTCCTCCGGTCGACATAGGAACGAGGAGGAGGAGCGGCGCCGTCAACACCGCAAGGAGGCGACCTCGGCGATGCCTCCACCAAAGAGGCATGAGGGTGCCGGTGATAGTGACGGGGGCCAGGGAGAGGGACAGACCTGACTTTTGTACTTCGACAGGACTTTTGTATATATGGGCATGATAGTGATATGATATGTTTTTGGTTTGACTTTGTGGATAAATGTATGAATGAATGCAAATGCTTGACACTAACTAACTAACTACGACTACTAACTCGACACGAGCGAGACGGACACGTGTGAGAGAGAGATGACACGAGTGAGTGAGTGGGCGAGAGAGACGGACATGACACGAGTGAGTGGGAGAGACGACTCCAAGTGGGTGAGAGAGAGAGAGAGGACTACGAGTAGGTGAAAGAGAGACGCCAAACAATTTTGAGTGAGAGAGACGCCAAACAAATTGAGTGAGAAAGAGACGCCAAACAAATTGGGTGAGAGAGATGCCAAACAAATTGAGTGAGAGAGACAAATGCCTACTTCGCCAAATAGTGAGTGAGAGGGGTGACACGACCACAGGCTGAGTGACATCGGTGCAACAGGGCAGAGAAATAAGGTTTCAGATCTCCAAACGGTCATTCAGTGGACCGCTCCTGAAATTACACGATCCGAAATGGACCGTTGGAATGCTACCTGACCAAGTCGAACCAAGGCACCTGAGCGGTTCAAGATCAGCCGTGCATGTCATTGAACGGTGACATAGTGACTGTGCACATGGAAGAATGGCCTTCACGTTGCCGTTCCATGGGTCCAGGATCGAACTGTGTAGAACCTGATTAACGGTCCAATATAGACCGTCCTAAGGGCAGTGAGGTCTATCGATAGACCGTGCAATTTCACGCACTTGGAGTCCGATCGGGACTCTCCTAGAGAGTCCTAATCCATGGTAGGATGTTTCAACTCAACCCAAACTCTTGCCCAACCCGATCTAGACTTATCCTAGCTCAATTCTAGTGGGTTTGGGGTCGTAACCAAGCTCTATAAGTAGGAGGGAACTCTAAATTTGTGATCCACACCTCAACCCTCTCCCAAACCTTGAAACTCTTGTCACTCTTCATCAAACCATCATGAAAAGGGCTTTTGAAGGGAGTTCCATGGAGGGAGCAGTCTTAGAAGGGCCCAGGCCGGCTAGAAAGGAGCATGAAGTGCTCCAACGTCTGACCGCGATCCCACGACATCTGAGCTCCAGCCCACTGAGAGAGGTAAGTGGCCATAAGTTCATTTAATTCAATTTATTCCATCACTTACATGTTCCTCCTCTCTTTCCCCCCTTTCTTTTCTTTTTTCTACTTCAGCTTCTCCCTGGCTCCAGGCGCTACTCCACCTTGAAGTGGATGGCTCCCATGATCCATGAGTTACCCCTAGCAGTGATATCCATCTTAAAGTCTTGGCACCTACACCCACTCTTAGTGCTAGGCAAAAACTACCCCAAATTGTCCTTAGACTGGCACATCATCTCAGCCTTGGTAGAAATATGGCATCCTCAGATCCATACGTTTCTTATCCCATCTTTTGAGGCCACTATCCTACTAGAGGAACTAGAGACCTATTTATCCTTTCTTAGATCCAAGGTGGGTGAGGAGGACTTAGTGTGTCATACTGTTACCCCTATAGACCCTAGCCTTATCGTGGGAGAGTTTATACCAAATAGCAAGGACATCCGCACCTTCATAGGCCCACACCAGATCCATCTTCTTTCCCTTAGCCAGTGGGTGGTTGCTTATTGTAAGAATAAATGTGGATGGCATGAGGCCATAGCTAAGGCCGTGTCTATTTGCCTGTATGGGGCCATCCTATTTCCCTTTGCCGACCATGTCCTAGATACTCCAATCCTTAGCACCATTAGTGGTCTGTGGCAGGGTCTCTCTATCTCCCAGGCCGTCCTTGCCTACTTGTACGAAGGCATTAGTTCTGTAGCCCTAGGAGGTCCACTCTTGGGTTCTATGATACTCCTAGAGTGTTGGATGGGTGTCAGGATGAAATTCATTCATAAGGAGGATATCACTTCAGCCAGTCGGATCTTCGAAAGCCATCCACTGTTCTTCATAGGTGGCACCTTCAGGTTCTCTCCACAGGTAGAGTGTAGGATAGCAGAAAAGAAGACCAGGGACGAGTGGCAACTCTACATCAACACCTTGCCCCTGGATCAGTTCGTGATGTGCCCATCTTTCCTCCACGGCACTGCAGTCAGACTTCCTAGGAGGCAAGGCTTGGATCTTAGGCTCGTGAGCGACACTGCACTGGCGATGTACAGCTGTTGGCACTAAAAATATCACTCGCGGTGATCAAGCCTCAAAGAAGAATGACACGGCCCATTGAGCATAGAAGCCAATAAATATCAACATATTGAAGCCCTCTCGAGCTGCCAGAGCTTCAGGTCACCCTGTATGAACACCGGGGACTTCACCTCAGGGGAATCGAGATGAATTCACAACCAACCGGCAGTGCGACCAAGCCTGCCGCATACACTACACCCGTTGTCCGACCAAGGACAACGGTCTATCCGGTGGCCCACCACCTCATGAAAGACTCTCCTGAGATGAAAAAATGCCCTTGGCTCTTCAGAACGGAGGACCGAAGGCTCTGTCGGTAGAAGGTCCCGGTCACCCGGCACGGGTAGGGCTTCCTGCCAAGTGGGGCCCGTTAGTGACCGAATGATCACCCGGCCTGGGCAGAACTATCCCGGGTGTTATCCCACCCTCCAAGAAGCTTTGAGCACAAGCCAGATCGAGCCAGCAGCACGAATCATAGTGCCGAAAGCCGTGTCAGCGGGGAACCCGCGTGTTCAAACAAAAGATACTCATGGTTTCGAGAAGGGCCATACGTCGTCCTGAGAGCTTCGACAAGGCACCCCGTCAAAGTTTTGAGAACGGTGACAAGATGAATGTTCACGATGATCCCTGGAATCATCCCCGAACTCACCGGCTCGCCCGCAACGGGTCAGAGATGCTAATACGGCGCGCCCTAAACCGGCGCCCCCCGTTATCCGGCGCCCTCCTATTCCGGCGGGCTAAAGGCTGTGGAGCTCCCTTCCCCGGCGTGCCATTCCTCACGCCGGATTAGGATTCGAGCTTGCTCCTATATATATGTGGCTGCTTGAGTGAAAGGGGGGTGGAGAAGAATTAAGAGGAAGAATTAAAAAAAAGGATTGAGAGCCGGAGAGCCAATCACCTTCGAGGGGGAGAGGGTTTCCTTGCGAGAGAAGCAGGGTTCTCACCGAGTGTTCCCCTCACCACCGTCTTCCTCTCCGCCTGAAGCCCTCCGAAGCCGGGGAAGGAGAATAGAGTCTACTACTCTGGTTTTGCCGGTGAAATTTAGGTGGGTGTAGCAGATCATTTCTCGAAGACCCCTCCTCTGTTTTCTCCTTTCTGCCATCGTGCAAGCGAGGGGGGGGGGGGAAGGGGCGATGATACGATCCCATCCTCCTCCCCCCTCATCATCTGTTCGTCTGCTTTCTGTACTCCTTTGTAATTTCTTCTTTGAAATCAATGAAGTGGCCATCGAGCGACAATGCCGGCGCGTCGAATGTTTATAACATGCCTAATTCTTTTGTCTCCTGTCAATGAGATGAATGATGTTATGTCTTGTATGCTTCTCCTGCTCCGTGCTTAGCCTGCATGCCCGATTACTCTGTGTGTGCAATTGTCGAGTTCTGCTTCGCGGAGTCGAACATGCCCAAAGCCACGCGGGCTATATTGATATCATTTCCCCCCTCCCCGAGGCTCTTCCTTTCGAATGCAAGGGCCGTGCCTTGCCGTGTATATATATTATGGGTTTCGTGGTTAGAGACATGCTCATGTGTGTATCTCTACCGGTTTCTGTTCTGAGGTCGACCCCATCGACATCCCTCTGCACTTCTTCATAGTCCAGAGTGAACAGGGTCATCTCTACAATCCCCGCATCCATTATAAGCTAATGATTCTGATGTTTCTATACCTCAATTGGTGCAATGCGCAATGCTAACCCACTAATCCTATGAGCATTAATCTGCTGACTTTCTTATCCTACGCATGATTCATGATCGTCGGGTTTCCCCGTTTCTGAGAACATTAGTTTCAGTATTCTGGGGAGGAGGGGGACATACCCCGTTGGTATCTCAGAGTCACCATTTGGTCAAAGGGCCCCCATCTGCGATTGGTGAGGGTCCCTAAGGGCCACAAGGTGAAGATTGATAGGGCTTAGCCCAACATTAAACCCACTGTCCCCAGGGACGTTGTAGTGGTCACAGGTTGCGTGCCCCTCGTAGGCCAGTCCTTGGGGCCTCTCATCCCTATGAACCGTCCCTTTGCTGGATTCTGAGTTGACTATGGGCCGTGTACCCCTTGTAGGCCAGTCCTCGGGGACCTCACCCCCTTATTAGTCGCTCGCTCCGCTTGTTCTAACACATGGAACTATGGTGCCCCTCGTAGGCTAGTCCTAGGGGTATCCTGTCCGATTGGGGTTTTGCTGGCTGCCACCTTGCAGACCGGCTGTTTAGGGGCTTACTCCAAAAGTGGGTATGACCCCGTTTCTCCCCTGCAATCCTTCAGGGATGGGGGAGATGCTGCCCAATTTTTGACAGAATTCTTCTAACTTATGAGTTTACTCATACAAAAATGGCTTCAATAAAACATTTGTTCTAAGGCTAAGGACCCTAACGCTCGAGTATGAACCTCGCACTAGCTCATAACTTCACCCCTGGGGGCTCTGGACTCCAATTTAACAAACAATTACCTCAATGAACTTCAAAACTCTCAACAGAATCTTAATAAACTTAAATAGTTTCAAAATTCAAAAAAAAATAGTTGCTAAAATGGCGCGGTCCTAAACTAGCGCGCCTTAATACGGCGCGGTACCCACCCGCGCCGGAATAACGTCACACTCATAAAACTTTGTTTTCAAATGGCATGTGCCCGGCGCGCCCTAAACCGGTGCGCCCCCATCTCACCGCGCCGGATTAACGATGGTTATGGCCGTGCCGTATTAGAACCATTCATTTACGCTTGGCCGCACCGGGGAAGCCTATCCCTACGCGCGGTCGCGCTGGTTTTGAAGCATTGTAATGTTCTAATCACTCACTCGCCCTCAGAGCGATCCTCGTCTCCCGCAGTCGAGATTAATGGCCCTAATCAATGATAAATTGAATAAGAAAGGGCTATTCAAGTCCAAACTTTCTTGTTATCATGCTTTTACTACCATGTCCGATAGCACTCTGCTTTCATTACTATGCTTATGCTACCACTTTCGTTCCCCCTTAGGGGAGGCTAATAAATTTGATTGATCACTGATCATTATTATAACTCAACTGCCATGCTTAGCATAATCATGAACATCATGCGTGCATGCCTGCATAGACCCTCGGGTATATCAAATGGCACTGACGGAAGCCTGGGTTACGCCCGACCGGAAGTCTTTGCTATGCGCGATGGTGGTCCTCGAACCTACGCCCTCCGCCATGTAGTAAGGGTCTTTAATTTAATGAACCATGGTTCGCTTGCATGATAGATAGAAACATCTCGTGCGACCTCATCACGTTCACACCTTCGCATCTTCATTCCGGCCTCGACAACCCACTATCTCGGCAATTAATCAAAGGTTTTCCCTCCTTGTGGTGGATGTAATTAACGCCACAGCCTTTATGGTGTGGCGGACTGTTGGTCCCGACCGAATCTCACTCTCGCCTGTGTACGGGTCATAATGAGCGCATAATAAACTCGTCACGTACGTGACTGGCATGCCCGCGTAGTCAATCAGTTAGTTAATTACCGGTTAGTTAATTGGTTGATCGACGCGCAAATAAACCAAATAAGCCCAATAAAAAATATAATTTTTAATAAAAAGAAAATATAATAAATAAATCCCATCGAAATAGTCTGGCATGCCTAGTGGGACCAGTGTCTCCTTTCATCTCTTTGCCGAGATACTTGGGCTTCGAGGCCCTCCCAAAAGTTGCTATTTGTCGGCTTGTTGGTCTTTTCAGGCAAACGATGACGACAACAATTGGACTGACTGGCGTCTGCTTTGGCCCTTCAATCGTGGCCAGTCACGCGCAAGGGTACCTGGCAATGCCCATGGTGTTCGGCACCTTCCCTGCTACTGTTGGCTTCCCCAACTTCTTAGGGTTAGCCTTCGTAGATATGCTGGAGGTGGAACCCTCGGGGCCCGTCGAGGGAGCTGCAAAAGAGATGGAGCCTCTGAAGGCTCGATGCTGTGACGACTCGCCCAAGAGTCTGACTCTGGTCGCCAGCTGCCTGGTGCACCACGGTGTCCCTGGGGTCCGCCCCGATGCTGTTAGCAAGAACTCTGGAGGGCGTTAGTGCAAACAACTTCGGAGAGGTACTGCCATGGTTACCGGATCCCTATCGCAATCCAGTAAATCCATGATGGTCGGTGGCGTACGCGTCTTCCTCGACGGGCGTGACGCACGGATAGTCCCGGACCGGGTCATCCCCGCCGTCCCCATCTACAACTCATACCAAGCCCTCGCCGGAAGAAGGGCGGAAAGAGAAGAAGCTGACTGCTACGGCCGATAGAAGTTGACCCCTAGGCCAAGGAAGTTTAAACAGGTGTGGGTCCCCAAGAGGGTCCAACCTATCCACCAAGCTGCACCTGCCCGCCGCCACCCTGCCCGCGACGGAACGGAAGGAAGGGAGGAAAGGGGCCTGGCCCTGAGAGAAGAAGAAGGGGTTGCGGACCCCCCACGTCGCGAAAGCTTCCGGGCCTGCGCCCGCCAAGTCAACGTCCCTGCTGTGGGACGACGATTCCAGCAACCTGCCGACAGAGTTCGGCTAGCTTATATCCCTCCTAAGGGAGGTCGACAACTGTCCCCCGTGCTGCAGCAAGAACGGGGTCTAGAAGAGATGACCAATTTGCTCAAGAACTATTTCCGAGGGCTAGACAACCCCTCGCTTGGTCAGCAGCGGCTGATGCAAGCAGCCGCTGCCAGTGAAGACTTCTTCCTACCAATGGCAGTTGAAGAAGATGAAAGAGAAAAGATGATGATGTCGTCAGTCGACGATAATGACTATGATGACGGCTTTGAGATCGAAGCCGATAAAGCCACCCCTAGACGGGAGGATACAAGAAGGACTTCTGTGTTCGAGAGGCTGACCTTCCCGGATCGGGCTAAGAGAAGGGTCCATCGACAGAGAAGAAGGATGCAGGTCTTCACCTGCAACATGGCCAGCATACTCGGAAGATACAGGGGACTTCCTGAAGACCCCCGTGAGTTGGCTCAATTGTCCGCAAGGCCGGGGCCGAATACTCGAAGAACAGAAGCCGCAAGGCAGCTCTTGGCGACAGCTAGAGGAAAACAACCCCTGGTCTCCCACCAGTGGGATGAGGAAGCTGCTATTCTAACCGCCAATGTGGTGACGACGAAAGAAGAAGATGACGTCCTCCTTGACATCTTGCCTGAGGGTCCATCCGGGGAAGCAACAGAAGCCATTCCCAGCACGGCAACTATGGACCCATCAGTCCTGATACTACTTCAAAGATATCGGCAAGAGATAGACTTGCTGAAGAAATAGTTGATGGAGAAGATTGAACAGTCATCAGCTTCCAAGCCGCCCGAAGTCCATGGTGAATCATCCCAGGGCGCGGTTCATCATGTTGACCCTCCGCCACTCTACACCTTGCCTCAGTCGTCAGAGCCAAGCATGGCGACAACTTAGCAGCGGCCACCACAGTCGTAGCCATTGATGCCGCCGGTGCTCCCTCAAGTGCACCAGGCACCCCCACTGCTGCGTCCTCCACAGGCGACCACTCTAGTCACCCCATACCTGCATCCGGCACACTTCTATCCGGACCCAGTCGACCCCACGGTCATGAACCGAATGATGGTGGAGAGAATGATCGAGCTGAAGCTCGTAGAAAGAAGTGAAGGCGACTACGTCGCATTTGATGCCTATCGGGTGCCATACCCATAACACCATGCTGCCAAGCGGCTTCCCCTAGGAATCAACAAGCCACCCAAGTTCGACAAGTTCAACGGGAAGGGATCCCCGAAGGAACACGTCGCATATTATATGACTGTCATGGGTGATCTGGCCACCGATGAATCATACTTGCTAAAGTTTTTTGGGTCCTCACTGACGGGGCTCGCATTTGAATGGTACTCCAGCCTCCCGGCCGGGTCGATCAGCGACTGGTCGGATATGCAGAGGAAGTTCAGGGAAAGATTCCATGTTAAGGTTACAGTGGCCGAACTCTACTTGACAAAGCAAAGGGCAGATGAGATAGCCCTTGACTATATTAAGAGGTAGAGGAACCTCGGAATGAGGTGCAAGCGGCCCCCGCATCAGGAGGACGCTGTGCAAATATGAAAATAGAACCTCAAGAGGGAGGTTCTAGAAAAGATGATCGGAATGGAAATACAGTCGTTTGACTGACTAAACAATATCGTGGCCGAGGTGGAAGCCTTTCTAGCTAGACCTACTCCTGCATCAACTGCCGGCACAACCCAGAAGGGCAAGGCAGTGGAGCGGCGCCCGGCGCCTAAAGAAGCGAACGCCCTTGATATCAAGGCATTCGAACAACAGAAAGATAAGGGCAAGAAGGCGGTCACCCCACAGCCTGCAAAAGCCCCAGACGGCAAAGAAGGTCCCTCGCTACGGGACAAGATGAAGAAAGCCTACTCCTTTCTGAAGGATAAAACCAGGATTTTGTTTGACTGGGTAACAGAGTATGGCGTGGTCACCCTGCCAGAGCCAAAGAGGCCGGAGGACCTGAAGAAGAAGGACAGTCCAAGATTTTGCCCCTACCACTAGATGCTGGGGCATCCTGTTAGGACTGGTGTGATGGATTCAGAGGGGGGTGAATGAATCTCCCCTTTGAAAATTACACCCAATTAGAAACTTAGAACACTCAGAGATATGAAAATAAAAACAGATTCAGTTCTACCAAAATCCAGTGATGTGTTTAATCAAACATAGAATGTGCAATAAAATCTCTACTAAATTTAAGAAACATGTTGGCCTAAGCATTCATCTAGCGGAAGCATAAATGAACATTCCAACCACAGTGCAAGAAGAGTTTTTAGGTGGTTCAGTCCTCCATACCTACATCAACCCCACACTCAAACCAGAGTATGGATTCCGCTGATACACAGCTTAAACCGCTGGGCCTTACAGCTTGCGAACAACCGCTGAGCCTCACAGCTTGCTGTCCGAGGTATCCACCTCGCCCGCTGAGCAACACAGCTTGATGTCCAGAGGAATCTACCTCTGCAAAACCATTGACAAATAGCTTGATGAAAGGTTCAAAAGAAAAACAAAAGCAAGAAAACACAGCAACTGAAAGCTGTAAAATATAGAAGCAAGAATGTGGCTCCCACGGAGCTGACTGGATTGGATTTGATCCAAATTCCAGTGGAGACAGATTGTCTGATGGAGTCTTCTCTCTTCTTCCTCACAAGCTCTCTCCTTCTGCAACTTCTCTTTTCTTCTCTGCTGCTCTCTTTTCTTCTTCTTCTTCGTTTCTTTTCTTCTCTGCTACTCTCTCTCTTTTTCTCTCTCCTTCTCTTCTTCTCTCTTTCTCCTCTTTCTCTTCTTTCTGGATCGTGTAGGCTCCTCACTGCTTCTCGATCATCTTCCCCAGATGGAGAAGTCTTCTTTTTATAGCAGCAGCAGAGTGTTGGGCGTGTGTCCTCCACGATTCCCGCCCAATTGATTCTACGACGTGGAACCATTTCAGCAGGCTTCAATACACGTGTCACGATCCTGGCACCCCCTCATCCTCGGACCACGTGCCCTTCTCAATTTCCTCGACCAACAGTCCTGTTAGAACAGACGAGGATGCACTGAGTTAGTTCAGAAATTTGAACTGAGCTTGTATAGACTTGATGCACAAAATGCAGTGTGCATATAGGAAAGTATGTGTAATGATAATGAATGCACGGACATGTCATCCACGAGTGTACAGACTTTGAATGCATGTGATGCATTTTTGCATATGGAGAAGTATGCACATCAAAAATGAATGTACAGACATGCCAGCAACGAGTGTGCAGACTCTACGTGCAATGTACAAACAATGTGCAGACTTACTATGCCTAGAGTTTAAGCATGAATGCATGATGTACAACCTATGCATGTGAGTGTATGGACTTAGTGTGCATGCGACACCAATGTACAGACTCGCTGAAGTGATGATGCATGAACTTAACCACTCGTACCTGCAATGGAATGTATAGACTTTTGAATGCATGGTAGAGAGTGTATATACTTTGCATCTATCAAAGTATGCACAATGAAGATGAGTGCTCAGGCATGCTGTCAAAGAATGTACAGACTTTACGTTTACGTGCATGAGACAAGACGATGTACAGACTTTGCATGCATGGTATGCAACAGAATGTATAGACTTGCTGAACTACAGCATGGACATAATAGCAAGGAGTGTGTAGACTTTGTATATGCATGAAACAACCGAATGCACTAACTATGCGCATGAATATATAGACTAGCTAAGTTAACTGAGCAATCGTGTGCAGACTTAGTATGTGTGCGAAACTCGTCAATGTATAGACTATACATATGCATGAAGACCACTGGCTGAACTGACTTGGTCGAATGAAACAACGGAGGTTGTACAGACTAGCCATTAAAGAATGTATAGACTTGAGTGTAGACACGCTATTCCTGACGTCTCCTGAGAAAGTCTCATATCACTATACAACGCCCCGCGACGGCTTACGCGTTTTGAATCACTTGAGTGCTTCCTTTTCTTGAGTCTTCTTCCGCCCTTTTCGGCATCCGGAATCGTCTCGTCACGGCATTTCGGACGACATCAACACCAGTCAGACGCATCAGGAGGTTCCGGAACCAAGAAGGGTGTCTGCCGGGCAGCCACCAACGCCTGAACTGAGGACCCGGGTGGGTCTTTATGGGGGCGTCCAGGCCCCTGGACGCCCCCATTCTTTTAATTTATTTTTCACAGCCCAAAATAAAATAAAAAATAATATATTAATGGAGGCGTCCAGGACCCTGGACGCCTCCATAAAAACAAATATAAAAATTAATATGCCAGCTTTGGCATAAAAACAAAACACAAAAATAAAAATAATATATTTATGGAGGCGTCCAGGCCCCTGGATGCCTCCATCAACTCCCTCACGGGCGCCGCCCACCGAACGACAGTTTGTCGTGTGTGAAAAAATTCAAATTATGGAGACGTCCAGCCAGCTGGACGCGCCCATTTCTGAATCACGAGGCGCCGCTCACAAAACCGCGCGTTGTGCCAAACCGCGTGCGGCCGTCGATGGTGTTCGGTGGACCTATTGGGGGCGTCCGGGGCCCTGGACGCCTCCACAAAATTATTCCGAAAAAATAAATAAAAAATAGAATAAAATATCTTTTTTGCCCTGATGGAGGTGTCCAGGGTCCTGGACGCCTCCACCCTCCGGAGCCCTATAAATAGAGGCCCACCCCCTCAGTTCTGGAGGAGCTTCTAAGAGATCCGATAGGCTGCCGGAGCCCAGAGGCTACGGAGTCATTTCTAACCCGTGGGGTCTTTTGTAGGTGGAGGTTCTGCCGGCTTCTCGGGTGCCCACGCTCGCGAGAGGAAGGTCATCTTCATCCACCGCGCTTCCACGTCGTCCCTACGCTGCCGGAGCTCCGCCGGATCTCACCCTCGGCTCATCCAATAAGCATTTTCTTCCCCTTTTTCTCCATAGTTCTTTACATTCATCATACTGCATCCTCTATCTCCCTACATAAGGGCGTCGTCTCTTGCATACTTCTTGCATTCATCATCGCATATTCCTCCTACTCGAGTCCGAGAGGGGTTTAAAACCACACCAACCAGGTGTGTGTCAGGTCACGATCTCGTTACTTTTATTGTAAGGAATTGTTACTACACTGCCATTTTCTAATTCCGTTCGTTTATTGTCTACTGTTTTGCAAGGGTAACCAATGAAAGCCCTCTCCGTCGGCCGGCCGAAGGGGGAGGAAGAAGCAACCCGCCATCTCCCGCTCTTGAGGTAGGCGCGATCACTTTCTTTATTTTGGGGTCTTTTGGCCCCTGGCGATCACATCTTGTTCTCGAGGCCGCGGCGAGTCACTTCCCCAATGGCCGTTTAAATTTCCGTTCTTATATTCTCTTTATATTCTGTTATATTCTGCTCATATTCTCGAGGCCGCGGCGAGTCACTTCCCCAATGGCCGTGTAAATTTCCGTTCTTATATTCTCTTTATATTCTGTTATATTCTGCTCATATTCTTGAGGCCGCGGCGAGTCACTTCCCCAATGGCCGTTTAAATTCCCGTTCTTATATGTTATATTCTTATCTATTCATATTCTCGAGGCCGCGGCGAGTCACTTCCCCAATGGCCGTTTCAATTCTTGCTATTTAATTTCTGCATCATTCCCGTCCCCCCGAGGCCGCGGCGAGTCACTTCCCGCTATGGCCGTTTAATCCCCATATCTTGCTATTTTACATTTGTCCCGCTCGCCCCGCCGGAGTAATCTCCCGTGGTGGCCCCTTCTCTTTTCTCTTATTTCTATGCTGCAGCAAACAAAAGAGGAGCCCGCGCGCTCCGCGTCTTCTCCACTTCCCCGAACCGCGTGACGTCGCTCACAGATTGGCGATCATGGTGGGACTTCTACTGCTTCCTTTTGGCTACCCTTGCAAGTTCGGCACCGTCCGTGCCTCTCCACCTTGGCACCCTCGCGCGCCCCCGTTGTGCTCACGGCAGCACTGTCAGTTGTGATTGGTTTGGTGTACATTATATGTTTGTTATTCTGTTGTTTTCTTACTCTATATCTCTGTCAGCATTCCATTGCATACATCCACCCTCTTTTTATATCCTTTTTCATTTTTTCTAAGGATCACCCTTTCCCGGTGAAGGAAGGACTCTCCGTTTGAGAATTCCTCTCAACGGACTAGAATCTCCTCCATTGGGACCTCCGTAAGTCCCCGACATCGAAGAATCTCCTCTTCGTTCACTGGGCTGGTTGTACCATTGAAGTTCCCCGGAGTTAGTCATCCCATTCGTGGTGAGATGAGAGACCCTAGCTGACACGGCGGTGAAACAAAAATAAACTAGGGTCCCTATTTTGTGTGAACTTCGGATCTCGCTAAAAACACAAAAAAAATCATCAAAATCAAAACACAAAAAGGCGTAAAGGCATCCACTTGTTTGATAATCTCTGCTACCTACTTGCTAGTGTATGTTTTTACGTTCGGGGAAAACTGTGAGCATGGCTCACGAGTCTTTTGAGGAGAACCACCCTAGTCGTGGTTTGTCAGCCGACCCACGAGTCTATGCTATGGACTCGGGTCCTTCTCATGAGCCCTCGCATGAGGTGCAGGTTATTGCCGGGGACACGTCCCCACCACAGGATATCTCTTCCTTACTGGGCATCCTCGCCAACACGGAGCTTACCTCTAAACAGCTCCGGGCCTTCCAGGCCATTCTGAAGGGGAAATCTGTTTCCCCCACGCCCCAGAAATCAACTCCGGCCATTGCACCTCTCCAAGAGTCTGTGCAGGCCATTCCATCTCCTTCATTGGCGCAAGCCATCCAGTCTCCCTCGCTTCAAGGACAAGCGAGCCAACAACCACCCTCATTCCAGTTCCCGTCACAATCTCAAACTCCCATTGTTCCCCATATACCGCTTCAGCCGGGGCCAACTGTCGGCGGTCCGACAGCTCCCTCTCATTCGGGGTTCCCCCCTCAAGTCTCCGGGAGACAATTTCTCCCACAGTGGCAAGTGCCACCTTCACCTCCAAAGGAGCTCGCCCAATCGCTCCTCAATAGGTTCAATCGCATGGACGAGCAGTTTCAAAATCTGAGAAGAATGGTGGACGTGAAAGCCACCCCGGAGGTTACTTTACCAATCCTTCCCGTCATTCATCTTCCTCCCTCCAAAATGCCCACATACCGCAGATACAATGGTACCGACAACCCCTTCATTCACCTCAAGGATTTCATGTATGAATCCTCCTATTGGCAGAACGATCAGAGGTCCCTGGCATACCTCTTTCGGAGATTATTGGATGGTCCCGCGCTAGTGTGGTTCTATTCTTTGGAGCCCCGCGAGGCCGAGAATTTTGAAATAGTCCAGAGAAGGTTCTTGCAGAAATATAGGGATAGGGTCGGTCCCTCACTCTCCATTACCGACCTAGTGGCCGAAAAGATGAAACCCGATGAGGATTTTATCCGCTATGCTGATAGATGGAGGTCTCTGGCGGAAAGAATAAGGATACCCTCTCCAAGCCCGAACAAGTGAAGATGATTGTGTCTAATGCAACCCCACAGTTCAGACACGTCCTGGCCATGAATAAACTTACTATAATGGAGGAACTCTATGAAAGGGCCCGGTACATCCAAACCCAGTTAAAAGACTCCCCCATTATGAACATGTTTGAGTCGCCGAAGCCCAAAGTGGTCAGAAAGTCAGGCGCTGGTGTCCCGGGCGGAGCCACAGAAGGGGTCGTGACAAATGAGCAAGTGGGTGCGGTCAACAATGCCAATTATGCAGTCAACCCAAGGCCTCCACAAATGCCCCGACTTCCCCTCCAACCAGGTCCTTTCCCTCTTCGTCCTCCACCCCAAAATAATCCACCCCAGGATAATATGCCTCCATTACGTCAACCCCAGCAACAACAACCACAACCTCAGCAACAACAACCACCGCTTCAGTACAACCAAGTTCCACCCCCGGGGAACTATGGTCCCCAATAGCAACAAAGGAGGCCGGTCGGTCCCAAGAGAGCCTACTATCCACCATTGCCAGAAACTTTAGTAGACATTTTTAATGCCCTCATGGCATCAAACCAACTCGCCCTACCCAGAGAAAGGCTCGTGTGGCCCCCGAATGTTGATACCTCCAAATACTGCGTCTACCACAGGCAACCAGGACACACAGTAGATTACTGCTTCCATTTCAAAGATTACATCCATGATATGAATGATGAACATCAAATAGATTGGGATGAAATGAGACGATACGTCGCCGCTCTCAAGGCTAGGAGACCTCCTCATAGGCCACAGCAGCAGTTACAACAGCAGCAGCAGCAACAACAACAACAACAACAATAGCCTCAGTATGCCCCACAACAACAGCCCGACATTGGCATAATCCAGAATCCATTACCGGAGCACCAACTGCCCAATCATCAGGTTAACCCCATCTCCTCCTTCCCGGAAGTCGGGAGAGAGCAGGTGTGGCACCAGGAAAGTACCTCCATTCTTTCTACCGCCAATCCTATCATCACGCAACACCCTTGCCTTGCCCGGGTAGCACCTCTCTCTCATCAACCCGCGTTAGTATCACCTTCACCATTTCCACTACCATTACGCCCTCTCATCCGTACCCCGATCCCCTATCAACCGACACTCTCCACTACGCCTTCACACCCTCTCATCTTCTCCCACTCCCCCACTTTACCATCCACCTCTACCACATTTACCCCTACGCCTTCTAAACCCCTTATCACCCGTCAACCATACATAACCCCATCTTTCTCCACCGTATCACCACTAATGCCTTCAAAACCACTCATTAACCATCACCCACCTCAAAATCATTGCTCACTTCAAGCCCTACCCACTTCTACTTCATCTCCACCTCCACCTTCCAGACCCCTTATCCTTCACAATCCGCGCGATATCCCCTCTACCTCCACCATGCCTCCACCTAACAAACCCCTCATCAGAATCCCTACTCCCGTCATCACCCCTGCTTCATCGACCATTCCTCCACCACTACCCCTCAAACCTCTGTTAAAACCCACTGCTACCCCCACAGAGGTACAAAAGCCGCAGGCAATGGTGCTCCGGAGTGGAAGGATTTTCCACAGGATTTTCCCCCACAACAGTCAGAATCCTGAGCAATCTCAGCCAGAGAAGGATGATGGAGAACAACCAGAAAGAGCTATCCCTGGAACACAGTATGATCTATTGAAACACTTGGACAAGACGCCTGCTCGGATGTCCATCCTGGAGCTACTTCAAAGATCCACATCCCACCAGGCGGCCTTGATGGAATATCTTCAAAAGGTCATGGTTAATGAAGACCTCCCTGTGGAGAAGATTTCGACCGTCCTGACCCCGACAGACACACAACCGGTCATCATGTTCTACAACTACGAGCTCGCTCCCAAAGAGGCTCGAAAATATGCACTGTGCATTTCAATAAAAATTAATGGGGTATCCATAAACCCGTGTCTTGTGGACACGGGCGCGTCCATAAATGTGATCTCCATGAGCACTCTTCAGTTATGTGGGGTCGACGAGGAACAAATAAGACCTTCCTCGATCACGGTCACGGCTTATGACAATAGCAAAAGGCCGCCGCAGGGGATGATTATTCTGAAGGCAGAACTAGGCCCCATGTCAATTCTCACAGAATTCCATGTCCTCGACATGGACCCCACATTCAAGGCTATACTGGGTCGCCCTTACATCGAAGCCATGGACGCTGTGCCTTCCACCAACCATCAGTGCCTGAAGTTTGCTTACAATGGGAGAATTATTAAAGTGGTCAGTACACCTGTCCTTCACACAGTGGATGCTATCAACACCTCTCTGCCCTCTGTTTGGCCGTCTCATCAGCCCATATTGTCACTACTGGACGTACGTGATTCATCTCACGTTCCACTAGCACCAAAGGAGCCGGTCAGGACAACCGCAACATCATATCTCCCTTTTCACTCCAAAGGGTGGGAGATTATGAGGAACATCGGCTACCAACAGGGTAAAGGTCTGGGCGCACAGTTACAGGGTAGGCTCAAACCGCCAAAGGAAATTAGGCTGAACCGCAGGTTTGGCCTAGGCTTCAAAGGACCGTTCAAGGCGGATTGGAAGCCCCTCACATGGACTCTATCAAACCACTTCAACAGAGGGCCCGTTATTCAGATGGGAGATTACCCACGAGAAGCATATGGGAGATCACATGCTGTATATTTGGATGAAAAATGTCCGAGGATCACCAAAAGAGGCAAGATCAAAGATCCGGAATGCGAGTGGAACAAATGGTTCGACATACGGGACATTTCCGTTGCACTGGAAAGGATGTTCTCGTCTCCGCAGCTTGAAGGACCACCATTGATGTAGCAACCCTAATAAATGAATAATTGAAATGAATTAAAACATATATATTACAGAAGTAATATATATATAAAAGGAATAGGGTTAATTGGACGAAATAAAACAAATTAAAAATAACGCCTCTTATTAAGGCGTTAATTTATAAAGAAACGCCTCTATCCATGGCGTGAATAAAGAAAGGACGCCCACACCTACGGTCGTCAGTTCTCACGCGACCAAATGGGTAAGTAAAAGAAACGCCTCTATCTTGGGCGTGTTTTAAAACACGAAACGCCCTTTTTCAAGGCGCTTTTTAAGAAACGCCCTTATGCAAGGCGTTAATTAAAGAATACACGCCCTGACCAAAGGCGTTAATTCAGTTCGTGACTCGTTCGAACCCAGAGCTTATCCAGGGAAAGATTAACCTAATCTAGTAAGTGTCTATTAGAGTAAGGACTCTATTGGGGATATGTTACCCTCAATCAAACACTACTTTTAATAGGACTTCCATAACCCTATAAATAATCTACTGCTCGAACCCGTGAACGCTATTTGGCGTTCGAGTTCTCTGAAGGTAATTACAGAGCAATAGCTCTTCCTTCTCTCTGTCCCTTTTTGATTTGGTGGACGATCATTAATTCGACTTCTTCCTTCTTCCAGGTTGAAGAAGCATTGGGGTTGTGAAGAACAAAGGTAATAATCTTTCCTTTACCTTCGGTCAGGTATTATGAAGAAAATATAAATGTTTCTTCGTATTTCTCTGTAGGAAGTTCAGTCGAAAGGGGTTCATCAGTTGAACATAAAGACTTCTTCCTGCTGATACGGCTGAAGTTATTGGTTGCTGTTTAAGCAACAGAGTTTTCTCCCTTCTTCATATCAATCTGCAAATCGTCATCTCCAAATCAACTCTTAAAGGTAGGATTTTCTCAAGTTATTGTAGCCCAAATAAGAATTAATGCAAGATATCTATACATACGTATATGAGCATGGCATGCATACTGTTTATAAGGTTTTATTACGTTTTCTGCAAAATTTTGAAAGAAACGCCCTTGATTAGGGCACTAATTTAAAAGAAACGACCATTCTAGTGGTCGTCAATTTAATATTTGACGCCCTCTACGCAGGCGTTAATTTCATAAGAATCGCATGTGATTAATGATTGATCCTGTTTAAAAATTACAATACATATGAAATATTGATTTTTAATATCTTGCATGACTCTGTGAATTCCTGTTAAATTTTACTGCCATGACATGTCTCCTGTCTCTCGAAATATTATTTATTAAAATATCGTAAATCCCTTGAAATTCACGACTTGGACAAAGTCGTTTTCCATATTCTAACGCCCCAGTACAAGGCGTGAATCTGAAAAGTAACGCCCCTTCCTAGGGCGTGTATCTGTTAAAATCCTGAAATTCACATATTCTGTAAAATGGAATTAGAAAGTAACGCCCCTTCCAAGGGCGCGTTTTTGATAAATTTCTGAGAATAATTATATCCTGTCGAATATGTAAATGATGAGACGCCTGCCTCTGCAGTCGTCAACTTTGAAGAAACGCCCCCAGGGAAGGCGTGTTTTTGATAAATTAATGAAATAATGGAAATTCTGCAAATTGGCAATATATGTAAACGCCCTTCTGTTAGGCGTTAATTATTCAATACACGACTTTACTTAAGTCGTTATTTTACTGTAAACTGATTTTATCCTGATTCTATTACCGATGGTTTCATATTATACATATATATATATATATCGGCACTATTCTCCATTCCGTGAGTATAGTCCCACTTTTTACGTTGATTTATCGATCACACTCAACTCTCATTGACATACAAGCTCTCCATTGGACATTCCGTTCCTTTGGACTAGCGAGTTAGTCATAGAGACCTCCGTAAGACTCCTCGTAGCCTTGGATTCCCTCAAGGCCGACTGAGCTGGTTGTACCCTAAAAACCCATTACACCATTGATGCCATGTCACTCTAAAGAAACATGGTATACCGGCCCTTATGATTATACAAAGAGTATATCATAAGAAATTCTTGATGGGATGATGATATCATGCCATGTCGTGTCATTCTTGTAAACCCCAATTCTATGATAAGAATGAGGGTATCTTGCTTGATCTTATGTTCATGTGGACCTCAATTCTATATAAAGAATGTCCATATTGATTTGTCATGGTACCTAAGTTAAGGGAACCATATTCTACCTAGTTTTATCGACATCGTGATTATACCGTTATTATCGCCATTCTATGTCCTTTGTCATATTTTGGACTCTATTCTATCAAAGTTGTCATACGTGTCTACAAGCTTGATTATTGAAATTCTATATTGGCTATATAAACAAGAGTGGATGTCAAAACACATGATAAATGCCTGCGCATATAGGGCCCGATCTGGTCCTGGGAGGAGCACCCGAAAGTACTTGTGCCCATGGGAGTTAAAATGATAAGGTATCTGGCATTATACCGAGTACTTGACTTGCTTGATTGGACATTCCACACACATCTTGTACTTGAATCGTACTTGACTTTACATGAAATGCGTGGCCCGAAAAGGGTAATTTACTTGCTTGATACATGATAGCCAAAGTTCTTGACATGACTTGTTAAATGTACTTGCTTGAATATCTCGAATAAACTTGTTATCTTGTTGGAAGTTCATGACTAAGTTCGTCTTATTTTCTTGATATTACATTCTCTCTATCTTGTCGTTTTATGCGAGCATGCATAGCTTTATTGCATTCATGAAAATGTAATTACTTAAACCCCTCGCTAGTACTTGAGATATAATTTCCTACTGAGCGTTCGCTCATTCCGTTTGTCCCTTTCTACTTTTCAGGTAAGTCCGACGACGATGGAAGTCAATCGGATGGGAATGGTCAAGAGTGAAAGTGATAGAGCTTCTACAAGTGTCGTCTAGTCTTTTCTATAGTTTCTTGAGTCAAATATGTATTCTTTTCCTTTTTATTAAACAGAGTATTGGATTTGTAATAGTCTATCCATTATGAAATAAAGGATTGGGTTATCTTGCTATTTTGCGCATCTCTGTCTTCGTGTCGAATACACGACCACTCTGATTGACATGATTGATATAGACACGTCGCGCATCTCCGGGTATCTTCCGCGCTCGGGGCGTGACAGTCTTTGTGGTATCAGAGCCTAAGGTATTCAATTCCTAGGAAACCCAAGTCCAAGGATAGGTTTCAAAACCTTTAACCAAGTGAGAGTGGGTAGAACCAAGGGTTAAATGATCAATGAGTCCTTTATAAGATCATAGTGATATAATACTAACGTAGCTATCGTAATTGTAGGATAATGGCTGCCGAACGTGCTCAATGGCGCAACATGCAGCGTACCCTTCAAGGGATGACCCAAGTGCTACAACAGGTAGCACAAGGTGGTGCTCCACGAGCTGGAAGCTTACACCAAGCATTCAAGAATATGAATCCCCCGAAGTTCATGGGATCGACCGATCCAGACGATGCCGAGCATTGGGTTCGGGAGATTGAACGTATATTCCGTGTTATGCAATGCACGGATCAGGACAAAGTCTTATTAGCTACTTTCCAGTTAGAAAAGGATGCTAGATGCTGGTGGGAGTCGATTGAAGCTACTATTGACCCAACTCAAGTTACATGGGGTGAATTCGTTGAATATTTCAACGCCAAATATTTCTCTGATAGGGTCCAGGAAAAGAAGGCCGCCGAATTTGCCGCATTAAAGCAAAGATCTTTATCGGTGGCTGATTATGAAGCACAGTTCTCTAGACTGTCTAGATATGCTAAGCATTTGATTAGCACGGAAAAGATGAAAGCTCGTAGATTTCTTAATGGGCTTAGGCCTCACTACATTACTCAATTGGCGCCTATGGATATTCAAGTTTATACTGAAATGGTGCGCCGAGCTCAGTTGCTTGAAGATGCCACGGAACTATCTGATAGGATCCGTGGGAAAGACAAAAAGGAGCAAGTCACAAGTTCGGGTTCTTTTAAACCCAACTTTAAGAAGAGGCCCAATAATGGAGGTTCTTCCTCTCAAGATCAGAAGTACAAGAAATCCAAGCCTTTCTCTATCACCACTACCCCTTCAAACGTAGTATGCAAGCATTGTGACAAGGCTGGTCACAAAACAGAAGAATGCTGGAGGAAACTAGGAGCATGTCTCCGTTGTGGGAGTCGTGAACATCGGATTCCCGATTGTCCATTAATGAATGACCAAGCCGGTGAGGGTAAACGTCCAGTGACAAGAACGCTCGTCTTCATGCAATCCAAGAGACCGAACCAGAAGAAGAAGGCGGATTGGTGGAAGGTACATTAAAAATTTGTTCTAAATATGCACATGTCTTATTTGATACGGGTGCATCGCATTCCATTATTTCCAAGAAGTTTGCTGACCCATTACCTCTAGAACCAGAATGGATGAAGATAATATTGTCTACTCCTCTCGGAAACGAGACGGATATCACACATCATTACCAAAACTGTGAGGTATTGGTTCGAGGAAAGAATTTTCCTATTGATCTTATCTGCTTAGATCTAAAAGAATATGATGTTATACTAGGGCAGATTGGTTATCCAAATACCAGGCAACGGTTGATTGCCGTGATAGCAAGATTGTTTTCAAGGAATTTCCGGAACTGACTTATACTAGTCCTAAGAGTCGAAGCAAATCCCCTCTTATCTCGGCTCTTCGAGCAAGCAAGCTCGTCAAGAAAGGATGTGTATCCTTCCTTGCTTTTGTCACTATTAAAGAAGCTAAGAAACCAAGATAGAGGACATTCAGGTAGTGCGAGAATTCCAGACATATTTCCGGAAGAATTGCCGGGATTACCCCCTCAAAGAGAAGTGGCCTTCACCATTGACTTAGTCCCTGGTGCTGGTCCTGTTTCCAAGGCACCATATAGAATGTCCCCTGCTGAACTCAAGGAGTTGAAGGAGCAGTTGATGGAACTAATCCGAAAAGGGTTTATTAGACCAAGTACTTCCCCGTGGGGAGCACCAGTCTTATTTGTAAAGAAGAAGGATGGATCCATGAGATTGTGTATCGACTATCGACAGTTGAATCATCTTACTATCAAGAACAAGTATCCACTGCCGAGAATCGATGAGTTATTTGATCAGATTTCAGGATCCAAATATTTCTCCAAGATTGATCTCAGGTCGGGATATCATCAATTAAGAATCAAGGACGATGACATTCACAAGACCGCATTCAGAAGCAGGTATGGCCATTACGAATTTGTTGTTATGCCTTTTGGACTAACAAATGCCCCTGCTGCCTTTATGCAGTTAATGAATAGCATATTCAGGCCTTACTTGGATCAATTCATAGTAGTCTTCATTGATGATATATTGATATATTCTAAGACTAAGGAAGAACATGAAGAGCATTTGAGGATTGCATTGCAAGTCTTGAGGACAAATCAATTATATGCTAAACTCAGCAAATGCGAGTTCTGGCTTGAAGAAGTGGCTTTTCTCGGACATGTCATATCCAAGGACGGTTTATCTGTGGATCCGTCAAAAGTTGAAGCTGTAAGAAACTGGGAAAGACCCACTAATGCAAGCGAGATCAGAAGTTTCTTAGGTCTTGCAGGCTACTATCGGCGATTCATCAAAGATTTCTCTAAGATCGCCGTGCCCCTTACAAGGTTAACTCGTAAGGAGATCCGATATGATTGGAGTGAGGAATGTGAAAGCAGTTTCAAACTCTCAAGGATCATCTCACCACAGCTCCGGTCTTAGCCCTACCAATTGAAGGAGAGAAATTCGAGGTCTACACTGATGCTTCTGGCATTGGCCTCGGATGTGTTCTAATGCAACAAGGGAAGGTCATAGCATACTCTTCTCGTCAACTGAAGAAGCATGAGGAGAATTACCCCGTCCATGACTTGGAACTGGCCGCGGTAGTATTTGCCCTAAAGATATGGAGACACTATCTCTATGGGGTACAGTTTACTGTATACTCCGATCACAAAAGTCTCAAATATCTATTTTCACAAAAGGAGCTGAACATGAGACAAAGACGTTGGCTAGAATATCTCAAGGACTTCGACTTCAGTATACAATACCATCCCGGAAAGGGTAATTATGTGGCTGATGCCCTTAGTCGAAAGCCGAGAGCAAGGATAGCAAATTGTATGATACAAGAATGGAGGTTACTTGAACAATTCTCCGAGCTCAATATAAGCTTGGACACGGAATCCAAATTTATCACACTATCTCATGTAAGCATACAGTCAGACTTATTATCTGAAATACAAGTACTTCAGGATGATGATCCTATATTAGTAGAAATCAAAGCAGATTAGAAGGACAATCTGATTTTCAACTAACTTCTGATGGAAGATTATCGTTCAAAGATAGAACTTGTGTACCCGATTGTCCGGAATTAAAGAAGAAGATCTTAGATGAAGCTCACAGATCAAGATACACTATTCATCCTGGATCAACTAAAATGTACCAAGATGTAAAGAGGAACTTTTGGTGGCCCAATATGAAAAGAGAAATAGCGGACTATGTATCACGCTGTCTCACATGCCAACAGGTCAAGGCGGAACACCAAAAGCCTGCGGGAAAACTACATCCTCTAGATATTCCTAAGTGGAAATGGGAGGATATTGGTATGGACTTCATCATGGGTTTGTCTAAATCTAAAGGAGGACATGATGGAATCTGGGTTATCATTGACCGATTGACTAAATCGGCACATTTCTTGCCAATCAAAAGCCGATGGTCAATTGATGTGCTAGCTGCACTATACATTAAAGAAATAGTCAGGATACATGGAATTCCTGTCTCAATCGTGTCTGATAGAGATCCCCGTTTTACTTCTCATTTTTGGAAGGGATTACAACATTCGTTGGGGACAAGGCTCAACTTTAGTACTGCTTTTCACCCACAAACGGATGGTCAGACCGAGCGAACTAATCAAGTTGTTGAAGATATGCTGAGAGCATGCATTATTGACTTTGGAGGAAGCTGGCATGACCACTTACCTTTAGTTGAATTTGCATATAATAATAGCTACCAAGCTAGTATCCAAATGGCACCTTTCGAAGCCTTATACGGAAGGAGTTGCCGATCTCCCATATGTTGGAACGAAGTTGGAGAAAAACAACTATTAGGTCCAGACATGGTAAGGGATACAACCGAGAGATACAAGTAATCAGAGAAAGATTACAAGTTGCTCAGACAAGGCAAAAGGCTTATGCTGATACCAGGAGAAGAGATCTTGAATTCCAGGTTGGAGATCATGTATTTCTTAAAATATCCCCTGGACGTGGCATACGAAGATTTGGTGTTAAGGGCAAGCTTACGCCAAGATTCATCGGACCATTTGAGGTACTCGAAAGAGTTGGCGAGGTTGCTTATCGCATCGCGTTGCCTCCTCAGTTGTCCGAGGTACACAATGTATTTCACATATCTATGTTGAAGAAGTATGTGCACGATCCGTCACATATTATTGAGCATGGAGATCTGGTGATCCAGAAAGATCTCACATATGAACAGAGGCCTTTAAAGATATTAGATCGAGAAATACGAGCTCTAAGGAATAAGGTTATTCCCATGCTTAAGGTGCAATGGAATAAGAATCCTGAACGCGAAGCGACATGGGAGACCGAGGAATCTATGAAGAAACGATTTCCCGAGTTATTCTAAGAGGTATATGTCCTACACTCTCCACGTGTATAATTATATATATATTGAATTTGGGGACCAAATTCTTTTTAAGTGGGGGAGGGTGTAGCAACCCTAATAAATGAATAATTGAAATGAATTAAAACATATATATTACAGAAGTAATATATATAAAAGGAATAGGGTTAATTGGACGAAATAAAACAAATTAAAAATAACGCCTCTTATTAAGGCGTTAATTTATAAAGAAACGCCTCTATCCATGGCGTGAATAAAGAAAGGACGCCCACACCTACGGTCGTCAGTTCTCACGCGACCAAATGGGTAAGTAAAAGAAACGCCTCTATCTTGGGCGTGTTTTAAAACACGAAACGCCCTTTTTCAAGGCGCTTTTTAAGAAACGCCCTTATGCAAGGCGTTAATTAAAGAATACACGCCCTGACCAAAGGCGTTAATTCAGTTCGTGACTCGTTCGAACCCAGAGCTTATCCAGGGAAAGATTAACCTAATCTAGTAAGTGTCTATTAGAGTAAGGACTCTATTAGGGATATGTTACCCTCAATCAAACACTACTTTAATAGGACTTCCATAACCCTATAAATAATCTACTGCTCGAACCCGTGAACGCTATTTGGCGTTCGAGTTCTCTGAAGGTAATTACAGAGCAATAGCTCTTCCTTCTCTCTGTCCCTTTTTGATTTGGTGGACGATCATTAATTCGACTTCTTCCTTCTTCCAGGTTGAAGAAGCATTGGGGTTGTGAAGAACAAAGGTAATAATCTTTCCTTTACCTTCGGTCAGGTATTATGAAGAAAATATAAATGTTTCTTCGTATTTCTCTGTAGGAAGTTCAGTCGAAAGGGGTTCATCAGTTGAACATAAAGACTTCTTCCTGCTGATACGGCTGAAGTTATTGGTTGCTGTTTAAGCAACAGAGTTTTCTCCCTTCTTCATATCAATCTGCAAATCGTCATCTCCAAATCAACTCTTAAAGGTAGGATTTTCTCAAGTTATTGTAGCCCAAATAAGAATTAATGCAAGATATCTATACATACGTATATGAGCATGGCATGCATACTGTTTATAAGGTTTTATTACGTTTTCTGCAAAATTTTGAAAGAAACGCCCTTGATTAGGGCGCTAATTTAAAAGAAACGACCATTCTAGTGGTCGTCAATTTAATATTTGACGCCCTCTACGCAGGCGTTAATTTCATAAGAATCGCATGTGATTAATGATTGATCCTGTTTAAAAATTACAATACATATGAAATATTGATTTTTAATATCTTGCATGACTCTGTGAATTCCTGTTAAATTTTACTGCCATGACATGTCTCCTGTCTCTCGAAATATTATTTATTAAAATATCGTAAATCCCTTGAAATTCACGACTTGGACAAAGTCGTTTTCCATATTCTAACGCCCCAGTACAAGGCGTGAATCTGAAAAGTAACGCCCCTTCCTAGGGCGTGTATCTGTTAAAATCCTGAAATTCACATATTCTGTAAAATGGAATTAGAAAGTAACGCCCCTTCCAAGGGCGCGTTTTTGATAAATTTCTGAGAATAATTATATCCTGTCGAATATGTAAATGATGAGACGCCTGCCTCTGCAGTCGTCAACTTTGAAGAAACGCCCCCAGGGAAGGCGTGTTTTTGATAAATTAATGAAATAATGGAAATTTTGCAAATTGGCAATATATGTAAACGCCCTTCTGTTAGGCGTTAATTATTCAATACACGACTTTACTTAAGTCGTTATTTTACTGTAAACTGATTTTATCCTGATTCTATTACCGATGGTTTCATATTATACATATATATATATATATCGGCACTATTCTCCATTCCGTGAGTATAGTCCCACTTTTTACGTTGATTTATCGATCACACTCAACTCTCATTGACATACAAGCTCTCCATTGGACATTCCGTTCCTTTGGACTAGCGAGTTAGTCATAGAGACCTCCGTAAGACTCCTCGTAGCCTTGGATTCCCTCAAGGCCGACTGAGCTGGTTGTACCCTAAAAACCCATTACACCATTGATGCCATGTCACTCTAAAGAAACATGGTATACCGGCCCTTATGATTATACAAAGAGTATATCATAAGAAATTCTTATGGGATGATGATATCATGCCATGTCATGTCGTTCTTGTAAACCCCAATTCTATGATAAGAATGAGGGTATCTTACCTTGATATACTGTTCATGTGGACCTCAATTCTATATAAAGAATGTCCATATTGATTTGTCATGGTACCTAAGTTAAGGGAACCATATTCTACCTAGTTTTATCGACATCGTGATTATACCGTTATTATCGCCATTCTATGTCCTTTGTCATATTTTGGACTCTATTCTATCAAAGTTGTCATACGTGTCTACAAGCTTGATTATTGAAATTCTATATTGGCTATATAAACAAGAGTGGATGTCAAAACACATGATAAATGCCTGCGCATATAGGGCCCGATCTGGTCCTGGGAGGAGCACCCGAAAGTACTTGTGCCCATGGGAGTTAAAATGATAAGGTATCTGGCATTATACCGAGTACTTGACTTGCTTGATTGGACATTCCACACACATCTTGTACTTGAATCGTACTTGACTTTACATGAAATGCGTGGCCCGAAAAAGGGTAATTTACTTGCTTGATACATGATAGCCAAAGTTCTTGACATGACTTGTTAAATGTACTTGCTTGAATATCTCGAATAAACTTGTTATCTTGTTGGAAGTTCATGACTAAGTTCGTCTTATTTCTTGATATTACATTCTCTCTATCTTGTCGTTTTATGCGAGCATGCATAGCTTTATTGCATTCATGAAAATGTAATTACTTAAACCCCTTGCTAGTACTTGAGATATAATTTCCTACTGAGCGTTCGCTCATTCCGTTTGTCCCTTTCTACTTTTCAGGTAAGTCCGACGACGATGGAAGTCAATCGGATGGGAATGGTCAAGAGTGAAAGTGATAGAGCTTCTACAAGTGTCGTCTAGTCTTTTCTATAGTTTCTTGAGTCAAATATGTATTCTTTTCCTTTTTATTAAACAGAGTATTGGATTTGTAATAGTCTATCCATTATGAAATAAAGGATTGGGTTATCTTGCTATTTTGCGCATCTCTGTATTCGTGTCGAATACACGACCACTCTGATTGACATGATTGATATAGACACGTCGCGCATCTCCGGGTATCTTCCGTGCTCGGGGCGTGACAATTGATCTCAGAAATACCAGAGAATATTACCACTCTTGCCAAGGTTCCAAACTATCCTCGTCCTCGCCAGAAGGACCCTGTCATCGACGGATCTTCATCCATCCTCAACATTGCCGTCAACGACTCATTAGCCGCCCTCTTCTCCATCCACTCGTCTCAGCCTTTACTGATATCGTCTTTCTGGGCCAGACAATTGTCTGATGATCTTCCCAGATCCCCTTCTCTGCTTACATACCTACGCGGGCTTTTCAACCCGCGCCAGGTCTTCAACCATGATATGCTCTATGAGCCTCACAATCCTCTAGCCATAACCACTTTTCTCTCTCCTCTAATCTCTTTTCACTGCTTTGTCATTTAAAATGAAAATGAAAAAAAACATCAATTTTCAAACTCCCCAACAACACATCTTCGTTGAGGAAACCTCCTACATCTCCCACGGGTGCGTACCACCCTGCGGACCACCCGTCCAAGGTCCGATGAGCGACCTTTTCTACCCCTCCTCTGAGGGGTCTTCTCCTGTACATTCTACACCATCCTCTTCGTCTTCCTCTTCTTCTGTAAATATTGTCAGTCAATCTAGGAATGATAGGCCAAGGGTAGTACCTAGGAAGAAATCCAAGGGTAGGCAGATCCCTCGTCGATTCCTTCTGGATTTGGCCGCCAGGTGTCAGGCCCTTCTTGCCATCCCCCAGTTGTTAGAAAATCCCATCCAGCTACCGGAAATAGAATGTGAGGGCGACTGTGCATTTGATGAAGGGTATGGAGTCTACGAGATCACGGATGAAGAATGCCCACTGAAGATGAGGGTGAAGAATATGAGGATGCGGCGGGCGCATACGCAAGTGGAATGAGGAGATTCGACGAGCCGTCAACCGCCGTAGAAGAATCCACCAAAGAAGTCAACTTGGGAACTGAGGAAGACCCTAGGATCATCCTCATAAGTGACAACCTACCACCCTCTGAAGAAGAGGCATTAATTGAAGTTCTCAAGGAATATAAGGACACGTTTGCATGGAGCTACGAGGATATGCCGGGTCTAGATTCAACCTTGGTCGAACACCGTTTAACCCTAAAACCAGGGTCCGTCTCGGTAAAACAAAGGTTAAGGCGTTTCCACCCTCAGATGGCTTTGAAAATGAAAGAAGAGGTCGATAAGCTCCACAAAGCCAGGTTCATTAGAGTCGTCCTTTATCCTCAATGGGTGGCGAACATTGTCCCGGTCATGAAGAAAGATGGGAAAGTCAGGATTTGCATCGACTTCCGGGACCTTAACCGCGCGTGTCCAAAGGATGATTTTCCTTGCCTCACATTGATGTGTTGATCGATAACACGGCAGGATATGAGACCCTCTCATTCATGGATGGATTTTCAGGATACAATCAAATTCGTTTGGCAGAAGAGGATCAGGAGAAGACGTCATTCACTACCCCTTGGGGAACATATTGTTACGTGGTCATGCCGTTTGGGTTAAAGAATGCTGGAGCTACTTACCAAAGAGCTATGATGGCCATATTTCATGACATGATGCACATATATCTGGAAGTGTATGTGGATGACTTGTTGGTGAAATCAAGGACCAGGATGGAACATCCAGAAGTTTTGGCTAAGGTCTTGCAGAGGTCAAGGGAGTTCCAATTGAAAATGAACCCGAAAAAGTGTGTGTTTGGTGTGTCGTCGGGTAAATTGCTGGGGTTCATTGTGAGCAAAAGAGGGATCGAGATAGATCCCGACAAAGCTAAGGCCATCAGGGATATGCCGCCTCCCAAGAATTTGAGGGAAGTCCGAGGTTTAATCGGGAGGTTGCAGTTTATTCGTCGGTTTGTGTCCCAACATTCACAAAGGTGTAGACCTCTCTACGAGTTGACCAAGCCAGGAGTAGAATTCCACTGGAATTCTAAATGTCAGAAAGCTTTTGAAGGGTTGAAGGAATATCTGGCTAGTCCACCCGTTCTCATTCCACCCAAACCAGAAAAACCTCTGATCCTTTACGTCTCAGTCTTGGATGACTCCGTGGGAGCCGTCCTCGCACAAGCTGATGAAGAAGGCAAGGAACGGGCAACCTATTACTTGTCCAAACTTCTCAATCCCTGTGAGCAGAAGTACACCGTCATGGAGAAAACCTGTGCTGCCCTCGTTTGGGTAGTGCAGAAATTGAAGCACTACTTCTTGGCTCATGAGGTCCACTTGATTGCTCGAATGAATCCTATCAAATTCCTTCTGGAGAAAGCCGTCCTTACGGATAGGCTAGCACGCTGGCAAAGTTTTCTCTCTCAGTTCGACATCACCTACATCCAGCAAAAGGCGATTAAAGGCTATGCCATAGCCGAGCATCTCGCTCACCATCCTCTTCCCAAGTTCGATCCCGTCCAATCAGAGTTTCCAGATGAGGAACTAATGTCCGTCAACCAATCAGATGAGCCAATGTGGACGCTATATTTTGATGGAGCTCTGAATTCTCAAGGGAGAGGAATCGGCGTCGCCCTCCTGTCGCCTGAAGGCCTCACATTCCCATTGGCATACCAGCTCAAATTTCCAGTTACCAACAATATAGCCGAATATGAAGCTCTTCTAGCTGGCCTAGAACTCGCTCATTCTTTTCGTATCACTGAGTTGCGAGTCGTAGGTGATAGTCAACTCATCCTTCGCCAGGTGCTCACTAAATATCGCACTCGCGATCCCAAACTCAAGCCATACCAAGAACTCACTGCTGCCTTTGCCAAACTGTTCACCAAACTGATCTTTGTTCATGTCCCTCGTCATCAGAATATTCTCGCCGATGCCCTCGCCTCATTGGCATCATCCATAAGGTTCCCTCTAGGAAGATGGTTTAAGTCCATTTCCATCTACAAACTTCACGCCCCTGCAATCGATGATGCTTCCTACGTAAACATCAAAGACAGGATAGCAAGGAAGATCCTGCAGGAAGATATCCTTGAGAAGAGGGAGATCATGTTGGCAGAGGCGAAGAAGAACTGGCTGATGAAGAGAAACCATGGTTCTATGAAATCGTCAAATACTGCCAAGATCAGTCTTATCCTGAAGGGGCCACCACAGAGGACAAGAAAGCCATAAGAAGGGTGGCTCAGAAATATACATTGGTTGGAGGTCTACTCTATAGGAGGAGCCTTACTGGTATTCTGTTAAGATGTCTTGGTGACGATGAGGTTTGGAAATGTGTAGAGGAGACGCACTCGGGTGTGTGCGGTGGCCACGTGAATAGTCAGATGCTCGCCAAGAAGATCATTCGCCAAGGCTTTTATTGGCCCACTATGGAAGAGGATTGTGCTGTCTATGTCCGTAGGTGTGTCAAGTGTCAACTTCACGCTGATAAAATTCATTCACCATCTTCCTCACTTCATCCAATATCCTCCCCATGGCCTTTCTCCATGTGGGCATTCGACATCATTGGTCCCCTAGGTGATCCCAATTCCCTCACCAAGCAGAAATCTTTCATCCTTACTGCGACGGAATACTTCACCAAATGGGCCGAAGCCAAAGCTTACGTGGAAATCAAGGCGTCAACAGTCTGCAAGTTCATCATGAAGAACATCCTCGCCAGATTCGGCGTCCCAAGCACAATCGTCACCGACAATGGGCCACAGTTCATTTCTGAGGACCTACAGGACCTCTGCAAATGGTACGCAATTGCATTGCATCATTCATCGCCTTATTACCCACAAGGTAACGGCCAAGCGGAGGCCACCAATAAAACATTGCTCAAAATCATCAAAAAAACCTGCGAGTCTAGTAAGTTTTCAGACTGGCCAGAAAAGCTTATCGAAGCTCTATGGGCCTATCGCACTTCAATCCGTACCCCCACCGGGCAGACTCCATTTGCCCTTACTTATGGTATGGAAGCGGTAGTCCCGTACGAGACTCTGATCCCTTCTCTCAGGGTACAATTGGACGAGGAATTTCCCTCGACGATCGTCGTAATTCACTCCTCGCCCAGTTGGAACTCTTGGATGAGAAGCGGCTGGCCGCTGTCGAACACGCGCGTGTGTATCAAAATAGACTCGCTCGCTTTTACCAAAAGAAAGTCGTTGAGAGAAAATTCAAAGTCGGTGAGATGGTCGTAAAAAGAATTTTTGTCAAACCTGGAGGGCCGCGTTCTAAGCTCCAACCCAATTGGGAAGGACCATTTGTAATTCAAGCCGTGTACCCTGGCAACGCCTACAAGCTAGTCAACGCCGAAGGGACCGAGTTATCCCACCCTTGGAATGGGCTTTATCTTAAGAAATACTACCCTTAGCACAAAACAAACAAAAAAATGATGAAAAGATAAAAAACATCAAAAACAAAGAAATATCGAAAACCACTAAAAATATGAAAAATTCAAAATGCCGATGCCTGGCAGTCACCATGTAGTTAAGTCCTGCATCTAACCTTCATGTTAGGATAGGGCCCATTAAGGCTTGGTAGGCACCGGGTCTTGGTTTGCCAGAACCGTGGAGATCCCTGTCCGGCCACGTCGGCCTATGCTCGCTCGAAGGAAGCTAACATGTGCTCACTTATGTATTTTATTCAAAAAAAAGTCGGTAGCATCACCTACGGTGGGGCCCACCCAGAAGATCTCCGGAAGCTGTAATCTTTATTCTTTTCTCTTCGACCAAATGAGACAGTCGGCGCCCTTAAAACGCTGAGCATGAGAAACCGAAACTCAAACCTCAAAGGCAAGAGTAGGATCCATTTCCTCGAGCATCGATCAGAGCACGAGAAGAGGGCAGTGTCCCCGCAGGCATACGAAAAGGGAGCCCACAAACGTCAAACGACTATATCTCCCTCACAAAAAGAAATACAAAATCAAAATCAAGAAGCCTGGTCGTGACCGTGCCTGTTGCGATAAACGGAACCCCTCAAAGCAAAAGTCTGAATCCACAAAAGGGGGGCTATGGAATGTAAATGCTCGAGATTTGGTCCGAAGTTGTCCGAAAGGAAAGAGTTAATGGGCCCTTATTCGCTCGCCGGGTTAACGGCTTTGCCGGTCCTCTCAGGAGGTTTATCCCCTACACTCTTCCTTCTCCCTCTAAAGATGAAGGTTCGATGGAGTTTCTGAAAGGTGAAAACTGCCCAGGGTCTGCGACCTTATTTTAATATACACATTTGGTTGCCTACTTTGAAAAGCAAAAGCTATCGCTGCGAAGGAGTCTCCGTGTTTCTGGCTGGTCAAGACCCCTGTTTACCACCTTGATGTCTTCTTGTTTAACCTCGGGCTTAGGCCAATGCAAGCGCGTCACCTATGGGTGCGACGGCGTCTGATTCAGGGTCAGCGTCGCGCGGTTGGTCGTTAGGGTTCCAGGGTGGTCCATCATATACCATCTAGAGTTGTGAGGAAACAGACCCGGGTCGGGCAAATCATTTACCTCAAACATCTTTTGGGTGAATCCCTGTGGTCGGAAGCGACTGGGAGCCTAAGCATGGCATGACGGTATTGTCATCAGGGTAAGTCTTAGCCGGCGGGATCATCATTCGAGGGGTCTAGAGGCCCAAATCAACCTAGATGTGCACTTAGGATACCTGGGAGGTTAGTAAGAAACCCCTGTCTCACGTAGGTTAGGTGCCATTTGGGTGCTTGCCGGGCGTTAGCAACAAAAAAATTGAAATGATAAAAACAACAAAAAATGGAAAAGAGAAAATGTACATATTTGCAAACAAAAAAATCTTTTTATGATAAAACAAAAAAATGCCAAATATAAAAAGAAAACAAATCAATTTAGCATGATTGCATTTGCGTGCAGCATCTCACTTTTAATACCGCTTGCATTCGTGTGCTTGCCTGTCGCATTTATCATCACCGCATCTTTCTCTTGCCTTCTTAAATAAAGGCTTGGCCCCTTGACCAGTTATCAAGGACAGTCACAGTGACCATTTGCTTATTGAGCAAGGGGCCAAGTCAGAACAAAATTTTTGATTTGTTTGTTTCAGTGATGTGTGCAGGGATTCAGGCAACAGAAACAAAGGTGAAAACCAAACAAACCGAACCTTGTATTTTATTCCAAAAAACCAAAAAAAATTTACATCAAGTTCCACCCTCTCTCTCTGCATTACTCGTCCCACTACTCTCCGGGCAAAACGCTCTCAAAGGTGCTACCCAACTATGAAAAGCGGTACTCCTACCGCTCTGTACTCCCCTTCCTATTCCCACATCCTGGCGTTGATCCACGGAAGCAGCAGAGAAGCTACCAACACGAAAGCCACGCTCTCGTGCTCTTCGGTAGCGCTCCTCACCATCTCTCAGCCACTGTTCAGCAAGACCAAGGCTGATTCGGAGTTCAAATAGTTGGGCCTCCATGGCCCTTCGTTCCCCCCTTTCAGTCAATCTGTTGGCTCTTTCTCTCTCTGCGTCTATTTCTTTCTCTGCACGTTCTCTCTCGCGGTCTTCCCTCTCCAACTGGAGAGTGATCCTCAGTTCCACGGCATCCCTAGAGGAGTCGTCATCAGGATGACGCCGCAGTTCCCTCTCCAGTTCTGCTATCCTAGCCTCCTTCTGCGCAGCTTGGGCAAGCGCTTCTTCCGTCTCCTTTTCCTGCCGAGTGTACCATCTCAGATACGCGATAAGGCGTAAACAAAGAGAACTCAACACTGAAACTTTTACCTGTATACAGAGCATCCCTTCTGCCTCCGCAGCACGCTGCGTGGCGTGAGCAAGTTGCTCATGAAGCAAGTCAAGTTCTGAGGTGGGAATCCACAAGCTGGAAGAGGCACCACCTACTCCCATCGCTGGGGAAGCCGCGCCAATCTGGGCATGCTACGACCGTGTGAATTAGCAGCCAACATCTGGAATCTGGGGTTTTAATTAGGAACGCACTGTACACCTACCAAGGCGCTCGTAGCTCCGCGGGCATCGCCCAACCGTTGCTCCATCTCTGCCAAGCGAGTTCGTAAATTCGCTATCATGGCATCCCAGACATCCTGCAGCCTTACGAGTCAACATTTTCACCAAAACCAGGAAAAGGAGAAAGAAGAGAAGAGAATAAGAGGAAACCTACCTCCACAAGTCCCCGGGGTTGGAACCACTCTGCGTACTTTGTCCTATATAGACGCAAGTAGTCCTCGCTGTCTCGCGCCTGTGATTCTACAATCGTGCCACCCCGTTGCCAGTCCTCATACTGTTCGGGGAATCGCACGCGCCAGTCAATGCAGGTCGTCGGTCCTCGCGTCTTTCTCCCGACACGAGGTGGCGCAGCTGAATCCACCCATTCTTGAGCCAGCCCTAAAGTCCTCATAACCAATCGTAGCCGAAGTAACTCGATTTCATTCAGGCAGTGCATCCACAGTTCCCATCCAAACCAGGCACGACTTGCTAGAACCCACTTCTGGTCGGCATCGACCATGTCTGAGTAGGGTCTCCAATTTACCATCGCTGTAGGGAACTTCTGTAGCTCCCGCCTTAGCACCATCAGTTGGTAGTTTAGGGGTGCCGCACTCATGATGGGTTCCCACCGCCTGGCTAGCGGCACCATCGCGGGTCGCCAATGCCGAGCTCTCCCCATGGGGAGGTAATAATAGCTCCACAGCTGCTCGGCGCAGGTCATCAGTACCTTGCTAAAACACAAAAAAAAATACAAAACAAGTAAAACCAAAAATACCTCGATGAATGGTGTAAACCACTCACAGCCATCTCACGATCCACTTCTTGGAACAGGCCTGCAAACAAGTGTGCCAGCATGGCAGCTCCCCAGGCATAGTATCCTACTCTTTCAAGGTCTGATAGCAGCTCCAGGAAGCGACATTGGATACCATCCCCTTTCGAGCTCAGTACCAATCTCCCCAAAAGGAAGAGGAGAAATCTCCTCAAATCTATGTTGCATCTTTCCCAGTTGCCGAAATCTGTGCAGTACACGGCACGACATCCTATTTCCATCTTTCCATGAACTCTTCTGAGGATTCGTCATCTCACCGACGAGTGTCGGTGAGCCCTAATGCATCCATGAGGGACGCCCTAGCTATCGACCTATTTTTCCGACCATCTAGGTCCAAACCCAGTAGCTTCTGGCACCTTCTCGGTAGTCCGCATAAGTGACTCCGGTCACTGCCTTGCCCTCCACCTTCAGGCTTGTGATCCAGACCACATCCTCCAAGCTGGGCACCATGTGCCCCCAGGGCATCAGGAATGCCCGACTCACTGGGTCCCATCTCTCACACAAGGCTTGGATCAGGACTAGGTCTAGCTCGAGCGGCTCGATTCGAAGAAAGGTGCCAAATCCCATCACGTCTAGCCTCGCCTTCTGAAAATCTGGGAGACCTCGGTATGCTGCCACTACCAACTCCCATGAGATCTGTGATTTCATCACACTCTACGCATACAGGGAATGGAGAGGAGGTTTGGTCAGAAAGAAAGGAAGAAAAAAGAATGGAAAAAAGGGCAGGAAAACTTGGCTTACGAGTTATGATTGGGCCCTTTCGCTGAAGTGCCCTTCGAGGTCCGAAAGCCTCCTGGAATTATTACCACTGGACCTGCTTCTCTTCGAGGAGTGGGAAGATTCGCCCTCCATCGAACTCTCGAAATTTTGAACTCCTCCTCTCCCGTGAGAACTTGTGCTCCTCGAGTTAGCTCTCGATATACCTGGAAGGATAAAAGGGACACGAATTTATAGAAATGGAAGGAGTGCAGGCCAAGATTGCCTCCATCACCTATTAATGATAGCCCTCGCGATAAGGCACCTGCCATGCGGTCCCGTGTGTCACTTCACCGCTCGCACAGGGTGATTGATTGGACGAAGAATATGACGACTAGCCCCCCTATGTTGTCTAGGATACCCTATCATGTTTTGGAGGACGTCCGCAAAATTTGACACAACATCCGGGAAAAGGGACTAGGGCCGTCATTA
This sequence comes from Amorphophallus konjac, assembly GCA_022559845.1. Lineage (NCBI taxonomy): Eukaryota > Viridiplantae > Streptophyta > Magnoliopsida > Alismatales > Araceae > Amorphophallus > Amorphophallus konjac. The sequence goes on from CM040120.1 coordinate 296,071,596, forward strand.
TTGACTTCGACGGGAGATTCCCGTGGAAAATGGTCACAACAAGACGCGATTCTCCGCTTGGGGTGGAGTCTCGGCAGACCTATCACATGGGAACAGTGCAAAGGAGAAGAAGTGTAGGGAAGAAGGAACGCACAAGAGAACAAACAAGCAGCAGAAAATCAAATCACTCCATTCATAATTCTACATAAGCTGTCATAAACACTACAATCATAGAGAGGTGGCGGGTCCACTAGCTCACCAACTCTTGCCATTATTTTCATGCTCGTCCCTCTAGGCGTCCCTCTCCTCTCCCCTGAGGTGAGGGTCCCTCAGAAGCCTCCGGGATCCCCGTGCAGTAGCACCCGCCTCGCCTCGTGGCGCCGGCTCCACAGCAATGACTCGCTGCTCCTCCCCTGGCGTGGCAAAGAAGCCACTAGCGGCAAAGCGACCAGACTGGCGCAGTCGCTCCCCGAACTCTCGCGCTCTCTCGTAGCGCGTCTCCATCCCTCCTAGCCTCTGCACGACGGCCTGAAGGCCCAGTTGGAGCTCCCTCACTTGGGCCTCCAAGGCCCTCCTCTCGGTCTGATCCCGCTGTCGCTCGGACCTTCTCTCAGCTTTCTCTCTCTCTACCTCTCTCCTCATCATCTGCAGAAGAACCCTTAACTCCAGGATGTTTGGAGAAGGTCTCTCCTCACCGCGATGTCGTAGCTCTGCTACAGTCGCCACCCAGGCATCACGCTCCTCTTCCGCCCGGGCAGCCCGAGCCACCGCACCAGCAAGTTGCTCCCGAAGGGAGGCAATCTCAAGAAAAGGGGCCGAGGAACTGGAAGATGCGCCGCCAGTCACTCCCACCGTCGCTGTCTGCTGGGCACGCTGGAACGAACAAACAACAGCCGTCAGCTAAGCTCCACATTTAAAAATAGAAAATGCAGCACTTAGCTTACTAAGAGCGACAATTCCTGTTGTGTGGCGGCCAGCTGCCGCCTGACCTTGGCTAATTGGGCACGCGACCCGTCGACGTCGCGCGTATCCCCGACTTGGGGAAGCCCCGCATAACTCTCTCTCTGCCGCCGCAGGAAGTCGACACTATCCTGCATCAGTACGCTCCCTTGCTGCCCAGGGAGATGTATGCGCCAATCTTCAAGCTTCGCCTTGCCGCGACTCTCCTTCCTGATGCGGCTCGGCTCGTCTGCACTCGCCCACTCATCGGCCAGGCCCAGGGTCCTCGCCATGTCCTGCACCAAGAAAGAAGGACCTCGTATCATAACAAAGAACGCGTCCCCTGTCTAGGACGCGTCCATCATTTGAGTGCAACACTTGCCGAACCCTTTCCCCCTCGCGCGACTCGCTTCAAAACTCAAAGTGGATCAAAAGAGGAAGAGATCGGAGGACCTACCAAACCGTGTTCACCTCCCTCCGCAACATCGGGCCCCTTGGATCCCTCGGGGGCCCGAAGCGGACCTTCCTCCTCCATGGACGCCGTTCCGTGCTCTTGCATGTCCCTCCTCAGGCGAGGGGTCCCGCGTCCCTCTCCACCTTCGCCGTGGTCCGGACCGCCAAACTCCATCAATCGAGGGGAAGAAGACAAAGACGGGCGAGCGAGTTTTGACGGAAGGCGGGCTCGTTTGCGGGTAAGGTACGGGAGAAGAAAGGCCACCCGACGCTTTAAATTTGAATTCAAGGATTAAGACGCGTCCTCGCGCCTGGACACGCCCAAAAAGGGAGAAAGGAAACAGAATCCCCCCGTGCAAAGCGTAGTTCCCCGCTGTTCAGGGCAAGGTCTCGTGGAGCGTGCCTCGAAGGACAAGTGCAAAGAAAGAAAAGTGAGAGAGGAAAGGTACACACAACACATGAAAGCCATTTTCATTTCATATAATAGTCGAAAGTACATCATGCAGTAAGGAGGGTGGAGTGTACAAGCAACTCTCTAACTCTCACCATCACCCTCCTGGTCATCTCTCTCCTCCCCCCTCTGATGGGGATCCCTAGGGGGCCTCTGCGACCTCTGCGAACCCTGAGAAGCCGTGCTCGCCTCGCCCTGCGGTGGCACCCCAGCCTCGAAGGCACGACGACGCTCCTCGGCCGAAGAAACCAGATAGCTGCCCATGGAAAAAGAACCAGACTGACGAAGTCGCGCCCCGTGTTCCTTCGCCCTCTGGTACCGCTCCTCGCTCTCTCGAAGCCTCCCCTCCGCCGTGCGGAGACTCAATCGGAGCTCCATCAGCTGGGCCTCCAGAGCCCTCCTCTCGTCCCAGTCTTGCAGTCGCTCCGCCCTCCTGTCCTCTCTCTCTCTCTGTCCTCTCTCTCTCTCTCTCTCTCTCTCTGCCCTCTCTCTCTCTCTCCCTCTCCTCTCTCTCTCGCGTCGCCTCCCTCCTCGATAGTTCGAGGGCGATCCGTAAATCCAGCACGTCACAAGGGAGCTCCTCAGCCTCCCGTCGACGCTCCTCTTCCAGCTCCACAATCCGGGCGTCACGCTCCGCCACCCGAGCGTCACACTCCTGCTCGGCATGAACAGTACGCGCCAGGGCCTCTCGGATCTCGGCCACCTGTTAAAGTACGTGTGCATCGTGAGAGAGAGGTGAAGAATGAAAGAGTAACTAGAGGAGGGTCAGGGCCAAGTAGGCACTCACTCGAGCCTCGCGATCGCGCTCGGCCTCCTCAGCCCGGGCCACCGCGTAGGCCAGCTGCTCCTGAAGAGCAGAAATCTCCGGAGGAGGGCCCCGCGAACAGGAACCCGCTCCACCAGCCATCCCGGCTGCCGCTGTCTGGTGGGCCCGCTGAAACACGGGGCAAACGTCGATCAAAGGCTAAGCATCAAAAATCCAGGTCACAAAAAAATGCATTGCATAGACTCACCAGGATCTCCAACTCCTGTCGGATGGCCACTAACTGCCGCCTGGCGTCTACCAGCTGGGCCCGCAGGTCAGCAATCATGTTGTCACGAGCATCCTACATTGCACATAAGTTAGTGTCACATGCATATACATATAGAAGGGTGAAGCATTTTCATTTCACTTACCCCTGCCATACCACCAAGGAAGAGGCGGTCCCCGTACGTAGCCCGGTACCATCTCAGGTAATCAGTACTGTCCTGTACATGGGACACCACTGGGACCCCGCCCTGCTGCTAGTCCTGGTACTGTGCCAGGAAGCGCGTACGCCAGTCCACAATCTTCGCCTTCCCCTTGGTCTTCCGCCCGATGCAGGCCGGCTCATCTACATCAACCCACTCCTGGGCTAGCCCCAACGTCCTCATAACTAGCCTCAGCCGAAGCGGCTCGATCTCGTTCAGGCAATGGACCCACACGTCCCGCCTGAAACGAGGAAGACCCGCTGCAACCCAAGGCTGGCCAGCGTTGCCCATGCCCAGGTAGGTTCTCCATACCAACTACATCATCATACATGCATCATATTAGTTGCCATTCAGTCACATAAGAAAATACAAAAAATCATATGCATCATACCATGGCCTCAGGATACTCGCTCAGCTCCCGACGAAGTGACGCTAGCTGGTAGCTGTGTGGTGCCGCTACCACGACCGGCCTCCACCGCCGCGCCAGAGGCACGGCCCTCCTGTTCCCATGCCTAGCCCTCCCCATCGGGAAATAGTAATAGCTCCACACCTGCATCCATCATACATCATTAGTACAATAATTACATATTTAACTGTGGGAATGCATAAATAAAATGTTTACCTGGAGAAAAGGTGCGAAGCCACTGACTGTCGTCTCCTTCTCCAAAGTCTGGGAGAGATCAGCAATCAAATGGGCAAGTAGAGCCGCTCCCCACGCGTAGTGCCCCACTCTGTCAAGGTCCGCCAGGATCCCGAGGAAGCGACAATGGATGCCATCCCCCTTCGTCCCCAGCAGAAGGCGGCCCAGGAAGAAGAAAAGAAACCTCCGGAGGTCTAGATCCACCAGCTCCCGCTCGCTCGGGTCTTGGGTGAAAGCTGCACGGGCATTAGAGAGGGGGATTTCCGTAGCCCACCACCAAGGCGGCCCAACAAGGCCTACAAGGTCCAACCGGGCGAGCCCCACCCAAGTGATAGCCCACAGGACCCACTTTGGGAGAAAAGCCCAATAAATAAAGACTCGAGGAACCAACTCTCCCCGGCGGCCTTCTAGGCTCGGAGGGCCCGAGACAACGGTCAGATCGGATGGAAGGTCCGGTCTAAAGCCCACTCTCCGACCGAGAGAAAGAGGCTCCAGCCGACCTATCCGACCCCACCTTCGCCGGGCCATGCCTATCGCTCGGACACGAGCTAGCATCCCCGTAGCTCGGTGAGACCGCTTGTTTACCTGCAGGTGCGGCCGTTCAGAGTCCTCCGGTAGCGGGAGAGTCATGGGAGCTGCCGAACTCAAAGGGGATAACGCCCCCACGATCCGGCCATGAAAGCCCCCGATGAAGACGTAACTCCCGCCGGGAAGCCCTCAGCTCACCGGACTCTTAAAAGGCGATGCACTATTTAAGTAAGGGAGACCCTCCGGAAGATGGTAAGATGAACTAGCCCTTCACATACCCTAAGCTCCTGGGCACGATTCGCTTCACCCTTGGTGGAGAGGATTCTCGCGCATCAGCTCTCTCCTCCCCTCATTATCGCTTCCACCATCGCTCTACTGACTTAGCCATCGGAGGGTTTTCCCCCAGGGAGATCCCCTGGGCCCTCTGATACGTTTCCCTTCTCTTGCAGATTCATCTTCTGGTGATCCACAGCCCGCTCAGGACTCAGCGCGAGATTCCGCCTCTTCATCTGGCGCCGTCTGTGGGAAACGCACGAAGAGTCAAGATGGTGAGAAAAAGCTCAGGGAGGAGATCCGCCGGCGGGGCAGGTAAGGCTGTGGCAGCGGGAGGCGTCCCCCCTAGGGTCTCGCAGAGCCCCCCCTCCAACGCCAGCGTCCCCGCCAACAGGCCACCACCCCCCCCGGCGGAGACAGGGGCACCCCTCGACGGCGGCGCCAACGCCTTCCAAGCCCTCAACGAGAAGATGGATGTCCTCGTAGAGCTCATGAGGGCCCAGGCGGCCCGAGACGCAAGGTCCCGCGCCCCGTCAGGAAGTCCCCCTCGAAGGAGTGCAACGCAGCACACCGCCGGAGGCCGCTTCACCCTCCGCGACCGACAGCTCCTCCGCAACGACGTCGGAGGACCCTCGCAAGCTCCGCCTGCGGAGCAAGAGGCTTCCTCCACTCCGAGGAAAGGGAAGCAGGGGGCGAAGCCGCCGCACCCGGGCACCAGTGCTCCGGGAGATCGCCATGACGCCCCCCCCAGCCCCACGGCACGGCCACAGCCGGAGCTGTCTCTCCGGCTACGAGATTTTGAAAGACGGTTCGCAGAGCAAGAGCGCGCTCTTCGCGCCCTGCAGAAGACCTCTTTCCCGGAGGACGAGGAGAAATCCCCTTTCTCCGAGTACATCTTGAAGGCAGAGGTCTCTCCTAGAGCCTCCATCCCAACCTTCAAGCTCTACGACGGCCAGGGCGACCCAGCCGACCACTACGATAGCTTCGACGCCCTGGTGACCCTGCATGGAACGCCGGATCCCATCAAATGCCGAGCCTTCGCGGCCACCCTGGTCCAGGGCGCTCAGGCATGGTTCCGAGCCCTCGCCCCGGGGTCCATCCGAGACTTCAGGCAGTTCGGGTGAATTTTCAAGGAGAGCTTCACCGGTAGCGCCCCCCCAAGGTCGGTAGCGGGGCTCCTGGCTCTCAAACAGGTGCAAGGGGAGAGGCTCCGGACTTACGTCCACCGATTTAAATCCGAAGCCCTTAGGATCCCCCGCCTGGATGTGGCCTCAGCCACAACCGCACTGACCGGGGGCACCCGGGACGAGAATCTCCGCCGCGAGCTTGTCCTCCACCCTCCCTCGACCCTTGCCGAGCTAGTGACTCTGGCATTGCGCCACGCCGAGTGCGAAGAGGTACTCAGCGCCTGCCGAGACACAACCGGCTCGGGTCGGGAGGGGGACAAAAAGCGGACCTCCGAGCCAAACCCTGGCTCGAGCAAGAAGCGCGATCGAGAAGGAAAGCGCAAGAGAAAGTACGAGCGGTATACCCCTTTGACCGCACCAGTCTACGAGATCTATGAAGACATTAAAGACTCGGGACTTCTCCGCCAGCCCGAGCCTATGAGGTCGAAGAACCGCAAGCGGGACAGGCATTGCCTGTTCCACGGCGACCACGGGCACCACACCGGAGATTGCCATCAGCTCCAGGACGAGATCGAGCGCCTCATCCGTCTGGGGCATCTAGCCCGGTTCACAACCGGGCACAAAGAAGATCGAGACGCCGCAGAGGAGATCGACAACGCCCCCCGAGGGGTCCACATGAACGTCATCTCCGGCGGAGCGGCATCGGGAGGCGACACCAGCCGAGGAAGGAAACGTCATGCCGAGCGGGCCAGCCGAGCCCTAGAGCCCCCCAAAGGCCCGCCAATGGAGCCCCAGGTCATAGTCTTCTCCGACCAAGACCTGGAAGGGCTGAGCACCCCGCATGACGATGCCCTCATTATCTCGGCCACGATAAATCACTGTAATGTAGACAGGATTTTGGTTGATAATGGGAGCGCCCCCGATGTATTATCTTATGACTGTTTCCTCAAGATGGGGGAAGACCCATCCAAGCTCCGCCCGATCCGAACACCCCTGTGCGGGTTTAATGGCCTGGCCACCTACCCCGAGGGAGCCCTAAGCCTGCCGGTCACTATCGGCACCCCACCCAAAACCGTTACGGTCATAGTGGACTTCAAAGTGATTAAAGGTATGATAGTGTACAACGCCATTTTCGGCCGAAAAATTCTCAGCCGAATAAAGAACGTACCATCTACCTATCACCAAAAAATGAAGTTTCCCACCAAAAATGGGTTGGGGGAAGTCCGAGGTAACCAGGCCACGGCTAGAAGGTGCTACAATATCTCGGTGGAAGCCTCAAGGCCGGACGGGAACGATAAGGGCCCCAGGGGAGTCGAAGGAAAAACCGTAACCGCCGAGCCCGGTGGGGAATTATTAACGGTATTCCTGAACGACGACCCGGCCCTTGGAGTGAGGATCGGTTCCGACCTACCACCGAAGGAACAGCAGCAATACAAAGAGTTTCTTTCTGGGTACGTCCGGGTCTTCGCTTGGTCCGACGATCAACTCCCTGGTATACCAGAGGAAACTGTGATGCACAAGCTTAACCTCAACGCCACCGTGAGGCCCGTACAGCAGCGGAGGAGGAAGCATGCGCCCGAGAAACAGGCGATCATCAAGGCGCAGGTCACCAAGGGATAAGAGACTGGTCTTTTCAGACCGGTCCTGTACCCAACGTGGCTAGCCAACGTCGTCCTGGTGCCGAAGACCACCGGCAAGTGGCGAATGTGCGTAGACTTCACCGATCTGAACAAGGCCACCCCCAAGGACTGCTATCCGCTGCCGAGCATCGACCAACTGGTTGACTCAACCTCGGGCAACGAGATACTCAGTTTCCTGGATGCCTATTCGGGTTATCATCAGATCCGAATGAGCCCTGAAGATGTCGAGAAGACCGCCTTCATCACCGACTACGGCGTGTACTGCTACACCCGGATGCCTTTCGGATTGAAGAATGCTGGAGCCACATACCAGCGACTGGTCAACCATATGTTCGAGGGACAGCTAGGTCGGAACGTCGAGGCCTACATCGACGACATGCTTGTCAAGACCCCAAGGGTCCAAGACCACCTCACCGACCTGGCCGAGACTTTCGGCACCCTCATGAAGTACAGCATGAAGCTCAACCCCGCCAAGTGTGCCTTTGGAGTAAGATCCGGGAAGTTCCTGGGTTTCCTGGTCACTCAGCGGGGGATCGAAGCAAACCCTGACAAGGTCCAGGCCATCCTGGACATGCACCCGCCCACGCGCATCAAAGACGTCCAGCGTCTGACAGGGCGTGTTGCCGCTCTCAGTCGTTTCCTGTCCCGTGCGGCCGAACGATGCTTGCCCTTCTTCAAGCTAATGAGGGGGCCTAAAATAGCGTCTGCTACGTTCGTATGGGACGGGGAATGCCAGACAGCGTTCGCCGAGCTAAAAGAGCTCCTAGCTTCACCCCCGGTGCTCTCCAAGCCCGTTGCAGGCGAGGTTTTGCTGCTCTATCTCTCGGTGATGCCATCAACGGTCAGCTCGGTCCTAGTCAGGAATGACTCGGGAGTCGAGAGGCCGGTCTACTACACCAGCAAGGTGCTCGGCGAGGCCGAGCGGAGGTACCCCGCAACCGAGAAACTCGTGCTAGCGTTGGTTACCTCCGCAAAGCGCCTCCGACCCTACTTCCAGGGGCATCCCATCACCGTGCTAACCGGCGAGCCACTGAAGAAGATTCTGGCCCACCCCGAGGCCTCGGGGCGACTCGTCAAATGGGCCATCATGCTCGGGGCATACGACATCTCGTATCGGCCACTATCAGCTATCAAGGGGCAAGCGCTCGCCGACTTCATCACCGAGAGCACCGTTCCGGTCGAGGACAGGCCTCCGACAGCAACCGGGCCAACCTGGGAGCTGTTCGTCGATGGATCGTCCAACTCGGTCGGTAGCGGCGCAGGGATCCTCCTAAGGTCCCCCGAAGGAATAGAGTTGCAGTACGCCCTAAAGTTCAACTTCCCGGCGTCCAACAATGCTTCCGAGTACGAGGCCCTTATCTCGGGGGCCCGCATGGCCCGACGGTTGGGGGCTGAGCGAGTCAGGATCCACACCGACTCCCAGCTGGTCGCAAGCCAGGTCAGCGGCGAGTACGAAGCTCGGGAGGCACCTATGATCAAATACCTCCAGTTGGTCCGGAGCCTGGCCCAGCGGTTCGTGGAGTTCGAGGTAGTCCGAATAGCTCGGGAGCAAAACTCTCGGGCGGACGCCCTCTCCCGATTGGCCTCCTCCCTAGACCCGGAAGGTACACGATCGGTCCTCCTAGAAGAGCTAGAGCGCCCGAGCATAGACTCGGAGCTCCTCGCCGTTGACTCGGCCACTCCCGACGACTGGCGCTCCCCCTACCTCTCCTGGCTACGAGACTCCCAGGAACCCTCCGACTCTCGAGAAGCCCGCCGGATGAAGTACCAAGCTCGGCGCTTCATCATCCTCGACAGCGCCCTCTAACGAAGATCGTTCTCCGGGCCCCTTCTGAAGTGTCTCGGCCCCGACGAAGCGAGCCAAGCTATTAAGGAGATTCATCAAGGCCTGTGCGGAGCACATTCAGGAGGTCGGTCGCTGGCCAGAATCCTGCTAAGGCAAGGATACTGGTGGCCGACCCTCCAGCGCGACTGCACGGCTTACGTACAACATTGCGACCGTTGCCAGCGGTTCGACCATTTGGTCCACCAGCCGGCCACGGAACTTGTCACCCTTACCGAGCCCTACCCTTTCGCTCGGTGGGGGATCGACATCCTTGGGCCATTCCCAACGGCTCAATCCCAGAAGAAGTTCATCATCGTCGCCATCGACTACTTCACCAAGTGGATCGAGGCTGAAGCAACAGCGAGGATCACCGAGACAGTCGTCTGGGGTTTCGTATGGAAATCGATCATTTGTCGCTTCGGCGTCCCCCGAGTGATAGTGATCGATAACGGGCGGCAATTCGACTCTCGATACTTCCGAGATAGATGCGCCGACCTAAATATCCGCAACCACTTCACTTCGGTCGCCCACCCTCAGGCCAACGGGCTGGTTGAAAATGCCAACAAGACAATCTTGAAGGGCATAAAAACCAGACTCGGCAAGGCTAAGGGTAGCTGGCTCGAGGAACTGCCTAGCGTACTATGGTCGCACCGAACGACCCCCAGAACGGCAACCGGTGAGACCCCTTTTCAACTGGTATATGGCACCGAAGCCGTCGTTCCATTGGAAATCGCCAATCCGTCTCTCCGAGTGATCAGCTTTGTGCCCGAGGCAAACGAGCAGAAGCTGCTCGAGAACCTCGACCTGGCAGACGAACTCCGAGAGATCGCGAACGTCCGAGCTACGGAATACCAGCGCCGCCTCACTCGGTACTACAACGCCAGGGTCCGAGGCAGACAATTCCGACCAGGGGACTTCGTCCTCAGGAAGGCAGAAGCCTCTCGACCACTAGAGGTGGCGGGCAAGCTATCCCCCAACTGGGAAGGCCCCTACTGAGTGATCGAGACGCTCGGGAAAGGTGCGTACAGGTTAGCCACAATGGAAGGGGAATCCATTCCCCAGACATGGAACGCAACCACACTATGCAGATTTTATTTCTGAATACTGTATCAACAAATTGGGTAAAATAAACCTCCTTATCTTTTGCATTCATTCAAGATAACTGTTGGTACATCAGAAAGGCAACTGCCAATACATTGCATAACAAAAAGCGAAAATCCATCTGGCACCGCAGCAAACGGCCATCGCCCGGTCGACCCGGTCTTGACCTTCTCGCATCCAGCCACTGACTCTGCCTCGCGTAGAAACTGGCTCGGACAAGAGATGGTCGACCCAGTTGGCTCGGGTGGTCCGTGACAAAGGTGACAGAGGGACGGCAAGGAGAAGGCCACCTTTCACGCAAGGAAGGCTACCTTCCAAGTTGGCAACAACTTGGAAAAAGGGCACGCCGTGAAGGTCCCCTTTCTTCCAAACTGCCAACTCTTTGGAGGCGAACAGAAAGCAAGCACGGGGGTAAGGAAGGGACTGGAGCCGCCTCCTCCCCTCCCACGGAGGGGAGTGGCGGCCGGCATCCCTAACTCCCCCATCCGCCCTCCATCTCGGCGTCCGCCCGGAAGCCTCGCCGGAGCCAAGAGGAGGAAAACGGCGTGCCCCCGCACGTCGAAGCCCTCTCCCGATCTGCGCGGCGACCGTCGGACCCGCCTCATGCACGCGCGGCGACCGTGGGACCCGATCGATATTCCAGGACATCTGGAACCGGCCGCTCCCCGTCGTCTGCAGCATCACCTTCTGAAGGGTCCTCCATGTTCCGATCGCGGTGGCGCAACGCAAAGCAAAGACGAGGGAATAAGAGCAGACCGCCGGCGAAAGTCCTAAGTGTTAAGAGAGAAGGAGCGCCCTTCGGTCCTTTTTATAGGCCAAGGGAGGCCACGCGCCTTAAAAGACTCCCCCCTCGAAAACACGCTACAGGACCTCCCTGGAAGGTCACCTCGAAATCCCTGCCCCCCGCCCTAGCGGGATTCGCGAAGCACCTCGCCTTTCAAAGCATGGTAATACGGAAGGACGCCCGCCAGAAGTCTCCCGAATCGACATGCGAAAACGGCGCAAAAAATATTGGCACTTTCCAACTGCCACGATACACCAACCAAATCACAGCAAAGATAGCGATCAAATTAAGTAAGTTATTTATTACCTTCCATAAAAGCCTCTTACAACGAGGAAGACGGACAAAAAGCGGAAGGGGCAAAATAAAGTTACATCAGGCCTCGGGCCCACTTTGAAGCTCGGGAACCGCAGTAGGGGACGCGTCACCCCCGGTACCCTCGGCGACGGCCGGCCCGGACACTGACCTCGCCTGTGCGAGAACTGTCCCGGTCGCGAGCCCTCCCGAGGCCTCCGGAGCCGGTGACCCCGCTGAAGGCGATTCCCCCGGTTCTTCCCCTGCCGAAGATGAGGAGCTGGAATCTCACTCGTCCGAGTCATAACGCTGGCCGTAAGGAAAGTCACCTCCGGCCAGGTGCTCATTAGCATAGTTCATCGCTCAGCGATAGCCCTGCTTGAACCCCTTTCGAGCACCCCGGTGGAGAGCTACCTCGTAGTAGGGTAGGGCGGCTGCAATCAGGTTGGCCGAGTAAGCTTCCGAGCCTTTATAGCGCTCGATCGCCTCCGCCTCGACCTGCCCGTCCCGAGCCCGCTCCGCCTCGGCCGCACGCTCTTCCGCCCTCGCCAGACGCTCCTCCAGCTCGGTCATCCTCCGCTCGGTCTCGGTCATCCGACCCTCCGCCCGGGCTCGGTCCGCCTCGGCCTCAGCACGAAGGCGCTCCGCGTCCTCTGCTCGATCCTGCAGCTCGGCACGCTCACGCTCCCAGAGGCCGTCCAGCTCGACGTGGCGTTGACGCTCGTCTTCTAGACGCTTGCTCTTCCTCTCGAGCGATTCTCGGGCCCTTGTCAGCTGCTCGGCCAGTACCTCGGCCTCCCGACGGCTCGACCGCGCCAACTCCCTGAGAGCAAGGAACTCCCGCCGGAGCCCCTCGTGCTCCCCCTCGAGCCGAGCTAGTTTCCTCTCGCATCCACCGAGGGTCCAGGCGAGCGTCGACCGCTCCGCCTCCGTCCGGGCGTGCGCCTCTGCCATCACGGCCGCTGTCCGAGCTATAACAAGGCCGCCCTCCATCAGGATGTCAAGGACCCCGACAGGAGTGCTGCGCTTTTCTCCGCCCCTCGTCCTATCGGCGATCGACCGGCAGATCCGGTACAGATCACCCGAGACACCAAGCCTGACCAGAGCTTCCGGCAAAGGGGACCGCTCCACCCTGGGCGCCCCGTCAGAAGGCCCTGTTGTTGCAGCAGAACTAACCGCCCCGCGCACCACGGTCGGTTGGGGTTGCAACGCCTCCCCGGGCGAACCCCCACCCTCGACCGGCGCCGCGGGATCAACGGCACCAGAAACTGCCGGCACTTGGGGTTGCGACACACCCCCATCTGCACCGACCGAGCTCTCGGTCCCAGCGCCGGCCACGCCGGCATCGGCCCCCTCTGTCCCCACAGAGGGGAGAGCCGACCCATCACCTCCCTCTGCGGGGCCCCTGGTCTCCTCGGCCCCCTCTCGCTCGGCAGATGGGAGAGCCAGCCTAGAAGGGTCGGCCCCATCCTGCCCCCGAGAGGGGAGCGCCGCCGAGCCAGAGTCGCCCCCGACGGCGGTAGGAAGATCGGCTTTCCTGGCCCTCTTCCTGGCCTTCGCGGCCTCCCGCAGTTTCCCCACCAGGGGATCCTTGCGCTTCAGGCCGGTCGACCGAGAAGTCCCCTCGGGGGCCGCCCCCTTGCCCTTATCTCGGGCATAAGCGCGACCCACCGAGACATCAGGCTCGTCGGCTGTCGAGTCCTCTCCCAGATCGATGACCTCGGCTGCCTCCTCCAGAGGTTCCCGCCTCACGTCTGCAACAAGAAGAAGCCCCGGTCAGGAGAGAAAAAAAAAAAAAAGAGGGTTACCACCCCAGAAGAAGACCCCTCGTACGAGCTTGAAGACTCCGGGGGAGAAGGAAGCTGCCGAACCGCCTCCGCGGTTATCCTCGCCAACTCTTCAAACGCCGCCGCAAGGCTCCGCGTCTCCGCTGTGCTCTCACGGCGCATCAAGAAGCAAGGAAAGCCTAAAACCCTGGAAGTCTAGAACGATGAACAGCGCCCCCTATAAACCCCTGAGGGTGGCGGCGCGCCGTTCCGTGCTCCGAGAAAAAGGGGGGCCCCTTCGTTTCAAATCCGTCAGGATCATCATTACGGGCCTCGGCAACCGCTATAAGCGGCTACATAACGCCAACGGAATTCCACCCACCTGAGCCACGCCGGTCCAAAGCCTCGAAAAACTACTCATCCGAGCCTCCTTTGGCTCGGGAGTAGGAGGGGGACAAGTGGAGAGGGGGATTTCCGCAGCCCACCACCAAGGCGGCCCAACAAGGCCTACAAGGTCCAACCGGGCGAGCCCCACCCAAGTGATAGCCCACAGGGCCCACTTTGGGAGAAAAGCCCAATAAATAAAGACTCGAGGAACCAACTCTCCCCGGCGGCCTTCTAGGCTCGGAGGGCCCGAGACAACGGTCAGATCGGATGGAAGGTCCGGTCTAAAGCCCACTCTCCGACCGAGAGAAAGAGGCTCCAGCCGACCTATCCGACCCCACCTTCGCCGGGCCATGCCTATCGCTCGGACACGAGCTAGCATCCCCGTAGCTCGGTGAGACCACTTGTTTACCTGCAGGTGCGGCCGTTCAGAGTCCTCCGGTAGCGGGAGAGTCATGGGAGCTGCCAAACTCAAAGGGGATAACGCCCCCACGATCCGGCCATGAAAGCCCCCGATGAAGACGTAACTCCCGCCGGGAAGCCCTCAGCTCACCGGACTCTTAAAAGGCGATGCACTATTTAAGTAAGGGAGACCCTCCGGAAGATGGTAAGATGAACTAGCCCTTCACATACCCTAAGCTCCTGGGCACGATTCGCTTCACCCTTGGTGGAGAGGATTCTCGCGCATCAGCTCTCTCCTCCCCTCATTATCGCTTCCACCATCGCTCTACTGACTTAGCCATCGGAGGGTTTTCCCCCAGGGAGATCCCCTGGGCCCTCTGATACGTTTCCCTTCTCTTGCAGATTCATCTTCTGGTGATCCACAGCCCGCTCAGGACTCAGCGCGAGATTCCGCCTCTTCAGGCATCTCCCTCCAGTCGTGCCAGAAACTCCGCTCCAGTCTCGCTAACCCGCTGGCGCGGGTCGACGAATCCGAGCGCCTCCATGATCTCCACTCGGTCGACTACCCTGCTGTCCCTGTCCGTCACGCTCGTCTCTAACCACAGCAGGTCCAGGGCACTCTCTCGATAGTCGGGGTAGGTGACCCCGCTCACCGCCTCTCCGTCAACCCGTAGCCCAGTGATCCGAGCCACGTCCTCGAGTGTCGGCACCATGTGCCCCCAGGGCATCAGAAACGCCCGGCTCGGTGCGTGCCACCGCTCCCTCAATGCCTGGATAAGAGGAAGGTCGAGCCGAAAGGGCTCGATCCTAAGGAAAGCTCCGAAGCCCATGGCGTCCACACGCGCCCTCTGAAAGTCTGACAGCCCACGGTATGCCGCCACCACTAGGGACCAGCTGATCCGGCCCTTCATCACGCCCTGCACACCACAAAACCAACAAAGAACACATCAGCATCATGAATAGTAATAAACAATAACACTGTATATACTACTTATTTATTTTATTTTATTTTTATTTTTTTTAAAAAAAATATTTATGTTTTTTTGGAGGCGTCCAACATGTTGGACGCGTCCTTTACATTTTCTTTATTTATTTTTAGAAAAACCCAAAACCCAAAAACCAAAACAAAAATAAATAAAAAATATATATATATTATCATGGAGGCGTCCCAAGCCCTGGACGCCTCCTTATTTTAATTCTATTTTTATTATTTACGTAAATAAATAAATAAAAAAGAAAAAAAGATAATATGGAGGCGTCTAGGCCCCTGGACGCCTCCTTCCCTCACTCACCGGCTCTCACCACACGGCCTCTCGTTCGCCTATCCAGCCTATTAAACCAACAGATTGAAGTTCCGAGGGGCTTACCGGGTCGTGATCGTCATCTCCCACGTCCCCAGCGCCCGCAGGGTCCTCCACAGCCAAAAGAGGAGCCTCCTCCCCCACGGCAATCTCCTCCGCCACGGCAGCCTCCTCGGCGTCATCCCTCGGCCTCCTCGGACGACGAGCCCGTCGTTTCCGCTTCTCTCCACCCTGGCTCGGGCCTCCTTGCTCCATTGGGACTAAGAATGGGTCGTCTGGTTTGACTGGGTCGTCAGATTGAACAGTAGAAGTGAAAGGGGGGTGAGGCCCCCCTTATATAAGAAAAACCTTTCTTTGGGGCGTCCAGGCGCCTGGACGCCCCCACTTTTTTTTATTTTTTTCTTTTTTAAAATTCAAAAAATTAGAGGCGTCCAAGCGCCTGGACGCCCCCAAATAAAATTCAAAAAAAATAATAAAAATAAAATATAGGGACGTCCAAACCCGTGGACGCCCCCAAAATAAAAAAATAAATAAATAAAATAATAAAAAATTAGAGGCGTCCAGACCCCTGGACGCCCCCATTAAAAATATCTTTTTTAATATATATTTACATATGATCATATTGTGAATAAATAGATACATAAAAAGAAAGAAAACACAAAAATAGAAAAACGGAAAAATAAAAATCATAACAAAGGGAACTGGTCCAAAACTTCCAAATGCCAGATTTTATTCCATCAGAAAAGCAGAATGAGCTACATCAGAGGCTTAGGCGCCTTAGGCCTTAACTTCCCCAGTTCAGTTACATAAGCCCTCCACAGCTCGCATTCTTCCCCCACATGCGCTAAGGCCTTTCCCGCAACACTTGTCTTCCAGGGAGCTTTAATGGCTTTCGCTTCCCTCGCATCCGCCTCCGTGCCCAACTCCCTCTTCTTCAAAGGGACGATGCCAGTCGGTAGTGGGAACGAATGGCGTGGGATGCCAATCTGGAGGCAGCACCGATGCGCATTATAAAGGACGAACTCGGTCGCGCCGATCAGTTGAAGATCAACTTCGGGAGAAGGCCTCATGAGGAGATCAAGCGAAAGCAAACATGCCAGTGCGCAAGTGAAGAAGCCTTGTGTCACGGTGCCGAAGTGAGACCGCCAGTCTTCACGTTTCTTCAGCCACGGAACGCGGTTCACTACAGTACCACCGAAGCCTAACACGTCGGCTATGTGATGAAGAGGGCTTTGTTGGAAGAGCTTCGAAGCGGTTGGCATTCCCTCACGGTGATCAAACTTGAAATGCAAATCCAGCCAGCAACTCAGGACAAGTGCGCAACCAAAAGGAGGCTTACCCATGCTCGAGGCAGTAAGGCCACTATACAGGTAGGCAAGGACAGCGGGTCCCACTGATGCGGGACGGAACTGACAAATGGACTAAACCTATGATGAAGACCAAGTGCGGCCAGCACTCACACGTGACAAGGCAAGCCGAGTGATCGACCTCCGTACTATTCCTCCGAAGAGAGGCGTCTCTCAACAAGAAACCCAAGTCCACGGTCGTCCCTATGAGGGAAGCGAGTGGATCAAAGCGGCAAAGGAGCCGACGCGCAACTATAGGAGTCTAGTCCGAGCTCGGTGCTCGACTAGGGCCACGGAATGGGATACTCTCACTCACGATCTCGCGGTGTTGAATGCTAGCTAGGATCCCTACACTCTCACGCGGCATACAAGATCACATACTAGTAAAGCAAAATGCCAAGGGGGGAGCGTCGCACGTACCTCCACGCCTAGGCGTGGGGAAGGAACCCCGGCCGAGACCGACAACCCCGATACACACAATAAAAGAATAGGTACAAGCCAGCAATGGTGCCCACTCCTCGCAGGGAGATAACAGGCTACAACAATTCCATTCGGGGCGGCTGATACACGGGCTGACGGGCGGCACTCGGTGAAGGGTTGGCCACGAGGAGGGTCCGGATGACGATCGGCAGAATCGCAGCAACGCGCGACTCGGTGGTAAACGTTCCCACGAATGGATCCGGAGTCCGATTGGGGCGCCGTCAGCGAGGGCGCGTAGTTAGGTCGCAGGAGGAAGCCTCGGCCAAAAGGCGTGCTCAGATTCCGTCCGTGGAAGCCGTGGCCGCACCTGCAAGTGGGGACAAGGAATCTGCTCCCAGAACTGCGCTGTCGAGCAGGGAAAATGGTAACTCGCTGCTCCGGTAGGCGAACGAGGCCCCGCTTGTGGGAGGACGTCGGGGACGCAGAGCAGCAGGTTCGGACCAAAGAGCTTGATCAGATCTGGTCGTGGTTGGACGCTGTGAACTTTGAAAGTCGCCGGTTGTCCTGGCACCGGGTGGACTGGGCAGACCCGCGCGACCTCACGGGAACGGACGCCACGAACAGCTCGGACGTCGGAACGAGACGAGGTTGGCGGCGTTGGAAAGAGGACGACGAGAGGTACAAACCCTGAAGAAATCAGCTCCAAACTCGGAGTTGTCCGTCCTGTGGGATTTTCGCAAGAAGGAGGGTGGATCTGGGCGCGCAGAGAGGGAGGCTCCTGCGCTAGCTCACGAGAAAACTCGCCACGGGTGGTGCCGACCTCGGATCGAGGCGAAACCAAAGCCCACGCGCTTCTGACTCGTAGAAGTATCCACCAAAAAAAGGAGGGGCTCAGATTCGACCCGCACCGGATGGGGATGCCGCTGCAACTCGGGGCCGAATCTGGAACACGCGAACTTGAACCGGAGATGAAGTAGAAGGGAGGAAGAACCTCGGCGTCGCACCGAGGGGATGGGGAGTCGCACCCCGGGGTTGCTCCCGTCGCAGGAGCAGAGGAGGAAGAGAGGGTCGCCCTCTCCAAGGGGTGGCTGCGCAAATGGCTGCTCAATCAAAATATTTCATTCATTCATTAATTTCCTCCAAAGAAAATGCTAAGACTATATAGTTGGGGAGGGGAGCTAGGGTTTCTACCACCAAATGGGGAGATGGGGGCGCAAATGGGAGGGGGTAGGGGCGGCCAGCTCTCCTCCCATCAAGGAGGGAATCTCTCCTTCAATCAAGGAGGTTCCTCCAATCAAGGAGGGATCAAAGGAAGGGGCGGCCAAAGGAGGGAGTGGAGAAAGGGGAAGGCGGCTGCCACCTCTTCCACTTGGAGGAGGTGAGAGGTGCGCCCAAAACCCTAACCCTAGGGGTTGGGTGCGCAAACCCCAAATGGGCCAAGAGAAGTGGAGCACAAGATGGCCCACTAACCCCTTTGCCCTCTAAATAAGCCTACAAAGCACAAAAGATGTCTAATTGGCCTACAAAGACCTACAACTAGATAGAAGTGTCCACGCAGGGACTAATCCAAGGCCCAACATGGCCTAAAGCATGAAAATAAATGGGGATAACTCTGCTAGTCTGCTAAATGATCGCCGAGCCAAAGGGATGCCGGCGTGCTCCGTGTGCTCCGTCGAGTGAAGCGGCGCGTGTCCTCACTAATTCTCCCCGGGTGGGAAGAACTCGACCCCGTCGAGTGAGGGTCACGGTCGCTCAAGTAACGCTCCAGCAGGTCCGGGTCGATCTGCTCCAGCTCTCCACGTGTGATCCAGGTGTCGTCTGTCGCAGGGTGCCCTCTCCAACGCACTAGAAAGCGCTGGTAGTCTCCGCTCCTGGTCGTGGTCACCTGCTCATCCAGTATGCAATCTATATGCTCGCGTGTCTGTAATGGGGCTGGAGGAGGTGGACGCTCAGATGGTGTAATGCTCTCAACAGGAGGGGTAGGCCCAAAAAGCTCACTGGGAATCACCGCGGGATCCCGATATGCCACCAGATCAGAGACATTGAACGTCGAACTGATCCCATAGTCGTCTGGTAGCTCAATCTCATACGCATTCGACCCTATTCGCTTCAGAACTCGGAAGGGTCCTGCACCGCGGTCCTGGAGTTTCTTCACGGCCCCCGAAGGGAACCGTTCAGGTCTAACCCTGATCATGACGTACTCTCCCACTTGGAACTCACGGGTGCGTCGATGCGCATCAGCTAGATCCTTATAACGTGCGTTGCTGGCCTCGAGGGGGTGATGATGATGTAGACTCCAAACTAGTGGCGTGGACTCATACCGATATGAATTCATGGGTGGCCCAGGGCATCTAAACATAGACCCAGCATGTCTATGACGCCTACATGACTGGACAACACGGGGAGGACCAGGACAACCAAAGTTGTATCTATCATGCATGGGTGTCCTACGTAATGTGGTAGACTCATGGGGACTAAATTGCCCAAACTCACTCATGACATTCCCTATATGAGACAAACCCCTATATGATGGTGGACATGAAGAAACATGGGGAAGAGACATGTGTCCCTGGCCTCCTAAGCTCGGGCATCTGGATGCCGGTAAGGTGAGGTGTTGACTAGAAGGCCTAGGTGGTGTATGATAGTGGACCTCCTCGACAAGGTGGGGAAAAGAATATGGGTCGAGAGGCTCACTAGGGAGGGGATCGAAAGGGTCAAAGAAATGATGACCCCTCCCGACAGGTCCCTTCACTATACTTGCCCATGTGCGACATTCGCCCAGGTGCAGATAATCACCTTTAGGCACTCTCATGTATGGGGCAAGAGGCTCATGAGGAAGGCAAGGAAGGCTAGGTTCCTCCCTCGGGACCGTGAAACCATAAGCGGGGACAAAATCAACCTCCACGGGTATGGGAAATAATAAAAGGACCTCGGATGTGATATGTCCTATGGTGTAGACCGAGGTAATAGACCCCAAAGCAGGGAGTGTAAAGCTATGACTATAGGGTTGGTCAGACCCTAAGGTCAACATATAAGTCAACTCCCATTGATAATCTAAACTCCTAAGGAAGTCCTTCACATTTTCAAGAAAGCAGAAGGACCGAAAAGTGGTGTGAAAGGAGTTAAGGGGTATTATTGGGAGGGCTGGTCCCATGGGTGTATAGCAAGGAATGGAGACATCTAGAAGTGGACCCTCCCTTAGCCAGCTAGCTAAAGACTCTCCAATGACCAGTTCACCCTCGGAAGGTAAGAATGTCTCTATATGAGGGTCTAAGGGTGAAGCCTCTCTCTCGGGAGTGGAAACTGAGTCCTCTATGATGTGGAGGGGCCCCTGGCTCTCAGTCGAGGGTCTCAGGCTGAGAGTGTCGGCCTTAACTTCCAAAGGTTCAGGCACGACTGGGTGCTCCATGGGGTCACTCCCTAACTCCTCGACCCCCGTTAGATACTCCTCAATCAATTCCTGTTCAGCCTCGTAAATCACTGGAACAAAAGGCGGAGTGGATCGCTGGGGTGGTGGCAGGCATGAGCACGGAGGCGGAGCGGACTGTGGGCTAGGGGAAATCGATGATCCCATAGGAGTGCCCATCCTTTCTAGTTTCTCCCTAACGAGTTGCAGGAGTTCTGCGAAGGGGAGATCTCTCAAGTTAGGGGCATTCGGGGAGACTTGCTGGTAATCATGAGATTTAGTCTCGGGCTTAGACTCACAGACAGGTGGCACCTTGCTCCTCCAACTATGATGTGCTCGGTTGGGGGTAAGAGGTGATGGGCGTTGCGGAGGTTTAGCCCTTAGAGTGGCCTTAGACTGATCGAGGGAGATAGGAGGAGTGGTAGTGCTCCTCGGGCTATGGGTCTCTGAGTAGGAGGCGAAGCGTTGGGGAGCGTAGATCCTCCTAAATTCTACCTTCATCTCCTCCCATGAGTGTATGGGCTCTTGCCTCCAACCTGCCCTAAGACCTACTATGTGATCCCACACTTCCCTAGCTTGAGGTGAAAGTTGACCCCTGGCAATGTTGACTCTCTCGGAACCATATATCCAATTCTTCTCAAAGTATTTTCCCATGGTAGCCTCCCACTTTAGATAGGCTCTAGGGCTCGATCCATCAAAGCGAAGGTCCCCATCTACAATGATGTCCAGGAATAGAGGGTCGGTCGGACCCTTGTGGAGGATGTAAGGAGTAGCCATGATGAAGCACCTGAGGACTCTAAATACACATGCACGCCCTAGGACTATGGAAGGGACATGTAGGACAACTAAGGGATGGGACTAGACACAACTCAAAATGGTGAAGGAAACTGGGGAAGAATACGGACTCAAATGCACCTAAAACAGACCTAATGGCTTACATGCAACTTAGACAGATCTAATGCTCTAATTTGCACCCTAGACAACCTAAAGACTCAAATGACCTAAGACCCCAATTTGCTAGAACAAACTGGTTCCCTAAGCTCTGATACCAAATTTGATGCGGGACGGAACTGACAAATGGACTAAACCTATGATGAAGACCAAGTGCGGCCAGCACTCACACGTGACAAGGCAAGCCGAGTGATCGACCTCTGTACTATTCCTCCGAAGAGAGGCGTCTCTCAACAAGAAACCCAAGTCCACGGTCGTCCCTATGAGGGATGCGAGTGGATCAAAGCGGCAAAGGAGCCGACGCGCAACTATAGGAGTCTAGTCCGAGCTCGGTGCTCGACTAGGGCCACGGAATGGGATACTCTCACTCACGATCTCGCGGTGTTGAATGCTAGCTAGGATCCCTACACTCTCACGCGGCATACAAGATCACATACTAGTAAAGCAAAATGCCAAGGGGGGAGCGTCGCACGTACCTCCACGCCTAGGCGTGGGGAAGGAACCCCGGCCGAGACCGACAACCCCGATACACACAATGAAAGAATAGGTACAAGCCAGCAATGGTGCCCACTCCTCGTAGGGAGATAACAGGCTACAACAATTCCATTCGGGGCGGCCGATACACGGGCTGACGGGCGGCACTCGGTGAAGGGTTGGCCACGAGGAGGGTCCGGATGACGATCGGCAGAATCGCAGCAACGCGCGACTCAGTGGTAAATGTTCCCACGAATGGATCCGGAGTCCGATTGGGGCGCCGTCCTTAGGGCGCGTAGTTAGGTCGCAGGAGGAAGCCTCGGCCAAAAGGCGTGCTCAGATTCCGTCCGTGGAAGCCGTGGCCGCACCTGCAAGTGGGGACAAGGAATCTGCTCCCAGAACTGCGCTGTCGAGCGGGGAAAATGGTAACTCACTGCTCCGGTAGGCGAACGAGGCCCCACTTGTGGGAGGACGTCGGGGACGCAGAGCAGCAGGTCCGGACCAAAGAGCTTGATCAGATCTGGTTGTGGCTGGACGCTGTGAACTTTGGAAGTCACCGGTTGTCCTGGCACCGGGTGGACTGGGCAGACCCGCGCGACCTCACGGGAACAGACGCCACGAACAGCTCGGACGTCGGAACGAGACGAGGTTGGCGGCGTTGGAAAGAGGACGACGAGAGGTACAAACCCTGAAGAAATCAGCTCCAAACTCGAAGTTGTCGGTCCTGTGGGATTTTCGCAAGAAGGAGGGTGGATCTGGGCGCGCAGAGAGGGAGGCTCCTGCGCTAGCTCACGAGAAAACTCGCCACGGGTGGTGCCGACCTCAGATCGAGGCGAAACCAAAGCCCACGCGCTGCCGACTCGTAGAAGTATCCACCAAAAAAAGGAGGGGCTCGGATTCGACCTGCACCGGATGGGGACGCCGCTGCAACTCGGGGCCGAATCTGGAACACGCGAACTCGAACCGGAGACGAAGTAGAAGGGAGGAAGAACCTCGGCGTCGCACCGAGGGGATGGGGAGTCGCACCCCGGGGTTGCTCCCGTCGCAGAAGCAGAGGAGGAAGAGAGGGTCGCCCTCTCCAAGGGGTGGCTGCGCAAATGGCTGCTCAATCAAAATATTTCATTCATTCATTAATTTCCTCCAAAGATAATGATAAGACTATATAGTTGGGGAGGGGAGCTAGGGTTTCTACCACCAAATGGGGAGATGGGGGCGCAAATGGGAGGGGGTAGGGGCGGCCAGCTCTCCTCCCATCAAGGAGGAATCTCTCCTTCAATCAAGGAGGTTCCTCCAATCAAGGAGGGATCAAAGGAAGGGGCGGCCAAAGGAGGGAGTGGAGAAAGGGGAAGGCGGCTGCCACCTCTTCCACTTGGAGGAGGTGAGAGGTGCGCCCAAAACCCTAACCCTAGGGGTTGGGTGCGCAAACCCCAAATGGGCCAAGAGAAGTGGAGCACAAGATGGCCCACTAACCCCTTTGCCCTCTAAATAAGCCTACAAAGCACAAAAGATGTCTAATTGGCCTGCAAAGGCCTACAACTAGATAGAAGTGTCCACGCAGGGACTAATCCAAGGCCCAACATGGCCTAAGGCATGAAAATAAATGGGGATAACTCTGCTAGTCTGCTAAATGATCGCCGAGCCAAAGGGATGCCGTCGTGCTCCGTGTGCTCCGTCGAGTGAAGCGGCGCGTGTCCTCACCACCCACCCTCTTTCCACGCCAGATCCCGCAGATAGCACTCAGTTGGTCTTCCTCCACCATGTTGTCGGTATAAGGAAACAAGAGAGCACCCGCCAAACAAATGGTGAACCCTTTCATGATTCCCTCCAAATAGTCATCGTCTGGTGACCCTCTTAGGGCCTCCATGACCCATTCCGCGAGCTTTTGCAAATCAATTCCCTTTTGAGTACGAACCTTTCGGGCTGCGTCGGGCGGCATGAAGCTTCCAAGGATGCTTTCGGAAGTCCCCCGTGTCAGCATCCGCATAGCCTTCACCTTCCCGTCACTCTTGAATTTCTTCAATCCGAGCAGAAGTTCCACCTCCTCGAGGAGGATGGTCACCTCGAAGGTCGGGAAGATAAAAGTGTGGGTCTGGGGATGCTAGATCTCCACTAGTGTGCCCATAGCCGCCCAGTCCATACGAATCTTCTCGTAGTGTTTAGCGTGAATAAGGAGCCCCTGCAGATGCCACTTCGAGAGTATGGCCCTCATGCCGATGGAGATGTTGGAAGTTAGCTTTGAAAGCCATGGCAGTTTGGAAAACTTCCTCGGGCCTGGGAAGAGTGGATATGGCTGGAAGAGAAAAGAAAGAAGAAGAAATGAAGGAAGTAAGAAGAAGGCTCACGTGAAGAAATTTGAAAAGAATCAGCTTACCATATGCGACATCCTCGTCCCACTCAGATGACCCTCGAGGTCGGAGAGTCGCCTGATCTCGCCGCTAGGCCTGCTCCTCTTCATAACGCGGGAAGACTCTCCTTCCATCCTGAAATCTCTAGATTCTCCTCTCCTTCCTCTCCTGAGCTTCCAAAACCCACCTTGGTGCATTTGAATGAACTAGCCTAAGGGGAGTTCTTATAGGAAGGGTAGGGCGCTACAGGACGGAACATGTCACATCAGCGGTCAATGTCAAGATTTTGGCTAGATCTCCTTTCCATTGTGGTGCAATTCTTTTACGATTCTGTTACTTTCTGATGTTATTAATCCATGCTGGCCTGTGCAGGTTTTACTAACGGACGTCTTTGTCCTATCTCCTGTCCCACCTTTCAATGGTTGGTCCCACCATGTCATGCATCATAGTATATGATACCTACGCTACTAGAACATGTCAAGGACCTTACGGCCTGAACGAATCTGGGATTTGAGTTCCCCTTCAACAAAAACAGTGATGATCTCGGAAGAATTTGGGTTGTACGGATAGGCCGTTAACTTGTGGTAGCATGGGGATGACGGTTCCATTCAGTGAGTTGGTGCGCGGATAAACGGGCCCCAGCCCAGTGTCGGCTCACCGGATCGGTATCCTGACCCGTTCTTAACAAGTTGATAATATTATCCTTGGCTATTTTCTATTTTAGTTTGTTTTAAATTTTTCTTTAAGCCCAGCATGCATTCATATAGGACTTTGATTTATTACGGAAGATCATTCAAGTGATTCGATTGCGAAAGCCGCTGTGCTTCAATTCTTACAAATATGAGATATTCCACTCCGAATGAAATACTGAGTTTCCTTGAAACGGCCCTACGTTACTCTTCCAAAGGAGACCCTTGTTTGGACAGACTCTCAGATATTTCTTTACTTTTCACCTTGTTTGACCCACCTTGGCTGCAGCACTTCCACATTGACTGGTAACTGCTCCCCAAAGGTGAAACCTGCAGGTTTATGACCCAGGTACTTCCACACCGAGAAGTTGGTCTCCTTTATTTTTGTACCTGAGTGCACATTTCACCCTCCCTTATTTGATCTCCGTCCAACCAACCGTCAAGACTTGAAAGACCTCCTTCAAGGTCGCCTCATTGAAACTTCAGGAAAGATTCCAGACAGTAACGTCAAAAGCGTGTCTCATCACACCTTGGCATCAACTTATCAGTCCGCTCCCACTTCATTTCACTCCACTTCGAAACCATTCCACTACGTGTCGCTCCCTTGTAAAGCAGACGCCAAGGCGGGGCAGCTGTAGACACGCTATTCCTGACATCTCCTGAGAAAGTCTCATATCACTATACAACGCCCCGCGACGGCTTACGCGTTTTGAATCACTTGAGTGCTTCCTTTTCTTGAGTCTTCTTCCGCCCTTTTCGGCATCCGGAATCATCTCGTCACGGCATTTCGGACGGCATCAACACCAGTCAGACGCATCAGGAGGTTCCGGAACCAAGAAGGGTGTCTGCCGGGCAGCCACCAACGCCTGAACTGAGGACCCAGGTGGGTCTTTATGGGGGCGTCCAGGCCCCTGGACGCCCCCATTCTTTAATTTATTTTTCACAGCCTAAAATCAAATTAAAAATAATATATTAATGGAGGCGTCCAGGACCCTGGACGCCTCCATAAAAACAAATATAAAAATTAATATGCCAGCTTTGGCATAAAAACAAAACACAAAAATAAAAATAATATATTTATGGAGGCGTCCAGGCCCCTGGACGCCTCCATCAACTCCCTCACGGGCGCCGCCCACCGAACGACGGTTTGTCGTGTGTGAAAAAATCTAAATTATGGAGACGTCCAGCTAGCTGGACGCGCCCATTTCTGAATCACGAGGCGCCGCTCACAAAATCACGCGTTGTGCCAAACCGCGTGCGGCCGTCGGTGGTGTTCGGTGGACCTGTTGGGGGCGTCCGGGGCCCTGGACGCCTCCACAAAATTATTCCGAATAAATAAATAAAAATAGAATAAAATATCTTTTTTGCCTTGATGGAGGTGTCCAGGGTCCTGGACGCCTTCACCCTCCGGAGCCCAGAGGCTACGGAGTCATTTCTAACCCGTGGGCTCTTTTGTAGGTGGAGGTTCTGCCGGCTTCTCGGGTGCCCACGCTCGCGAGAGGAAGGTCGTCTTCATCCACCGCGCTTCCACGTCATCCCTACGCTGCCGGAGCTCCGCCGGATCTCACCCTCGGCTCATCCAATAAGCCTTTTCTTCCCCTTTTTCTCCATAGTTCTTTACATTCATCATACTGCATCCTCTATCTCCCTACATAAGGGCGCCGTCTCTTGCATACTTCTTGCATTCATTATCACATTTTCCTCCTACTCGAGTCCGAGAGGGGTTTAAAACCACACCAACCAGGTGTGTGTCAGGTCACGATCTCGTTACTTTTATTGCAAGGAATTGTTACTACACTGCCATTTTCTAATTCCGTTCGTTTATTGTCTACTGTTTTGCAAGGGTAACCAAGGAAAGCCCTCAACGTCGGTCGGCCGAAGAGGGAGGAAGAAGCAACCCTCCATCTCCCGCTCTTGAGGTAGGCGCGATCACTTTCTTTATTTTGGGGTCTTTTGGCCCCTAGCGATCACATCTTGTTCTCGAGGCCGTGGCGAGTCACTTCCCCAATGGCCGTTTAAATTTTCGTTCTTATATTCTCTTTATATTCTGTTATATTCTGCTCATATTCTCGAGGCCGCGGTGAGTCACTTCCCCAATGGCCGTTTAAATTCTCGTTCTCATATGTTATATTCTTATCTATTCATATTCTCGAGGCCGCGGCGAGTCACTTCCCCAATGGCCGTTTAAATTTCTGTTCTTATATTCTCTTTATGTTCTGTTATATTCTGCTCATATTCTCGAGGCCGCGGCGAGTCACTTCCCCAATGGCCGTTTAAATTCCCGTTCTTATATGTTATATTCTTATCTATTCATATTCTCGAGGCCGCGGCGAGTCACTTCCCCAATGGCCGTTTCAATTCTTGCTATTTAATTTCTACACCATTCCCGTCCCCCCGAGGCCGCGGCGAGTCACTTCCCGCTATGGCCGTTTAACCCCCATATCTTGCTATCTTACATTTGTCCCGCTCGCCCCGCCGGAGAAATCTCTCGTGGTGGCCCCTTCTCTTTTCTCTTATTTCTGTGCTGCAGCAAACAAAAGAGGAGCCCGCGCGCTCCGCGTCTTCTCCGCTTCCTCGAACCGCGTGACGTCACTCACATTGAGTTGATGCAGTCTTGGCAAACTCTATACAGAATTTAACCCTTGAACATGCATGAGCCTAGGCATGCACTAACATATGGCCACCATGAACAGAGACAGAAAATGCACCGAATATGCACACAGCTTGTTTGATGGAATGACATGCCAATAAGATGCTCAATCAATCATTCATATGCAGACACAAACATATGGTGACTTATAGTGTTTGCTATCATCAAAACCATGCCAATAAGATGCTCAATCAATCATTCATATGCAGACACAAACATATGATGACTTATAATGTTTGCTATCATCAAAATCACAGGGACACAACAATCTCCCCCTTTTTGATAATGGCAACAATATGAGTCACACTGACTTGAATCAAATTAGTCTCCCCCTTTGACTTCAGCAAAAAGACATTAGTTTGAGAGGGAAGTATAAGAATGCATAAGATGATTGAAGTGAAAACTCCCCCTTTGACTAAGCAATGAGAGGCTTTCTCCCCCTTTATAAATTACAATGCAGCATGATTCAAATGACAGGGAAGCTCCCCCTGAATAGATGGAGTCTTATGAGATGAATGAGAAGGAGACCACATGGGCATTTAGATTTGACAGAGGTTTCACAGTCAATTGAAGTAGGTCACAGATAGTCAGATGAAGCACAGTCAAACACTGAGATCAAATGAGAGCAGAAGAACTAAGCAAGAAACCACAACAAATGAAAGCTGCAAAATATAGAAGCAAGAATGTGGCTCCCACGGAGCTGACTGGATTGGATTTGATCCAAATTCCAGTGGAGACAGATTGTTTGATGGAGTCTTCTCTCTTCTTCCTCACATGCTCTCTCCTTCTGCAACTTCTCTTTTCTTCTCTGCTGCTCTCTTTTCTTCTTCTTCTTCTTCTTCGTTTCTTTTCTTATATGCTACTCTCTCTCTTTTTCTCTCTCCTTCTCTTCTTCTCTCTTTCTCCTCTTTCTCTTCTTTCTGGATAGTGCAGGCTCCTCACTGCTTCTCGATCATCTTCCCCAGATGGAGAAGTCTTCTTTTTATAGAAGCAGTAGAGTGTTGGGCGTGTGTCCTCCACGATTCCCACCCAATTGATTCTACCACATGGAAGCATTTCAGCAGGCTTCAATACACGTGTCATGATCTGGCACTCCCCTCATCCTTGGACCACGTGCCCTTCTCAATTTCCTCGACCAACAGTCCTGTTTGAATAGACGAGGATGCACTGAGTTAGTTCAGAAATTTGAACTGAGCTTGTATAGACTTGATGCACAAAATGCAGTGTGCATATAGGAAAGTATGTGTAACGATAATGAATGCACGGACATGTCATCCACGAGTGCACATACTTTGAATGCATGTGATGCATTTTTGCATATGGAGAAGTATGCACATCGAAAATGAATGTATAAGTGTGCATGCGACAGCAATGTATAAACTCGCTGAAGTGATGATGCATGAACTTAACCACTCGTACCTGCAATGGAATGTATAGACTTTTGAATGCATGGTAGAGAGTGTATAGACTTTGCATCTATCAATGTATGCACAATGAAGATGAGTGCTCAGGCATGCTGTCAAAGAATGTACAGACTTTACGTTTACGTGCATGAGACAAGACGATGTACAGACTTTGCATGCATGGTATGCAACAGAATGTATAGACTTGCTGAACTACAGCATGGACATAATAGCAAGGAGTGTGCAGACTTTGTATATGCATGAAACAACCGAATGCACTAACTATGCGCATGAATATATAGACTAGCTAAGTTAACTGAGCAATCGTGTACATACTTAGTATGTGTGCAAAACTCGTCAATGTATAGACTATACATATGCATGAAGACCACTGGCTGAACTGACTTGGTCGAATGAAACAACGGAGGTTGTATAGACTAGCCATTAAAGAAAGTACAGACTTGAGTTGATGCAGTCTAGGCAAACTCTATACAGACTTTAACCCTTGAACATGCATGAGCCTAGGCATGCACTAACATATGGCCACCATGAACAGAGATAATCAATGCACCGAATATGCACACATCCTGTTCGATGGAATGACATGCCAATAAGATGCTCAATCAATCATTCATATGCAGACATAAACATATGGTGACTTATAGTGTTTGCTATCATCAAAACCATGCCAATAAGATGCTCAATCAATCATTCATATGCAGACACAAACATATGGTGACTTATAGTGTTTGCTATCATCAAAACCACAGGGACACAACGCATCCAATCGAAGACTGCTATGTTTTCAAGGACATCATCGAAGGGATGGTGAAGAAAAATGAAATAGAATTGGGAGAGTACAAAGTGGACCCTCCTCAGCCACATGAAGCCCCTCTTAGAAGAGCAGGAGTCAACATGATCTCCCTATATCAGGCATTGCCCGAGGAGATCTCTGAAGCAAGTACGCGGAGCACTTATGAAACTCATTTCTTGGGGCCCGCAAAGGGACAGCAGGGATGGCAGCAAGCCCCTGCGAAGCACAAAAGGAATAAAGCACCCCGCCCGAAAGTGGGGGCACATATCCGTGGTGTTACACCACGACCCGCTCCACCGGTGGCAGCACCTGCATGGACCACTCCACATGCAGCCATCAGGATACCTACACACAATCGGGGGAGACAAACTCTACTGCCGGTGGTCAAGGAAACCAATCCTGGGGTCTGCCGACTATAAAACCTTATTGAAGGGCTAGACGAGTATGTGCAGCCCTAATTGAAGCCTTTGCTAGTGCGGGACCATGTCCCATGGCAAGAACTGGAGCAGCTTTCACTCGAGCAAAGGGAGGAAGCTGAAGCAGCACCCGATAAGGAGGGCAGTATGTTCTGGGGGCAGGCGCCTGCTGAAGCAAGAAAGAGGAAGAAACAAAAGAAGAATAAAAGAAAGGCCACTAAGATCGATAAAGTGCAGGTTGTCTCCTGTAATACTCTATCAGCACTCTTCAACCTACCCAGAGAGGAGGAAGAAGAGGAAATTTGCTTCACACCCCATGCTGGGGAAGGCAAGGCCGAGGCCGCAACCGCTGCACATGCCACCTGGTCAGGCCGGAAATGGGGGTGCCAGCCGCCGCCCAACCACAACATCATATTCAGGGGAGAGCAGCCCTACAAAACACCTCCCCCGGAGGTCAAAGGGGTCCAGATCCCTCCTCCGCCAGGATTATATAACAAGAGTGGGGGCAAGACAGTCCCTTCATTCCTTGAATTTATGAAGATGTCTAAGGGGAAGCAGCCATGCCAAGAGGCTAACCCTGCGCCCGGGGATGTTCACCCGCAGCCAACACAATCTACCGAAGCTCCAAATACAGATGGAGCTTGCCCTGCAGTAGCTAATGAAGAGCGGAAAAGATCCGGTACCAGCCAGAAAGGCGCCGAGTCCAAAGCAGATGAAGCAAGTCCGTTAGGGGCCGCAACTCAGGACTCTCTCAAGCCCAGGTGGGCTGAAGAGATGAAGCTTTCGAATGTCTGAGCTAGGAGCCGAATAATGAAGCTACTCAAGAAGCTCCCTGCTCGATTTACAATATGGGAGATCCTCTCTTTGAGTGAAGAAACTCGACAGGCGATCATCTCTGCTCTGCAGACGCCTGCTCATTTTGAGACATGCTTGGATGAAGTAATGCCGGAAGCTAGCATGACCTTCACTCCAGAGGATATGCTGCTACCTACCATCAGCCACAACAGGCCGCTGTATATGAAGGGGCACCTGAATAGAAGGGTGCTGAACAGGATTCTGGTTGATCTCGGTGCAACGATCAACATCCTGCCCTATAGAATATACGAGAGGCACCAGTTCAATGTGCATCTCGAGAAAGTCGGGGATATGCGCATCGCCGGCTTCAATCAGAAACGTGAAGTGTCGATGGGGGTGGCAGAGTTCACACTCACCTTGGCGGATTTCACTATGACGGTGCAGTTCCATGTCATCGACTCCCGCACCTTGTACAAAGCACTGCTCGGCCGCCCATGGCTGCATGAGAATATGGTGGTGCCCTCCACACTCCACTAATGTATCAAATACAGTCTCCAGGGGAAGGAGGAGAGAATATTTGCTGACCTCCACCCGTTCGAGGTATTTGAATGTCACTTGGCGGACGCCAACCTATATGCGGGGCCTTCTTAGAAGACCTCTGAAGCTAAGACCCCTGCGGGGGCATCAAGAGGCGCATCCAGCGACGATTGGTATCCACCACCGCCGCGCGGATATGTCAAGCCCAAGTTGGTCTCCCATATCACGACATCCGGGGACGTGGGCAGAATAGCACCTCCAGCATTATACGTTGAAGCTAATGAAGTGCAGGTCGATCGGCAGCACAATTACATTGGAGTCCCGGATGGCCTCACCAAGCCGATTCCCGGCCTTGATAACCCCACTATCGAGCCTTTCAAAACTTAGGAGGTGACACAGGAAGATGGACCCAATAGCTTGTCCTATATGGCTGAAGAGCATCCTACTCGGGAAGACACAGATTGTTGCCTCCCCAAAGATATAGACAATCCGTCAGCCCTCGTCAAAGGTCTGGCATTCACAACCAGTCGAATGGCCAGGATGTTTCAGAAGCAGCACGTCCCCTCCGATCAGTCTCAAAAGCGCAAGGAAGCTTTCCAGAAAATGTGGTATCCCGCAAGTCAGGATAAGGAAATGAGACGCGTCTCTCAGCACCCAGGGTTGGGCTTCACCCTGGAAGAATATTACTACAGTGGGTGATACGAAGTGGACACTATCTCCGCCTTCTACCCCGCTGAGGATAGCCCACCGGGGGCAACTTTTAATGAATACCCAGCGGGAGCTGAATTTGCTAACCTAGCTCAGCCCGAAAATCAAGAAGCGGAGACCGTGATTTCGTGCCGATGCTGGGCACAGGTCTGTCCAGGAGAGACGGCCCTTCAGGCCGAATTTGATATGGCTAACAGCAGTGAAGCCGAAGATGTTGAAGAAATCGGGACCTCTCCCTCCAGCAGAGTCCTACTGATATTGACCTCGACACATCTCATGCCAATCGGGGAAGCCTCAGCCGACTCCGACCAAGAGGTATATGCTGCCAAGGAAGGGAGTGCTACTTCTATTGAAGATACAACTACCTCAGAAGGCGAGATCTTCTTACCCTCTGCTACAAGGCTGGGACGTTGTCCCAGCCCAACGACAAGCAGCCATCAGTCTGTCACGGCTGCAACCCCAACTACAAGGGCTGAAGCTGCTCTCTCGCCCTTGGAGACTGCAACGGTAGTGGATTTACTGAAAGAGTAATATGCACGGCCGCTATTAAATGAAACAGAGGACTCCCGAGAAGCTCTGATGATGTCAAATGAGGAAGTCGAGGTCCTCGACCCTGAAGATGGTATTCCAGATTTCGTCGACCTCCAACCGCACCTCCGGAGATAGAAGACAGAGGCCAAGCTACAGTCGACGAGCTGATAGAAGTCAACTTGGGCAGTGAGGACGACCCTAGGCCTACCTTTCTCAGTGCCCAATTATCGTCAGAAGAACGGGAGCTGTACATCCAGCTGCTGGAAGAGTACCGGGATTGCTTCGCCTAGACGTACAAAGAAATGCCAGGTCTGAGCCCCGTAGTTTCGCAACATGAGCTGGCAATTAACCCTGAAGCCGAGTCGGTGAAGCAACCGTCGCGGCGCATGAGGCCGGAGCTCATCACTCAAATTTGTACAGAAGTCGACAAGCTCATTGACGTGGGATTTGTCGAAGAAAATTAGTACACCACGTGGTTGGCGAATATCATCCCCGTGAAGAAGAAGAATGGACAGATCCGGATATGTGATGACTTTCGAGATCTGAATAAAGCCTGCCCCAAGGATGACTTTCCGGTCCCAATAACGAAAGTCATGATTGATGCTATAACCGGCCATGAGGCCTTGTCATTTATGGACGGGTCGTCCAGCTACAATCAGATATGGATCGCGGAGCATGACCGGGTCCACACCGCCTTCCGAACCCCTAAAGGCATCTATCACTATAAGAGGATGCCATTCGGACTAAAGAATGCTGGCGTAACTTATCAGCGCACAATGACCAGAATATTTGATAAGTTGCTCTACCACAAGGTCGAATGCTACATAGATGATCTGGTGGTCAAGACTAGAAGAAGAGAAGACCATCTGCAAGACCTCCGAATTATTTTTCAGAGGCTGAGGCAGCATGAATTATAGATGAACCCTTTGAAATGCGCGTTCGGAGTGTCGAGCAGGAAGTTCTTGGGTTTCATCGTCAGATACCGGGGAATCGAGATAGACCTCACAAATATCAGAGCAATTCAGGAGCTACCTGCGCCAAGGAACCTCTCTGATCTGAGATCACTACAGGGCCGCTTGGCTTATATCCGGCGTTTCATTTCCAATTTGGCAGGGCGATGCCAGCCTTTCCACAAATTGATGATGAAGGATGTTCCCTTCTACTGGGATGAAGATTGCCAGACAGCCTTTGACAAGCTGAAAGACTATCTAAAGACTCCTCCAGTGCTGGGTGCACCGGTGAAAGGACGGCCCCTGATATTATATATAGCTGCCACACACAACTCTCTGGGGGCAATGCTGGCCTAGGATAATGAAGAAGGGAAAGAACAAGCCCTCTACTACCTCAGTCCGAGACTGATCAGGACTATGGAGAAGTATACTTATATCGAGAAAACTTGTCTGGCACTGGTCTTTGCGGTCAAGAAGCTTCGACACTATATGTTGTCGCATGAAATTCGCCTGGTATCCAAGGAGGACCTGTAGAAATATATTATGTCCCAGCCAGCACTCAAGGGTCACTTAGGCAAATGGGCGGTCATCCTTATGGAGTTCGATATCTCCTATGTGCCGCGAAAGGCTGTTAAAGGTCAAGCTATTGCAGACTTCTTCGCCGAGCACCCGATACCAGAAAACTATCCGCTAGAATCGAAACTTCCTGAAGATGAAACCTTGGAAGCCGCTCAAGTGCAGCCCTCTTTGTGGAAGTTATATTTTGATGGCGCCTCCAGAATTGATACCTCGGCCACTGGGTCAGCCAGGGTCAGAGCAGGAGCAGGCATAGTCCTGAAATCTCCAGAAGGAGAAGTTGTGCACACATCTTGCTCGATAAACAAGCCGTGCACGAACAATGAAGCAAAATATGAAGACCTAATAATCGGGTTTTAGATCGCACTATCTGTGGGGATTCAGATGCTGGAAGCATTTGAAGACTCCATGCTAGTTATAAAGCAGCTGGAAGGAGAATTCGAGGGGCGAAAGCAAAAGCTCCTCCCCTACCATCAGCTGGCAATCCGTCTGATGTCAAAATTTTACTTCATCAGCGTCAAGCATGTCAACCGAGGACAGAACGCTCAGGCGGACACCCTCGCTAAATTGGCCAGTTCGTTGGCAGTCCCGCCAGACACAAGCCTGAACATAACAGTGATCAACCGCCGACAGATCCCCAGTGCAACGGAGGTCTTGGCCGACGAACCAGAGAATGAGGTGGCGGCCGTTGAAGAGGTTCAACAACTTGATTGGCGAGAACATCTCTTACGGTGGTTTCAGCACCAGCAGCTCCCAAAAGAGAAAGAACAAAGAATGAAACTCCTGAGGGTCAAGGACTGTTACGAGATGAGAAACGGAACCTTGTTCCGAATAATGGCAGACGCCCGAAGAAGAGTTCTACTTTGTTGCTTGTCTTCAATAGAGGTTGGGCAGGTGATGCAAGAAGTCCATGCGGGTCCAGCTGGGGCGCATCAGGCCGGCCTGAAAATGAAAATCGAGATAAAGAAGTAGGGTTACTATTGGCCCAACATATTTGATGACTGCTGCAAGTTCGCTAAAGCTTGCCAAAAATGTCAAGAGCACGCCAATGTGTCAAGAAGACCTCCAGTGCCACTACATCCTACCTTACCAAGCTTGCCATTCACTCAGTGGGGCACAGACGTGGTAGGGCCACTGCCAGCATCTTCATCAGGGTGCAGATACATCTTAGCAGCTATAGACTACTTCTCCAGATGGGCGGAAGCAATTGCGCTAAGAGATGTGACGGGAGAACTGGTTGCAAGATTCTTCCAGCAGAACATAATATTCCGGTTCGGAATTCTGAGCCGAATTATCTCTGACAATGGCAGCCATTTCAAAAACCAGAAGGTTTACCGGCTAGCTAACAAATATAAGGTTGACTGGAGGATGTCGTCCCCCTACAACCCTCAAGCCAATGGACTTGTAGAAGCCTTCAACAAGACACTATGCACATTACTGGCAAAGATTGTCAGGTCCAATAAAAATGACTGGGAAGAAAAGATGTACGAGGCGCTCTGGGCCTATCGTACCATCTATAAAACCCCAACCGGTTGTTCGCCATTCTCCCTCGTGTATGGGTCCGAGGCTATGGTGCCGATTGAATTAGAACTCCCCTCGCTACGAGTTGCCATCCAACATGGACTAGTCAGCGGTGAACAAACTAATGCAGAAAGAAGATTGGAAGAACTTGCCGAGCTCGAAGGAAAGCGTCTCCATGCGCAACAAAACATTCAACTCTACCAAGCTCGCATGGCCCGTGCTTTCGATAAGCTGGTCAAAGGTCGAGAATTCAAGAAAGGAGACCTGGTAATGGTCAAAAGAAGAGAAGTAAAGGCCTCCAACCCCAAAGGGAAGTTGGTCAAAAATTAGGTCGGACCATATATTGTCCACCGAGTATATGAAGGGGGTGCCAACATCCTGGTAGACCACAAAGGAGTCATCCAGTTCTCTCCCCTCAATGGAAAGCATATAAAGCTGTATCACACGGCGCAACCGACATTCCCTCAGTGATCGGAATACTCACCTTGGTCTAGTGACACTCCGCCCTGACCGAGCTACCCTTACCTTGGTCTTGTGGCGCTCCGCCCTGACCGAGCTACCTTTACCTTGGTCTAGTGGCACTCCGCCCTGACCGAGCTACCTTACCTTGGTCTAGTGGCGCTCCGCCCTGACCGAGCTACCTTTACCTTGCTCTAGTGGCACTCCACCCTGACCGAGCTACCTTAGCACTCTGCCCTGACCGAGCTACCTTTACCTTGGTCTAATGGCACTCCGCCCTGACCGAGCTACCTTACCTTGGTCTAGTGGCACTCCGCCCTAACTGAGCTACCCTTACCTTGGTCTAGTGGAGCTCCGCCCTGACCGAGCTACCTTACCTTGGTCTAGTGGCACTCCGCCCTGACCGAGCTACCTTTACCTTGGTCTAGTGGCACTCCGCCCTGACCGAGCTACCTTTACCTTGGTCTAGTGGCACTCTGCCCTGACCGAGCTACCTTACCTTGGTCTAGTGGCACTCCGCCCTGACCAAGCTACCCTTACCTTGGTCTAGTGGCGCTCCGCCCTGACCGAGCTACCTTACCTTGGTCTAGTGGCGCTCCGCCCTGACCGAGCTACCTTTACCTTGGTCTAGTGGCACTCCGCCCTGACCGAGCTACCTTTAGCTTAGTCTAGTGGCACTCCGCCCTGACCGAGCTACCTTACCTTGGTCTAGTGGCACTCCACCCTGACCGAGCTACCTTTACCTTGGTCTAGTGGCACTCCGCCCTGACCGAGCTACCTTACCTTGGTCTAGTGGCACTCCGCCCTAACCGAGCTACCCTTACCTTGGTCTAGTGGCACTCCGCCCTGACCGAGCTACCTTACCTTGGTCTAGTGGCACTCCGCCCTGACCGAGCTACCCTTAGCTTGGTCTAGTGGCGCTCCACCCTGACCGAGCTACCTTACCTTGGTCTAGTGGCGCTTCGCCCTGACCGAGCTACCTTTACCTTGGTCTAGTGGCACTCCGCCCTGACCGAACTACCTTACCTTGGCCTAGTGGCACTCCGCACTGACCGAGCTACCCTTACCTTGGTCTAGTGGCGCTCCACCCTGACCAAGCTACCTTACCTTGGTATAGTGGCACTCCGCCCTGACCGAGCTACCGTTACCTTGGTCTAGTGACGCTCCGCCCTGACTGAGCTACCCTTACCTTGGTCTAGTGGAGCTCCGCCCTGACCGAGCTACCTTACCTTGGTCTAGTGGCACTCCGCCCTGACCGAGCTACCTTTACCTTGGTCTAGTGGCACTCTGCCCTGACCGAGCTACCTTACCTTGGTCTAGTGGCACTCCGCCCTGACCGAGCTACCCTTATCTTGGTCTAGTGGTGCTCCGCCCTGACCAAGCTACCTTACCTTGGTCTAGTGGCACTCCGCCTTGACGGTGCTACCCTTACCTTGGTCTAGTGGCGCTTCGCCCTGACCAAGCTACCTTTACCTTGGTCTAGTGGCACTCCGTCCTGACCGAGCTACCTTACCTTGGTTTAGTGGCACTCCACCCTGACCGAGCTACCTTACCTTGGTCTAGTGGCACTCCGCCCTGACCGAACTATCTTTACCTTGGTCTAGTGGCACTCCGCCCTGACCGAGCTACCTTACCTTGGTCTAGTGGCACTCCGCCCTGACCGAGCTACCTTACCTTGGTCTGGTGGCACTCCGCCCTGACCGAGCTACCTTCACCTTGGTCTAGTGGCACTCCACCCTGACTGAGCTACCTTTACCTTGGTCTAGTGGCACTCTGCCCTGACCGAGCTACCGTCACCTTGGTCTAGTGGCACTCCGCCCTGACCGAGCTACCTCACCCCGATCTAGTGGCACTTCGTCCTGATCGAACTATCCTTACCCCGGTCTAGTGGCACTCTGCCATAACCGAGCTCGCATAATATCAACAACATTGCCAACGCAGGCCTTACGCCTGAATCGGCTCAGATCTGTCCTTTGCGTCAGCATTGTTTTCTTGCTGACGAATAAGCCCTTTTTCTCGGCGCAGGACTTCGTGTCCTAGCCGACCCTTATACAACATTGCCATTACGGGCCCTACGCCCGAATTGGCTCAAATCTATCCTTTGTGTCAGCATTATTTCCTTGCAGACGAATAAGCCCTTTTTCTCGGCGCAAGACTTCGTGTCCTAGCCGACCCTTATACAACATTGCCAATACGGGCCTTACGCTCAAACCAACTCAGATCTATCCTTTGCGTTAGCATTACCTTCTTGTTGATGACTAAGCCCTTTTTTGGCGCAAGACCTCGTATCCTAGCGAACTCTCTCAGCATCCTCCTGTTATATTAGCAAAAACAAAAAAGTAAAAAATAGGGGTTAAAAATAGAGATACCCTGCCGGACTTGTTCCTGTATTCGGAACAAGGGCAAAAATGGCTATAGCCCGGCTGTGGCGAAAACCCGAAAGGGCGTCGCAGGCAAAATCGGGTACCCCGCCACGTGAAAACCCGGAAGGGCGCGTGGGTAAAAGCAAGAGGGGGCTGGCCTCGGCGAAAACCCGAAAGGGCGCTTAGGTCAGTAAAGTGGTAATCTAAAAAGGTCTTCTTTATTCTCCTCCTAATGAGACTCCCAAATGACAACCATCAAGAGTCCCACCGGAGATCCCCTTTACGAAGCCTGTGCTCGACCCTCGTCATCATCGGCGAGATCGGTCGGACTCTACCTTTGACTCGGACCTTCCGTCCTTGTCAATGAAGATACCCTTGCTTTGATACATAACCCATGCCGATGAACAAACCCATGTTCGACCCTCGTCATCATCGGCGAGATCGGTCGAACTCTACCCTTGACTCGGACCTTCCGTCCTTGTCAATGAAGATACCCTTGCCTCGATATGTAACCCATGTCGATGAACAAACCCACGTTCGACCCTCGTCATCATCGGCGAGATCGGTCGAACTCTACCCTTAACTCGGACCTTTCGTCCTTGTTAATGAAAATACCCTTGCTTCGGCTTGTGACCCATGCCGATGAACAAACCTGTGCTCGACCCTTGTCATCATCGACAAGGCCGGTCGAACTTTACCTTTAACTCGGACCTTTCGTCCCTGTTAAGAAGTATATAGTCTTTGCTTCGGCATTCGACCGATGTCATCATCGGCAAGGCCGGTCGGCATTCTAGCAAGACAAGTTCCCCCATGTTCCGGATTCTCTGTGGAATAAAAAAAAGAAAAGAAAAAATGGGGTTAAAAATAGAGATACCCCGCCGGACTTGTTCATGTATTCGGAACAAGGGTAAAAATGGCTATAGCCCGACTGTGGCGAAAACCCGAAAGGGCATAGCAGGCAAAATCGGATACCCCGCCACGTGAAAACCCGGAAGGATGCGTGGGCAAAAGCAAGAGGGGGCTGACTTCGGTGAAAACCCGAAAGGGCGCTTGAGTCGGTAATGTGATAAAAATAAAAGAAAAAAATGAAATAAAAATGATGATGATGATGTAGTAACGAGGTTACCCTCGTTCATCATTCCACTTCTATCTACCCTTCCGATCCTTGTCACCATCGGCAAGACCGGCTACCTTCTCGGCCCTTGTCACCATCGGCAAGATCGGCCATCTTTTCGCCCCTTGTCACCATCGGCAAGATCAGTCGCTACCTTTTCGGCCCTTGTCACCATCGGCAAGACCAACCATCTTTTCGACCCTTATCACCATCGGCAAGATCGGTCGCTACCTTTTCGGCCCTTGTCACCATCGGCAAGACCGGCTACCTTTTCGGCCCTTGTCACCATCGGCAAGGCCGACTACATTTTCGGCCCCTGTCATCATCGACAGGACCGGTCAACATCCCCCTAACCTGGACCCTTCATCCTCGTTAAGCAATCAACTTCTTTTGCTTCGACATATAACCTCTGTCGATGAATAAACCCTACCCTAAATTTCTGTCAGCGTCAATGAGTCCGGTTGACAAGCCGTCTGACCTTATTTCCCAGCCCTAAGGGGCCTCTACACTTTTTGGCCCTTCGAACTTTTGGCCTACGTTAGCCATTGCTTGGTCCCGAGAATGGTCACAGCGCAGTGGAGTGAACACCTCACCCCTTTGCTGAAGGCGTGAGCACTCCCCTGCCCTAGTGACTCACATACTCGGACTAGAATTGACTGGCGAGTGGAAAGGGGAAGGAAAAGAATAATGAAAGAATGGAGTCGTCATTTAACAGCAAATGAGGAGTTTTCATTCATATGAAATAAAAAGATACATGTTACGTGGGGCATACCCCGGAATGCATAAAGTCCAGCAAACATGGAGGGGAATAGAGGAGACTATGGCAGCGGGCGTCAGAAGATGTCCTCCAGCTCCGGAATACCCAAAGAAGGATGGCGGGTCAGTTTTTGCAGCCGAGACTCGACGACCTCCAGCTGGGATAGTTTCTCCTCGAGGGAAGTACCTTGTCCCTCGGCCATTTCTGCTTCCTCTATCTTCTGGACTTCCAGACGCTCTATTTCTTGAAGCTCAGCCTCTGCGCTTGAAAGTTCGGCCTGCAGCTCTGTTATCCGGGCTGTAAGGAAACTTCGACGCTGCAAAGAGGCACTAGCATCATCCCTCATCTGCGCCGCAATCCCTTTCAGAGAGACGAGAGTTGCTCGGCATTGAGCTCACTCCAATGTTATGGCCGTCAGTTGGTCAGTTACCTCTCGGCCTAAGAACTCCCTTCTGTTCACATATTTCAGCAGCAGAATTACCCGTGGAGTCCAGTCATCCATGGGGCAGCCGAAAGCCAACAGCGAGCGGGACAAGTGCTCTATCAAGCCCCTCAGCTAAACATAAGTCAAATCTCTACTGGCCGCTATGGTCTACTGAAGGGTCCCTAAGAACTGCCACACGAGGTCACTCGATGACTGGAGACCGAGCGGTGACGTCTTGGGTAGTTCGAACTCCACTCTGCTGTCCACGGTGGCCCAGATATCGTTGCTCGTCCCAGAAGACGACGACGGCATGATCTGCAGCGCACTTGCATGGGGAACAACTGTAGTAACTGATATGGTAGCTGGGGTCTCGATGATGATGTCTTCCCTGCCAGCCCCTTGGGATGAAGCTGCAACAGGGACATCAAAGGCCAAGGACATCTGCTCCTCGCCTCCAACTTGACTGACCCCCATATGGCCAGTTTCAGCAACAAGATCCAGGGCCCCAGTAGCCCCAGCTTTCTCTTCAACGATCTCTCCCGCCTCTACCTCGGAGGAGCCACCCTTCTCTGAAGCCTACTATCGTGCCACTTCCAATGGCCGGGAGTCCTCGACTACCACCGACTCGTCAGCCCTCACAAATACTCCAGGTCTTGCTGGACCCATTGCCGCTGCATAGTCCTTGGGATATCGCAGTGCGATAGGCCGCAAGACTGGCGGGAAGGTTGCATGACCCGCACCTAGAGCCGGGAGGGGTATCTGCACCGTTATGGTTGGCAGCACCACCTCAGTCTGCACCGGAAATATATATATCA
Organism: Amorphophallus konjac; assembly: GCA_022559845.1. Classification (NCBI taxonomy): domain Eukaryota; kingdom Viridiplantae; phylum Streptophyta; class Magnoliopsida; order Alismatales; family Araceae; genus Amorphophallus; species Amorphophallus konjac. The sequence goes on from CM040120.1 coordinate 296,113,174, forward strand.
GAGAGCTGAGAAGAAAAATAAAAGAAGGGCAACAAGCGCCGATCACAGGGGGTTTCTCACCTCAGCCGGCACTAGGATCAAATCTCCAAGGGTGACCTCTGCAGCCCCAGCCCCTTCACTTACAAGTGATCCTGACGGCCCAGGACCGCTCCATGACAACCGGGGCGGGCTGAAAGTCAGATGATCACTTTCATAAGCCAAAAATGCCCCGACATCCTCAGTCTCTGTGTCGACCAGTGGGAACTCCTCGTCACTAGAGCCGCCACCGTAATTGACCTGATCAGAGGAAGAAGACTCCTCTACTCTTTCTGGACGCTCCACCATCGGAGCAGGAACCTCACCAGGAGGAGCATCACCCTCAGTAGGGACTTCCTCCATGCACTTCACACTAGGAGCAGCAGTTGATGGGATCTCAGGGGCAAGCTCACCCTACTCCCCAGCAATAGCTTCCTCTGCACCCTCCGCTCCCGGAAGTAATGACGGTTGCATATCAACTAAAATTTATGGCAAGAAATAGTCAAGCCGACTGTAGACATGAAGACTCGCGGTGGTGTCACTATTAAACTATAAATTACCTTCCATTTCCTGTCTGGGCGTTGGAGAAGGTAGATCTCTCTCTATGGGAGCAGTAAGGATTTCCTCTGCCCCTTCCCTAGCCACGACGCCTACCGTCGCCTCCAGCCCGACGACCACAGCGACTGTGTCGGCAGCTGTCAACACGGATTAGCCGAAGCAACCAAAGTGAGCCAATGAATTCTGAAGAAATGAAGAGCTTACCTTCAGCTTCTGGCCCCTGCGCGCGGGAAGCCTCGAACACTTCAAAGGATACAACCAGAGGAAGAACGGTTGCTGGTCCTTTTCTGCGGCCTTCCTCCGGCATGCCCGTGTCACTCTGGCCACTGCCACCTTGGCCTTCCCAACGGCCTCCCTCAACTGGGATCGGGTCCGCTTTCTCGAATCGCCAGGAGGCAGTGGCGTCATGGTCGGGGCCGGCTCGGGAGCATCAAAGTATGCTGGCTTCTGAGCTTTTATTATTAGCTCCCTAAAGTGCTGAGTCTCCTCCAAAGTGGGTCGAACTGCATATGCACGAAGGTGAGAATAATACATGACAATGAAGAAAGGAAGTTGGCCGACGGGCCTGAATAAAGAGATAGAACATACTTGCTGGCCCCGTGTAGAAGGGGAGGAGAGGCCAATAATACAGCGAGGGCACTTTGTCTCTTGAAGCTGCTTCGCGAATAAGCCAGCATAAATCTCCTATCTTTTCACTCGGCTCGGCCAACAACGCCAGGTCCTCGTGGCCACGAGAAGATAGGTGATAATATAAGCTCAGTGATGTGGCACAGCCCATGTTTGACTACGGTTGACTTGATGGACCTCGGACCTAGACCCACAAGCATTCAAGATTGAGCAACGGACTCACACTAGCGGCTCACTCGTACGACACATGCAATCTCCCGAAGGCACCGGGGATGATGGCGAGGGTCCGAGGCGGGACCCAATGATTCTAAGTGGCTAAGTCAGCTTAGGCTAACCCCCAAAGGGTCTGGGATTCCCAACTTTGTGGGAGGCCGGCACGCCCGGGGCGTGGGATTGGGTAGCTCTCACTCACGAGCCGCGGTGGGCACCCAATTGAGTATATGCGGAATTGACCACTCTCTCACCATCCGACGAGCATTCAAGGCGATACTAAACTTGCAAAATATAGGCCAGCAAGGGTTGTATCAGTCACTCACCTGATCGGTGCGAAAACACCGATCCTGTTCGAAGACGTGGGCGCGCCGGGAAGCGTGGGTATGAACCCGAACGCTGGGGCGATAGTGCGTGACCTGAAATTTTAATGAATTACAAAACTACGCCTCTCGCAGGAGGGGGGCTCTTGGGGTGGGGGTTAGACTTATTACAACCAAAATTACCTCCACGCAGGGAGGGGCCTTCAGCCAGCCAAGCGGGGTGGGGAAACTATGAAGAGAAAGCCGACTCTCCAAGCTTCGCCGGTTCTGCCACTCTTCAGTTTTGCTGAACAGGTTGTCGATGAAGATGCCGCCACGGCCTCAACTGAACTCAAAATTTGATGAAACTGGCGCCAAAAGTTTCCCAACTGGCCGAGGATGATGCCTGAATTTTTGGGGAAGCTCTGGAACTCGGGGCTGATCGGACCGGCGACTGGAGCAGGACAGCAACACTCTGCCTCTGACTGATGCAGAACTGATGCAGTGGATTGCAGAAGGCGCTGCGGTCGCTCCCGAACTTCAAATTGAACGAAACTGGCGGTGACGCGATCGTGGTCGGAGTAGCTTCGAGCAGAAGTTGACGGGGGCACAATCCGTGGTCGGAGAGGAGAATGGTGGCCAGATAAATGAAGATAGGTCAAACCTGGACCCACAGGTGGCAGACTACACACTCCGGCGAAGAAAATGGTAACTAATAGCTCCGGTGGCCGATTGAGGTCCTTCTTCTTGGAGATGAAAGCTAACTCAACGTAGTTCCTGCCCTCCGAAAATGGCACCCTAACCTGTCCCGAGCTGGTCGTGGTGGCTCCAGATTTCAACTTCAGGTCCTCAGACAGGGACAGCAGATGCAGTCGGACGAGATCTGCTCCTACGAACAGCTCCGACCTCGGAAGCCAGCAAGACCACCACGGTTGGAAAGATAACTCGCAGACTATTCCAGCAATGTAGGCCTTGCTACCTGAATCTTTGAGAGACGGTCGTGGCTGCCTCTGCAAGTCACTGCAACTATGCTGTCTGAAATAGAGACAGAATGAGGGGAAGAAGAAGGTGTGGGGAAGGGGATAGCCAAGAAGGTAAGAGGTGGAGGGTGTGTCTAATGGCTATGGGAGGGGAATGTGAGGTGTTTAGGGGTTGATGGATGGCTGTTGGGATGGCTGTAGAAGCAGGGAGGAGGTGGGTGAAGGGGGCTGCAGCTGGTGGAGGTGGTGATAGGGGTGGAGGTGCACTAGGGAGAGGGTGAGATGGAGAGGAGGAGGAGGAGGGCGACCAGACCAAGGGGAGTCTGGTTTGGGTCAACCTAGGGTGTCACGCCCCATACTCTATACCGTCGAGGTATTATCCGCTTTGGCCTACCGGCCTCACGGTTTTATCCCTTTTTAACAGTGATCGGCTCCAGAATGAGAGACTTCCCGGGTAGGTCACCCATCCCAGTATTGCTCCCCATTAAGCACGCTTAACTTCGGAGTTCTTTACAAGAACTGAGCCGATACTTCAAAAGGCGTCTCAGTGATATAGAGTATAACTTAGCTATATTTGAGGGTGTTACAATCTACCCCTCTTATATAGGCGACGTCCTCGTCGCTGGGCACATATAGCACGCAATCACGCAATCAAGCCCCCAGGCAGGTAGGACTCTAGAGGTGGCCCCTACAGGCTCAAGAGGTGGCTCCCACTATGTAGCACTTTGCTCCATTACGGACTCAAGAGGTGGCTCCCATAGCGTAGCACTTTGCCCTGCATGGCACTTAGTTCCCACACTTCCGGCTGGGGTATAGCACTGATATCATTCTGTCACGCCCCGTACTCTATACCGTCGAGGTATTGTCCGCTTTGGCCTACTGGCCTCACGGCTTTTTCCCTTTCTAATAGTGATCGGCTCCAGAATGGGGGACTTCTCGGGCAGGTCACCCATCCCAGTACTACTCCCCATTAAGCACGCTTAACTTCGGAGTTCTTTACAAGAACTGAGCCGATACTTCAAAAGGCGCCTCGGTGATATAGAGTACAACTTAGCTATATTTGAGGGTGTTACAATCTACCCCTCTTATATAGGCGACGTCCTCGTCGCTGGGCACGTATAGCACGCAATCACGCAATCAAGCCTCCAGGCAGGTAGGACTCTAGAGGTGGCCCCTACAGGCTCAAGAGGTGGCTCCCACTATGTAGCACTTTGCTCCATTACGGACTCAAGAGGTGGCTGCCATAGTGTAGCACTTTGCCCTGCATGGCACTTAGTTCCCACACTTCTGGCTGGGGTATAGCTCTGATACCATTCTGTCATGCCCCATACTCTATACCGTCGAGATATTGTCCGCTTTGGCCTACCGGCCTCACGGTTTTATCCCTTTCTAACAGTGATCGGCTCCAGAATGGGGGACTTCCCGAGAGGTCACCCATCCTTGTACTACTCCCCATTAAGCACGCTTAACTTCGGAGTTCTTTAAGGAATTGAATACCTTAGGCTCAAATTGCCCTGCATGGCACTTAGTTCCCACACTTCTGGCTGGGGTATAGCTCTGATACCATTCTGTCACGCCCCATACTCTATACCGTCGAGGTATTGTCCGCTTTGGCCTACCGGTCTCACGGTTTTATCCCTTTTTAACAGTGATCGGCTCCAGAATGAGAGACTTCCCGGGTAGGTCACCCATCCCAGTATTGCTCCCCATTAAGCACGCTTAACTTCGGAGTTCTTTACAAGAACTGAGCCGATACTTCAAAAGGCGTCTCGGTGATATAGAGTATAACTTAGCTATATTTGAGGGTGTTACATAGGGTGTGGGAGGGATGGGAGAGGGGAGGGAATTTCGAATTTGGGCTTTGGGAGAGGTTAATTCAGCCTTGGGAAGGTGGTGGGGTGCCTAGGGAAGGAGAGTGGGGTAGTTGGGGGTTGGAAGGTGGGGAGAGGATTGAAGGAGAGGCTCTTGGGACTAGAAGTGGAGTAAAGATGGCTTATGGGAAGTTGAAGGGAGTTAATGGAGGTAGGTGGGGGAGTGGAGGTGGTTGGGAGGTGGGGAGGGAGAGAAGGGTGCGCCCCTTTCTTGAAGAGGGGGGAGATAGAGAGAGAATGAGAGAGAGAGAGAGAGAGAAGAAATTTGGTAGATGTGATTAGAGTTGGAAAAGGGTTCTATTCAAATTCATTCATCATAAGTTGTTACAATGAGAGGGAGGGGAGGCCTATTTATAGGCTCCATACTTTCATATGACCATAATGACCCTGATAACTAACTAATGACCAAAGCAGTCCAAGGGAGGGGTGCCCCTGGGCCTAGCCCGCTAGTTGGGCCCAATAGCTTAACAAACCAACATAATGACACAAGACTTTGGTAGATAACCTACTAACCTAGGTACATGACTCAAATAATAGGAAAATTACATGGTTTAAGACTCAAATAAAATATAAAAATTACATGACTAGACTCACGAACACATGACGGACATAATGGCATAAGTCGACGACGATCCGAGCCTCAAAAAAAGTGGAGGGGCAAGGGATGCCCCCATCATACCCCCGGGGTGGGGAGAACTCGACCCCGTCGAGTATGTGTCCGCCTGGCTGTAGTACCAGCTCCAGAATGTCGAGGTCAAGTCGCAGCAGGTCCTCCCGACTCGCCTAAGTATCCTCAATTGGGCGACGGTTCTTCCACCTAACCAAGTAGTGCTGATACACCATGTGCCTGGTGATGGTACTTTGCTCGTCCAGTATTGCCTCTATCTGCTCTTGTCGGCCTCTCAGGCTAGGAAGTGGAGTCCCACCGTGGGTGTCTCTCTCAAGGGGGGGGGGGTAAAGGCTCGAGCTCCTCACTGGGTCCCACCGCGGGGCCCTTGTAGGGTACCAAGTCTGCCACAATGAAGGTAGAGTGTCTCCCAAAACCCTTAAGTAGGTCTAGCTCATAAGCATTATTACCAAGTCGACTCAGAACTCGAGAAGGTTCCGAACCCCATACCCTCAACTTGGAGGCAAGCCCCGAAAGGAGCCGCTCCGTTCTCACCATCACCGAGTTTCCCACGTGGCACTCACAGTGGCGCTGCCGAGCATCTGCCTACCTTTTGGAAGTCTCAGTGCTCTTTCCTATATGCTTGTGGATGACATCAGGCAACTTTGAGGGGTGGTGCATAATGGACTTTGTGAATGAAGATTTCCAAGATTCCGAACTCTTAAAAGTGGACTTATCATGCCTATACTTGATTAGAATGGGAGGACCTGGGCATCCATATGTGGATCTATCACGTAAGTGGTAACAATCAAGCTTGCTAGACGAGGGAGGCCCTGGGCACCCACAAGTGAACCTATCATGCATAAGTGTGACCAATGTTGGGGGACCATGACATCCAAGGATGCTCCTATCATTCATAAGACCAATGTTGAGTTGGGGAGGACCATTACACCGAAATAGGGACCACTCATGCTTCCGACTTGACATGTGGGTGATGTGAATGAATGGACCCATCTTTTTAATCATGCGAAGTGGTGTGTTGTGCCAAGACTTATGTACTCCTATCCCAAAGATGCCTTTGATGTGTATGGGTGAGGAATGGCCTTTGAACTTCCATGTGAAAGGGTCAAAGGGATCTAGGAAGGTGGACATTATGGAGAGGAGCTCTTCCTTGCTTCCTAGGTATATGTCACCTATGGCGATGGTTCCCTTTGTGTGGCTCGAGTCTTGGAAGAGGTGGGCACGGTCCAACATGGTGGGTCGGGAAAGGTGGGTTGTGGGTAAGGTGGGTGGGCCATATGGGTAACTAGGCTCCCTTTGGAAGGGATCGAAGGGGTCGTGGATTAGGCTTCCTAAGGAGAAGTGCCCTATGTTCTCAAGGTCTTCACAAGGTGGGTTTTCCTCATCTATTAGGATGATTGGGCCGGTGTAGTGAGTGGGTGGGTTGGCCAATGTCCTTGGGATCTCAATGGTAGGGGAGTGGATTGTGATGGGTTCTTCCTTCATGGGGAGAAGGAGGATGATCTCACTAGTGCAGTGGCCTCTCGTGTAGATAGTAGTGATGGAGCCAAAGGTAGGGCAAGTGAAGTTAATGGTGCTAGGCCTTGGCGACTCCCTAGCTAGCAGACCGGTCAAGTGGACTTGCTAGTATAGGCAATCCACTAAGTCTCCCCAATGTTCTACAAGATAGGAGGTTTGATAGGTGATATGGGGAGGCCGGAGGGGCACTAGTTGGGTTTGGTGTCTCATGGCTAGGAGGTATGGGTTCAAGTCATGGAGGGTGGGGTTTTGTTTTAGCCATTGGAGTATGGTTTCATCCATGATGAGGGTGTGTGGCTCTAGTGTACTTGGAGGAGGAGGGGTGGGTGAGACATGTGGCTCTTGGATTTCGCCTATGGTAGGAGGTGGATCCGAATTGGCAACCACCCTCACTTGGGTGGGTGTGGGGGTCACAATTCTCAAGGACAGTGGAGTATGAAGGTTTATGGTAAGTGCGTTGGTGATAGCCGGCAATGTGCGCGCCTGGGAAAGTGAATAAGGGTGGACTGGGGTTGGGATAGGTAGGGGAAGTAGTGGGGGCCTAGGATATGGTGGGGTTGGGGTTGGGAGTGGGAGATGGGTTGGGTGAGAAGTGTTGGTCTTAAGAGGTGTGACTTTTTTGGGGGATGATGGAGGGGTAGTGGTGGATTCCAAGGGATTTTGTAGGGTATGAATTTGGTGAGGGGTTTTGGGTTGGGGAGTGGTGAACATTATGGGTTTTGGTGAAGGGGTGGACATGGGGCTCAATTAGGTTTGTGGAGCTATGGTTGTGGTGAGGACTGGTAGGTAGGTTGTAGATGTGGTGGTCGGGGTAGGATACGTGGGAAGTGGTGGGGAATGGGAGATTAGGGTCATGGGTTTGCCAGGAGGGGGTGAAGGAGTTGAAGTGCTCCTTAGGCTTTGGTGTTTTGAGTAGGAGGGGGAAACATATCTAGCCCTAAGTTGTTCTTTCATGTCCCCCCAAGTGGTGATGGAAGGTTCCCTTCTAAGCACCCTTATCCCGACAATTTGCAACCATTGAGTTTGGGCGCGTTTAGAAAGTTGCATTTTGGCAAATTGGGCCTTCTCTTCTTCGGTCATTAGATACCAAGTGAAATAATGGTCCATGGAAGCCTCCCATTCTAAATACTCATTATGATGAGTCCCATCAAAGGTGAGAGGTGAGGGAGGAGCCCTACTATCATTCATCCATGGGGCGGGCCAATTTTCTTCTAGTTGGTCAAGTCGTCTAGATAGGTTATCAAGCTTGCCATTGGCATGGGTCAAGGTTTTCATGAGGTAACTGACGTGGCCAGGGAAGTCATGGGTGTTAGTGGTAGGCATCCCTTGGGATTTTGGATTCATAGTGGGATTGGAAGATGAAGTATTGGGTTGATAGTGAGTACCACTACGAGTGGTCATGCAAGGTTGGGTGGGCTATGCACGGGTGTGCGGATGCACCTTTGACCTAGTATGATGACCCAAGACTAGACTTGTGAGGACAAGCCTATGACCGCTCTGATACCACTTGATGTGGCACAGCCCAAGTTTGACTACGGTTGACTTGATGGACCTCGGACCTAGACCCACAAGCATTCAAGATTGAGCAACGGACTCACACTAGCGGCTCACTCGTACGACACATGCAATCTCCCGAAGGCACCGGGGATGATGGCGAGGGTCCGAGGTGGGACCCAATGATTCTAAGTGGCTAAGTCAGCTTAGGCTAACCCCCAAAGGGTCTGGGATTCCCAACTTTGTGGGAGGTCGGCATGCCCGGGGCGTGGGATTGGGTAGCTCTCACTCACGAGCCGCGGTGGGCACACAATTGAGTATATGCGGAATTGGCCACTCTCTCACCGTCCGACGAGCATTCAAGGCGATACTAAACTTGAAAAATATAGGCCAGCAAGGGTTGTATCAGTCACTCACCAGATCGGTGTGAAAACACCGATCCCGTTCGAAGACGTGGGCGCGCCGGGAAGCGTGGGTATGAACCCGAACGCTGGGGCGATAGTGCTTGACCTGAAATTTTAATGAATTACAAAACTACGCCTCTCACAGGAGGGGGGCTCTTGGGGTGGGGGTTAGACTTATTACAACCAAAATTACCTCCACGCAGGGAGGGGCCTTCAGCCGGCCAAGCGGGGTGGGGAAACTATGAAGAGAAAGCCGACTCTCCAAGCTTCGCCGGTTCTGCCACTCTTCAGTTTTGCTGAACAGGTTGTTGATGAAGATGCCGCCACGGCCTCAACCGAACTCCAAATTTGATGAAACTGGCGCCAAAAGTTTCCCAACTAGCCGAGGATGATGCCTGAATTTTTGGGGAAGCTCTGGAACTCGGGGCTGATCGGACCGGCGACTGGAGCAGGACAGCAACACTCTACCTCTGACTGATTCAGAACTGATGCAGTGGATTGCAGAAGACACTGCGATCGCTCCCGAACTTCAAATCAAACGAAACTGGCGGTGACGCGATCGTGTCAGAGTAGCTTTGAGCAGAAGTTGACGGGGGCACAATCCGAGGTCGGAGAGGAGAATGGTGGCCAGATAAGTGAAGACAGGTTAAATCTGGACCCACAGGTGGCAGACTGCACACTCCGGCGAAGAAAATGGTAACTTATAGCTCCGGTGGCCGATTGAGGTCCTTCTTCTTGGAGATGAAAGCTAACTGGACGTAGGTCCTGCCCTCCGAAAATGGCGCCAAAACCTGTCCCGAGCTGGTCGTGGTGGCTCCAGCTTTCAGCGTCAGGTCCTCAGATAGGGACAGCAGATGCAGTCGGACGAGATCTGCTCCTACGAACAGCTCCGACCTCGGAAGCTGGCGAGACCACCACGGTTGGAAAGCTAACTCGCAGACGATTCCAGAAATGTAGGCCTTGCCACCTGAATCTTTGAGAGACGGTTGTGGCTGCCTCTGCAAGTCACTGCAACTATGCTGCCTGAAACAGAGACAGAATGAGGGGAAGAAGAAGGTGTGGGGAAGGGGATAGCCAAGAAGGTAAGAGGTGGAGGGTGTGTCTAATGGCTATGGGAGAGGAATGTGAGGTGTTTAGGGGTTGATGGATGGATGTTGGGATGGCTGTAGAAGCAGGGAGGAGGTGGGTGAAGGGGGCTGCAGCTGGTGGAGGTGGTGATAGGGGTGGAGGTGCACTAGGGAGAGGGTGAGATGGAGAGGAGGAGGAGGAGGGCGACCAGACCAAGGGGAGTCTGGTTTGGGTCGACCTAGGGTGTGGGAGGGATGGGAGAGAGGAGGGAATTTCGAATTTGGGCTTTGGGAGAGGTTAATTCAGCCTTGGGAAGGTGGTGGGGTGCCTAGGGAAGGAGAGTGGGGTAGTTGGGGGTTGGAAGGTGGGGAGAGGATTGGAGGAGAGGCTCTTGGGACTAGAAGTGGAGTAAAGATGGCTTATGGGAAGTTGTAGGGAGTTAATGGAGGTAGGTGGGGGGGTGGAGGTGGTTGGGAGGTGGGGAGGGAGAGAAGGGTGCACCCCTTTCTTGAAGAGGGGGGAGATAGAGAGAGAATGAGAGAGAGAGAGAGAGAGAGAGAGAGAGAGAAGAAATTTGGTAGATGTGATTAGAGTTGGAAAAGGGTTCTATTCAAATTCATTCATCAAAAGTTGTTACAATGAGAGGGAGGGGAGGCCTATTTATAGGCTCCATACTTTCATATGATCATAATGACCCTGACAAACTAACTAATGACCAAAGCAGTCCAAGGGAGGGGTGCCCCTGGGCCTAGCCCACTAGTTGGGCCCAATAGCTTAACAAACCAACATAATGACACAAGACTTTGGTAGATAACCTACTAACCTAGGTACATGACTCAAATAATAGGAAAATTACATGGTTTAAGACTCAAATAAAATATAAAAATTACATGACTAGACTCACGAACACATGATGGACATAATGGCATAAGTCGACGACGATCCGAGCCTCAAAAAAAGTGGAGGGGCAAGGGATGCCCCCATCACTCAGGTGGTCCAGCCCCCATCTGTCAGCATACTTGAATGAGATATGAAGGGGCCGGTCCAGAATGGCTTCGCTAGGACCACCCACTGAAAGACCATGCGATTGGAGGAGCGCAAATAGCCAAGGGGTGTTGTCATATAGAGCATCCCACCTGTCTTCCCTACGTATGAAAGTCTGATAGGGGTGCAGCCTATCAACCTCGGGGCGCCAGTCAGCCACCGTTGAGATGTGTTCCTCCACCGGCAGAGGGAGTTGCTGAAGAACCACCCTCTCGCTGCTTACCCAGCATAGACCCCGAAACGTTTTCACATAGTCATCCTTGCTGATTGTGGGCAACTTCGGGTCGACTTTGGTCCTGCGACTTTTCATGGCTTTTTGGGCCTCAAGATAGGCCCTCACTTCCGTGTTGGTCCAAGATTTCAGCTTCTTCAAATAGGAGGGCTCAATATCAAGGGTTGGCTCCGGCTGGGAGTCCATAAATCTATGCTCTGCTACTGCCCAACACTCTCGGTGGGAGCTCCTGTAGAACCCCGTCCGCTCGTTCCACCACTTGATATACTCAGGAGTAACGCGGGGGAAGCAGGCAGGGGTTGGCACCCTGAAAGAAACATCTTCTTGGCGGTGTAAGAAGTCCCACCATATCCGGGCATCATCATTTGAAACTTTCCCGGCTCTGTGCCTATTGGGCAACGCAAATTGTGAAGAGGAATGCAGAATGTGCTGGTCATAGCCAATGTTCCGGCTGAAGCAAAACGGATAATATGGCTCCAGCCACAAAATGCCGCTCTTTCGGACTACAATGACGCTTGGCCTTATAGCCAGCGCCCAGTCAACCAACTCCTGCTCAAGGATGGGCCTTGTACACTTGGCCCCAGAGATTGGATGGATATACTCCTCTGTCTCGAAGAGCTTGCACTGCCTCGTCCTGTTCACCAGCGGGCTGGAGTGGGCAGCCAAGCTCCAGAAGTGAAGGACCCCAGGTGAATCTGTGGGAATCCGGGCCAACTTGCCCCGAATGGCGAAGAGTTGCACCGCTAGTGAGGATGGCTCGACACTCGCGAACTCTATCATTCGCGGGATAAGATGAGCTGACTGTAACGCCCGAGGGGTAGCCTCCGAAAAAAGGGCACAAACCCAAGCATTGAAGAAGTGTAACGGACCAACCATCTGTAGATTCCTGGGAAGACGCGTCTTGTGCAGGTCTCCCAACATTTTGTAAGTGAGGCACAAAGCCACTAGGCAGAGGGACAGCTTAGTACCCCAAGCCATGAGACATGCAAGATAGATAGCCTCTACTCTAATCACGCTATCGTCGCCTTGCGGGAGAGCGAAGGAACAGATCCAATAGATGAGGTATGCGGCACAGTGTGTGACTGCGTCGACACCAGTGGGGTTTGGGTCCTCCCTCTCCCCTCTTCTTGAAGATGATGCTGCGGCCTGCCGTCGGACTCTCTTCTTCCTCTTCGGAGCCATCGGAGCTATTGGGGGGAAGTCCTCGTACTTCTTCTTCCCGCCAAAGAAATATTGGAGCCAGGTGCCCATCCGCACCCTCCGCTTCTCGCCCGACTTCCTAGCTTCCCTCGTGTCATGTGACGAGTGGTAAAGTGTGCGGTATGCCTTCATCAGATAGCGATAAGCGTGGCCCTCCAGATACCGACCCTCACCGTCTGTCTGATCCTTCAGCCAGTCAGGCCAGCAGACTTCCTCGTACGGCTCTCCATCGATGGGTAGACCGCTAATGATGTGACACAACTAAGGGGTATGCAGCAAAATGGACACGGGTCCTTGGACCTATTCCGCAAGCACAAACACAAAGCAACAAAGTACTAGATTGGACCGAATCGCCGTCACACACACACGAGCCCGGGTGACTTGATGATGCCAAGTGGAGATGATGGATCAAGGCTCTTGCTGGTAGAGTGCCAACAGGGCTAGGGTTGCCCTCCCGAAGGGACGACGCCCACACTTAAGGGGCTGGCCGGGTGCCAATTGGGGCACTAGGTCCCTCTCTCTCACAGCCCACGGTGACCGCTCGTAAGTGGAACACGCGGGGTCGGGCGCGCTCTCTCTTGCTCAACGGAGCAACTCCATGGATATTAGATGAACAAGTACTAATAATGAAGCAAAGGTCAGAGCTTACCCCGGTTGGTTTGAAGAAACCAACCCCGTTCGGAGACGAGGGCGAGCGGGGAAGTGTGGGTTCCCCGCACACTGCGCCGATGAAGCTTGACCCCTGTTAAATAATTACAAGCACTACGCCTCACACAGGAGGGTGGACTTGGGGTGGGGATTTCAGTATTACAAATCAAACACTACCTCCGCACAGGGAGGGGCGTTAAGCCAGCCGGGTGGGGAGGGGAGAGTCACTGAAACCCAAGAGAAGGAACCGATACCGAGTCTGCCTGCTCACTGTGATAGGTGACAGACAGTCAGTTTTGAGGCCGTAGATCTCAGTCTGGAATTTTGCTGATGACGAGACCAGTGGGGAACTCTTCGTAACTGGAGCCAAATTGCCTCAGAATGTTTTTGAATTCTTTTGATGCCGAGGCTGGTCTTGGTGGAGGCTCGAACAGAGTGACAGAATTTGGGGCTGGCAGCTTCAGATCTCCAACAGCAGGTTGCAGATAGTGGCCCGACAGCTTCCGAACTCCGAATCATGAACCGCCAAAGTTGTTGGAACCGTGGACGAGTCCTCTTCGTAACAAAACTGACGGAGAAGCCTACTGATGCCGAAGAAGACTGGGGGACTCTGAATAGTGGTGACAGGTTCATGCAGACTGTGGGAAGCAGATCCGTGTAGCAGAGGGAGAAAAATGATAACTTTGGCCCACGGATGCCGATCGAAGTTCTGCTTCTTGATTCTGAAAGTAGACTGGACAAGGAAGAACTTTGTAGAAGATCTCTTGGCCTGATTCTTCCGTATTTCGTCGTGGTACAGCTTCTATTCTGGTTCAGGTACTCTACAGGGGCAGCTCTGCGCAGTCGGGGGAGATCGGACTTCCCGGGCAGCACGGAGCTCGGAATGGGATGAGACCACCGCTGTTGCGAAGCTGACTGGGAGAGCTTTCCGTAGATGTAGGCCACGCCCACAGGAGCTCCGGGATGTGGTTGAGGGCGGCACTACAACAGGTGGTCGTTCTGTAGGGCTTCAACTGCACACAGATTTGGAGAGAAAGGGGGTGAAGGGGGGGGGTTTCTTTGGTGGAAGGGTGGGGGAAATGGTTGCTTTGGTGCTGGAGAATGGTGGGGAGGAGGCAAGGGGAGGTGAGGGAGGAGGGTGGGGGCAGAGCTGGCATGGGAGAGGGTGGATGCGCAAGAGGCCTAGGAGGAGGTGGGGGCGCAAATGGTTTGGGGGAGTGGGGTGGGTCTTCCTTTGATTTGGGTGGAGGGTTAATTGGTGGTGTTAATGGTGGCCTAGGGAGGTGGAGGGGTTGCCTTGGGGAGGGGAAAGGTTACTTGGGAGAGGGGATTCTCTGTTGGGAAAATGAAGGGTTGTATGGGGAAGGGGAATGGTTGCTTGGGAAGTGGGGGAAATTGAAGTGGAGTTAAGGGCCTTGGGTAGGTGAAGGGGTGCAAGGCTGATGTGGCAGATGAGGTGGCAAGGGTGGGAGGTGAAGGGGCAGGTGCGCCCAAGGGAGAGAGAGAGAGGAGGAGAGAGAGAGGGGTTCGCCCCCTTTAGAGAGAGAGAGAGAGAGCTAGAGAGAGAGAGAGAGAAGACAATGCTAGTGGGTAAATTTACTCAATACTCCATTAGCCTCTCCAAGAGGGGATTGGGGTCCTATTTATAGGAAACCCATAATTTACAAAAAGTCCTCACATTTTGGACTAATGACAAATGACCAAGAAGGGAAGGGGGCGCCCATGGGCCAAGCCCAATGAAGTGGCCCATTAACCCACTAGGCCACTTGATGATACATAGACTTAGATAGATGACTCACTATCTTAGGTACTTGACTCAATAAAAGGGAAAATTACATGGTTAAGACTCACAGAAAGAAATGAAAATTACATAGCAAGACTCAGAAAATCAAGATGAACATAATGGCGAGCATCAGGACCCTTGGAGAAATGGGAAGTGGTAAGCGATGTCCCCATCATACTCCCAGGGTACAGAGAACTCGACTCTGTCGAGTAAAGATCCATCGTATGCGGAGGAAGCCACGGCGGGGTTGCCCTCAAGTCTACCAAAGGTAGCTGGTCCTTTCACCAAGTGAGGTAGCGCCCATACCCTTTGCTCCAGATGACAGTGACCTGTTCATACAATATCCGGTCCAATTGCTCACGTTGGCCCCTCTGGGTTGGTGGAACTTTCTCACGGGTGGTGGCTCTCTCAAGGGGTGGAACAAGCTTGATTTCCTCACTAGGTGTCACCGTGGGACCCCTGTATGGCACCAAGTCAGCCACATTGAATGTGGGACTTACTCCGTACTCCTCGGAGAGGTCCAACACGTAAGCATTTGTGCCGATCCGCCTCAAAACCTGGAAGGGACCTGATCCACGAGACCTCAGTTTGGAGACATTCCCAGGGAATAGTCTCTCTGTTCTCACCATCACAAAGTCACCTACACGAAATTCCTGGTGGCGTCGGTGGGAATCGGCCGATTTCTTATACACCTCATTGCTTTTGTTGATGTGTTTGCGGATGGTGCCATGCAGTGTCATGAATGACGATCCCCTAGAGATGAAGGGAGGGCCCGGACAACCAAATGCAGTCCTATCAAGTGTTAGATTGGTTTTGACGGTCTTAGGAGGACCAGGGCATCCATGAATTGACCTATCATGCTTAGAAGCCATGTGGACCTTGATGCACTTAGGTGGACTGGGGCAGCCACAAGTGGCCCTATCATGCATGAGATGGATGAAGAGTGGGGGAGGACCAGCTTGTCCAAATGTAAACCTGTCGTGCACTGGACCTAGTGTGTATGTGACACAAATGACGTGACTAGCCTTACCACATGATGCAAAATGTTGTGACACATGCATTCCTATCACGATGGTCCCATCTTTAGGTGGGGGTTGATTTGGGGGTTTCCACTCATGGGGGTCGAAGGGGTCCATGAAAGTGGACATCTTGGGATGGGTCAATTCCTCATTTCCTAGGTGGATGTCACCCATGGTCATGGCTCTCATAGTGTGGGCTAAGTTTTGGAATGGGTGGGTTAGGTTCGACATGGTGGGTGAGGGTGGGTGGTGAGTAATGAGTACTCGGAAGCCCATAGGAAGTGGCCAAAAGGTTCGAGATGGGTTCAGGGGTGGGTGATGTGGAGGTGGGCTTTAATCCAAGTGAACGTCCTAGGGTCCCTAGTACACATAGGGAAGTGGGAATCATGAACCTGGTGGGACCTATCGTAATGCTCCTTGCAAAGGGACGAGGGGTAGGGAAAGATGTAGGAGGGCAAGGAGGTGGGTTGGTAAAGAAGGGCTAGTGGGAAGGGATCATGTGGATCTAGGAGGACTTGGGTTGAGGAGATTAAGGCTTCTTCCCATCCTAGACCTGGAGCACTCCAAAGCATACACTCCATAGTGTGGGCTAGGCACTTGTCTCCTAATGGGGTAAGTACCAAAGTGGATTCCCTAGGTTGAGTGCCCTTTTCTTGTGGTAGGGGGGTGGTGTAAAACTCATCGGGCTCGGGTAGAAACAATACGAGCTCACTCATGCTAGGACCCTTGGTGTAAATGGAGATGATGGACCTGATAGAGGGGTGTGAGAAACTAAGGTACCCCGTATCACTCACTCCTAAGGCCAGCATGTTTGTCACCTCTATTTGCCTTAGTATGCCTTTAATCAAGTCCCTCATGGCTCCTACAAAGCAAAACGAATGATAGGTTGTGTGGAATGGTAGGGTGGGCTCGATTGGGTTATGGTTATCCATGGAGGGGCGCATGATGTGGAGGAGGAGGTCTTGCTTAAGCCACTCAATGAGGGGTTCCCCAAGAATCACAATTCTCATGGAGGGAGGGGTGGGGGAACCTGGTTGGTCATCATGTAACTCATGAGGGAGGGTGTACCCAGTTAGGCTCGCTGTGGTCTCTTTGGATAAAGATGAGCCTTCTTGACCCAACCCTTGGCATTGGGCTTCATATTCTTCCTCCCAATCTAGGGGAGCCTCATATTCTTCGGTCACCTCCTTAAGTTCCTTTTGGAAAGGGGTGGGAGGAGGATTTGTGGAGGCTTGTGGGGTGTGGGTTTGATGGAGAACTTTGGGTTGGGGAATGGTTGCTGTCACGGGCCTCGGTGGAGGGGTGGACATGGGGTCCACGTGGGTTTGAATGGTGAGGGTGGAGTGAGCCATGATGCTTCTTCCACATGGGATGGGCACTTCTCGGCCTAACCCATGACATTGTGACTCGTATTCTTTTTCACAATCGGGGGAGGCCTCATGTACTTCAATTACAATCTTATCCCTTTGGGGTGTGGGGGTCTTACTCTCTAAGGGAATGGGAAGGTCTTTTGGGGATGGGGTGATGAAGGTTGGGGCATGGTGCACCCGGGGTGGTGAAGTTTGGACCCTAAGGGAGGTCTTGGGTTGACTGGGAGGGAAAGGGGGAGTAGGAGTGCTCCTCGGGTTATAGTTCTCAAGGTAGGAGTGGGAAGGTCGGGGAGCGTAGATCTTCCTAAGCTCGATCTTCATCTCTTCCCATGATTCTACGGGTTTTTGCCTCCAAATCCTTCTTAAGCCCACTATGCGTTCCCACTCCTTCTTGGCTTGTCCCCGAAGCCGCCCTGTGGCCCTGCGGGCTCTAGAGTGTCCATAGACCCTAGTCCTATCAAAGTGTTTATCCATGGTAGCCTCCCACTTTAGGTAGGCATTAGGACTAGATCCGTCAAAACTAAGGTCCCCTTCTAGGATGATGTCCATGAGGAGGGGGTCAATCGGGCTCTTGGGGAAGGCCGTGTTGAGGGGACTTAACCAATGTGGAGTGTACATGATGATGCACTGGGTGGCCCGATAAAGACTCTAAATGCGAATGTGCCCTAGGACCAACTTGTAGAGAGACAAGTTGTGAACTTGCTCTGATACCACTTGATGTGACACAACTAAGGGGTATGCAGCAAAATGGACACGGGTCCTTGGACCTATTCCGCAAGCACAAACACAAAGCAACAAAGTACTAGATTGGACCGAATCGCCGTCGCACACACACGAGCCCGGGTGACTTGATGATGCCAAGTGGAGATGATGGATCAAGGCCCTTGCTTGTAGAGTGCCAGCAGGGCTAGGGTTGCCCTCCCGAAGGTACGAGGCCCACACTTAAGGGGCTGGCCGGGTGCCAATTGGGGCACTAGGTCCCTCTCTCTCACAGCCCACGGTGACCGCTCGTAAGTGGAACACGCAGGGTCGGGCGCTCTCTCTCTTGCTCAACGGAGCAACTCCATGGATATTAGATGAACAAGTACTAATAATGAAGCAAAGGTCAGAGCTTACCCCGGTTGGTTTGAAGAAACCAACCCCGTTCGGAGACGAGGGTGAGCGGGGAAGTGTGGGTTCCCCGCACATTGCGCCGATGAAGCTTGACCCCTGTTAAATAATTACAAGCACTACGCCTCACACAGGAGGGTGGACTTGGGGTGGGGATTTCAGTATTATAAATCAAACACTACCTCCGCACAGGGAGGGGCGTTAAGCCAGCCGGGCGGGGAGGGGAGAGTCACTGAAACCCAAGAGAAGGAACCGATACCGAGTCTGCCTGCTCGCTGTGATAGGTGACAGACAGTCAGTGTTGAGGCCGTAGATCTCAGTCTGGAATTTTGCTGATGACGAGACCAGTGGGGAACTCTTCGTAACTGGAGCCAGATTGCCTCAGAATTTTATTAAATTCTTTTGATGCCGAGGCTGGTCTTGGTGGAGGCTCGAACAGAGTGATAGAATCTAGGGCTGGCAGCTTCAGATCTCCAACAGCAGGTTGCAGATAGTGCCCCAACAGCGTCCGGACTCCGAATCATGAACCGCTAGAGTTTTTGGAACCGTGGACGAGTCCTCTTCGCAACAAAACTGACGGGGAAGCCGACTGATGACGAAGAGGACTGGGGGACTCTGAATAGTGGTGACAGGCTGATGCAGACTGTGGGAAGCAGATCCGTGTAGCCAAGGGAGAAAAATGATAACTTTGGCCCACAGATGCCGATCGAAGTTATGCTTCTTGATTCTGAAAGTAGACTGGACAAGGAAGAACTTTGTAGAAGATCTCTTGGCCTGACTCTTCTGTAGTTCGTCGTGGTACAGCTTCTACTCTGGTTTAGGTACTCTGCAGGGGCAGCTCTGCGCAGTCGGGGGAGATCGGACCTCCCGGGCAGCACGGAGCTCGAAAGGGGATGAGACCACCGCCGTTGCGAAGCTGACTGGGAGAGATTTCCGTCTATGTAGGCCACGCCCCCAGGAGCTCCTGGATGTGGTCGAGGGCGGCACTGCAACAGGTGGTCGTTCTGCAGGGCTTCAACTGCACACAGATTTGGAGAGAAAGGGGGTGAAGGGGGGGTTTCTTTGCTGGAAGGGTGGGGGAAATGGTTGCTTTGGTGCTGGAGAATGGTTGGGAGGAGGCAAGGGGAGATGAGGGAGGAGGGTGGGGGTAGAGCTGGCAGGGGAGAGGGTGGATGCGCAAGAGGCCTGGGAGGAGGTGGGGGCGCAAATGGTTTGGGGGAGTGGGGTGGGTCTTCCTTTGATTTGGGTGGAGGGTTAATTGGTGGTGTTAATGGTGGCCTAGGGAGGTGGAGGGGTTGCCTTGGGGAGGGGAAATGTTACTTGGGAGAGGGGATTCTCTGTTGGGAAAATGAAGGGTTGTATGGGGAAGGGGAAGGGTTGCTTGGGAAGTGGGGGAAATTGAAGTGGAGTTAAGGGCCTTGGGAAGGTGAAGGGGTGGAAGGCTGATGTGGCAGATGATGTGGCAAGGGTGGGAGGTGAAGGGGTAGGTGCGCCTAAGGGAGAGAGAGAGAGGAGGAGAGAGAGAGGGGTTCGCCCCGTTTAGAGAGAGAGAGAGAGAGGTAGAGAGGGAGCTAGAGAGAGAGAGAGAGAAGACAATGCGAGTGGGTAAATTTACTCAATACTTCATTAGCCTCTCCAAGAGGGGATTGGGGTCCTATTTATAGGAAACCCACAATTTACAAAAAGTCCTCACATTTTGGACTAATGACAAATGACCAAGAAGGGAAGGGGGCGCCCATGGGCCAAGCCCAATGAAGTGGCCCATTAACCTACTAGGCCACTTGATGATACATAGACTTAGATAGATGACTCACTATCTTAGGTACTTGACTCAATAAAAGGGAAAATTACATGGTTAAGACTCACAGAAAGAAATGAAAATTACATAGCAAGACTTAGAAAATCAAGATGAACATAATGGCGAGCATCAGGACCCTTGGAGAAATGGGAAGTGGTAAGTGATGTCCCCATCAGCTAAGCTGTGAGAGGCTCCATAAATCTAGAGAAGTTTCTCCTTCTGAGGTATACAAAGTGTTGTGCTCGGGGCAGAATACTTCGATCATGCCACAGCATAAGCCTCGGGAGATGGGGTAGCGGTATCTTGAGGCGTACACGCTGTGATAGATGCCAGCCCTGGTCAGGAGGGGAGCGTAGTGCTGCAGCACATAATCCGTGAACTCCACTGCTCCAGGTCTGAATGCATGAGCGTTGGTGGCTCTCTGCTCGGCAAACCACCCCACGGATATTTGATGCTTAAAACGGACCGCCAGGCAGTCCAGTAGAAAAGATTCTTCTCTGTACCCCCATTTCAACGGGGCAAGAAACAAGCCAAAGATCGGCTTCTCCTGGTCCACCCTGCCTGCGGAATCATTCCACCGAGCGGGTACAAATTCAGGGGCCCTAGGCCTCAGCACATCTTCTGGAGCCAGATCTTGCAGTCCAAGCACGACGCTCCATTTCCTAACTTTGCCGGGAAGATAAATAAGCCTTCCCCGCACTACACAGTATGTTAGACTATCCCTCTCCACTAGCAAGGCTTGCTCGGCTTTGCGGACGAGGAACAAGTCTCTCTTTCCCTGAAGGTTGAAGCGCCGGAGGAAGGACATCAGATGTTTGTCCTTGGGGTGATCCCGCCTGATAGCGCCTTCCCGGTAATAATGAAAAGAATCGCCTCCAAGGATGAGGAGATGGCTAGTGTCCACAGTATCGGTCTCCGAATCCGAGGACTCTGCAACTACAGCAAGCTGATCGTGCCCCCGATCAAGGGAATGGACGTTCTCCCACGTCACCACGGCACAGGAAGTGAAAGAAGAAGAACCAGATGCCATTTCAACCGCAAAAAGCACATCAAACAATAAATAAGGTCAGAAAATAGTTGATCAAGACAAATTTCTGATGAAATTTTGATAGTCTCCCCAGCACGGGAGATTGCCAAAGAAAAGCGGGAACACGTCCACTAAGGGAACGGCCCCTAAACGCAGCCATCGGCATTACACCGAGGCCAAATGGGACACACGGGGGAATAGCTCCGAGGGCAAGCCCTACTAGAAGCCTCTCGGGGCCCAAAAGAACGGGTTCAAAATCCAAATGAACAAGCACTCCGCTCACCTGCTCGAAGGAGACGACCGCGGTCGCCCACCACTCACCCGGCGCCGAAGCTAGAGGGGGGGAAGGAGCAGGAAGAGAGAGAAGATTACTATGTGAATGACAAAGAAAGAAGTAAAAACCAAAGGAGAAAGAATATATAGGGAGGCCTCCCCTTTGGCTAAACCGGCGCGCTATTTAGCGCGCCGGATTAATGGCCAAATGCCCGGGACCACGCCGTATTTAACATCCAAACGGCACCGGATTAGCATCCGCAAGCTTCCGCCAACCGAAGAGGAGATCATTCCGGGAGAAGCTCATCCGTCGGTCTTGCTACACTCGTGCCTTGCTCGCAACACCCACGGCTGGGGGGCATTTGTTGGTACTCAAAATATCACTCGCGGGGATCAAGCCTCAAAGACGAATGACACGGCCCACTGAAGCACAGTAGCTGATAAATATCAACGTATTGAAGCCCTCTCGAGCTGCCAGAGCTTCAGGTCACCCTGTATGAACACCGGGGACTTCACCTCAGGGGAATCGAGATGAATTCACAACCAACCGGCAGTGCGACCAAGCCTGCCCAATGAATCGGCATCGACTTCGTCGTGCCGCATACAATACACCCATTGTTCGACCAAGGACAACGGTCTACCCGGTGGCCCACCACCTCATGAAAGACTCTCTTGAGATGAAAAAATGCCCTTGGCTCTTCAGAACAGAGGACCGGAGGCTCTGTCGGCAGAAGGTCCCGGTCACCCGGCACGGGTAGGGCTTCCCGCCAAGTGGGGCCCATTAGTGACCGAATGATCGCCCGGCCTAGGCAGAACTATCCCGGGTGTTATCCCACCCTCCAAGAAGCTTTGAGCACAAGCCAGACCGAGCCAGTAGCACGAATCGTAATGTCGAAAGCCGTGTCAGCGGGGAACCCGCGTGTTCAATCAAAAGATACTCAAGGTTTCGAGAAGGGCCATACGTCATCCTGATAGCTTCGACAAGGCATCCCGTCGAAGTTTTGAAGAACGGCGACAAGATGAATGTTCACGGTGATCCCTGGAATCATCCTCGAACTCATCGGATAGCCCGCAATGGGTCAGAGATGCTAATACGACGCGCCCCCTTATCCGGCGCCCTCCTATTCCGGCGCGCTAAAGGCTGCGGAGCTCCCTTCCCGGGCGCGCCATTCCTCACGCCGGATTAGGTTTCGAGCTTGCTCCTATATTTATGTGGCTGCTCGAGTGAAAGGGGGGAGGAGAAGAATTAAGAGGAAGAATTAAAAAAGAGGAGAGAGAGCCGGAGAGCCAATCACCTTTGAGGTGGAGAGGGTTTCCTGGCGAGAGAAGCAGGGTTCTCACCGAGTGTTCCCCTTGCCGCCGTCTTCCTCTCCGCCTGAAGCCCTCCGAAGCCGGGGAAGGAGAATAGAGTCTGCTACTCTGGTTTTGCCGGTGAAATTTAGGTGGGTGTAGCAGATCGTTTCTCGAAGACCCCTCCTCTGTTTTCTCCTTTCTACCATCGTGTAAGCGAGGGGGGGGGGAGGGGCGATGATACGAGCCCATCCTCCTCCCCCCTCATCATCTGTTCTTCTGCTTTATGTACTCCTTTGTAATTTCTTCTTTGAAATCAATGAAGTGGCCATCGAGCGACTATGCCGGCGCGCCGAATGTTTATAACATGCCTAATCCTTTTGTCTCCCGTCAATGAGATGAATGATGTTATGTCTTGTATCAGTGGCGGAGCCAGGGGGGGCAATTGGCGGAGATGAATGATGTTATGCCCCCCTTCATTTATTTATATTTGCCCCAGCCCCATCGTATGTTGGGTTTTATAGGTATTTTGCATGGAAGAATGAGGAGTCATGTGTCAAAGTTAGCATTATTTATATTTACCTGGGGTGTGGGTTGTTGGGATGGAAGGAGGCATGGGTTTCTTGGTAAATATATTCATTTGGTGGGGTAGAAGTTAAAGAGAGGGTGGGGACGTTCTGCACACTTATTAATACCCTAAAAAAGGTCTAAACCTTCTCATCTTCTGCGGTTCTACCATTCTGCACACAACACACCTGAAACGTGAAAACGTAGCAGTCGGGGGCGATTCTCTCTGTGTGACTGCTGACTGTGTCTTGCTTGAAAGAAAGGAGAGAAAGAGAGAGATTGAAAAAGAAAGAAGCATCACGAGAGAAAGATGAAGAGGAGGAGCTCGATCTTGTAAGGCTTATTTTTGATGTTATTTGTTCTCCTGAACCTGAAGTTTTTGATTTGGGGATTTTTTCTGTGTAAGGTAATCTCATATTCTTTCACTCTCTTATTTGTATTCTTCAAGATTTGAGCACATCTTAAGAAAGGAAATGTGTACTACTATTTTTTATAGTAGAGTGCTGTCGATTTGTCCAGTGATTTTTTCCCCTCCATGTCGTGGGAGTTTTGTTGACGCTAAAAATCTAGTTCATTTTGTGTGTGATTGTGCTTGCGTTGGTTTGGTGATTTTTCGACTCGGGTACTTGCATATAGAATCATAGATGGCATAAAAATTATTGTGGTTGTGCAGGGACGTCAAAAGGTGTACGGACAAATTTATTTCCGTGTTGATTCTTTGATTACATATGTTTTGTGCTTAGATTTATTTTTTTAACTCCCCAACAAGTAGAACCGCAAAAAGATATTGCTGCTACTTACTGAAAAATTTTGTCTGTAGCCGTGCAGCTTTGCTTCGCAAAAATAAAAAAAGTCTATCGAGCTATGCCCAGAAATAAAAAAGGCTATCGAGCATTTCAGTGAGGACTATTTTTCTACCCACTTGATTTCACTTTTGTTTGTCGAACAGGTAAGATTCTCTATATTCCTTCAATAGTTTAATTTATTAATCTTTTATCAGAATTGTGGTTGTATACATATGTTGGATAATGGATATTGGTTCCTTATTTCAATCATTGCACTGTAGATATTGATTCACACCAAAGTGTCAATTAGGGAAAAAATTGCAGAAGCACTTAATAAAGAATATAATTGGAGAGTTTTAACATGGGTAAGTTGCAAAGTTTAAATATATAGATGGAAAATTTTATTTTCACTATAATGCTAACTTAAAGTAATTATATACTTTTTTATAGATAAAATTTTGAAGAGAGGGATAACTCTAAAAGCAGCACATGACAAAGTAAATGACAATGCGGCTATTGAGATACCGACTTCATCCAAGAGACAACGTGAAGTTGTAGATATTGAAAATCTTCCGTCAGATCCAGGATTGAGAAAAAGGATTGTTGATTACCATCCAAATGATCGAGATCAAATTAGAAGAGCATATTTACAAAAAGGTCCTTTTCAACCTAAGGATATTAAATTTTCACAGACTAAGTTTGGTAAAGTAGAACGGTGATTTAATCCTGCATGGTATAATGAGTACAAGGATTGGTTGGAGTACAGTAAAGAGAAAGATGCTGTTTTCTGTTTATATTGTTATTGTTTTAGACCTGAGAAATAAGAGGGCAGAGGGGATGCATTTGTTGTCGATGGATTTAAAAATTGGAAGAAAAAGGAGAAAATAGAAAGTCATGTTGGAGGACATAACAGTGCACATAATGAAGCTAGAAGAAAGTGTGAGAGCTTATTCAAGCAGAATCAAAATATTCAGTCAATTTTGATTAAGCAATCAGAGCAGGAAAAATATGCTTATCGAATTCGTTTAGAGGCATCAGTTGATTGTGTTCGTTTTCTCCAAAGACAGGGTTTATCTTTCAGAGGACATGATGAATCTGAATACTCAAGAAATCATGGTAACTTTCTTGAATTGCTACGCTTTCTTGCTAAGCATAATGAAAGTATTGCTCAGGTTATTTTAAATAATGCTCCAGAAAATTTGAAACTAGTGGCACCTGAAATTCAAAAGGAAATAGCTCATGCAAGTGCTATGGAGACAACAAATGCTATCATTGATGATCTTGGTGATGCTTTTTTCTCAATCTTAGTAGATGAATGTCGAGATATGTCAAATAAGGAACAACTAGCAGTTGCTTTGCGATATGTGGATAAAAGTGGACATGTGGTAGAACGTTTTCTTGGCATTGTACATCTTCTAAATACTACAGCTCAAACACTCAAAGAAGGCATTAAGTTATTGTTATCCAAACATAGATTAACTATATCAAGAATACGTGGTCAAGGGTATGATGGAGCAAGTAATATGCGTGGTGAGTTGAATGGGCTTAAAACACTTATTATGAGAGAGAATGAATGTGCTTATTATATCCATTATTTTGCATATCAGCTTCAATTATCAATAGTTACAGTTGCTAAATCTCATGTAGAAATTGCTCTGTTTTTCAATTTGGTTGCTATGTTATTCAATGTTGCTGGAGCTTCATGTAAGCGGTATGATCAACTCCGAGAAAAACAAGCTACAGAAATTGCTAAAGCTCTTGAAATTGGTGAACTTGAAAGTGGGAGAGGTTTAAATCAAGAGAGAAGCTTAAAAAGAGCAGGGGATACTCGTTGGGGTTCTCATTATAATGCATTGGTTAATTTGATCTCTATGTTTGCATCTATACTTGATGTGGTTGAGACTGTGATGGAAGATGGTTCAAATTTAGAGCAAAGGGCTGAAGCATATATGCTATTGGAGTCAATTAAGACTTATGATTTTGTGTTTAATCTCCATTTAATGAAAAGGATCTTAGGAATAACAAATGAGCTATCACAAGCACTGCAACGGAAAGATCAAGATATTGATAATGCTATGAAGTTAGTTGGCATCTCAAAACAACGGATGCAAACAATGAGAAATGATGGGTGGGATTCTCATTTGTTAGAGGTTTCATCTTTTTGTGCAAAATATGAGACTGAAATTCCTAATATGGATGACATTTTTATGCCTCGAGGATGTTCAAGATGAAGAGCTCAACAAATTACAAATTTGCATCACTATCGTGTTGAGTTATTTTATTCAGTTTTAGATATGGAACTCCAAGAGCTTAATAGTCGATTCACTGAAGTAAACACCGAGCTATTACTCTGTCTATCATGCTTGAATCCAGAAAGATCATTTGCAGCCTATAATAAAGAAATGTTAATCAAATTTGCTGAGTTCTATCCAAATGAGTTCTCTTCTGTGCAATTACAAGTACTTGATAACCAATTAGAGACTTATATAATTGACATGTGATCTGATGATGATTTTACTCAACTGGTTGGAATTGCAGAACTTGCTGAAAGGATGGTTGAAAAGAGAAAAGATATAATCTATCCAGTAGTTTATTTGTTGTTGACATTGCCATTGACTTTACCGGTTGCTACAGCCACTATGGAGAGAGCATTTTCAGCAATGAGAATTGAGAAGAATCGATTGCGCAATAGAATGGGTGATCAATGGATGAATGATAATTTAGTGACATATATTGAGAAAGAGATATTCGAGAGCATTGACAATGAGGCAATAATGCAACGCTTTCAGAATATGAAGACTCATCGTGGACAACTCATTTGTAAAATATCTTCTACTTGAATGAAAATGAATTTTATTTTATTATATTAGTTTTATTTTGCCCCCCTTTCAAATATTCCTGGCTCCGCCACTGTCTTGTATGCTTCTCCTGCTCCGTGCTTAGCCTGCATGCCCGATTACTCTGTGTGTGCGATTGTCGAGTTCTGCTTTGCGGAGTCGAACATGCCCAAAGCCACGCGGGCTATATTGATATCATTTTCCCCCCTCCCCGGGGCTCTTCCTTTCGAATGCAAGGGTCGTGCCTTGTCGTGTATATATATTGTGAGTTTCGCTGTTAGAGACATGCTCATGTGTGTATCTCTACCGGTTTCTGTTCTGAGGTCGACCCCATCGACATCCCTCTGCACTTCTTCATAGTCCAGAGCGAACATGGTCATCTCTACAATCCCCGCATCCATTATATGCTAATGATTCTGATGTTTCTATACCTCAATTGGTGCAATGCGCATTGCTAACCCACTAATCATATGATCATTAATCTGCTGACTTTCTTATCCTACGCATGATTCATGATCGCCAGGTGTCCCCGTTTCCGAGAATAGTAGTTTCAGTATTCCGGGGAGGAGGGGGACATACCCCGTTGGTATCTCAGAGTCACCATTTGGTCAAAGGGCCCCCATCTGCGAGTGGTGAGGGTCCCTAAGAGCCACAAGGTAAAGATTGATAGGGCTTAGCCCAACATTAAAACCACTGTCCCCAGGGATGTTGTGGTGGTCACGGGTTGCGTGCCCCTCGTAGGCCAGTCCTCGGGGCCTCTCATCCCTATGAACCATCCTTTTGCTGGATCCTGAGTTAACTATGGGCCACGTATCCCTTGTAGGCCAGTCCTCGGGGACCTCACCCCCTTATTAGTCGCTCGCTCCGCTTTTTCTAACCCACGGAACTATGGTGCCCCTCGTAGGCTAGTCCTCGGGATATCCTATCCGATTGGGGTTTTGCTGGCTGCCACCTTGCAGACCGGCTGTTTAGGGGCTTACTCCACAAGTGGGTATGGCCCCGTTTCTCCCCTGCAATCCTTCAGGGACGGGGGATATGTTGCCCAATTTTCGGCAGAATTCTTCTAACTTATGAGTTTACTCATACAAAGATGGCTTCAATAAAACATTTGTTCTAAGGCTAAGGACCCTAGCGCTCGAGTATGAACCTCGCACTAGCTCATAACTTCGCCCCTGGGGGCTCTGGACTCCAATTAAACAAACAATCACCTCAATGAACTTCAAAACTCTCAACAAAATCTTAATAAACTTAAATAGTTTCAAAATTCAAAAAAAATAGTAGCTAAAACGGCGCGGTCCTAAACCGGTGTGCCTTAATACGGCGCGGTACCCACCCGCGTCGGAATAACGTCACACTTATAAAACTTTGTTTTCAAATGGCATGTGCCCGGCGCCCCCTAAACCGGTGCGCCCCCAGCTCACCGCGCCGGATTAACGATGGTTATGGGCACGCCGTATTAGAACCATTCATTTACGCTTGGCCGCATCGGGGAAGCCTTTCCCTACGCGCGGTCGCACTGGTTTTGAAGCATTGTAATGTTCTAATCACTCACTCACCCTTAGAGCGATCCTCGTCTCCCGCAGTCGAGATTAATGGCCCTAATCAATGATGAATTGAATAAGAAAGGGCTATTCAAGTCCAAACTTTCTTGTTATCATGCTTTTACTACCATGTCTGATAGCACTCTGCTTTCATTACTATGCTTATGCTACCACTTTCATTCCCCCTTAGGGAAGGCTAATAAATTTGATTGATAACTGATCATTATTATAACTCTACTGCCATGCTTAGCATAATCATGAACATCATGCGTGCATGCCTGCATGGACCCTCGGGGATATCAAATGGCACTGACAGAAGCCCGGGTTACGCCCGACCGGAACTCTTTGCTATGCGCGATGGTGGTCCTCGGACCTACGCCCTCCGCCATGTACTAAGGGTCTTGAATTTAATGAATCATGCTTCTCTTGCATGATAGATAGAAACATCTCGTATGACCTTGTCACGTTAACACCTTTGCATCTTCATTCCGGCCTCGACAGCCCACTATCTCGGTAATTAATCAAAGGTTTTCCCTCCTCGTGGGGGATGTAATTAACGCCACAGCCTTTATGGTGTGGCAGACTGCTGGTCCCGACCGAATCTCACTCTCGCCCGTGTACGGGTTAGAATGAGCGCATAATAAACTCGTCACGTACGTAACTGGCATGCCCGCGCAGTCAATCAGTCAGTTAATTACCGGTTAGTTAATTGGTCGATCGACGTACAAATAAACCAAATAAGCCCAATAAAAAATATAATTTTTAATAAAAAGAAAATAAAATCAATAAATCTCATTGAAACAACAGCCCGCACCGGTGTTACCTACAGGTTGGGCTACCCAGGACCATACTACCAGCACTACCCTACCTTCCCGCACTACAGGCGAGGAGGATTGGTATAGAGGAGGACGAGCAGGCGGTCAGGAGTGCCCTGATCATGTGGGAGGTTAGTACGGTGCTCACCCTACCGGTGGAGGTTGCAGAGGCTTCAGAGACGCGCCAGGCTTATGTGAGAGAGCTGAGAGAGTTTTGGCCTCGCGGGGATGCCCGTTTGAGGATTGAGTGATTTTTCTTATTTCGTGATGTTGATATAGAGACTTATGTTTGGAATGTTTGCATATGAATAAAAATTGATGATTGGATTGATTTGAGTTTGGCCCTCTCTACATGTGATTGAATGAGCTTGAGGTAGGATCTCAGGATGAACACGGCCGTATCCAGACCGCTCAGCTGAATAAACGGTTAGAGTTTAACCGTGCCAGAGAATGGAGCGGCCAGACGGATACCGCGTATAAGATCAACGGTAGAATTAGGAACAGGGACCTTATAAGAGTTGAACGGTCTTTCGAAGGTCCGTGAACAAAATAGAATGGTCAAGAATGTACCGCTGTGTCTTATAAACGCTCTAAGCTAGGACCGTTGATTCTTGAAGGTGCCAAGGATTGGAATGGTGTGAACGAGGCCGTTTGAGTTATAGAACGGTCTGATTGTGGCCGTTTAAGTGAATAAAACGGTCTCTAGAGGACCGTTCTGGGATAGAAATGCTGAAGCCTTGTCTTCAACCTGCCCCTGCATATACATAGGCAAAGAAACAGATGAAATCTGTTTTAGGATCAACCCCTTGCTTGTAGCAAGTTAGGAAATGACCAGTTCTTGATTTTTGGTCAAGGGGGTAAGCCTTATTAAATAGGCAAATAACACGAAAGAAATGAATGCAATGCATGCTATGAATGCAAATCATGATGATGAAAATATTTAGTTTTTGATTTTGGAATATTTGATTTTTTTAGATTTTGAAATATTTAATTTTTTTTGGTTTTTAAAATATTTGATTTTTTTGGGTTTGGAAATATTTGATTTTTTTGGATTTTACCATAGAAATATTTTTTTTTTTTGGGTTTTTGAAATATTTAATTTTTTTGATTTTGAAGTCAGCTCGAACTTGACGGCGGGGGACCTTCCTATCTCATTAGGGGCTTCCCAAGTACAACATGCGTTATGGGTGACCGCCCATGGCCGGGGTCCAATTTTACTTAACGGTGCCTCTACCGAGGCCATACCCGGGGTACGATCCAGTCCTTGAAAAATAAAAGAGAATCTGATAGGAAAGCTGGCAACAGGTATAGCGGTTTTTAGGGCTTGAGTTCTTCTCATGACAACCCCCTTTTAAAAGAATTTGGTCTGTTGCGCCGGGACTTTGTGTCCATCATCGAACCTACATCTGCTCTTGGCATGCATACGACCGGGCTCATAATGTCCCGCGGGAAAACTGTACTGTCACTCTTGCCATGCCTAGTTTCATTCTTTTGGGAGCATTGAGTCTTTTGAGCTTCGAGCTTCTGAATGAGCTTTTTAGCTTTTGCCTTTGATTTTGCCCCTTTTCTTTTATTTCTTTTGCTTTTATGAATGCAGAATCAGGTCATAACGGACTGCCCCTATTAGAGACCTCTTTTTTATCGGGGTGTCTAGATCAGTTCTTGCCCCCTTATTTACCACTTGCCCCTATTTTCGGTCGAAAGAGGGGGAAAATAAGGATTTTCACTTGCCCCTAGGCATGGCCAAGGGAGAAACGTTGTTGTGCAAGAAAGAAAAACCGAACCACGGGGGGTCGTGTAGTGTGTGAGAGCTCAACCGGGGATCCCCCTTCATGATCAAGTGGAGGAAACACCCCGCCACCGTGACGTTGCTGGCTCGACTCTATGGATAAAAACATTTTAAATACAACCCATTCCACGGATTCGGCAATTCCTCACCCTCCGCATTAACAAGACGGTACGCATTCACAAAATAGATTTCTTTAACTACAAACGGCCCTTCCCAATTGGGTTGCAGCTTAGACCTAGGACCTGCTGATCTGATAAATTTGCGTTTCAAAACCATGTTACCCACTGGAGATTTTCTTTCGATAACCTTCTTTTGAAAGTGCCGCGAGACACGTTTTTGATAAACAGAGACGTGATTGGCCGCGTTAAGCCTCTTCTCATCTAAGAGTTCCGGTTGTACTAACAACGCCTCTCGACGTTCGTCGAGATTAAGTTCTTTGTCCAGCTGCACTCTTAGGGAAGGAATCAAGATCTCGTACGGGAGTACCGCCTCCATCCCATAAGTGAGAGCAAAAGGAGTCTACCCCGTGGGAGTGCGGACGGAGGTGCGATAAGCCCATAGAGCTTCTATTAATTTGTCAGCCCAATCCGCAAATTTGTGTGACTCGCATATTTTCTTAATGATTTTGAGAAGGGTTTTGTTTATGGCCTCGGCTTGGCCGTTACCTTGAGGGTAGTATGGTGATGAATGATGCAATGAAATATTAAATTTCTTACAAAGGTCCTGAAGTTCTTGAGATACAAATTGAGGCCCGTTGTTGGTGACGATATCATTTGGCACTCCAAACCGCGAGATGATATTCTTGAGAATGAAACGGCATACTGTGGTAACTTTGATCTTGACATACGCTTCAGCTTCCGCCCACTTGGTGAAATACTCGGTTGCTGTCAGAATGAATTATTTTTGTTTAACTTGGGAGTTCGGGTCACCTAGTGGGCCCACAATATCAAAAGCCCACATGGAGAATGGCCAAGGAGCAGAAAGAGGATGGAGAGAGGAAGTAGGAGCATGAATTTTATCGGCATGAAGTTGGCATTGAAGGCACCTACGGACATAGGTGGACCAGTCTTTTTCTAGGGTTGGCCAATAATAGCCCTGCCTAAGAATTTTCTTCGCCAATGCCTGTCCGTTAATGTGCCCTCCGCACTCACTTGTATGAGCTGCTTCTACTATCTTCCAAGCCTCATCGTCATCCAGACATCTCATGAGAACTCCATTAAGAGCTCGCCTATATAACTCTCCCGCGATGATTGTGTATCTGGAGGCGACTCTTCTAATGGCCTTGCATTGCTCAGCATTGGCCGTCTCTGGGAAGGATCCATCCTTAAAATATTGATTTATTTCATAATACCACAGTAATTCCTCTTCTTCTATGATTTCCTCGAGCTCCGTTAAAGAAACTTCCTTCAAATTCTCCCTTTCAGCTTTCTTCTCCACAGATTTCCTGAGGTGATCAAACCAAGGATCCTGGAGGGAAGGAGCGTCTAACCGCTGGACCACGATGGTCTCAGTGGCGCGACTAAGAGGGAAAGAGAGGGAAGAAGCAAGCGATGTAAGTGCATCGGCCAGAATGTTCTGAGAACAAGGAGTGTGAATATAAATGCGCTTACGTAATTGCCTAGCCAAGAGCGTGACCAAATCTTGATAGGGCTTTAGTTTAGGGTCACGGGTGTGGTACGTTGAAAGAACTTGACGCAGCACCAATTGAGAATCTCCTATGATGTTTAGGTATCGCGCGCCCATTACGTAGGCGTGCTTGAGTCCAGCAAGGAGAGCCTCATACTCGGCTATGTTGTTTGTGGCAGGAAAAGAGAGTTGGTAAGCGACGGGGATGGTTACTCCTTCCGGAGTGAGGAGAATGGCGCCGATTCCACTACCCTAAGAATTAAGAGCACCGTCGAAGTGTAAGGACCAGAAGGGGAGATGTGTAAGTACAGTCAGGTGCTCTTCAGGAAACTCGTCCTGGATTGAATCAGTGCGAGGGATAGGGGAATGAGCAAGATGTTCAGCAATCGCATATCCCTTCATCGCTTTCTGGACAACGAAGGTGATATCAAATTGAGAAAGAAAACTCTGCTAGCGAGCTAGTCTGCTAGAAAGGACATGTTTTTCTAAAAGATAATGGATTGGGTCCATTCTAGAGATCAACTTAATTTCATGGGCCAGAAAATAGTGCTTGAGTTTCTGAGCTACCCATACTAATGCTGCGCAGGTCTTCTCCATGATACTATACTTAGATTCAGCAGGATTGAACAACCTAGAGAGGTAGTATGCTGCCCTTTCTCTTCTTTCATCGTCAACTTATGCTAGGACAGCTCCTAGGGAGTCATCAATAACAGAAATGTACAAGATCAGGGGTTTTCCAGGGACGGGAGGTTGCAGAATAGGGGGATTCGATAGATAAACCTTAAGATCCTCGTAGGCCTTTTGACACTGCTCATTCCATTCAAATTTGGCCCCCGCCTTCAACAAATCATAGAATGGGTGGCATCTTTACAAATGTTAAGATATGAATCTCCTGATAAAGTGCAAACGCCCAATCAAACCTCGTAGTTCAGTGATATTCTTCGGCGGGGGCATGCTCATTACGGCCTTAGCCTTATTCGGATCGATCTAAATCCCCCGTTTACTAACTATGAACCCTAGTAATTTCCCCGATGCAACTCCGAACACGCATTTCTTTGGATTCATTTTTAATTTGTAATCCCTAGCTCTTTGCAACACCTTAGCTAAAATGACTGGGTGTTCTTCTTTGGACCTTGACTTCACCAAAATATCATCCACGTAGGCTTCCATATACACGTGCATCATGTCGTGGAAGATAGCCATCATTGCCCGCTGATACGTGGCACCTGCATTCTTTAATCCAAATGGCATGACAATATAGCAGTACGTGCCCCAGGGTGTGGTGAAAGAGGTCTTCTCTTGGTGTTCGGGAGCAAGACGGATTTGATTATACCCAGAATAACCATCCATAAACGAGAGGGCTTCATAGCCAGCCGTGTTATCTACTAACACATCAATGTGAGGAAGCGGGAAATCATCTTTCGGACATGCCTTATTCAGGTCCCTGAAATCGATACAGATCTGGATCTTTCCATCCTTTTTCATTACCGAGACTATATTGGTCACCCATTGCGGATATAAAAAAACTTTAATGAACTTGGCCTTGTGCAATTTGTCAACTTCCTCCTTTATCCTTAAGGTCATCTGAGGGTGGAATCTTCTTGATTTTTGTTTAACGGGTGTTGCCCCTGATTTAAGGATAAGTCTATATTCAACCAAAGTGTGGTCAAGACCCAGCATGTCCTCATAGGACCAGGCAAAAGAATCGTTGTACTCCCTCAAAACCTTGATTAGCTCCTATTCAACCTGAGGAGGGAGATTAGTGGAAATGATTATGGGCCTAGGGTCCTCTTCCATTCCAAGATTAATTTCTTTTGCGTGTTCATCCACTGCCGTCGACGGTTCATCAAATCTCTTTAGACCTTGCGCATACAGATCAGCAGTGTCATCCACCTTGCTTTCCTCATCATCGGCTGGGTCCTTCTCATCAATAATTTCATATACCCCTAATCCATCATTGCTCCGTACCCCTTCTACTTCCCCATCATCCTCTAGAACAATCGTGGTCTCTACAAACTCAAGACATTTGAGGAGGGCATGACATCTCTGGGCTAAATCTTGAAGAAACCTATCTAGAATGGATTTAGAATGACGCATCATAGGGTGCACCGCAGACGTGGATGGGTTGACAACACTAGAGCTAGACTCTACCCCTACTGACTCTACCAACCTAGGGGACTCTACACATTGTACATCTAACCTAGGGGATAAGAAATCTACAGGGAAAGAAGCAGGGGTCTCATGCCCCTGGGAAGATGGACAGAACAGAGCGTAATCCTCTAGCGAAACCTCCATTTTAAAATTGGCATTTTTTTGGAGGTCGGAGGAAATTATGAAGCAAGAGGGGCTAGAGGAGGAAGGAGGAGGAGGAAGTTGCATAGGAAATAGAGAGGGGAAGAGATAATCAAAGAATGGGTCAGAAGAAGAAAACCACATTTCGTGGAGTTCGACAGTGGGGGAGGGAGGAGTAAACAGAGTTGATAAATCAATGGGTGGGCAGCGCCCACATGCACAAGGCACAAACAGAATTTCAAGTGGTCTTTCCGTAAAGTACATGTCAACCATAATCGGAGGGGAACGGGGAATAAACCCCAATCGCTGAAATAAGGAGGCAAGGCGGGACGGGGACAAAGAAAAAGTAGTGATAGAGCTCCCCACTTCCTGCGGCCTCCAATAAACTGGCTCAATCGAGAATGCTTCACTAGCTGCATCTCCTTCTTCTTCGGACAAACCTCTTCTTCACGGAATATCTTCTCAAAATAGCTGCAAAAGTCATCCATATCGCCCACCAGCCCCTCCAACGGCGATGATGGGTCAGCAACAACAAACGCCGCATCGATCTTTTCATCAGAATAGGGCGGCGACCTCTTCAGAGTGCCAGGCTGCAACGGGCCTTTCATAAAATGTTGACGGTAATCCCACGTCAGTGGCCCGGAGTCTCCTAGTATTGACAGTGCATACTCCCGGTAGCCAAGGCCTCTTCGACTCATCTTTCTGCCCCTAGGGACGGGATTAGTCCGCCCCTGCAACTGTGCGTAGAGGCCCATGCCCGGATGATAGCCCAGTTTCAAGATCATATGCCACTCTTTTGAATCTCTAATCTTGGACTTGATTTTAACGTTAACTGGTGTAGTGGCAGGCTTGCGTGACACATATGCCCATGAAAAGTTCAAGTCCATTACTGACAACACCGACTTGTTGCTCGGCCATAATGTAGGCAGAATCTTATCAGCGATTGCATCAACAGTCTGGATGGTGGAAACACTTTTCACCTTGACCACCCGCCCCTGAAATGGAAACTTGAGGCATTGGTGGGCAGTCGAGGGTATTGCATTCAAGCTATCAATCCATGGACGACTTAGAATAGCCTTGATCATTGGGTCTATGTCCAACACATAAAATTCCAAGTCCATCTTTAAAGGCCCTAGCTCGGCCTGAACTGTCACGACCCCGTGACAAGCTCTCCTGGAGTTATCGTATGCTGCAATGGTTGTCGGTGTCAGGCACATCATGTCTTCAGATATGTTGCAGGCACGCAATGTGCTCAAGGGACACACATTAATAGAAGCTCCCGTGTCCACTAGAGCCGCATCAACAGCCACCTTATTCAAAGAAATTGTAATGCATGGTGGCATCTGATGTGCCTCTGGGGGTGCTAGCTCTGATTCAAAAAATGAAATAGATGGCCCCTTGGTGATAGTGGCCAACACCGACGGCAAACTGTCTACCGCCACGTCCTCGCTAACCATAACTTTTTGCAGGAAAGCCCTTAGGGCATGTTGGTGTAGCGTGGACCTTTTAATTAACTCCAGGACTAAAATCTTGACCGGCATCTGGTCCAAGTGCTATAGCAAATCATACTTTGTGCTAGGCACGTGGTCTACTTCTTCTGCTTCAACTGTTGAGGAAGGAATTTGAGGGTTGGGTGTAGGCGCACCAGTAGAGGGGTAATTTCTATGAAATAAACGCCCCCTCCGGAGGGCGCAGTGTCGTGCCAGCACGGCCTCAGATGGACCCCCAATTTTCCCAGTGGGATGAGTGGAAGGGGTAGAAATGGTGGTGAGGACGACGGAGGCTGGTCTGGCGGGCCCAGGTGGAATGGTGACTGGTGAAGGCTTGAGTGGAGGGATAACGATGGAGGGTATGGCGGGTGATGGTGGAAGGACTGGCAGGAAGGTGGGGAATGTAGCAGGTGCGATAGGTGACCTGGGGGGAATGGAAGGTGGAGCGGTCTAGGTGGTGGGCCGGAGGATGGAAGGAACAGAAGGCGCATGGGAGTTGGTGTATGCGTGGTGGAAGGCCAAAAGATGAGCAGGGGTCTCATTATCAAAAGACCACCCAGCATTAGGGGCTGGGTGCTGAACAACATTTACTTGAGCTGGTGCCGGTGGCTATTGTTGCGGAACAGGCTGATGGTCCGGCATGAGATTTTGGTGAATCTCAAGTTCAGGTGGTTGCTGCTGCGGTTGAGGCTGAGGTTGGGGTTGCTGAAACTGTTGCTACTACTGCTTTGGCGCCGCCTACTACGGCCTTACATGTCTTCTCTTCTCTTTAATGTCCTCTATCAATTTTGTGCATATGGGTCAAGTCAATTCATTGCCCTTCATGCAAATCATACACTAAGTCTCTGAACTGGAAGCATCTATCTATCGTGTGCCCGGGCTGCGGATGATATATGCAATACCGAGATTGATCGGCGGTCGGGTTCCAGTTTTGACGTTCTGGCGGGAGTTGTATATCACCAGTGTACATCAAGGCTGAGAAAATGTCCGGCAAAGTTTCTGGAAGTGGAGGATAATGGGCTCTCTTCGGACCCGGTCGAGCAGGCCTATAACCAGCAGGAGGAGGGACGTTGTGGTACTGGGGTGGCTGTCGAGGCTGTTGTGGTGGTGGTTGTTGTTGTTGTGGTTGCTGGGGAGCTTGGAAAGGGGGTCAGAAAGATTGCGGAGCGGAGAACTGGGGGTTGCGTGGAGGTTGCTGAAAACAGGGTGGAGCGGACTGGTTAGGGAACAACAGCCTGCACCTGCTCATTAGTTTGTACTCCCTCAGTGACAGGGCCCTGAGATTTTTTGGTGGTTTTGAATTTCTGGGCCTCGATCAAGGAATGGATTGGGGAGTCTTTGAACTGGGTCTGGATAAATCGGGAACGACTGTACAACTGGTGCATATTTGATATGTCGTTCATTGCCAGAATGTTCTAGAATGTTGGTGTAGCATTTGAAATTAACAACTTTACTTTTTTTTCTTCCGAGATTTGCCCGGGCACACGTGAGGCCATCTGCCTCCATCGGTCGGCATACGTAGCAAAGTCTTCGTCTGCCTTCATCTTCTCTGCTACCAAGTCTGTAAATGAGTACTCCGGGCCTACCCGGTCTTGGAATCTCTGAATGAACTTCTCTTTCACCATCTTGAAACTTTCTACCTCCTCCAAAGGCAAGGTATAAAACCACTCAAGTGCCACCCCATCCAAGGATAGACGGAAAAGATACGCCATAAGGTGATCATCATGTTGAAATTGCACCGATTCATAGAGAAACTCCCTGACATGAATGAACGGGTTACCATTCCCGTCGTACTTACGATATACGGGGAGCTCGGACTGGGGAGGAAAACGGATACCCCAGAAGTTAGGAACGGGGACATCAGCAAGGGATTGTGGGCCGACCCTTTTATGAAGGAGATCGATTTGCTGCTGCATGGCAGCCCACTTTTCGAGAATCTCCCGTTCTCGGGATGGAGGAGACGGAGCAGGAAGAGCAGAACCTGTGTATGGAGCGGACGGATAGACCGATGGAGGGGGAAGCCCATAAGAAGGATAATGGGCTAGGGAAGGGCCCATATTCGAGTAAGCAAGCGGGGCAGCCCCTAGCTGGAGGTGAACAAAATCGATCGGGGTCACAAGGGCCTGCGACGCTGGAGAGATGGTAGTGTAGGGATCAGAATAGGAAGGCACGGCGATCTGGGCCTTTTCCTTGTCAAGAGGCTGATGGGCCGAGGTAGAAGCCTGGCCCGCTTCCATATTGGGGAATTGGAGAATCTGAGGATAAATTGGAGTAAGGTCAATGGGGGCCGCAGAGGTGGCCCCTACTCCAAGAATCAGAGATGTAGAAGCGGAGGCAGTAGACACGCCATAAGAACGCACTGAAGGCGGGGTATCTGCCCCTTGCAAAGCTTGTTTAAGAAGATGGAGTTGAGTAGGGTCCAACTGGGCCAACATGTGAAGAACATGACTGGCCGAGTTGTGAGTGGATGAATCAGAGAGAGGGTTGGGCACCCTCAATAGTGGCAGATGGAAGAGGAGGGGCAGACCCTTCTCTCCCCTAGAGTGAAACGACCCTAGGTGGGTCCTCCAAGAGCCCTTGAGGAAGGGAGTCCTCATGGGTGTGAGAGAAGTTATAAGATGACATGACTGGAGGAGAATCGAACAGGGGATTGAAATAAGAGATGAAATGGGAGTTGCCCCTAGGAGACGATCCTATGGGGAAGAAGCAACTCCACATGCACTAACACTTGGGGAGGGGAAAACAATCAACCCTAACAAAGGCCTAAAACAAACAATCCAACCAAAAAAATGCACACAAGAGAGGGGAGAGATGAGGAGAGAGACAACCAGTTAACCACTCAAGTAATGAATGATGCACGAAATGTTTTATAGATTTCTCTGTAGGACCATAATAGATTAATTAAGATGATAATTCACTCAACCACAAAGGCACCTAACCAGGGTAAGAAGGGAAACTGGGTTGACTCTAAGGGACACTCCCTCTCTCGGATGCAAACCCTAGACTGGTGTGGTATGGTACAACCTGTCCGGCGTCCGTATGGAAATCCATGGCTCACGAGGACTTACGGAGGTCCTGGGCAAGGTCACCTAGTCGCCTCCAAGGAGTATGGAGACGAGAGGATCCCCTACCTAGGTAGGAATGTGACTAATATGAAAAGTGTATGTGGCCCTATGTGCACCGGAGTGCATGCAAGAGTCTAACCTAGATCTAACAAACAATGGGCAACCAAATATGATAAGTATGAAAAGCAATCATGCAAACTCAAATGGCAGTAAAGGGGAGATCAATGGCAGCACCAAGTAGATGTGAAATATTATGAAATGTCAATCAAGATGAAGGTCTTGAGTGCACTGTAGCAGACATAAACGGTCTGTGGGAGACCGTGTAGGGAGGTCAACGGTACTGTGAGGGCCGTTCAATGGCAGGAAGTAATAAGAAAAAATGCAACTAACAATTAGACATCAACTGGAATGGACTAAAGGGAGGGGAATAGAGGCGTACCTGACAGCGCGGTCTGTCGAAAGACCGTGCGAATTCTGGGACGGCCCTGCAAAGACCGTAGAAAATCAACAAAAATCACCAACATAAGGCAGAAGTGCACCTGAGCCAGCAGAAGTGGACGGTCTATTAGAAGACAGTGGAGAAAGATGCACGGTCTGGAGAGGATCGCTGAAGTTGAGACTGGAACAGGACGGTGTATCGTCTGACCGCGGAGATGACTGAATGGCCCTATGAGAACTACGCACGCGTCTGAGAACAACAACCCAAGGTGGAAGAACATCAACTTGAAACAACTCAAACAAGAACCCTAACCAAGTACAAAAGCAGATCATCACAACACTAGCACGATGGGCACTAGGGATCCCACCGTGATCGCCAAAAAATGTGGTGTTGACATGTTTTCCTACCCCTTTGCTCTTTCTTACCTTCCTTTTCCAAAAATATCAAAGTGTAAGACAAGCGATGTGAAGGAAGAAAGAAAGAGTGGAGAAGAGTGTGTGATCGTGATCGCCACCAAGATACCAAAATGCAAAAGGATGCACCCGTACCTTGGAAAAGGGAGACACTCGCCTCACAATAGCACTGCAGGAATAGACGGTCATACAAGAATCGCCCCGTGAACAGCACGGCCGCTCGATAGACCGCTCACCAGTGCTGGGAAGAACGCGGGAGGAAGAATAGCTCGGCGACAGCATGGTTTGGAGTCAGCCGCGGGAAGGAGCGTAACAGATCGGATATGACCGCGAAATCCTTCGAACAGATGGAATAAGGCCGTGCAGTACCACCAGGCTTCAAGTTGTGAGATCTGAACCTCCATCCCTTCCGGCTGGCTAGAGGGGATGGGCCTCGTGCTAGTACGATGCTGACCTGCAAAGCACAATGGAAAACATAAAAGAAAGCCCAAGATCAGAACTGCGAAGTGTAGCAACTATAAACACGAACAAAAATAAACATAATAAATCAGAATGGGGGATACCTGGGAGTTTTTTAACCCCTAGGGGCGTGGAAAACAATAGGAGGGTGTGTGTATGACGTGCAAGAGTGAAAAACGTGGGAAAAGGGGGAAGAAAACGATGCATGCAATGAAGAAAAGGATGGTGGGACTATTAGAACAAAGACTCAAAACAACGAATACTCTTTGAACAAGAGGCCTGAGTGGATGTAGGTGGCCTCCCTCCCTGACTGTAGGTCGCTCTGGAATTCGATAGGGCTTCACCGTCGACCTTAGATCTCCCCCCCCTTCAAAGCCTAGACTAAGGGTCCTATTTATAGAGCCCATAAACCTAGCCTCGAAATTAGGGTTTACAGTGAAAATTAGGTCGAGATATTAACATAAAATCCGTAGATAAATGAATTATCTTCCACCAGGATCAAACAGAATCCCATTTTGTTGAGAAACCACAGAGAAAATGGTGGGATAAGTCAAGGGTATAACCATGGGCTGGAGACAGAAAATTCATTAAAGTCTCAGGAATCGGGCCATTAAGCGGTCACGCGATAGGCCGCCCAGCCTATTGCATGGTCTGTTGCCTGACCGTTCAAGCATGTCGGTGGAAATTAAATAAATAAAAAAATAATCCAAATATCCATCGAACTGACCGACTATTTCACCGTTGGACTCTTATGGATTAAACGGCCTTGTGCTAGACCACTTGACGAATAGGGCGGTCCAGGTCCAACCGTGTAGGCCTTGTCGGTGATAAATCCAAATAAATAGATAAATAGATAATTATCTGAAAGATCTAACGAGATTAGGACTCTGGGAATTGGACGGCTAAGTACACACTGTACAATGGCTTTGGACGGCTATACTTAGACCGTGTAAAAGTTTGTCAGTGAAAATCTAGAAAATCACCTAAATATCCATAAAATAACTGAGTGGCTCACCACTAACCGCCTAGCGACTGGACGGCCAGGCGATCGACCGTGCAAAGGTTGGGCGCTTGAAATTGATAAAATGTGATACATTAAGCAAAATCAAGGCCCATTAAGCCCTGAATTGAAGTAGACCGAGTCAGGGAGGGAGGTACCCATAAAATAGGCCCTAAATTATGCCTGAAAATAGCCCGATGAGCAATGGACAACTCGAGGCATCAACAAATGATAGTAAGAGAAATGACTCAACTTATCGGCAAAAAATAGGTGTCAACACCCGTCTATTTGGGGATGAAAGGCAGTGCTAAAATTCAGACGGGTTCCCTAGGGCTCTTGTAATCCCTTCCAAAAATGTGAAGTAAACCTGGGGTCTCCATCTTACACAATACTTACCGATACTCCATGCAGTCTTACAACTTTCTTCACATATAGAGCAGCCAAAACATCAACTGTCCATTTTAACTTAATGGATAAGAAATGAGCAGACTTAGTTAGTCTATCAACGATAACCCATATCATATCAAAGCCACCACGAGTCCTAGGTAGACCCAAGATAAAATTTATGTCGACGCTCTCCCATTTCCATTGTGGTATATTGAGCAGCTTTGACTTCCTAGTAGGTCTGAAATGCTCAGCCTTTACTTGTTGACAAACCAAGCATCTACTCGCGAATTCTTCTACTTCCTTCTTCATGCTCGGCCACCAAAAGGTCCTTTTTAAATCCCGGTGAATCTTAGTACCTCTAAGGTGAATAGTATACCTGGACCTATGGGCTTCCTCTAAAATCTTACCTTTTACTTCAGCCACATCAGGAACACATGTTCTTCCTTGAAACAACAACCTACTATCAACGACTAATATAAAATCTGGTCTATTGCTCAGACTTTCCTTGATCTCTACAAACATCAGATCATTTCCTTGCAGGGACTTGATTTCCATCAATAATTCTGGACGAAGCTGAAACTGAGCGATCATGACCCGATCCTCACTAACGTTGAGGCCTAGACTAGCTAACTGTTCTAGCAGTCTCCATTCTTGCAACATGAGACTTGACAGCCTTGCTATCAGCTTGCAGCTTAAAGCGTTAGCCACCACATTACCTTTTCCAGGATGGTACTCAATGGAGAAATCGAAATCCTTCAAATACTCGAGCCACCTTCTCTGTCTCATGTTAAGTTCCTTCTGAGAAAACATGTATTTAAGGCTCTTATGGTCAGAGAACACAGTAAAGGCCTCTCCATATAAATAGTGCCTCCAAATTTTTAGGGCAAACACCACTGCAGCAAGTTCCAAATCATGGAAGGGATAATTTTCTTCATGCTTCTTCAGTTGCCTAGAGGAATAGGCTATCACCCTGTCATTCTGCATAAGCACACAACCCAAGCCAATGCTCGCAGCGTCTGTGTAGACTTCAAATCCTCCTTCTCTAGAAGGCAAAGCCAAAATAGGGCCAGTGGTTAAACAGTCCTTCAGAGTTTGGAAACTCCGCTCACACTCTTCGACCACTCAAACCGATTCTCCTTGTAGGTCAATCTGGTCAGGGGTACCGCAATCTTGGAGAAATCTCTGATAAATCTCCGATAATAACCTGCTAGGCCTAGAAAACTTCCTACTTTAGTTACATTTGCAAGCCTATCCCGGTTTCTTACTGCCTTCACCTTCGAGGGGTCAATAGAAATTCCTTCCTTAGTGATAATGTGTCCTAGAAAAGACACTTCCTGCATCCAAAAGTCACATTTACTAAACTTTGCATACAACTGATGATCTCTCAATAATTGCAATGCGACCCTCAAGTGCTCAGCATGCTCCTCGTCACCCTTAGAGTATATCAAAATATCATCAATAAACACCACGACCCACAGATCTAGGTAGGGCCGGAACACACTATTCATCAATTGCATGAAAGCTGCAAGAGCATTCGTTAGTCCAAAAGACATTACCACAAATTCAAAATGCCCGTATCTCCTATGGAAGGCAGTTTTAAAGATATCATCATCCTTGATCCACAGCTGATGGTATCCTGATCGAAGATCAATCTTAGTGAAATATTGTGCTCCCGCTATCTAATCGAATAGTTCATCAATTCTCGGCAGTGGGTACTTGTTCTTGATTGTAAGCTGGTTCAATTGCCGGTGGTCGATGCACAGTCTCAATGAACCATCCTTCTTCCACATGAACAACACTGGGGCTCCCTACGGGGATGTACTCGGATGAATAAACCCCTTCTTGAGCAACTCCATTAATTGCCGCTTTAATTCTCTCAACTCCGCAGGAGACATACGATACGGAGCCTTAGAAACAGGGGACGCGCCAGGAATTAGATCAATAGAAAAGATTACCTCTCTCTCAGGCGGAAGTCCTGGAAAATCCTCAGGAAAAACATCTGGAAAATCTTGAACAATAGGGATGTCCTTAATCTCAGACTCCTTCTTATTGGTTAAAGAAACCAAGGCTAGAAAAGCCTGACATCCTTTCTTTAATAACTTCTCAGCTCGAAGAGCAGAAATGAGCGACACAGACTTAGAGTGTCTAACCCCAACAAAAGAAAGCTCGGGGTGTCGAGAGAAAGATACGGAGCTAGTTCTATAATGAACACTGGCTTCATTTCTAGCCAACCAATCAGCTCCTAGGATCACATCATAATCCTTCATTGCCATACAAACCAAATCAGTTGGCATATTCTGCCCACTAATCAGGATCTTACTAGAAGGGTAGTAATATTTGATTGACGAACCCGAACCAATAGGGGTTGAAATTTCCAATAGAGATTTCATTAACATAGGTTTTACAGTTAAAGACTTAGCAAAACTCTGAGAAATAAAAGAATGCCTTGTTCCGGTATCAAATAGATGAAATGCTGGCTTATCATAGACAATACGTGTACCTTCAACAAGTCCACCCTCTTCGGTGGTTTTAGTCTCAGTCTCCTGTAGGGCTTGAAGCTTGCCCTGCCACTTCTGACCTCCTTGCGACTTATTTGGTGTGGCTTGGTCGGACAGGAGGGGGCTCTCGGGAATACGATGATCCCAGCTTCCGCAGTGTAGACAGGCGCCTAGCTTGCGCCAACACTCCTCCATCTTGTGACCTGGCCGGTCATAAAACTTGCAAATAGCCTTAGACGGGGCAACCGGACCTGCCTTCTTATCGCCATTCCTCAACTTCTTATCCTGGGATGAACTTGACCCGCCATTAG
This sequence comes from Amorphophallus konjac, assembly GCA_022559845.1. Lineage (NCBI taxonomy): Eukaryota > Viridiplantae > Streptophyta > Magnoliopsida > Alismatales > Araceae > Amorphophallus > Amorphophallus konjac. The sequence goes on from CM040120.1 coordinate 296,157,957, forward strand.
GCCTCTTCTTGCCATTAGTGGGTTTAAAATTCCTAGAACTAGTTGTTGAATCCTTCCTCTTGTCTCTTCCTCAGATTCGATTCGTCATCTCCAATGTATCCTCAAGAACTTGAGCTTTCCTGACAATCTCGGCATAGTTAGAGATTTCCATGGGTGCCAACTGGTTAATATATTAAAGCTTCAACCCGTTCATAAATCGCTTGGCCTTCATCTTCTCGGTAGATACTAAGTGCGATGCATAACGAGACAGCCTGGCGAATTATGCTTCATACTCCGCAACTGATAAGTTCCTATGTTTCAGAGCAGCAAACTCTGCCACCTTCTTCTCTTGTACACAGTCTGAAAAGTACTTGCTGTTAACGAACTCCTTAAATTCCTCCCACGTTGCACGCCTATTGCCTAGCGTGGCTTCCACCGATTCCCACCAAGCACGCGCATCGCGTTCAAGCTGGAAATTCGCCAAAAGAACTCGGTCCTGGTCATTACACTGCATAACTCTAAAAACCCCCTGTATCTCCTTTAGCTAATTCTCGACTTCATCAGGATCCGCCGATCCACCAAATCGTGGGGGATTCATTCCTCAGAAATTCCGGTGGAGATCATCGGCTCCATGGTGTGCTCCTTCTCCTTGGGCTACCTGCTTGAGGGCCTGAGTCAAGCCTTTCACAATACACTGCATATCCCTCCATTGCGCACGTTCCGCCGCCATCGGAATGAACTCCTACATATGTGCAGGAAAAGTTAATTAAAAATAACCTAGCGAGAATCTTTTTAGAGTTTATTAGGTAACTCAACCCCAAGTCTCTACCCAATCTCACCGGGTTAGATCCTTAGACTTTAATAAAGTCATGGGTTCTACGACATCACTTATAACCCTAGGAACTTAAAAAACTTAGGCTCTGATACCATAAAACTATCACGCCCCGACGCGGAATATCAGAATATGACAGTTATAATCATTCACGATAAACAGAGCAACAACGAGATTAAAAGGGGCACACAGCAGTAAGAATAGCTTCAAAGAAAACACCAACTTCTTCTTCCACAAAGAAAGAAAATAAAAAGTTCCAACCTCCAAAACCTTCTTACATAATGACTCAAATAACAGATGAAGAGAAGATTACAATGAGAATGAATAACTGGACTAACAACATACAATGACTCTTTAAACAATTCTAAGATCACTCCGAAGACTATCTATAACATTAGCAAGGTTCACGCCTATCGGGGTCTACTCCAGGTCTTTACTCTTGCCCATCCCCGCCCATCTGCGTTTCATTGGAGCTACCTGAAAATGGGGAAAAACTGGGTGAGCGAACGCTCAATAGACAATAGCAGGCAAGTTTAAGTAATTAACCAATTAAATTAGATGTCAAAAGATTAAATACAATGAGACTAAATAAGCATAAAACATGATAAGAGAAGAATAGATAGCATAGAAGTATATAAATTTCATGAATTGGTCGATCAAGCATGCAAGTAACAAGCCACGTATTGATAATATTCCAAGAATGAACCAAGTGTCAATAGCAAAAGAAAAGAGTAATGAATGTCTTAGATAACATGCTAGTCGAGTACTCGGTGCAATGCCTCACCATGTCATTACAACTCCCCGAGGCACTAGTACTTTTCGGGCGCTCCTCCCAGGACCAGACCGGGCCCTTATGATGCGTTGGCATTGATTCAGTGGATCCAAGATCCCATCTTCTCCAAGATCTAAACATTCATTGGAATCGGCCAAGAATTCCAAGGTCAAGCTATGCAACTTATCTGTAGGATCAAAAATGGAATTTTCCATAGTCACATGAGAAGCCATAAGATTATAGCTAGGAATGTCAAGGATAGTCAGGGTGAAATGTAGCACAAACCAACCCTGGCTCGGTCAATGGAAGCACACATAAGAAACTTGCAAAAAATAAGGTTCTGGAAGCGTAACGGTCATGCACGGACTACAACCATCATAGAAACGGTCTATACCGAACCGCCAGGAAGTGTTCGGGGCCAAGGCACAAGCCCAGGGCCAAGGGGAGAAAATGGCCCTCAATGGGTCTCTAACCGAGAAAAGACGGTCCACACTGGGCCGTTCAAGACAGAAGGAACCTATTGGGCCATAACCAAAGGAAACGGTCTCCAATCGGCCATTCTACACAAAACAAAATGGTCTTGATAGGGCCGCTTAGTGGTAAAGACGGTCAAGGAATGACTGCAAGTGAAACTAGGCCTAACAAGACTAAGGAGTCGACCTAATGGGCTCCCAGCCCGCCTAAGATAAGGTGGGACCGAACCAGAGTCAGCCCAATCTTCTTAGGTTGAACCAGAGGCTATTAGATCAAATTAGACATGGCTAGGTCGATGGAAGGCAAAGAAAATGACTAGGAGGACCTGGCTCGTGGGCCAGAGAGAAACAGTCATGGCTAGACCGCTTAAGCACCATGCGGTCTAATCCGGGGCCGTTTTTAAACAAGACAGACCCGAACCCCGGGCTATAAAACAAGCGGTTCGATCGAGTAATTGGGTGTAGGTCTTGAGGGTACAACCTACCCGGCGTCCTAGTGGGAATCCCAGGCTCGCGGTGACTTACGGAGGTCTCATAATGGAGGTCCTAGTCCGACTGAAGGAATCTCCGACGGAGAGTCCCAACCATTACAAGATTAAAGGTTTAATGAAACATCGAAAAATGGTAGATGATCGGTCAGTCAGTACCACCGGAGTGGAGTGACTGTCAAACAATCCTAGATAATTTTCACCTTTATTTCACCATGATTATTGTGATAGATTGATACAAATTCCAATTTTTATAACCAAGATCATGTTGGAGAACGTACTGTGGTGGAACAGAAGAGAGATATTAATCATGAACATAGTTAGATTAGTTCATATATTCCATAATTTACCAATTCCTTGTGTGGGTTTCTGACTTACACATGCAATCTAGCCGAGGTAATCAATTTATTAAAACATACAAAAGAGGAAATCAATGACAAGAGAAGGTCTAGATAGGACCGCTAGCAGAGGTTAGCGGTCTATCGAATGACCGCTTAGGGTGACGATCAACAAAACTGGGAGATAAGTGAAACGGTCTGTTAAGCGACTGCCAACCTTCCTTAAACGGTCATTTGACAGGCCACAAGTTGTAGAATAGTGCTTGGGAAAATGGTCTATCATTCGACCGCTAGGGTCCCGGGCGGTTCATGTGACGATCTCAAATAGGTCGACACGCCCGGTCTCCGGCGATCTTTGATTGGCTCTAATTGCGAGGCAAAATTCACGATGTACAATGCATAATATTTGGGCAAAACAGAACTACTAGAAAGAGCGCAAAATTTCACATAATGAGGCATGTTTAATTTAATATTTGCCCACAAGATAACCTATGATTAGATCGAAATATGAGGGCTAAGCATGGATGAAACCCTAGTTGACATGCTTCTACTATAATCTATCATACGATCTCTATACAAGATGAAATTTGGGGCTTTTAATATGGATCAAAATAGGACTTGCAGACGCTTCTAAGGGTATATTTTATTACGAATTTGGTCTGCCATCACCTACCTTAATCGAAGGAAGAAGGGAACACTGGCCACTAATATCGCTCAAAGAACACCCTTGCCCAACTCGACGAATTCTCCCACGAACGCGCTCTTCGCCGGCCGCCACAGCAAAACTTCATTTCTAGGTCGGGCTAGAGTCTGATTTATGGGATTAATTGAACTCTAGAGGCGTCGATAAGATTGGAAGAGTCCACGAACTCCGATCGTGCGATATTCACGCATTGACCCGGTCATGCCGCCATCTTGCCTCAAATTCGAATTCTAGAGTTATGGTTTTGACGTGGAACGAGAGGGCTTTTGGGACACTCCCAAAGGCCCACCTATTGGGCTTGGTTTGGGCTCAAACCATCACGATTTGGGCTCGAATTAATCAATCTAAGGTTCGATTGATTAAACTCCGATTTTAGCCTTTTATTCCATACTTCGGCCTTGTTAAAAATTAAATTAGGGTTTCTCCCAGAAGATAAATAGTCTAAGTGTTTCATCCTCTACTTGATTATAATATTTCCAGATTTTTATGAATTAGTTGAATTTTAACCAAAAAGGGATTTCCAATTTAATAATCAGAAATTTTCGAAATGATTAGAAATTTTGTTTAAATAAATTCTCGGGGTGCTACAATCATGTTCTTAGGACATAGAGTGAATAATGTCTACATTGTAGACCTTAATGAAAATTAGAATCAAACCTTTGTTTATCTGCTGATTTAGATAATAATGTTTACAACTGGCACAGACGGTTTGGCCATGCTAGTTACAGCACATTAATTAGTGAAGCATGATCTGGCTAGGGGGTTACCTAAAATAAAATTCAACACAAATTCAAAAATCTGTGATGCATGTGCTCTGGGTAAACAAACCCGGAAGTCCATTAAACTAAGATCTGAGCCGTTGTCCTCAAGGCCAATGGAATTGTTACATATGGATCTTTTTGGTCCTACTAGAACTCAGATTCTGAATGGTAAAAGGTTTGGGTTTGTGATCATTGATGATCATTCTAGGTTTTATTGGATATTTTTCCTAACAAATAAAAATGATGCCTTTCAAAAATTCAAACAGTTTTTCAATAAGATTAAATAGGAAGGAAAATATAGAATTTGCACAATCCAATCTGACCATGGAGGAGAATTTGAAAACTCCATATTTTCTGATTTCTGTGAAAATGAGGGACTAACTCATAAATTTTCTTCTCCCAGGACACCCGAGCAAAATGGAATTATGGAGAGGAGAAACCGAACTATTGTGGAGATGGCCAGAACTATGCTGATTGAGAGTCAACTACCAAGGAAGTTCTGGGCAGATGCGGCAAACACAGCATGTTATACAATCAATAGGTCCATGGTAAGACAAATACATAAGAAAACCCCTTATGAACTTCTGAAAGGTAAGAAACCTAACCTGGCTCACTTTAGAATCTTTGGTTCCAAATGCTTTATTCATAATAATGACAAGAATGACATGGATAAATTTGAAGCTAAAAGTAGCCCTGGAATCTTTTTAGGATACTCTGAAGTGTCTAGAGCTTATAGGGTTTTCAATATTTTTGAACAAAAAGTTGAAGAGTCTCCACATGTTATTTTTAATGAAAAAAAAATTGCCACTAATCTTTTAGTTGATGACAGGGAATCCAAACAGGATGGAGAGTTCCTGAAGGACAAGTTGAATGAAGAAAATCTAGAACCTACTATGTCAAGAGCCCATGTTCAGGGTGAGTCAATCGAACCAGGTGAGTCCTCAACAAACTTAAATTTTTTGAAAGATCATCCTGTACAGAATATCATAGGCAACTTACATGATCCCCCTAGGACTAGGTCATATTACAGAGATGTAAATAACCAAGACTTAGTTGCACTAATGTCTCATATTGAACCCAAATTTGTAGAAGATGCACTGAATGATGAATCTTGGGTTAATGTAATGAATGAGGAACTAGGTCAATTTGAGTGAAATAATGTTTGGAAACTAGTTCCTAGACCTGGAAATGTAACTGTCATTGGAACAAAATGGGTCTTTAAGAATAAAATAAATGAAGATGGAATCATTTCAAGAAATAAAGCTAGATTGGTCTAAAGGCTACTGCCAGGAGTTTGGAGTAGATTTTGATGAATCATATGCTCATGTTGCTAGGTTAGAAGCAATAAGGATTTTACTATCTTTTACTGGTTTCAAAAATATTAAACTTCACCAAATGGATATTAAGAGTGCTTTCTTGAATGGAGTCATTAAAGAAGAGGTTTTTGTGGAACAACCCCCTGGATTTCAGATGTCTGCACACCCTAACCATGTTTACAGGTTGAATAAAGCCTTATATGGACTAAAATAGGCCCCTCGGGCTGGGTATGAAAGGCTGACAGAATTTCTGCTCAGCAAGGGCTACAAAAGAGGTAAGGTGGATCAGACATTATTTACAAAGGTTCTAAATAAAAATCTCATCATAGTTTAGGTATATGTAGATGACATTGTCTTTGACTCACCATGCACTGAACTATGCAATGAAATTGCTCAATTGATGTCTGATGAGTTTGAAATGAGTATGATCGGTGAATTGAAATACTCTCTTAGCTTGCAGGTTCAGCAGTTGGAAGATGGATGTTTTATCAACCAGACCAAGTACACCTTGGAAATCCACAAGAGGTTTGGCATGGATAATTTAAAGCATATTGCAACTCCAATGGGTACCAATACATCGTTAGATGCAGATGAATAAGGTAAAGAAATTGATGCAAAATTATACCGAGGTATGATCCGATCTCTACTCTACTTGACTGTCTCGAGATCTGATATTCAATTCAGTGTAGGTATGTGTGCTAGATATCAAACTAGGCCTACTGAATTACATCTAGTTACAGTAAAAAGAATCTTCAGATATATATCTGCCACACACACTTTAGGTTTATGGTATCCTGCATCACACACCTTAGATCTGATTGCTTATGTGGATGCAGACTACGCTGGCTGCAAACTAGATAGAAAAAGCACTAGTGGGCATTATCAGTTCTTAGGTGGGTGTCTGGTTTCTTGGGGTTCCAAGAAGCAGCACTCTTGGTCCCTCTCCACTGTAGAAGCTGAGTATGTTGCTGCAGGGAGTTGTGGTACACAAGTAATATGGATCAAGCACTAGCTTCAGGACTACCAAGTAGACCTGGACTGCACACCCATATACTGTGATAATACTAGTGCCATTAATCTTGCAAAAAATCATGTCTTACATTTACGCACCAAACACATTGAAATCAGACATCATTTCATCAGAGATGAGGTTTCTAAAGGCACTTTTGAATTTATCCATATTGGCACTGCACATCAAATAGCTGATATCTTCACTAAACCATTGGACACTAAAAAATTCACCACCTTGAGAAGAGAATTGAGCATCTTTAAATCTCTTTGAATTCTGAATTCCTTGAATAAAATGCATCCATATTTTTGTGTCAAACATTAAGCTGCATACCATTCTCATTTGTATACATCTACATTTAGCATCTGTCATACTTTAGTGAATTACATTGGCATGCATAACCTGTTGGTATATCAAATAGAAAGCTGGGAGAAGGTCAGATCCCTTCTGACTGGAAACCCACTTCATGTGTGAGGTGGTCATATGACCTACATTCTCCGCCTGGTACCACAGGTTCATTTACATGTAGACTAGGTTTAATGCCCATCAACATGTTCTTTTCAGCATATCAGTACATCTTGCATTTGAAGTGTCTGCATACCTGATTCATAGTGTGAGGGGGAGCTTCATTATTTTGTCACCTAGTAAATTTAGGGGGGCTGATTAAAAAGGTGTTCAGAGGTCTAGCTGCTGTACAACGCTCATTAAAAGTCCTATACAATCTACTCACAAAAATTAGAAACTCATGACTTTCTTAAACTTTTAAGTTTGAGTAACTGAGAGTTAGCTAAAAAACTTCTACCTAATAATCCTGCATTGACCTGGACAAAGAATCTGAAGATTATCCTCCTACATAATTAATGAGCATGGATCAAAGTTAAAACTCTTATGTCATGAAATCTCCTAAAAGCTTGAAAATTAAACTTCTGGAAGTAAATTCTCTGAGAATCAGTACATGCGGTATTGTCTTCAAACATTACATACCAAAATAAAAAAAAATTTGGGGATCAAAATCTCAGAGCAATGATCTGGTTACCGAGAAACTAGATGATTCATCAAAGAAATGATATTTATTCTATGTCATGAAGTGCCAGATTATCTTTGTTTAAAAATTTTATAGAAAATTAAAATTCATGGCAGAGCAATGGCATTAAAGTGTTGAGTAATTGGGGATTCTGGCCTCTAATCAAGGTGTCTCCTCATGTAAAAAGACACTTTAAGTGCTAACTCTGTTTTCTAAAGAGAAGTAATACGGTTATCACACTACGTAACTGGGGAGTCTGGCCTCTAATCAAGGTGTCTCCTCATGAACCAATGTGTGATTTACCAAAATTACTCATGGTTTTTATCGCTGCTCAGAAAAGATATATCTGTCAACCCCTCTGTCTCAGAAATGAATGGTAGACTGTTTGTCCTCAATACCTTTGGATCAATTTGCAGTGGATTTGTATCTAGCAGTTTGATTAGTATAGCGTTTAGAATGATCTCTCTTGACATAACTGTTAAACCTTGGTGTTCCTTATTGAAGAGGCGTGATCTCGCGCAGGTCCTGAGCGGAAGGTGGATCACCAGATAGTGAACTGCAAGATAGGGAAACGGATCAGGGGGGCCAGGGGGAAGCCCTGGGGAAAACCCTTCGATGCTTAAGTCAGTGGAGCTATGGCGGGAGCAATAAAGGGAGGTGAGAGCTTATGCGCAAGATCCCTCTCCACCAAAAGGGGTGAAGTGGTTCTTGCTCAGGAGCTTTGAGCGTATGATTGCCCTTACCTTTCGTCAGAGGGTATCCCTAGTTTAAATAGTGCACCGTCTTCAGGAGTCCCGTAAGCTGAGGGGTTTTAGGCGAGCGTTACGTCCTCGACGTGGGTCTTTATCGCCTCGTCTTGGGAGCGTTATCACCTTGGGGAGCTGGAGTCCCTTGTCTTCATGACTTCCTGCTCACAGAGGACTCTTAACGGCTACCTGGATAAGCAATCGTCGTTCGTTCCGAGCTCAAAGGGGCCCGCCCTCTCCGGGCGATAGGCTTAGCTCGGCGGAAGATGGGTCGGATTGGTCTGCATGCGCCTTCTTCTCCCGGGCGGAGAGATGGCTCGGTCATGGACCTTTCCTGTGACCTGACCGACGCTCGGGCCTTCCAAGCCTAGAGGCCGCCTAGGAAGGTTATGTCCCCGAGTGTTTTTTTTTTATTATTGGGCTTTCTGTCCTAAGTGGGCCCTGTGGGCTATCACTTGGACGAGAATGGCCTCGTTGGGTCCTGACGGACCTTGTTTGGCTGCTCTTTGGATGGGCTGCAGAAATCCCCTCTCCACTTGTCCCCCTCCTACTCCCGAGCCAAAAGAGGCTCGGGTGAGTAGCCTTTGAGGGTTGCGGACCGGCGTGGCTCAGGTGGGTGGGGAGCTGCTGGTGTTATGAAGCCACATGCCGTGGTCACCAAGGCCTGTAATAATTGTGATCCTGACAGATTTGAAACGAAGGGGCCCCCTTTTTTCGGAGGTCGGAACGACGCGCCGCCTCCCGCGTGGGATTATAGGCGTTGGGCGCTTGTTGTCATCCCATACTCTTTCCGTTGCTAGGGTTTTGGCTTTCCTTCGCTTCTTGGTTTTTGCGACTCCTTGACGCGCCGTGAGTACACAGCGGAGGAGTAGAAAATTGTGGCGGCGTTCGAGGAGTTGGCGAGGATAACCGCGGAGGCGGTCCGGCAGCTTCCTTCTCCTCCGGAACCTTCGAGGTCCTCTGGGAGCACTTCTTCCAATTCTTCCTCGGAACCCATGGCGGATCAGCGTTTGGATGCCAAAGGATGGGGCGATGAACCGGTGGTGAGGGCGCCGGTCCCCAACCGCAGCGAGTTGGGAGAAACTGAGGTGAAGAGGCTGGAGCATCAGTTTCGGTTGCCTCATTAGTATAGCTTTGCCGCTGTTGTCCCGTATGAGACGAGCCTGGACGATCGCACGGGCCACATCTGCACCTTTCTTCTGGCGTGGAAGAGCGGGTTTCGCCTCCCCTTCGAGCCCTTCGTCCTTACGCTCCTCAATTTTTTCTAGTTGGCGCCTATCTAGTTGGTGGCCAACTCATACCTCCTCCTCTCTGCCTTTCGAATCCTCTACCGTCAGTGCGGGGTTCCTCCTTCCTTGGATCTTTTCCACTTTTTCTTTGAGCTGAAGGCGCATCCGTCGGCGGGGAAAGGGTTTTACTTCATCCAGGCGAGGAGGAACAGGAGCTACATCTCGCTGGCGGTGAAGGACTCCTCGCATAAGGGGTGGAAGGCCCAGTTTTTCTGGGTGAAGATGGATTCGGTGGAGGACACCTGGAGGTGTCAGGTGATGCCCAACTTCCACCCGAATATCCCCCCCCCCCCCGGCAAGAGGAGTTCCCTTCACATGTGGAGGAGTATGCCACTTGCTTGCTAAAGAATCGTCAGTCTACCGAGGAGCTGGTGACGCCGGAGAATATCGAGCGGTGTCTCCTTACGTGGCTGAAGCTGTCATGTACCACCACTTAGATCCTCCTCAAGATGTGGAGGTCGTCCTTCTCTTCTTGATTGCGCCTTTTTCTTTGTTGCAGACACCAGGCGGGAGCCTCTGGAGGAGGCCGCTGAGGTCATTGACCTTGGCGACGACTAGGCGGCGGATGAGCTGGGCGTCCCTGTGGGTCGCTCCCAAGCCCGGGACAAGGGCAAGGGGGTGGCTCCCAAGGGGACTTCACGATCGGGCGACGAGAAGCGCAAGGATCCCATGGAGGGAAGGTTGCGGGAGGCCGTGAAGGCCAAAAGGCGAGCCAAGAAGGCCAGTCTTCTCCTCACTGCCGGGGCCGACTCTACCTCGGCGACGCTCCCCTCTCGGGGGCAAGATAGGGCCGACCCAACTGGGCCGGCTCCCCCATCTGCCGAGCGAGAGAGGGCCGAGGAGACTAGGGGCACTTCGGCGGGTGGTGACGATGGATCGGCTCTCCCCTCGGTGGGAACAGAGGGGGCGGAAGCAATAACAGCCGTGGCCGAGACCGGGGAGCCGGTCGAGGTAGGCGATGTCTCGGGCGGCGATGTGCGGGCCGAGACGGTTGAGGTTGGGGGTTCACCTGCGGAGGCATCGCCCCAAACGTCCGTGGTGCACGGGTCAGCTGAGCTCGCAGCGCCGATCGAGGCCAGGGGTTCGCCCGCAGGGGCGTTGCAACCCCAGCCGACCATAGTGCGCGGAGCGGTTGAACCCGCATCTCGATCCGGACCTTCTGGTGAGGCGCGGGCGCGGAAGGGGTTCCTATGCCGGTGGCGCTGGAAAGGCTTGGTATCTTGAGCAATCTGTACAAGCTCTGCCGCGAGGTGTCCGCGAGGATAAAAGGCAGAGACAAGCGTCACTCCCCGGTCGGGGTCCTCGATGTCATCATGGAGGGCGGCCTAGTCATGGCCCAGATGGGGGCCACGATGGCGGAGACTTATGCCCGGACGAGGCGGAAGCTGTCCTCGTGGCCCCCATGTGGTCATCTGCAGGAAGCTGACCGTGGCACTCCGTCATCTGCAGGAAGCTGTCCTCCCCTACTACGAGGCGGCCCTCCGCCGAGACATCCGCAAGGGGTTCAAGCAGGGTTATCGTCGGGCAGTTGCTTACGCCAACGAACAAGACTCCGGGGTCAACTTCCCCCTTGGCCAGTGCTACGACTTGGACGAGTCATCTTCTAGCTCCTTTGCATCGGGTGGGGAAGATCCAGAGAGCTCTTCTCCGGTGGGGTCACCAACTCCGGCTGTCTCGGGAGGGCTCGCGGCCGAGGCAGTTCCCGCGCAGGCGGGGTCAGTGCCAGGGCCGACCGTCACCAAGGGTGCCGGGGGTGAAACACCCGTGCCTTCCGTTCCCGAGCTTCAAAGTGGGCCCGAGGCCTGATGTATTGCTCTATTTTGCCTCTTTCTTTGTTTGTCTCTTTCCCTTTTCTGAAAAAGAAAGATTTTCTTTTTACAAGGCAATAAATGACTTACTTGCTTCTTGCCTTCCTTGCTGTGGTTTGATTAGCGTATCTGCAGTAGTTGGAAATTGCCGATATGTCCTGTGTGGTTTTCACATGCTGGTTGGACGGGCCCCTGACAGGGTGTCTTTCCGTTTCCTCACGCTTTGAATGCCTGGCCGCTTTGTGTATCCTGCTGTGGCGGGAAATGAGGGGTTTGAGGTGACCGTTCAGAGGGGAAAATTCCTTTGGCGTGTTTTCGAGGGGGGAGTCATTTAAGGCAAGTAGCCTCCCTTAGCCTATAAAAAGACTGTAGGGCGCCCTTTCCTCTCCACCGCTTAGGATTTTCCCTAACAGTCTTTCCTCGCCCCTTCTTCACGTTGCGTTGTGCCGTTGCATTCAGAGCATGGAGAAAGACGATGCTACCGATGATGGAGAGCAGAGGGTTTTTGGCTGTTTCGGGCTGTTGAGCAGGTCCGACGGTCGTCGCGCGGGTTCGAGACGGGTCCGACGGTCGTTGCGCGGATTTGGAGAGGATTTCGACGTGCGGAGGCACGCCGTTTATCCTTTATCAGCCGCGGCGACGGTCCCGGGGGGATGGGAGTATCCGTGATGCCCATCCCCTCCGGGCCTTCCCCTACCTCCTCATCCAGCTCTGCTGGTTTCTTTTTCTTTCTGGCAGCCTCTTTTTCCCTCTTCTGCTTTTCTTTTTTTTCTTTTACTCTTCGGAGGGTGCTTGCTCTCTGTTCGCTCCAAAGAGTTGGTAGGTTGGAAGAGAGGAGGCCTTCACAGGCGTTCCTTCTCCCTGGCTTCTATCAACTTAGAAGGTAGCCTTCCACTTCTCAGTTCCCTTTGTCACCTTTGTCACGGGCCACCCGAACCAACTGGACCGACCGCCTCTTATCCGAGCCTGTTTCTACACGAGGCAGAGTCAGTGGCTAGACGCGAGGAGATCAAGACCGAGTCGGCCGAGCGATGGCCTCTTGCATTAGTGCTAGATGGATTTTTTGCTCTTTGCTGTGTAATGTATTGGCTTTTTGCCTCTCTGATGTATCAACAATCATTTGAATGAAAATAAGAGAATTTTATTTCCCTCAAATTGTTTGCACTTCTTTAAAAGTAGAACTTGCGTAGTGCGACTGCGTTCCACGTCTGAGGGATGGGTTCCCCTTCCAGTGTAGATAGCCGGTATGCTTCTTTCCCGAGCATCTCGACCACTCGGTAGGGGCCTTCCCAGTTAGGGGATAACTTGCCCGCCGCCTCTAGTGGTCGAGAGGCTTCGACTTTCCTGAGGACGAAGTCTCCCGGCTGGAAGTGCCTGTCTCGAACTTTGGCATTGTAGTATCGAGTGAGGTGGCGCGGGTATTCCGTTGCTCGGATGCTGGCGATCTCTCGGAGCTCATTTGCTAGGTCAAGATTCTCGAGTAACTTTTGCTCGTTTACCTCGGGCGAGAAGCGGATGACTCGGAGAGAAGGGTTGGCAACCTCTAACGGAATAACGGCCTCAGTGCCATACACCAGCTGGAAAGGACTCTCACCGGTTGCCGTTCTGGGAGTCGTTCTGTATGACCAAAGTACGCTAGGCAATTCCTCGAGCCAGCTACCCTTGGCCATGCCGAGTCTGGTCTTTATGCCATTTAAGATAGTCTTATTGGCATTTTCGACCAACCCGTTGGCCTGAGGGTGGGCGACCGAAGTGAAGTGGTTGCGAATGCCTAGGTCGGCGCATCTATCTCAAAAATAATGAGAGTCGAATTGCCGGCCGTTGTCGCTCACTGTCACTCGGGGGATGCCGAAGCGACAAATGATCGATTTCCAGACGAAGCTCCAGACGACTGTCTCGGTGATCCTTGCTGTTGACTCGGTCATTCTCAGCGACTGGCATACCCCCTACCTGTCGTGGCTCCGGGACTCCCAAGAGCCTTCCAACCCTCAAGAGGCTCGCAGATTAAAGTACCAAGCTCGGCGCTTCGTCATCCTGGACGACACTCTCTACCGTAGTGCGCGGAGCGGCTGAACCCGCATCTATGAAGAGGCGTGATCTCGCGCAGGTCCTGAGTTGAAGGTGGATCACCAGATAGTGAACTGCAAGACATGGAAACGGATCAGGGGGCTCAGGAGGAAACCCTGGGGAAAACCCTCTGATGCTTAAGTCAGTGGAGCTATGGCGGGAGCAATAAAGGGAGGTGAGAGCTTGTGCGCGAGATCCCTCTCCACCAAAAGGGGTGAAGTGGTTCTTGCTGAGGAGCTTTGAGCGTATGATTTCCCTTACCTTTCACCGGAGGGTATCCCTGGTTTAAATAGTGCACCATCTTCAGGAGTCCCGTAAGCTGAGGGGTTTTAGGCGAGCGTTACGTCCTCGATGTGGGTCTTTATCGCCTCGCCATGGGAGCGTTATCACCTTGGGGAGCTGGAGTCCCTTGCCTTCATGACTTCCTGCTCACAGAGGACTCTTAAAGGCTGCCTGGATAAGCAATCGTCATTTGTTCCGAGCTCAAAGGCCCCCCCCTCTCCGGGTGATAGGCTTAGCTTGGCGGAAGATGGGTCGGATCGGTCTGCATGCGCCTTCTTCTCCTGGGCGGAGAGATGGCTCGGTCATGGACCTTTCCTGTGACCTGACCGACGCTCGGGCCTTCCGAGCCTAGAGGCCGCCTAGGAAGGTTATGTCCCCGAGTGGTTTTTTTTTATTATTGGGCTTTCTGTCCTAAGTGGGCCCTGTGGGCTATCACTTGGACGAGCATGGCCTCGTTGGGTCCTGACGGACCTTGTTTGGCTGCTCTTTGGATGGGCTGCAGAAATCCCCCTCTCCACTTATTATTTCTGTATGTTGGTAATCTTCACTCTTACTCTGTGTCTCTCATGGTTATAATACTTGAAGAACTTAAGCTTAATTTCGTTCTCTTACTTAATCTTTTATGAAATGGAAATGAGGCATTCTACATTGTGAATTTATTGTATATCTTCTTGCCTACTTAGCAGCACCTTTTCTCTCTCCATTCCTTTTGATGATGTCAAAGGGGGAGAATGGATCAGGACATGAGTCTTTATGGGGACCAGGATCCAGTAGATTGTCACTGTTAAGGGGAGTTAGTATGACTGCATGTCAGGAACATTCGTTCTATTGTTATGAGCATAATGATTGACTCATGATGTTGCCATCATCAAAAAGGGGGAGATTATTGTATCCCTATGATTTTGATGATGTCAAACACCATAAGTCCTCAGGAGACTGTGCTTTGGAGTCAGTGCATTTGCATTAAGTCATATTCTGCTGATTACAAGTCGATGCATACATATTAACAAGTCGGTGCATAATCATAACATTCTGGTCATTTAATCAAACAGATTGCATGCATAATTGTTCTTTGAATATTGAGCATTTGGTCACTATGCATTGAGTTTGCTGACGTCCTTGTAATCAAGTGCATGATATTTGCATTTTCAGATTGATGCATTTTCATGATTCATAAAACTTAATCAGATTGACGCTCATACTGTGCTTTATTCATAAAGTCTGCACAGACCAAGGTCGGTGCACATCCAGTCTGCACAGGACCAAGGTCGGTGCACATCCAGGATTAGCACAGACCAAGGTCGTTGCACATCAACTGCTTCTTAATAAAGGTCGATGCAACTACTGTTGACTAATGTCTACTCAGGTCAGTGCATGTTTTGTGCATATGTGAAAGGTCGGTGCATGTTTTTACTACAATGCATAGGGTCTGTGCATGTTTCTATGCTTAGCAGTTATAAGGTCAGTGCACATTTTATTTTATGCATATAGGTCGGTGCAAATGAGTACCTAAGGTGAACAAAGGTCAATGCACGTTTTGCCTTATGGCATATAAGGTCAGTGCACATCTTGTTTGACTGCATATAAGGTCGATGCACATCTTGTTTGACTGCATATAAGGTCGGTGCACGTTTTGATTTCAACACTACAAGTCTGTGCACGTTTGGTTTCAATGCTTCAAGGTCGGTGCAACAAAGTCTGAGCATATATGCATAAGCACACACTCAAGTCTGATCATATGTGCATTTCAAGTCTGAGCATATGTGCATTTCAAGTCTGAGCATATATGCATCAGCACACACTAAGGTCTGTGCATATTAAATATTCACTCATGCTGACCAAGTGTTTGATGAAATGCTTTATGTTTCATTTACAGAGAATTAAGTTACTGCGGGTGAATGGCACGTGACCACTTTAACACTTGAAAGGGGTATTTGAGGAATTTCATCCAACACCTCAGATGCAATACCTGCGACGATCACACGTGCGGATTCTTTTGGCGCGAAAAGGCATGACCACATGGCAGAACTTCGGCAATGATGGGCACATGATCCAAGAAAGTATGGCACCCCATTCTCGGAGGTTTCCAGAAGAATATTCAGTACCATGTGGACCAATCAAAGATCACTTGTTTTCTACCTCATCCAACTCAACGGAGACTCTGTTCTTTATATAAAGAGGGTCTCTTCCCTCGAAGAAAGGTGCTGAAGCTGCCGCCATCACTGCCGTTGCATATTCTGAGAGAGAGAGAGAGAGCCATTACTGAAGAAATAAAAAGAGAGCATAATCCTGAGGGGAAGAAAGTTCAGAGTGCAGCCAGCCCTCGTCCTTAGGAAAATCACTTCTAATTGAAGCTACATTATTTTACCATTTTTCTATTCGAATCTTTTCAATTTCATTCTATTCCTCGTTCTGAATTTGTTCCCTCTGTAGTTTCAGAGGAAGAGAGGTCTGAGACCTCTGGTCATTGGTGATTTGTTGGGAGCAAATCACTGGGTTCCCTCTTGGTCTAGAGGAAGGGAGGTTGATCCTCTAGGATTCTCCTTCTGGGTTTTTCAGAAGGAGCAAGGAGTTATTCCTTGGGGAAGCTGTGTAACAGCGTCTGTTGTAGACTGAGTCTGCAGTGGTTTTTGCTTGGCTTAAGCAAGAGAACCTCACTCGCTTCGAGTGAAGGAGTGGACGTAGGCAGATCTTGGATCTGGCCGAACCACTATAAAATTGCCGGTGCTCTGTCTGATGGTTTATTAACTGGGTTTCTTTTTATTCTTGATTCCATTGCGTTGATTATTTAGCTTCTCTCTCTGAATCAATTGCTACTTCTATATGGTATATCAAAAGGCTTAGCTGAAAGGATAGGTTCATCTATTTGGAAGGCTATTTCTTGTGTGAAGAGATCTTCTGATCAACCCTCCGCCTAGTACCATTGTTCATGGTTGCAAATACTCAGAGGCTGATTTTGTTTTCATCTGGCATCTCCTCAATCATTTAGATCTGCTTTCTTTTTCTCCTATATATGCACTCTACATGTTTGATGTGTGTTTCCTTTCAAGCGTAGAATACTTCTAGGTATGTCAGTTGTCCGCTGGTTATTCTCTACACTATTGTATCTGTTAGCCGTTTGCTTACTCTTGGGTTAGCATTTGTCATTGTGATCTACTTCTAGATCTTCTTGTGCACTCTCTCTATTTGAGCTGTGCCCCGTTAAGTGTGTGAGAGCCATCATTCCTTATTGTTGCTATCTGTTTATAGATTAGCTCTCAGCTTTTCCTTTGGCAAATAATTTTTATTAGATAGACATATTCATCCCCCCTTCTATATCTGTTATATTAGAAGACACGAGTCTTTTCCAATGAATTAAGTCTAGCTTGTAGTTAAGAGTCTTGTACTTCGTGTCTTTTCTTTTAAATCTAAAAATTATACTATTTTGCCATCCAGAATTGTAATAACAAGTGTATTATTAATAAATAATCTCTTGCCAAATTGGGTTTTACCAAGTTACTTCCTGGTGATAGTTGACCCTCCAATGCTCTGCTTGACTTGAATGTTCACTATCACGTTCTGAGGAGTTTCCGCTGCTACCAATTCGGGGTGTGACAGAAGTTATATCAGAGCCTCGGTTGTTTAAATCCTAGGTTCTTAGCCATAAGTGTAGGTTACTAGGTGTATTAATACTTATAACCTATGTCATTTCCTGTTATTATCTGGTGAGATTGTGTAGAGATTTGGGTTAAGTGATAAAAATATGTGAATTTTAAAGGAAATAAGATAATCAACTCCTGTGGTTATTCTTGCAGGAATCTAGACTATAGTCAAGATGGAGGCAAATAGGTCTGGTTTCATTCCCCAAGTGGCACTAATAGATATTCAAGCTTATGCAGACCTAGTTAAAAGAGTTGAATTATTAGAGGATGCTCGGGAGAAGAGTGAAAGAAGGAGTAAGAAGGAGCAAGCCACCTATTGTGGAAGTTTCAAATCAATGATCGAGGAAAAGAGATCTAGTAGTACCAGCAGATCTCGAAGTTGGAAGAAATTCAAGAAGGGAGAGAAGTGTCGTTATTGTAATAATAGTGGTCATCGATTTAATGACTGTTGGTGGAAGTCTGGAGCGTGTCTCCGTTGCGGCAGTAAGGACCGTAAGATAGCGAGTTGTCCTCTCCTACTGTAGCAAGCCAAGGATCACAAGGGATTACGGCGGCACGGGAAACTTCAAGCATCTATAGAACCCGAGCTTGCTAATGAAGAAGTAGTTGGAGGTATCCCTTATCTTTAACTCTAAACTAGCTCAATTTTGTTCCTTAAAATCTTAGATTTTATTGCTAGTAGGATTAATTTGGTGATTAGTGATCAAGGTGCAATTTGGAGTTAATTAAGGATTAGACGGTGCACCCCTATTTTTGTTTTGAGAATAATATCATGTGAATTTTGAGGATTAAATTCTTTTAAGAGGGGGAGGATGTAGTAACCTGAATTAAAATAAAATTATAATTTAATGAATATAATTTTATGAACAAATAAGGGGTAGTTTCAATTAGTGAAATAAAATTTTGATTATGAAATGGGCTAGTAATTAAAAGTTTGATGGGTTTAAAAGAAGGAATTAATCTCTTAAAATTAAAACATCTAAAATCCCAAATTCTAATTTGTATAAGCGGGCAATTAAGATCTTTATATATATATAATAGGTAAAAAGTTTGAAATTTCTAATTTAGAAATGAAATTGAGTTTTAAATATCTAAAATAGATTAAGTAATTGCAAATGCGATAATTCCTTAATGTTAAATGTATCAAATAACTAAAAGATTTTTATTTAATAATAGAGATAATTAATTTAATATTATGTTTCTATAAGATAATATTATATTTCTATAAAGATAATTTCTATAATATTATATTTCTCAAATTGTTTCTTGAATTAATGATGATATTATATTTTATTAAGCATAAATATATTTAATAATTGAATTCTCTTGAAATAAATCGAAATTAAACATTTTAAATTTTAGAAAAATTATAGGAGACCCAATTAATTCCCTAGAATGGATTATGATTAACAATTGGGTTATGGGATAAACTATAATGGGCTAGAATTTGGGCTAATGGGCTAAAAAGGGTTTAATAGGGCTAAAATTCATAGCACATGGTAAACACCCCTGTATATGATTAAATTAATTCAATTTCTAGAAGATTATCATAGAATTCAAACCCTACATCATAGCCCACCATAGATTAGCCATCTTTCGCGCGTTTTCCACCCAATTAAGGCTAGGTTAGTGGAAAAATTGGAATTCTCTTCTTAGAACATTAAATTCGGAGTGGAGACGTTTGATTTTTGGGAGAAAGAAATCTTGACTATTTTGGCAAGATTTTTCTGATAAATAGGCCCCTCTAATCACCCACTAGGTCTTTTCTACGTTGAGGAAGAGATTGGTTGTGATTTGATGGCGTGACTTGAAGGAGAAAGAGAGCTCTTCGGTGTTCATCCTATTTTTCCTTCTTCCTTTTTGATTCGACTTAAGGTAGGTTTCTCTCAAGATAAAAGCTTTAATAAATTATGTCAGCTTGTATGTTTTTAAGTGCTCTATCCATTGGTACCATTTCTTTTAATTTTTAATGAGTATTAAGCATGTTAGAGGCATTTTATTGAAGGGGTATCGCCGTTTTTCATAGAACGGATTCTGTTTTAGAACGCGGTGCTCACAGAGGGCGCGACATTAACGTGACGGCCCAACAAACCGCGTTAATATAAAAGTTTTCCTGCCGTCCAACTATTTCTATTAAAAAAAAGAAAAAATAATTTTTTTGAAAGCGGTCACCTAGACGACCACGTTTTGAACGCGGTCTGTCTGACAACCACGTTCTCGTCTCAACGCGGTCTATCTGTCGACCACGTTCTTGTTCTGAACGTGGTCATCCTGACGCCCACATTATGAACGCGGTCTGTCTAACGACCACGTTCTCATCTGAACGAGGTCTATCTGACGACCACGTTCTTGTTATGAACGCGGTCATTTGAACGACCACGTTCTCCCATTGTCCCACCTCTTACCTCGCCGTGGTTCCTCGATTTTCTTGCTAAACACCGACTGTGAAAAACATGATCTAAACTCATTTTACGAGGTTTTTTGCAAGGGCTGATTGTGCCTTATCCGTTAATCCATTTCTTCTACCGACTTTATGTCGTTAAACATTATGTCTTAAATCATCTTTGAACTTTTCTTACAATTACTTGCACACTTGTCATACTTGTCCCTTAGATGGTAAATTTTGCTTGATCTTACCTTATTTCATGAGTTTTACCTTGAATTCTTTGGCCATCATAATTACTTTAATGTGGATGTCTAGATGTTTACATTATTGGGTCATTGATCCAAAATCTCGACGCTTGGGATTAATAGGGCCCTGTATGGTCTTGGGGGGAGCGCCCGAAAGTACTCATGCCCATGGGAGCTATTATTGACCCGGTGTGGCATCGCACCAAATTACTATATAGCTAGAATAATCTACGGCATTCCACTCACTCATAAATACTTACACTTGCTTGACTCGCATGAAACACTTGGAATACTTGACTTGTACACTCTTGCGTTATATGGCCAATTAGATATTTAACATTTCTACTTGTTCATTCTATACTTGCTCTCCTTTTTATTTCCTTGACTTACTTGATCACCAATTGCTTGCATCTTATATCATCCTATTCATATTCCATGATTTATTACGTTTTCTCGGTATTAGTGAATTTACATTATCAACCTGTTAATCACGTAAAGATGCCTGGCGATAGAGATATAAATCCTACTAAGCTTCTTGCTCACCTAGTTTCTTCTAACATTTTTGAGGTAGTATGGAAGTTGAAATGCACAACATTGTGGAAGGGTAAGACTGACCGAGTGCTGTTATATTAGAAGACACGAGTCTTTTCCAATGAATTAAGTCTAGCTTATAGCTGAGAGTCTTATACTTTGTGTCTTTACTTTTAAATCTTAAAATTATACTATTTAGTCATCCAAAATTATAATAACAAGTGTATTATTAATAAATAATCTCTCGTCAAATTGGGTTTTCCCAAGTTACTTCCTGGTGGTAGTTGACCCTCCAATGCTCTGCTTGACTCGACTATTCGATGTCACGTTCCGAGTAGTTTCCGCTGCTACCAATTCGGGGCGTGATAGAAGTGGTGTCAGAGACTCGGTTGTTTAAATCCTAGGTTCTTAGCCATAAGTGTAGGTTGCTAGGTGTATTAAGACTTATAACCTATGTCATTTCCTGTTATTTCCCTGTGAGATTGTGTAGAGATTTGGGTAAAGTGATAAAAATATGTGAATTTTAAGGAAAATAAGATAATCAACTCTGGTGGTTATTCTTGCAGGAATCTAAACTATAGTCAAGATGGAGGCGAATAGGTCTGGTTTCATTTCCCAAGTGGCACTAATAGATATTTAATGTAACGACCCAGAATCCCGGATACCGGTGACCCGATACCGCTAGGACCCTGAAATGCCACCCAAGAGCTGATGAGGCTCCGAAAGGGTTGGAAAAGAGGCTGTGGGGTGCATAAAGATCTACAGTCACATGCGCATTTTAATGGAATAACAACATTAAGTAGAAGCAAATTTACATTACCAAAGTGTTATAATTATACATTAGTCTAGAAGCACAAAATACAAGTCCAAAACTAAACAAGAACCAAAAAGGACAACTACACGGGGCATACCCCGGGTTGGACCATGCTGGCTACTAAGACTGTCCGCCAAAGCCACGTGAAAATCCCACGGACTGCTACACCTCACCTGAAAAATAAGGGGTGAGTCTCATTTCATTGGCTTAGTAGGGGTCCCGCAGATCCCTACCTCGCTGCTAAAATCATGAAAGGAACAGTTAATCATAATAAATAATGAAATAGCATCTAATTATATCATTTTATAAAAGCTGTGCAGGAACATCAATAAATGAATTCAGCTAAATATGTACGCCACATAAACTCATACTAATTAAAGCGTATGATTAAACACGAGAATCTTTCATTCACCATTAGAGTCAAAATTCTACAAGCCAAGTGACAAGAGAAGTTAACCACTAGAAGAAAGACCAGACGTGTCCACTGACGACTTACACTGTGCCTCGGGTGTCTACCACTCACCTGGAACGCGGCAACCTAGACACCGTAATAGTAACCAAAGACAAGGACTAGTTAGGGTCACGCTCGTTAGCGCAAGTCCACGCCCCTGACCACGTGTGCACACACAAGCTCAATACCTTGAGCCAGGACACTAGCTAGTTTTCCCCCCAGTCGAACGCTATTGAAAATCAAGGGGGCCCACGGAAACTAGCCTAAAAATTGTACACCGGGACTGCCCCACCACCTCTCCTAGGTGGGCCGACTCTAGAGGTCGTCGGACAACAACTGGTGTGTCAATCACATAGGAAGGAGAAGCCAACTCAAATGGGACGTAAAAAGGGCAACCCTGGCATGTGTGGGAGAGGGGGTTGCATCCGTGATTCACGAGGGAACATGCTACTCGACTTTGCGTTCCACTACGGTGTTGGTAATAGCATTTTAGTTGAAGTAAGGGCCCTGCATGAAGGTTTGTTGTAGCGACCCAGATTCCAGATACCCGGCATACCCGGTAGAACTACCGGATACGCGTGATACCACATGGAACCCGCGAGGCCTCCTAAGAGCGGGAAAGCTCCGAAGGGAAAAAGGCACGTGTAGAGTACATTGAAGCCACAGAGATAGTACAGTTAGCAATTAAATTTCATTAGATAGGTTTGCTAAAGTAGCAGAAATAAAATTACTTTTTAATTAACTGTTCAAATTAACAATTATATCCCAGAGTCAGTCCAGAACTAAAGATAACAAGTCTAGCACAGTACAGTCGACAGAAAAGAAAGACGTACCAGAAGGTCGGGAGAAGCCCGACGCAGGTACCAGCTGGCAACAACGGCACGCAACGAGCACGCACACTCCAGGAACCACGCGGAAGCAGAAGACGAAACCCACCTGAAAAGCAGGGGTGAGTCTCTAACCAGAAACTCAGTAGGGGTCACGCGGATCCCCAGTGGAAAATGCAAAATGCAACGGAAGCAACTCAAACAGCAAGTGAAGCAAAGTAGGAAAAGCTACACTACAAAGCTGTAAATAGAACATGGATAGCAGGAGTAGGGAATGGGCAACGAACAAGGGGAGCTCAGCAACAAAGAAGAGCGAGGCCGCAAAACACGGAACACGGCCGCCGAGGAGAACTCGGCACTCTAAGCTACTCCAAAAGGCAACAGACGGTCAACCCCAAACTCACACAGTAGGGTACACCAGTCCGTCGACCAAAACCAAAGAAGAGGGCAAAAACCAACAACGCAAACAAAAAGGTCTAGCAAAGACCTAGACACACGACAACCAAACACGAGCAGAAACGCTGTGCACACAGCCCCACGCACGACCAGAACATCGCGCACACAACAGGACACCGACCTCGAGTACAGCCACGAGAGGGCCATTCGCAAAGGTCACAATGCACGAGAAACGCCGAGAGTTACGTGTCGCGTGACGGAAGCACCTCTTCACAGGAACAGCCAGCTGCGTCACTGACGTCTTACGTTGCGCCACAAGTACCTACCTACACACGCCCAGAACGGCGGAGGCCAAGGTACTCAAAACCAAGTCCAAGGAACAACCGCTCCGAGTCCAAGGAGAGGTAGCACCAACAGATGCTGAACCAGAAACAGAACAACAACAAGACAAGTAACTAGTCAGGGTCACGTCCGTCGATGTACGTCCTCAGTCCCTGACAACGTGTGCACACACTAGCTCTAGCCTAATCCAGGTCCTCTAGCTAGTTTTCTCCCTCGACAGGACGCTATCGTTTGCTGGGAGCCCACGGAACTAGCTTACAAACCGTGTACGGGAACCCTCCGCTATCCGCAAGCGGGCCGGCACTCAAGAGACCGAAGGGTAACAACAACGGAGGCTCACGAGGCACGAGACTCGCAAACACGAGTGCTAAAGTACAAACAGTCCACGGAAGCCCTGTCACACGTACTACGAAGCACCATTGGCAGTACAACCACTGCCAACAGACTCAGGACCAGGCAACTAGACCTACAACGCAACGATCCTTGAGTCAGACGACTCAAAGGCAAGATCGTCACAGACAGTGGAACAAGCCGCCAATCGGTCTAATCCTAAGCCACAAGAAACGACGCTCCGCAGAAAACAACGCACGGAGACCTGAGGGAACACCAGCAACCCTCAGCACACCTGGACACACAAACCGAGGTAAACGACATCTCGAGGCATCCAGAACCAGTGTCTCGGACTGGACAAAACTGCCAAGACACACAGACACTAGGTCACACGTCAACCACTGGGTCAGACCGGGTTGACCCAAACCTAACAACAATGCTCGAAAAGTAGGAAAGAGAATCCTACCTCAAGCAAGAAGACTCCTGGCCAACTTACAACGTAGTCTTAGACCTCATAGGATGTCAGAAGACCTCCACGGGACAGCGGGCAGACCACAAGGCCAAGCCAAGACAAGCCGAAACTGAAACAACGGAAAACTGAGCACAAGGGATGTAACGCGCCACCCCTAGACTGCTACAAGAATATGATGATCTAGACCTGAGCCGTTACACTCCGAGCGACGGTCGGGGGAGCAGCCGTCACTCACACCGCCCTAACCAACTCTAAAACACAGAAAACAGCATGTAACGGCCAGCACGGGGCGCGTTACACACACCTGACGCGCCAGACCAGGGCCGTCAGGGCCAATAACCCTCAAACATAAAACACACGAAGCATGTAACGCGCTAGACGAGGCGCGTTACCACGAACTAACACATGGGAGCGAGCGCGTTATAGCCACCTGACGTACAAGACCATGCGCGTCAAGGCCAATAAACCCACAACAAAAGCTAGCTGAGAGGCATGTAACGGCCAGCACAGGGCGCGTTACAAACGCCTGACGCACATAGGCCCCACCGTTATATCCAACGGCGCAGCAACCCAACTCAGCCAACACAACATGTAACGGCCTGGGGCAGGCGCGTTACAAACACCTAACGCACGGAGGAACCACCGCCAGAGGCACCGCCTCAAATGGTCAACGTCGGTCAAACGGAATGTAACGGCCAGAACAGGGCGCATTACATCCATCTAATGCACTGGGTCAAACGCGTTAGAGGAATCGACTTAACCCAAGCAATAAATGACAAAAGAGATATAACGCGCCTCACGGGACGCTTTAGAGAAATGTGACGCGCCAGCCCTGGGCCATCACTCTCTCAAAATCCTGAAGAACTCAATCAACCCAGACAATGTAACGGTCAGTCGTGGGGCCGTCAGAGCAAATGACGGTCCCTGGAACGACCGCCACATCAGCAACGGCGGGAAAACAGAGGAATGGCCAAATCGGCCCGTTCCACGCCCCATTCACACCGAAGCGCAGGGGAAACCAACCCAATCGACGAAAAACAACATAAGGAGGCTAAAAAGCCCACATGCAAGCATTAAAACTCAAGATCGGCGCGATTCGAACAAATCCACCCTAAGTGGATCAACGAGGTTCCCGGGCTCCTACCGGCCTCGAATGACCACCGATCAACGTAAAACTAGCATGGATAGGATCCTAACATCCCAACGGTCAGTTAAACACTAACCGAGCTACAAATGGTTTCCATTTTCTGGCAAACCCTAAAAATTCTAAAAATCACGGTTTAGACTAAACAAGCCCAAACTTGGCCGTTTCCTTGCCAAACGACGTGCAATGGCAGGGAAAACGGAGAGGAAGAAGTGAGTAACCGTCACCCTACCTCCACCGAAGAAACCGTGCCCCGAAGGGACTAAACCGCGCCGAAAATAGCGCCGCGAACCGAACCGTCGGCTTTGAATCCAAGGTTCGGGATCGCGCCAGAATCGATCTGATCCTCGCCTCATCGCGCACCTAGCCAGCTCCACCACGTCCCCAGCACACGCCCCAAGGTACCCCCGTCTGCAGCCGGAGCCGAGAGAGCGAAACGGGAGAGAAAACGGGAGAGAGAGACGGCGGCGGCGAAATGAGAAGGGAGGAGAGAGGAAATAAAAGAAAAAGAAAAGAAATTAGGAAATTTTCCTAATTTCTAAAAATTCCGAAAATGTGCCAAAAATACACAAATTCAGAAAAATATGCAAAAATAGTCGAAACGACCGGCTCGAAGAGTACATCGTCGCTGTAGCATTCACGAGTTCAAGAACTAACAAACAATCTCACCATAGGGTTCCGTAACTAGTACGAGAGAAAAACCCACACGGCTCGTAAAGCTCAACTCGGAAGCCACCAAAGCGAACCGAAACTCACCGAAACCAATCCAAAAGATCCAATGAAGATCCAGCAAGACCTACCAAGGATCCAGGGCATTACATCCTAAAATTAGGAAAATGTGCCGAAAATGCATAAATTTAGAAAAATACGCAAAAATAGTCGAAACGACAGGCTCGAAGAGTACATCGTCGCTGTAGCATTCACGAGTTCAAGAACTAACAAACAAACTCACCGTAGGGTTCCGTAACTAGTACGAGAGAAAAACCACACGGCTCGTAAAGCTCAACTCGGAAGCCACCAAAGCGAACCAAAACTCACCGAAACCAATCCAAAAGATCCAATGAAGATCCAGCAAGACCTACCAAGGATCCAGGGCATTACATCCTCTCCTCCTTTAAGAAATTTCACCCTCGAAATTAAGGACTAACAAAGGAGAAGCAGGGAAGAACAACCCGACAACACAACCTTAAAAACAACACAAATCTCGAGAGACACAACTCAGAGGAACACCGTCAGATCACAATTACAGGCACACGCTCAGGATCTCAAGGCAACAATCCACAAAAGAGCACGGCACCCAAGTGAACACAATTCTGACACCTCCGAAACAAGGCAACGTTGCTTACGTCTCATAGGACAGGAGACGCGACTGCCACAACAACATACAACCAACCGAGAAACACAATGATAGGCACGACGAGTATCAGCTTAACCAAGGGAACACAATCTCCACAGCTAACAACTCGATGACATCATCGGCTCCAGTGCCAAAGGCAACAGGGAACACCTGGCACACAGGACACCAATGACAACAGTAGCACCGGACCACAAACACAATCAAGTCAGTCCTTACTCAGATATTACATCTGATCGAGTCGCAAGCTAACTCTAGGAAAAAAGAGTACAGCAAAGCTGACCGACAAGACAATGGTCCAAGATAGAGACACAAAATCATAGAGAAACAACACTTACAGAAACAACACAACGGCAGCACCTGCAGGTTTCCGGTTCCACTCTGAACATAGAACCATGGAACACAACTGCAAGCAGGGTCACAACAAGGCACAAGAACAGCTGAGCACACGACCACAAGGAACGGTCGCGCATCAGACTGCTCACCAAGAGAAGACCCACAATAACGAGAAACGACAATCTCAGGGAACGCACCTCAAGGACTACAAACACACCTTGAGAGCACAACACCAAGAAAGAAATACTGAGTAGAGGGTACTCAATCAGCAGGAATGCTGACAAATTCCCCAATACTCGCAAATGCCAAAGCCGACACCAGAAAACCACCAACAATGGCACGGTAACAGACGACATCGAGGCACAAGAAGCCAAGACGAAGTCACATCGAGAAGAAACAAATCTCTCGACCAGTGGGTAGCCAACCCACACACTTCCACTACACTCTCAACAACGCGCATAGGCAACAGAACAACCTCGGTAGTTGCACCTCAGCACACACCAAGTGCCTTCGCAATCAACAAAGATCGCAAATCACACGCCACGAGTACCGATCCCGCGAATAACCGATCACAAGGAGCCTAAGCGCAATAGGAGAAGAGCACCAACTTCAGCACAAAGCATAAGAAAAGCATCAATCTCAGCTTACCTTCACGTCCCGAAAATGATAAATGAGCCTTCACCATACATCGGCCGCTGGACACGGCTCGACAACTACGGTACGCGACAGCTCTTAACACCATCATGGAGTCCAAAGCCAAGCAACCGTAAAGCAGAGAGTAGATCAGGCTCAAAACAAAGCTGTCCACACTTAAGCAGACACGGGACAAAGGCATCACCAAGACAGCAATCCCAAGGCAACACTCGAAAAGATTCTACCAGAAAGGACGAGAAGCAAGAAGCTCAACCACGAAAGCTCACCAGGAAGGGAAAATCCTAGCTCGCCTGAGCAACTTCTCTAACACGGAATCTAATCGAGCACTTCAACAGAAGCGAAACACATCAGGAGCTGAATAGATTCAAGCCGGGACGACCAAGACAACGTAAGAATGTGTACGGTCATCAAACCAAGGTTGAAGGTCAACAGCAACCTAAACAACTTACAAGAAAATCCTCGAACAACGTACCGTAGATTCAAGCCTTCCGGCGAACACTGCCAAGTACAACATGATCGAGACAAACGCAATGACGAAAAAGAAACACCTCGTCACTTCCTGACGAGAGCAGGACCATCTCGTACAGTGCCAGGACTGCACGCACAAGACAACACACCGAAAACAACGTGACAAAGAATCACAAACCGCAGCCAGCTGAAGACTATACTGGACCTTCACGACTCTGGAAACAGTATATCTCAGATTCCCATGTACTTTACACGATAATGCTCTGATAGCTCAGAAAAGAACTCCGAACATCTCAGAACACTGCTCTGATACCAAGCTGTAGCGACCCAGATTCCGGATACTCGGCATACCCGGTAGAACTACCGGATACGCGTGATACCACATGGAACCCGCGAGGCCTCCCAAGAGCGGGAAAGCTCCGAAGGGAAAAAGGCGCGTGTAGAGTACATTGAAGCCACAGAGATAGTACAGTTAGCAATTAAATTTCATTAGATAGGTTTGCTAAAGTAGCAGAAATAAAATTACTTTTTAATTAACTGTTCAAATTAACAATTATATCCCAGAGTCAGTCCAGAGCTAAAGACAACAAGTCTAGCACAGTACAGTCGACAGAAAAGAAAGACGTACCAAAAGGTCGGGAGAAGCCCGATGCAGGTACCAGCTGGAAGCAACGGCACGCAACGAGCACGCACACTCCAGGAACCACGCGGAAGCAGAAGGCGAAACCCACCTGAAAAGTAGGGGTGTGTCTCTAACCAGAAACTCAGTAGGGGTCACGCGGATCCCCACTGGAAAACGCACAGTGCAACGGAAGCAACTCAAACAACAAGTGCAGCAAAGTAGGAAAAGCTACACTACAAAGCTGTAAACAGAACAGGGACAGCAGGAGTAGGGAAGATGCAACGAGCAAGGGGAGCTCAGCAACAAAGAAGAGCGAGGCCGTAAAACACGGAACAATGCCACTGAGGAGAACTCGGCACTCTAAGCTACTCCAAAAGGCAACAGACGGTCAACCCCAAACTCACACAGTAGGGTACACCAGTCCGTCGACCAACACCAAAGAAGAGGGTAAAAACCAACAACGCAAACAAAAAGGTCTAGCAAAGACCTAGACACACGACAACAAAACTTTAGCAGAAACGTCGTGCACACAGCCCCACGCATGACCAGAACGTCACGCACAGAATAGGACACCGACCTCGAGTACAGCCACGAGAGGGCCATTCGCAAAGGTCGCAACGTACGAGAAGCGTCGAGAGTCACGTGTCGCGTAATGGAAGCACCTCCTCACAGGAACAACCAGCTGCGTCACTGACGTCTTACGCTGCGCCACAAGTACCTACCTACACACGCCCAGAACGGTGGAGGCCAAGGTACTCAAAACCAAGTCCAAGGAACAACCGCTCCGAGTCCAAGGAGAGGCAGCACCAACAGATGTTGAACCAGAAATAGAACAACAACAAGACAAGTAACTAGTCAGGGTCACGTCCATCGATGTAAGTCCTCAGTCCCTGACAACGTGTGCACACACTGGCTCTAGCCTAAGCCAGGTCCTCTAGCTAGTTTTCTCTCTCGATAGGACGCTATCGTTGGCTGGGAGCCCACGGAACTAGCTTACAAACCATGTACGGGAACCCTCTGCTATCCGCAAGTGGGCCGGCACTCAATAGATCGAAGGGTAACAACAACGGAGGCTCATGAGGCATGAGACTCGAAAACACGAGTGCTAAAGTACAAACAGTCCATGGAAGCCCTGTCACACGTACTACGAAGCACCACTGGCAGTACAACTACTGCCAACAGACTCAGGACCAGGCAACTAGACCTAGAACACAACGATCCTTGAGTCAGACGACTCAAAGGCAAGATCGTCACAGACAGCGGAACAAGCCTCCAATCGGTCTAATCCTAAGCCACAAGAAACGACGCTCCGCAGAAAATAACGCACGGAGACTTGAGGGAACACCAGCAACCCTCATCACACCTGGACACACAAACCGAGGTAAACGACACCTCGAGGCATCCAGAACCAGTGTCTCGGACTAGACAAAACTGCCAAGACTCGCACACACTAGGTCACACGTCAACCACTAGGTCAGACCGGGTTGACCCGAACCTAACAACAATGCTCGAAAAGTAGGAAAGAGAATCCTACCTGAAGCAAGAAGACTCCTGGCCACCTTACAATGTAGTCTTAGCCCTCGTAGGATGTCATAAGACCTCCACGGGACATCGGGCAGACCACAAGGCCAAGCCAAGACAAGCCGAAACAGAAACAATGGAAAACGGATCACAAGGTATGTAACGCGCCACCCCTAGACCGCTACAAGAATATGACGATCTAGACCTGAGCCGTTACGCTCCGAGCGACGGTCGGGGGAGCAACCGTCACTCACACCGCCCTAACCAACTCTAAAACACAGAAAACAACATGTAATGGCCAGCACGGGGCGCATTACACACACCTGATGGGCCAGACCAGAGCCGTCAGGTCCAACAACCCTCAAACACAAAACACACGAAGCATGTAACGCGCTGGACGAGGCACGTTACAACGAACTAACGCATGGGAGCGAGCGTATTATAGCCACAGACGCACAAGACCAGGCGCGTCAAGGCCAACACACCCACAACCAAAGCTAGCTGAGAGGCATGTAACGGCCAGCACAGGGGCGTTACAAACCCCTGACGCACAGAGGCCCCACAGTTATATCCAACGGCGCACAACCCAACTTAGCCAACACAGCATGTAACGGCCTGGGGCAGGCGCGTTACAAACACCTAACGCACGGGGGAACCACCGCCAGAGGCATCACCTCAAATGGTCAACGTCGGTCAAACGGAATGTAACGGCCAGAACATGGCGCGTTACATCCATCTAACGCGCTGGGTCAAGCGCGTTAGAGGAACCGACTTAACCCAAGCAATAAATGACAAAAGGGATATAACGTGCCTCACGGGACGCTTCAGAGAAATGTGACGCGCCAGCCCTGGGTCGTCACTCTCTCAAAACCCCGAAGAACTCAATCAACCCAGACAATGTAACGGTCAGTCGTGGGGCCGTCAGAGTAAATGACGGTCCCTGGAATGACCGCCACATCAGCTACGGCGGGAAAATAGAGGAATGGCCAAATCGGCCTGTTCCACGCCCCATTCACGCCGAAGCGCAGGGGAAACCAACCCAATCGATGAAAAACAACATAAGGAGGCTAAAAAGCCCACATGCAAGCATTAAAACTCAAGATCGGGGCGATTCGAACGAATCCACCCTAAGTGGATCAACGAGGTTCCCGGGCTCCTACTGGCCTCGAATGACCACCGATCAACGCAAAACTAGCATGGATGGGATCCTAACATCCCAACGGTCAGTTCAACACTAACCGAGCTACAAATGGTTGCCATTTTCCGGTGAACCCTAAAAACTCCGAAAATCACAATTTAGACTAAACAAGCCCAAACTCAGCCGTTTCCTTACCAAACGACGTGCAATGGCAGGGAAAACAGAGAGGAAGAAGTGAGGAACCGTCACCCTACCTCCACCGAAGAAACCGTGCCCCGAAGGGACTAAACCGTGCCGAAAACCGCGCCGTGAACTGAACCGTCGGCTTTGAATCCACCATTCGGGATCGCGCCAGAATCGATCTGATCCTCGCCTCATCGTGCACCTAGCCAGCTTCACCACGTCCCCAGCACACGCCCCAAGGTACCCCGTCTGTAGTCGGAGCCGAGAGAGCGAAACGAGAGAGAAAACGGGAGAGAGAGACGGCGGCGACGAAATGAGAAGGGAGGAGAGAGGAAAGAAAAGTAAAAGAAAAGAAATTAGGAAATTTTCTTAATTTCCGAAAATTCTGAAAATGCACCGAAAATGCACAAATTCAGAAAAATATGCAAAAATAGTCGAAACGACCGGCTCGAAGAGTACAACGTCGCTGTAGCATTCACGAGTTTAAGAACTAACAAACAAACTAACCGTGGGTTCCGTAACTAGTACGAGAGAAAAACCCACACGGCTCGTAAAGCTCAACTCGGAAGCCACCAAAGCAAACCGAAACTCACCGAAACCAATCCAAAAGATCCAATGAAGATCC
The DNA here is from genome assembly GCA_022559845.1 of Amorphophallus konjac. NCBI lineage: Eukaryota > Viridiplantae > Streptophyta > Magnoliopsida > Alismatales > Araceae > Amorphophallus > Amorphophallus konjac. Next base: position 296,190,324 of record CM040120.1, read on the forward strand.
AGCAAGACCTACCAAGGATCTAGGGCATTACAGTTGTCGATTGCTATGCAAGGAGGACTCATTCTATCTGTAGTCTTCTCCGACTGTGTTGTTCTTGTTGAAGTAGTACGCAAAGGTGTGGCTCCAAATTGGATAGCTTTGCCCTGGTGGCGGGTGATCATGCGGCTTATATATGCTAGCAAATGCCTTGTGCATCATGTCTACAGGGAGGGCAATCAGGTAGCTGATTCCTTGGCATCGCATGCCTGTGGTCTACACGACAATGTAGTCTATGCCGATGTGAGGGATCTTCCTCAGATGGCCAGGGGGTGCTCACTATGGATAAAGCTGGAATGCCTTCTTTTAGAAATTCTCATTAGTGTAGGAAGCACCTTGTATATTTTTTTCTACACAATTTTTTCAGGGGTATCCCCCGCTGATTGTGTAACCATTTTAATTCAATAAATTCTTTAGGCCAAAAAAAAGGGACGTAAAAGCATGCCACAAATCATTACAGCGTGTAAACATACCCAAGGTATGACCCCAAACACATGGCCAAACGATCACGGCAAAAATCCAGGCTGGAGGGAATTGGCGGTCTGATCTGGGCCGCCTCTGTCAATTTGGCGGTCATGGGGATGGCCGCTATTGGATAGTAGCGGTCAGACCCCTGGCCGCTAATTGCCCGCCACCTCAGCTCATAGGAAACAGCCTCTATGGAGACCACCAGAGGCCAAGTAGCGGCCTTATGAGGACCGCTACTTGCCCGGACGATCCGAGACATGCCCTATCAATTTTAAACCACTCCCAAATCGATCAAATCGATGGGAATACATAAGTATCACCTATTCCCTATTGTCATACATCATTTCCACAACATTTAAGCTTAAAAAACATAAAGAACAAGGCTATACAAGGATTAACAACAAGGGTTTTTAAGGAATTCATTCCACATGCCATTTTGAATCAAACTAACCACTTTAACACGCATATAACCATTCCAAACTATTGAAAAGCATGCTAAGGGAAAGGTAGAATCTATCCTCCTACATGGAATCACGAAATCAAGCCGTTCCTCGCGTCAAAACCTTCCTCACGCCGGAGGGAAGACGATCACCACACGAACCACCAATCTCTCCGGCCTCACGAGCACTCCTCCTTCGCCCTAAGCTCGCCGAGGTCTCCTCCTCCAAGCTGCCCGCAGTCGGGTGGAGCAGGACGCTGAGAGAACGAGGGAGAGAATGAGAGGGATGTGAGAAGGGAGAGGGGAACCGTGAGGTTCCTCTCGTCGGTGAATAAGGGTTTAGCTTAGGTGAACCAAAATTATGTTAATGCCCCAGAATTTCAATAAATCATTATACAATGGGCTATTTCAAAGCATAACTCATTCAAAAAAGCCCACACAATTAACCAAATTCATGGGAATTTTCTGATTTATAAATCCGACAAGAATCCGAACTTCATGGGTCTTACAATCCCTCCCTCCTAATAAAAATTTCATCCTCGAAATTTAATAGGAAAACTAGGAAGGAACAGAATGAATATACCTTTTCAAATAAATAGGGGAACTACAGACGCATGTATTCCTCATGCTCCCATGTATCCTCATGACCGGAGTGGCGCGACCACACTATCTTTACCAGAGGAATTACCTTGTTTCTCAGTCGCTGTTCACAACGATCCTCTATACGAATCGGATACTCTGTCGTAGATAGATATGCCGCCACTTCAGGCCATACAGAATCATCAAGAATGTGTGACTCATCTCGCACATACTTTCTCAACATGGAAACATGAAACACATCGTGGATTGCACCCATCGCCGGTGGCAACTGAAGACGATAAGCCACATGGCCAACACGCTCCAAAATAGGAAACATACCAATATATCGGGGACTGAGCTTTCCACGCTTGCCAAACCTCAATATGCCCTTCATTGGAGATATTCTCACAAATACAAAATCTCTAGGCTCAAACTGCAAAGGCCTTCTACGCCGATCAACATAGCATTTCTGTCGACTTTAAGTTGTCAACAATCTCTGCCTAATCAGATGAATCACCTCTACACAATGCTGGACCAAATCTGGTCCTGTGAAAAGCTGCTCAACAACCTCAAACCAGTCTAATAGTGTACGACAAGTCAGACCATACAAGGCTTCATACGGTGCCATACTAATACTGGAATGATAGCTATTATTATAAGCAAATTCTACCAATGGCAAATGCTGGCTCCATGAACCCTGCCAATCTAGACAACACGATCTCAACATGTCTTCTAATGTCTGAATGGTCCTTTCAGACTGTCCATCTGACTGAGGATGATAAGCTGAACTGAATGCCAATTCTGTGCCCAATGCCTTTTAAAAACTCTGCCAAAAGCCAGATGTAAAGCGCGGGTCACGATCTGATACAATATACATTGGAATTCCATGCAATGGCACAATTCTCTCAACATAAAGTTTGGCCAATCTCTGAACCTTCCAATTTACCTTAATCGGCAACATTCTAGCTGTCTTAGTCAAACGATCAACCAACAGCCATATGCCGTCATAGCCTTGTGGGGTTCGAGGCAAACCCACAACAAAATCAGTAGTCACGTGATCCCATTTCCACATCAAAATTTTCAAAGGTTGAGCATAACTCTAGGTCTCTGATGCTCGGCCTTCACCTATTGACATGTCAAACATTTAGCCACGAAGTCTGCCACATCCCTTTTCATACCTGGCCACCAGAATTGCATCTTCATATTATTGTACATTGAAGAGGCGTAATCTCACGCTGCTCCTGAGCTGTTAGACCCCGGAGGAATCTTTGGTCACGGTCACCATGTGTGTATAATCTGCAAGAGGGGAAAAAAGTCAGAGGTGCCCAGGGATGGAACCCTAGGGAAAACCCTCCGATGTCTAAGTCAGTAAATGTGATAGAGCATGGATGCGAAGAGAGGTGGTAGGAGAAAGAAACGGCGTGAGATTATTCTCCACCAAGAGGTGTCGTGGTTTTATCTCAGAATGCTTACTTACCTTTTCGGAGGGTCTCCTTGGGATTTATATAGCAGTCCGTTTAACGTAAGAGTTCGGGGTACTGAGGGGACTTCAGGGAGGTTACGTCCTTGTAGTGGGCTCTTTATGGCATAAGGACTCTTGCTCTACCTTATCCCTTGGAGTTCTCCGCTCCTATTGGGTGCGTTACGGATGCTCAGATAAGCTTCCAACAGTCGGTCCGGGCTCAAGATGCTCGCTCGGAGCTCTCTCCCGAGCGATGGGGCGAGGCCTTCGTAACCGATCTGTCGCCCGGACTTCTGGACCTGAGGGTTGCCTAAGAAGTGCTGATCCGAGTAAGTTTTGGGCTTAAAGTAAGTGGGCCCAGAACGGGGCTGTCACTTTGGGGAGCTACGCCTAGTTTGGTCAAATTGGACCTAGTTGGGCCGTGCTCTTAGGCTGTAGATTTTTCCCCTCTCCACTTGTCCCCCTCCTACTCCCAAGCCAAGATTGGTCTCGGATGAGTAGCGGTTATGGGGATGACGTAGGTGGCTCGGTTTGGGTGGGGAACTATCTCCGACATGGCCACTTAATGCGGCTGTCATGGGAGTATGCCCGTAATGATGACTCGTTTGAGTCGATGCGAGGAGCCCCCATTTTGGGGTTCAGAACATCGCACCGTTTCCCATGAAGCTTAAGGGGATATAAATATTGCGCGTGCTTGCGTTCCAAACCGCCTTCGTTTAGGGTTTTCTCTCTTCATCGCACTTGTATTCCGGAAGGGCTTATGCGTCGTGAGGCTGATTAGGAAGAACAACGACTTGCGGAGGCCTTTGTAGAGCCTGCGGAGATTACGGCGGCGGCGATTCGCCAACTCCCACCTTCTCGAGAACCGTTTGATTCGGAACTCTTTTCCTCCTCTTCTTTTTCCTCTCATTCTTCCATGGCGGATCAGCGTCCCGTATCCGTGGTGCAAGAAGCCGAACGGGGCGCATGGAGTTTGGTGCCGTAGCCTGAACACCCCATGCGCAGTGAGTTGGGCGAGGCCGAAGTGAAGAGGATGGAAAAGCGTTATGGGTTGCCGTGGAAGTATTTTTTCTCTCCATCGTAGCCTCATGAATCTAGCTTGTCCTATCGTTTGGGCCACTTCTGTACTTTACTCTTAGCTTGGAAGTGCAGTTTTCGTCTCCCCCTCCACCCCTTTGTCGTGCGGTTGCTTCAGTTTTACCGACTGGCTCCTGTCCAGTTGATCTCCAACTCATACACTTTTATCTTTTCTTTCATCTTTCTCTGCCGCTCGTGTGGGCTTCCCACTTCGTTGAAGCTTTTCAATTCTTTCTTTGAGTTGAAGGAGCAGACCCACGCGGGTAAGGGCTTCTTCTATCTTCAGGCGAGGAGGGGAAAGAGCTGCTTGTCCCTTTTTGCCAAAGATTCTTCTCACAAAGGGTGGAAGATCCAATTTTTTGGGTGGGTTCATCCGTAGATGGCGCCCCCTGGGATTTCCCAACGGTGGTCAATTTCCATCCGTCTATCCCTCCGAAGGAGGCAGCGGTTCTTCAGAGCTGGAGGAGGAGATCAGGATTCTCCAGGAGAATCGTCGGTCGACCGCCTAGTTGATGATTACGGCCAACATCAAGGATTATCCTTCCCGCGCGGTTCCACCTCAAGGTAAGAACCCTAAGGCTCTGCGTCTCGACTTCTGGGTCGGGTAGATATGCCTCTTTTTAACGATTTGGCTTCTGTTGTTCAGATTCAAGGCAAACAAATGACGAGGAGGAACAACCGTTGGAGTAGGAGATCGCCAACCTGGACGAGGTGCCTACTCCGAGTGAACCCCGAGCATCTGGGGGCCCTTCTGCTGCACGAGATAGGGGCAAGCAGGTTGTTCGGGGAGATGCCCCCGAGCACCGTGTGGCCAAACGCAAGGACTCTGAGGAGCGCCTGCTGATGTCCTCCATGAAGGCCTTGACTGCTGAGAAGAAGCGACTAAAGAAGGCGGGGGTCGTTCGCCCAGCTAAGAAGCGGGTCCGACCAGTCGAGGAGTCTTCAACTGGGGAGATCTGCCGCCCAAATCCCCCATCTATTGAGCCAGAGATGGCTGCTACTGGCGGGGGAGTCGTTACCAAGCCTGCCAGACCGCTGGCAGAAGCGATAGTGGTGCGGACACACGCCGCTATACACGCCGGTGGACGAGGACATGGCGGGACCCAGTTAGCTCGCGGAGGACGTGGACGCTTCTGCCTCTGCAACATCTTTATTTCACACTTTTTAGGCCATGTTGGGGCCTATTGTAATCCATGTTGGATAATTGTATTGTTATATGGCAAATGGGCTAGGATAGGTAATGGGCTAGAGTTAGTGGGTTTTGGGCCTTAAATGGGCCAAAGAGGTTCAATGTGAACAAGTCTAGACGGTTTAGTGGCTATGTGTGAATGGGACTAATGGAAAGAGGGCTAAGGTGGCTAGTGGAAGGGGGCGCCCTCTTTCTTGGTCCAAGAGGATGGCTGCCACCTACCCTCCCTTTGAATTTCAAAGGGAGGAAGCTTCCTCCCTCTCCCCTTGGTCTCCCCTCTCCCATCCTTGTCAAAGGGGCGCAGCCCCCTCTCCCTCCCCTCTATCCCATGCAGCTCCCAACCCCCTCCCCTTGCCAAACCTCTATATAAACCTGTGTATAGTGCTAGGGAAGAAATTAATGAAGTTTTTGTGAAAGAATTTTGAGTTAAGAGAGTGATTCTCCTCCCCCCCCCCATGGGTGTGATGCCCTGCCCAATCCTGTGAAGGGATTGAATCTGGGCGTGTGACTCGCCCCTATATCCTCCCCATCCCATTCTCATCTGGTTCCAAAAAAATTATCCATGATACTTCATCAAGTCAGAAAGATTTCAGAGGTGGTTTCGCGTCGATCGGAGTTTTGGATCGCCGGCAGCAATTGTTTACGTGATGGCGCGCAGATCTGCCTGAGCCTGCTATCAAGATCTGGAGTTTACTGATTCCAAAATTCTCCAGATCTCCTCGCAAGTCTTCTGGAGCTGATTTTTGGAGTGATTGTAGCATTATGAGTCCTCTTCACGTTGCCGCCAATCTCGTCTCGATCCAAGATCTGTGCTGATCGTGGCGACGATTTTCATGGGATCGCGCAAGCTGATCTGTGCAGACCCGACCCAGAACCAGAGCTGACTTCCCAAGTCTTCCCCACCTCATCCCTTGCAGATCTATGCAACCGCTTCAGTTTGCGTCTTCCTGTGGACGTCGCCGACGAGCTCCCACAAACGGCACCTCGATCCGATATCGGGAGCCAATTTTTTGATAATTATTTGTCTTCCTATTCAGTTCTGAGTGCACAAAACCAAAAGCTCAGATCAGCCGCTGCTGCGCCAAGATCTGAAAAGATCTGATTGCGCCCTTCAGAGCGGACGATCTTCGTCCTATCGCCGACGTTCTCCAACAAACGGAACTCCGATCGGGCATCGGATCTTGGCGCACCGGCCTTCGCAAGTTCTCCGCGTAGGGTGAGCAGCGCGGGCAGAACCGAGTCGACTTCCATTCAGCCCACCCAATCGGCTCCGGCTCACTTCCCTCGCCTCCTGCGAGTGCGGCCCGTCAACCCGGGTTCCAGCAACCCCAAAATTTGTGTTTGTAGCCCTTTACCTCCCTGCGTGGAGTGGGCATCAGGTTCTGAAATTTTAAATTTAACAATTGTTTGTATTGGGGTTGTTTGGATTCGGCCAGGAATTCTTCCCCACGCCTAGTCGTGGAGGTACGTGCTCATTCCTCTCTCACATTGCTGGTTTAGTATATTGTCATATATGCTGCGTTTGTGAGATTACGGCCATTAGCTAGTTTCAATTACTGTGGTTGTGTGTAAGTGAGAGCCGTTCCTTAGCTCCAGTCAAGCACCGAGCTCGGACTGCACCACCCTAGGCGACAGTGGTTCCTTAACCGTTGCAATCCCCACGTTTCCCTCGCAAGGGACGATCGTTGGGCTACCTAGTGTTGCTGTTTAGAGACGTCTCCACCCGGAGAACGCCACGGTGGTCAGCCGCCCCGCTTGCCTTTAGCGTGCTAGTGCTGGTCGCACATCGAGTCCGTCGTACATCTTAGCCCGGTCATGTCATCCGTCCCGCATCAGATAGCCTCCGAATCTCCTGCCGAGGCTGGTGGGGCGCAGGGCGAGGCGACATCCCAGCCCGTGCCGAGCGTTGTTATCCCGAAAGTGGGGGCGCTCGAGGGGGATGCCCCGGTCCCAGGCCTTCCAGAAAGGACTCTCCCTCCTCCGGCTGGTGTCTCCATGGTTTGGGCTTCTCTATATCAGCGGTGCCGATCATTGGTGCCTTCGCTGAATCGGGAAGAAATCAGACGCGGTCCTCCCTCTTCACTCTTCGAGAGGGTTAGGGAGGGCGGTTTGATCATGGCCCAGCTGGGGCCAAGATAACCGATTTTTTCGCTCGGCTGGACAGTGAAGAGAGGTCCCTCTCTCAGCTTCGCGCTGAGTCCGATCGGAGGATCAGCTAGTTGACTTCCGAGCTTGAACTCTCCCGGCAAGAGGCAACTTCATTCTGAGCTCAGTTTCAATCGAGCCAAGAGGAGGCTCAAACTCTGGCCGAGCAGCTGGCCTAGGCTCGCTATACGATCGGCCTGAAGGGCAAACTCTTGGAAGAGGTGCGTCAGTCTCAGGTCGAGCGTCATGTGCAGTGGAGGGCCGAGCAAGAGGAGATCAACAACCAAGTCCGTGGGCTTGATCGAGCGCCGGGGGAAGCCGAGGTCGGGCGGACCGAGGTTGAGGCGAAGTTGTCCGAGACCGAGATGAAGTTTCTCGAGTCCGAGCGGAGGATATCCGAGCTTGAAAAGGAAGTGGAGCGAGCTGGGGCAGAGGCGATCGAACGATCTAGAAGCTCGGAGGGTTATCGCGCAGTTCTTGAGAAGGCCGCCTTTTTGTATTACGAGCCAGGCTACCGTCGGGGACTGCGGAAGGGATTCGCCCAAGGCTTCCAATTGCACGGTCATTGAGGCCCAGTAGTAGGTGAGCGACGAGCTTGTCTTTCCTTCTGGGCAATGCTACGACTCGGACACGGATACCACCGATTCTCCCTCTTTGTCATCGAGTGAAGGGGGGAGCAGGATTGCCTCTGCTTCAACAGATGGATCGCCAGCTCTGGTCACCTCTAGAGGGCGCGTGGTCAAGGCAATTCCCACACAAGTGGGGTCAATGTCTGGATCGGTCGTCGCCAAGGATATTGGGTGCAGATCTTCTGGTGCTGAGGATCCTTCAACCGCCGAGCCTCAAGAAGGGCTGCGGGCCTCTCGGAGTCCCCCCATCTCCATAGATTAAGAGAAAAATGGGCTCGATGTGCCACTTCTTCTTTTTTCTTTTTTGTTGCCATGTAAGGTTTGCCCTTTCGATATATAATGACAGTAATATTTAGCATTGAGTTGACTGTTTCTTACCAAATTTGACGCGATTTAACCACCGTATCTGCAGTTGCTAAAAAGGTGCGGATTTTATTTGTGGATATCTCGTGTGCAGCGACTGTCGTGGTACTGGTGCCTTTCCGATTTTCCATACTTTGAACGACTTGCCACTTCACGTGTCCCTATGGAAGGGCTATTTAGGGAAACATAGTAACTGCCCCTGGGGAAGGGTTCCTATCTTTTGCATTCTTTCGAGGGGAGAATTAATTAAGGCGAGGGTTCCCCTTTCGGCCTATAAAAGGTCTCGAAGGGCGCCTCCATCTCCCTTCAACGCTTAAGGCTTTTCTCGCAGTTCTTCCTCTTTCTCCCTTCTCGCGAAGCGTCTGTCTCTGTGCTGGTTAGCGAAACATGGAGGGCGATTTGGAAGATGATGATCCTTGCGGCTGCCAAAGGCATTCCTGCTGCTCCGGTGCAGGAGAAGGAAAGTGGACGGGGCGGACAACGTAGGAGGAAGAAGGAGGACGGGTCAGACAGTGTAGGAGAAGGAAGGAGGCCTCGCGACGGGTACCTTTCCAACTTCTGGACGCTGCTGGGTAGTGCACAAGATAGAAGGGGCCTGGCCACGGGCTCTCACCTACTCTTTGGGCTGCCGCTCGACATGCGGAGGGCTGATGACCCAGCATCATCGGTCTTCCTTTCCCGCCGCCCCTCTCACCTCTTCGAGGGGGCGTTCAGTTTTTCTCCCTCTTCTGCTCTTCAACCAACTTCCTCCCTATTCTTTCACTCTTTGGAGTGTGCCTTTTATCCTTGCTCGCACCACTTGGAGGTGCTTGCTTTCTATTCGGCCCCCTTCCAAAGAGTTGGCAGAGGAGGCCTTCTCTTGTTTTCTGTCCTCTTTTTCCTCTGATACCTGTTTCATGAGTTTCCCGAGCAAGCAGGGTCAGCCACCCCATTACCTGAGCCAATTTCTACACCGGGTAGAGTTAGTGGCTCGGTTTGGGGGTGTTAGCCCCATTCGCGTCGAGTAATCAGCTCGTGTTGTAGTACTAGTGGATGTAGTATTTTTGTTTTTGATATGTACTGTATTGGCTGTGGCCTATCTACTGTACGAAAAATATTAATGAAAGGAAAATTATCGCCATTTTTTGCTTACATGCTTGAGGAAAGCTCGAAAATAGAACTTTCGTAATGTTGTTGCGTTCCATGTCTGAGGAATAGGCGTTCCTTCCATGGTAGACAATCGATACACCCCTTTCCCGAGCATCTCGACCACTCGATAGGGGCCTTCCCAATTAGGGGTCAGCTTCCCCACTGCCTCCAGTGGTCGAGAGGCTTCGGGTTTCCTTAGGACGAAGTCTCCTATGCGGAAGTTTCTATCTCGGACTTTGGCGTTGTAGTATCGAGCGAGGCGCCGCTGATATTCTGTGGCTCAGATGCTCGTAATCTCTCTTATCTCGCTTGCCAAATCAATGTTGTCTAGCAGTTTCTACTCGTTTGCCTCGGGCGAGAAATTGACGACTCGGAGAGATGGGCTACCGACTTCCAAAGGGATCACAGCGTCCATGCCGCACACCAACTGAAAAGGAGTCTCACCGGTGGCAGTTCTTGGAGTGGTTCGGTGTGACCATAGTACGCTTGGCAATTCCTCAAGCCAACTACCCTTGGCCTTACCAAGCCTGGCCTTAATGCGTTTTACTATAGTTTTATGGGCATTTTTGACCAGCCCGTTAGGCTGGGGGTGGGCTACCGAAGTGAAGTGGTTGCGAATGTGTAGGTCGGCACATCTGTCTTTAAAGTAGTGAGAATCAAATTGCTGACCATTATCACTCACAATCACTCAGGAAATACCGAAACGACCAATGATCAATTTCCAAACGAAGCTCCATACCAGTCGCTTGATGATGCCTGATCAACGGTCATGAGCTCCGCTTCTATACTCGGACGCTCTAGCTCTTCAAGGAAAACCGATCGAGTTCCTTCTGGTCCGGCAGAGGAGGCCAGTCGAGAGAGGGTGTCCGCCCAGGATTTCTCTTCCTAAGTTATCCGGATAACTTGAAAACTCTCGAATAGTTGGGCTATTCCTCTTACCAGTTGAAGGTATTTGATCATCGATGTTTCCTGAGCTTCGTAGTCACCGTTGACCTAGCTGGTGACCAATTGGGAGTTAGTATAGATCCTGACTCGTTTGGCCCCCAGTCGTCGTGACATCCTAGCTCCCGAGATGAGAGCCTCATACTCAGAGACGTTGTTGGATGCCGGGAAGTTGAACTTCAGAGCATATTGCAGTTCTGCTACTTCTGGGGATCGAAGAAGAACGCCGATGCCGCTGCTGGCGGAGTTGGAGGATCCGTCGAAAAAAAGATCCCAGGTGGGCCCGGGCATCAGCAGATGGACTTCCTCAGTTGGGAAAGTGCTCTCTGCGATGAAGTCCGTGAGTGCCTGCCCTTTGATGGCCGAGCGGGGGCGATAGGAGATATCGTAAGCCCCGAGCATTATAACCCACTTGACGAGGCGACCCGAAGCTTTAGGGTGAGCAAGGATCCACTTCAGGGGCTCATTGGTCAATACGACGATGGAGTGCCCTTGGAAGTAGGGCCGGAGGCGCTTGGCCAAGGTTACCAATGCTAGCACGAGTTTCTCGGTTGCGGGGTACCATCGTTCGACCTCGTTGAGCACCTTGCTGGTGTAGGACACCGGCGTCTACACTCTTGCGTCGTCTCGAACCAGGATAGAGCTCACCGTGGTAGGGTCAACGAGAGGTAGAGGTGCAATGGTTCGCCCGGGACCGATTTTGATAGCACCGGGGGCGAGGCCAGAAACTCCTTCAGCTCTGCAAAAGCCTTCTGACATTCCTCATCCTAGGCGAACATGGCGGATGCCATTTTAGGCCCTCTCAATAATTTGAAGAAGGGCAGGCATCGTTCGGCCGCTCGGGACAAGAAACGGTTGAGCGCAACTGTTGACATGTTTTCCCCCCTTCTCTTCCTTTACCTTTCTATATCATGATATAAAGACAAGCAAAAATGAGACTCGAAGGGTGAAGAGGTGTGTGTGTGATCGTGATCTCCACCAAGATGCAGAATGAAAAGGAAATGCACCCGTACCTTGGAAAGGGAGAAAACACTCGCCCAAAGTGCAGCGCTGGCAGTTGTACACGGTCCAGGAAGAACTGCTCAATGGATGGCACAGCCGCTCGATAGGCCGCTTACGGCACTGGAAAGAGAAACAGGATGAAGATTGGTCTGGCTCCAAAATGGTACGCAGACGGCCGCGCACAAGATAGGAACGATTTGTGGAGGACCGCTCTTCTCCATAGATGGACGGAAGAAGACCGTTCAAAGCCGCCAGACTCCAAGTTGTAGGACTTGATCCTCCACCCCTTTCGGCCGGCCAGAGGGGATGGGCCTCGTGCTGTGCTGATGCTGACCTGCAAAACAATGTAGAGGACAAGAAAATAACACCCAAATTAGCCCTTGAATATGTAGCAACTATAAAATAGAACGAAAAATCAACATAACGGCATGGAATGGGCGATAGCTAGGGTGGTTTTTAAACCCATATAGGGTGTAAAAACGAATGGCAAGGGTGTAGAAATGATGCTGACAAGTGCAAAAACATGGGAAGAAGATGGAGAAGATGCTCATGCAATGGATGAACTAGTAACTAAACACCTAGACTAGAACACCAAACGAAAGGCTACTCCCTGAACCGGAGGCTTAAAAGGATGTAGAATGCCTCCCTCCCTGGCTACAGCTCGCAAAAGAATTCGACAGAGCTTTGACGTCGACATTGGATCCCCCCCTTTTCAAGCTTGGACTAGGGGTTCTATTTATAGACCCCTGAAAGTCCAGCCCCGAAATTGGATTTTCCATTGAAAATTAGGGTGTGATAATATTACAAAATCTGTAGATAATACTTCTATCCCCCACCAGGATCAAACGACACCTCATTTGGTGGAGAAACCACAGAGAAAATGGCGGAGTAAGGTGGAGGTTTAACCACGGATGGAGAGAGAGAAACCAAATATTCCACAGATCTTGGGCCTGTATGCGGTCGTTTGATAGGCCGCCCAGACTAATACGCGGTCCATTACTAGACCGCTTACCTCTGTTGGTGATAAATAAATAAAATAACAAATTATCTAATTATCCACCGAACTGGCCGGCTGACCCGATGCTGGACTCTTTAGGATAAAACGGTCTAATGTTAGACCAGTCAATGAATGGCACGGTTCAATGCTAAGCCGTGTAAATCGTGTCGGTGATAAATTCAATAAAATAGGATAAATAGATAATTTTCTGAAACACCCACCGGCTTAGGACTCTGGGAATTGGACGGTTAAAAACCAGGCCGTTCAATGGGAATAAACGGCTTAACTCAGACCGTGTAAAGGCTTGTCGGTGGAAATTCAAAAAATCAAATAAATATCCAGTAAATCCCTCTGAGCTTGTAAACAGTTCAAAATAGACCGCCCAATCACTGAACGGCCCATCACTAGATCGCGTACAGCATGGACGCTTGAAATTAATAAAATGGGATAAACGAGCCCATTTACCCTAAAAACCAAGCGAAATCAAGGCCCATTAAGCCCGATTCCAAGAGTAGACCTAGCCAGGGAGGGAGATACTCATAGAATAAGCCCAAAGACATGTCTAGAAATAGGCCAATGAGTAATGGACAACTCGAGGCATCAACAAATGATGGTAAGGGGAATGACCCAACTCATAGGCAAAAATTGGGTGTCAACAGATGCCCCTCCTTAACGTCCTCTTTGCAGGGGAGCGAGCAGAGGTGAAGCGGAAGCGAAATGGAACATGGAGATGAAGCGGAGCGGACTGAAAATCATGCGTTAAGGTAAAAGACACCCGTTTTCTTGCCAACGAGCGATATGAATCTTCCGGAAAACTCCAAACCAAATACCATGAACGATTGGACTAAAACGACAACAGTCTGGAGGAACTAACGAAACGAAAAACACATGACCAACCTCATGGGGGACACAATCCCTCGGACCAATGAGGAGATCGAAGCAAGCAGTAAAGAAAAGTAAAAGGGTAAACTAAATCTCCAGACCGGGACTCTTAATCAATCAAACTAGGTGAATAGACCAGAGAGGATCCTCCAACTCATAGTGGAATAGTTTCTCTTACTCAAAAATTGAACGCACAATCATCCATCACTAACGAGACATTTCTAGACAAACCATGGGTCGTGAATGCTCAAAAGATGCGTCTAATGCATGCTGAGCGAAAATAAAAGAAACTATTAAAACGAATGCAAATAAAGGATAAAATAGAAAGTACTCGAGAATAGTATTTCTAGACCGGGGCAATCAGGGTCAAGACACTATCCGCAACCATGGCATGCAAGATAGAACAATCGTTTCCTAATTTTTCCAACCTAACGGCCTATCCGATGATTAAACGCGTGCACCTAGATCATCATTATTTTTGTTATAGGGGAACATCAAATCCTGGAACACGGGAGCAACCAACCGGTTCTCAAGATAATATAGCTTAGATACCATATAGTAATGCAATAAGGGATATAGGGATCGAAATACTTACCTGACTTACCTACCGGCAGTGGAAGGCAGGTTGGAGTGGTGCTGTAAAGGATTCATGAACAAGGTTTTACAATATTCTATTATGAAATTCAAGCCAAGATATCATCAATCAACCCACATACTACAGCAAAGTGGGGCGCAAAAACATTAATCATTGTTCAGCTAACAATAGATCGCTCAATAATGTAGACAGTCACGACAGGGCCGTGCCGGTACTGCTATTTTGAATCTGATCGTGAAACTACACGGCCATATGTGAGGCCGTTCAATGAACGGAACGGCCACACTCTGGCCGTTTAAAGGAAGCGAACCGTTGGAATGTAAACGGCCAGATATTAAACCATCCACTAGGTACACGGCCCTTCGATAGACCGTATACTCACTGGCGGTTTCAAAAAAAGAAACCCTTCCTCCTCCCCCTCCCTCTCCACCGTAACCGTCGAAGGGGGAGAGGAGAAGGCCACCAACCCACGTTCTCCACCCCCTACTCTCCATTCATGTTCTCATTCTCTCCCTCACTCCCATTCTCATTCCCCTCGTCCCACTCGTATGCGATTCAAACATCAGTCAATACACCGACGGATGGCCGGAGAGGGAGACCAAATCCTGCCGCCGGCAGCCACCGCGGATGAGGTGTTAGTGCCACCGCCCGGAACCGAGGAAGGAGCGCCTCCGCCCGTAATAGAGGAAGGAGCGCCTCCGCCGCCCATGGCCGGGTAGGAGGCCGGGGCGATCGTTGCTGGTGAAGAAGATGCCGGAGCGCCACCGGCGGAGCCCATGACGGCGGTGGGGAAATCACCAAGGTCCTCCAAGGTAGCCACCTAGAAACCATCCCTTTTTCAAGCTTTTAATGCATGCATGTGGCCTACAAAGGTAAAAGAGGGGCTTACAACCCCTTTTAGGGCCAGTTGGGAGCCCTATGGGCCGCCACCACCGGCGAGGATGGGGCCCGGACGCCGTTGGGCACAACGGTCAGAAAACAGTTCAACATGAACCGCTTAAGAAATAGAACAGTTCATGTAGAACCATGCAAGCTTAGAATGGGCCAGGGTGGTCTGTTCATGGGTAGTTCAACCGACGGGGGTTGGTGAGTGAGAACGGTCTCAGCAAGACTGTCGAGTGAAGCAGACGGTCCACATAAGTCCGTTCAGAATTTGAAGCATTGAGAATGGAATGGTCTTCACCAGACCGATAATAACCACACGGTTGGAGAAAAGACCATACAACTCCAAATGACCAGGGGCTTGAGAGGGGAGTGACACGGTCAGATGGGGACTGTGGGCGTGTTGAACGGCCAGGAAGATGCCATTACAGAGTTAGACACAGAAAGAATGCACGGTCTTAACCGGGCCGTCCATTAGGTAGAGCGGTCCGTGGGCGGCCGTGGACCTCCGAAAAGGGTTCATTGGAATGGTTGGAAGCAAACCGTGGAAGGGTTAAACGGCCCATAGCTGAACATTATGTTAGCAGAGTGCATTTTTCTTTCTTTTGTCCTTCCATTTATTTATTTGATGAAATGCATGACTTTTTTATGAAATGTATGACTAATGCAATTGTTTTAAATGCAAGGGAAGCGTAGGACTCGGATCTCCTGGGTGCAGGTCCGAGTAGTGTACCTTGCATTACCAAACTTTCAGCGGGAGAGGCTCGCGACGATGGGCTTTGCTGAGGTCCTGAGTGTAGAGGTTACTTGGCTGGACACGCCGCTCCTCTACGCTCTGCACGACCACTGGGATCCGGTGAGCCGGACATTCCTCTTCCCGTGGGGCCACATGGTCCCCACGCTAGAGGACGTCGCGCGAATCACCGGATTGCGCGTGCATGGGACGCCGGTCAGCGGGAGGACATACCCCGACTACCGGGAGCTGGCCTAGGAGTTGCTGGGACTGGAGCTACTCCGATCGGAGCGTCAGTCGACAATGCTGACGAGGGCGAGGCTACAGGAGAGCCTTGAACAGAGGGGCGTGGGGATAGCGACCGGGGAGCTGCCTGAGCAGCACTTACAGAGGTTGGTGGACCGGGTGCGTCCGAGAGTAGCTACCGAGCCGGGACTAGAGGCAGACGTCATCCTGAGGTGCTTCTTGATACTCTTCTTCGGGTGACTTCTATTCGTGACGAGGGCCGACGTCATCAGATGTCGGTTCCTCCCCCTACTCGAGGATGTGGAGCACCTCGGGGACTATGCTTGGGGAGCGATAGTCCTCGCATTTTTGTTTGACACCCTCAGCTCCACCAGCCGACGTACGATGCTTGGCGGCTTCTCACCCCTACTCCAGGTACGACTTGACCTTTAAAATGATTATGCAATTTTCTATATGAATGCTATATGCTGACATTTGGTGACATGCAATGCAGGTGTGGGCCTATGTACGCCTATGTGGGCTAGGGAGAGGGGAGGAGACTTACCCTGACCGGCTGCCCATTGCGAGGCGGTGGACGGCCCCACGGGAGACTGGGTCCCTGCGGAGATGGATCCGAGGGATCCAGGATGACTTGTTCATGCTGCCCTATGCCTCGGTAAGAATCTAAGCTCAAACTTTTCATTAAATGCAACTTATATGCTTATGATGCTAATGCAATTTGCCTATTTGACAGGTTCGATGGACACCGTACCAGAGCGAGGGGCACGAGGGCCAGCCTTGGGTGGTGGCGGCCCATGCCTACACTGGCCGAGACATCTGGCTTCACTGCATGAATGTGGTGGAGCCGCTCCACTTCTGGCTGGTGATGAGGGCGATTGGCGTCCACCAGCCCGTGGTCGAGTTTTCGGCACCCGAGAAGCCGGAGGAGTGAGTCGGGTGACACCCCCGAGGACTGGCCATGGTGGTAGATTGGACGACGCGGGCAGCAGAGCAGATCGCGGACTGGACAGCACTCGGGCGCATGGTGTCCACTCGGGCGGAGAGTGAGGAGGCTTACTACACAGCCTACGCCCGGCAGTACAAGGACTAGGTGTTCTGTGGTGCCCGCCGACCGGTACAACTTCTAACTCTAATGCTTCCTATTATGCTTTCTGTATGATTATGCACTGACCCTTGGACTTCCTACATGCAGATTGACCCCCAAGGGAGGATCGCGGAGTTGCAAGGACTCCTCCACTCAACCATCCAGGAGGGAGACGAGGCCCGATAGGCCCTGAGCCTTCTGGTGAGTTTCGCTAACCCTTAAGCTTAATTATGCGCATGTTTATGCTTATGCCTATGAATTGACTAACCTTAGATTTCTAAAATGCAGCGAGCCGAGGGAGCCCAGCGTCAAGGGGCTGACGCACCCTCTTCCTCTTCCCAGACTCCTGCGGACCGTGTCGAGCGGGAGGTAGAGTTCGCGCGGATGGTGGCATGGGTTGAGGCAGTCGAGGCGGCGTTCTCCAAGAGGGTAAGTGGTCACTACGCTTTTCCTATTGATTAAGTTCATGAAATGCAATTGACTAACCATGATGCGTGTATACAGACGACCGAGCTGACCTGATAGAGGGCGAAGCTTGAGCAGAGCCATGGAGCAACACGGGAGGAGGCTGACCGCCTCCGGGAGGAGGTGGGGCAGAGCCGACCGGCAGACGCGGTCGAGACGGCGCTCCTCCACGCAGAGGTAGAGCGTCTCCGGGCTGGAGCTGTAGAGGCGGAGTGCTACCAAGCGGAGGCGCTAGAGCTGCGAGGGGAGCTGCGGGCATACAAATAGATGAACCGGCGGTCAGAGCGCAGCGGGGCTCCAAGCAGCAGCACTCACGGCGCCCATGGCTCCTACATGAGTTACTTTACGGGCTCCTCCGGTCGCCGGTGGAACGAGGAGGAGGAGCGGCGTCGACGACACCGAGAGGAGGTGAGCTCAGCGATGCCCCCATCATCGAAGAGGCATGAGGGCGTGAATGATAGTGACAGGCCAGAGGGAAAGGCCTGATGTACCCAGATAGGACTTTTGCACATGATGCAATGATAGTGATAGTGACATGACATGTTTTTGGTTGATTTTCTTTTGCGAATGAACGTGTGTGAATGAGTGGATGAATGACTGAATGCTAACTAACTAACAACAGACCCTAGAGGGACACGAGAGAGTGAGAGGGAGAGACAGAAAGCTTTGAGAAGAACCAAAATTGGAGTGGCAGGGATGTAGACGGTCATCACAACGACCGCTCCAAGATTTACACGGTCCCCTGATAGACCGCTGAAATCAGCTCGACTAGGTTCCAATAAAGTCATTGCACGGTTCAAGATAGTCTGTTCAAGGAGATAGAACAGTCCTCTTTTGACCGTGGGAGTTGTAGAATGGCCTCTCCAAGACAATGCAAGTGTCAAGGATCGAAGCGTGTAGAAGGTTGGTACACGGTCTATTTTAGACCGTGTGTAGACTTTAGCGGTCTATTGATAGACCGCGTACGAAGGTGTGCTGGGAGTCCGATCGGGACTCCCTTGGAGAGTCCTAACCCGAGAGTGGGAGTTCCAAACCAACCCAAATTCTATCCTAACCCGATCTAGAACTATCCTACCTCAATTCTCAATGGTTTAGGCCTCTAATCAAGTTCTATAAATAAGAGGGGACCCCAAATTCATTCTTCACACATCAATCCTCTCTCAAACCTTCAAACTCTTACTAATCTTCCTGCAAACATCATGAAGAGGGCTTTTGAAGGGAGCTCTATGGAGGGGCAGGTTATGAAGAGCCAAAGCCGGCTAGAAAAGAGCATGGAATGCTACAACGGCTGACCGCCATCTGGGGACACTTGAGCTCTAGCCCCATGAGAGAGGTAAGCTAATGCTATTTCATTCAGTTCCATTTTATTCAAAAAGCATACATGTCCTCTCTTCTTTCTTCTCTTCCTTTTCACTTATCACCTCAGCTTCTCCCCGGTCCTAGGCGCTATTCCACCTTAAAGTGGATGGCCCCCATAATCCGCGAGCTACCCATATCAGTAACATCCATTCTTAGATCCTGGCACTTACATTCTCTTCTAGTGCTAGCCAAGAACTACCCCAAACTTTCACTAGATTGGCATAGTATCACATCTTTAGTGGAGGTATGGCATCCTCAGACACATACATTCATCTTCCCATCTTTTGAGACCACCATCCTTCTAGAGGAGGTAGAGACCTACTTGTCCTTTCCTAGATCCAAGGTGGGTGAGGAGGATTTAGTCTACCACACCGTTGCCCCTGTAGATCCTGCCCTCATCTTAGGAGAGTTCATACCTAGTAGTAAGGACATTCGCACCATAGTGGGCCCACACCAGATCCATTTACTACCTCTCAGCCAGTGGGTGATAGCACATTGTAAGAATAAGTGTGGGTGGGACGAGGCTATAGCTAAGGCTACCTCTATTTGCTTGTGCGGGGCCATACTCTTCCCCTCTGCTGACCATGTCCTAGATATCCCCATCCTTAGCACCATTAGTGGTCTGTGGCATGGTCTATCTATTTCTCAGGCCGTCCTTGCTTACCTTTGTGAGGGTCTCAGTTCAGCTGCTCTAGGGGGTCCACTCTTTGGCTCTATGATTCTCCTGGAGTGCTGGATGGGGTTAGGCTAAAGTTCATGCCTAGGGAAGATGTCACCTCGATCAGCCGGCTCTTTGGGAGCCACCCACAATTCTTTATTGGTGGTTCTTTCAGGTTCTCTCAGCAGGTGGAGTGCTGGATTGCAGACAAGAAGACCAGAGATGAGTGGCGCCTCTACATCAACACTCTGCCCCAGGACCAGTTCCTGATGCGCCCTTTCTTCCTCCACGGTACCACCCTCAGGCTTCCTAGGAGGCTTGGGCTTGACTTGCGGCTCGTGGGCGACACCGCTTTGGTGATGTACAGCCCGCACCAATGTTTCCTATAGATTGGAGTGCCCCGGACTACACTTCCAGTGCTACCCATCTTCCCGCACTACAGGCGAGGAGGCTCGGGACCGAGGAGGATGAGCAGGCGATCAGGAGTGCGCTGATCATGCGGGAGATCAGTAAGACACGCGTCCTACCTGCGGAGGTGAGAGAGCTCCAGGAGGCATACTAGGCATATGTGAGAGTGCTCAGAGAGATTAGGCCTCGCGGGGATGCCCGGCTGAGGATTGAGTGACTTTCTTTCTTCCATGATGTATGGAAAGCATGGATTTGATATTGATTTTAAAATAAAGGAATTGAATGTTTGATTAATGAGATTGGCCTTTATTTTCTGTGCATTTTGTAGATTGAGGTAGTTTTCTAAGATGTCGTGGTCCGTTGATTAATGAGATTGGCCTTTGTTTTCCAGAGACAAATGGCCTTAGACAGACCGCTCAGTTGACGGATGTGAGGGGTTTAGGGCAAAAACAAGATGGTCTATCGAAGAACCGTCTGGAATACTAGAGCGGTTGGTGAGAGACCGTGTGAAGAATGAGCGGCCCATGTAAGACCGCTACCCATTGGACGAACAGAAGAGCCGGTGGGCTTATGAGACAGAATGGAAGCGGTCTTCTGGAGGCCGTCTAGAAGCTTGGAAAGGTCATATGATGACCGTTTGAAAGAGTTAGACGGTCGTCTGGGGACCGTTTATCTGTAACTGCCAGCATCATTTGTAGGGCCTGCCCCTGCACACACACTCAAACAAAAAAATAGGTTAAATCTGTTTTAGGCTTAACCCCTTGCCTGTAGCAAGTTAAGGAATGACTCGTCCTTGATTTTTGGTCAAGGGGGTAAGCCTTATTAAATAGGCAAAATGACATAAGGGAAAGGATGCCATGCATGCAATGAAATGCAAGTGATGATTTTGAAAATATATATATTTGTTTTTTGTGGTTTTGAAGATTTTTTTTTGGATTTTAGAATATTTAATTTTTTTGGATTTTGAAAATATTTGATTTTTTTTTATTTTGAAAATACGTACCTTTTTTTGGATTTTGAAAATATTTGATTTTTTTGTTTTATTTTTTTTGTGGATTTTGAAAATATGTGATTTTCTTGGATTTGAAATATGTGATTTTTTTTGGATTTTGAAATGTGCGATGTTTTTTTGGATTTGGAAATGTGTAATTTTTTTTTGGATTTTGAAATATGCGATTTTTTTTGGATTTTGACAGCCCATTCCGTCCTAGCAACAAGAGCTGTGCCCGTCCCACTAGGAATCACCGGTGCCCGGCGTGCTTTAAAGATGACAATCCCTGGTCGAGGGTCGTTCCTCACAATGGTGCTTCTTTCGAGGTCACGCCCGGGGTACAGTTCCAGTCCCTGAAAAATAAAAGAGAATTAAGGAGGTAAGCCTAGGCCAGGTGTAGAAGCTTTCAGGGTTTTGGGTCCTTCTCATAACTACCCTTTCAGAGGTCGAGTCTGTTGCGTCGGGGCTTTGTGTCCATCATCGAACCTTCATCCACGCTAGGCATGCATACGATCGGGCTCATAACGTCCCGCGGGGAAACTATACTGCCACTCTTGCCATGCCTAGTTCTATTTGGCTGGAGCATCAGGATTTTTAGAATTTTGAGTCTATAGATAAACTTTTCAGTTCTTGTCTTTGGTTTTGCTCCATTTTCTTTTTTTTTTATTTTTTCCTCTTTTCTCTATTGTGGAATGAGGTCATAACGGACTGCCCCTATTTGAGACTTTTCCTCATCATGGTGCCTAGATTAGTCGTCACCCCCTTACTCACCTCTTGCCCCTAGATTCAGTCGAAGGGAGAAACGTACAAGGGTCTTTACTTCCCCCGGGCATGGCTAGGGAGAAACAGTGTTACACAGGGCTAGGGTACCTGACCAGGGATGTCGTGAGGTGTGTGAATGCCGGTCACGAGATTTTTCTTTTGCGATCGAGGCACATGTCATCTTGCTGCCAGTCCTTCATTGGTTTGACTCTAAGGGAAAAACGTTTGAGATACAACCTATTCCACGGATTAGACAATTCTTCGCCCCCGGCATTGACTAGACGGTACGCATTCCCAGGATAAACCTCCTTGATAACGAAAGGACCTTCCCAATTGGGCCGCAAGTTAGACCTAGGACCTCTAGTTCTAATAAATTTGCGTTTCAAGACTATGTTACTGATGTGAAACGGTCTACCTAGGATGATAATGACCCTTAGACCTATGCATCCACAAGCATACAAGCTCTCAATTCGGCTCACCGTGCGACCTATCTCACGCGACGCACATGCGCTCCCGGTGGGTCCGAGTGATGCCGGCGAGGATCCGGGGTGGGACCCTAAGGTTTCCACCGGTTGGTGGGCTTATGGCTGACCCCTAATGGGCCTGGGATACCCAATTTATGGGCGGGCTAGCACGCTGGGGCGTGGGCTTGGGTGGCGCTCTCTCACTTGCCACGGTGGTGCGCTCGTGGTTTCACAAACAATCAAGTCCGGGCACTCAATTACCGCCAACGAGCTAAGGAAACGATACTAGCTAAGCAAAGTAAATGAGGACCAGGAGAGGGACCAGAAGCTCACCTGATCGGTGTGAAGACACCGATCCCGGCCGGAGACGATGGGCGCGCCGGGAGGCGTGGGTATGCACCCGAACGCCGCGGCGGGGTAGCTTGACCTGCTGGTTAGTTAATTACACAACTACGCCTCTCGCAGGAGGGGGGATCTCGGGGTGGGGGCTATGGAGTTTACACCAAACACTACCACCACGCAGGGTGGGGCCTTCAGCCGGCCAAGCGGGGTGGGGAAAATTGGTTAATTATCACACCGGCGGTCGATACCGAAACCTGTCCGGTTCTGGGATTCTGGACCAGCAGTCACTGATGTAGCCGTAGAACACTTTCTGGAATTTTGCCGGAGGCGCGGTCGGTGTCGTTGGCTTCGTAACAGAATAGGGGTGCGCCTCAAATTTTATGGATTTTCGTTCTGCACGAGCCGGGCTGCCACGATCGACCGAACGGGGTCCCTGTTCAGGACCTGCACAGGTTCAGCTTCTGAACAGCAGATTGCCGAGGACGCCACGAACGCTCCCGGGCTCTGTTTTGCAAACGGCCGGTGTCGATGGAAGCGTGGGGAAGTCTACTTTCCAACGGAGCCGGCCTCGCCACTGTCTGAAGTCCGTGTGGACAGGATGGTCCCGTTGAAGGGGGACAGGTCGGGGAAGACAGATAGGAGGCAGAACGAACGCCCGGCGGTATAAAAAATGGTAACTTCCACTTACGGCATTCAAACGATGCTCCGTCTTCGGCTTCTGAAAGCTGACAGGGGGAGGAAGAATTTTGATGAAGAGTTTGATGACCGATTCCTCCAGTCTTGGCCGCTGCACGAGGGTCGAACAGAGATGGCCTTCTGGTTGAGCCCCCAGTGCGCAGTCGCGGTAGAACGGAGCTAGCGGCCGGCCACGATCTTGGAACGGAGCGATTCCAACTCGCCTGCGGAGAAGACTCGTGGATGCACAAGTTTGCTGAAGCGCTTGGATGCCGAATCCTCCTGGAACGGGTTGGAAAATGCTCTGCAAGTTGGGGCCAGAAACTGCCTGCGGGCTGGAATGGATTTGTGGAGGGGAGGCTAAGGTGGTGGTGGTGTATGTGGGTGGAGATGGAGGGGGGTGCGACCCTAGGAGGGAGGGGAAGGGGATGGACGACCTAGGGAGGTGAAGGGGTCCCTTGGAGAGGGGAAAGGGGTCTTGGGTGGAGGAATATGGCTTGGGAAGGGTGGGGAGTGGCCTTGGGAAGGTGAAAGGGTGCCTGGGAAGATGAAAGGGTGCCTAGGAGAAGGGGTTTCCACCTAGGGGTTGGAGGGGGAAGTGAATGAGTGTATAGGGAAGGGGGAGGGGTCTTAAAGAAGGGTGATTAGGGAGGAGAGAGAGGGGATTTCGAAATTTAGAGAGAGAGAGGGAGAAGTAGTGAGAGAGAGAGAGAGAACTATAGAGAGAGGGAGAGAGAATACTTGAGGGTTTAATTTTTCAATTCATCAAAAGTTGTTACAAATGGGAGAGGGGGGGGGTCCTTATATAGAGTTGGACCATTTGCACAAAACCCCCTAACAAAGTGCATAAATGCAAAAGACCAAGAGACAGGGGGGGGCGCCCATGGGCCAAGCCCACTAACTGGGCCCAATGTCCTCAACTAAGGGTCCAAATGACTCAAGACTTGGATAATTAACTCTAAGACCTAGATAATGGACTCAAATAAAGGAAAATTACACATGATATGACTCAAATAAAGAAACTACATAAGCAACAAATAAAGATAGCCATGAGGACCACATCTCCAAGGGGTCACGAAGTCGGAGTCGCCTCGTGCCATAGGGAATGCCGGGAGATGTCCTCATCAAATCCCCCGGGGTGGGGAGAACTCGACCCCGTCGAGTAGGGGTCCAATCGGCTCTCGTACTGCACCAGCAGGTCCGGGTCTAGGCGCATCAAGTCCTCTCGGCTTACCCAAGCATCCTCGGTCGGGGAACGGCCTTTCCACCTCACGAGGTAGCGCTGGTAGACCCTGTTCCTGGTAAGTGTGCTCTGCTCATCCAGTATTGCCTCCACTTGCTCAAGTCGGCCTCTCAATCGGGGTGGTAGTTTCGCTCCGGGAGGGTCACTCACAAGGGGGGGTAAAGGCTCGAGATCCTGACTGGGTTCCACCGTGGGGCCCTTATAGCGAACCAGATCCGCCACATTGAAAGTGGGGTGAACCCCAAAGCCCTTAGGTAAGTCGAGCTCATAAGCATTGGTACCAACCCGTCTTAGAACCCGAAAGGGTCCCAAACCCCGTGTCCTCAATTTGGAGGCGGGCCCTGGGAGGAGCCACTCCGTTCTCACCATCACATGGTCTCCCACTTGGTATTCACAGTGACGTCGATGAGCATCAGCCTGCCTTTTGTAAGCCTCATTGCTTTTGCCTATATGCTTGCGGATTTCTTCATGCGACTTTGTGGATGTTGGCTCACTAGTGGATAAAGGGGGTCCTGGACAACCAAATGTGGACCTATCATGCAGTGGTGCTACACCGACTTTGGTAGACCTAGGAAGCTTATGCGTCTTGTCAGGGGGGGTGGGGATGGGAGGCCCAGAAAACCCATAAAGGAACCTATCATGCCATGCCATGTAGACCCTAATAGACCTAGGTGGGCCAGGACAACCATAGATGGATCTATCATGCATGGTGGTGATAATTACCGGGGAACCCGAACTTCCTTGAATATTTCTCTCATGCCTAAGACTTGCGATGAACGAGGGTGGGCCATTACATCCGCACATAGACCACTCATACTTCTTACATGTCATGTGGGTGATTTGAATGAATGGACCCGACTCATGAATCATGTCAAGCGGTGTGGTGTGTCTAGACACATGCATTCCTTCCCAAATGGCACCCCTAATGTGTATGGCTTGGTGTGGGAGTTTCCTCTCATAGGGGTCAAATGGGTCTGGGAAAATAGAGTGGGCCTGGTCTATTAAGGTGGGTGAGGGTAGGAAAGGGTGGGTGGTGGGTAAGGGGGGTGGGTTGCATGGGGGTCTAGACTCCCATAGGAAGGGGTCAAAGGGGTCATGGTAAGGGTCCCCTAGGGAGAGGAACTCCAGGTCCTCATGTAGCGGTGAGTCATCCTTCTCTAAAGAAATAATTGGGCCGAAGTCTTTGGTGGGTGGATCAGCCAGGAAGGGATGGTTTGACACTCTACCCGAGATAAGCAATTCTAATTCATGGAGAGCAGCAGGCTCATCCGGTGTAGGGAGGATTAGAAGGAGGTCGCTAGTGTAGCAACCTACAGTGTAAGCTGTGGTGATGGATCCGACACATAGATGTAGGAGGTCAACGCTCCTAGGTTGGTCAGCCATTGTGGCCAACATGTCGGTCAACTCTATTTGCCATGCTAGGCCCTTAAGAAGGTCATCCCAACTCTCAACCTCATAGGAGGATTGGATAGTGGTGTGATAGGAGGAGAGAGGGACTATGGGGAGGTGTTGTTCCATGGGAGGGTAGGCATGGGCCATCATCTCTCTAATTGGGCTACCCATCAACCAGCTAACAAGGGTCTCTCCTAAAATAAGCTCGGTCCCATCTAGAGAGGGTGGTGTAGGGTGAGGGTTACCATGTGAGTTCTTTTCTTCAATTTGGACATGTGTGGTCTCCATGTTGGGAATTGGGTCCGGGGTGTTCACAACTTTGGGGTCGGGTATGGGTTCCTCCTCCAAAGAGGTGAGAGAGTATGTTCGGGGTGGGGTGGTGATGGTAGGTGCATGGCGCCCCCAAGGTGATGAGCAAGGTCGGAATTGGGTTGGGGTTGGAAGTGGAGGTAGTGGGAGTCTAGTTTGGGGTAGGTTTGTAGTTGGAAGTGGAAGGTGGGTTGGGTGAAGACAGTTGGATTGGTCGATCTTGGGTGGGGCATCCCTTATAGGGGATAATGGAGGGGTAGCAGTAGGGGCTACGGGGGTTTGGGGAGTATGGGTCCCATGGGGAATAGTGAGTTGCGGGGTGGTGACCGGTGCGGGCCTAGGTGGAGGGGTGGGCACGGGATCCACTTGGGTTTGAACGGTGAGGGTTATGGAAGTGAGTTTTAGTTGGGGAAGGTTGGTGGGGATTGGGTTTTCCTGACTTGACTCTTGGCATTGTGCCTCAAATTCTTCCTCCCATTCAAGGGGAGCTTCATGAACTTCAATCACTTTCTCAACTCTTTGGGGTGGAGGGGTTTGGTAGGGATTTGTGGGTTGGAGGGTGGTGGTCTTTGGGGGCCTAGGTGGAGGGGTGGGTAGTTGGGACAGTTGGGTTCTAAGGGAGAGGAGTTGGTGGCGAAATGTGGAGAGGGAATCGGTTAGGGGTGGTGGGGGCGGAGTCCTATGGATGGTCTTAAGTTGGCCGGGTTGGGATTGAGTAGTGGTGGTGGTCCTCGGGCTAGGGGTGTGTGAGTAGGAAGAGTAGGAAGGTTTTGGAATGTAGACTTTCCTAAGTTCTCTCGTCATCTCTTCCCACGAGTGAATGGGCTCTTGCCTCTCAATCCTTCTTATGGCCTCTATGTGTTCCAATTCTATCTTGGCTTGACCCCGAATTTGTCCCTTGGCCCTACAAACTCTTGTGTGTCCGTATACCCGATTCCTCTCAAAGTTCCTTTCCATTGCAGCCTCCCACTTGAGGTAATCACTAGCATGCGACCCATCAAAGGTAACACCCTCATCTCGAATAATGTCCCAAAGTATTGGGTTGATCGGATCCCGGTAGTGGGCCGAGTGGGATGGGTATGTGGTAGCCATGATTCATGAACTAGATGACAATGCGCCCTAGGACTAGACTTAGTAGAGACAAGTCTAAAACTTGCTCTGATACCACTTGATGTGAAACGGTCTACCTAGGATGATAATGACCCTTAGACCTATGCATCCACAAGCATACAAGCTCTCAATTCGGCTCACCGTGCGACCTATCTCACGCGACGCACATGCGCTCCCGGTGGGTCCGAGTGATGCCGGCGAGGATCCGGGGTGGGACCCTAAGGTTTCCACCGGTTGGTGGGCTTATGGCTGACCCCTAATGGGCCTGGGATACCCAATTTATGGGCGGGCTAGCACGCTGGGGCGTGGGCTTGGGTGGCGCTCTCTCACTTGCCACGGTGGTGCGCTCGTGGTTTCACAAACAATCAAGTCCGGGCACTCAATTACCGCCAACGAGCTAAGGAAACGATACTAGCTAAGCAAAGTAAATGAGGACCAGGAGAGGGACCAGAAGCTCACCTGATCGGTGTGAAGACACCGATCCCGGCCGGAGACGATGGGCGCGCCGGGAGGCGTGGGTATGCACCCGAACGCCGCGGCGGGGTAGCTTGACCTGCTGGTTAGTTAATTACACAACTACGCCTCTCGCAGGAGGGGGGATCTCGGGGTGGGGGCTATGGAGTTTACACCAAACACTACCACCACGCAGGGTGGGGCCTTCAGCCGGCCAAGCGGGGTGGGGAAAATTGGTTAATTATCACACCGGCGGTCGATACCGAAACCTGTCCGGTTCTGGGATTCTGGACCAGCAGTCACTGATGTAGCCGTAGAACACTTTCTGGAATTTTGCCGGAGGCGCGGTCGGTGTCGTTGGCTTCGTAACAGAATAGGGGTGCGCCTCAAATTTTATGGATTTTCGTTCTGCACGAGCCGGGCTGCCACGATCGACCGAACGGGGTCCCTGTTCAGGACCTGCACAGGTTCAGCTTCTGAACAGCAGATTGCCGAGGACGCCACGAACGCTCCCGGGCTCTGTTTTGCAAACGGCCGGTGTCGATGGAAGCGTGGGGAAGTCTACTTTCCAACGGAGCCAGCCTCGCCACTGTCTGAAGTCCGTGTGGACAGGATGGTCCCGTTGAAGGGGGACAGGTCGGGGAAGACAGACAGGAGGCAGAACGAACGCCCGGCGGTATAAAAAATGGTAACTTCCACTTACGGCGTTCAAACGATGCTCCGTCTTCGGCTTCTGAAAGCTGACAGGGGGAGGAAGAATTTTAATGAAGAGTTTGATGACCGATTCCTCCAGTCTTGGCCGCTGCACGAGGGTCGAACAGAGATGGCCTTCTGGTTGAGCCCCCAGTGCGCAGTCGCGGTAGAACGGAGCTAGCGGCCGGCCACGATCTTGGAACGGAGCGATTCCAACTCGCCTGCGGAGAAGACTCGTGGATGCACAAGTTTGCTGAAGCGCTTGGATGCCGAATCCTCCTGGAACGGGTTGGAAAATGCTCTGCAAGTTGGGGCCAGAAACTGCCTGCGGGCTGGAATGGATTTGTGGAGGGGAGGCTAAGGTGGTGGTGGTGTATGTGGGTGGAGATGGAGGGGGGTGCGACCCTAGGAGGGAGGGGAAGGGGATGGACGACCTAGGGAGGTGAAGGGGTCCCTTGGAGAGGGGAAAGGGGTCTTGGGTGGAGGAATATGGCTTGGGAAGGGTGGGGAGTGGCCTTGGGAAGGTGAAAGGGTGCCTGGGAAGATGAAAGGGTGCCTAGGAGAAGGGGTTTCCACCTAGGGGTTGGAGGGGGAAGTGAATGAGTGTATAGGGAAGGGGGAGGGGTCTTAAAGAAGGGTGATTAGGGAGGAGAGAGAGGGGATTTTGAAATTTAGAGAGAGAGAGGGAGAAGTAGTGAGAGAGAGAGAGAGAACTATAGAGAGAGGGAGAGAGAATACTTGAGGGTTTAATTTTTCAATTCATCAAAAGTTGTTACAAATGGGAGAGGGGGGGGTCCTTATATAGAGTTGGACCATTTGCACAAAACCCCCTAACAAAGTGCATAAATGCAAAAGACCAAGAGACAGGGGGGGGCGCCCATGGGCCAAGCCCACTAACTGGGCCCAATGTCCTCAACTAAGGGTCCAAATGACTCAAGACTTGGATAATTAACTCTAAGACCTAGATAATGGACTCAAATAAAGGAAAATTACACATGATATGACTCAAATAAAGAAACTACATAAGCAACAAATAAAGATAGCCATGAGGACCACATCTCCAAGGGGTCACGAAGTCGGAGTCGCCTCGTGCCATAGGGAATGCCGGGAGATGTCCTCATCAGTTACCCACCTGAAATTTACGTTCAATGACTTTCTTTTGAAAATGACGCGAGACCCGCTTTTGATAAACGGAGACATGATTGGCTACGTTAAGCCTCTTCTCGTCCAAGAGTTCCAACTGTACCAGCAACGCCTCTCGACGTTTGTCGAGATTAAGTTCCTTATCCAGCTGCACTCTTAGGGAAGGGATCATAATCTCGTATGGAAGTACCGCCTCCATCCCATAAGTCAGGGCAAAAGGAGTCTGCCCAATGGGAGTGCGGACGGAGGTGCGATAAGCCCATAGAGCTTCAACAAGTCTTTCAGGCCAATCAGCAAATTTATACGACTCACAAGTTTTCTTGATAAGTTTCAAAAGCATCTTGTTGGTAGCTTCGGCCTGGCCATTGCCTTGAGGGTAGTAAGGTGATGAATGATGCAATGCAATGTTGAATTTCTTACAGAGGTCCTGGAGTTCTTGAGACACAAACTGCGGTCCATTGTCGCTGACGATGTCGCTTGGCACTCCAAACCGTGAAATAATGTTCCTTAGCATGAAGTGGCATACTATGGTGGCTTTGATTTCTGCATATGCTTCAACTTCTGCCCACTTGGTGAAGTACTCTGTAGCCGTAAGAATGAAGGATTTCTGTTTGATCTGGGAGTTTGGATCACCTAGCGGGCCTACAATATCAAAAGTCCACATGGAGAATGGCCAAGGAGCGGAAAGAGGATGGATAGATGAAGCGGGAGCATGAATCTTGTCCGCATGGAGTTGGCATTGAAGGCACCTATGGACATAGGTGGAGCAATCTTCTTCTAAGGTTGGCCAGTAATAGCCCTGCCTAAGAATCTTCTTCGCCAAGGCCTGACCATTGACATGCCCTCTACACTCACTTGAGTAAGCCGCTTCAACAACTTTTCAGGCCTTATCATCATCTAAGCATCTCATGATAACTCCATTAAGAGCCTGCCTATACAACTCTCCAGCAATAATGGTGTATCTGGAGGTGACTCTTCTGATGGCCTTACGCTGTGTGGAGTTGCCTGATTCCGGGAATGACCCGTCCCTACAATACTGCTCGATCTCATGGTACCAAGGCAATTCCTCCTCTTCTAAAATTTCCTCGAGCTCAGTTAACGACACTTCTTTCAAATCCTCCTTTTTAGCCTTCTTCTCTATAGTTTTTCTAAGGTTGTCAAACCACGGATCCTAAAGGGAAGGAGCATCTAACCGTTGGACCACGATGGTCTCAGTGGCATGACTGAGAGGAAAGGAAAGGGAAGAAGCAAGCGATGCGAGAGCATTGGAAAAAATATTTTAAGATCGAGGGGTGTGAATGTAAATCAGCTTACGGAATTGCTTAGCCAAGAGCATGACCAAATCTTGATAAGGTTTGAGCTTAGGGTCACGGGTGCGATAAGTGGAAAGTACTTGACGCAGCACCAACTGAGAATCTTCTATGATATTTAAGTATCGCGCGCCCATGATATAGGCATGCTTTAATCCGACAAGGAGAGCCTCATACTCGGCTATGTTATTGGTAGCAGGAAAGGAAAGCTGATATGCGATGGGAATGGTCACTCCCTCTGGAGTGAGATGAACAACGCCGATCCCTCAGCCCTCGGAATTAAGTGTACCATCAAAGTTCAATGACCAGAATGGGTGATGAGTGAGCATAGCCAGGT
Organism: Amorphophallus konjac; assembly: GCA_022559845.1. Lineage (NCBI taxonomy): Eukaryota > Viridiplantae > Streptophyta > Magnoliopsida > Alismatales > Araceae > Amorphophallus > Amorphophallus konjac. The sequence goes on from CM040120.1 coordinate 296,221,316, forward strand.
GTTCATCAGGAAACTCATCTTGGATTGAATCGGTGCAAGGGATAGGAGAATGAGCAAGATGTTCAGCAATCGCGTATCCCTTGATAGCTTTCTGAACGACGAAGGTAATATCAAATTAGGAGAGAAAGCTCTGCCAGCGAGCTAACCTACTAGAAAGGACGGGTTTGTCTAAAAGATAGCTAATTGGGTCCATTCTAGATATCAATCTAACATCATGGGCAAGGAAATAGTGCATGAGTTTCTGAGCTACCCATACTAACGCTGCGCAGGTTTTCTCCATGGCAGTATACTTAGATTCAGTAGGATTGAACAACTTAGAGAGGTAGTAGACCGCCCTTTCCTTCCCTTCGTCGTCCACTTGTGCCAGGACAGCTCCAAGGGAGTCATCAATAACTGAAATGTATAAAATCATGGGTTTTCGAGAGACGGGTGGTTGCAGAACTGGGGGATTAAATAGATAAACCTTAAGATCCTCGTAGGCCTTTTGGCATTACTCGTTCCATTCAAACTTGGCCCCCGCCCTCAATAATTCGTAAAATGGGCGGCATCTTTACGAATGTTGAGATATAAACCTCCGAATAAACTGCAGATGCCCAATCAATCCTCTAAGCTCAGTGATGTTCTTAGGCGTTGGCATTTCCATGACGACCTTTGCTTTGTTTGGATCAATTTGAATCCCCCGCTTGCTAATTGTAAAACCTAGCAATTTCCCTGATGGTACCCCAAACACACATTTCTTCGGATTCATCTTCAATTTATACTCCCTAGCCCTTTGCAACACCTTGGCTAAGATAGCAGGATGCTCCTCTTTTGACCTTTATTTTACCAGAATATCATCCACATAGACTTCCATATACACATGCATCATATCGTGGAAGATAGCCACCATTGGCCTTTGATACATGGCACCTGCATTCTTCAATCCAAATGGCATGACAACATAGCAGTATGTGCCCCAGGGCGTGGTGAACGAGATTTTCTATTGATCATCGGGAGCGAGACGGATTTGATTATAGCCTAAATAGCCATTCATAAATGAGAGGGCTTCATACCCAGCTGTGTTATTGTAAGGTTCCACGAAGCACAGTACGGGCAACGTAGCGGATAATAAAAATTTATATACCCAAACCGGCTAGATGGAATCCTAGATCTGTGCTCTAATCGATGCATTAATTACCCAACCCCTAACTATGGGTTGCAGATTTCACCTTGCGCGGAACGACGCTGTCCGCTATGCCCGATGCAGAATCTCACGGACACCGAGCCGCACAGAAGTACGGCCTCTAGAGCAGATCCACACGGATCCTTATGCAGCGACGGCGTCTCCCAGCCCAGATCTTTTCTTTTCTTTCCCTTTCTGGAGAGAGAGAGCTTCCAGGGAGAGAGAGAGAGCAAGAGGGAGGAAGAGGGAGAGTTAATCTCTTCTTCCCTTGCTGTAAGTGCTTGCTTAAGCCAAGGGGGAAGAGTGCTCTCGTAGGATCATATATATATATTTAGGACCTTTTCAAAAGAGCCCATAAGGATCAAAATTATATATATATCCTTTTCATTATTGTACATATATATTAAGCCCCTCTCATATGCCTTTCCAAAAGGATTTCAAGGGAATTAATATATACATTTGTACAATAATAATCCGTCACCCAAGAATCCATTGTGTGTGATCCTCTAGGCCCTTAGTCACTCTAGTTTAAGGCCCATTAACTTCTAATTTCTAATTAGAAGTAAATTAAACTTATTATTCGCTTCTACTAGAGCTGAATAATAGTTTAATTTATTCCGAACCCTTGATCACGTTGGGTCAAGTAAATCCGCGTGATCCTAGAGGACGCCGGGTTTAAACCAGCATGTCTGGTACCTGTAAGTCTACAGTTGCTGCATCGCTATAATCCCTCGCTCATTCTATGAGTCTGGTTCGATCGAGGGTATGGTTTCTATCAAACCCCATGATTGTGCCATTTCACCATGACCTCCTTTAAAGTGTATGACGTCCATTCTAAACGAACTCACACGACCCTGGCCAGGGATTTAATGGAGTGTCAGTGTCATGACCCATTAACTGTCTGATATATACCCGACAGTGAGCGATCCCCTCTTGACCATTGATGATCTTCACTCGTATCCTGAAATGGTTAATGACTCGGCAATTCGTGACTTATGGTTAAAGTCACTTAGCCAAGTAATTAAACCATCCCAGTCCTCGTGTAAGATCCAATCAATGTCTCAGGTCAAAGGACCAACGATACTACTGAGACAGTTGGATCTTCAGTTGACATTAGGTATAATCAACCATCTGAAGATTTGATAGCGGATCAGTTCAGTGTACATCCTCCAAGGACATACACCTACACATATGTGTTGGTGCCCCGCACCAATGACCATAAGACTGGTCAGTCACACATCATGTGTACTGGTTTAATAGGTAATCTAAGTCCCCGAGTGATTACTCTCCAACCAGGAATAATTTAAAGTCTGTGTCCATGTAAAGTCAGTCTCATGATCGAGATCTCATCTCGAGTTGACTTTACAACCACATATCCTAGGGACATAGTAAAGTAATATACAATCACATATTTACGCTCAAATATCACTTTATTAATTATGAACAAGATAGTACATATATCGGGTCTACCCGACCCTAAATTGGCATGTAGCACACCAACACTAACAATCTCCCACTTGAACTATAGCCAATTACCCACAACTTTGAGGCCCATCTTATCCCAATGGCACTTAAATACAGTCTGTGTCAAAGACTTAGTCAGTGGATCTGCTATGTTATCTTCTGACGGTACACGCTCTACCGCCACATCTCCACGATCAACAATCTCCCGAATAAGGTGGAAGTGCCTGAGAATATACTTCGACCTTTGGTGAGATCTCGGTTCCTTCGCCTGGGCGATGACCCCATTATTATCATAAAATAATGGGATGGGAGCTGATATCTCGGGAACTATGGTAAGTTCCAAGATGAATTTCTTCATGCAGGCGGCTTCCTTAGTAGCTTCAACTGCAGCAATATATTCTTCCTCCGTCATCGAATCTGCAGTCGTATCTTGCTTGAAGCTTCTCCAACTGACTGCCCCTCCATTCAACATGAATACAAACCTAGACATGGATTTGTAATCATCTGGATCTGACTGGAAACTAGAGTCTGTGTAAGCTCTAAGTTGTAGGTCCTCTCCTCCATAAAGCAGAAAAAGATCCTTAGCCCTTCGCAAGTACTTAAGGATGCCATTTACTGTCTTCTAGTGCTCTTCGCCTAGATTTGCCTGATATCTACTGACAATGCTCAAAGCATTGGCAACATCAGGCGTGTACATAGCATTGCATATATGATTGACCCTATAGCCGAATCATAGGGTACCTTATTCATGTGTGCCACCTCCTCAAATGTTTTAAGGCTCATCCCCTTAGATAGGCAAATTCCATGTCTCATAGGAATGAAAACTCTCTTGGAATTTTCCATCATAAACCTTTTGAGGATAGTATCTATGTACATGGATTGGGATAATCCTAGCATCCTTTTAGATTTATCTCGATAGATCCTTAACAACACATAGGATGCTTCTCCCAAATCCTTCATGGAGAAGGTCTTGGACAACCAAGACTTAGTTGATGTCAACATCCTTACATCATTCCCAATGAGTAAGATGTCATCAACATAAAGGACCAAGAAGGTCACAGAGCTCCCACTGACCTTGTAAACACAGGGTTCATCTTCATTCCGAATGAAGTTGAAAGATTTGACAGCTTCATCAAATCTTAAGTTCCAGCACCGAGATGCCTGCTTCAATCCATAAATGGACCTCTAAAGTTTGCATACCTTATTAGGATGAAGCATGGAAGTGAATCCTTCAGGCTGTACCATGTACACCACTTCAGACAGATTTCCATTCAGAAAAGTTATCTTCACATCCATTTGCCAAATCTCATAATCCAGGTATGCAGCAATGGCAAGGAGGATTCTGATTGACGTAACCATGGCCACAGGTGAAAATTGTTGTGCCCCTGTGATTTTGATGTCAGCAAGCACTATGAGTATAAATGTTATTGATGTCACTATGAATTCGAATTGATTTGATATATGAAAGTACCATGAGCATGATTGATATATACTATGAGCATGATTGATTGCTTGATTTAAGAGTGGGAACATTCATCTCATTGCATTGTCTGTCTCTGTATTGGTGCAACTCTAGTTCCTGCATGACAAGTGTAGTTTGCATCGGTGCAGGGTTAATAGACTGCACTGTTAGTTCTCCTGCATTGGTGCATCCATCAGTCACTTTAATTCAAAGTCGATGCGTGTGCATTATGCATATGAAGTCTGTGCATGGTAAACTGCCTAGGCTTGTGCATTCCATAGGATCATGTATGCAGCCTATGCAGAGTTTGTCCAGACTGCATCAACTCAAGTCTATACACTCTCTAGTGGCTAGTATGTACATCCTCCGGTGGTTCACTCGATCAAGTCAGCACAGCTAGTGCTCTTCATGGATATGTATAGTCTGTACATTGATGAGTTTCACACATATACAAAGTCTGCACATTCCTTGCTATTATGTCCATGCTGTAGTTCAGCAAGTCTATACATTGCGTGAACATTGCATCTGTCAAGTTGGAACATCGCAAAGTATGTACAGCCCGTGCTCTTCATGAATGCACATAGTCAATACATTCGGTTGTTTCATGCAGAGTCTGCACATTCGTTGCTGTCTTGTTCATGCATCATTCCAGCAAGTCTGTACACACTTAAGTGGCAATATGTGCATCGTCTGTACATTGCATACTCTCTTTATATGCATCTGTACACCTTTCAAGACAAAGTTTGTACATTCGCCACCATGCATTTAAAGTCTATACATCCCTTTACTGGTACGAGTGATTAAGTTGATGCATCATCAACTTCAGCAAGTCTGTACATTGGTGTCTCATGCACACCAAGTCCATACACTCCCTGATGGCATGCTTGTGCATTCATTATCAATGTGCATACTTTACTTTATGCATACTGCATTACATGCATTCAAAGTCTGTACACTCTTAAAAGGCATGTCTGTGTACTCAATCTCGATGTTCATACCTTCCTATCTGCTGCATCATCTCTGTACATGTTTGGTTCAAAACTCAAACTCACTCGATGCATTATCTTCTGCTCTTTCAGACTGCTCATTGATTGCTACTCGAGGAGCTTAAGGAGGGCACGTGATCCGAGGATAAGGGGAGTACCAGGATCGTAACACGTGTAATGCAGCAGGCTGAAATGCTGCCACGTGGTAGAATCAATTGGGCGGGAATCGTGGAGGACACACGCCCAACACCCCGTTGCTGCTATAAAAAGAAGACTTCTCCATCTGGAGAAAAAAAAATGGTGAGCAGAGTCATCGAAGTAGGGTAGCCCATCTGAAAAAGCAGAAGCTGAGAGAGAGAGAGAGCCTACACGATCCAGAAGAAGAGAAAGAGAAAGAAAAAGAGAAAGAGAGATCAACAGAAGAAGAAAAAGGAGAGTGAAAGGAGAGATAGAGGGTTCGTGAAGAAGAAAAAGGAGAGTGAAAGGAGAGATAGAGAGTTCGTGAAGAAGAAGATAGAAGACTTCTGAAGATCTATTATCTGTTGGCTCTTGGATCAGATCCAGACCAAGTTGCTCCTGTGGGAGCCACGTTTATGTTGCTATCTTTTACAGCCTTCAGTCGCTGTGTTTTATCAATTCTTGTTTTCTTTTACACTCTTTGCTTCAAGCTGTTAGTCAGCAGAGCAAGCTGTGATGCTCAGCAGGCAAGGTGGTTACCTTGGACAGCAAGCTGTGATGCTCAGCGGGATAGAAAGCTGTGATGCTCAGCGGGATAGCAAGCTGTGTTGCTCAGCGGGATAACAAGCTGTGATGCTCAGCGGATGGCAAGCTGTGAGGCCCAGCTGATGTAGGCAAGCTGTGTTGCCCAGTCGTTCATGCTGTGAGTCAACAGGAATCCACACTCGAGTTAAGTGTGGGGTGGACGTAGGTCTGCGGACTGAACCACCTAAAAACTCTTTGTGCATTGTGGTTGAATGTTCTTTTCTGCTTCCGCTAGATGAACGCTTAGGCCGATCTGCTCCTTCTGTTTAGTAGAGATTTGATTGCATGTTTTGTGTTTGATTAAACATATCACTGTATTTCAGTTTCAGTCTTTCAGCTTTTGGTAGAACTGAATCTGTTTTTAACTTCTCATCTCCGAGTGTTCTAAGTTTTCAAGTGGGGCAATATTTTTTAAGCTGAGATTCATTCACCCCCCTCTGAATATATCGCACCAATCCCAACAATTGGTATCAGAGCGGGTCTCTGTGCATTCAGATCCAACAATCTGCAGAGGATCCTGCTACTTTTGGTGCATTATTGGCTCTACTATCTTGCATTCATTGCTCTACTACTCTGTGCATTCGGTTCGAGCTTTCCTGTTGATCTGCATCCATGGATTATCCTACTGTCTACGATGGGTCTAACTTCAGTAATTGGATGGGCGGCCTCCGGGTACACCTGAATTCCATTGATCCTAGTCTGTGGACTCTTGTATCAAGAGGCCCACATGAGTTACCTCACAATCAGACCAAGTGGTCCAGTGAGGATAGATCAAAGAACCGTGATAACATCACAGTTCTTATAATTTTGAGAGGAGCGGTCAATACTGATAAATTCCCTTTTGTTTATAGGTGTGTCTCTTGGAAGGAGATCGTGGATAAATTAAAGATTGCCTACGGCAGAGATGATGATCAATACATGATGCCTCAAGGGAGTGAACAAAGTAGCAATCAAGATGAAGAACAGGACGATGATCAGGTAAAATTATTTGAAGATTATTCCTTGGATGATTGGATTGCTGCATACAATGAATTGCTAGAGTCTTATGATTGCTTAAGAAAATAATATAAGAAGATGAAAAAGAAAACTTGTCAAAATGATTCTAATTCATCATGTGAAAAGTGCTTGAAGATTAATGAATTATATGATGAATGTCTATCTGAGTCTCACTTGAATATGAAAGAAATGTGCCTGTTGAAAAAGGAAAACCAAGAAGGTATCAATAAAATCTCCGAATTAGAAAGTCAGCTGAAACTGAAAACTAATGAACATTTGATAAACCTGGAAGAGCTGGAAAGGATTAAGTTTGATCTGAAGAAATTGAAAGCTGAGAATGTAGAAATTCAGAGGAAGAATGAAAATCTTGAAGCTAAAATAAAGAACGTCAACAAGGAAGGTGTGCATGATTCCTCTCTTAAAACAAGCTGCAGTAAGTGCGAGGTTTTAAAAGAACGCAATGAAGATCTTTATAGTGAGAATGAATGGCTGTGGACGCACTTTTTATTAATTATCGTTGTTTATTTGTTTATTGGCGTTTATTAAGTGCGTGGGCGTGCCAGTCACAGAGTGACGATTTATTCGGGCTTGATGGAAGCCCATGGTGCGCTCGATCTGACTAATCAGACAATTGTGTAGTTCGTGTCGGGACCGAAACCCGCCGCGCCATAAAGGTCACAACGTTATTTACATCCCCCATACGGGGGAACACCCTTGATTGATTGCCTGGAATAAGGGCCCTACGGCCTAAAGAGAATACTAATAATGCGGGAGGATAGTGAAAGATGAACTATGCTAGAAACCCGTCTCGGGACGTGAATGTTTAGACTATGTTGGCCACTCACGGGCCACTTCATGTTTGGACGAAGGTCCGTGCTTGTAGTATAAAAGACGGTGACAAAACCGCGTGAATGTCTGCCACGAATAAGGCAAGTTTAATGAGAATACGGGATTGGATCCCAGTAGAGACGGGTCAAGTTGATAGACTGTTGGCCGGAGATGATTTCGGACTATGGCCATGTCAAAAATTCCGTAAACCACGTCCGATACCATAAGGCGTCGTCGATTTTCTCTTTGCACCCAGTCCGAGGGAGTGAATTATTAAGTGCATAGCCCGAGCTCACTAACGTGCGCCCTCACACGCGGATCGACCTGCGTGGTCAGGTCGCGGGGGTCAAGGGGGCAGCGCCCCTTACGGGGGTTTTCGGGGGCAGCGCCCCCGGAACAAAATTTAATTATGGGGGGGTATGCTATTGCCGTCGTTCTGATCATTGATTTAAGTGGTTTATTCCCATTTCATTCTTTCTATTTTGTTTATTGATTTAGTCCTTATTCTCTCGTTTATTCTTTAATTTCAATAGTTTTCTTTCTTCTTTTCATTCTTATAGTTTTCTTTTGCCACGCCGTATTAGCCAGTTGCAAGGAGATGGGCGCGCCGGTTAAGGGGCGTCGGGTTAAGATGTGAAGGGGCGCGCCAGAATTGGAGGGCAAGGGAGGAGGGAGCGCGCCGTTTATGTCGTCGGTTCAGGTGGTCACCAAAGGGGGGCGCCGTATTTGGGCTTCGGTAAGATGGAGAAGGGCGCGTCGTTTTAATGTTCAATGGGGAGATTGGGGGCGCGCCGGATATGGAGGGCAAGGGAGAGGGCGCGCCATTTTAGGAGGGCAAGGGAGAGATTGAGGGCGCGCCGGATACGGAGGACAAGGGAGAGGGCGCGCCGTTTTAGCATTTAGAGAAGAGATGGGGGGGTTTTGTGAGGAGGGTTGAAGCGGCGCGGTGGGGCAATGGCCGCGCCGTTTAACTCGCGTCGGGATAGCTATATGGGGGGTGTATTGAAGCTCTGTTTACTGCATTTTCTTTTCCTTTCACCCGTAGATTGATTCAAGGTTTGATTTGCTCGTTCTGTTGATAGATCAAGCTGGTAATGAGGAGGTTTTAAGAGCTTTAACCATTTTAATCGTTTAATATGATGAAACAGTATGAACGTCTAAGTGTTTTACTCCAGCAGTTTGCTCACAAAGTCCTCATTTTGTTCTTCATCAGTTCAACCCGTTCACTTGTTGTTGGGCATTCTTAGTCTTGGCGAAAATTGGGCAGCACCTCCCCTGGACCGAGACTTTCCAGAGATAAAGGAGGGTCACCAATCGGATTGCTTCGGGGTAGACCCTCAAAAATGGGAGTAGCCTCACGGCGGTCCGAACCCAAATGTGAGTATGGAACGTTCGAGGGCCAGCCTACAAGAACGACCACAGCTCACGGGTGACGATTTCGTGGAACAGGACAGATGTAGGCCATAGGTGGCCATGAATATTCACCCTTCGAACGGGTTCCCTCAGAGTTCATGCCACAGAAGGGCAAGCTTCTGAGGACCCCAGGTAATGTTGAAAACCGGGAGGAAGAAAATAGAAGAAAAGGGGAAGGGATCAGAGCAATAGAATACTGCGCATGCTTACAAAGTCACTCTTTTATTCATCTTCAAGGGAAAGGAAAGGAGGGAAGAGAGGTACAAGACGAGATCTACCCCCCCCCAAAGCACAGGGAAGATTATAACGGAGAAGATAAAAGAAAAAAACTAGGTGTTGAGGTGGGGGAAGAAGATACATTGATGGGGGAGAAGGAGGAACAGAGCACAAGCTCTTCCCCCTCTCTCCCCTCTCACTCTCTCACCCTCTCTCTCTCTTTTTCTTCACCTTGCAGGTGGGAATGGATGGAGCTTCTTCTTCTCTTCGGATGTCGGAGACCCTAGCCGAACCAGCCAGCCTTCCCTTCAGCCTCTCTTCTTTCAACCCTTTCTTCTTCTAGCTCCTTCTATCTGTCAGCTCCTTCTGTCTATCTGCCCCTTTTTTATAGAACGACCATCCTGAGAGCATCCCTGCCAATTCCACCTCGTCCGCAATGAAGTCGGGAGTTGACCGACTGTGCTGGACACCGTTGATTCGTCTCGTACACTGCTGCTCGTCCGAGGATGGGATGCTCAGAGATTTGTCGGAGCTTGCCTTGCTGCTGCTGCTTATGTGCTGTCGAACGGAGGTAGAAGAAGGGCCATGGGCATTGAATGTTCTCTGCATGCCATAATGATGCAAAACAGAGCATCGGAGTGTAGATGGGATGGCTTGTTTGCGCGCCGGGGAAGCCCTTCAGAGAATAGAATGAGGGGTTAAAACGACGCCACATTCAAAGAGGCACCGTTTTAAGCATCAAATGGGGAGGCCCCTTCGATAGGAGCACGCCGTGTAGCCAAATAAAAAAGGGGGCGCGCTGGTTTAAGATGGGGGGCGCGCCATTTTAAGGTGCGTCGTTTTAGGGCCACTTCGTGCCGTTTTAAGCACCAAATGGATTCCTTTTGAAGTCACGGCCATTTATATGAATGTTGGCATTCCCAAAATGTTCCGGTTGCGACGTATGGCCTCCATAATATTCTATTTGTAGCCTCCGGGACTCGGTCCCAGCTTCTACGTGACTTTCGGTGCATGCCGAGACTATGCCGGAGTTCTTGACTTTTCTCTGATTCAGCTCTCGGCATGGCCGGTCGGAGTGTTGTAGCTGTATCTTCTGCTTAGGGGGCTTCCTTAGCAGGTAGCGGACCACCAAGCGAGTTCTCGTCCTGATCGGGCGAGGCATGAGGTTTATTCGGCAGTTCTATCTTCGACTCGCGCTCTAATGTGTAGACGCGAATGTCGCCATGATCATCATCGTCATTTTTTTTTGCGTCCACAAATGCCCCCCACTCACGGGCGGCGCAAGCGAGGGATGAGTGCGCGGGGCCCGCGAGTGTAGAGTTCTTCAACATGACATCTGTTCTTCCGAGCCAGTGGGATGCTAGTCCGGTGCAAATTCACGGGAAAGCGCTCACTCCTTCAGCGAAGGGATGAGGGGATCGTTTCACCGCATATGCACGCGGACTGAGATGTCATAGTAGGGGTTTAGTCATCGACATGGGGTGAATACCGAAGTAAGAACGAAGGGTCTATGCGTCGCCTTAGGCAAAAGGCCTAAAATGACTTGGATGAGGCCAATCCCAAGGGGGAGTTGGTGACTCGTGCTGGGTTTAGCAGAACTGTTCATTCATTGACTCGGATGGGAGGTCGAAGCCGAAGGCTTATGAAAGGGCTCTACTGGAGTGAGAGGGATTTCATGCATTCGGGTGGAAGGTTCGAAGCGAAGGGTTTATTTGCTGGTGCCGATAGGGTGTCGGGGGCTGACGTGGTCTATTCATTGGCACGGGGTGAGTGCCAAGGCAAAGGGGTTCTTTCATTCATTGACTTGGATGGAAGGTCCGAGCCAAGCAAAGGAGGTTTCTCTTCTTTTTTTCGTTCATTGACTTGGACGGAAGGTCTGAGCCAATCAAAGGAGTTCTTCTTCTTCTCTTTTTTTTTTATTCATTGACTTGGATGGAAGGTCCGAGCCAAGCAAGAGGTTCTTTTTGTTCATTGACTTGGACGGAAGGTCCGAGCCAAGCAAGGAGGTTCTTCTTGTTCATTGACTTGGACGGAAGGTCCGAGCCAAGCAAGGAGGCTCTTCTTCTTTTTTTTTTATATTCATTGACTTAGACGGAAGGTCTGAGCTAGGCAAGGAGGTTTTTTTGTTCATTGACTTGGACGGAAGGTCCGAGCCAAGCAAGGGCGTTCTTTTGTTCATCGACTTGGACGGAAGGCCCGAGCCAAGGGTTTATTTGTCGATGGGACTGGGAGTTGTGATATTGAGGTGGTTTATTCATTGCCAAGGGGTGAGTACCAAAGCAAGGGTCTTTTGTTCATGGAACCAGACGAAAGGTCCAGGTCATTGGTTTATTCATCGATGCCGACGGGGAGTCAGGGACCGACGTGGTTTGCTTGTCTCTTCTTCTCTTCATTAGTGCCGACAATGTGTCGGGAGCTGAGGTAGTTTGTTCTTCTCTTCTTCTCTTCATCAGTGCCGACGGGGTGTCGGGAACTGACATGGTTTGTTTGTCTCTTCTTCTCTTCATTAGTGCCGACGGGGTGCCGGGAGCTGATATGGTTTATTTGTCTCTTCTTCTCCTTATCAGTGCCGACAGGGTGTCGGGAACTGACATGGTTTATTTGTCTCTTCTTATCTTCATCAGTGCCGACAGGGTGTCGGGAACTGACATGGCTTATTTGTCTCTTCTTCTCTTCATCAGTGCCGACAAGGTGTCGGGAGCTGACATAGTTTGTTGGTCTCTTTGCCCCTTCGCCAGTGCCGACAGGGTGTCGGGAGCTGTCCTGATTTGTTGGTCTCTTTGCCTCTTCATCAGTGCCGACAGGGTGTCGAGAGCTGACCTGATTTGTTAGTCTCTTTGTCTCTTCGTCAGTGCCGACAGGGTGTCGGGAGCTAACCTGGTTTATTAGTCTCTTTGTCTCTTCGTCAGTGCCGACAGGGTGTCGGGAGCTGACCTGGTTTGTTATCTCTTGGTCTCTTCGTCAGCGCCGACAGGGTGTCGGGAGCTGACCTGGTTTGTTGATCTCTTGGTCTCTTCGTCAACGCCGACAGGGTGTCGGGAGCTGACCTGGTTTGTTGATCTCTTGGTCTCTTCGTCAACGCCGACAGGGTGTCGGGAGCTGACCTGGTTTGTTGATTCTTGGTCTCTTCGTCAGTGCCGACAGGGTGCCGGGAGCTGACATGATATGTTGGTCTATTTGTCTCTTCGTCAGTGCCGACAGGGTGCCGGGAGCTGACCTGGTTTGTTGTCTCTTGGTCTCTTCGTCAGCGCCGACAGGGTGCCGGGAGCTGACATGGTTTGGTGGTCTCTTTGTCTCTTTTCTTTTTTTTTCTTTTCTTTTTGAATCACATTACCGGTACAAGTGCCCTTTTGAGTTTTCGCCGACACCAGCCCCCTCTTACTTTTGCCCATGCGCCCTCTTGGGTTTTCACATGGCGGGGTACCCAATTTTGCCTGTAGCGCCCTTTCGGGTTTTCGCCGCAGCTGGGTTGTTGCCATTTTTGCCCTTGTCCCCATGTAGGGGCAAGTCCAGCGGGGCACCTCTATTTTAAGCCCCTTTCTCTTCCCTTTTTTTTTGACGAGCGGATAATATGTAATTGTTGGCTAGGGCCCGAAGCCTTGCGCCGAAAGATAAGGTTCATTTGTTGGCAAGAAGATAATGCCAACGTAACAGTTTTTTTTCTCTGCCTATTCGGACGTAAGGTCCGTAATGGCAATATTGTGTGAGAGCGGGTGGCTAAGGCATGAAGCCCGGCACCAGAAAGGGACTTATTCATTGGCAAGAGACTAACGCCAACGCAGGGGTGGAGCCGTCTTTGCCCATGCGGAGGCCTGTCGATACGTAGGGGCGTGCGGACGTGAGACATATGCATATACATATATATATATATATATATATATATATTATCATTTTCCCTTCATTCTCTTTCTTTCTCTCTCTTTTCTTTTCCTCTTCTTCTCCTTTTTATTTTCTTCCTCTCTTCTCTTTTTCTTTTGGGTATAAAATCAATGCTGTAGTAGGGAAGGGGTGAAGTTTTACACATGGGGATTGGTCATCTGTCGGCGTGGCTGCTAGTGGCTGTGCATCTGTCAGCCTGCGTGTCGATGGCTGATCATCTATTGGCCCAGTCGCCGGCTGTCGACATCTGTCAGATTAGAGCCCCGACGGCTGAACATCTGTCGGGTTGAAGCCCCGACGGCTAGACATCTGTCAGGTTGAAGCCCCGATGGCTGGACATCTATCGAATTAAAGCCCCGATTGGCCGAGCATCTATCGGATTAAAAGCCCCGATTGGCTGAGTATCTATCGGATTAAAGCCCCGATTGGCTGAGTATCTATCGGATTAAAGCCCCGATGGCTGAACATCTATCGGATTAAAGCCCCGATGGCTGAACATCTATCGGTCCCGATGAAAGGTCGTGACGCCGACCCTATGAGAGGTTTATTGGGTGGATGGCCGAAGGTAAAAGACCATGTCTGCCTCGAGACCTTCTTTCCTTTCTTCTCTTCTTCCTTTGTGTGGAGAGACGGGTGCGAAGACCACGTCTATCCCATGACTTTTCTTTCTCTTTTTCTCTTTCTTTTATGTGAAGGGGCGGGTTCGAAGACCACGCCTACCTCATATCTTCTTTCTTTTCGTTCTGCTCTTCTTTTCTCATTAATGCCCTCAGACTGGGGTGTATTCCTCTCAACATGCCCCCCAGGTTGGGGTGTATTCCTCTCAACATGCCCCCCAGGTTGGGGTGTAAATTCTGCTTCTTATGCCCCGGAGTGGGGTATGTTTCTTTCTCCGTGTGCCCCTGGGCAGGGTGTAACTTTGTTGCTTGGTGTGCCCCCAGGTCGGGGTAGATTCTTCTGCTTCTTATACCCCAGAGTGGGATATCCTTCTCTTCGTATTCTCCTAAGCTGGGGTGTATCCTTTTTATTTCATATGCCCCCATATGGAGTAAAGTCTTTACTTCTTATGGCCCCCCCCATAGAAGGGTACATTTCTTCTTCGAACGCCCCTGAGTCGGGGTGTCTCTTCTGCTTCTTATGCCCCTGCGGCGGGGTGTATTCTTTCTTATTATTCCCCATGGCGGGGTATATGTGTGCTCTCTGCAGGAGTGGTGGCCGTACTTGGCCTCATTGCTGTGAAGCCTTTCCCCGCAGTAGGCAGTAATTCATCAAGCTAGAGCTGCGGCTTGTTGGATCTTCGAACAGCCATTCGAGGGGCCGCCTTATGCCGGATAGCGGCGGCATGAAGGTCAAATACTAGGGTCTTTATTCGCCTGGTTGGCAATGCTTGCCAGCCCCCCCTTTCTTCTTTTCTTTTCTTCTCTTCTTCCTTTTGTGCAATAGACCAGGGTGGGTACGCAGGAGAGCGCTCACCCCCTCAGGGAGGGGATGAGTGGCCCGCTCCACCACGTCAATCCCACAGTGGTAATCTTTGTTCAACATGGGTCTTGGCGGATATGACCGTATAACCCTCTCTCATCATTTCTTTCTCTTTGTCCTTTCGTTTCTTTTGTTTCTTTCTTTTCTCCCCATTTTTCTTTTTTCTTTTTTTTCCTCTCCTTTTTTGCTATCTGGAGGCTTTATCGTCCGGGTGGCCCTTGCAATCAGCAGCCACTGTGTAAATGCGAAGGTTCATAATAGAAGAGCCTTTAATAAGCCTAGATGATCATTCACTATTCCACAGATATGCATCACTGTTACAGGTGACTATCACCCTAAAAAGGGGGGGTACATCCGACAACAGCCAGTCATGCAGCCAGCGTTTACATGGGTGCCGACAGGATGAGGCATCACCAATGTCTGGTAACATTTTTTTTAGACTTCCTAGAATTGCTCAAAAGAGACCTAGCATGTCCTTCAGGGCACGCTGTTCTTCGGCCGGTGTGGTGTGGCTACACCGGTCGCCTTCAAGTTGGGCATTTGGTGAGGGCGTGGTGGGTCTACCGTATCCTTGCCCATCCTTAATTCGCCCTTCCTGATCAGGTCTTCAACAACATCTTTAAATATGCAACAGTCCTCAATGGAATGCCCGCTCATCTGATGATATGGGCAGAATTGGGGGTCATCCCTTCTTTCGAGGTCATTCAGTCTCTTCGGTTTTGGAAGCACAACTTGCCATATTCTTGAACTCATTCGAAGAGGATCCGAGTCTTATCTCTCGGTAAGGAGTAGGGCTTCTTCATTCTGTCCCTTAATGAAAGTCTCTGGTGAGCAGGCCTAGTGGAGGAAGCTCTGGCCGCGATCTTTGTTCTCCCCTGTTGTCGCTCAAAGGCTTCGAAGTCTGGGGGGCAAAATTTTTCTCATGCCAACTGCTCATCAGCTGATCGCTTTTCCTCACTCTGGGTAGTGGTGGTCGGGCAATATTTTGCCAGGAAGACCTCGGCATCAGATGCTAGGCCCCTCAGCTCTTCAAGAGTTTTGACCTCAAGATCCATGGCCCTTTGTATTATTTCACCCTTCAGGCTTCTTAGGAGTCTTTGGATGGTGCCCCCGCAATTTGGAAGGCTTCCACATTCTTCACGGGGGCTTCCCCCTCTCCTCACATAGTCCAAGGTGGGCCCATCACCTCTTCGATCAGCTGCCTCTGATTCGGCCTCGACGACTTCGCTCTCGAGCCGCCTCATTTTCGCCCCTTGTTCGGCCCTCGGCTTATTCATCCCTATTGGCACTATCAAGCTCGGGTACGAGTCGGACGATCGGCGAAGAAGGCTTGTTCCTAGCGTCATGCGAGGTACCGAGGGTGCATGCTCCAGCCGCTGGAAGGGGGTGCCACCAATGTAATCATGTATCATTTGGGACATTGCTAGCGGTGGTGGTGGGACCTTGGATGGCTCACAGCTGCCCCAGAGGGTCCCAGAAGAGGGCCCTGCCTGCCCGGGCACTGCTAAGCATAAACCTGTCTTGTTTGATTTCCCTCTTGATGCCTCGACTTCGTGCAATTCTTCAAATAATCTTGCCGTCATGGCGAGGGTGTGTTGATGGAAGTTGGAAGTGGTGGCTCTCGCCCTGGCTTCAAATGGGGCCGGCGAGATCATGTTGTCACGGTCGGCTACGCCTTGTCCTTGAAGAGTCGACATCGCTGCCCCCAGGCCCCTATATGGAGGAGGGTCATAATAAGGGACCTCCTCACTAGACGGTGGGAAGTACATCTCTTCATTTTCCCTTTCACCGGTTTGGCCCGAGCTGTGCCCGGTCGAGAGTGTGTAGCAAGAGAGGACAACGCCACTCCTCCTATTCTTTGAAGTCTGGTAGACTGGGGCCGGTGTAGTTAATGTCGGCTGGTAGACTGGGGCCGATGTCCTGACCCGATCTCCTTGTTGTGCCCTTGCCGGGCGGAAGGTGCTGGGCCTCGCCTGGGCTGGTGAGGTGAACTGGGCCCCCTTGGGAACCCAAAGTTGCTTAGCTTTGGTGGGCCTGGAGGCCGACTGATGCAGCGGCGCTGGGGCCGGAGTGGCGAATGTCATCTTGCCCATCATCTTCTCCAGTGCTTGAAAAGAGTTGCGCACTGGTATGGTGGGTACAATGCGACCCGGGATCACCTCGGAGCGATGTCCGTTAAGATGCACTTGGAAAGTCCCAACGACGGCTGACTTGCCGGTGCTGGAGAATCGGCCTCGGTATGATGTTGTGGCATGGCTCCTTTGGAGCCTCCTTTGGTGAGAGGCCGATCCTTGGTGAAATGGGCCGGTAGTTTGGTGCACGTGGTGCACGTTGCAGCTCAGCGTCCCGGTTGGGATGGTCTTGGAAGTCTCAGCCATTGATCGGCCGACAGCAGCTTTGGCGGCCCCTGGATGGGAGCGTTGCTTTCAGTCCTGTTAGACGCTTCCACGTCCAGCAGGTTCGTGAAGGCTACCCCAAGGAAGTTGGGGAAGCCTACCGCGGGAGGGAAGCTCCCGAAGCTGAGGGGGACAGCCAAGTAGCCGTTCCGAACATGGCTCTCGACGGCCTGTTGGCCGAACGTGGGGGCCATCCTGGTGTCCGAAATACAACCTGCATTTGCAAATTAAACAATTAGCATTACATGAAAGGGGCCGTAGGGCCCTTAGTCCCGGCAAAGAGATGAAAGGTGATTCCAGTCCCACCGGGCGTGCCAGACTTGTGGACGCACTTTTTATTAATTATCGTTGTTTATTTGTTTATTGGCGTTTATTAAGTGCGTGGGCGTGCCAGTCATAGAGTGACGATTTATTCAGGCTTCATGGAAGCCCATGGTGCGCTCGATCTGACTAATCAGACAATTGTGTAGTTCGTGTTGGGACCGAAACCCGCCGCGCCATAAAGGTCATGGCGTTATTTACATCCCCCATACGGGGGAACACCCTTGATTGATTGCCGGGAATAAGGGCCCTACGGCCTAAAGAGAATACTAATAATGCGGGAGGATAGTGAAAGATGAACTATGCTAGAAACCCGTCTCGGGACGTGAATGTTCAGACTATGTTGGCCACTCACGGGCCACTTCATGTTTGGACGAAGGTCCGTGCTTGTAGTATAAAAGACGGTGACAAAACCGCGTGAATGTCTGCCACGAACAAGACAAGTTTAATGAGAATACGGGATTGGATCCCGGTAGAGACGGGTCAAGTTGATAGACTGTTGGCCGGAGATGATTTCGGACTATGGCCATGTCAGAAATTCCGTAAACCACGTCCGATACCATAAGGCGTCATCGATCTTCTCTTTGCACCCAGTCCGAGGGAGTGAATTATTAAGTGCATAGCCCGAGCTCACTAATGTGCGCCCTCACACGCGGATCGACCTGCGCGGTCAGGTCGCGGGGTTTGACCTGCCCGGTCAGGTCGCGGGGGTCAAGGGGGCAGCGCCCCCGGAACAAAATTTAATTATGGGGGGGTATGCTATTGCCGTCGTTCCGATCATTGATTTAAGTGGTTTATTCCCATTCCATTCTTTCTATTTTGTTTACTGATTTAGTCCTTATTCTCTTGTTTATTCTTTAATTTCAATAGTTTTCTTTCTTCTTTTCATTCTTTTAGTTTTCTTTTGCCACGCCGTATTAGCCAGTTGCAAGGAGATGGGCGCGCCGGTTAAGGGGCGCTGGGTTAAGATGTGAAGGGGCGCGCCGGAATTGGAGGGCAAGGGAGGAGGGAGCGCGCCGTTTATGTCGTCGGTTCAGGTGGTCACCAAAGGGGCGCGCCGTATTTGGGCGTCGGTAAGATGGAGATGGGCGCGCCATTTTAATGTTCAATGGGGAGATTGGGGGCGCGTCGGATATGGAGGGCAAGGGAGAGGGCACGCCATTTTAGGAGGGCAAGGGAGAGATTGAGGGCGCACCGGATACGGAGGACAAGGGAGAGGGCGCGCCATTTTAGCATTTAGAGAAGAGATGGGGGGGTTTTGTGAGGAGGGTTGAATAACTCGCGTCGGGATAGCTATATGGGGGGTGTTTTGAAGCTCTGTTTACTGCATTTAATTTTCCTTTCACCCGTAGATTGATTCAAGGTTTGATTTGCTCGTTCTGTTGATAGATCAAGCTGGTAATGAGGAGGTTTTAAGAGCTTTAACCATTTTAATCGTTTATTATGATGAAACAGTATGAACGTCTAAGTGTTTTACTCCAGCAGTTTGCTCACAAAGTCCTCATTTTGTTCTTCATCAGTTCAACCCGTTCACTTGTTGTTGGGCGTTCTTAGTCTTGGCGAAAATTGGGCAGCACCTCCCCTGGACCGAGACTTGCCAGAGATAAAGGAGGGTCACCAATCGGATTGCTCCAGGGTAGACCCTCAAAAATCGGAGTAGCCTCACGGCGGTCCGAACCCAAATGTGAGTATGGAACGTTCGAGGGCCAGCCTACAAGAACGACCACAACTCACGGGTGACGATTTCGTGGAACGAGACAGATGTAGGCCATAGGTGGCCATGAATGTTCACCCTTCGAACGGGTTCCCTCAGAGTTCATGCCACAGAAGTGCAAGCTTCTGAGGACCCCAGGTAATGTTGAAAACCGGGAGGAAGAAAACAGAAGAAAAGGGGAAGGGATCAGAGCAATAGAATACTGCGCATGCTTACAAAGTCACTCTTTATTCATCCTCAAGGGAAAGGAAAGGAGGGAAGATAGGTACAAGACGAGATCTACTCCCCCCAAAGCACAGGGAAGAATATAACGGAGAAGATAAAAGAAAAAAACTAGGTGTTGAGGTGGGGGAAGAAGATACATTGGTAGGGGAGAAGGAGGAACAGAGCACAAGCTCTTCCCCCTCTCTCCCCTCTCACTCTCTCACCCTCTCTCTCTCTTTTTCTTCACCTTGCAGGTGGGAATGGATGGAGCTTCTTCTTATCTTCGGACGCCGGAGACCCTAGCCGAACCAGCCAGCCTTCCCTTCAGCCTCTCTTCTCTCAACCCTTTCTTCTTCTAGCTCCTTCTATCTGTCAGCTCCTTCTGTCTGTCTGCCCCTTTTTATAGAACGACCATCCTGGGAGCATCCCTGCCAATTCCACCTCGTCCGCAACGAAGTCAGGAGTTGACCGGCTGTGCTGGACACCGTTGATTCGTCTCGTACACTGCTGCGCGTCTGAGGATGGGACGCTCAGACATTTGTCAGAGCTTGCCTTGCTGCTGCTGCTTATGTGCTATCGAACGGAGGTAGAAGAAGGGCCATGGGCATTGAATGTTCTCTGCATGCCATAATGATGCAAAACAGAGCATCGGAGTGTAGATGGGATGGCTTGTTTGCGCGCCGGGGAAGCACTTCAGAGAATAGAATGAGGGGTTAAAACGGTGCCACATTCAAAGGGGCGCTGTTTTAAGCATTAAATGGGGAGGCCCCTTCGATAGGAGCGCGCCGTGTAGCCAAATAAAAAAGGGGGCGCGCCGGTTTAAGATGGGGGGCGTGCCGTTTTAAGGCGCGCCGTTTTAGGGCCACTTCGTGCCGTTTTAAGCACCAAACGGATTCCTTTCGAAGTCGCGGCCATTTATATGAATGTCGGCATTCCCAGAATGTTCCGGTTGCGACATATGGCCTCCATAATATTCCGTTTGTAGCCTCTGGGACTCGGTCCCAGCTTCTGCGTGACTTTCGGTGCATGCCGAGACTGTGCCGGAGTTCCCGACTTTTCTCTGATTCAGCTCTCGGCATGGCCGGTCGGAGTGTTGTAGCTGTATCTTCTGCTTAGGGGGCTTCCTTAGCAGGTAGCGGACCACCAAGCGAGTTCTCGTCCTGATCGGGCGAGGCATGAGGTTTATTTGGCAGTTCTGTCTTCGACTCGCGCTCTAATGTGTAGACGCGAATGTCGCCATGATCATCATCGTCATTTTTTTTTGCGTCCACAATGGCTGAATAAACAAATTGCCTTATTTAAAGAGGATCACAGAAATCTGCTTGCTGAGAAAATTAAAGTGGAAGAAAGAGAAGAGGAACTAATTGAAAAGTTGGAGCTGATGTCTGAAAGAGAAAATTGTAATGAAGAAGTCAAAAAGCTGACTGAAGAAAACAAAGAACTGAGAGAACAAAATAAGAAGCTCATGGTCTTAAATACAGTTATTTCACAGAGGCTTCTGACTATCGAAAAGGAAAGATCTGTTAGTAAGGAAGTTCAAGCACAAAAATTTGAGGAGGAAAATACTGAACTAAGAGCTGAAGTTGAAAAATTGAAGTGGGTAAACACTGGCTTATCTGAAAAACTTCTCGCAATAAAAAAGGGAAAAATGTCTGTGATGAAGAGTCAGAAAAGTTGAGCAACTTGGAACAAAAAATTGAGAAGTATAAAACTGCAAATAAAGTTCTAAGTGAATGCGTCAATTGCAGTGAGCAGGAGATAGCTAGTTATGAACTTCATATTGCTTCTCTGGAAACAAAAATTCAGGATCTAGAAAAATCAACGTCCAAGTCTATTGAGAACAAGAGGAAAATGAAAGCTGGCATGAAAGGTGAAGATGATAACTCAAGAAAGGGGATAAGTAGTAGTTCTAATGTTAAGGAAATGACTAGAAACCAGCTATACACCACTTTTATGCAAAGCTCTGATGTAGATGGTACCTCATGTCAATCCCCAAAACAAAACAAAAACCTGAAAACACCTTCATCATTTGCATTTCAATTCAAAGCATAGAAAAATGAAAAACAAACAAAAATTATAAAGAATAGACAGAAATTGAAAAAGAAGGGTCAAACAAAGAAGGAAAAGAATACTCCTGTTCATGTCCCAAGATCTGCTAGCTCGGTTGAATTTGATGGGTCAATGCACACTGCTCATGCCCATTTTGCTCATTCATATGCATCAAGTCAATCTATTAGTAATCATGCATCCAGGAAATCACAGGCATCATGTCACTACTGTGGTAGGGATGGTCATTATATAGATTACTGCAGTATAATGAAAAATGATGATATGATGCATGATAAATCTTTTACAAATCATCATCATGACCCCAAAAGGAATACGTCTGCCTCAAACCAACACGTCATTTGTTATAATTGTAACAAACGAGGTCATAAAGCTGTTGAGTGCTAGTTTGGGTCTTCAGAGGGTTACAATGACTCAAGAGGCAAGCACCTAAGGTGCTACGAGTGTGGGAAGTATGGCCACACAGTCAAGGACTGTTGGCATGCCCAAAGAGGCTATGGCAATAATGAATTCTTCAAATTTTCTGCCAAAAGACTTGCAAGTCTCTCGTGCTTTAACTGTGGCAAGCCAGGTCACAAGTATACTGAATGTTGGTCATCAGGTAATAAGAAACAAACTGTTCATGCATACAACAGAACTGTTCATGCTTATGCACATAGGTCTCATGCTGTTGTTGATATGCATCATAGGACCAAAAATTCTGATGCTTCAAGTAGATATTATGGCAAATTGGGTCACTTCATGAACAATTGTTATCAGATGGATTTTGATGATAGCACTGCTAAGCGACTGTTCAGAACACCTGCTAGGGCTAGTACAGGACCCAAGGCTACTTGGGTTCCTACTGGATCAAATTGATCTTATCTTGCAGGCGTGCCTTGGAAGTTGATGAATAAAGGGGTTAATAATCCAAGGCACTCAAGAATAAAACCCCAGGAGTGCACTATTCAGGTCAGTTCTGAAAATATGTTCTAAATTCTGTCATGAGAAATCGTTTGCTTGAGATGTTTGCATATCACATTAATCTATCTGTGCTGAATTGAAATCATCTAAAAATTTGAATTGCACATAATGTCTATGGTAATCTCTTTTTGATTGAAGTGCGTGTCTGTTTCATGAGCTTTCATCATAAGACCATGTGCTATACTTTCACTGTATATCATGCACTTAGTCAGGGGGAGTTTGACTGGTTAAGTATGATGTTATCGAGGCTCATGATTAACTTCACTGCATCTAGACAGGGGGAGATCTGTCAAATTCATTTGTTCCTCACTTTCTGAATCCCTCCTGTTTAGTTATTTGAATCGCTCTACTGCTCTCTAGTGGATAACCTGAATTTTCTGCTATTCTCCTCTAGACAAGCTGATCTGTCTGAATTCCAGACTCAGCTACTGAATTTTATCCAGCACAACTTTTATACTCTTCCCTTGCTATTTATTGCACTGCCAGCTTACCATCATCCCTCACATTCTCCTTAGCTGGTGTGACTGACCAATTTTTGCTCTAGCGATAATAAGTTATTCAGCTACTTTGATTGAACTGGTCTAAGAAATTCAAGTTGTGTACCACATTATTAGTCTGAAAAAGGTAAAAGAAATTCCTATCATACAGGCCTAAGAATGACTATTGATTCAGATTGATATAAGTTTAATGTATTCTCAGATTTGCTCTTGAATGATTTGAAAATATCTGAATGTTAAGTTTTAATAAACTTTAACCATATGTGTCATGAAAAATTGGGTCTCACTCATTTGAAGTCTGAAATTTTATCTTCAAGGCTTCTTTGGTAGAGATACATAGTGATAGCATTGCTTCTAAACATTAACTTGAAAAATGTTGACTAAAAGAAAATTGTATTCGGAATAATGACTTGGTAACTAAGAAACTGGGTTCTCTATCAATGAAGTAGAGTAAATCTATGTCATGAAGTTCCATAGTTATATCTGGTAAAAATGTATTGAAAATCTGACAGAGCAATGGCATATTTGTGTTAAGTAACTGGGGAGTCCGGCCTCTGATCAAGGTGTCTCCTCATGTAAAAAGACACTCCTATTGCTAACTCTGCTCTCAAAATTGAGAGGCAATGATAGTCATCACACTGAGTAACTAGGTCACTTCACCTGAGACGTGTTGTGCCTCATGTAAAAAGGTGTTGATCAACTAAATTACTCAGGGTATATTGTGCTGATTGAAAGAAAATTTCATGCAAAAGCTGTTAACTCACATGTTTCTAAGTGTGTTTATTATTGATACTATTCTATGTATCTCTCAAAGTGGTCATTGAGTTCATTTGAGTAAGATGGAAGGTGGTTGTTCTTGAGTATTGCTTGATTAATTGGTTCACCCTTATTAAAACCTGCCTTCAGATATGAGTATTGAATTTAATTGACAAATTTGGTATACATCATGATTAAATAAATTGGGTCATGTCGGTTTATTCATAACCCCCTATGATAGGAGAGTCTTTTCTTGTAAGGACTTATTACTGTGGTACCTGCCATACTATCTTGTTTGATCAGGTTCACCTCTGACAACTTATTCATCATGCTAACTCAGCTGTTGGAGATCTTGTGCCTTGCTTGCTGCTATTCTCTACTACCCTTGGCTACATTTACTTCATTTACATTATCAATTGATTGATTCCTAAGATGTACTCCTCTCCACACTGTTGGAATCTTCCATCCTTCTAATGTAACTACTTATGGTTCTGTGGATTTTCCACCTGCTTCATTCTGTTCATGCATATGTGAGGTGCCACAACCATTATTGCTTTGGATTTCTTGTGGTGGCATATTTCAGATTGATTCATTGGATAACCAGAGTTCATTCCTGCACTTCAGGGGGAGTTCTGGATCATCTGAATTTAAGGGGAGAATAGTCAAACATCCATGTTGATACGGGGAGTTCTTATTCAGTACTCATTGTGCATGGTTCTATGGGGGAGAGGTATCATAGCTCATACATGCCTTTCATTACACTCTCAAACCATTTCCTTTCTGATGAGGTCAAAGGGGGAGATGTTACATCAATCTTTTCATTCCTGCTTAATTTTTGATGACGTCAAAGGGAGAGAATAGTTTCGATCTGTGTGTCTCATAGTGACTCATAGTGTTGCCATCATCAAAAAGGGGGAGATTGTTGTGCCCCTGTGGTTTTGATCTCAGCAAGCAAGCACTATGAGTATAAATGTTATTGATGTCACTATGAATTCGAAGTGTTTTGATATCTGCAAGTACCATGAGCATGATTGATATATACTATGAGCATGATTGATTGCTTGATTTGAGAGTGGGCACATTCATCTCATTGCATTGTCTATCTCTGCATTGGTGCAACTCTAGTTCCTGCATGACAAGTGTAGTTTGCATCGGTGCAGGGTTAATAGACTGCACTGTTAGTTCTCCTGCATTGGTGCATCCATCAGTCGCTTTAATTCAAAGTCGATGCGTGTGCATTATGCATATGAAGTCTGTGCACGGTAAACTATCTAGGCTTGTGCATTCCATAGGATCACGTATGCAGCCTGTGCAGAGTTTGTCCAGACTGCATCAACTCAAGTCTATACACTCTCTAGTGGCTAGTCTGTACATCCTCCGGTGGTTCACTCGATCAAGTCAGCACAGCCAGTGCTCTTCATGCATATGTATAGTCTATACATTGATGAGTTTCGCACATATACAAAGTCTGCACATTCCTTGCTATTATGTCCATGCTGTAGTACAGCAAGTCTATACATTGCGTGAACATTGCATCTGTCAAGTCGGAACATCGCAAAGTATGTACAGCCCGTGCTCTTCATGAATGCACATAGTCAGTACATTCGGTTGTTTCATGCAGAGTCTGCACATTCGTTGCTGTCTTGTTCATGCATCATTCCAGCAAGTCTGTACACACTTAAGTGGCAATATGTGCATCGTCTATACATTGCATACTCTCTTTATATGCATCTGTACACTTTTCAAGACAAAGTTTGTACATTCGCCACCATGCATTCAAATTCTATACATCCCTTTGCTGGTACGAGTGGTTAAGTTGATGCATCATCAACTTCAGCAAGTCTGTACATTGGTGTCGCATGCACACCAAGTCCATACACTCCTTGATGGCATGCTTGTGCATTCATTATCAATGTGCATACTTTACTTTATGCATATTGCATTACATGCATTCAAAGTCTGTACACTCTTAAAAGGCATGTCTGTGTACTCAATCTCGATGTTCATACCTTCCTATCTGCTGCATCATGTCTGTACACATTTGGTTCAAAACTCAAACTCACTCGATGCATTATCTTCTGCTCTTTCAGACTGCTCTTTGACTGCTACTCGAGGAGCTTAAGGAGGGCACGTGATCCGAGGATAAGGGAAGTACCAGGATCGTAACACGTGTAATGCAGCAGGCTGAAATGCTGCCACGTGGTAGAATCAATTGGGCGGGAATCATGGAGAACACATGCCCAACACTCTGTTGCTGCTATAAAAAGAAGACTTCTCCATCTGGAGAAAAAAAAATGGTGAGCAGAGTGATCGAAGTAGGGGAGCCCATCTGAAAAAGTAGAAGTTGAGAGAGAGAGAGAGAGCCTGCACGATCCAGAAGTAGAGAAAGAGAAAGAAAAAGAGAAAGAGAGATCAGCAGAAGAAGAAAAAGGAGAGTGAAAGGAGAGATAGAGGGTTCGTGAAGAAGAAAAAGGAGAGTGAAAGGAGAGATAGAGAGTTCGTGAAGAAGAAGATAGAAGACTTCATTGAAGATCTGTTATCTGTTGGCTCTTGGATCAGATCCAGACCAACTTGCTCCTGTGGGAGTCACGTTTATGTTGCTATCTTTTACAGCCTTCAGTCGCTGTGTTTTATCATTTCTTGTTTTCTTTTACACACTTTGCTTCAAGCTGTGAGTTAGCAGAGCAAGCTGTGATGCTCAGCAGGCAGCAAGCAAGGTGGTTACCTTGGATAGCAAGCTGTGATGCTCAGCGGGATAGCAAGCTGTGATGCTCAGCGGGATAGCAAGCTGTGATGCTCAGCGGATGGCAAGCTGTGAGGCCCAACTGATGTAGGCAAGCTGTGTTGCCCAGCCGTTCAAGCTGTGAGTCAGCAGGAATCCACACTCGAGTTAAGTGTGGGGTGGACGTAGGTCTGCGGACTGAACCACCTAAAAACTCTTTGTGCACTGTGGTTGAATGTTCTTTTCTGCTTCCGCTAGATGAACGCTTAGGCCGATCTGCTCCTTCTGTTTAGTAGAGATTTGATTGCATGTTTTGTGTTTGATTAAACACATCACTGTATTTTAGTTTCGGCCTTTCAGCTTTTGGTAGAACTGAATCTGTTTTTAACTTCTCATCTCTGACTGTTCTAAGTTTTCAAGTGGGGCAATATTTTTGAAGGGGAGATTCATTCACCCGCCTCTGAATATATCGCACCAGTCCCAACAAAAATGTCTTGTCATAGTCAATACCTTATCTTTGATGATACCTTTTCGCCACTAATCTGGCCTTGTATGTGTCAATCTGTCCATCTGCACCGATTTTCCTTTTGAAAATCCATTTGCAGCCGATAGGGACTTTCCCTTCGGGTACATCAACCAAGTTCTAAACTTTGTTGGTGTACATGGACTAGATCTCTGAATCCATTTCCTCTTGCCATTTCTCGGAGTCCGCACTACGGATTGCATCCTGGTATAATTGAGGATCTTCATCCTCATCGATACATACCTTAGAAGACCTCTCCGAGACATGTCCAACATATCTCTCAGGTTCTCTTGGTAGTCTACCAAATCTCCGTAGTGTCTGTATTTCACTCTGAATAGGATCAACCGATATAGTCTCATCTAATGAGTTTGTGTCTACAGTTGTGGTTCTTGGACCTCCTCCAATTCTATTTGGCTCCCACTGTCTTTCTGAAGAAGATATTCTCTTTCTAGAAATACAGCTCTCTTAGCCACTAAGACCATTTGCTCAGAAGGGTGATAGAAATAATATCCAAAGGTCTCCTTTGGATATCCCAGACTCAAGTTTATCATTATCGTTCCTCTTTACACGGGTAGGACACCCCCAAATTTTAATGTGATCAAAATTTGCTTTCCTGCCCTTCCATATCTCATATGGTATAGAAAGAACATATTTACTTGAGATCCTATTCAGTAAATAGGCTGCAGTCTCTAAGGCATAGCCCCAGAGAGACAAGGGTAGTCCTGACATAGACATCATGGATCGGACCATGTCAAACAAGGTAATGTTTCTTCTTTCGGATACACCATTTGCTGTGGTGTATACGGTGGAGTCCACTGAGAAACTATTTCATTGTCTTTAAGATAAGGAGTGAATTCATGGCTAAGGTATTCACCTCCTCGATCCGATCGAAGAGCCTTAATACTCTCGCCAGTCTGTTTCTCTATTTCATTCTTGTATTCCTTAAACTTCTCAAAGGCTTGTGATTTATGTCTCATTAAATACACATAGTCATATCTCGAGAAGTCATCAATAAAAGAAATGAAATAGAGGTGACCCCCTTTTGCTTACACGGACATGGGTCCACACACATCCAAGTGTATGAGCTCGAGAATGTCAGCAGCCCTCTCACCATGTCCACTAAAGGGAGCCTTGGTCATTTTTCTCATAAGACACGACTCACAGGTATCAAATGGCTTGTATTCGAATAAATTCAAATACCCATTTGAGTGTAGGTGAGAGACTCTTTTCTCGCGTACATGACCAAGCCTGTAATGCCATAGATATACAGAATTCACTTCATTAGCATTAGAAACCTGCATAACGTTAGAACGTGTATCTAATACATAAAGACCATTGACTAATGAACCATTGGCTATAATCAAACCATTATTCATTATAGAGCATCCAGTACTGTTAAAAGTCAATGCATATCCAACGTTATACAAGCCAAATATTGAAATAATGTTCTTAATAATATTAGGAACATAATAACAGTCATTCAGCTCTAGAATGACTCCTGAAGGTAAACTGAGACGTGCAGTCTCGATAGCTTTGGCAAAAACTAAAGCTCCAATGCTCATCCTCAGTTCAATCTCCTTTTTGCCCAGCCGCCTTCTATTTGCCAGCACCGGCACAGAATTACAGATATGAGATGCACATCCAGTATCCAATATCCATGATGTGGATTCCATATATGATAAATTAAGGTCTATGACAAAAATACCTTCATTTAGAATTGCCTTGCAATTCCTTTTCCAATGTCTTGTTTCCCCGTATCGAAAACACTTGTCTACTTTTTCATTCTTCTTGCCCTTCCCTTTGTCAACTTTGGCGAGTTACTTACCCATGACCTTCTTCTTTCCCTTCCCTTTGTCACCTTTGGTGGATATCTGGGTGGCCTTTCTTTTCTTGTTGGCCCGGCCAACAATCATTACAGAAGTAGATGGTTTATCTTTCTGTATAATCCCTTCAGCACTCTTTAACATGCTGAGCAGCTCCGGGAGAGTTGCATCAATTCTATTCATGTTAAAGTTTATAATGAAGGAATAAAAGGAATCGGGCAATGACTGGAGTATAAGATCAATTCACAGTTCAAGATCTAACTTGAACCCCAGTGCATTGAGTCTCTCTATCCACTCCATCATTTTCAATACATGAGCCTATACTGAAGCACCCTCTGACATCCGTGTCCTGAAAAACCTTTTGGAGATATCATATCTCTCAATCCTGCCCTGCTCCCCGAAGAGCTGGCGTAGATTAAGAAGTATGCTTCTACAATCAGTCTTTTCAAATTACCTCTGCAGCTCGGGAGCCATAGAGACCAGCATGTAACATTGGGCAAGAGAAGAGTCTTCAGGCCATTTGGCATAAGTCATTAACTCGCCCTCGTCGGCATCGGGAGCTAGCTCAGAATGAACAGTGTCCAACACGTAGGCTATTTTTTCGGTGGTGAGGACTATGCATAGATTACACAGCCAATCCGAGTAGTTCGGTCCAGTCAGTCTGTTGGCATCTAAGATGCCACGGAGGGGGTTGGACGACGACTTTGTAATCTGGATAAGAAATAAATGACAACTAAGCATATGTTCAAATTCTAACTTAGATGTGGTTTTCTATCTTAGTTAGTCCCACTATTTTTCGATCGAACTATATAACCCTCAGTATATAGAACGGGAGATCTACGAGATCAACCTAGTGGGTTGGAATCCCAACGAGACTAATGTACGACCTTGTGGAAAGTACAACACGCCATACATCATCTCAAGGGCAGTCAACAGGCACTTGCATCTAATGCAATATCTGATATTCGGCCCCGAAGAAATCATCCCCTTGTGGAAAGTGCAACAAGGGATACTCTCGGTTAGATCTAACCACCATTACGATATAGCAATGAGTTCATGATCCGACCCTTGTGGAAAGCACAACAAGGTCGGGTTCAATTCCTCGCCCCATTGAGGCCTAGCCTTGGAGTTGTATCTCGCCCCCAAACTCTTGGACCTTGTGGAAAGCACAACAAATCCATGAAATGAAGACGTTCATTCACTCCATAATGATGGAGGGCCACGACGACTCCTAGAGCCACGCTTACCAGATCTAAAATTAATCGTGAGGGAATTTGATTTTATCTTGATCTCACCCTAGGTGGTAATATAAATATATCAAATATATTTACCGTACCTAATAGTTTGCACAAAATAAATGCATCCAATGCAGAAATTAAATCGCAAGTGATCATGGACTTTATTCCTAATGTAACTAAGACATCTGGCCCGCTTCCGAAGCAGCTGGATCGTCCTCGTCGGGTGTGCTCCGCGCTTTCAAACTCTGACGTCGCATTAATTACAACTTTTACACGGCACGCATGCTGGCAAAATTTAAATTACATGTGACTCAAATTCCAGCAGCCCTTAGGGCGAGTACAACTGTAAAGGGAGATAGAAGTACATATGAATTTTAACAGAGAGAGAAAGGAGGTTCGCAGACCACAATTAATTACATGAACCAAGTCCATGATCACTTGCCAATCCATTCATGTAAAATCAATCAAGGGTTATTTCTAAAAATAATTCTTACTTTTGGATTTAAAAATGGGATGTGCAAACAAAAATAGGCTAGCTTTGGTGATATTTAAAAATCGAAGCAGGATTAACTAAAATTAAACACATAAGCAAGCTAATGCAAGGTAAATAAAGTAAATCACGTAAAGAACCATCATTTATAACAGGGGCATGCATATTTGAATCTGATTCAAATAAGTCAGATAATTAAGATATTTCTTTAAATTTAAATTTAATTATCCAATAATCAAATTTAAATTAAAATTTAAACATGACAATCATTTAAATTTAAATTCAAACCAATTATCCAATAACTTTGTTTGAACGTAAATTTAAATAATGCAATTATCCTTAATTATCAATATTCTAAAATTTAAAATTTGAATTTAACAATTATCTAATAATTAAAAATTCAAAAATTTAAATTTTATACATTTAATCTTCAATAAAATTCAAATTCTGATTTTAATATCTATCTAATAATTAAAAATTAAAAATTAAATTTTTACTGAAGTAACTTCAATTATTACCATTTTATCTCAAGGTAAATAGTAATTATCTCACCTTAGTAAATTCAAAAAGGTTAAATAAAATTTAACATTTGAATTTTACTATTGAGATAACATAATTAATATTTGAGATAAAAATTAGTTTAATTTATTATATATTTATATATATATTATATATACATATATACTAGCACAATTAAACTAAATAAAGAAATTTTTTTAAATAAAAAAAATTAGTCGGCAACCCTTTCGGGCAAGCCACCCACGCGGGACGCGTAGGCGGACGCGCCCGGGCAAATTTTTTTTTTAAAAAAAATTTGCTCCAGAGATGCCCAGCATCCTGGAAGACTAGAGGTGCCCAGGACCCCATTCGATCAGTATTAATTGAAGATTTTGAATTCCCCTAAAGACATGGTTCTAAACGGCGATAAAACACCGACCAGAGCACGAACCTGACTCTGATACCACTATAAGGTTCCACATAGCACAGTACGGGCAACGCAGCGGATAAAAAAAATTTATTTATCCGAACCCGGCTAGATGGAATGCTAGATCTGTGCTCTAATCGATGCATTAATTACCCAACCCCTAACTACGGGTTGCAGATTTCACCTTGCGCGGACCGACGCTGTCCGCTATGCCCGATGTAGAATCTCACGGACACCGAGCTGCTCAGAAGTACGACCTCTAGAGCAGATCCACACGGATCCTTGCGCAGCGATAATGTCTCCAAGCCCCAATCTTTCCTTTTCTTTCCCTTTCTGGAGATAGAGCTTCCAGGGAGAGAGAGAGAGCCAGAGGGAGGAAGAGGGAGAGTTAATCTCTTCTTCCCTTGCTGTTAGTTCTTGCTTAAGCCAAGGGGAAAGAGAGCTCTCGTAGGATCATATGTATAGATTTAGGATTTTTTAAAAGAGCACATAAGGATCAAAATTGTATATATATCCTTTTCATTATTGTACATATATATTAAGCCCCTCTTATATGCCTTTCCAAAAGGATTTCAAGGGAATTAATATATACATTTGTACAATAATAATCCGTCACCCAAGAATCCATTGTGTGTGATCCTTTAGGCCCTTAGTCACTCTAGTTTAAGGCCCATTAACTTTTAATTTCTAATTAGAAGTAAATTAAACTTATTATTCGCTTCTACTAGAGCCGAATAATAGTTTAATTTATTCTGAACCTTGATCACGTTGGATCAAGCAAATCCGCGTGATCCTAGAGGACGCCAGGTTTAAACCAGCCTGTCTGGTACCTGTAAGTCTACAGTTGCCGCATCGCTATAATCCCTCGCTCATTCTATGAGTTTGATTTGATCGAGGGTATGGTTTCTGTCAATCCCCATGATCGTGCCATTTGACCATGACCTCCTTTAAAGTATATGACGTCCGTTCTAAACGAAGTCACACGACCCTGGTCAGGGATTTAATGAAGCATTAGTGTCATGACCCATTAACTATCTGATATATACCCGACAGTGAGCGATCCTCTCTTAACTATTGATGATCTTCACACGTATCCTGAAATGGTTAATGACTCGGCAATTCGTGACTTATGGTTAAAGTTACTTAGCCAAATAATTAAACCATCCCAGTCCTCATGTAAGATCCGATCAATGTCTCAGGTCAAAGGACCAACGATACTACTGAGACAGTTAGATCTTCAGTTGACATTAGGTATAATCAACCATATGAAGATCTAATACCGGATCAGTTCAGTGTACATCCTCCAAGGACATACACCTACACATATGTGTTGGTGCCCCGCACCAATGACCATGAGACTGGTCAGTCACACATCATGTGTACTGGTTTAATAGGTAATCAAAGTCCCCGAGTGATTACCCTCCAACCAGGAACAGTTTAAGGTATGTGTCCATGTAAAGTCAGTCTCATGATCGAGATCTCATCTCGAGTTGACATTACAACCACATATCCTGGGGACATCGTAAAGTAATATACAATCCCATATTTATGCTCGAATACCACTTTATTAATTATGAACAAGATCGTACATATATCGGGTCTACCCGACCCTAAATTGGCCTGTAGCACACCAACACTAACAAAAATCTACCAACACATCAATATGAGGAAGTGGGAACTCATCTTTCAGACATGCCTTATTTAAGTCCCTGAAATCAATGCAAAACTGAATTTTTCCATCCTTTTTTATCACAGGGACAATATTCGCCAGCCATTGAGGATATAAAACCACTCTAATGAACTTGGCCTTATGTAATTTATCAACTTCTTCTTTTATCCTTAAGGCTATTTGAGGGTGGAATCTTCTTGATTTTTGCTTAACGGGTGTTGCCCCTGGTTTAAGTACCAATCTATGCTCTACCAGAGTGGGGTCAAGGCCCGACATGTCCTCGTAGGACATGGCAAATGAATCGCTATACTCCCTCAAAACCTTGATTAGCTCCTCTTCAACCTGAGGAGGGAGAGTAGTAGAAATAATTATGAGCCTGGGATCCTCTTTGGTTCCAAGGTTAATGTAAATGACGCCCCTAACCAGGGCGCCAATTACACAATTGAAGACCCTGTGAGGAGGCACCATTTCCCTTGGGCCCCCATCCCATTAAAATATTAATATATATATATATATATACACCATGAAGGCCAACACGTGAGAGTGGCAGTTTTGTCTAACAGTTAACGCCCTCTTGCAAGGGTGTCATTCTCATGAATAATGCCACCCTGATTAATATACGTCCTCATGCAGAGATGTCATTTACATGAATAGTACCACCTAGATTAATAGATGTCCCCATACAAGGTCGTCATTTCATTTGTGTTTCTAGAAGGGTGGAACACAAACAACCCCATTTAGCTGGCAAAGCCCATGCCTACTCAGCCAGACCTACAAGGTAATAAACCAATGCTTTGTGATTCCCTATAACTAATTCCCTCCGTAGCACTGGCAGAGGCTACTGCCATCATTCAGTGCTACTTGCAGAAGGGAATATTTCCCTTCATTACCTCGAAAAACATGAAGTCTTCGTCCTACTGCTGAAGCTTTACGGCGGCGGAGAACGTGTGGCTTCATCCTGTCATCTATACCTCGTAATCACGTCAAAAGGTTGGTGTTCTCAAGTCCTTGCCTAACTAGTAGCTAAATAGGTTAACTTATGCATGCTTAGAGTTAGATTAACTCATTATCCATGCTATATTACCTGGCTTTACTGTGATCAAGAAATGACCATGTATATACCATGTTACACATATTTTAATATTCTGTTAGACCTATCATATATGATTTTAGACACCATCTGTGACCATGAATTTTTTTAGTTTTAAATAAAATCTGTTATCATGATTTCATGAGTTTTGAACATATCTTATTACACTAGTTTTACAGTCTTAATAATCATGTTTTAGCCTTAGTATATAACCTCTGCTACCTGAGTTTTAAAATCCCGAAAATCTCAGCCTTCAGGTGAATAGCACCCCTGACCAGGGCGCCAATTTCCTAAGGGGCGCCCCTAGTTAGGGCGCCAATTAAATGAAGACACTTCACAGTGTCGCCATTTCCAATTCCATAATTTTTAATAATTATTAATTCAATGCATTCAAAAATCCATAACATTTGAACTAAACCATAAAAATTTTGCATGAATATAGTTCTGTGATCCTGAGATTTTTCTCTACCTGTCCATGTCCTCGATTTCTGATTCGGAGAAACTTTAGAAAAATAAATAGTAATTTGTATCACAGAATGTACCATTCTGATACAAAGCATAACCCACTTGAAAAATAACTCAATTGGTGACCCTACTGATGTGACACCATCTATGCACCTAAATTGTAAGCAAGCAACTTGAGCAGCGGACTCACTCTAGCGAACACGTTCGCGTAGCACACACTAGTGCCCGTAGGTGACTCGACAATGATGGAGAGGGTCCGAGGTGGGACCTTGATGCTCCAAGGGTTGGCTAGCTTGGGGAGGACACCAAATGGGCCAGGGATGACCAATTCATGGGTGGCCAGCACACAAAGGGCATGGGATGTAGGGGATCACTCACAACTCGCCCGCGGTGATCACTCACGTCAATAGCAATTTTGGGCCGAGCTCTCACTCTCCGTCCGATGAAGCAACAGAGATAATACTATGCTAAGCAATGAATTGAAACCAGACAAGAGGGGAACCGAGGCTCACCTAGTCGGTGTGAAGAGGGCCGACTCCGGCCGAAGACGATGACGAGCGGGGAGGCGTGGGCATGCACCCGCACGCCACGTCGGTGTAGCTTCGGATGGCGACCTGCTAATACATGCACAACACCCCTTGCAAGGGGGTTGGACTAGGGGTGGGGGAGTAGAATTACAACCAAAATGTACCTCCACACAAGGAGGGGCGCTCAGCCGGCCAGGCAGGGAGGGGAAAAGCAGAGCTAGGAACTAATTGGAAGGCAGTTGTCGGTTCTATCCGCTCTCTAGAACAGGGGACAAGCAGTCGATGTTGGTGCGGCTGAGGCCACTCCCAGACACCGTTTGCTACGAAACCAGCGGCAAAACCTCCTGGGTTGGCCCAGGAGGACGTCAGATTTTTGTAAGGACTTCTGGTTGCCGGCGTTGGATAGAGTAGGGCCATGAGTAGGGTCTCTGTTCTCTGGTTCTGTCTACTTTAGCACCACTGCCGTAGGAAGACAAGGTCGCCACGGGTGCTCCTGGTCTCTGATTCGGACGTGGCTATAGTCGCTCGATTCATTGTCGAGTCATCTTAGAAATGAGACCCACGGGGACACCGTAGGAGGTCAGAGTAGATAGGGACAGCCCAAATAGTGAATGAGTGTCGGTTCAGTCCCAGAGTGGACAGAACAGCGCACTTGAGGGAGAAAATTGAGAAATCACTGCTCCGGATGTCGAACGGTGTGCCGCTTATTGGTAATGGAAGAATACTTGTCGTAGAAGCTCTCAGCCAAGTGGCGCCACAAGAAGCACAAGAATATGGCCGTGGGAGCTTCTGGAAGTTGCTTTAGGTTGCTGACCGGACCTATCCTGCGCTGTCAGAGAAGAACGGCTCTCCTTGGCAGTCACGAACTCAGACGGAGACGAGACCACCACCGTTGCAAAGCTGACAAGAAGACAAATCCAACGGTATGTAGTACGCCCTCTATAGCTTCTTGGTGATGTCGTGGCAGCCTCAGAAAGTAGTAGGTACTCTGCTGCCTGTGAGCTAGGAATAGGATGAAGGTGTGTGGTTGTGTGTATGAGGGTGGGATGGCCAAGGGAAACAAGGGGGGAATGGGGAGGGAGACCAAGGTAGGAAGGGGGTGTTGGGGAGGGGTGTGGGGCAGCTAGAAAGATAGGTAGATTCAAATTTAAGCCTTGGGTGAAGCCCCTTCAGCCTTGGGGAGATGGAAGGGTGCTTGGGAAAGGGTAGTGGGTGGTTGGGGGTTGGAGGGTGGCTTGGAGATTGGTGGGTTCTACCTTGGGGGTTGGGGGGACTTGAATGAGTGTATGGGGAAGGGGGGGATATTAATGAAGAGTGAATGGGAGGAGAGAGAAGAAATTTTGAAATTTGGGGGTAGGGAAGAGAGAGAGAGAGGGGGGACCCCTTAGAGAGAGAGATATGAGAGAGATAGGGGAGGGATGTGGAGAGTCACTCCAAGGAAAGAAAATTATCACAAAGGGTTTCTTTCTATTCAAATATTCATCAAAGGTTACAAATGAGAGAGGGGAGGGGGCTATTTATAGACTCCATACTTTTCCTAGGACCAAAGTGACCCTGACAAACCTACAATTGACCAGCCTGTCCCAAGGGGGGCGCCCCTGGGTCTAGCCCAATGAATTGGGCCCATAAACCTATCTAATGAACATAATGACTGAGAACTTAGGTAATTGACCCTTAAACCTAAGTACCTGACTCAAATAAAGGGAAAATTACATAATTATGACTCAAAAAAAATATAAAAATTACATGACTAGACTCATAAAAATACGACGAACACAATGGCGCATGTCGACGAACAATCTGAGTCTCGGAAAAATGTGGAGGGGCACGGGATGCCCCCATTGTACCCCCGAGGTTGGGAAAACTCGACCCCGTCGAGTATGGGTCCACCGGGGAAGGGGCACACAAAATGTAGCTCCATACGATCCACGATCTCCAAACTCAACCCCGCGTCCATAGCTAGGGGACGACACTTCAGCTTCTCAAGGTGGTACGGGCACACCCTCTTGCCAGCGATGGTACCGTGCTTGCCTAGTATTGCCTCTGTGTGCTCACGTCGGGCTCTCAGGCTGATATGAGGTGGCACTCCGAGAGTGTCTCTCTGAAAGATAGGCGTAGGCTCGAGGCACTCACTAGGATCCACTGTGGTGCCCATATAGGGTGCCGAGTCCGCCACGTAGGAAATGGTGTGAATCCCAAAACCCATTAGTAAGTCCAACCAGTAATCCGGTTTGTTAAAGCCACTCGGAACTTGGCAAGGTCCAAGTTCTCATGCCCTCATGTTGGAGGTGACCCTAGGGTAGAGCCACTCCAATGTCTCCATCGATAAGTTACCTACTTGGAATTCTAAGTGGCACTTGCGAGCCTTTGTCCACTCTTTGTGAACCTCACCGCTCGTTGCGAATTGCTTACATGTATGCTCGTACAATACATTATGATGCGGTGAGTGGGTGTGAAAGTGGATAGTGTGCAAAGGTGGACCGGGGCAATCATAAATTGTCCTATCATGCTTTGATGCCATGTGGACCTTGATGAACTTAGGTGGACCGGGGCAGCCACAAGTGGCCCTATCATGCATGGACTTTATAACAATGCTTGGAGGGCCGGGGCATCCGTAGGGGAATCTATTATGCATGGGTATAGCAAATGTCGGGGGTCCCGGACATCCGTGAATGCTGCTAACATGCTTAAGACTTATGATGAATGAAGGTGGACCATTACATCCGAATATGAACCACTCATGCTTCCTACTTGACATGTGGGTGATATAAATGAATGGACTCAACATAGTGTTCATGCCAAGTGGTGTGGTAAGCCTAGACACTTGCATGCTTATCTTAAAGGTGACTTCTATGTGCATAGGTGTGGGACAATCTTTGAACTCCCATGTGAAAGGGTCGAAGGGGTCAAAGAAGGTATGTGTCATGGAGTGGGGCACTTCATTATTTCCTAGGTGTATTTCACCCATGATCATGGTTCCCTTGGTGTGGGCGGGATCTTGGAAGAGGTGGGTTTGGTCCAACATGGTTGGTTGGGGTAGGAAAAGGTTGGTGGTGAGTAAGGTGGGTGGGTATAGGAAGGGATCGAAGGGGTCATGGTAATGGTCACCTAGGGAGAGGAACTCTAGGTCCTCATGGTCCTCACATAGTGGTGAGTCATCCTCCTCTAATGAAATAATTGGGCTGAAGTCTTTGCTGGGATGGTCGGCCATGAATGGAGGGCTTGAAGTTCTACCCGAGATAAGTAACTCTAATTCGTGGATAGCATCGGGTTCATCGGGTGTAGGGAGGAATAGAAGAAGGTCGCTCATATAGCAACCAACGGTGCAAACCGAGGTGATAGACCCGACACATAGGTGTAGGAGGTCAAGGCTCCTAGGTCGGTCGGCCATTATGATCAACATGCCAGTCAACTCCATTTGCCATGCTAGGCCCTTAAGAAGATCCCCTAGTGTCTCCACTTGGTAAGATGATTGGATGGTGGTGCGATAGGAGATGAAGGGCACTATAGGGAGGTGTCGCTCCAAGGAAGGGTGGGCCATGATCGGGTGAGCTGGATTCTCCTTTAACCATCTAGCCATGGACCCACTTATGATGAGTTCACTCCCAACTAGAGGAGAGGGCATAGAGTGAAGATCGTAATGCGAGGTTTTGTCCTCATCTTGGGCATGTGTTTCTTTCAAAGCGGGGGTTGGACCCGGGGTGTTTACCACTATGGGGTCGGGTGTCGGGAGTATGGGTTCCTCTACCAAGGAGGTGAGAAGGTCCTTTGTGGGTAGAGTGATGATGATCGGCACATGGTGCATCCGGGGTGGTGAACGACGTCGGACTTGGGTTGGGGTTGGGAGTAGTGGAGGCCTAGGTTGGAGTAGGATTGGGGTTGGAAGTGGGAGGTGGGTTGGGTGAGGGGGTTTATGTTGATTGGTTTTGGGAGGTGTGTTCTTTTGAGGGGACGATGGAGGGGTAGTGGTAAGGACTGTGGGGGCTTGTGGGGTGCGGGTTTGGCGGGGGATTTTGGGTTGGGGGTGGTGGTCGTTATGGGCCTCGGTGGAGGGGTGGACATGGGGTCCATTTGGGTTTGAATAGTGTAGGTTGTGGAAGGGGGTTTTGATTGGGGTGTGGGGGCCCTCATGGGGTTAGGTGGGGAGTTGGAGGCTTTGGACACTTGGGTTTTAGTTGTGATGTTTTGATAGCGAAGTGTTGGGGCGATGGTTGAGAGGGGTTTGGTTGGGAATGGTGGGAATGGGGCCCTAAGGGTTGTCTTAGGTTGGCTGGGTGGGGATGCAGGAGTGGTAGTGCTCCTTGGGTAGGAAGGGGAACGTCGGGGAGCATAGATCTTTCTAAGTTCAGTTTTTATGTCTTCCCATGTGTCAAGGGCTCTTTCCTTCTAACCCTCCTTAAGCCCACTATATGTTCCCACTCTTCCTTGGCTCGAGGTGAAAGCCGACCCTTGGCAATGGTGATTCTCTCGGGTACATATGCCCGAATCTGCTCAAAGTGTTTTTCCAAAGTAGCCTCCCACTTTAGGTAGGCACTAGGGGTAGATCTGTCAAAGCGAAGGTCATCATCTAGGATGATGTCCCAGAGTAGGGGGTCGGTATCACCCTTGACAAGGTCTGAATTGTACCTCATTTCCCAGAGAGGAGTATACATGATGATGCAACGGGTGGACCAATGATGATTCTAATATAATTGTGCCCTAGAACTAGACTTCGTAGAGACAAGTCTAGAACTTGCTCTGATACCAATTTGATGTGACACCACCTATGGACCTAAATTTTAAGTAAGGAACTTGAGTAGCGGGCTCACTCTAGCAAACACGTTCACGTAGCACACACTAGTGCCCGTAGGCGACTCGGCAATGATGGAGAGGATCCGAGGTGGGACCTTCATGCTCCAAGGGTTGGCTAGCTTGGGGAGGACCCCAAATGGGCTAGGGATGCCCAATTCATAGGCGGCCAGCACACCAAGGGTGTGGGATGTAGGGGTTCATTCACAACTCGCCCGCAGTGATCACTCACGTCAATAGCAATTTTGGGCCGAGCCCCCACTCTCCGTCCGACGAAGCAACATAGATAATACTATGCTAAGCAATGAATTGAAACCAGACAAGAGAAGAATCGAGGCTCACCTAGTTGGCGTGAAGATGCCGACTCCGGCCGGAGACGATGACGAGCGGGGAGGCCTGGGCATGCACCCGCACGCCGCGTCGGTGTACCTTCGGATGGCGACCTGCTAATACATGCACTACAATCCTTGCAAGGGGGTTGGACTAGGGGTTGGGGAAAATAATTACAACCAAAATGTACCTCCATTCAGGGAGGGGCACTCAGCCGGCCAGGCGGGGAGGGGAAAAGCAGAGCTAGGAACTAATTGGAAGGCGATTGCCGATTCTGTCCACTCTCAAGAACAGGGGACAGACAGTCGATGTCAGTGCCGCTGCGGCCACTCTCGGACTCTGTTTGCTACGAAACTAGTGGCAAAACCTCCTGGGTTGGCCCAGGAGGACGTCACATTTTTGGAAGGACTTCTGG
This sequence comes from Amorphophallus konjac, assembly GCA_022559845.1. NCBI lineage: Eukaryota > Viridiplantae > Streptophyta > Magnoliopsida > Alismatales > Araceae > Amorphophallus > Amorphophallus konjac. The sequence goes on from CM040120.1 coordinate 296,261,886, forward strand.
TTGCCGGCGTTGGTCGGAGCAGGGCCGTGAGCAGGGTCTCTGTTCTCTGGTTCTGTCTACTTCAGCACCACTACCACAGGAAGACGAGGTCGCCACGGGTGCTCCCGGGCTCTACTTCAGGCGTGGCTGGAGTCTATAGATTCGTTGTCGAGTCCTCTTCGAAATGAGACCCATGGGGACACCATAGGAGGTCAGAGTAGACAGGGACAGCCCAAACAGTGAACGGGTGTCGGTTCAGTCTCAGAGTGGACAGAACAGTGCACCCGAGGGAGAAAACTGAGAAATCGCTGCTCCGGATGCCAAACGGGGTGCCGCTTATTGGTAACGGAAGAATACTTGTCGTAGAAACTCTCAGCCAAGTGGCGCCTCAAGAAGCACAGGAATGTGCCCGTGGATGCTTCTGGAAGTTGCTTTAGGGTGCTTCTAGAAGTTGCTTCAGGTTGCTGACCGGACCTATCCTGCGCAGTCAGAGAAGAACGGTTGTCCCTGGCAGTCACAAACTCAGACGAAGACGAGACCACCACCATTGCAAAGCTGACAGAAAGATGAATCCTGTTACATCCCTAAGGTTTTGATGATGTCTTACACTATAAATCAATCTGTTTTTACTCCTTACATCAATCTATTACACAGTGCATTTACTTGTTTCAAAGAAGGGGATCTGGAGTAATAACCTTAAGGTCTGTGCATTTCATGTCATTGCATCTCACCTCTTGAGGTCGGTGCAAGCTCTAGTCGGTGCAATCGCCGTCTGATATGGACAGTTAGATCCTGTCTCCTCATCTCAGTGCAAGTACATCTCGGTGCAAGCATTGCCTTGTGCTTCTCTTTATCAATTCCGTGTAAGTTTCTGCCTCACTCACGTACACCATAGCCCGGTTTCCCTCTCCGTGCATTACGTGGAAGTTTATGCCTCACTCACGTACACCATAGCCCCATTTTCATCTCGGTGCATTACATGTTTAGACATAAAATGGCTCAGTGCATTTCATTGCAGCATACACATTAAGGTACATGCATATATTGCTTGCGCGTTTCATCTTTCAGACTCGGTGCGAGGTTTGTCTTGCATCCGTTTTTGTTCATATGATTCTTCGCTCTCATCTCGGTGTAATTCTCGCAAATCCAACTCGGTGCATCAACTATATTACACAGTTGTTGCAAGAATCCGAGCATATCCTTGATCCTTTATTTTGACTCGGTACAAAGTCTTGTCTTGTGTCTGTTGGTTCCAAGTCTGTGCATTTGGGGTCAATCACATTAGTAAGTCAATTCAAGGTTGATTTGAATATCTCCACTCAGTGCATGTTATGTCTACCCATCCGGTGAAACATTTGCTTCATGTCTTATATTATCGGTGCATCTCTCCCAGTTCGTGCGTTTAGCATTCATATGCCATGTGCATGGTCACCCTTCTTACCAGTATTTGAAATGCACTCTTCTATTTGTCTGTCAGGTATTTCTCATTCGAGAGGAATAAGAATGACTCGTGATCCCAGGATGGAGGAGATGGCAGGATCGTGACACATGGAGAAAAGTGATCTGAGATTCTGCCACGTGGACTAAGACTTTTGAGCGGGAATAATGGAAGGCACACGCCAGTCCCCTGTTGCTCTATAAAAGCGAATGGGGAGAACATAAGAGAATAACGAAGAAAAGAAAAAAAGGGAAGAAAAAGGAACGAGAACAGAAAAGAGAGATGAAGGAGAAGGAGAGCTAGCAGAAGAGAAAGAAAAATTTCTGAGAGGGAGAAGTGCTCGTGAATAGGAAGATCTGCTTCTACAGAAGCTACATTGTCTTTGTTTTTTCAGAATACTCTCGTTTGCCGATCGCTGTGTTTTCAAGTTTTTGTTTAATCATTTTCATTCCATATTGTTACCCTCTACTGTTCAGAGGAAGGGAGAGGTTCTCCAGTTCCCTCCATTGTCCTGGAGGAAGAGAGGTTCAATCCTCTGGTTGTGTGAGTTACACGGGAGTAACTGCACAGGATTCCCTTTGCTACGTGCAAAGGAAGGGAGATCCTTCTCCGATGTTCCTCTTATGATTGATCAGAAGATTGAGAAGGTTGTTCCTCGGTACAAGCTGTTTGGCAGCGGTTGTTGCAGACTGAGTCTACTGTGTGCGACTCTAGTGCAAGGAAGCCTTACTCGACTGAGTAAGGGGTGGATGTAGATTGCAGATAACAATTGAACCACCTAAAAACTCGCTGTTTCTTTTGTGGTTTGGCTGTTCTCATGTGCTGCACTCCAACTTCTTGAGACTTAGCCTCTTTGTGGTTGCCTTCTCGATATAAGTCCTTCTCATACTATCTTCGTTAATCTTCATTGTCTGTTTACGAGGCCGTTGTCTCCATAGTTTGAAGAGCCAAGAATTTGTGGCTGTGTTTATCGAATTGGGGAGTGATCTATTCATCCCCCCTTCTATCTCACTCTCCGCTGTGCGTATCATTTGGTATCAGAGCAGGTTTTCACCATGTGGGCCAACGGTCTGGCTAACCCTAATGGTCCTCGAAGCTTTATGGCTGAGGGACAATCTATCACTCGTCCTCCGTTCTTTGATGGTAACAATTATCTATTCTGGAAGAACAGGTTGGAGGTATTGATCAGGGCGCAAAGCCACAAGTTGTGGAGGGTGATCACTACAGGGCCATACGAGCTACCACCGAACGAGGATGCGTGGACTGATGGTCAATTCAAGCAATCGTCGCTCAACTGGACAGCCCTGAACATCATCCAGTGTGCTGTACACCCAGACGAATACTCTCGCATCTCAGCATCTAAGACGGCCAAGAAGATGTGGGACGAGTTGGAGTTAATCTACGAAGGTACAGCTCAAGTGAGAGCAACAAAGATAAATCTCCTAACCTCTGAATATGAGATGTTTAAAATGAAACCAGAGGAGACCATAACTGAGATGTATGCCAGATTGACTCTGATCACGAATAGTCTTAAGGGGCTTGGAAAACAGATGGCTGGGGGAGACGTAGTCAGGAAGATACTTAGATCTCTAACCCCCCCATGGCATACTAAAGCCACTGTGATAGAAGAGTCAAGGGATCTGACGACTACGACAGTCACCGAACTCATAGGATCCCTTATGACGTATGAAATGAACCTTAAAAGGAATGGTGAGGGAAGTGATAGAAAGAACAAGAATATTGCCCTCAGGGCATCCCGCAGCAAGGGAAGTAGCTGTAGCGAGAGGAGTAGTTGCGAGTCTGATGGATTGTCAGATCTCGACCAAGAGGAGCAAGCAATGCTTACTCGCCAATTCAGAAAATTCTTAAGGTCTAAGGGAAAGACCTTTAGAAAAAAGAAGTTATACCCTTCTGGTAAGAAACTTGATTCCGACAATGACAAAGATAGGAGTAATAAGAGAATTACATGCTTTCATTGCAGGTTACCCGGACACATGAAAGGGGACTGCCCTGATCTTCAGAAGAAAGGTCCCAACCCTTAGAAGAAGAGCTCGAAAGTGTAGAAGAAGAAGCCACAGGCAATGGTCTGCACCTGGAGCGATGAAGAAGAGGATCCGGAAGACAATTCCTCAGAGGAGGATGAAGAAGGACTTTACCTGATGGCTAACAGTGAAGAGGAGGTAACAAATATTTTTGAGAATTTCTCTATCGATGACTGGGAAGACGCCTATGCATAACTGTTAGATAAGTTCAATTCACTTAGTAAAGAGCATAGGATTCTGAAGAGAATGTTCAATACCAATGTTGAAGAACAAACGTAAATCTGTAAGGAAAATCAGAAACTAAAAGAAGAACTAGAAAAAATGACTTCTCTAAAAAAGGAAAATGAAAAGCAAACTCTTGAGAACCAGGAAGTTCACACACAGCTCAACCAACTCAAGATTAAATTTGAAGAATGCCTGAATGAAAAAAAATGTGATCATAGAGAAGTATGAAGCTGTTAAGAAAGTCAACTCTGAACTCTTGAAAAATTATGAATTTATGCAGAGAGAGTTGGAGGACAAACAAAAAGTTTTAGAAAAATTTGTTTAAGGAAAAACGAATCTGGATTCTATACTGGGTACAAGGGTTAATTTCAATAAGGAGGGCTTAGGCTATGACCCATCCAACAAGAGACCATTTCAGTTTAAGACTACCACCTTCTGCCCAGAAAAGGGAAAAGAAAAGCTGGACACATCATCCAGCTCAAACAGAAATCAGAATGATCAAAGTCCAAAAGAAAATTTAACAAACAATGCTGGACGATCATCCAAAATAGGAATGAATTTTATGAAGAACTTCACTAAGCCCATTCGCCAGAACATAAGTAGCAGCTAGACCAAGGAAATGAATCAGAATAAAAGTTGGAACTACTATAAAAGAATGGGTCCTGACAAGAGTTACTGGAGAAACAACACTCATCCTCATAAACTTGTTAATCTTCAAGTTCACAGGAGATACCCCAGGGATGAGAAACCTAATAACTGGAATAGATTTCATTTCTCCAGACCATCTGGACATATCTCCACTCACAACTTTAATAGACCAGAAATTAAGGTGCAAGAGAAAACCAAGTTGAGACAATTCTGGATTCCTAAACATCTGCTTAAGGATTTGAATGATATCTTTGGACCCAACTCATCTTGGGTTCCGAACTACTTTGCTTGATTTTGCTTGTGTAGGTGTGCCTGGCAGCTGAGAATAACAAATGATATCTCGATAGTGGCTGCTCCAGGCACATGATAGGAGACCGATCCAAGTTCAACAAGTTAGAAATGAAGGTAGGGGGTCTGGTCAAATTTGGAGGAAAGAACAAAGGTAAGATCATTGGGGTCGGCACTGTTGGTAAGTCTTCCACTAACTCCATTGAGAAAGTTTTACTTGTGGAAGGTCTTCAACACAATCTGATTAGCATAAGTCAATTATGTGATAAGGGTCACAAGGTTGTGTTTGACAATAGTTCATGCAAAATTTTTGAAATAAACTCTGACAGTATTAAATTTGTAGCCAACAGGACCAATAATGTCTACATGGTAGACTTAGATGTTGAGTCTGATTCTAATATATGCTTGTCGGCCAATTCTGAAAGTGACGCTTTTGAATGGCATAGACGGTTAGGCCATGCTAGTTTTTCTACCTTAAATAAATTGGTCAAGCATGATTTAGTTAGAGGCTTGCCTATAATCAAGTCCAGTTCTATTTCAAAAGTCTGTGATGCCCGTGCTCAAGGCAAACAGACCCGAATGTCTTTCAAGCTAAGATCTGAGCCATTGTCGTCTAGACCAATGGAACTTCTTCATATGGACCTTTTTGGTCGTACCAGAACTCAGAGTCTTAATGGAAGTAGATTTGGTTATGTGATCATTGATGACCACTCCAGATTTTCATGGAATCATTTCTAGAAATAAAGCCAGACTACTGGCCAAGGGCTACTGTCAAGAATTTGGTGTTGATTTCGATGAGTCCTATGCACCTGTTGCTAGGATGGAAGCAATAAGAATATGGCTAGCATTTGCGTGCTCCAAGAACATTAAACTCCAGCAAATGGACATGAAGAGTGCCTTTCTGAATCGTATCATGAACGAAGAAGTTTTTGTTGAACAACCCCCCGGTTTTCAGTTTTCTCCTCAATCTAACCAAGTTTTCAGGTTGAACAAAGCCTTGTATGGTCTAAAACAGGCTCCGCGAGCATGGTATGAAAGATTGACATAATTTCTGATTAGCAAGGGCTACCATAGAGGTAAAGTAGATCAAACTCTATTTTTGAAAAACTCAAATAAAGACCTCATCATAGTTTAGGTATATGTAGATGACATTGTTTTTGGGTCAACTAGCTCTGAACTATGCAATGAATTTTCTAAATTGATGTCTGCGGAATTTGAAATGAGTTTGGTAGGAGAATTAAAGTATTTTCTTGGCTTACAGGTACAACACTTAGAGGATGGATGCTTCATCAATCAGACCAAGTACACATTGGAAATTCTCAAGAGGTTTGGCATGAACAACCTGAAGCACATTACAACACCAATGGGTACCAACACCTCTTTGGATGGAGATGAGACAGGTAAAGAAGTAGATGCCAAGCTCTATCGAGGTATGATTGGTTCTCTACTTTATTTGACTGCTTCAAGACCATATATTCAATTCAGTGTAGGAATGTGTGCAAGGTATCAATCTAGACCCACTGAATTGTATTTAGCTGCAGTAAAAAGAATCTTCAGATATCTGTCCACTACACACACCCTTGGTTTATGGTTTCCTGCATCACACACACTTGATTTAGTTGCATACACAGATGCAGATTATGCCGGGTGTAAACTAGATAGAAAGAGCACTAGTGGTCACTGTGAATTTCTAGGTGGGTGTTTAGTATCTTGGGGCTCCAAGAAACAACACTCTGTGGCCCTTTCCACTGCAGAGGCTGAATATGTAGCTGCAGGAAGTTGTGGCACACAAGTCATTTAGATTAAACACCAGCTTCAGGACTATCAAGTAGACCTGGGGTGCACACCTATTTACTATGATAATACCAGTGCCATCAACCTAGCCAAGAATCCTGTTTTGCACTCCCGCACCAAACACATAGAAATAAAGCATCATTTCATAAGAGATGAGGTTTCTAAGAACAACTTTGAACTCATTCATGTAGGCACTGCTAATCAAATTGCTGACATCTTCACCAAGCCTCTGGATAATGACAAATTCACCACATTAAGGAGAGAACTAGACCTGTACAAATTATCTTAATTTTTTTTCTCCTGATATTGAATTGGTCTATCTTGGTAAAATGCTGTGTGAAAAGTCTATTCTTATTGTGAGGGGGAGCGTCGTGTATCTTCTGATTAATTTCTTTGAGTGCTTCGGTTAAGGGGGAGCTGGATAAGTAGTGCGTTCGATTGACTCAAAAAGACTGACCAGATGAGTGTTTTTGCTGGTTCTCATGATTGAATGAGTGCAGTTTTCTCAGTCAGTAGAATCTCATTCATATCTTAAATCCATAAGTGTGTGTTACTAAAGTCCTGCTAGAATCTTCCCTCTAGTAGTTCATCAGAGTTTTGGAGTAAGTGGTCAAATTATCTTCCTACATTGTCCATGATTTCAGGTCAGGCTCTAACCTGCATGTCTTGATATTTGCTCAGAACAACTTGAAATCTAGATCTCAAGATTCATCACAAAGAAATAGTCCTTCTGGTATTGTTTTCAATCATTTCCTCTCCACATCATAAGGGATCAACTAAATGAACAAAAGTCTATGGGCTATTCACTGAGAAATTGGGAGCTTCATCAATGAAGTGAAGTAACTCCAATGTCATGAGGTGTTCTATTTAAAAAAAAAATTTGTGCAAATTGACCTTAATGTCTCTGATCATCATAGAGCAATGGTGACATGGTGGTGAGTAACTGGGGACTCTGGCCTCTGATCAAGGTGTTTCCCCATGTAAAAAGCCACGGTTACTAACTCTGTTCTTCAAAATGAAGAAGTAATGAGGTACTCACACTGAGTAACTGGGGATTCCAGCCTTTGATCAAGGTGTCTCTCTAATGTCAAAAGTGTGAATTACCAAACTACTCATTGATCTTTTGCAAAACTCTAAACTATCCCTTATCTCTGTGCAAGGTCTGGAATGCTTCTCCTCAATACTATAAGAACACCTTCTCTGATTTTGTCTCTTGTTGTCTACATAGTACAGTTGTTTTAATCAGAAATCTTGCTATGCTTGTTCACCCCTGTTCTACATCATATACCATGTATGTGGATAAACTCTTCCATCATACCTATTCTCTATTGATTACCAAAGTTCAAGAATCTTCACTTAAGTTTAGCACCTCACTTATTCTTTTAAGACATGATGTTGGGTCTTTCTACACAAAGAAGTCACTACACTTCTTCCTCATGTCTCTAGCAATTTCCTACATCTCTCATTTCCTTTTGATGATGTCAAAGGGGGAGAGAGGTCATTAGGCAATATCCGAGAGATAATTCATTTTCTGCAAGAAAATGTTGGGGAGAGAGGTTATGGTTATGAGGGGTTATGAGGGGAGAGAAGTTATGAGGTCTGAGGTCATGCATTATCTCAATGTTCATGTGTTGGAGGTAAGCTGAGGTTAAAAAGTTGTGCTTGTTTTGTCTACATGCGCTTGCCTTGGATTCTTTTAAGCTACCTTTAACTGTTGGTATTAATGCCTTGATATTGCTTGATTCATAGTGTTGCCATCATCAAAAATGGGGAGATTGTTACATCCCTAAGGTTTTGATGATGTCTCACACTATAAATCAATCTGTTTTTACTCCTTACATCAATCTATTACACAGTGCATTTACTTGTTTCAAAGAAGGGGGTCTGGAGTAATAACCTTAAGGTCCGTGCATTTCATGTCATTGCATCTCACCTCTTGAGGTCGGTGCAAGCTCTAGTCGGTGCAATCGCCGTCTGATATGGACCATTAGATCCTGTCTCCTCATCTCAGTGCAAGTACGTCTCGGTGCAAGCATTGCCTTGTGCTTCTCTTTATCAATTCCGTGCAAGTTTCTGCCTCACTCACGTACACCGTAGCCCGGTTTCCATCTCGGTGCATTACGTGGAAGTTTATGCCTCACTCACGTACACCGTAGCCCCGTTTTCATCTCGGTGCATTACGTGTTTAGACATAAAATGGCTCAGTGCATTTCATTGCATTTCATTGCAGCATACACATTGAGGTACATCTATATATTGCTTGTGCGTTTCATCTTTCAGACTCGGTGCAAGGTCTGTCTTGCATCGTTTTTGTTCGTATGATTCTTCGCTCTCATCTCGGTGCAATTCTCGCAAATCCAACTCGGTGCATCAACTGTATTACACAGTTGTTGCAAGAATCCGAGCATATCCTTGATCCTTTATTTTGACTCGGTACAAAGTCTTGTCTTGTGCCTGTTGGTTCCAAGTCTGTGCATTTGGGGTCAATCACATTAGTAAGTCAATTCAAGGTTGATTTGAATATCTCCACTCAGTGCATGTTATGTCTACCCATCCAGTGCAACATTTGCTTCATGTCTTATATTATCGGTGCATCTCTCCCAGTTCGTGCGTTCAGCATTCATATGCCAAGTGCATGGTCACCCTTCTTACCAGTATTCGAAATGCACTCTTTTGTTTGTCTGTCAGGTATTTCTCCTTCGAGAGGAATACGAATGGCTCGTGATCCCAGGATGGAGGAGATGGCAGGATCGTGACACATGGAGAAAAGCGATATGAGATTCTGCCACGTGGACTAAGACCTTTGAGTGGGAATAATGGAAGGCACACGCCAGTCCCCTATTGCTCTATAAAAGTGAATGGGGAGAACATATTAGAATAACGAAGAAAAGAAAAAAAGGGAAGAAAAAGGAACGATAATAGAAAAGAGAGAAGAAGGAGAAGGAGAGCTAGTAGAAGAGAAAGAAAAATTTCTGAGAGGGAGAAGTGCTCGTGAATAGGAAGATCTGCTTCTACGAAGCTACATTGTCTTTATTTTTACAGAATACTCTCGTTTGCCGATCGCTGTGTTTTCAAGTTTTAGTTTAATCATTTTCATTCCATATTATTACCCTCCACTGGTCGGAGGAAGGGAGAGGTTCTCCAGTTCCCTTCATTGTCCTGGAGGAAGAGAGGTTCAATCCTCTGGTTGTGTGAGTTACACGGGAGTAACTGCACAAGATTCCTTTTGCTACGTGCAAAGGAAGGGAGATCGTTCTCCGATGTTCCTCTTCTAATTGATCAGAAGATTGAGAAGGTTGTTTCTCGGTACAAGCTGTTTGGCAGCGGTTGTTGCAGATTGAGTCTACTGTGTGCGACTCTAGTGCAAGGAAGCCTTACTCAACTGAGTAAGGGGTGGATGTAGATTGCAGATAACAATCGAACCACCTAAAAACTCGCTGTTTCTTTTGTGGTTTGGCTGTTCTCATGTGCTGCACTCCAACTTCTTGAGACTTAGCCTCTTTGTGGTTGCCTTCTCGATATAAGTCCTTCTCATACTATCTTCGTTAATCTTCGTTGTCTGTTTACGAGGCCGTTGTCTCCATAGTTTGAAGAGCCAAGAATTTGTGGCTGTGTTTATCGAATTGGGGAGTGATCTATTCATCCCCCCCCTTCTATCTCACTCTCCGCTGCACGTATCAAATCCAACGGTATATGGTACACCCTCTGTAGCTTCTTGGTGATGTCGTGGCAGCCTTAGAAAGTAGTTGGTACTCTGCTGCTTGCGAGCTGGGAATAGGATGAAGGTGTAGGGTTGTATGTATGAGGGTGGGATGGCCAAGGAAAACAAGGGGGGAATGGGGAGGGCGACCAGGGTAGGAAGGGGCTGTTGGGGAGGGGTGTGGGGCAGCTAGAAAGGGAGGGAGATTCAAATTTAGGCCTTGGGTGAAGCCCCTTCAGCCTTGGGGAGATGGAAGGGTGCTTGGGAAAGGGTAGTGGGTGGTTGGGGGTTGAAGGGTGGCTTGGAGATTGGTGGGTTCTACCTTGGGGGTTGGGGAGACTTGAATGAGTGTATGGGGAAGGGGGGGATATTAATGAAGAGTTAATGGGAGGAGAGAGAAGAAATTTCAAAATTTGGGGGGGTCGGGAAGAGAGAGAGAGGGGGGACCCCTTAGAGAGAGATATATATATGAGAGAGATAGGGGATGGATGTGGAGAGTCTCACTCAAAGGGAAGAAAATTCTCACAAAGGGTTTCTTTCTATTCAAATATTCATCAAGGTTACAAATGAGAGAGGGGAGGGGGCTATTTATAGACTTCATACTTTTCCTAGGACAAAAGTGACCCTGACAAACCTACAATTGACCAGCCTGTCCCAAGGGGGGGCGCCCCTGGGTCTAGCCCAATGAATTGGGCCCATAAACCTATCTAATTAACATAATGACTGAGAACTTAGGTAATTGAACCTTAAACCTAGGTACCTGATTCAAATAAAGGGAATATTACATAATTATGACTCAAAAAAAATATAAAAATTACATGACTAGACTCAGAAAAATACGACGAACACAATGGCGCATGCCGACGAACAATCCGAGCCTCGGAAAAATGTGGAGGGGCAAGGGATGCCCTCATCACCTACGCAGTGTCGTCAATTAGTTGAGCCCTGTATATCAATTAGTGACACCCCGAGGAGTCTTCAATTAAATGAAGACTACTCAGAAGGGGGCCAATTGTATTTTTGAGAGATTAACAACACAACATTAGAAATTTTATATATGTAAAACCAAAACCCAATAATTATACCTGAACTTGTTTATGAACTCACGAGAATTTTCACTGCCCGTTCATGTCCTTACTTCCTGTTTTCGAGAAACTTTTTCAAAATGAATAGTGTTTTGAGTCACAAAACGTACCTGGCTGGTGAAAATCACCAATGAAATTGGCGCCCCAAGCCAGGGTGCCAATTCATTGAATAGAGGCAGCCAGGTCGTAGCTAATTAATTCAAGACTACCTGCAAGGGTGCCAATTCCTATATATTCATATTGAAAATCACCTTATGTAATTGGCACTGCAAGCCAGGGCGCCAATTACTTGAATAGCGACTGCCAGGTCGTCTTCAATTAAATGAAGACTCCCTGTGCAGGCGCCAATTCCATATATATATATATATTGAAAAATTAAAAATTTGAAAGATAGGCCATACCCCAGGCGCCAATTCATTGAAAAGGGGGTCCTCCCCCAGGCGCCAATTGTCTAAATAGGGGGTCGTCCCCCAGGCGCCAATTCCCTGAAACAGGGGCTATACCCCAAGCGCCAATTTAGTGATTACAGCTTCTGATCTTGATCTGTCTCGTGATTTGTACAAACACAACTCTAATCCATTTTCCTGCATATTATGAGTTCTTGAATTCCATTCCATAAAAATCTACCTTGTGTATATCCTACATGGTTAAACCTTGAACCTCTTAAACTACCCTTCGGGAGTGTTGGAGCTAAGTGCCATGCGGGGCAAAGTGCTACGTTGTGGGAGCCACCTCTTGAGGCCGTACGTCGCAAAGTGCTACACGATGGGAGCCACCTCTTGAGCCTGTAGGGGCCACCTCTAGAGTCATCCATAACCAAATGACTAGTTAATCTCTTCTGTAATACTACGTTTTTAATTTCTTGAAATTCCATATTGGCTATAAATGAGAGTGGATGTCAAAAGTAACACATGAAATGTTGCGCATATAGGTCCCGGTCTGGTCTTGGGAGGAGCACCCGAAGGTACTTATGCCCATGGGAGTTTATTGACCACGGTGTTTCATATTACACCAGAGTACTTGCTTGACTTGAGACACTCCACCCTTACTCTCTTTACTTACTTGACTTGACTTGCGTGGCCCGGAATGGGTGATACTTGACTTGTGGCTCGAAAAGGGCAGATTACTTGCTTGATTAAATAGCCAATTCCACTGACACGTACTTGATATTACTTGCTTGAATTGAATTTTACTTGCTCGTACCTGAGATATACTTGTACATGAGTTCATTCTTGCACCTGAGTTCATACTTGTACATGAGTTCCTACTTGCCCAAAAGTAGCATCTATAGCTATAAGTTATTGAAATACTGGTTGTCCATTACTTGAATTCATGCTATACTCTCTATACAGTTTTTTATCTCTTATTGTTCATCATGCATAAATTTACCTATATACCTAATTCTTCTTACGCGTATATCATGCATAGCCATACTGATAATACATGCAAACTGTAAATCACTTAAAGATTGTTTAAATTTGAGATGTAATTCCTACTGAGCGATTCGCTCATCCAGTTGCTTCCTAACATTTTCAGGTGTTTCAGATAGCGACAAGAATGGGATTGAGACCGAGTGAAGAGTGCTAGAACGCCATTCGCCTATCATTAGCTAGTCGCGTCTTTTGAATTTACTTGAGTCCTACCTTGTATTTCCAATATGTCAGTTTAGTTGTCTAAACCGTGTTAAGGCATGTAGCCTAGTGTTGGATTTTAAATTTGGAATTATCATGGACTATCTTTAATTCCTTTGGTTAATCAAATAATCATCACTTGGACTATTGGGATTATTAGATTTTATTAGTTTTTTTGCGCACTCCGTAATTATGTATGTCAAAAAATTTATCGCTCTAACGACACGATCTATATAGACGCGTCACGCATACGAGTATCTTTCGCGCTGGGGTCGTGACAGTCTTCGTGGTAGCAGAGCCTAGGATTTTTAGTTTCCTAGGTTAAACCCAAGTCCAAGGATAGGTAAAACCCGAGTCCAAGGATAGGTGAAACCCGAGTCCAAGGATACATATACCTTACCCGGTAAGATGGATAGAGCCATGGGTTATGATCTATAATGACTTTTGACCTTACCCAATCCTTACTATGCTTAAACCATTTTGTAGGATCATGGTTGCTGAAAGAGCATAGTGGCGCGAGATGCAGCGCACCGTGCAAGGCCTTACACAGGCGCTACAGCAAGTGGCGCAAGGCGGTGCCAACCGTGGAGCTGGTGATCTCCACAGGAGTTTCCGTAACATGAACCCATCGAGGTTCATGGGTTCGACCAACCTCGAGGATGCCGAGAATTGGCTAAAGGAGATAGAATGAATTTTCCATGTGATGTAATGCGCGGATGAGGAGAAGGTTCTACTGGCTGTATTCCAACTGGAGCGGGACGCTCGATGTTGGTGGGAATCCATAGAAGCAATGCTGCCAGAAGACCATGTCACATGGGATGAATTCACGGAGCACTTCAACAACAAGTACTTCTCCAACCATGTCCAGGAGAAGAAGGCCGCATAATTCACCGTTCTAAAAAAATGGGTCTTGAAAGTGGCCGAGTATGAGGCCCAATTTTTAAGATTGTCGAAGTATGCACCCCATTTGGTGTGTACAGAAAAGATGAAGGTGAGAAGGTTCCTCAACGGGCTTCGGCCCCACTACATCACCCAACTTGCACCGATGGACATCCAAGTCTATTCGGAGATGGTTCGGCATGCTCAATTGCTAGAAGACGCCACCGAATTATCTGAAAGGATTCGAGGAAGGGACAAGAAGGAACCCGTCATAAGCCCGGGAAAATTCAAATAATCATTCAACAAGAAATGGTTCTTCATGGGAGGGGAGCCCTCCATGGCAAAGAAATTCCAGAAGAATGACAGGCCATTCTCCACCGCCACACCCTCTAAGGAGATTTGCAAGTATTGTGATAAAGCTGGTCATAAGACGGAGGAATGTTGGAGGAAGTTAGGAGCTAGTCTTCGATGTGGGAGTGGAGAGCATCGAATCCCAGATTGCCCATTGATGAAGGAGCAAGACACCAAAGACGAGAAGCGTCCGGTAAAGAAACAAGGTCGTCTGCAAGCTCTCCGAGAGACGGAACCCACTAAAGGTGGAATCATGGAAGGTACTCTCACCATTTGTTCTAAAACTACTCAAGTTTTATTTGATACCGAAGTAACTCATTCATTCGTTTCAAAGAAATTTGCTGCTTTATTTTCTAAGAAACATGAACTGTTAGATATGGTCATATCTACACCTCTTGGGAATGAGTCCAATATCACTTATCACTATCAAAATTGTGAAGTGATGGTTAAAGGAAACAATTTACTTGCTGACCTGATATGTCTAGATATGAAGGATTATGATGTCATACTAGGTGTCGGCTGGTTATTGACACACAAAGCAACTGTAGATTGCCGGCATGGCAAGGTAACTTTCGTGGATTTTCTAGAGCTGGTTTACATTAACCCTCAGGCTCTAGTAAGCTTATGAATAAGAGAGGTATGGCTTTCATAGCATTCGTGACTACCACAGAAGTCGAGGAGATTAAACTTGAAGACATCCGTGTAATTCGGGATTTTCCCGATGTATTTCCAGAAGAATTGCCCGGCTTACCCCCGGAAAGGGAAGTGTCGTTCACAATCAACCTTGTCCCTGGTGCTGGTCCTATTTCCAAGGCACCGTATAGAATGTCCCCTACCGAGCTGAAAGAGCTAAAAGAGCAGCTAATAGAATTATTGAAAAAGGGTTTCATCAGGCCAAGTACTTCCCCATGGGGAGCACCCGTACTATTCGTCAAAAAGAAGGATGGATCGATGAGACTATGCATTGATTATCGATAGTTAAATCACCTTACAATCAAGAACAAGTACCCGCTGCCGAGAATTGACGAGTTGTTTGATCAGTTATCTGGAGCTTCATATTTCTGCAAGATTGATCTTCATTCTGGTTACCACTAACTGAAGATCAAAGAAGAAGACATTCATAAAACTGCATTCCGGAGTAGGTATGGGCATTACGAATTTACTTTTATACCTTTCGGACTAACGAATGCCCCCGTAGCTTTTATGCAGTTAATGAACAGCATATTCAGGCCTTACTTAGACCAATTTATTATGGTCTTTATTGATGATATTTTGATTTACTCAAAGTATGAGGAAGACACTGAAGAACATCTAAAGAAGGCGTTGCAAGTATTGAAAGAAAACAAATTGTATGCCAAATTCAGTAAATGCGAGTTCTGGCTTGAGGAAGTATCTTTCTTAGGCCATATCATTTCAAAGAATGAAATTACTGTTGACCCATCAAAGGTCGAAGCCGTGAGGAACTGGGAACGACCCACAAATGCAATAGAAATTCGGAGCTTCTTGGGTCTAGCTGGTTACTACCGACATTTTATCAAGGACTTCTCCAAGATTATTGTTCCTCTAACCAGGTTAACCCGCAAGGAAGTGCCTTATGAGTGGAATGAAGACTGTGAAAAGAATTTCCAAACATTGAAGGATCTCTTGACCACTGCTCCAGTCTTATCATTACCAATTGAAGGAGAAAAATACGAGGTATATATCGATGCTTCTGGTATTGGCCTCGGATGTGTATTGATGCAAAATGGAAGAGTCATTGCATATACTTCCCAAAAATTGAAGAAACATGAGGAGAACTACCTGGAGCATGACTTAGAACTGGACGCGGTAGTATTTGCCTTGAAGATCTGGAGACACTATCTCTACAGAGAACAATTCACTGTATACTCCGATCACAAAAGCCTCAAGTATTTACTCTCCCAAAAGGAGCTGAACATGCGGCAAAGGCGTTGGCTCGAATATCTCAAGGATTTCAACTTCACTATACAATACCATTCTGGTAAGGGTAATTCCGTAGCTGATGCCCTTAGTCGAAAGCCGAGAGCAATATTGGCCAACTGTATGATACAAGAATGGAAGTTGCTGGAGAAATTCTCTGAGCTTGATATCAGCACAGATGAGAAGAACAAGTGTATTATTCTATCACATATGAGTATACACCCAGATTTGCTACCTGAAATCATGAAGCTTCAAGAAGAAGATCCCACACTAGTGGAGATAAAAAGCTGAACGAGAGACTTGATTTCAAGCTGGCATCTGATGGTAGATTACTATTTCATGGACGGACATGTGTGCCCGACTGTCCCGAATTGAAGAAGAAGATTCTCGAAGAAGCTCATCGATCGAGGTACACGATCCACCCTGGAGCCATTAAGATGTACCAAGAATTGAAAAGAACTATCGGGTGGCCTAACATGAAAAGGAAGGTAGAAGACTTTGAAGTTCGTTGCCTCACATGCCAACTGTCGACATCCATTTTTTGCCCACAAGTTGAGTAATTTCTCTTACTTCATTTATTGATGCCTCGAGTTATCCGTTGCTCGTTGCGTTATTTTTCAGGCAACATCTTTGGGCTTACTTTATGGGTAGCCTCCCTCCTTGGCCGGGTCTGTTCAATTCAGGGCTTAGTGGGCCTTTTTCACTTTTTAGGAATTCTAAGCATCCAGTCTTGCACGGTCAGACTCCAGCCGCTCATCACATAGACGGTTGAATTTGGGCCGTTCATATAATTTTGTGATATTTAGCTGATTTTCTGAATTTGCACCGATGAGCTGTAATACGGTCTGGATATCGCCATTCAACATCATTGTGTGGTCGGATCTTAGCCGTTCTTCTTCTAGAGTCCTAACATCGTTGGCTTTCAGATAATTATCTAATTATCTAACCTATTTTGATTTTCCACCGACAAGGTATGAGTGGTTGCCTCTTGGCCTCTCTTGTAGATGAAAGGTCTACTATCAGCCGTTCATCTTATGTGTCCAACGGCGATAATTTTGGGCAGTTCGATGGGTATTTGGATAATATTTTCTATTTATTGAGTTTCCGCCGACAGGGTTGGACGGCTTACAGGTAGCCACCCAACATGGTAAGTGGTCTATCGTGCGACCATTCATATGCCCGATTTCTGAAGGTTAACAGATTTTCTCTCTCTATCCATGGTTTTATCCCCAACTTCCTCGAACTGTTTCTCTGCGAATATGGAGTCAAATTGGGCGTCGTTTCTTCTGGTTGAAAGATAATTTGATTATCTTCAACTTTTCTTTCATTATCTCGACCTAAAAATGCTAAGAAACCCTAAGTTCGGGGTTAGCATTTGGGTGCTCTATAAATAGACCCTAAAGGCTACCTTTGAAGGGGGGGAGAGATTTTTGGTTGACGGCGAAGCCCTGTCGAATCTTTGAGCGACCTAGCACCAGGGAGGGAGGCCTTCTACGTCCATACAGGCCTCCGATTCAGGGAGTAGTTGTTCTTTGAGTCATTAGTACATTTAATTCCGTCGTTCTCCCTCATATGCATGTATTACTTTCTCCACATTTCCTCCATGTTTTCCTCCTTTTCACACATCATTCACACGCCCTCCTATGGTTTTTTGACGCCCCCAAGGGTTTAAAAATCCCTCGGTACCCCCCATTTCATTTAGTCATGTTCATTTCCGTCCGTTTGAGCATTTACTACACTTTATAGTTCTAATCTGGGGCTCATTTCTGTGACTAATACGTGGTTTTGTAGGTCAGCAACACACTAACGCGAGGCCCATCCTTTCTGGCCGGCCGGAAAGGGTGGAGGTTTGAACCTTTGCAACTTAAGGCGCGGTGATGTCGGGCGGCTACATCCAGCCCGTTCGAAGGGATGTGCGGCATTATCAGAGCCGTTCTTCTTCTTCCTGCGGTCATCTCCAAGCCGTTCATCGTTCACTGCACTTCATCCCGCGTCCCCTCTCATTGCTGACGAGCGGTCTGTCGAGCGGCCGTTCAAGACAAGGGCGGCTTATTCGGAGTTGTGCATCCTTCCAGTGCTGATCAAAAGGTGAGTGTCTCCCTCTTCTTTCCAAGGTAAGGCGTGTTCATCACGTTCGGAGCCTTGGTGGCGATCACAGGTTTCTACTTTTGTTCCCTTCTATCCCCGTCTTGTTTACTTTCATATTCATACTGGTAAAGGGATTTGAAGGGAGTTTTAAGCCGATGTAGAGAAGGTAATATTTCCTACCAACAAATTTCTGGCGATCACGGTGGGACACCTAGTGCCCGTCGTGTTAGTGATGTGCTGACCAGCTTCTATTTTTGTTTAGAGTTTGCGATTGAGTGGTTTTAGATCATTTGTTCGCCATCTCTTGTTCCTATCCTCTGGAGTTCGCACGGTATCTTAAGAGCCGTATATAGTTATGACCGGCGAGGAATCAACCATTCTTCTCTGCTTATAGTGCTGATTATTCTGCAAGCCTGCTGCATTCAACGGTCTACATTTGCTCGTCCAACTCTTCATCCGACTAGATCTTGGCCGCCCGTCCTGCTGGCTCAGGTACGTCTCTATTTTTGCACTGTTGGCTTTACTGGCGTTATGCGGTTGATACAGGTCCGTCCAAGATTTTGAACGGCTGCCGATAGACCGTTCATATAGGTACGCCCCCGTTTTAACATTCTGTGTTTTGTAATTTTTGTGTTGTTACTCCCTGCTGTTGAACGGTCCACTCAGGACCGTCAACCTCTATGTGCGGTCTTACAGAGACCGTCCTTGTCTTGCTACAGTGCACCCGAGCCTCATTTTGATTGCCATGCTATATTATCTTCATGATATTTGGTGCTGATCGTCGATCTCCCCCTGCTGTCATTATATGTGCGCATCATTGCTAGTCCTCCTTGTTGTTCCTATTTGTTCATTGCTTGTTAGTTTCTAGGCTAGACTCTTTGCACGCACTCCGGTGCGCATATGATTGATGCATAATTATCATCTGTAATTGCATTCCTACCAAGGTAGGGTTTCCTCTCGTCTCCATACTCCTTGGAGCCGACTTGGTGACCTTACCGAGGACCTCCGTAAGTCCCCGCGAGCCGTGGATTCCCACATGGACGTCGGGCAGGTTGTACCACATCATCCCCTAGTCTAGAGTTTGCATCCGCGTGAGGGAGAGTCCCTTAGAGTCACCCAGTTTCCCATTCTTACCCTAGTTCGATACCTTGTGGTTGAGTGAATTCAGATATTAATTAATCCACTAAGGTCCTAAAGAGGAACTTATAAAATTGTTCGTGCATTGTTTATAACTTGGGTGGTCAATTGGTTGATTCTTTTCTAATCTCTTCCCTCTGTTGCAGTGCCATCATTTGCATCTTTTTATCAGATTAGGCTCATTTAGACTAGTTCATCTTTGTGTGTCTTCATTTTGTCACAGTTGTCCTAGGTTGCTTCCCCTTTTGTATCCCCTCCCATTCTTGAATGTATAAAGTCTCCATTTCTCCCATGGAGCATTTCTCCCCCCTGTCTTATCCTTCTTCTTCCTCTTATCCCCGCGTGGAGTCCTCTTCCCATGCGGGTCCGTCGCCTCACTCATCTAATGGGCCTTATTCTCTTCACAGGTCCTCTCCTCTCAACGGGCCTACTCCGTTTAACTGGCCTTCTTATCCCGCCCATGCTGCTGCTAGCCCAATCAATTCTCGTCCCCACATACATAATCCTTCCAGTCCCATGTATTCATCTACTCCTAGAACGGACTTTCCTTCTTCTCAGGCTGGGTCCCTCTATTCGGCCCATCAACATTATCCTGGTTTAAATTCATCCTCTCTTGCACAGGCTGGCCCATATCCTTCTCAGACTCTTCCTACCGAGGAGATGATCGCTCAAGCCCAACATCAGCTTGATGAATTGCAACGTCGAATTAATCCCCAAACTTCTTTGGATGTCCCGTTTGCCTTTCAAGGTCTTTAGCTCCCACCACGTTCACAAATTTTGGCTTATCGTTGCTATGGTGGAGTCAGTGACCCCTACATGCATTTGAAGGAGTTCCTTTATGAGTCGGCCCAATTTTGACATGATCTACGCTTGATGGCCTATTTGTTTGGCCTATCTTTAGAGGGCTCGGCCAAGGATTGGTTCTTCATGTTACCGCAAGAGCAGATGATGAATTTTCAAGTTGTACAAGAAAAATTCGTTCAGCAGTACCGAGACCAGGTGGGGCCCAAGCACTCTATGGTTGATTTGGCCCATGAGAAGATGAAGCCCAAAGAGGAATTCTCCACGTTCTCCGACCGCTGGCGTCGCCTGGCCGCGCAAGTTCCAAGGCATATTCTGGAGGGCGAACAAATCAAGATGGTTATTTCTAATGCAATGCCCGAGCTTAGATACATCTTAGCCCTGAATGATATCACTTCCTGGCAACAACTCTACAGCCGAGCCCGCTTCATTAGCCGACAACTCCTAGTTTCCCTTAACCACGAGTCTCCTTCACCTTCGCCTTCCACATACCCCTTCTCCTCACCGTCCCCCACGAGTCAGCCCTCCACCTCATATCCCTCCATGAGTCGGCCATCCGCTCCCACTTATCCATATGCCTTCCCATGTCACACCGCCACATCTTCCTTCACGAGTCAGCCCTCTGCCATTTTATTTCCCCACACCTCTCCGCTTCCGGTCAAAGAAACATCACACCCTGAGAGGGTAGATGCCGTCCATTATATTCCCACTCCATTCACGCCTCCACACCATTCACTTACTAGCCCTCTGCCTTCACCTACGCAATCCCCCTTACCTACGCAACCTCCACTACCATCCCCACTACCTTCCCATACCCCTCGGCATCCACCTTGCCCGAAGCAGGCTCCTCACTCTTCGTTGTTGGAATCTCTTATAGATATTTTCAGGGCTTTGATGGCCACCCGCGCGTTGCAACTCCCTCCGGTTGTGCCTTGCAAACCCGCGGTCGGGAATTTGCTCTATTTATGTGAGTTTCATCGTCAACAAGGGCATTTGATTGAGGACTGCCCCGAGTACCGGGAACTTGTTTACAGCTTGGAAGACAAGAAGATGATTGATTGGGCTATCATGTGCCAAGTTATTGTAGATCTTCGCAAACAGCAGCATCAGCATCAAGCGCCGCCCAGGTAGCCATCTCCTTCTCAAGACGAGGGGCATCCCTGTGATTCTTCAGTTGATAAAGCACCTGCTCCGTTATTTTCATCTACCCCCTCACCTTCACCATCTCCTACTCAACCTCCATGGCCCCCACAAACCCAAGCCTCTGCTCAGGCCAGCACAAACTCTTCTCCTTCCCCCTCCATTTCCACCACCGCTTCTACTTCTAACGCCGCTCGACGTGTTGTACCGACACGTCGGAGATGGGAGCCACGACATGTCACCTCTTCTGCCTCGCCACCACCTTCTCCACCCCCATCTTCGCTGCCTCCATTGACCACATCTCCATCATCACCTTCTCCATTATCCCCACTGTCGTCACCACCACCGTTTTCATCGCCTCCTCTCACAACGATCCCTATTCCATCACCTTCACAACCATCCCCGCTACCGATGCCCCTCCATTCACCATCATTGTCCGAGCCTGAGCAAGCCACCCCTACGCCCACACCCCCGCCATTACCTTCATCTCCACCCATGCCACTACCTTCACCTTTGCCCTCTCCTACACCTCTTCCCTCCAAACCTTTACCCCCACCAGAGCCTATCATCGCCGTTATCTCTCTACCGCTCGCATTACCTTCACCCACACCTGCCAAGCCTTCTCCACCCCTCTCTCCACCTATCTCCACCCCACGGAGCAGGTGCGTGCTACCTTTGGTGCCCCTCGGGTCTAGTCCCCAAAGAGATAAAGAGTCGAGCCAGGCTTTAATTATGCATTACAAGCTTCAAGATTTCATTTGCTGCATGTCGGTCTGAGTCCTGGTCCCTGGCTATTCTAAATAAAATGAGCACACACTTGCTATGAAGACGGTTGCTGAGAAGAGTTTCTTAGCACTGGTGCCAGTTTCTTCAAAAGTGAGGCCGGTGACAATCTCTTTGCTCGCCGGAGAATTCACTATTGATGTTGTTATCACCTCTCGCTTGATTGCTATTCAGTTCACTGGCGCAGAAGAGTTTTCCACCTGGATGGTGCTAACCCACACGGCCGCCAAAAGTTTAATGAATTTAGCATTCAAGGGGCAATTGACCGTGTCTTCGAGATTGGCCAGGGGCATTCTGCATTTTCTGTCTCATCTGCCTTAGCTTATTGGTGAGGCAGCTGCGTCAACGCCGCACATCACCCTCCCTCAGTTCTGTCCTGTGCTTCTAGCAAGGGAGTTATGCTTCATGCCCAACTGCTGAGTGAAGATGCCAAAGCTCCATGTTCTACTGCCGAATGACAAAACTCCATTGCTTCCTGATGTTCATCCCAAGGAGTTGACTGTTCTGGAATGTCCTTCTATGGTTAGCACCGCGCGGCTAGGGGCAACCATCCCGATGAAGTTACATATTCATGACCGGGCTAGGCCGTCTGCCAGGTGGGCCCATTATTTGAGAAACATTGCAAGACAAGAAGCCCAAAGGCCCGGGTCCGCACCAGGCGGAATTGTTGCAAGCAGATTTCTGCCAAGAAGAGGCGGTGACATAAGTTCAAGGGCCAGCAGTTGTGCATTCGGGGCCTCACTCCACCTCCTTCTTTTGTCTCTTCATCTTTCTTTCAGTCATCTTTTCTATTGCTCAGTTCTTATCCTTGGGTGGTGTACCTTCCACCACCTGACTATATTTCTACCATCTTCTCCTATCCTCACCATTCTAGGTCCCGGCCTATGTCCTCCTCTTCCCCTGATCCAGGGGCCTCTTATAGTTTTTCTCCCTGGATATGTCCGGATTCCGCTTCTCATCCTTTTCCTCTGACCCTGTTAGGGATTCCTCATGCTCGTTCCCCGACCCTGTTGGGTGTCTATCATTTTTCTTCCCCGACCCTATCGGGTGGTTCTCATTCTCCTTCCCCGACCCTGTCGGGTGTCTATCATTTTCCTTCCCCGACCCTATCAGGTGGTTCTCACTCTCCTTCCCCGACCCAGTCGGGTGAGTCTAATTCCTTTTCTCCGACCGTGTCGGATGATCACTCCTCTTCTCCCTTATCTTTGCCACAATCTTCTCATGGTCTCTCAATTCTTTCCTCCTCACCCTTTCAGGGTCATTACCCTTTTTCTTGCTATTTTCGAGGCTTTGGTCCACCTTGATCTCAGTTAATCTCTATTCATTCTGTATTTGGTTCCTTGTTATCAGGGTCTCTGTGCCTTAATGAGGGAGTTCTAGCCCTCGTCCCTCTTCCTTTTTATCCTTATTTCGTCTAGTTTGGTGTCCGCCGCTCCTCCGTGTAGAGGAATTTTCAAGCCTTGCTATCCTCTCACTTTCGTCCTGTCAAGCAAGGAATACAAAGCTCGTGCTGTATGAAGCTCGATAATCAAGATCGCGTCAGGATGCTGTTACCACATTGTGGATATGCAAGGTATGATTATTTTGTGCAAGAAATATGCTGTCATTGCTACTATTTCTATTTATTCCTGCACGTGCTTATAATGTCATTCCTCAACATGGTTAAGTGGCTTTTAGTAATTTGCTTAATTAGCTTAGTCCAAAAAAAACAAAAAAAGAAGTTAGCTTCTGCAGCATCTTAGGATGGTGATAACTCCATGTTAGGGGTCTAGTTTCTTTCCCTGATTGTTGAGGGTGACCTTTGAGTATGGGTTTTTCACACACTACACAGCGAGCCATAGCCGATCTCTCTGAGGCACACCGTTGCTGCTTTGGCCATACTTTGGGTATGCACGAAGGCCTTTTCTCTTCTCTGCTCGGCCAAGTGCAGGGGCAAGAGATTGATGGATGAGATGACCGACCTAGGCGCTCCCTAATACGAGAGAGGTTTCAAATAGGGGCAGTCTTGACCCTCAAAAGTGAGCTTTCATGTAATATCTAGCCAATAAGGGCTGCCAAAATGAGAAGATAATTCAATGCAAAATTATGAATCAAAGGCATGGCAAGAGTGGCAGTACAGTTCCTCGCGGGACGTCATGAGTCTAGTCGCATGCGTGCCTGATAAATATGAGTTTTAAAATCAAAGACATAAAGCCCCGACGCAACAGACTATCTCTTTGAGGGGTAGTGCCCTGGAAGGAATTCGAGCCTTGATATCTCCCATCCTGCACGAAACTTGTCTCAATTTTTCTTCTGCTTCTCCCTCTTAGGCTGGGTTGTATCCAGGGTATGGCCTTAGTAGGGGCAGCGTTCTTTAGAAGCGGTTGGTTGTGGTAAGCCACCCTCACATGCACGCCCTGCTTAAAGGAAGCCTTTAATGAAAGGGGTAGGAACGACGATCCCTGGCCGGTAGTTTGAGCGAGTCTTTAGGTACTGCGGATTGCTATGTCAAAATCCAAAAAAAATCAAATATTATCAAAAGTCCAAAAAAAATCAAATACTTAAAAAAAATCCAAAAAAATCAAATATTGTCAAAAATCTAAAAAAAATCAAATACTTCAAAATTTCAAAAAAAATTAAATATTTCAAAAACCTAAAAAATCAAATACTTCAAAAAATCCAGAAAAATGAAATACTATTGAAAATCTAAAATAAATCGAAAAAATTATTACAAAAAATCTAAAAATCTATCTTTTTCATGCATTTGCATTTGTTTTAAAGATAGATATGTAATCCGTTTGCTAAGTGTGCAGGTTACAAATACTCAGGCATTCATTGCTATATCTTTGTGCTCTGCCTCCTGTCCACATCTTTGATCTGTTCTTTCCTTCTTCGATCCACTCTCTCGATCTGTTCTGAAGCTCATGTCCTTCTCAGTTTTTGTTTGCAAGGATTATATCTATATGAGAGGGCTTTTGCCTCACGATTATGAACCTGGCAGTTCTGCTTCACTCTGATCTTGGGTTTTATTTGAAGTGCGTATTTTGTCATGTCTTTTGTCCCGCCGTGTCCTTATCACGTGTTTATGTCCCGCCGTGTTGTCCCACATATGTTATTTTGTTCCTCACCACGTGTTGTTAGTTGTCTTTGTTGAGTAGTGGACAACGGATCTAGAGGGGAGGGGTGAATAGATCTGCCTCTCTTTTCACAATGCAACCCCTTTATATAGCTAGATAAAATAAATCGCAGCGGAATACAACTAGCTTAGCGACGTATAAAATGATTTGCTTAGAAATATGATTTCACAATATGGATATTGAACCTAAGCATGCATCTAAAATAAATCAATCACACAATCAAACCACAACACAAAGGATTTTAAGGTGGTTCAGACTGAATCCCCAGTCCTGCGTCCACCCCTCACCAAATCCGGTGAGGCTCCACTAGTGCCACGCACTGAACCGCAAATCGGAAAGACCTCCGATTGTCTTCCTACTAACCACAGGTAGGGACGTCAACACCGCAGATCGGAAAACTTCCGATTACCTTCCTACTAACCACCGGTAGGGACGATCTTCAGTTTTAAATATTTGAATGAAATGGAAAAGGAACAAATATGAAATCACTCAAACAAGATATAGAATATGCTCAAAGTAAAAAGATCTTGTCTGAGTTGCAGGAGCTTGAATCTGATGCTTCGATGGTGTCTTCTTCTTTAAGAGATGATCTTCCTTGAGTTGATGAAGAAGATTATAGATGTAGCTTTGATCTTCCTTTTGATCTCCTTGAGTTGATGAAGAGTTTGATGCAGTTTAGATCACCCTTGAGATGATGAAGAAGATGAAGGATGCAGCTTTATCTTCTCTTGGCTTGGGCTTGATCTCCTCTTGAAGAAGCTTGAATCACTTGAGGATGAATAAGCTTCATCTCGTAGTACTGTTCACAGCTACAGTACTCAAACTCCTTTCCCTTGAACACACCCTTGTAGCCTCCCTTGAATCCCCTTGAAGCATTAGGGTTTCTAACCCTCTTGTATGTGTTTTATAGACTTTGAATGGTCTATAGACACCCCCCAGACTAGATCCACAAATCATGGGAGATTAGGTGAGTTTTGATGAAATAAATTTATGGAAAGGGGCTGGCCTCGAGGTGGAAAACAAAGTCAACAAATGTTGGCTCGGGGCTGGCGGTCGACCTGCAGAAGCGGGCAGTCGACCGCTACTAAGAAACGCTATAGACGGATAGTCCTTGGAATTTCTGGTTGACTGCTACTGGGCTGGCGATCGACTGCCACTGACACTCATGCAGACTGGGAGCTACTGGCTGGGGCGATCGACCGCCAGCTGGGCAGACCCCGGGTCTTCCCGGTTCAGTCCGTTAACCCCTTTAGCTCAGTCGCTTGAGTCCTTTAGCAGTCCGTTCTCATTTGTGGCATCAACCTTGACTGTCTTGAAGTTTTATTACTGAGTCTTCAATCAAAATTTTGTTCTGGGGGATTCACCTCGAGAAACCCCCGCAAGGGGCGCTACCCCCTTGACCCCCGCGACCTGACCGGGCAGGTCGATCCGCTTGCGAGGGCGCAATCATTGAGCTTTCACTTTTGCCATTTCTACTCAATTCATTGTCCATTCATTGGCATATCTGTCATGAACAAAACATCACGTATGTCAGTCATATGAGAGTGGAAAATAATAATGACTTATAGTGTTTAGCTATTATCAAAACAAAAAATATCCAATAACTCAAATGACCACAAGATGATGTCGAATGACCCAAACCACAGGAAGACTCAAATGATCACATGGGCACAATAGTCTTGCATATGTTGTTAGTTGTCCTTCTATATCTCGTGTGTTGTCCCAACCGTGTGTTGTCCCTTTGCGTCATTATCTTGTCACACTGCGTTCATACATGCATGTTGTTTCTGTTCATACCCTTGCATATGTGCTCGTTTACCTTTGTTATGTTATATTGCATTGTCTCCTATTGCATTTGTTCGTTATGTTATGTCATGTTGTTTGTCGTTCAACTGAGCATTATGTTATCTACGCTATGGTTATATTTGTCTTGTGCATGAAAATCCATAAAAATCTGAAAATGAAAATCCAAGAAATATGATGTCTCACCTGCACAGGTAAGTCAGGTATGCCCGTCTGTCCCTGTGTCTCTTATTGCATTACTATATGGTACTATGTTATATTGTCTTGAGAACCAGTTGATTATCTACGTGTTCCAGGATCTGACGTTCCCCTTTAACAAAAATGATGATGATCCAAGTTCACGTGTTTATTCTCCGGATTGGCCGTTGGGTTGGGAAAGCCTAGGGAGGATGGTTCTATCCTGCACGCTGTGGTTGCAGATAGTGTCTTGACTCTGATTCTCCCAGCTTAGCAATATTATTCTCGAGTATTTTTATATTTTATCCTTTCTTTGCATTCGTTTTAATGATTTCTTTTATTTTAGCCCAGCATGCATCATGTGCATCTTTTGAGCATTCATGACCCATGGTTTGCCTGCAAAATGTCCAACCGGTGATGGATAGCTGTGCGTTCAGTGTTTGAGTAAGAGGAACAATTCCACTCTGAGTTGGAAGGTTCACTTTGGTTAATTCACTTTGTTTGGTTGGTTAAGAGGTCCCCGTCTGGAGTTTTAGTCTGTTTCTTCATTTTTTCGCTGCTTATTCCTATCTCCTCATTGGTCCGAGGGATTGTGTCCCCCATGAGGTTGATCGTGTGTTTCTTTTTATTTAGTTTAGTTCCTCCAGATTGGCATCGCTTTTAGTCTAATCGTTCCTTGTGTTTGGTTCGAAGTTTTCCGGAAGATTCTTATAGCTTGTTGGTGAAAACGGGTGTCTTTTGCCTTAACGCCAGCTTTTCAGTCTGCTTCGCTTCATTTCCGCTTCATCTCCATGTTCCATTTCGCTTTCGCTTCACCTCCGCTCGCCCCCCTACAAAGCGGAAGTTAAGGATGGGCATCTATTGACACCCATTTTTTACCGACAAGTTGAGTCATTTCTCTTACTCCCATTTATTGATGCCTCGAGTTATCCGTTGCTCGTTGCGTTATTTTCCAGGCAACATCTTTGGGCTTACTTTATGGGTAGCCTCCCTCCCTAGCAGAGTCTATTCAATTCAGGGTTTAGTAGGCCTTTTTCACTTTTCTAAGAATTCTAAGCGTCCAATCTTGCACAGTCAGTCTCCAGCCGCTCATCACATAGACGGTTGAATTTGGGCCATTCATATATTTTTGGGATATTTAGCTGATTTTTTGAATTTCCACCGGCGAGCTGTAATACGGTCTGGATATCGCCGTTCAACCTCATTGTGCGATCGGATCTTAGCCATTCTTCTCCCAGAGTCCTAACATCGTTGGCTTTCAGATAATTATCTAATTATCAAACCTATTTTGATTTTCCACCGACAAGGTATGAGCGATTGCCTCTTGGCCGCTCTTGTAGATGAAAGGTCTACTATCAGCCGTTCATCTTATGAGTCCAACGGCGATAATTTCGGGCAGTTCGATGGGTATTTGGATAATATTTTCTATTTATTGAGTTTGCACCGACAGGGTTGGATGGCTTACAGGTAGCCGCCCAACATGGTGAGTGGTCTATCGTGCGACCGTTCATATGCCCGATTTCTGAAGGTTAACAGATTTTCTCTCTCTATCTGTGGTTTTATCCCCAACTTCCTCGAACTGTTTCTCCGTGAATATGGAGTCAAATTGGGCGCCGTTTCTTCTGGTTGAATGATAATTCGATTATCTTCAACTTTTCTTACATTATCTCGACCAAAAAATGCTTAGAAACCATAAGTTTGGGGTTAGCATTTGGGTGCTCTATAAATAGACCCTAAAGGCAACCGTTGAAAGGGGGGGGGGAGATTTTTGGTCGACGACGAAGCCCTGCCGAATCTTTGAGCGACCTAGCACCAGGGAGGGAGGCCTTCTACGTCCATACAGACCTCCGGTTCAGGGAGTAGTTGTTCTTTGAGCCATTAGTACATTTAATTCCGCCGTTCTCCCTCATTTGCATGTATTACTTTCTCTACATTTCCCCCACGTTTTCCTCCTTTTCATACATCATTCACACGCCCTCCTATGCTTTTTTGACGCCCCCAGGGGTTTAAAAATCTCCAGGTACCCCCCATTTCATTTAGTCATGTTCATTTCCGTCCATTTGAGCATTTACTACACTTTATAGTTCTAATCTGGGGCTCGTTTCTGTGTTCTATACGTGGTTTTGCAAGTCAGCAACACACTAACGCGAGGCCCATCCTTTCTGGCCGGCCGGAAAGGGTGGAGGTTTGAACCTTTACAACTTAAGGCGCGGTGGTGTTGGGCAGCTACATCCAGCCCGTTCGAAGGGATGTGCGGCATTATCAGAGCCGTTCTTCTTCTTCGTGCGGTCATCTCCAAGCCGTTCGTCGTCCACTGCACTTCATCCCGCGTCCCCTCTCAGTGCTGACGGGCAGTCTGTCGGGCCGCCGTTCAAGACACGAGTGGCTTATTCGGAGCCGCGCATCCTTCCAGTGCTGATCAAAAGGCGAGTGTCTCCCTCTTCTTTCCAAGGTAGGGCGTGTTCATCACGTTCGGAGCCTTGGTGGCGATCACAGGTTTCTACTTTTGTTCCCTTCTATCCCCATCTTGTTTACTTTCATATTCATATTGGTGAAGGGATTTGAAGGGAGTTTTAAGCCGGTGTAGAGAAGGTAATATTTCCTACCAACACCAACAAGTGAAGGCGGAACATCAAAAACCCGCCGAAAAGTGACATCCGCTAGATATTCCCAAGTGGAAGTGGGAAGACATCGGCATGTACTTTATAATGGGTTTGCCCAAGTCTAGGGATGAATATGATGGAATTTGGGTAATCATTGATTGCCTAACTAAATCGGCTCATTTCTTGCCTATCAAAAGCCGATGGCCAGTCGATGTGCTTGCTGCCCTATGTATTAAGGAGATGGTTAGATTACATGGTGTCCCTGTGTCAATTGTATCTGACAGAGACCCGCGCTTCACCTCTCATTTCTAGAAAAGTCTACAACATTCTCTGGGGATGAAACTTAACTACAACACAGCTTTCCATCCCCAAACAGATGGACAGACCGAAAGGACAAATCAAGTTGTGGAAGATATGTTCAGAGCATGCATTATAGACTTCGACGGAAGCTGGCATGACCACTTACCTTTAGCCGAATTTGCATATAAGAACAACTATCAAGCTAGTATACAAATGGCACCTTTTGAGGCGCTGTATGGTAGGAGTTGCCGATCTCCAATATGCTGGGATGAAGTTGGTGAAAGACAAATTCTAGGCCCAGACATGGTACGATATTCTACCGAGAAGATACACCTCATTAGAGAAAGGTTTATTGGTCCTGGAATTTCAAATTGGAGATCATGTTTATCTCAAGGTATCTCCCGGCCGAGGCATTAGAAGATTCGGTGTTAAGGGTAAACTAACACCACGGTTTATTGGTCCATTCAAAGTGTTGGAAAGAGTAGGCAAGGTGGCTTATCGCATCGCCCTACCTCCGCAACTATCAGAAGTGCACAACATATTTCATATTTCTATGCTGAAGAAATACGTGCATGATCCCTTCCATGTCATCGACCACAATGACTTAGTGGTACAGAAGGACCTTACTTATGAGTAGAAGTCAATGAAGATCCTCGACCAAGAAGTTCGAGTTCTAAGGAACAAGATGATCCCTATGGTAAAAATCTAATGGAATCGATGCTTAGAACAAGAAGCTACATGGGAGACTGAAGAGTCTATGAAGAGAAGATTTTTGGAGTTATTCTAGTTGTAAGTACTCTGCACCCTTCCTATTCTCGCATAGTACAATTGAATTTGGGGACCAAATTCTTTTAAGTGGGGGAGGGTGTAACACCCCCATTAAAAACCATTGAGTAAATTTAAAACTTCTTCCTAAAAAAAATTATACATGAAGGCCTTACATAAAGAACCCAACCTCATGAGGACTATAATATAAATATACAAGCCAACCTTACTTTATGCCATAAAGAATCATGAGGGCTTTATGGAAAGAATCAAAACCTTATGGGGACTAGTATATAAATGTACAACCCATCACTTTATGCATAGTACGTAATGAACTATTTCCTAAAGAATCTTACATGAAAGGTCTTATAGAAAGAACCAAACCATAAGAGGGTTATTATATAAATATACAAGACAACTTTATGCACATGGGTAGTACGTAAGTGGGTGTCCTTTCCACCACCCAAATGTAAATGGCGCCCCTGACTAGGGCGCCAATTACACAATTGAAGACCATGTGAGGAGGCGCCATTTCCCTGGGGCCCTATCCCATTAAAGTATTAATATATATATATACACCATGAAGGCCAACACGTGAGAGTGGCAGTTTTGTCTAACAGTTAACGCCCTCTTGCAAGGGCGTCATTCTCATGAATAATGCCACCCAGATTAATAGACGTCCTCATGCAGAGACATCATTTACATGAATAGTACCACCTAGATTAATAGGCGACCCCTTACAAGGTCGTCATTTCATTTGTGTTTCTAGAAGGGAGGAACACAAACAACCCCATTTAGCTGGCAAAGCCCATGCCTACTCAGCCGGACTCGCAAGGCAATAAACCAATGCTTTGTGATTCCCTATAACTAATTCCCTCCATAGCACTGGCAGAGGCTACTGCCATCATTCAGTGCTACTTGCAGAAAGGAATATTTCCCTTCATTCCCTCAGAAAACGTGAAGTCTACGTCCTGCTACTGAAGCTTTACAGCGACAGAGAACGTGTGGCTTCATCCTGTCATCTGTACCTCGTAATCACGTCAAAAGGTAGGTGTTCTCAAGTCCTTGCCTAACTAGTAGCTAAATAGGTTAACTTATGCATGCTTAGAGTTAGATTAACTCATTATCCATGCTATATTACCTGCCTTAACTGTGATCAAGAAATGACCATGTATATACCATGTTACACATATTTTAATATCCTGTTACACCAATCATATATGATTTTATACACCATCTGTTACCATGATTTTTTTTAGTTTTAAACAAAATTTGTTATCATGATTTCATGAGTTTTGAACATATCTTATTAAACTAGTTTTACAGTCTTAATAATCATGTTTTAGCCTTAGTATATAACCTCTGCTACCTGAGTTTTAAAATCCAGAAATACCAGCCCTCGGTGAATAGCGCCCCTCACCAGGGCGCCAATTCCCTAAGGGGCGCCCCCAGCCAGGGTGCCAATTAAATGAAGACACTTCATAGTGTCATCATTTCCATTTCCACATTTTTCAGTAATTATTAATTCAACGCATTCAAAAATCCATAACATTTGAACTAAACTATGAAAATTTTGCATGAATATAGTTCTGTGATCCTGAGATTTTTCTCTAACTGTCCATGTCCTCGATTTCTGATTCCGAGAAACTTTGGAAAAATGAATAGTAATTTGTATCACATAATGTACCATTCTGATACAAAGCATAACCCACTTGAAAAACAACTCAATTGGTGACCCTATGCAGTGTCGTCAATTAGTTGAGCCATGTATATCAATTAGTGACACCCCGAGGAGTCTTTAATTAAATGAAGACTACTTAGAAGGGGGCCAATTGTATTTTTGAGAGATTAACAACACAGCATTAGAAAATTCATATCTGTAAAACCAAAACCCAATAATTATACCTGAACATGTTTATGAACTCACGAGAATTTTCACTGCCCGTTCATGTCCTTACTTCCTATTTTCGAGAAACTTTTTCGAAATGAATAGTGTTTTGAGTCACAAAACGTACCTAGCTGGTGAAAATCACCAATGAAATTGGCGCCCCATGCCAGGGTGACAATTCATTGAATAGAGGCAGCCAGGTCGTCGCTAATTAATTGAAGACTGCCTGCAAGGGCGCAAATTCCTATATATATATATATATTTGAAAATCACCTTATGTAATTAGCGCCCCAAGCCAGGGCGCCAATTACTTGAATAGCGATAGCCAGGTCATCTTCAATTAAATGAAGACTCCCTGTGTAGGCGCCAATTCCATATATATATATATATATATATATATATATATATATATATATATATATATATATATATATATATTGAAAAATTGAAAAATTGAAAGATAGGCCATACCCCAGGCGCCAATTCATTGAAAAGGGGGTCCTCCCCCAGGCGCCAATTCCCTGAAACAGGGGTTGTACCCCAGGCGCCAATTTAGTGATTACAACTTCTGATCTTGATCTGTCTCGTGATTTGTACAAACACAACCCTAATCCAGTTTCCTACATATTATGAGTTCTTGAATTCCATTCCATAAAAATCTACCTTGTGTATATCCTACATGGTTAAATCTTGAACCTCTTAAACTACCATTTGGGAGTGTTGGAGCTAAGTGCCATACGGGGCAAAGTGCCACATTGTGGGAGTCACCTCTTGAGGCCGTACGGCACAAAGTGCTACACGACGGGAGCCACCTCTTGAGCCTGTAAGGGCCACCTCTAGAGTCCTCCATAACCAAATGACTAGTTAATCTCATCTGTAATACTACGTTTCTTAATTTCTTGAAATTCCATATTGGCTATAAATGAGAGTGGATGTCAAAAGTAACACATTAAATGTTGTGCATATAGGGCCCTATCTGGTCCTGGGAGGAGCACCCGAAGGTACTTGTGCCCATGGGAGTTTATTGACCATGGTGTTTGGCATTGCACCGGAGTATTTGCTTGACTTGAGACACTCCACCCTTACTCTCTTTACTTACTAGACTTTACTTGCGTGGCCCGGAACGGGCGATACTTGACTTGTGGCCCGAAAAGGGCAGATTACTTGCTTGATTAAATACCCAATTCCACTGACATGTACTTGATATTACTTGCTTGAATTGAATTTTACTTGCTTGTACCTGAGATATACTTGTACATGAGTTCATTCTTGCGCCTGAGTTCATACTTGTACATGAGTTCCTACATGCCCAAAAGTGGCATCTATAGCTATAAGTTCTTGAAATACTGCTTGTCCATTACTTGAATTCATGCTATAATCTCTATACAGTTTTTGATCTCTTATTGTTCATCATGCATAATTTACTTTTATACCTGATTCTTCTTACGTGTACATCATGCATAGCCATACTGATAATACATGCAAACTGTAAATCACTTAAAGATTGCTTGAATTCGAGATGTAATTCCTACTGAGCGATTCGCTCATCAAGTTGCTTCTTAACATTTTCAGGTGATTCGGATAGCGACAAGAATGGGATTGAGATCGAGTGAAGAGTGCTAGAACGCCATTCGCCTATCATTAGCTAGTCGCGTCTTTTGAATTTACTTAAGTCCTACCTTGTATTTCTAATATGTCAGTTTAGTTGTCTAAACCGTGTTAAGGCATGCAGCCTAGTGTTGGATTTTAAATTTTGAATTGTCGTGGACTATCTTTAGTTCCTTTGGTTAATCAAATAATCATCACTTGGACTATTGGGATTATTAGATTTTATTAGTTTTTTTGCGCACCCCGTAATTATGTATGTCAAAAATTTTATCGCTCTAATGACACGATCTATATAGACGTGTCACGCATCCGAGTATCTTCCGTGCTTGAGACATGACATTACGTTTGGCGGTTTAGCCTAAGACCGTTTGCAGACGCCAGAGTCCATAGCCAACAACCTTCCTTCTAGCCTTTTCCTTTCTTATCCGTTGAGCTCTGGCGATTTATCGTATGGCCATTAGAGGCTTTGTGGCGGTTTTACTTAGACCGTTTCTTGGTTCTAGAGTCATGTTCATGAAGTTTTCGCCCGTTGGTCTTATCTTTGAGGGTGGCGGTCTATACTTGGACCGTTAATTCCAAGTGGCGGTTTATCGTAGGACCGTTTCTGGTGTCAGAGAGTCCTGATTTACTGACCTTCCTCTATTGCACCGTGGTCGAAGTAGAGTTTTGATTTGATGATTTCTCTCCCGATAGTGATCCTTAGAAGCTTCCGTTTATTTCTGTGGACTCTTGGGAGTATTTTCTTCAAGAGTTTATTAAGTTTCATCCTACTTTTTCACTGGAATCTCTCCAACTTGAACCTAGAGTTTGAGGGCCTATAAATAGGATCCTTGAGTTCATGGGTTAGGGAGGAGATTTCTGGAGTTTACGTCGAGGTGCTGCTGCATTCTGGAGCGGGTACCCATCAAGGAGAAGTGTTGTCTATGTCCATTAGCCTTCAAGTCCAGGGAGTATTATGTTCCAAGGGTTAATAGTGTTATTTCTTCTCTAGTTCATTCCCTCTTCATAACATTCACAAGCATATTCCCATCTTCTTCTTCCACATTCTCTGCATCTCAATCACGTTTTTAAACTTCCTCCCATCTTTTCCACGCCCCACAGGGGTTAAAAAACAAAACCTTCCAGGTATCCACCCTTCCTTTTGCATGCACTTTAGCTTATTTGCATTATAGTTACTACACTTGTCATAGGGCTAATTTGCGTTGTCTTTCTATGCTTCTACCCTCTTTTGCAGGTCTACAGGGTTCCTAACACGAGGCCTAACTCTTCTGGCCGGCCGGGAGAGGTGGAGATCCAAGTCCCAATTTGCTATTCCGTGCACTCTGGCGGCTATATTTAGGACCGTTTGAGGATCTGTGGCGACTTATGCTAAGGCCGTCTCTTGCTCATTAGCGGCCTGATATTAGACCGTTTGTGTTCGTAGAGTTCTGGTTTTCATCTCCCGTGGGCGGGTGTTGCATCCTCCTCTTTCCAAGGTATTTAGCTTAGCTTTGCTATTTTAATTACCTTGGTGGTGATCGCACTTCCTTAGTTGGGTATTGTTCATCATTGTCATCTTGCTTGCTCTTCTCCTTACTTCATTTGCTCCACACCTATGGTGTGTGTTTTTGCTTAATTCCTTTGCTCCATACCCCGGCGTGTGTTTTTATTTTGATTCCTCATGAACATTGATGACATGTCCATGCTTCTGGTTTTGGTGATTGCTTGAGTTAGGTTATCACTTGCTTACACATCTTCACACACACATATCACTATATTCACATCCTCATCACCACATCACATCACACAAAGAACCATCAACAACCCATTTTTTTTGGCGATCACGGTGGGACTTCTAGTGCCAATCGTGTTGAGCCTTTGTTTGACCTGTTGCTGTTCATTTGACCTAGTTGCCCTTGTGTTTTCTTCAGATTTCTCGTTTAATTTTCTGCTGTTTTCTACTCTCTGGTCACCTTGGCGGTCTACTGTTCGGCCGTTTACGGCTTAAAAGCGGCCCAGAAATAGGTCATCTTATCTCCCTGGCGGTCTCATATCAGGCCGTCTCTCCAGTCAGAGGTACACATCCCGAGGTTGAGTTTATTTCTGTAGTTTTTACTGTGATTTTCATGCTTGGGTGTTATCTGATCTCCTCCTTGGTTGTTATACATATTTATATCATTGTTTGCATATTTGGTTGTTAGTTTTTAGGCTAGAATTTACATTCACTCTGGTGCACATAGGATCATTCATATTCATACTTTAGTTGCATTTTTCTACCTTGGTGTGTGAACCTCTCGTCTCCATATTCCTTGGGGCCGACTAGGAGATCACATCAAGGACCTCCAGAAGTCCCCGCGAGCCGTGGATTCTCACACGGACGCCGGGCCAGTTGTACCTTTACCACACCGTGTCTAGATTGCATAAGTAAGGGAGAGTTTTACACTTAGAGTTAACCAAGTCCCAAATACCCATCCTATTAGGAACCTTGTTGGAGATAATATTTAAATTCAAATCATTAAGGTTCTAAAGGAAGAAATAATAAAAATTGGTGCATCATTTATAACTCGGTTGATTTTTGAGTGCCTCTCATCCCTTTCTTTATTATTATAAAGTTTGGAGTCTTTGTTTTAGTCTCTCATTGTGTGCTTGTTTGTGTTGTTTGCATTTTGTCAAGGTCCTCTATTGCATGTGGAGTTGCTTCCAATCTCTAGAATCATCACCTAGGGGCAATTCCTTTTCTACCCTCTATTCCAATCCTCTCTTTGAATATGCCATGTCCTCTTTCAATCTTCCCCGTTCCTAGGAGGAGTCTCTTCCTCAGGGACTTCTAGAAGACCCCCCTCGGGTCATCTCTTTCCAATCCGGAGAAGGGTCCATCCCTCCTCCGTATTCTCTCTCTATGGAGGGTGCGCAGTCCACCAACCCCCTCTCTTCTCCCAATTCTGCCAATCATGTCCTTCAAATGATGGCCCAGTTGGATCCGGCCCAACTTCAGGCTACGTAGCACCCCTGAAAATTTTAAAAGAATAAAATAGATTCTAAATTAAATAAAAATAAAAAGATTCGATAAATGGGACTTACACTTAAAATATATATACAACAAATGGGCCAAAATGAAATAACGCCTTTTATTAAGGCGCTAATAATAGTAATGACGCCTTTAGCATGGGCGCTAATTCGTACGAAGAAAATTGGAAATAAAGCGGCAAAATATAGAAAAAATAAGAGACGACCTAGGTTAAGGCGCTACTTAATAAAAAGACGCCCTCTTTTAAGGCGCTACTTAATGTGAAAACGCCCTTGTCTCAGACGTCTTTTCCCTGAGAGTTTAATAAGGAAAACCATGCTCGGTCGAGGCATGGCTAGTGTTAGGTTTCCCTTTTAATGTCCAATCACGTCGACGCCTTGCATGGGGAGTCTAGGGTTTTTACAACTTCACATGGCAAGCGGCTGTGGATAAGGAAGGGTGAGCGGATCACAGAGCAACGTATGGAAGGTTTCAAGCCTTGCTTTAGATGACATTCGACCCCTCCTAAGGTTCTCCTTTCGTATAAATAAGCCTCCTCATCGAACGGGCAAACCTTGCTGTTGACATCTGAAGGATTCCCTACTGCTACTTCGTTCAACATCCTCCTGCTGTGCTGACGTGCAAGAAGAGGCTCCACCCTCTTCCTCTTTCTTCTGTTGCTGCGGACTTGAGGAAGCGGCAGAAGCTCTTCATCCTCAACCTCCTCCTGCGGTCGTGTTGACAACAAGAAGGAGCCAAGGCTTCTTCCTCTTCTTCCTGTTGACTGCAACGTGAAAGGCGGAGCATCTTCCTCTTCCTCCTTCAAGATCTTCTTCCTCCGGCAGCTGCTCTGTTTGAAACAGAGTACCGTAAAAGCATCAAATTCTTCTTCCTATACCACATTCTACACATCAAAAGGTAGGTTTACTCAAGTTTCGTAGCCCAAACAAAGTTAAAACATGATTTAAGGCCAACATTATAGATAAAAATCATCTTATATCATGCATTTTTATCATACATATGATTATCGGTGTGTTTTGAATTTTTACAGTAATTAACGACCCTTTCTAGGGCGCTATTTCATTTTGACGCCCATCAAAACGATCGTCAAATCCCATTTGGAATTGACGACTTCGCATATGTCGTGTTTTCTGGAGTTGACGCCACTATTAAGGGCGTGATAAGAGTAAAATGTGACAGCCGCAGTGTCATCATTTATTGAAATTCAAAAAAAGCGATCAACGATAGTCGTCAATTATATATATGTTGGTTATGGTTTTTCGCATTTATAGTTATACATGGGTATAGAAGTATCCTCTGGCCATGAAAATTTTTGGGCATACTATTGGGATGGGGACCGAGGTGGTGGAAGTAGTTGCACCATTTTTCATGCCCTCTATCGCAAGATCCCCCGTCTCTCATCGAAAAATTATTTTGAACGTATGGTTAGGTAGAGTTTTTCGAGCCGGTCATTTCG
Source organism: Amorphophallus konjac (assembly GCA_022559845.1). Classification (NCBI taxonomy): domain Eukaryota; kingdom Viridiplantae; phylum Streptophyta; class Magnoliopsida; order Alismatales; family Araceae; genus Amorphophallus; species Amorphophallus konjac. The sequence goes on from CM040120.1 coordinate 296,300,556, forward strand.
GTATATTATATGCTAGATTCCGACATCATTTAGTGTGGAAACGGGAAGCTTAAAAAATCGATTTTTTTTGAAAACACGACCCACATACGGTCGTTACCATATAAATGGACGCCACTGTTGATCGGTGTCATATTTAACTAATATATATATATATATATATATATATATATATATATATATATATATCATGCATATATCTTGAAAATCTATTATTATTAAAATATATAACCAAAACTTATGAAAAATATATATTTGGAATCATTGTATTTTTCTCCTAATTATCATATATTCTTTTTCCTTAAAATATTTTAAATAAATCAATGTGCCTTTTAATGTAAGTTTTTGAATTTATTCAATTAAATAGATAAAAATTTGAATTCTTGTTAAATAAATTAAGTTAAAAATCATAGAATTAACGTCCCTCCAAGTGGACGCTAATTAATAAGTGACACTACTCACGGATGTCGAATAATATAAGTTTATTTAATTATAGTTAATTATAGAATAGGATGGACACGAATTCTATGATTAACGTATACATGTTCTCACCATTTTCTTCCGTTTTTGACCCATATCGCGGGTCTTTTGGCACTCTCATCTCATATCCGTAGATGGAGTCCCTGTTTCATGATTGTTTCACGTATACACCTCAACTCTTGGTGACATACAAGCCCTCCGTTGGACATTCCGTTCCTTCGGACTGGCGAGTTAGTCATTGGGGACCTCTGTAAGTCTCCTCGTAGTCTTGGATTCTCTCAAGGCCGACTGAGCTGGTTGTACCTTAAACACCTTGTACCTTTTGATTGCCCCGTCTTGTGGTAACCCGGCCCTCTCATGGTGCCATCTTGGTCCATGGGAGAAGAATCTTAGCCGATGGAATGATGATATTCCACTAGGCAATGTCTTGGATGGAGTCCCTTATAGATAGGGTCAATCTCTCAGCTTGATTCATGCCCCCTGATTGGTGACAGGTTTAGTCATCCACTCGAGTTATCACGGCTACCTAGTTAAGGTACCGAATCTACCCAGGTTATCGACACGTCATGATTCTCGTTGGTTTTATCATTGTCCATCTAATGTTCTTCCTTGAATTCCGTGGAACCTATCCACGAATCTGCCTTGATATCCTACATAAGTTTGTTCTTGGAAATCCATGGCTATCACTAAAGTGGTTGTCTAGATATTTACATGTAACACTGCCTGCGTATTTAAGGGCTCGATCTGGTCCTGGGAGGAGCACCCAAGAGTACTTGTGCCCATGGGAGTTATATTGATCACGGTGTGGCATTGCACCGAAGTACTTGCTTGAATCTACGACTCTCCACTATATCTCTATCTCTCTCTCACGTGCTAGACTTGATTGACTTGACATGACTTGCGTGGCCCGGAATGGGCAAAGTACTTGCTTGCTTGCTAATAGCCATAATCTTATGACATGAAAGACTTTATTGATATACTTGGTACTCATTCAAATACTTGAAATCTTGAATACTTGAAATTCCCTATCTTGGATCAACAGTTATTTCCTCTTGTTATCATGTTCAAATTCCATAGCACTTCATTTTTACATGATTTACATGCTAAACTTGCATTTTCATTTGAAAAAGGTAATTACTTAAACCAGTTGCTAGTTCTTGAGATATAATTCCTACTGAGCGTTCGCTCATCAGGTTCTTTTCCCCAACTTTTCAGGTAATGCAGACCTTGACTCGGACTCGAATGGGCAGGAGCAAGAGTGACGAGCGTAGAACCTACAAGCGTCATGCTATTGCACTCTATCGTGTCATGTCGTCCCTAGTTTATTCTTGGAGTCGTGTTATTGGAACTTATGTCATTGCAAGAATTGTAATAATTAAGGCTTGCGGGCCTGATTAGACTTATTAAGTCTTGGAATTATGTGACTTTGTTTAATGGATTAGGTGGTTATCAATGGTATCAGTATTTGGTTATGTTTTAAATTCTTGTCTTATTGCGCACTCTATGTTGATGTCAAAATTCTATTTGCTCTGATTGACATGATTGATATAAACTCGTCACGCTCTCCCCGGGTTCCTTCCGCGCTCGGGGCGTGACAGTTTTTGTGGTATCAGAGCCTAGGATTTCAAATTCCTAGGAAAGTCAAGTCCAAGGATAGGTATATCCCCAAACTGTGAGGATGGGTAGTGCCGTGGGTATAAGTCCTTGTAGGGCTTCCAACTACAAATTCCAACATGAAACTAATGAAGATTAACTCCTTGTAGGACTATGGCTGCTGAACGCGCACAATGGCGTGAGATGCAATGAACTGTTCAAGGCTTGACCCAGGCCTTACAACAAGTGGCCCAAGGTGGGGCACACCATGGAGCCGGCGACCTCCATCGGAGTTTTAGGAATCTCAACCCTCCGAGATTCTCAGGTTCATCAAATCTTGAGGATGCAGAGAACTGGATAAAAGAGACCGAGCGGATTTTTCGCGTCATGCAATGCGCAGATGGTAAAAAGGTGCTTCTGGCTACGTTCCAACTGGAACGGGACACCCGTGCGTGGTGGGAGTCCATCGAGGCCACCCTGCTTGAAGATCATGTTTCATGGGCTGAATTTGTTGAGCACTTCAATAGCAAATATTTCTCCGACCGTGTTCAGGAGAAAAAGGCCGTGGAATTTTCTGCCTTGAAGCAACGATCCCTGTCGGTAGCTAACTATGAAGCCCAGTTCTCTAGGTTATCTAGATATGCACCACATTTAGTATGCACTGAAAAGATGAAGGCAAGAAGGTTCTTGAATGGGTTACGACCCCAGTATATCACCCAGCTCGCTCCCTTGGATATTCAAGTGTACTCAGAGATGGTACATCGTACCCAGTTGCTAGAAGACGCCACGGAATTGTCTGACAAAATCCGTGGTAAGGATAAAAGGGAGAATGTCACAAGCCCCAACACTTTTAAACCGTCTTTCAAAAAGCGGACCAATAATGGAGGCGAACCCTCCAAGGTGAAGAAATTCAAGAAGGGCAACAACAAACCTTTCTCCATCACGGCACCGCCAAAGGAGAATTGTAAATATTGCGATAAGCCGAGTCATCAGGCTGTGGAATGCTGGAGAAGGCTCAGAGCATGCCTTCGTTGTGGGAGTAAAGAACACTGTATTCCCGACTGTCCAATGATGAACGAGCAGAGTGAGCCGGAGACAAAGGAAGAGAAGCGTCTGACAAAGAAGCAAGGACGTTTACAAGCTCTCCAAGAGACGGAACCAACCGAGGGTGGGTTGGTGGAAGGTATTTTGACTGTCTGCTCTAAATCTGCTCAAGTACTGTTTGATACTGGCGCCACACATTCTTTTGTTTCAAAGAAATTTGCTGCTTCATTCTCTATGGAACCTGAATGGATAGACTTGGTAATTTCTACCCCAATAGGGAATGAGTCTGATGTCACTTTCCATTACCCAAACTGTAAGATTATAGTTAAAGGCCACAACTTACCTGCATATTTAATATGCTTAGACTTGAAGGAGTACGATGTAATTTTAGGAGCCGATTGGCTATCCACCCACCGGGCAACGGTAGACTGCCGAAATGGAAAGGTAACTTTTATGGATTACCCGGAGTTAACTTACATTACTCCCCGGAAGAGATCACCAGTCATCTCTGCTCTTTGATCCCACAAACTTATCAACAAAGGATGCGAGGCATTCTTAGCATTTTTAACTGCCACAGAGGCTAAGATAGCTAGACTAGAAGACATTCAAGTGGTTCGGGAGTTTCTCGATGTTTTCCCTGAAGACTTGCCTGGTTTGCCACCAGAGAGAGAAGTCTCATTCACTATAGACCATGTCCCGGGTGCCGGACCTGTCTCCAAAGCACCCTACAGAATGTCCCCCGCGGAATTGAAGGAATTGAAGGAACAGCTAATGGAGCTATTGAAGAAAGGATTTATCAGACCAAGTACTTCCCCATGGGGAGCACCAGTGCTGTTCGTCAAGAAGAAGGATGGATCGATGAGGCTGTGCATCGATTATCGGCAGCTAAACCACCTCACTATCAAGAATAAATACCCGCTGCCAAGGATTGATGAACTCTTCGATCAGATTTCTGGGGCAAAGTATTTCTCAAAAATTGATCTTCGATCAGGTTATCACCAATTGAGGATCAAGGACGAGGATATTCACAAAAGTGCATTTCGAAGCAGGTACGGGCATTATGAATTTACTGTTATACCTTTTGGAGTAACAAATGCCCCTGCACCTTTTATGCAGCTTATGAATAGCATCTTTAGACTGCATCTGGACAAATTTATTGTGATTTTTATCGATGATATCCTGATATATTCAAAGTCTGAAGAGGAGCATGAAGTGCATTTGAGGATAGCATTACAGATATTGAGGGATAATCAATTATATGCCAAACTTGGCAAATGTGAGTTTTGGTTAGAAGAAGTGTCCTTCTTAGGACACGTAATTTCAAAGGATGGAATATCAGTGGACCCCGCAAAGGTCGAAGCAGTAAAGAAATGGGAACAACAGACAAATACAACAGAAATCAGGAGTTTCCTTGGTCTTGCTGGTTATTACTGGCATTTTATTAAAAACTTTTCGAAGATTGCAGTACCACTCACCAGGCTGACTCGCAAGGAAGTTCGTATGAGTGGAATGAGGAATGTGAACAAAGCTTCCAAACATTGAAGGACCGTTTGACCACTGCTCCGGTCTTGGCCCTTCCTATTGAAGGAGAGAAGTACGAGGTATATACCGATGCTTCCGGTATCGGCGTCGGTTGTGTATTAATGCAATAGGGAAGAGTTATTGCATACTCTTCTAGGCAGTTAAAGAAACATGAGGAAAACTACCCGGTGCATGACTTGGAGTTGGCCGCGGTAGTATTTGCACTAAAAATATGGAGACACTATCTCTACGGAGAACAATTCACAGTATTCTCCGATCATAAGAGCCTCAAATATCTATTCTCTCAGAAGGAGCGTAATATGAGGCAACGTCGATGGCTGGAATATTTAAAGGACTTTGATTTCACTATTCAGTATCACCCCGGTAAAGGGAATTCGGTAGCTGATGCCTTAAGTCGAAAGCCGAGAGCCCTTATAGCCAGCTGTATGATACGGGAATGGAAACTATTAGAGGAATTCTCTAGATTAAATATAAGCACGAACTAGAAGGATGGGTGTATTACTCTCTCTCACATGAGTGTGCATCCGGACTTGCTATCCGAAATCAAGAAGTTACAAGATGAAGATCCTGGAATGATTGAAATCAGGGAGAAACTAGATCAAAGAACCAGGTTCAAGATGGCAATTGATGGAAGACTAATGTTTCAGGAAAGGACATGTGTTCCGGACTGTCCTGAGTTGAAAAGGAAGATTTTAGATGAAGCTCACCGCTCTAGGTATACAATTCATCCTGGAGCAACTAAGATGTACAAAGATTTGAAAAGAACCTTCTGGTGGCCGAACATGAAGAGGGAGGTAGTTCACTTTGTATCTCGCTGTCTCACGTGCCAACAAGTGAAAGCGGAACACCAAAGGCCCGCCGGAAAGTTACACCCCCTTGATATTCCCAAATGGAAATGGGAAGGAATTGGTATGGATTTCATCATGGGATTGCCTAAGTCTAGAGGCGGACATGATGGTATTTGGGTAGTCATCGACCGACTGACCAAGTCAGCGCATTTCTTGCCAATTAAAAGTCGATGGTCGGTTGATGTTTTGGCCGCATTGTATATTAAGGAGATCGTGAGATTGCATGGAGTCCCAACATCAATCGTGTCTGACCGAGACCCTCGCTTCACTTCTCATTTCTGGAAGGGTCTACAACACTCTTTGGGGACGAAGCTCAACTTCAGTACTGCTTTCCATCCCCAGACCGATGGTCAGACTGAGAGAACAAATCAAATAGTTGAAGACATGTTATGGGCTTGCATTATTGACTTTGGCGGAGGTTGGCATGATCATTTGCCCCTAGCCGAGTTTGCATACAATAATAGCTATCAAGCCAGTATACAGATGGCTCCATTTGAAGCCTTGTACGGCAGGAGTTGCCGATCTCCTATATACTGGGATGAAGTTGGCGAGAAGCAACTACTAGGGCCAGATATGGTAAGAAACACAATTGAGAAGGTTGAACTTATCCGTGAAAGACTCAAAGTAGCACAATCTAGACAGAAATCTTATGCAGACTATAGAAGAAGGGAATTAGAATTCCAAGTTGGAGACCATGTTTACCTCAAGGTCTCACCCGGTCGAGGAATAAGAAGGTTCGGAGTTAAAGGCAAGCTTACATCGAGATTCATTGGTCCATTCGAAATATTAGAAAGAGTTGGCGAGGTAGCCTATTGTCTTGCTTTGCCTCCACAACTGTCAGAAGTGCACAATGTGTTCCACATTTCCATGCTGAAGAAATATGTGCACGACCCTTTCCACGTCATTGATCATAGTAACTTAGTGATTCAAAAGGACCTCACTTATGAACAGAAGCCAATGAAGATTCTTGATCGAGAGGTCCGAGTCTTAAGAAACAAGACCATTCCCATGGTAAAAGTGCAATGGAACAAATGCTTGGAGCAAGAAGCCACATGGGAAACTGAAGAATCTATGCGAAGGAGATATCCAGCATTGTTATAAACCGTAAGTACTCTATACCCTCCATGTCTCCATTCACGCAATCGAATTTGGGGACCAAATTCTTTTAAGTGGGGGAGGGTGTAGCACCCCTGAAAATTTTAAAAAAATAAAATAGATTCTAAATTAAATAAAAATAAAAAGATTCGATAAATGGGCCTTACACTTAAAATATATATACAACAAATGGGCCAAAATGAAATAACGCCTTTTATTAAGGCGCTAATAATAGTAATGACGCCTTTAGCATGGGCGCTAATTCGTACGAAGAAAATTGGAAATAAAGCGGCAAAATATAGAAAAAATAAGAGACGACCTAGGTTAAGGCGGTACTTAATAAAAAGACGCCCTCTTTTAAGGCGCAACTTAATGTGAAAACGCCCTTGTCTCAGACAACTTTTCCCTAAGAGTTAAATAAGGAAAACCATGCTCGGTCGAGGCATGGCTGGTGTTAGGTTTCCCTTTTAATGTCCAATCATGCCGACACCTTGCATGGGGAGTCTAGGGTTTTTACAACTTCACATGGCAAGCGGCTGTGGATAAGGAAGGGTGAGCAGATCACAGAGCAGCGTATGGAAGGTTTCAAGCCTTGCTTTAGATGACATTCGACCCCTCCTAAGGTTCTCCTTTCGTATAAATAAGCCTCCTCATCGAACGGGCAAACCTTGCTGTTTCCATCCGAAGGATTCCCTACTGCTACTTCGTTCAACGTCCTCCTGCTGTGCTGACGTGCAAGAAGAGGCTCCATCCTCTTCCTCTTTCTTCTGTTGCTGCAGACGTGAGGAAGTGGCAGAAGCTCTTCATCCTCAACCTCCTCTTGCGGTCGTGTTGACAACAAGAAGGAGCCAAGGCTTCTTCCTCTTCTTCCTGTTGACTGCAACGTGAAAGGCGGAGCATCTTCCTCTTCCTCCTTCAAGATCTTCTTCCTCCGGCGGCTGCTCTGTTTGAAACAGAGTACCGTAAAAGCATCAAATTCTTCTTCCTGTATCACATTCTACACATCAAAAGGTAGGTTTCCTCAAGTTTCGTAGCCCAAACAAAGTTAAAACATGATTTAAGGCCAACATTATAGATAAAAATCATCTTATATCATGCATTTTTATCATACATATGATTATCGGTGTGTTTTGAATTTTTACAGTAATTAACCACCCTTTCTATGGCGCTATTTCATTTTGACGCCCATCAAAACGGTCGTCAAATCCCATTTGGAATTGACGACTTCGCATATGTCATGTTTTCTGGAGTTGACGCCACTGTTAAGGGCGTGATAAGAGTAAAACGTGACAGCCGCAGTGTCGTCATTTATTGAAATTCAAAAAAAGTGATCAACGACAGTCGTCAATTATATATATGTTGGTTATGGTTTTTCGCATTTATAGTTATACATGGGTATAGAAGTATCCTCTGGCCATGAAAATTTTTGGGCATACTATTGGGATGGGGACCGAGGTGGTGGAAGTAGTTGCACCATTTTTCGTGCCCTCTATCGCAAGATCCCCCGTCTCTCATCGAAAAATTATTTTAAACGTATGGTTAGGTAGAGTTTTTTGAGCCGGTCATTTCGGTATATTATATGCTAGATTCCGACATCATTTAGTATGGAAACGGGACGCTTGAAAAATCGATTTTTTTTGAAAACACGATTCACATACGGTCGTTACCATATAAATGGACGCCACTGTTGATCGGCGTCATATTTAACTTATATATATATATATATATATATATATATATATATATATATATATATATATATATCTTTGAAAATCTATTATTATTAAAATATATAACCAAAAATTATGAAAAATATATATTTGGAATCATTGTATTTTTCTCCTAATTATCATATATTCTTTTTCCTTAAAATATTTTAAATAAATCAATGTGCCTTTTAATGTAAGTTTTTGAATTTATTCAATTAAATAGATAAAAATTTGAATTCTTGTTAAATAAATTAAGTTAAAAATCATAGAATTAACGTCCCTCCAAGTGGACGCTAATTAATAAGTGACACTACTCACGGATGTCGAATAATATAAGTTTATTTAATTAAAGTTAATTATAGAATAGGATGGACACGAATTCTATGATTAACGTATACATGTTCTCACCATTTTCTTCCATTTTTGACCCATACCGCGGGTCTTTTGTCACTCTCATCTCATGTCCGTAGATGGAGTCCCTGTTTCATGATTGTTTCACGTATACATCTCAACTCTTGGTGACATACGAACCCTCCGTTGGACAGTCCGTTCCTTCGGACTGGCGAGTTAGTCATTGGGGCCTCCGTAAGTCTCCTTGTAGCCTTGGATTCCCTCAAGGCCGACTGAGCTGGTTGTACCTTAAACACCTTGTACCTTTTGATTGCCACATCTTGTGGTAACCCGGCCCTCTCATGGTTCCATCTTGGTCCATGGGAGAAGAATCTTAGCCGGTGGAATGATGATATTCCACTAGGCAATGTCTTGGATTGAGTCCCTTATAGATAGGGTCAATCTCTCAGCTTGATTCATGCCCCTTGATTGGTGACAGGTTTAGTCATCCACTCGAGTTATCACGGCTACCTAGTTAAGGTATCGAATCTACCCAGGTTATCGACACGTCATGATTCTCGTTGGTTTTATCATTGTCCATCTAATGTTCTTTCTTGAATTCCGTGGAACCTATCCACGAATCTGCCTTGATATCCTACATAATTTTGTTCTTGGAAATCCATGGCTATCACTAAAGTGGTTGTCTAGATATTTACATGTAACAATGCCTACGCATTTAAGGGCCCGATCTGGTCCTGGGAGGAGCACCCAAAAGTACTTGTGCCCATGGGAGTTATATTGATCACGGTGTGACATTGCACCAAAGTACTTGCTTGAATCTACGACTCTCCACTATATCTCTATCTCTCTCTCACGTGCTAGACTTGATTGACTTGACATGACTTGCGTGGCCCGGAATGGGCAAAGTACTTGCTTGCTTGCTAATAGCCATTATCTCATAACATGAAAGACTTTATTGATATACTTGGTACTCGTTCAAATACTTGAAATCTTGAATACTTGAAATTCCCTATCTTGGATCAACATTTATTTCCTCTTGTTATCATGTTCAAATTCCATAGCACTTCATTTTTACATGATTTACATGCTAAACTTGCATTTTCATTTGAAAAAGATAATTTCTTAAACCAGTTGCTAGTTCTTGAGATATAATTCCTACTGAGCGTTCGCTCATCAAGTTCTTTTCCCCAACTTTTCAGGTAATGCAGACCCTGACTCAGACTCGGATGGGCAGGAGCAAGAGTGACGAGCGTAGAACCTACAAGCGTCATGCTATTGCACTCTATCGTGTCATGTCGTCCCTAGTTTATTCTTGGAGTCTTGTTATTGGAACTTATGTCATTGCGAGAATTGTAATAATTAAGGCTTGCGGGCCTGATTAGACTTATTAAGTCTTGGAATTATGTGACTTTGTTTATGGATTAGGTGGTTATCAATGGTATCAGTATTTGGTTATGTTTTAAATTCTTGTCTTATTGCGCACTCTATGTTGATGTTGAAATTCCATTTCCTCTGATTGACATGATTGATATAAACTCGTCACGCTCTCCCCGGGTTCCTTCCGCGCTCGGGGTGTGACATGCTATCTATCAAGCCTTGCAGGGGTCCAATACCCCATCTCCCACAATTGCTCAAGGTCTGTCCAATGCTTCCATTGCTCAACAAAGACTTGATGGGCCCGCTGTTCAGCCCATTCTGATTGATCTCACTCCGGTTTGGCCTAGGACCATTCAATTCTTTAGTCTGGAAACGGGCCAGTCTTCTGATTCGGCCCGGCAAGCTCTTGACAAAGGGAAGACCATCCTCCCTTTCTCTATCCAGACGGATTCTTATCGGGCTATTCCATCAATGCCGCAAGTTCTTGTTGGCCCATCTGATTTCATGCGCCCTCAACAAGGGGCGGCCCAAGTCCATGCCAATATGGGTCATTCTTCGGCCCAATATCCATCTTATGGGCCTCCTCTTTCATCTGTCTACCCCTCGGCTCCCCGCTTTGAGCCCACTCCTCTTGCTTTACCTGCACCATCTAGGGAACAAGAGCTTCTTGATAAATGGGCCGCTATGCAACAACAACTCGACTTTCTCCAAAAGCAGGTTGGCCCATAATCTTTAATGGATGTTCCAGTTCCTAGCTTTCATAACATCCGGTTCCATCCATAGTCCTAGCTCCCTACATTCATGTAAGGGACTTTATGTATGAATCGGCGCAGTTCCAATACGATGATCGCCTTATGGCGTATTTATTCCACCGATCACTAGATGGAGTTGCTTTGGAGTGGTTCTACGCTTTACCACTCGAGGATGCCGAAGGTTTCAAAGTCGTGAAAGAGAAGTTTATTCAAAGGTTTCAAGACCGGGTTGGCCCGGAATATTCTTTTACAGATTTAGTAGCCGAAAAAATGAAGCTGGATGAAGAATTTGCCACCTATGCTGACAGGTGGAGACAGATGGCCGCTCGTGTGCCGGGTCATCTTCCGGAGGAAGAGAAAGTTAAGTTGCTCATTTCAAATGCTACCCCAACTTTATGCAACATTCTAGCTATGAATGACATATCAAACATGCATCAACTATATAGCCGGGCGCGCTTTATTCAAACTCAATTCAAAGACTCCCCAATCCACTCACTTTTTGAAGCCCAAATATCACAAGAAGCCTCAAGGGCCTGTCACCGAGGGAGTCCAAACGAATGAGCAGGTGCAAGCCATTGCGTTCCCCTTCCAATCCGGGCCATTCCGCTTTCCACAAAACCCCCGCAATCCCCAGTTCTCCACGCCACAAAACACCCAACCCACTTTCTCTGCTCCACAAAACCCTACCTTCCCCGCTCCGTAAAACACATTCCCCGCTCCACAACAACCTCCACAACCTTCGCAATACCATAATGTCCCTCCGCCCAACGGCTACACCAACAACAATAAGCGCCCGGGTCCGAAGAGAGCCCAATATCCACCTTTGCTCGAGTCCCTCACGGACATCTTTTCGGCTCTCATGTCCATTAATGCCATCCAACTTCCTCCGGAACGGCCCAATTGGAACCCAGCGGTTGATCAGATGAAATATTACATGTTCCACAGGCAGCCTGGCCATACAATTGAAAGTTGTTTCCAATTCAGAGATCTGGTGTATGACCTGCATGAAGGGCAGCGTATAGATTGGGCCGAATGCACAAGGCCATCGTTGAAATTAAAGAGAAAAGAAGGCAGCCGCAAAGGCAGCAAGTGCAGTAGCAAAAAGCACCGCCGCCACAGTAGCAGCCGCCACAACAACAGCAATAGCCCGCTCAAGATTTAGGGATCCATCAGAACCCCATGCCGAACCATCCCCCTGCTCCGCAGCCACAACCGTCGGTACCGGCCCAAGTTAATCTCGTCCAACCCCCGGCTCTTGACGATGGGTGGTCTTATGATGATGATGCATCAGTGCAACGGCTCATGGCCATTCATCACAACCACCGTAGCTCTTCTCCCTCCGTCATCCTCCCACCTCGTCAACCAACCGCACTATCATCCGCATCCACCAAACCTCTCGTCCTACCGTACGCATTTCCCATAAACCCATCTACCCCCACTCCACCACCGTCTACCCTCGCTATCACTGCACCACTAGCCAACCGTTCATCCATCATCCTCCTTCCAACTACCTCTACCCCGTCACCAATGCCCGCATCAATCATTGCTCCACCTTCATCAAACCTCCCGACCATCATTTCCATTACCCACACTACGCCTTCCCCAGCACCACTCATTCACCCCACTAGGCCAGTTAAGCCGCTTATTTTGAACCCATCCTAGGCCGTGCCGGCCCACAACCTTGCCCTACGGAGCGGACGTTTGTTCCACATGAATTACCCTACCACTGGTGCACCTGAACCTAATCCCCAGTCTTCTCAGCCGGCTGTTGATCAAGAGGAGGTAGATCTCCTATCGAGAACACAATATGATTTATTGCACCATCTGGACAGGGTACCTGCCAAGATCTCCATACTAGAGTTGATAAAGAGATCCACCCTTCGTCAAGATGCACTCAGAAATTTTCTGCAGAAGGTAATTGTTAATGAAGACATGATAGTAGATAGTCTACCAACGGCCTTGGGTACAATCTCAAAGGGGCCGGCAATCACATTTTCTGAAACAGAACTAGCACCCCCAGAAGACCGACAAATGACGCTATGCATTTCCATAACTCTAAACAAAGTCAGCATAGACGCGACGCTTGTAGATACAGGGGCATCCATCAATGTCTGCCCTCTCAGCACATTAAGAGCATGCAATTTATCAGAAGATCTGTTATGGCCAACCCCGACAACCATAGCAGCATATGACAATTCTCGAAGGGCATGTCATGGAGTGGTCACTATTTAGGCCAAGCTTGGGCCTATCACTATGCCAGTTGAATTCTATGTGCTGGACATCGACCCTATGTTCAAGGCTATCTTGGGTCGTCCGTGGATCAATAACCTGAACGCCGTATCATCCACTGCCCACCAATGTCTCAAATTCTATTTTCAAGGGAGGGTGGTTAAGGTGAAAAGTATGTCCACGGCCCAGTCTGTGAAGGCTGTCTTAGAGAAGATCCTACCCACATTATGGCTCAACAGGCGACCGGTTATTTTAGTGCTAGATCTGGATTTCCCATGGGCTTACGCACCACGAAAGCCCGTCTCTGTAGCAGTGAATATCAAAGTAAAGCTACAGATTCGAGATTCAAAAGGTAGGGATATTATATTAAAATTAGGCTATCAGCCGGGGAGAGGCCTCGGCGCACAACTACAAGGGCGGACCAAGCCGATCCCTAAAGGAAGAAAGATGAATAGGAGGGGCCTCGGTTATCGAGAGTCTCCATTTTCAAATCTGGGCAATTCTGGGCCCTTGACCTGGGACTACCGCCAACATTTTATTAAAGGCCCTCTCCAGCCCGGCACCTTGAAAGCACAGCCGAGTCAGCCCAAGAAAGAAGAAGATACAACAAAGGTATTTGCCAACCCACCATTGCTTCCAAAGGGGCCAGTTCATGACATGATTGATTATAGCCAGGCTTTTGAAAGGCTATTTAATGAAGAAGAAAAATAAGAGGTACGGCTTGTACAGTTTTGGTGCGGACACCAGAGCACGCGAGAGGCACGAGCTGGCGAGCCACCAGTACCGCATGCGGAGCACGACTCGAGCCACCCCGGCATCAATCTGGCTCGGAGACAGCCTGGAGACTCCTCCTTGAGTCTCCCCATTTATCATATTTGTTTAGACTTTATCTATGTGTAATGTGTGTTTGTTTCATTTTACTCGGTTTGTAATTTTGATTGTAAGAGGGATTTATTTGTAAAATGGAACCCCCGGGTCCCATGGGCCCCACCAGACCCCTCCCATTGATCCACCTCAGCCTTGGGCCCTATGTGGGGTCAGTCAACATTTCAAATGGAGGCATCTAGAAGGTTGAATGGTAAAAGGCACATGGGAGACAAGTGGACTTCAAAGTCCAAGGTGGCTAACAACCATGTCCCCCCCTTGCCTCTCTAGTCAATGGTGCGCCCCCCTTATTTTTTTATTGTAATTTTTGTGTGTTGATCACACTCAATCCAGGCCCTCCATTCCCCTTTCCTAGATCCAATGGTGGAGGATGGATTTGACATGTGACCTATAAAACCTTGTATTTTCCCATTTTTTGAGAGTTAATGCATATGATTTGATGAATATTGTTGGAAGAGGCCTTGAACGCCCCCCTCCTCTCTCCTCCCTCTCTCCCTTGCAGCTATGAAGGCTGCCTTCTAGAGGTGTGACTCCTCCCCTATCGGTTCCGGTCATCATCGCCGCCGCCACTGCACCGTCATCACAACCGTCGGAGTTCTGCCATCTTCCCGTAGCTGCCACTTCCACGAATTCCTGCCATCATCAACGAGCTCAGATCGATTTGGGATTTTGAGGGGATGTTCTATAGGTGTTTCCCACGTTCTACAAAATTTGGTGGGTCATAATTATTCCATTTGGCAATTTCCCATTTTCGTCCAACCTCCTTTCCCAGTTCTGTCTGCTTGCTGTTTCAATTTCCACCCGCCCTGTGTTTCCCATGTTCGGACCCCTTTGTGATTTTTTCTAGGGCTCCCAATTTTATTGGGGCTTTTGTCCATCAACCCCTCCTACCAAGAATTTTCTTGAATTTGGATCAGCCCTCCCTATATTTTTCAAAATTCGTTTTCAGAGCTAGCTACAGTGCTGTCCACCTATTCCCAGATCCGACCACCCTCTAGTAAACAAATCATAACAAATCACAGCCACCGCCAATCAGTCCATAAAAAAAATCCCCGTTTTCCTTGCTTGAAAAATCCTACAACTTTTGTGAAGATATCAGAAGGTGAATCGGCCATCTACCTTGCGGTCAACGGCAGTTCTCAGACAACTCACCTGTAGATCTGAGGTTTCAGGTACTGTACAATAGGAGATTGTAAATTCAGTAAAGTCTAGATCCGACCAGATCCAGCAGATCTCTCTGAGCCTAGATCGAAGGATTTCAAGAGAGCTTTCCAACGATAGCTCATGCGCCGTGATCTGACGTCGGGATTGATCACAGCGGCCATTCTCGCCGGAGCGTGCGCCGGAGGACAGAACCAGAAGTCCGTGGGCAGCTAGTCCACGAATTGGGAATCGGGGCCGATCGACCCCCGATCGGTGTTTCCGGCCGACCGCCGTCCGTGGAGGCGCGCCACCAGGGGTTCCCATCACAGCGGGTCCCACCCCACAGATCCGGAGGACAGGGCCATCCGTGGGCCCCACGGGCCCGTAGAACCCGCCGTTCGGAAAGCACAAAAACGTGGAATTCGGCACCACCGGGCGACATCAAGATGCTGCCCGTCAACCCGATTTGAGTGATTCCCGGGGCCCACATGTGACCTTTTACCTCCCTGTGTGGAGTGGGTCAAATCTTTGTATTGTTGTAATATTGTTTAATCGGGAGTCCGTATTTCGGCTGGGGTTGTCTATGCCACGCCGGGTGCGTGGAGGTAACGGTCTAACTTCTTGGCATTTGCTTGCTAGTTTAGTATATGGTCTTTTGCCGCTGTCGAGAGTGTAGGTTCCTAGCCCGTGTGTCCATGTCACCGCTGTGAGTGTGAGAGTGACCCATCCCGCGACTCGATCCGAGTCCGGAAGTTGAGTATGACTACCTTGAACTCTGTCAGTTTCTTAACCACACACGATCCACGCTTTCCCTCGCATGGGACGATGAGTGAGTTTGCACTTCTGTTAGCGACGTGTAGCTGACAGGAGCTCTTAGTGTCGAGCCGAAGTCGCTCTAGTAGTCGTGTCATTGCTGGTCGAGTCGTGTCCGTCGCATATAGTGTCGTCTCCTCAGTCCGTCCCGCATCAGTTTGGTATCAGAGCGAGTTGAGTCTAGGGTAGTCTTTGCATATGTTTTGCATAGTCTAAGTCGAGTCTAGGATTATCATTATTTTCAAAATTAAAAAAGGTGTTTTAAAATTGCATTTCATCCGGATAATTCGGTATCTTAAAAGGTGTTGTCCGAACGTCAAGCTACGCCTATCGGGAGGTCGTACACTTGCGGGAGTGATCTTCGGATCGATTAACTCCGCCACGTACCGGATATTGGTTTAGGTCTAGGTGCAATAGTCGGTGTTTGCATTAGTTAGTGCATTCCAACCTTGCATAGTCGGTCTAGTGTCGTGTCCAAGAGTTAGCATGTTCAACATGTAGTTCCCCCCAATTTCCCATGGATTCCCAATCACCCGGGCCATATGGCCGTTGGTCTACCCATGGGCTTGGCAACCATCCTCTCCCCTTTCGTAGGCCCGAAGCCTCTGATTTTTATGGCTCTGACGATCCGGGCAACTACCTCAATTGGGAGGCCGCCATGGACAAATATTTTGAATGTTACACCATGTCCGATGCCATGGAAGTTAGTTTTGCTTGAGAGAGGCTTGTCCACAAAGCCGCCTGGAAATGGGATAGCATTGAGCGCATGAGAGAGGTTAGGAGGCAAAGGCCCATCGAGTCGTGGCATGAGATGAAGGGCGAACTTAGGAAGGTCTACCTACCTGGCCCGGTCACCTCCAACCGACCCCACCTAATCACCTCCACCCAAGTGGGCCATAATCAGAGGCAACGCGCCGCGCATGTAGAAGAGCCTAGGTCCACGACTAAGCCGAATTCATATGGGGGAGTCCATCACATCGCTCCTACTCCAAACCCCACCATTGCCGAACTCTTCCAAATCATTTTGGATAAAGTGGATAGGAAGTGTGATTATATTGAGTCCCTGCTTCCCCCTTGCCTACCTCCTAGCCGAGATAGAACCAAGCATGAGCCTAAGGAGGTAGTCGCCGGTAGTCCCAACCCAGTGCCATCTATGGCTCCATCCTAAGGTCCTCTCCCCATCATAGTGGATCCTCTTTCCCCACCCACGAGAGCCCCTTTGCCTACACCCCCTGTCCATCAGGAGGATAAGGATAAGGACACACTTATCATGGAACGTAGTGGATCACGGCAGCAGTGTTATCGCTGCCAGGGGTTCGGCCACTTTGCCGGACAGTGTCCCACTCGGACATCTCTAGCCCTAGGGGACAAAAGGGTTGGAGAAGCCTCACTCTCCGATCTTTATGCGGAGCCACCTCAGCCACAGCTACCCGTGTTTCTAACGGGAAAGCTACTTATAGCCGAGCCACTCCTTAGCTGGCTTAAGAATGGCCTGGCCCCATCTCCCCTCCCATCTATGGACCCTATCCTACCTCTGGTGCCAATCAATTCCTTTCACACCACTTTCCGGTCTAGTCACTATGTTGATACATTGGATGACCTTCTTAAAGGGTTAGACCAGCAATTGACATTTACGCACTTGTTGGCTCCAGGCTTCGACCGACCCACAGGTCGTAGTTTCACTCATCCCGCTTTAGGGTCCATCACCTCCGTGTACACCGTGGGTCATGTTACCACGGAGGTTCTTCTACTCCTCCCTATGCCGGTCGAGTCCGACTTCATTCCCCTTTGCCCAAGGGAGGAATCTTACTTTCTACCTATGACTGTCGTCCCATCTCTCGCAATGAATGAAGGTGATCATTTACAACTCCAAGATTTCCAAATGTGGGACAATGATTTATGGAAGCCTAGTCCGAGGGGTCATACCTTCTTTGATCCCTTCAACCCATTATCCTGTGGACCCCGTGACCCACCATATTTACTCCACCTTTTTGAGAGAGTCCACCATCATACCCCCACCATCTCATCTCCCTTCATGAATGAAGGAGATCAACAACACCTTCTAGACTTCCACACATGGGATCTTGAGATGAGTGAATCCATATCGAGGGGTCACACATTCTTTGATCCATTCGATCCCCTTCTTCGTGGGCCCCTTGGCCCACAACCTCCATTCCACCTCTTTAAGGAAGACCACTATCACACCCCTCCTACTCGGGCCTAGCAACCTTCACATGGCAATAGGTCCGAACCGTCATTTGGGGGTAATGAAGACTTTGGTTCCCCCGGTCCACCTAAACCACCCAAACCTCCCGGACTTCCCACATCCAAACTAAATGTCCATGATTGGTGCATCGTAGGATGTCTAGGAGTCCACCATGACATTAACCTCTGGTTATGTCAAATGCATGCATGGCACACATTCGGATGTCCTGGACCACCTTGCATATGATTGGGTTTGACTAACATTAGGTTTGTGTAGGGTCGTGTGTGCATCTGTGTGTTTTTCTTTTTGTTAGGCATGTTAGGAGTCTGCCTGAGTGAGGCCAGCAATGCACGTTACAAAGAGCTAGCCGATGCCCATAGACACCATCGAGAGTTCCAAGAGGGTGAATATGTCATGATCAGGGTAAGACCTGAACGGTTTCCCTCTGGAACCGTTAAGAAGTTGCAAGCTCGCAGAGCCGGTCCATTTAGAGTGTTGAAACGCGTTGGATCCAATGCGTATGTTGTGGACCTACCCGAGGAATACGGTATACGCTCTACTTTTAACATTTCGGATCTAGTTGCATATAGGGACCCAGCGGTGATCCCTAGTGAGCCTTTTGAGCCATCTCCTCCCATTGAGAGTGAGCCCACACCTGAGTGTCCACCTCCAGCCCCTTTGTCACGGCAGCGTGAGCATATAGATCATATACTGGATGAGCAGGTGACAGTTACCAGGAGTGGATCCTACCCGCGCTACCTAGTGCGATGGAGAGGACGGCCCGCTACTGAGGACACATGGATCACACATGGAGAGTTGCAGCGGATTCATCCGGACCTTCTGGAGCGATACCGGAGCGATGCAGACCCTTACTCGACAGGGTCGAGTTTCTCCCATCCCGGAGCATTGGTGCGGACACCAGAGCACGCGAGAGGCACGAGCTGGCGAGCCACCAGTACCGCATGCGGACCACGACTCGAGCCACCTCAGCATCCATCTGGCTCGGAGACAGCCTGGAGACTCCTCCTTGAGTCTCCCCTTTTATCATATTTGTTTAGACTTTATCTATGTGTAATGTGTGTTTGTTTCATTTTACTCGGTTTGTAATTTTGATTGTAAGAGGGGTTTATTTGCAAAATGGAACCCCCGGGTCCCATGGGCCCCACCAGACCCCTCCCATTGATCCACCTCAGCCTAGGGCCCTATGTGGGGTCAGTCAACATTTCAAATGGAGGCATCTAGAAGGTTGAATGGTAAAAGGCACATGGGAGACAAGTGGACTTCAAAGTCCAAGGTGGCTAACTACCATGTCCCCCCCTTGCCTCTCTAGTCAATGGTGCGCCCCCCCTTATTTTTTTATTGTAATTTTTGTGTGTTGATCACACTCAATCCAGGCCCTCCATTCCCCTTTCCTAGATCCAACGGTGGAGGATGGATTTGACATGTGACCTATAAAACATTGTATTTTCCCATTTTTTAAGAATAAATGCATATGAATTGATGAATATTATTGGAAGAGGCCTTGGACGCCCCCCTCCTCTCTCCTCCATCTCTCCCTTACAGCTATGAAGGCTGCCTTCTAGAGGTGTGACTCCTCCCCTATCGGTTCAGGTCATCATCGCCGTCGCCACTGCACCGCCATCGCAACCGTCGGAGTTCTACCATCTTCCCGTAGCTACCACTTCCACGAATTCCTGCCATCATCCACGAGCTCAGATCGATTTGGGATTTTGAGGGGATGTTATATAGGTGTTTCCCACGTTCTACAAAATTTGGTGGGTCATAATTATTCCATTTGGTAATTTCCCATTTTCGTCCAACCTCCTTTCCCAGTTCTGTCTGCTTGCTGTTTCAATTTCCACCCGCCCTGTGTTTCCCATGTTCGGACCCCTTTGTGATTTTTTCTAGGGCTCCCAATTTTATTTGGGATTTTGTCCATCAACCCCTCCGACCAATAATTTTATTGAATTTGGATCAGCCCTCCACCTATTTTTCAAAATTCATTTTTAGAGATAGTTACAGTGTTGTCCACCTGTTCCCAGATCCGACCACCCTCAAGTAAACAAATCATAACAAATCACAGCCACCTCCAATCAGTCCACAAAAAAAATTTCCGTTTTCCTTGTTCGAAATCCTACAACTTTTGTGAATAGCTCAGGACATGAATCGGCCATCTACTTTGCGGTCAATGGCAGTTCTCAGACAAATCACCTGCAGATCTGAGGTTTCGGGTACTATACAACAGGAGCTTGTAAATTCAGTAATGTCCAGATCCGACCAGATCCAGCAGATCTCTCTAAGCCTAGATAGAAGAATTTCAAGAGAGCTTTCCAACGATAGCTCAAGCGCCCCGATCCGACGTCGGGATTGATCGCAGCGGCCATTCTCGCCGGAACACGCGCCGGAGGACAGAACCAGAAATCCGTGGGCAGCTAGTCCACGAATTGGGAATCGGGGCCGATCGACCCCCGATCGGTGTTTCCAGCCGACCGCCGTCCGTGGAGGCGCGCCACCAGGGGTCCCCATCACAGCGGGTCCCACCCCACAGATCCAGAGGATAGCGCCGTCCATGGGCCCCACGGGCTCGTAGAACCCGCCGTTCGGAAAGCACGAAAACGCGGAATTCGGCACCGCCGGGGGACATCAAGATGCTGCCCGTCAACCCGATTTGAGTGATTCCTGGGACCCACATGTGACCTTTTACCTCCCTGCGTGGAGTGGGTCAAATCATTGTATTGTTGTAATATTGTTTAACCGGGAGTCCGTATTTCGGCCGGGGTTGTCTACACCACGCCGGGTGCGTGGAGGTAACGGTCTAACTTCTTGGCATTTGCTTGCTAGTTTAGTATATGGTCTTTTTCCGCTGTCGAGAGTGTAGGTTCCTAGCCCGTGTGTCCATGTCGCCGCTATGAGTGTGAGAGTGACCTGTCCCGCGACTCGATCCGAGTTCGGAAGTTGAGTCTGACTACCTTGAACTCTGCCGATTTCTTAACCGCGCACGATCCACGCTTTCCCTCGCATGGGACGACGAGTGAGTTTGCACTTCTGTTAGCGACGTGTAGCCGACAGGAGCTCTTAGTGTCGAGCCGAAGTCGCTCTAGTAGTCGTGTCATTGCTAGTCGAGTCGTGTCCGTCGCATATAGTGTCGTCTCCTCAGTCCGTCCCACATCAAGTTTGAGCCGAAGAAACCAGCTTATCATCCATGAGAAAAGGGGAGCTCACCCGTTGTCTTTACTTAGTCTCCCTCCCGTCTTATGTCTCTCTTCCAATAGCTAGAATCTATACCCCGTTCACCTCCGATCATGATTGATCCGTTCTCGACGAAACTGCCAACTGAGGTGTTGATTATACCATGTGCATGTGGGCAATGCCCACCCATTGATCTCTCCACAATGTGGACCTCTTCTTCCAATCTCTCCAATATGTGGTTCTCCTCATCTGATCCTTTTATCGATGTTCTTTTCTCATCTTTCTTCCCTCGTCAACTTCCTCCTCCTCCACCATCCTCTCTCTCCTACTACATGATCTCCACTGACTCTCTCCAAAAAAAAACGTCAAATTTGAAACGAAGGTTTCGGTGGAAGATTACGCTATCTTATCTCCATCTTCCTCCCAGGGGCATGAGGTCACTGCTGCATCTTTCCCATTAGATTTCCTTTCTCCTAGGTTAGAAATAGGGTCCGTCGAGTCTAGGGAAGTAGAGTCTGTTACGTCTAGAGAAGTAGGGTCTTGTTCTAGGACGTCCAACCCTTCCTCACTTGAGCCGTGCCCGCTTGCGCGTGATTCCAAATCCATTCCTGATAGGTTCTTGCAGGATCTAGCTCAGCGATGTCATGCTCTTATGAAGTGTCCGGAGTTTATCTCTACGGTGATTGTGATAGAAGAAGGTGAGGAGCAAGAAGGGGTGTGGAGCGACGACGGACTAGGGGTATACGAAATCATGGATAAAAAAGACCCGGTTGATGATGAGGACAGCAACGTAAATAACACCGCTGATCTGTATGTGCAAAAATTAAAGAGATTCGACGAGCCATCATCGGCGGTGGATGAACCTACGAAGGAAATAAATCTGGGAACGGAAGAAGGCCCCATGCCCATTATCTTTTTTTTTTAGTTTCCAACCCATTCCATCATTTTATTACTAATAACAGAAATTACACAATGTTACGGGGCATCCCCCGGACAGACCATAAGTATCATGCCATCCTGATACTACCAAAGGAGCATTTGTCCAGAATAACATTTCCTTTGCATGCTCGGGGGAGGGTGACTGCCGATAGAAAAATGGTATTAGAGGCTACATTACATGCATAAGAGGCTAATGAATCCGCCACCCTATTCGCTTCCTTGTAGACATGAACCATGTTGGCTTTGCTTACATGGAGGAGACGCTGGGCTTCACGCCACTATTGAATGGTATGCTAGGACAGGCAAGTATTGCTATTGAAGGAATGGACAAGCACAGCCGAATCAGACTAGATGCTTGAGAGAATGATGCCATAAGCTGCAGCCAGCCACAGACTATCGCACAGCGCCCTAGCTTCCGCTATTAAACTGTTCCCCGCGCCATAGAAGTGGGAAAAAGCCACGACTACATTACCATTTGAGTCTCTTATACATCCACCACCACCACACGGCCCCGGATTACCTTTGCAAGCACCATCGACATTGAGATAGAACCCAATAATAGGGGGTATCCATCGGACCAGTTTCAGAGCTTTGTGACAGAGCCTCGGCTGAAAGCCACAGTGAGCAAGGATGGCTTCCTAGTTCCTAGGTAGCTCCTTTCTGAATTGAATCTCGCTTAATGCCCAGTATACTTTGTGTGAGATTGAAGGGATAATATGTCCGCTGGGAACAGACACAGCCTCGAACCGTTTAGAGCACCTCGCTCTCCATATCTCCCATAGCATGAGGAGGCAGGTATAAAGAGTAACAAAGCCAGTGGGCGAAGCAATATCGGCAAGGTCCAAAATGCTCCAAAGGCATGTTGTAATTTGACCATGCATGATAGCCTCGGCGCTAATCAGTGGAGAAAACCATCGCCAAAGGTTAGTCGCCAAGTCGCCAGTGATGAAAAGATGATTGAGGTCCTCCATCATGGGAAGGCGACAGCAGGAGCATTGTGAAGCCAGCTGAATCCCGCAATCAGCAATTCTGCTATCAACCGAGACTACTCTATTGAGAATTTTCAAGCCAAAAATAGATGCTCGCCTATAGAAAGCCGTATGCCAGAGTTTGGAAAGCCATGGCCTACAGATTCCAATCGGTCTCGCCAACTGATATGCAGATTTGGTGGTGAAACGCCCACTTGGTGTTGGGACCCAAATGCGGGAGTCTGGAATATCATCACTGAGAGAGACCTCCGTAAGAATGCTAGGAGAAGGCACAAGCTACCACAGTGGATGGTTGCAGTCGTGGAGAACTTGGTGAACTGATGTAGGAGGACCCTCGTAAGAGCCCAACAAGATGTTTCTCAACGGCGAAGCACCAATCCACAGATCATCGATGAAATCGACCGAGGATCCATTATCTAAAACCCACCTTGAATTATTTTGAGCAAGACCAAAGGCCTGTCTGAATGTGGCTGTGTTGAGCCCTCGGGGGAAAGGACCAGGGCGGGGAGCGGTCCCAACCAGATATCTGCATCGAGCATACATAGCCCACATTGAGTTGCCATTGAATATGTGCCAGATATGCTTAGCAGCTAAGGAAATTTGGATGTGCTCAAGGCTTCGGATACCCAGACCACTTTCCCGGAAAGGTCTCTTCATAACATCCCAGGAAACCCAATGGCGCCTGCGGCTGTCCACGCTACTATTCCAAAAGAAATTAGCACACACCTTGTCGATATATTTCACAATTATTTTTGGAATAGATGATGATGTTGCAAGATATAATGGGATGGAATTGAGCACAGCATTAATCATAGTCACTTTACCCGCCTGGGATAACAACTTAGAATGCCACAGGGATGTTTTGAGATTAATTTTGTCCAGTAGGTGAGAATAGTCAGACACCAAGACTCTGCCCGGGCATAGAGGAACTCCAAGGTAGATTAACGCACCAGTTTGCGATTTATATCCTGTGAGGGATTGGATGCAGTTGGCAGTTGACAAAGGGGCCTTCTCAGTAATGAAGAAAGTGCTCTTTTTAGCATTAATCTTCTGGCCTGAGGAAGATTCATATCAACTGATAAATGAGAGCAGCTTCTTGATATTATCCAGTTGGCCATTTAGAAAGATAAGAGTGTCATCCGCAAACAGCAAATGAGTAATAGTTGGGCATCTTCTAGGACCAGAGAAGGGCTTTAGATCTCCGATAGCATGGAGATTGGCAAGACCCCTGCTAAATGCCTCCTACATGATGATGAAGAGGGCAAGGGCAATAGGATCGCCCTGCCTGATTCCCCTGGTGGATTTGAAGAAACTTGCAGCTGATCCATTAAACATGACAGAGAACCAGCAGTTCGAGACTAGCATGGCAATGAGGGATGTGAAGCGGGAGGAGAACCCAAATTTAGTGAGCACATCCAGCAAGAAATCCCATTCAACCCTATCGTACGCCTTCATCATGTCAGTTTCAGGATGATATTATGTCCTCGAGTTTTCCTATTTAAGTCTTTGACAAGTTCCCTAGCAAGAGCTACGTTGTCTAAGATAGATCTGCCTTTAACAAAAGCACTTTGTTCTTCAGAAATGATCAGCGGCAGGACGTTAGTTAATCAATTCACCAGTATCTTAGACACAATTTTGTAGATATAGTTACATAAGCTTATTGGCCGGATATCACCAAATGTCTGTGGGATAGCCACTTTTGGAATCAATGCCACAAGGCTAGAGGCGACACTGCACGGCATCGTGAAACCCTTGAAGAAACCTTGGACAGCCTCAATGGTGGACTGGGCGATGGTGTCCCAGCAAGTAGTATAGAAGAGTCCAGTAAACCCGTCCGATCCCGGGGCCCCATTTCCATTTAAACCCCAAATAGCATCCTTAATCTCAGTCGCAGACAGAATATCATAGAGAACCCTGTTCTGATCCTCATTAATAGTAGAAGCGATGTTCTGCAAGATGGCCGCATCAATTCTGTGTGGTTCCGTTGAGAGGAGATTGAAAAAGAAATTGCCAGCCTCTTCCTTCAACCTACTTTGGTCATCACACCACTGCTCATTGATCTTCAGTCGATGGATGTAATTTCTCCCGCGATTACCATGCACAACCGAGTGATAAAAGGCTGAATTCCTATCACCATTATCAAGCCAATCCAGCCTAGCCTTTTGTGCCTAGAATAATTCTTCACAGTGAATGGTTCTCCTGAGTAGAGCATTAGCTTCATTTAACACTGATCTAGCAGCCTCAGTGGGATCAGCATCAAAGGCACATTGTCAAGAGTTCACATTAACCTCCGCAGCTGCAATATTTTCCTTCACGTCCCCAAAGACTTCTTTATTCCAGACCTTCAGAATATTCTTTAAGTTCCACAACTTGGAGTGAAAAGTAACAAAAGGGTTTGGATGATGGAAAGAGTGGCTAGACCACGCCTCAGCGACCACTGCAGTGAAGGTTGGATGGGTGCTCCACATGGACTGGAAAATGAAGGGGGCAGGCGGCCGACTGGATGATACTTCTTGAAGAAGTAGAGGCGCATGATCAGATGGCCCCCTACGAAGATGCTTAACAGAGAAATTAGGAAGCATATCATGGTAGTGGGAGTTATACAACACCGATCAAGCCTTGCTTTGATGGCAGCGCCACCCGTTTGGTTATTCGACCAGGTAAAAGGAGCACCAACATAACCTGCATCCTGGAGGCCAGCAGCAGATATAAAAGAGTTGAAATCCAAACTAGCTTGAGCATTAGAGATAGTACTGCCCTTCTATTCCCCTAGGGACATTATACAATTAAAATCACCACTGACAATCCAAGGGCCAGTCACCCGGCCTGCAACATCCAGCAGGGAATCAAATAGCTCCCGACAAACATGAAAGTTACAGTCACCGTAGACCAAAGAAAGAAAGCAAAGATCACCATTAACATTGGTAAAACTAACAGAATGCTGCTGGGCAGACGAATCCACAATGGTGAGATTTACCACATTACTCCAGAACAACCAGAGTTTGGAATCCTCACCAATATTAGCAAGAGCATGATCCATGCCAAGGTATCGTCGGATGTCCTCCGCACGATTGAAAGGTATTTTGGGTTCAGAAATAGCAACTATAAAACAATTAAAATGTATAAAATGATGCTTAAGGGCACGCCTAGAGACGGAATTGGCAATACCTCTGATATTCCAGATCAATATAGTTGGAATCATGAGGAAGAATAACCCGAGGACCTCTCAGCAGCCTTCTACTGCGACCTGGTACGGACACCCAACACGTGATTCACTGCCCCTTCTTTGGTTATTACCACAGTAGACATAAAGATATTTTCATCGGTCGCCAACCGAGAGACTTCACTAGGAGGACAGACAGCAGAAGGAATGTTCAAGCCACCGACCGGTTGGTCCTTGACATTATTTGAGATCTCCGCCACCCGAGATACAGACATTCTAGGGTCATTTTGCATCGCATTAGAACAGCCATCTGCAGATGAAGATCATTTCCTAGTGTCCTCCGCCCGCAAAGGATGGGGGGAATCCGCTGCTAAAGGGCCCATAAAATCTGCACTCAAACCATCATGAGAAATAGAGGCAGGAACACCATGAACCATAATAGATTCGATCGCCAAGCAACTGTAATGGTTCTTACTATCCACTATGACACGCTCCTGAGAAGCTGTTGTTGATTTCTTGTGCCAAACCTTAGCCGGTTGGAAGCCTGCCTCACCCGCCACGAAACCTTCCGCACTATTCTCCAGGACACCTTCTGTAGCGGGAGTAGGGAGCTTTTTAGCCTTCTTGTTATAAGACTCTACACTGTGCCCAGGCTTGTGACAGAATGCACAAAGCGAAGGGACTTTATGATAATTAACTCTCTGCCAGAATCCATCACCACCATAACCAATCCAAAGACGGTCAGAACGAGGCTTAGTGATATCTAACTCAACGCAGACGAGAGCTTCTTGGGTTTGCGTCAGAGCCAATGTGTGCTCGTGATAACGGAGGATTGGACCGATATTGGAAGCTAATGATGAGATATAATCCTCCTAATAAAGATTGATCAGTAACATGGGGAAGCCAATCCATATCAGAAGGAAAGTTGGGTCCGAGGTGAAGTCAAAATTGGGATCCCAACGGAAGAACCGGAAGAGGAACCCTTTGATGTACAGATTTCTCCACAAGAGAACCTTCAAGAAATCTTCCTCACAGGTGAACCTGAATAAAAGATGTCTGCGGTTTAATGAACTGGCGATGAAATCACTTTGAAGAGCAAGACGTTGCGTGAGGCAAGTCTTGATCTCAGGGATAGTACAACGGTCATATGAGCGACGAACAATAACAACCATCCGAAGAGTTTCCATGGTGAGATCAATCTCCTCCTTGGATAAGAAAATCGCTGGCTCGCCCGAGTCCGTAAACGCAGGCGCCTTAACACCTATCTTTAATGCTGGTGGAGGCTTGGACACCGAAATTATCTAGGCATAAGATCTCTTAACACCACCTTGATCTAGCGAGAACGGAGAGGGAGATGGCGGTTTGCACGCCGCCTGCTCCGCCATGGACCTCCGGGGATAGGCCAAGGCCTCGGCATCTCCCTCTCCGCAAGAGTAGCCTCGGCATCCTCATCCTGAGTAAAGTCTGCGTCTCCCTCAGCCCTGCCTCCCGCAGGCTGTGAAGAAGAGGACGGAGCATCTAGTCCCTACCGCTGCGGTCCCTCAGCTCGCTGCATTTTATAAGTCAGGGTTAGTAACATTTATCATAAGCATAAGCATAATTAAGTCCTAGGTTTAGGAAGTTTTCCAGAAGGTCGAGTGCACGCAGGAGCTCAACCCTCTGCTGTACAGTAGCGTGGAGGAGTCCCTGCAACTCCGCTATCCTTCCCTGCGGTCTAGCAGCATATAGCAAACCAAGGTGTCGGTGCATATAGGAATAAGATAATTAAATTTAAGAGCATGTGTTTAGAAGTCATACCGGTCGTCGGATGCCGCGGAATACCCAGTCGCCGTACCTCCGAGCAAAGGCCTTCAGGTAGGCCTCGTCGCTGTCAACTCGAGTCTTCACCTTCCGACCTCGACGTGTCCAGTCCCGCACCTGGTCGACTGCCCGAGTGACCCAGTCGATGTCGCCGCTGAGTCCCTTCGCAGATCTCCCAAAGCGCTCATCATCTCGCTTAGGGAACTCCACCTCTGGCTGGTGTACTCCCCTCATCCTCATGATAAGTCGATGATGGAGAGGCTCGATGATGCTTAGGCAGCATAGCCAGATCTCTCGTCCGGCGTACGCCTGAGCTGCCTCCACCCAAGGCTGCCCCTCGTGACCCTCATCACGATAGGGTGTCCGGCGCACCTGAAAAGGGCAAGGAAGTCAAATGTCAGCGTTTAGAAGCATTTAAAGCGTATAGAAGAGTTTGAGTTTTATCGATGCATATGGAAAAGTGTCGATGTCATCCTGGATCGCCCGAGCAAGGCGCCAGATCGATCCCATGTCCCGTGCTACCACCCACCGTCTCGCGATGGGGATACGCTCGGGGTGTAGCTCCTTCCCTCGACCGATGCCAGGGAGGTACAGGTAGCTCTAGACCTGTATAAGTCACGCATCAGCATATAATAATAGCAAGCATATAGGAAAGCATTTAAAGTTTAAAGTTTAGGGCATTTTTACCTGTAGGAATGGTGAGAAGACGCCCAGCATGGTCTGCCGGTCTGTCGTGCTCAGGGAGTTGAAAAGAAACGCCAAGACTGCTACTCCCCAAGCATATCCTCCTACTCCGTCCAAGTCTCTCAGCAAAGGGAGGAGCCTGACGCTCACTCCGTCGGCCCGGGTCGCAAAAAGAAGCTTCCCGAATAGTAAGATCAGGAAGCGTCGCAGCATGATATCTCCCTCTGGTCCCAGCTCTGCTGCCACTCCCGGTCGGACCTGGTCTATCACTCTCCCAATATGCTCATCTGGCAGCTCCCCTACTGATATAGCAGCTCCCCTCAGCCCCAGGCTCTCTTGGAGTGTCGCTCGTCCCAGCATGGATGACTGATGCCCTGGCCTCAGCAAGTCCAATCCCAGCAGCTCCTGCGCCATCTCTCGGTAATCTCCGTATGTCCACCCCGTCACCGGAGCTCCATGGACACGCAGTCCAGTGATCCTCGCTATGTCTTCCAGCGTAGGGATCATGTGGCCCCATGGGAAGATGAATGCTCTGCTAACTGGATCCCATCTCTCGTGGACGGCGTAGATTAGTGCTGTGTAAATCCTGGTCACCTCGATGCTCAATAGCTCCCCGAAGCCCATAGCTACTAGTCTGTCCCTCTAATAATCCGGTAGAGGCTGGTATACCACCCGGACTTGCAGCCAGGAAATCCGAGTTCATCTCTTCCCCTGCACACATTTAGAACATAAGTCAGTCATTGCATTGCATTTTCATTGCATCTCAAATAAGCCAAAACAACAAATAAAAATCAAATAAGACAAAAACACAAAAATCAAGATTCTATCTCTGATCCTCTGGTGGCCATATTTTGGGCCGTATGAGTTCTCTAGTGGCCATAGTATAGGCCGTCTAAGGCTGTAGCGGTCACCGGAACGACCACTAAGAGACCCGTGAATGGGCATCATCTTCTCCGTTCCCCTATGCCCTGGAAATGGCCAAAATGGCCTACAAGTTGTTCTAATGGGTCCCCAGACCCATTCCCTTGCCATTGCATACACATGCATTCATGAAAAAAATGAAAAAAATGGGTTTTTGGGCCAAGCGACCTACCTCCGTCGACCGCCGTCCGACCGCCGTCGCAGGTGCCTCCCCAGCCGCCGTGGCCTCTTCCTCCTCCTCCATGGTCTCCCCGGGACCTTCCTCTGCCGTGGGGATTTCTTCCTCTATCAGTTGAGCCGACAGCCCTCCTTCCTCTACCGGTGAGTCCGCCGCCGTCGGCGGTGTTCTCTCATTCTCTATCCGTCGTTGGAGGCATTTTATCGCCCTCTTCTTCACCATCGCGGTGGCTGGAGGTGGGTTGGACGGTGAATCACCGGAGTAGAATGGGGTATGGCTTGCTGGCTCGGTTGGTTTGAGCGTTTGTGTGTTTGAGCGTTGAATGGGGAAGGAGAACTAATGGTTTGTTTTTTTTTTGAACGCTTAGGAAATTTGGCGGTCTATCGTATGACCGTTACAGTCGTTCTGGCATTCCTTCCTTCGACTGTTTCGCATCAGGTTTTTTTTCTTAAAGGATGTGAACCGACGTCATTTAGTGGTCCATGCTTAGACCGTTATGTCTCTTGTAGCGGTGCTATTTTAGACCGTTTGTTGGCTGAATTATTTGATGAATTTCAAAGCTATATCCATTATGTTTTATGCTTCAAAGATATATTTGTTGTGCTTCATGCTTATCTTGTGGATTTATTTGATGGATGACCTCTTATTGTCAAATCTTGAACGACGTCATGCTTTATCACTGCTCGCGAGGCAGGTAAGTCAGGTAAGTATCCCGATCCCTAGTCTCTCAATGCATTACTATATGGTATTTATGATGTATTTCCCCGAGAACCAGCTGGTCATTTACGTGTTCCAGGATCTGATGTTCCCCTTTAACAAAAATGATGATGATCTAGGTACACATGTTTGATTGTTGGATAGGCCGTTAGGTTGGAAGAGTTGGGGGATGATGGTTCTATCTTGCACGCCGTGGTTGCAGATAGTGTCTTGACCCTGATTTATCCGGTCTAGCAATACTATTCTCGAGTATCTTGTTATTTTATCTTTCTTGATATTTATTTTGATGATTTCTTTATTTTAGCCCAGCATGAATCATACGCATCTTTGAGCATTCGCGTGCCCTCATCTATCTGGAGTGTCTCAGTAATGGTGGATAACTATGTGTCCATGGTCTTGAGTAAGGAGATAACCATTCTGCTCTGAGTGGGAAGGTTTCATTCGGTCTGTTTGCTCGGTTTGGTTAGCTGGAGATTCCTATCTGGAGTTTAGTTACTTGCCTCTTTACTTTTCCGCTTGCTCTGACCGCCTATCAGCTGTGTGTTCCAATGAGGAGGTTGGTCGTGTTTTCCTTTCCTTTAGTTGTTAGTTCCTCCAGGCATGCGTCATTCGGTTTGCCGTTCCTTGTGATTGGTTCGAAGTTTTTCGAAAGATTCCTATCGCTCGTTGGTTGAGGACGGGTATCAGTTTACCTTAACGCCCGCTTTTCAGTCCACTCCGCTTCATTTCCGTTTCACCTCCATGTTCCATGTCGGTTTCACTTCTCCTCCGCTCGTTCCCCTGTAAAGAAGATGTTAAGGAGGGGCATCTGTTGACACCCGTTTTATGACCAATGAGTTGGGTCATCTCCTTATTTATCTTTATGATGCTCTGAGTTATACGCCGTTTATTGAGTCATCTTGGTCAATTTTGAGGCTTATTTCATGGGTCATTCTCCTTGATTGGGTCTCGCTCCTTATTTGTTTTCTGTGGGTTGAAGCTTAGCAGGCCTTTCATTCATTTTGCCACGCCACTGTCTCTGGCGGTCTATCATATGGGCGTTTGATGACGTTTGACGGTTTAGCTTAAGACCGTTTGCTGACGCCAAAGTCCAGAGCCAACAACCTTCCTTCCAGCCTTATCATTTCTTATCTGTTGAACTCTGGCGGTTTATCATATGACCGTTACAGGCGTTGTGGCGGTTTTACTTTAGACCATTTCTTGGTTCCAGAGTCCTGTTCACGAAGTTTTCGCCCGTTGGTCTTATCTTCTGAGGGTGGCGGTCTATACTTGGACCATTAATTCCAAGTGGCGGTTTATCGTAGGACCATTTCTGGTGATAGAGAGTCCTGATTTACTGATCTTCCTCTGCTGCGCCGTGGTCGAAGTAGAGTTTTGATTTGATGATTTCTCTCCCGATCGTGATCCTTAGAAGCTTCCGTTTGTTTCTGTGGACTCTTGGGAGTATTATCTTCAAGAGTTTGCTAAGTTTCATACTACTTTTTCGCTGGAATCTCTCCAAATCGAACCAAGAGTTTGAGGGCCTATAAATAGGATCCTTGAGTTCATGAGTTAAGGAGGAGATTTCTGGAGTTTACGTTGAGGTGATGCCGCATTCTGGAGCGAGTACCCATCAAGGAGAAGTGTTGTCTACGTCCATTAGCCTTCAAGTCCAGGGAGTATTAAGTTCCAAGGCTTAATAGTGTTGTTTCTTTTCTAGTTCATTCCCTCTTCATAACATTCACAAGCATATTCCCAACTTCTTCTTCCACGTTCTCTGCATCTCAATCACATTTTTAAACATCCTCCCATCTTTTCCACGCCCCGCAGGGGTTAGAAAACCAAACCTCCCAGGTATCCACCCTTCCTTTTGCATGCACTTTAGCTTATTTGCATTATAGTTACTACACTTGTCATAGGGCTAATTTGGGTTGTCTTTCTATGCTTCTACACTCTTTTGCAGGTCTACAGGGTTCTTAACACGAGGCCCAACTCTTCTGGTCGGCCGCAAGAGATGGAGATCCAAGTCCCAATTTGATGTTCTGTGCACTCTGGCGTCTATATTTAGGACCGTTTGAGGATCTGTGGCGGCTTATCGTAAGGCCATCTCTTGCTCATTAGCGGCTTGATATTAGACCGTTTGTGCTCGCAGAGTTCTGGTTTTCATCTCCCGTGGGCGGGTGTTGCATCCTCCTCTTTCCAAGGTATTTAGCTTGGCTTTGCTATTTTAATTACCTTGGTGGCGATCACACTTCCTTAGTTTGTGATGGGGACATCACCCATGATTCCCTCTAGCTCGACACCTCTCTCCCTCCCGGAGATGGGTAGGATGTGGCTCCACGACTGGACGGGTCCACTTCGACATTTGGGCTTGCTATGTTGGTCATCTTGATATATTTTCTCCTTTTACTTGAGTCATTTTGATGTAATTTGCCTTCGTTTTGAGTCAAGTCCCTAGGTTATCATGTTATTTACCTAATTTTGTGTCTTCATGTTGGGCTAGAGTGTCTTATGGGCCCAATTAGGTGGGCCTGGCCCAGGGGCGCCCTCCCCCTTCCCCATCTCTTTTGCTTATTTGCTATTAGTACTTATTTGAGGGACTTTTTGTAAATGTTGGATCCCTATAAATAGGACCCCAACCCCACTTGAGAGGACTAATGAATGTTGAATGAAAATTTAGCCACAAGAATTGCCTCCCTTCTCTCTCTCTAGTTCTCTCTCTAACTCTCTCTCTCTCTCTAAAGGGGGCGAACCCCTCTCTCTCTCTCCCCCTCTCTCTCCAAATTTTGAACCTCTCCCTCTCTCCTCTCCTTGCCACCTCATCTTCCACATCAGCCCCCCCCACCCCTTCACCTTCCCAAGATCATTAACTCCTCTTCATTCCCCCCCACTTCCCAAGCAACCCTTCCCCTTCCCAATACAACCATTCATCTTCCCAAGGGAGAATCCCTTCTCCCAAGCATCCTTTCCCCTCCCCAAGGCAACCCCTTCCCATTCCCTAGGTCACCATTAAACTCTTCCACTCAAATCAAAGAGGAGCCCTCTCCATTCCCCCAAGTCATTTGCGCCCCCATCTCCCCACCACCTCCTCCAAGGCCAATTGCGCACCCACCCTCTCTCCCTGCTAGCTCCGCCCCTGCCACCCTCCGCCCACCTTCCCTTCCCACCTCCCAACCCTTCTCCACCACCAAAACACTCATATCCCCTTCCCCTCCACCAAAGAAACCACCCCCTCAACCATTCTCTCATCAAATCTGTGTGCAGGTGCAGACCTACAGATCGGCAGCCTGTTGCAGCGCCACCCTCAACCACATCCCGGAGCCCTTGGGGGTGTGGCTTACATTGACGGAAATCTCTTCCGGTCTTCTTCGCAGGCGAGGTGGTCTCGCCTCCATCCGAGGTTGGAGTTGCCCAGGAGAGCCGTCCTTCACCAACTGCGCAGAGCCAGTCTGGCCTGCAACTAGAAGCGACTTGCAGAAGCTCCTGAGACCACACCGATGCTCCCCTTGGTGCGCCACTTGACCGGGCTGAAGCTCCACCGGTCCTCCGTCCAACGCAGCCAGCGGGGCCATGTTTGGAGCTCGGATCCAATTATACAGATTTTTCTACCACCGGGACGCTGTTCAGGTCAGTCAGGATCTTCACCGACACCATCCCACTTCTCGGACTACTGCTCTCGGCCCCGACCTCCGCCAGTGCCGTTCATTCTTGATGCTCGAAGAAGACTCGTCCACGGTCATGCTCGTCTTGGTCTCGCCACATTTGGACTTCGGGATCGAGCGTGGTGACTACATCTATTTGCTGCTGCACCCTGGGAGCAGTCAGAGTCTGAGCGCAGGGACCCTGTTCCAGAGCCTGCCCCCGCCGGCAACGACTTCGGGACCACCCACAAAAATTCACAGTCGTGCCTGGGTCCGTTAGAGACGTTCCGGCGCCAGCCTCGTCGAATTATGAGCTCGGAGGAGTGCACAGCGGCGACTACACCGACTTACTGTCCTGCTGTTCTAGACCCGGACAGATTTGGCAAGGTACTCCGTCGGCGCGAACCAAGCCAATCTCCCCTCCCCGCCTGGCCGGCTTAGCGCCCCTCCCTGTGCGGAGGTAGTGTTTGGTGTGTAACTCAATTCCCCCTCCCCTAGTCCACCCCCCCTGCGTGGGGAGTAGTGCTTGTATAATCTAAACAGGGGAAGCTACACCGACGTAGTGTGCGGGGAACCCACACTTCCCCACTCGCCCTCGTCTCCGAACGGGGTTGGTTTCTTCAAACCAACCAGGGTAAGCTCTGACCTTTGCTCCATTATTAGTATTTGTTCATCTAATATCCGTGGAGTTGCTCCGTTGAGCAAGAGAGAGAGCGCCCGACCCCGTGTGTTCCACTTACGAGTGGTCACCATGGGCTGTGAGAGACAGGGACCTAGTGCCCCAATTGGCACCCGGCTAGCCCCTTAAGTGTGGGCCTCGTACCCTTGGGAGGGCAACCGTATCCCTGCTGGAACTCTACTAGCTAGGGTCTTGATCCATCACCTCCACTAGACATCACCGAGTCACCCGGGTTCATGTGTGTGCGACGACGATTCGGCCCCTATTTTAGAACCTCACTATTTTATGATTGTGTTTACGGAATTGGTCTGAGGATCCACGTCTGTTTGCTGCATTCCCCTTAGTGTGTCACATCAAGTGGTATCAGAGCAAGTTTTAGACTTGTCTCTACAAGCCTAGGTCCTAAGGCCATTGCATAGTCATCACCCGTGTGTCGGTCATCTCCTCGTTGTGCATGTCTACCCGTAGTGGTGCCTTGTATCGGTCCGACCCATCATCCTCGACTCCCCCGATGAATCCCAATTCCCAAGGCAACCAAGACATCCCTAGGGAAGCACCCCAAGCTCCGATGGAACGAGTTGAGGCTGTCCTTACTACCATCATGGATCGGTTAGATGGTTTTTCCATCCGTCTGGATAGACTCGAGGAAGCTAGGGCCCCACCTAGGAACCATGTCCAAAGGGCTCCCCCTCACGAGCTGAACTTGATAGGGAAGACCTAGAGAATGACTTTTACCATGAGCATGAGAGGCCCCTACAGCCTCGGTGCAATGAGAGGCGACCCCGAGAGGACCCAGACGATTTCCTCTTAAGGATGATAAAGGTAGAGGCTCCGAACTTTGATGGGTCCCATAACCCAAGCGCCTATGAAGAGTGGGAACATGGCATGGACCAATACTTTGATTGGTACCCAATGACCGAGGAAAGGAAAGTTAGGTTCGCCAAGATGCACCTTCTCAAACTAGCCAAAACCTATTGGTTAAAGGTCGAAAGCCAAAGGAGGATTAGGCGGGAAGAGCCCATTGACAATTGGCTTGACATGAAGACCCAACTCAGGAGTAAATACCTTCCCAATTCCTATAGTCAACTACTCCTCGATGAGTGGCAAAGTCTTACCCAGGAAGGAAAAGCTGTGGAGGAGTACATTGAAAAATTTGACTCCTATCTCCTAAAGTGTGGAGTCGTCGAGGAACCGGCCGTCACTCTATCCCGATTTAGAAACGGTCTTCTACCCCACATCAAACGGGAGCTTTTCATGAGGGAAGTGCATAGCCTTGAAATAGCCTATCAAATAGCCCATGATGTGGAGAGATTTTCTAGGAATCCTAGGTTTGCCTCCCCTAGAACGACCGATGTCAGGACTCCGGGTCCCCGACCCAACCTTCCTCCCCTATTGAAGACCCCAATCCCCAGTGGGGGAACTCCTACTCGGACTTACCATCAACCAACCAATCCCACCCCTACAAGGGCTACTCCACCCAACCCTCCTCCCCGAAGAGAGGAACCCCCCAAAAGGAACAACCCCAGGGAGTAGTTCGGTAAAGTGCTTTCGGTGTCATGGTTATGGCCACATCTCCACCCAATGTCCATCCAAAGGATTGTCCAGCCTTATCATTGAAGGGGGACCTACCCCGATCCAAGGAGAGCATGCGAGTGAGATTGAGGAGTATGAGGCTGCCTTAGGTTGGGAAGAGGAGTATGAGGAACAACTCTATGAAACAGGCTTAGACCACGACCCTCCTCCCGCCGACTCCCACTTAGGTGTGATTAGGTGCACCCTCACCAAACCACAAGAGGAGGATTGGCGTAGGACCTCCGTTTTTCACGCCTACCTCAAGATGGGGAGCCATGTTAGGAAAGTGATCCTAGACAATGGGAGTTGTGTCAACGCCGTGTCTCCTGACACCGTTAAGCTTCTTGGGCTTACTACCACACCCCACCCCAAGCCATACCGGGTCTCTTGGATTAACAATCACTCCATCCCGGTCAACACTTGTTGCCTTGTACCCATCACCTTCTCATCTTATCAAGGATAGGTTTGGTGTGACATTATACCCATGGAAGTAGGGAGCATCCTTCTAGGGAGGCCTTGGATTTATGACGTCAATGCAACCATCCTAGGAAAGCTCTGATACCCTTGCCTCCTCAATTCAGCATGCTCCGTGGGGTTGAGGCCATAGTGGGGAAGGTTTGGGAGGGTGGATCCTGGGACGAGATCAATAGCATGTTGAACATCCCTCATGGGTGGCAGTTGATCAGAGAGCTCATCGGGGAACACATCCTTAAATTCTTCCAAGAGAGGGTATATTTCCACGGGGTGGGGGTTGGAGGGAGTTGACTCTCCAAGGCATATGACTACCGCACACAAGGGTGTTCCTAGAGCAACCTCTTCCTCCAGTTCTTTTCTCGTGATGAGATGCAGGCCTTTGACTATTCCGTTTGGCTTTTCTTGGGTAGGTTCTTGGAAGGCTGGTTGGGTTGGTGGGAGTGGGACCCTAGGTTTTGAGGTGACTTTGGTTGTGGTGAAGGGAGAATCCCCTTGGAGGGAGGTTCCTTCCGTGGTGGGGAAGGGTTGAGGCGGAACTTATTAGGAAAGGCTTTCTCTGCCTAAGCAAAAGTCCTTATGCTATCCCGGCCCTTCTCACACCCAAGAAGGATGGGACATGGCAAATGTGTGTCGATAGCAGGGCCATCAACAAAATTACCATCAAATATAGGTTCCCCATACCTAGGCTTGACGATATGCTCGACATGCTAGCCGGAGCCACCATTTTTTCCAAAATAGATCTTAAAAGTGGCTACCATCAGGTTAGGATAAGGCCAGGAGATGAATGGAAAACAGCCTTTAAAACCAAAGATGGACTCTATGAGTAGCTAGTGATGCCTTTTGGGCTATCAAATGCCCCGAGCACCTTTATGCGCCTTATGACGGAGGTACTTAGGCCTTACATTGGAGTCTTCCTTGTGGTCTATTTTGACGATATCCTTATCTACAACCAGTCCAAGGAAGCCCACCTCAGCCATCTTAGGCAAATCTGCACTACCGTTAGGAAAGAGAGTCTCTTTGCCAACTTGGGAAAATGTCATTTCATTACCAAATCCATTACTTTCCTTGGATATGTGGTCTCCACTGAGGGAGTGTCCATGGACCCCGAAAAGGTCCAAGCTATCCTTGACTGGCCAGAACCCCGCACTCTACATGAAGTCCGGAATTTCCATGGGTTGGCCACCTTCTATCGGAGATTTATCTGCGGGTTCAGCATGGTCACAGCCCCCATCACAGATTGCCTTAAAAAGGGGACTTTTGTGTGGACCAAGTCTGCTTGTAGGGCCTTCCAAGAGCTCAAGGAAAGGATGACCCAAGCCCCGGTATTATGCCTCCCCGACTTTTCCAAAGTCTTTGAGGTGACTTGTGATGCCTCCGGGGTAGGGATTGGCGGGATCCTCAGCCAAGAGGGACACCCGATGGCCTACTTTAGTGAAAAATTATGTGATGTCAGGATGAAATACTCCACCTATGACAAAGAATTTTATGCCGTGGTTCAATCCCTCTGGCATTGGAGACATTATCTCTTGCCCAAAGAGTTTGTCATCTTTTCTGACCACGAGGCCCTGAAATACCTCAACTCCCAATAGAAACTGAATGCCCGACATGCCCGCTGGGTCGAATACATCAAGTCCTACACTTTTGTGATCAAGCATAAGGCTGGGAGTGAGAATCATGCCGCAGATGCACTCAGTAGGAGGGTCTCCTTGTTGGCTACCATTCAGGTGGAAGTCATAGGGTTTGAAAGAATCAAGGATGAGTACCCTGATTGCCCGGATTTTGGGCCTATCCATACCACCCTGACCATCCAATCACCTCAGGAACACCAAGGTTTCATCCTAGAGGACGGATTCCTCTTCAAAGTCCATAAACTTTGCATACCTAGAACCTCACTGCGAGATTTCTTAGTCAGGGAGTTACATGCTGGAGGCCTGGCTCGACATTTTGGGGTACATAAGACCATTGCTATGGTTGAGGGATAGTTCTACTGGCCAAGTCTCAAAAGGGATGTAGCCAAAATTGTGGGACAGTGTCGCATATGTGCCTCAGCCAAGCAAGTAAAACAGAACACTGGCCTATACACCCCACTCCCTGTCCCTGATCGTCCATGGCAGGATTTAAGCATGGACTTTGTCTTGGGCCTCCCTAAAACCCAGAAGAAGCATGATTCAATCTTCGTCGTAGTGGACAGGTTTTCCAAAATGGCTCATTTCATCTCCTATTCCAAAACGTCTGATGCCTCCCATGTGGCCCGCCTATTCTTCAATGAGGTAGTTCACCTCCATGGCCTACCCAAGACCATCATTTCTGATAGGGATGTTAAGTTTACCAGCTATTTCTGGAAGACCCTCTGGCACCTAATGGGGACCCTTCTCAAATTTTCCATGGCCTATCACCCTCAAACAGATGGCCAGACCGAGGTCGTCAATCAGAGTCTCGGGAATCTCCTTCGGTGTCTTGTCGAGGATCACCTAGGGAATTGGGATCTTATTCTACCCCAGGCAGAGTTTGCATACAACAACTCAGTAAATAGGTCAATAGGGATGAGCCCATTTGAAGCCGTGCATGGGTACAAGCCTAGAAAGCCTACAGATCTCATTCCTTTGCCTACACATGCTAGAGTGTCTATTAGTGCTGAGTCTTTTGCCCAACACATGAAAGAATTGCATGAAGAAATCCGCAAACACATCAACAAAATCAATGAGGTGTATAAGAAATCGGCCGATTCCCACCGACGCCACCAGTAATTTCGTGTAGGTGACTATGTGATGGTGAGAACCGAGAGACTATTCCCTGGGAATGTCTCCAAACTGAGGTCGCGTGGATCAGGTCCCTTCCAGGTTCTGAGGCGGATCGGCACGAATGCTTATGTGTTGGACTTTACCGAGGAGTACGGAGTAAGTCCCACATTCAATGTGGCTGACTTGGTGCCATACAAGGGTCCCACGGTGACACCTAGTGAGGAAATCGAGCTTGTTCCACCCCTTGAGAGAGCCACCACCCGTGAGAAAGCTCCACCAGCCCAGAGAGGCCAACGTGAGCAAGTAGAGCGGATATTGGATGAACAGGTCATGATCACCCGGAGCAAATCATACGAGCGATACTTGGTTAGGTGGAAGCGTCGGCCCCCTTCGGATGACTCATGGGTGAGCAGGGAGGATCTTCAGCAGCTAGACCCCGACCTCCTGGAGCGTTATCGCAGCCGAGTGGACCCTTTCTCGACAAAGTCAAGCTCTTCACAGCCCGGGGGAGTTGATGGGGACATCACCCATGATTCCCTCTGGCTCGACACCTCTCTCCCTCCCGGAGACGGGTAGGATGCGGCTCCATGACTGGACGGGTCCACTTCGACATTTGGGCTTGCTATGTTGGTCATCTTGATATATTTTCTCCTTTTACTTGAGTCATTTTGATGTAATTTGCCTTTGTTTTGAGTCAAGTCCCTAGGTTATCATGTTATTTACTTAAGTTTGTGTCTTCATGTTGGGCTAGAGTGTCTTATGGGCCCAATTAGGTGGGCCTAGCCCAGGGGCGCCCTCCCCCTTCCCCATCTCTTTTGCTTATTTGCTATTAGTACTTATCTGAGAGACTTTTTGTAAATGTTGGGATCCCTATAAATAGGACCCCAACCCCACTTGAGAGGACTAATGAATGTTGAATGAAAATTTAGCCACAAGAATTGCCTCCCTTCTCTCTCTCTCTCTAGTTCTCTCTCTAACTCTCTCTCTCTAAAGGGGGCGAACCCCTCTCTCTCTCTCTCCACCTCTCTGTCCAAATTTTGAACCTCTCCCTCTCTCCTCTCCTTGCCACCTCATCTTCCACATCAGCCCCCCCCACCCCTTCACCTTCCCAAGATCATTAACTCCTCTTCATTCCCCCCCACTTCCCAAGCAACCCTTCTCCTTCCCCATACAACCATTCATCTTCCCAAGGGAGAATCCCTTCTCCCAAGCACCCCTTCCCCTCCCCAAGGCAACCCCTTCCCATTCCCTAGGTCACCATTAAACTCTTCTATTAACCCTCCACTCATATCAAAGAGGAGCCCTCCCCATTCCCCCAAGTCATTTGCGCCCCCATCTCCCCACCACCTCCTCCAAGGCCAATTGCGCACCCACCCTCTCTCCCTGCTAGCTCCGCCCCTGCCACCCTCCACCCACCTTCCCTTCCCACCTCCCAACCCTTCTCCACCACCAAAACACCCATATCCCCTTCCCCTCCACCAAAGAAACCACCCCCTCAACCATTCTCTCATCAAATCTGTGTGCAGGTGCAGACCTACAGATCGACAGCCTGTTGCAGCGCCGCCCTCAACCACATCCCGGATCCCTTTGGGGCGTGGCATACATTGACGGAAAGCTCTTCCGGTCATCTTCGAAGGCGAGGTGGTCTCGCCTCCATCCGAGATCGGAGTTGCCCAGGAGAGCCGTCCTTCACCAACTGCGCAGAGCCAGTCTGGCCTGCAACCAGAAGCGACTTGCAGAAGCTCCTGCAACCACACCGGTGCTCCCCTTGGTGTTCCACTTGACCGGGGTCAATCTCCACCGGTCCTCCATCCAACGCAGCCAGCGGGGCCACGTTTGGAGCTCGGATCCAATTATACTGATTTTTCTACCACCGGGACGCTGTTCAGGTCAGTCAGGATCTGCCCCGACACCATCCCACTTCTCGGACTACTGCTCTCGGCCCCGACCTCCGCCAGTGCCTTTCTTTCTTTCTGCTCGAAGACGACTCGTCCACGGTCGTGCTCGTCTTGGTCCCGCCACATTTGGACTTCGGGATCGA
Source organism: Amorphophallus konjac (assembly GCA_022559845.1). NCBI lineage: Eukaryota > Viridiplantae > Streptophyta > Magnoliopsida > Alismatales > Araceae > Amorphophallus > Amorphophallus konjac. Next base: position 296,342,327 of record CM040120.1, read on the forward strand.
GCGTGGTGACTACATCCGTCTGCTGCTGCACCCTGGGAGCAGTCCGAGTCTGAGCGCAGGGACCCTGTTCCAGAGCCTGCCCCCGCCGGCGACGACTTCGGGACCGCCCACAAAAATTCACAGTCGTGCCTGGGTCCGTCAGCGACATTCCGGCACCAGCCTCGTCGAATTCTGAGTTCGTAGGAGTGCACAGCGGCGACTACACCGACTTACTGTCCTGCTGTTCCAGAACCGGACAGATTCGGCAGGGTACTCTGTCGGCGCTAACCAAGCCAATCTCCCCTCCCCGCCTGGCCGGCTTAGCGCCCCTCCCTGTGCGGAGGTAGTGTTTGGTGTGTAAATCAATTCCCCCTCCCCTAGTCCACCCCCCCTGCGTGGGGAGTAGTGCTTGTATAATCTAAACAGGGGAAGCTACACCGACGCAGTGTGCGGGGAACCCACACTTCCCCGCTCGCCCTCGTCTCCGAACGGGGTTGGTTTCTTCAAACCAACCAGGGTAAGCTCTGACCTTTGCTCCATTATTAGTATTTGTTCATCTAATATCCGTGGAGTTGCTCCGTTGAGCAAGAGAGAGAGCGCCCGACCCCGTGTGTTCCACTTATAAGCGGTCACCGTGTGCTGTAAGAGAGAGGGACCTAGTGCCCCAATTGGCACCCGGCCAGCCCCTTAAGTGTGGGCCTCGTACCCTTGGGAGGGCAACCCTATCCCTTCTGGCACTCTACCAGCTAGGGTCTTGATCCATCACCTCCACTCGGCATCACCGAGTCACCCGGGTTCGTGTTTGTGCGACGGTGATTCGGCCCCTATTTTAGAACCTCACTATTTTATGATTGTGTTTGCGGAATTGGTCCGAGGATCCACGTCTGTTTGCTGCATTCCCCTTAGTGTGTCATGTTGGGTTCGGTGCAGTATTCAGAGGGGGGGGGTGAATGAATATAACCCTTTAAAAAAAACTTTCGCCCAGTTAAAATATGATGCTCACTAGAATTACTAGTTCGCAAACTAGATAAGCTTAAAAGCTAATAATCAGTTGCAGAACCAAACAAGCATACAGTGAGATCACTAGGATGCTAATTAGGCTGAATTTGACAAGGAGTCGCTCAACTAGAATTTCGCTCTCTTGACAAATTAAAACATTCTAAGAAGACTAATTAACTCTTCTTCTCAACCCGAAGCCAAACGCATGGAGCGCCCCTATGCATTCATCTAGCGGAAGCAAATCATAAGCAATCAAACCACAATGCAAGAGGGGTTTTTAGGTGGTTCGGTCCTCCAGACCTACATCCACCCCACACTCAAACCGAGTGTGGCTTCCACTAGCTCACGCTAGACACAGCAGACTCAGTCTGCAACAGGTGCTACCACACAGCTTGACCAGGGGAACAACCTCCCCTCTTCCTCCCAAACGGAGGGAACCACTAGTGACACCAGTCACTAGCAAACTAGAGACACACGGTCTCTCTTCCTCCAGACCCGGAGGGAACCCCTGGACTTGAATCCACAAGTCCAGAACCGGAGATAAGATCTCCCTTCCTCCAAACCGGAGGGACACCACAAGTAGCACCCAGCTACTTGCAACCGGAGATAGCAATCTCCCTTCTCCTGAACTAACAGGAGGAACCCCGACCTCACTACTGAGGATCGGAAGAACACAGATAACCAAATGAAACAGGAAAAATAAGAAAAGAAAAATACACAGCGATCAGAAAGCTGTAAAGATAAATAACACAAATGTGACTCACATGGAGCTGACTGGCTTGGATTTGATCCACGGTCCAGTAGACAGATCTTCAGGTAACTTCTTCCTTGTTCTCCACGAGCTCTCTCGCTCACTTTCTATCTCTCTTTTCTTTCTCTTCTACTCTCCTAGGAGCTTCTTCTGCTACTTCTCTTCTTCTTCTTCTCAACTCTCTTCTCTCTCTTTTTCTTCTTCTGCTCTTACTCTCACTCTCTTCTCTGCTCTCTTCTTTTCTTTCTTCTCTTCCTTTTTCTGGATCGGGGCTCTCTATATGAGCTTTTCTTCTTGCCAACTCGATCACCTTCATCTGAGGACGAAGGGTTCTATTTATAGCAGCAACAGCAGGTGGATAGGGCACAAAACGCGTGTGCCTCTCACGCTCGATCCAGAATCTTCCTGACACGTGTCCTTATCAGATTGGTTCCTCTTGTCTCGGATCACGTGCAACCCAAGAGTGTGGAATGTTCTTCCTCGGACCTGTAATGAGATTAAAATCATTAACACTGAAGGCCACAGGAACTAAAGCTGCATGAGATATGTAATAGTAATACGATGGCACTGTACTTGGAATGACACGAGATAGACAAGGTGACTGCAGCACGAAGTAAGGAAAAAATGACACGAGATACATTGTGACAGAACAGACACAACGAAGAGAACGACACAAAATGAGGTTATAAAACAACACGAGGTAAAAAGAAGAACGACACGAAGTGGTTGCAACAACAAGCAAGACATAAAAGATGACACGAGATGCAACTAGAGGACAGAGAGAAGCGACACGAGGTTCACACAGAAATGACACGAGGTGGCACAGAAAGCAACACGAGGTGCTGCAATGTTCTGCACGCAGTGGAACAAAAACAACACGAAGACACAAAGACAAAAACAACACGGAGATACGAAGACAAAAACAACACGGAGACACGAACATAAAAACAACACGACATAACACACAGCAAAGAGAACGACATGAGCTGACCACAACACGAAGACGAAAAAATAAAGAACCGACTCGAACTAAGGATGACACGTGCTGACAACAGAAACCGACACGAAGTGGTTGCAAACAAGCAAGACACGAGGTCTACGTAAAGCAACACGAAGTGTGGTCAAGGCGAGACAGACACAAAGACGAAAAATAAGATTCGACACGAAGTGAGAACAACACGAAGTGAAAACACCACTAAGACGAAAACAGAAGTTGACACCAAGTGAAAACAACACGAAGTGAAAACAAGACTAAGATGATAAGAACAGCACGAGGTGAAGCGACACGGGGTTCACTGGGAAACGACTCGAAGTTCATCAGAACAAATCGAGCTGCTACAGTAAACAACACGAAGACAATCAAACAAAAACAACACGAAGACAATGGATGCTACAGTGCAATGTCTAGACTTGAAGTTCAGTTGAGTGTACAGACTTCACCAATGAATCACTCACTGTACAGACTTACTATAGCAGTCTGATGTACAGACTTTGATGAACAGTCCAATGTATGGACTTGTACTACAAACAACAATGTATAGACTTCATGTAAAAGCCCAATGTATTGGACATTGAAATCGAAGACCAATGTGTAGACTTGACAGTGAAGACTAGTGTGCAGACTTCAAGTTTAACTGTGGATGTACAGACTTGAAGAATAAGCCAGTGTATAGACTTGAAGATTGAAGGCGATGTACAGACTTTGATGACCAACACCAATGTATAGACTTAGGAGCATAAGACACGGCTGTACAGACTTCGCCTAAGACGCTGTACACACTTAGCCTAAGACAATGCATAGGCTTGAACGAGAGTCCAATGTATAGACTTGCATGATGCACAATTACACAGTCCAGTGTATAGACTTTGCTACCCAGACATGATATATGCAGAGACATGATATCTGACAGAATGTAATGCACATATATAAAGAGCAAATGCCATCAATGCTAGACATCATCATTCATGTTGCTATCAATATGCAGAATGCTCAAGAATAATAATGCATAGAAATGCACTTTGTTTATTGCAATCATCAAAACATAACAACATTGCTATCATCAAAATACAATATCAAATGCACTCAAATGCACTCACTGTCTTGCTATCATCAAAACCAAAAAGCATTGCTATCATCAAGGCGACATAGCACATGCTTGTGCCTAAGAGGCACAACATTCTCCCCCTTTTTGATGATGGCAACACAATGTGACAGTGAGTCACACACAAGATTTTCTCCCCCTTTGACATGATCAAAAAGAGAAAAACAGTAAAAATATGAGTGCAAAGTGCAATATGCATGCAAATTCCTCTAGAACATTTTTCCCTTGAAAGTAAGACTCCCCTGAATTATTTCTCCCCCTAAATAGAAGCTCCCCCTTTGAGAAGGAATATAAACAGATGAACAAGGTAGAGAAAGTAGGAGGGTCACTTGACAACAGCTGAATCATAGGTTCAGAAAGGAAGCATGATTATAAGCAACTGTTAAAGTTTAAAAATCAGCAACATACAATTTTGACAAAGATTCAGATTTAACAGTTATAATTCCAGAGTAAAACACCTGACCCCTGAAAAAGAGTTTTAGATTCCATTTATAGCAATGAATCTAGGGCACATGGTATTAATAGATAAGTCAGACATAATACCCTTTTGTGATTAAACAAGGAAATTCAAGAGAGGCAACTTGAATATGTATTAATAAAAATAATTTCCACTCATAGACTTTTGTTTTTCAAAGGGTTACAGCAGTTTGATTTTCATTTTTCAATTTCTGAACCTGAACTGAGTAAATAGATCAGTGGCATTTATGCTGTTGACATTAGGTGTACACCTTGATCAGAGGCAAGTACCCCCAGTTACTAGGCATAAAATACTAGACCTATTTCAGATCAAAACCCACAAAGAATAGTCTTCACTTTTGACATTAAGGGTACACCTTGATTAGAGGCCAGTACCCTCAGTTACTTAGTGAGAACTCCCTCTATAGATTTGACCTTTTGAACAGAGATATTCTGAAGCACTTCATGACTATGAGTTCTCCTACTTCATTGGAGGAGATCACAATTTCTCAGTGCAATTCAACCATTGCTCTGTCACTATGTTCAGTTCATAGCATTATGATCTTATTTACTGCTGCCCTTACTTCTTTTAGAGTGATTGTTTAAAAAATCAGTACACACTCTTATTAGCCTTTTCTAGAAATTTCCAGATCAACACATTTGGCGTTACAAAAACTTTTTCTAATTTTACCATGAGATAAAGATTAAGAGCTATAAATGTTTTCTTTTATCTCAAGTTCTGAAGTGCAGACACTTAACTCTCTAATTTATAAAGGTTAAACCTTTAGTTCCTTTCAATTTGTGAGTCTGATTCTTATAGAAAAACAGTTGCAATAATCACCATTCAATGTACTAAACTAGATGCAAAGCTGTTGTTTAGTGAAAATGATGGGGAAAGGATAGCAATTGGCAAAATGGTCCAATGGCATCTGATGTCAAAAGATATGAATCAAATGAATGGGGACAATGAGGAGTAAATAGGGTTCAATGAATTGAATAGAATCTCTCAGCTCCCCCTGACACCATGATGCAAAAATATGCTATGCAGTAGACTGTTCTACATGCAGACTATGCAACATTAGTCAAACTCCCCCTGAAAAAGTGCATGAAATAGAATTAATGAACTGCTCATAATTTTAGAATATGCTCAAGAAGAATTCATGCTTTGTTCAATCAGAGAGAGAATTTATCAAATGCATCATCTTCCTTTTAAATTTTCAGATTTTTCAACATATGATGCAGTACACTGTTCTTCATGAAAACTAGACCCATGGTACTAGGCGGAGGACCTGGTCTCAAAGACCATCTCACACATGGTAGGAACCTCCGGGCAGATTTCCCTGCCTTTTAGTAACATACCATTTGATATACCAGGGTTAACAAGGACAATGCAACAGAAGGCAGTCCTTCATGCATTGAACAGCATCATTGACACATGCAATGACAATCAGTCTATACACAATCAGTCCAAGTATGCATTCAATAACAAGCATGCAATGCATTAACACAAAACACATGCATGGACACAGAGTCTATATAGTGCATCAACTGTATACACTAAAGAAGCATTCAAATTCAGTTCAACATATATCAAGAGAAGAGCATCAGATATGCAGAATTGAATTCAATAGCTGAGTCTGGAATGCAGACTGATCAGCTAGACATGAAGAGTTCATTAAAAAATCAACTAAGCAAATCAACATGAAACTCACAATTTTCATGCTCACAATTTCAGATAATGGAATTTAAAACAGATTTCAGAACTGACCTGAATTGAATCATGGGGTTTTCTTTTTGAGTGCCTTGGTTGACCCCTTTTATTTCTCCTTCCAAGGCACACCTACAGCAAGTCAATCAAGTTGATCCTGCAGAGACCCAAGCAGTCTTGGGTCCTGCACTACCCCTATCAGGTGTTCTAAACAGTTTCTTAACAACATGGTCATCAAATTTCATCAGAAAACAATTGTCCATAGAGTGACCAAGTTTACCACAATATCTACATGAAACAGCAGATTTTCTGGTCCTATGATGCATATCAACAGCAGCATGAGACCTATGATAATGAGCATGAATTGTTCTGTTGTAAGCATGAATTTTTGATTTACCATTACCTGTCCACCAACATTCAGAAGCTCGGTGGCCAGGTTTTCCACATTCATAACAACCAAGAGTCTTTTCTTTAAGACCAGCTTTATTTCTGCCCAGGAAATTTTTGTTTGGAGGGAATCTTACAAATTTGGAATTAAAATGATTTCCCTGAACAAACCAGCAGTCCTTGACTGCATGCCCATACTTACCACAATCAAAGCATCTAAGATGTTTGTTGTTTGATTCATTTTTTCCCCTGTGATTTCCTAACCAGCATTCATTTGCCTTGTGTCCAGGCTTGTTGCAATTGAAACAGATGATACGCTGACCTGAAGTAGATTCATATCTATGTGGGCCATGAGCATGTGTGAAAAATCTAGAGTTCAAATTATTGTCTTCTTTCATTTTAAAGCATGCATTCATTAGATGACCACGCCTACCACAATAGTGACAGTAAGCAATAGATTTCTTAATGGCATGGTTTCTGTCGGATGAATTCCTAGAATGCATTGCTTCACTAGCATGCTCATCTTCAATCAACAATCTATAGTCATCCATTACATGTCCTATCTTGCCACAATAGTAACATGACACTTGTGATTTCCTGATGACATGATTACTAACAGATTGACTAGATGCATGTGAATGAGTACATGAAGCATGAGCATTTTGCATTGACCCATTACATTCAGCAGAGCTAACAAATTTCAGAGTACAACCAGAAATATTCTTAGCCTTCTTTGTTTGACTCTTTCTTTTCAATTTCTGATTATTCTCAACAAGCTTTGTTTGTTTTTCAATTTTCTGAGCTTTAAACTGAAAGACAGATTTTAAAGATGATTTCTCATTTTTATTTTGTTTTGGGGATTGCCTTGAAGTACCAGCTACATCAGAGCTTTGGACAAAAGTGGTATATAGCTGGTCTTTAGTGATTTTCTCAATATCAGAACATCAATTTGTTCCCCCTTCAGAGTTATCATCCTTCCTCTTCCCAACAGTTTTCATTTTTCCTTTAATCTTGGCAGACTCAATAGCTGAATTTTCCAGATTATGAATTTTATCTTCCAAGCTGGCAATGTGAAGTTCATAACTGGCTATTTCCTGTTCACTGCAATTAACACATTCGCTTAGAACATGGTTTGTAGTTTTATACTTCTCAATTTCCTGTTCTAGACTGTTCAAAATTTCTGAATTTTCATCATGGACAGCTTTCCCTTTTTCTATAGTGAGAAGTCTTTCAGACAAGCCAGTGTTCAACCACTTTAGTTTTTCAACTTCAGCTTTTAATTCAGTGTTTTCTTCCTCAAGATTTTTATCCTGAATTTCATTATTAGCACATCTCTCTCTTCCAGACATTAGCTCCAGTTTTTCAATTAATTCCTCTTCTCTTTCCTCCACTTTAATTTTCTCAGCGAGCAGATTTTTGTGATCATCTTTAAGTGAGGCAATTTGTTTATTTAGCCTTTCATTCTCACTAAAGAGTTCTTCATTTCGTTCTCTTAAAGCAGAGCATATTTTACAATCTGATTTAGCAGAAGAGGACTGTGAAACCTCATTGATTTCATTCATTCTGATAATAAGAGTTTTATTCTTCTTTTGAAGATCCTCATTCTCCAATTTCATTTTGTCCAATTCAGAATTAACTTCAGTTAGTTCTTGCATGCCTTTTAGATGCTCATTTTTCTTATCATTCAGTTGATTCTCAAGTTCAGACATTTTATCTAAGCATGTTTGTTTTTCAATGTTTAGAGAATCATTTTGTTTCTTAAGATTCTGAACATCTAGCATGCATGCATCATAAGACTTTTTCATATTTGGACAGTTTTCACAGGAATCTTTCAGATTTATTCTATCACATTTCTTTTTCAACTTTTTGTTCTCTGATTTCAATTTCTTGGATACTTCTAACAAATTTTCATACATCTCTATTAATTCATCGAAAGAGTATCCTTCTGATTCAGAACTTACCTGAGATGAGATCTCATCTTCATCATCCCGGTTGGCCATCAAACAGCTATCACCTTGCTGATTATGCGCAGAAACGACTCTGTCATATATTTCCTTTCCAGATGTGCACCTGAGAACAAAAGGATACATATCAGTATTAACTACAGCTCTCAAGATATTAAGAACTATGGTATTATTGCAATTCTTAGAGCTGTCCTCACTAGACCAATTGGTCTGATCTTTAGGTAAGCGGTGTGGGCCTTTAGATATAAGACTCCACAAATGTGGACCAATTGAGTCTATGTACACAGCTAGGCCTCCTAGCCAACTTTCAAAGTTAGAACCATCATAAATCGGAGGTCGAGCCATTAGAACAGATGGCAGACAAGTTCAGCGAAGTAAAACAAATGACACGAACTCCACTGAAACCAGATAATCAAAATAAGACACAAGTCAATGAAGCAAGACACGATTTCAAGAGACCCACTCTGAAATGCACCAAACAAATCGGCAGGATCCTCTGCAGATTGTTAGATCTGATAGATCAGAGACCCGCTCTGATACCAATTGTTGGGTTCGGTGCAGTATTCAGAGGGGGGGTGAATGAATATAACCCTTTAAAAAAAACTTTCGCCCAGTTAAAATATGATGCTCACTAGAATTACTAGTTCGCAAACTAGATAAGCTTAAAAGCTAATAATCAGTTGCAGAACCAAACAAGCATACAGTGAGATCACTAGGATGCTAACTAGGCTGAATTTGACAAGGAGTCGCTCAACTAGAATCTCGCTCTCTTGACAAATTAAAACATTCTAAGAAGACTAATTAACTCTTCTTCTCAACCCGAAGCCAAACGCATGGAGCGCCCCTATGCATTCATCTAGCGGAAGCAAATCATAAGCAATCAAACCACAATGCAAGAGGGGTTTTTAGGTGGTTCGGTCCTCCAGACCTACATCCACCCCACACTCAAACCGAGTGTGGCTTCCACTAGCTCACGCTAGACACAGCAGACTCAGTCTGCAACAGGCGCTGCCACACAGCTTGACCAGGGGAACATCCTCCCCTCTTCCTCCCAAACGGAGGGAACCACTAGTGACACCAGTCACTAGCAAACCAGAGACACACGGTCTCTCTTCCTCCAGACCCGGAGGGAACCCCTGGACTTGAATCCACAAGCCCAGAACCGGAGATAAGATCTCCCTTCCTCCAAACCGGAGGGACACCACAAGTAGCACCCAGCTACTTGCAACCGGAGATAGCAATCTCCCTTCTCCTGAACTAACAGGAGGAACCCCGACCTCGCTACTGAGGATCGGAAGAACACAGATAACCAAATGAAATAGGAAAAATAAGAAAAGAAAAATACACAGCGATCAGAAAGCTGTAAAGACAAATAACACAAATGTGGCTCGCATGGAGCTGACTGGCCTGGATTTGATCCACGGTCCAGTAGACAGATCTTCAGGTAACTTCTTCCTTGTTCTCCACGAGCTCTCTCGCTCACTTTCTATCTCTCTTTTCTTTCTCTTCTACTCTCCTAGGAGCTTCTTCTGCTACTTCTCTTCTTCTTCTTCTCAACTCTCTTATCTCTCTTTTTCTTCTTCTGCTCTTACTCTCACTCTCTTCTCTGCTCTCTTCTTTTCTTTCTTCTCTTCCTTTTTCTGGATCGGGGCTCTCTGTATGAGCTTTTCTTTTTGCCAACTCGATCACCTTCATCTGAGGACGAAGGGTTCTATTTATAGCAGCAACAGCAGGTGGATAGGGCACAAAACGCGTGTGCCTCTCACGCTCGATCCAGAATCTTCCTGACACGTGTCCTTATCAGATTGGTTCCTCTTGTCTCGGATCACGTGCAGCCCAGGAGTGTGGAATGTTCTTCCTCGGACCTGTAATGAGATTAAAATCATTAACACTGAGGGCCACATGAACTAAAGCTGCATGAGATATGTAATAGTAATACGATGGCACTGTACTTGGAATGACACGAGATAGACAAGGTGACTGTAGCACGAAGTAAGGAAAAAATGACATGTCACGCCCCGAGCGCGGAAGATACCCGGAGGTGCGCGACGTGTCTATATCAATCATGTCAATCAGAGTGGTCGTGTATTCGACACAAAGACAGAGATGCGCAAAATAGCAAGATAACCCAATCCTTTATTCCTTTATAATAGACTATTACAAATCCAATACTCTGTTTAATAAAAAGAAAAGTACATGGTTGACTCAAGAAAACTATAGAAACAACTAGACGACACTTGAGCAGCTCTATCACTTTCACTCTTGAATATTCCCATCCGATTGACTTCCGTCGTCGTCGGATTTACCTGAAAAGTACAAAGGGACAAACGGAATGAGCTAACTCTCAGTAGGAAATTATATCTCAAGCATTAGCAAGGGGTTTAAGTAATTACATCTTTCATGATTGCAATAAAGCTATGCATGCTCGCATAAAACGACAAGATAGAGAGAATGTAATATCAAAGAAATAAGATGAACTTAATCATAAACTTTCAACAAGATAACAAGTTATTCAAGATATTCAAGCAAGTACGTTTAACAAGTCATGTCAAGAACTTTGGCTATCATGTATCAAGCAAGTAAATTACCCTTTTTCGGGCCACGCATTTCATGTCAAGTCAAGTACGATTTCAAGTACAAGATGTGTGTGGAATGTCCAATCAAACAAGTCAAGTACTCGGTATAATGCCAGATACCTTATCATTTTAACTCCCAAGGGCACAAGTACTTTCGGGTGCTCCTCCCAGGACCAGATCGGGCCCTATATGCGCAGGCATTTATCATGTGTTTTGACATCCACTCTTGTTTATAGCCAACATAGAATTTCAATAATCAAGCTTGTAGACACGTATGACAACTTTGATAGAATAGAGTCCAAAATATGACAAAGGACATAGAATGGTGATAATAACGGTATAATCACGATATCGATAAAAATCTAGGTAGAATATGGTTCCCTTAACTTGGGTACCATGACAAATCAATATGGACATTCTTTATATAGAATTGAGGTCCACATGAACAGTATATCAAAGGTAAGATACCCTCATTCTTATCATAGAATTGAGGTTTACAAGAATGACATGATATGGCATGATATCATCATTCCATTAAGAATTTCTTATGATACACCCTTTGTATAATCATAAGGGCCGGTATCCCATGTTTCTTTAGAGTGACATGGCATCAATGGTGTAATGGGTTTTTAGGGTACAACCAGCTCAGTCGGCCTTGAGGGAATCCAAGGCTACGAGGAGTCTTACGGAGGTCTTTATGACTAACTCGCTAGTCCAAAGGAACGGAATGTCCAATGGAGAGCTTGTATGTCAATGAGAGTTGAGTGTGATCGATGAAACAACGTGAAAAGTGGGACTATACTCACGGAGTGGAGAATAGTGCCGATATATAGATTATATAATATGAAACCATCGGTTAACAGAATCAGGATAAAAATTATTTTTACAGTAAAATAACAACTTATGCCAAGTCGTTTCTGAAGTAAATAACGCCTAACAGAAGGGCGTTTACATATGTTTCCATTTTGCAGAATTTTCAATAATTCAGTAATTTATCTAAAACACGCCCTGGTCAGGGTCGTTTCTTCAAGATTTGACGACTACACCAGAAGGTGTCTTATTATTTACATATTTGACAGAATATAATTAATTTTCAGGAATTATCAAAAACGCGCCCTTGACAGGGCGTTAATCATTAAATTCCTATTTTTACAGAATATATTGTTCGGGATTTTAACAGAAACGCGCCCTATGAAGGGGCGTTACTTTTCCAATTCACGCCCTGTGATGGGGCGTTAACACATGGAAAACGACCTAGTCTAGGTCGTGAATTCAAGAAATACCAGGAATTTACAGGATCAGCAAGATTTGCACGATAATCAAGGATAACAATCATATAGTCATGACAGGAAAATTGGCAGGAATTCAGATGCAGTATATTAGATTTGATGTTTCATGTTTATTGACTTTTAACCGTTAACCATTATTGATTTCATGTAATTTCATGGATAATCAGTTCTTAAGATAGGTGATTAACATTTACATGAAATTAACGCCTGTGTACAGGGCGTCAAATATGAAATTGACGACCTGGGCATGGTCGTGTCTTGTAAATTAGCGCCCTTGACAGGGGCGTCTCTTTCAAAATATTGCAGAACATAATAAAACTGTATGCATGCCATGCTTATACATATATCTTGCGTTATTTTATTTGGGCTACAGTGACTTGAGAAAACCTACCTTGATAGTTTGATCGAAGATGAACGTGAGGGATTTTTAACTAGAAGAAGATGCTGCAGTTCCTATAAGAAGAGAAGAAGAAACATATATTAATTTCTTCACTTATCGGAACAGAGGAGATAGTAGAAGAACGTTACCTTGTTCTTCACTACGTGTGCTCTCTTCGACCTGTAAGAAGAGAAGGAGATGAAGAACGTTAGTTCTTCATACACTCGAAACAGAAAAAAAAAAGAATAAGAAGAACAGTTCTGTTCTTCACTTACCGTCGCAGAGGCTTGAATCAAATAGGTTTAGGGTTTGTTCGATCAAGACTATTTATAGGATTTTGGGGGTCCTATTAGGGTTAGAGTTCTAGTGGAAGTAATGCTTCCAATATAGAGTCCTTACCACCTTTTAACTCTTTCTAATACTTATCCATTACCCTGGATAAGTTCTGGGTTCGAACGGTTCTGGAATGTAATTAACGACCTAGGTCAGGGCGTCGATTCTTAAATTGACGACCTGGTGCAGGTCGTGTCTTAAGAAGCCCCTTGTGTAAGGGCGTTCCTTGTTTTAAAACACGCCTAAGATAGGGGCGTTACTTTGCCTTACCGTTTTTGGCGTTTAGAATTTGACGCCGTGTGGTCAGGGCGTCAGTTCTTGAATAACGCCTTATCCAGAGGCGTTTCTAATTTGAATAGCGCCTTTATACGAGGCGTTATTTTATTTTGTTTTATTTATCTATTTATTTGATTTATTTTAAAATCATTATTATTATTAATATTTTATCAGGGTTGCTACACCCTCCCCCACTTAAAAGAATTTGGTCCCCAAATTCAATTACATAATATGTATATACGTGGAGAGTGTAGATCATATACCTCTTAGAATAACTCGGGAAATCGTTTCTTCATAGATTCCTCGGTCTCCCATGTTGCATCGTGTTTAGAATTCTTATTCCATTGTACCTTAAGCATGGGAATAACCTTATTCTTTAGAGCACGTATTTCACGGTCTAAGATCTTCATAGGCTTCTGTTCATAGGTGAGGTCTTTCTGGATCACCAGATCTCCATGTTCCATAATATGAGATGGATCGTGTACATACTTCTTCAACATAGATATGTGAAATACATTATGTACCTCGGACAATTGAGGAGGCAATGCGATGCGATAAGCAACCTCGCCAACTCTTTCGAGAATCTCAAATGGTCCGATGAATCTTGGCGTAAGCTTGCCCTTAACACCAAATCTTCGTATGCCACGTCCAGGCGATATTTTAAGAAATACATGATCTCCAACCTGGAATTCAAGATCTCTTCTCCTTGTATCAGCATAAGCCTTTTGTCTGGTCTGAGCAACTTGCAATCTTTCTCTGATTACTTGTATCTTCTCAGTTGTATCCCTTACCATGTCTGGACCAAACAGTTGTTTCTCTCCAACTTCGTTCCAGCATAAAGGTGATCGGCAACTCCTTCCATATAAAGCTTCGAAAGGTGCCATTTGGATACTAACTTGGTAGCTATTATTATATGCAAATTCAACTAGAGGCAAGTGGCCATGCCAATTTCCTCCAAAGTCAATGATGCATGCTCTAAGCATATCCTCAACAACTTGATTAGTTCTCTCGGTCTGACCATCCGTTTGAGGGTGAAAAGCTGTACTAAAATTAAGCCTTGTCCCCAACGAATGTTGTAATCCCTTCCAAAAATGAGAAGTGAAACGGGGATCTCTATCAGACACGATTGAGACAGGAATTCCATGTAACCTGACTATTTCCTTGATATATAATGCAGCTAAGACATCAATTGACCATCGACTCTTTATTGGCAAGAAATGCGCCGATTTAGTTAGACGGTCAATGATAACCCATATTCCATCATGTCCTCCTTTGGATTTAGATAGACCCATGATGAAATCCATACCAATATCCTCCCACTTCCACTTAGGAATATCTAGAGGATGTAGTTTTCCAGCAGGCTTTTGGTGTTCCGCCTTGACCTGTTGGCATGTGAGATAGCGTGATACATAGTCCGCTATTTCTCTTTTCATGTTGGGCCACCAAAAGTTCCTCCTTACATCTTGATACATTTTGGTTGATCCTGGATGAATAGTGTACCTTGATCGGTGAGCTTCATCTAAGATCTTCTTCTTTAATTCCGGACAGTCGGGTATACAAGTTCTACCTTTGAATAATAATCTTCCATCAGAAGCTAATTGAAAATCAGATTGTCCTTCTAATCTGCCTTTGATTTCCACTAATATAGGATCATCATCCTGAAGGGCTTGTATCTCAGATAATAAATCTGACTGTATGCTTACATGAGATAATGTGACAAATTTGGCTTCCTTGTCCAAGCTTATATTGAGCTCGGAGAATTGTTCTAGCAACCTCCATTCTTGTATCATACAATTAGCTATCATTGCTCTCGGCTTTCGACTAAGGGCATCAGCAACATAATTACCCTTTCCGGGATGGTATTGTATATTGAAGTCGAAGTCCTTGAGATATTCTAGCCAGCGTATTTGTCTCATGTTTAGCTCTTTTTGTGAAAATAGATATTTGAGACTTTTGTGATCGGAGTATACAGTAAACTGCACTCCATAGAGATAGTGTCTCCATATCTTTAGGGCAAATACCACCGCGGCCAGTTCTAAGTCATGGACGGGGTAATTCTCCTCATGCTTCTTCAGTTGACGTGAAGAGTATGCTATGACCTTTCCTAGTTGCATTAGGACACATCCGAGGCCAATGCCAGAAGCATCTGTGTAGACCTCGAATTTCTCTCCTTCTATAGGTAGAGCTAAGACCGGAGCTATAGTGAGATGATCCTTGAGAGTTTGGAAACTTCTTTCACATTCCTCACTCCATTCATATCGGATCTCCTTGCGAGTTAATCTTGTAAGTGGTACGGCGATCTTAGAGAAATCTTTGATGAATCGTCGATAATAGCCTGCAAGACTTAAGAAACTTCTGATCTCACTTGCATTAGTTGGTTTTTCCCAGTTTCTTACAGCTTCTACCTTTGATGGATCAACAGATAGACCATCCTTGGATATCACATGTCCGAGGAAAGTCACTTCTTCAAGCCAGAATTCACATTTGCTGAGCTTTGCATATAATTGATTTTCCCTCAATACTTGCAATGCGATCCTTAAATGCTCTTCATGTTCTTCCTTAGTCTTGGAATATATCAATATATCATCAATGAAGACTACTATGAATTGATCCAAGTAAGGCCTGAATATGCTATTCATTAACTGCATGAAGGCAGCAGGGGCATTGGTTAGTCTAAAAGGCATAACAACAAATTCATAGTGGCCATACCTGCTTCTGAACGCAATCTTATGAATGTCATCATCCTTGATTCTTAACTGATGATATCCCGACCTGAGATCAATCTTGGAAAAATATTTGGATCCGGAAATTTGATCAAATAACTCATCGATTCTCGACAGTGGATACTTGTTTTTTGATAGTAAGATGATTCAACTGTCGATAGTCGATGCACAATCTCATGGATCCATCCTTCTTCTTTACAAATAAGACTGGTGCTCCCCACGGGGAAGTACTTGGTCTAATAAACCCTTTTCGAATCAGTTCCATCAACTGCTCCTTCAATTCTTTGAGCTCCGCAGGGGACATTCTATAGGGTGCCTTTGAAACTGGACCAGCACCAGGGACTAAGTCAATGGTGAAGGCCACTTCTCTTTGAGGGGGTAATCCCGGCAAATCTTCTGGAAATATGTCTGGAAATTCTTGCACTACCTGAATGTCTTCTATCTTAGTGTCCTTTGTTTCCTTAACTGTGACAAATGCAAGGAAGGATACACATCCTTTCCTGACGAGCTTGCTTGCTCGAAGAGTCGAAATAAGAGGGGATTTGCTCCGACTCTTGGGGCGAGTAAAGACTAATTCTAGAAAATCTTTGAAAGCAATTTGGCTATTGCGGCAATCAACCGTTGCATGGTATTTGGATAACCAGTCCGCTCCCAGTATAACATCATACTCCTTTAGATCGAGGCATATGAGATCTATAGGTAAATTCCTACCTTGAACCATTACCTCACAGTTTTGATAGTGATGAGTAATATCATTTTCACTTCCCAGAGGAGTAGTTAGAACTATTTTTATCCATTCTGGTTCTAACGGTAACGGGTCGGCAAACTTCTTAGAAATAAAGGAATGCGATGCACCCGTATCAAATAAGACATAAGCACTTTTGGAACAAATTTTCAATGTACCTTCCACTAATCCGCCTTCTTCTTCAGGTTCGGTCTCCTGGATTGCATGAAGACGAGCATTCTTCGTCACCGGGCGTTTACCGTCACCGGCTTGGTCATTCATTAATGGACAATCGGGAATCCGATGTTCGCGACTCCCACAACGGAGACAAGCTCCTAATTTCCTCCAGCATTCTTCGGTCTTGTGACCAGCCTTGTCACAATGCTTGCATATTATATTAGAAGGGGTAGTTGTGATAGATAAAGGCTTGGTCTTTTTGAACTTGAAATCTTGAGAGGATGAACCTCCATTATTGGGCCTCTTCTTAAAGTTGGGTTTGAAAGAACCCGAACTTGTGACTTGCTCCTTCTTATCTTTCCCACGGATCCTATCAGATAGTTCCGTGGCATCTTCAAGTAATTGAGCTCGGCGCACTATTTCGGAATAAACTTGGATGTCCATAGGCGCCAGTTGAGTAATGTAGTGGGGCCTAAGCCCATTAAGAAATCTACGGGCTTTCATCTTCTCCGTGCTAATAAGATGCTTAGCATATCTAGACAACCTGGAGAACTGAGCTTCATAATCTGCTAATGATAAAGATCGTTGCTTCAATGCAGCAAATTCTGCAGCCTTCTTTTCTTGGACTCGGTCCGAGAAATATTTAGCATTGAAGTATTCCACAAATTCTTCCCATGTTACTTGAGTAGGATCGATGGTTGCTTCAATAGACTCCCACCAGCATCTAGCATCTTTCTCTAACTGGAATGTAGCTAATAGAACTTTGTCCTGATCCGTGCATTGCATGACACGGAATATGCGTTCGGTTTCCCGAACCCAATGCTCGGCATCGTCCGGATCGGTCGATCCCATGAACTTCGGGGGATTCATGTTCTTAAATGCTTGGTGTAAGCTTCCAGCTCGTGGAGCACCACCTTGTGCTACCTGTTGTAGCACTTGAGTCATCCCTTGGAGGGTACGCTGCATGTTGCGCCATTGAGCACGTTCGGTAGCCATTATCCTACAATTACAATAGCTACGTTAGTATCATATCACTGTGATCTTATTAAAAGACTTATTGACTCTTAACCCTTGGTTCTACCCAATCTCACTGGTTGAAAGGTTCAAACTTATCCTTGGACTTGGGTTTTTCCTAGGAATTGAATACCTTAGGCTCTGATACCACAAAGACTGTCACGCCCCGAGCGCGGAAGATACCCGGAGGTGCGCGACGTGTCTATATCAATCATGTCAATCAGAGTGGTCGTGTATTCGACACAAAGACAGAGATGCGCAAAATAGCAAGATAACCCAATCCTTTATTCCTTTATAATAGACTATTACAAATCCAATACTCTGTTTAATAAAAAGAAAAGTACATGGTTGACTCAAGAAAACTATAGAAACAACTAGACGACACTTGGGCAGCTCTATCACTTTCACTCTTGAATATTCCCATCCGATTGACTTCCGTCGTCGTCGGATTTACCTGAAAAGTACAAAGGGACAAACGGAATGAGCTAACGCTCAGTAGGAAATTATATCTCAAGCATTAGTAAGGGGTTTAAGTAATTACATCTTTCATGATTGTAATAAAGCTATGCATGCTCGCATAAAATGACAAGATAGAGAGAATGTAATATCAAAGAAATAAGATGAACTTAATCATGAACTTTCAACAAGATAACAAGTTATTCAAGATATTCAAGCAAGTACGTTTAACAAGTCATGTCAAGAACTTTGGCTATCATGTATCAAGCAAGTAAATTACCCTTTTTCGGGCCACGCATTTCATGTCAAGTCAAGTACGATTTCAAGTACAAGATGTGTGTGGAATGTCCAATCAAGCAAGTCAAGTACTCGGTATAATGCTAGATACCTTATCATTTTAACTCCCAAGGGCAGAAGTACTTTCGGATGCTCCTCCCAGGACCAGATCGGGCCCTATATGCGCAGGCATTTATCATTTGTTTTGACATCCACTCTTGTTTATAGCCAACATAGAATTTCAATAATCAAGCTTGTAGACACGTATGACAACTTTGATAGAATAGAGTCCAAAATATGACAAAGGACATAGAATGGTGATAATAACGGTATAATCACGATATCGATAAAAATCTAGGTAGAATATGGTTCCCTTAACTTGGGTACCATGACAAATCAATATGGACATTCTTTATATAGAATTGAGGTCCACATGAACAGTATATCAAAGGTAAGATACCCTCATTCTTATCATAGAATTGAGGTTTACAAGAATGACATGATATGGCATGATATCATCATTCCATTAAGAATTTCTTATGATACACCCTTTGTATAATCATAAGGGCCGGTATCCCATGTTTCTTTAGAGTGACATGGCATCAATGGTGTAATGGGTTTTTAGGGTACAACCAGCTCAGTCGGCCTTAAGGGAATCCAAGGCTACGAGGAGTCTTACGGAGGTCTCTATGACTAACTCGCTAGTCCAAAGGAACGGAATGTCCAATGGAGAGCTTGTATGTCAATGAGAGTTGAGTGTGATCGATGAAACAACGTGAAAAGTGGGACTATACTCACGGAGTGGAGAATAGTGCCGATATATAGATTATATAATATGAAACCATCGGTTAACAGAATCAGGATAAAAATCATTTTTACAGTAAAATAACGACTTATGCCAAGTCGTTTCTCAAGTAAATAACGCCTAACAGAAGGGCGTTTACATATGTTTCTATTTTGCAGAATTTTTAATAATTCAGTAATTTATATAAAACGCGCCCTGGTCAGGGTCGTTTCTTCAAGATTTGATGACTACACCAGAAGGTGTCTTATTATTTACATATTTGACAGAATATAATTAATTTTCAGGAATTATCAAAAACGCGCCCTTGACAGGGGCGTTAATCATTAAATTCCTATTTTTACAGAATATATTGTTCGGGATTTTAACAGAAACGCGCCCTATGAAGGGGCGTTACTTTTCCAATTCACGCCCTGTGATGGGGCGTTAACACATGGAAAACGACCTAGTCTAGGTCGTGAATTCAAGAAATACCAGGAATTTACAGGATCAGCAAGATTTGCACGATAATCAAGGATAACAATCATATAGTCATGACAGGAAAATTGGCAGGAATTCAGATGCAGTATATTAGATTTGATGTTTCATGTTTATTGACTTTTAACCGTTAACCATTATTGATTTCATGTAATTTCATGGATAATCAGTTCTTATGATAGGTGATTAACATTTACATGAAATTAACGCCTGTGTACAGGGCATCAAATATGAAATTGACGACCTGGGCATGGTCGTGTCTTATAAATTAGCGCCCTTGACAGGGGCGTCTCTTTCAAAATATTGCAGAACATAATAAAACTGTATGCATGCCATGCTTATACATATATCTTGCGTTATTTTATTTGGGCTACAGTGACTTGAGAAAACCTACCTTGATAGTTTGATCGAAGATGAACGTGAGGGATTTTTAACTAGAAGAAGATGCTGCAGTTCCTATAAAAAGAGAAGAAGAAACATATATTAATTTCTTCACTTATCGGAACAGAGGAGATAGTAGAAGAACGTTACCTTGTTCTTCACTACGTGTGCTCTCTTCGACCTGTAAGAAGAGAAGGAGATGAAGAACGTTAGTTCTTCATACACTCGAAACAGAAGAAAAAAAAAGAATAAGAAGAACAGTTCTGTTCTTCACTTACCGTCGCAGAGGCTTGAATCAAATAGGTTTAGGGTTTGTTCGATCAAGACTATTTATAGGATTTTGGGGGTCCTATTAGGGTTAGAGTTCTAGTGGAAGTAATGCTTCCAATATAGAGTCCTTACCACCTTTTAACTCTTTCTAATACTTATCCATTACCCTGGATAAGTTCTGGGTTCGAACGGTTCTGGAATGTAATTAACGACCTAGGTCAGGGCGTCGATTCTTAAATTGACGACCTGGTGCAGGTCGTGTCTTAAGAAGCGCCTTGTGTAAGGGCGTTCCTTGTTTTAAAACATGCCTAAGATAGGGGCGTTACTTTGCCTTACCGTTTTTGGCGTTTAGAATTTGACGCCGTGTGGTCAGGGCGTCACTTCTTGAATAACGCCTTATCCAGAGGCGTTTCTAATTTGAATAGCGCCTTTATCCGAGGCGTTATTTTATTTTGTTTTATTTATCTATTTATTTGATTTATTTTAAAATCATTATTATTATTAATATTTTATCAGGGTTGCTACATGACACGAGATACATTGTGACAGAACAGACACAACGAAGAGAACGACACGAAATGAGGTTATAAAACAACACGAGGTAAAAAGAAGAACGACACGAAGTGGTTGCAACAACAAGCAAGACATAAAAGATGACACGAGATGCAACTAGAGGACAGAGAGAAGCGACACGAGGTTCACACAGAAACGACACGAGGTGGCACAGAAAGCAACACGAGGTGCTGCAATGTTCTGCACGCAGTGGAACAAAAACAACACGAAGACACAAAGACAAAAACAACACGGAGACACGAAGACAAAAACAACACGGAGACACGAACATAAAAACAACACGACATAACACACAGCAAAGAGAACGACACGAGCTGACCACAACACGAAGACGAAAAAATAAAGAACCGACTCGAACTAAGGACGACACGTGCTGACAACAGAAACCGACACGAAGTGGTTGCAAACAAGCAAGACACGAGGTCTACGTAAAGCAACACGAAGTGTGGTCAAGGCGAGACAGACACAAAGACGAAAAACAAGATTCGACACGAAGTGAGAACAACACGAAGTGAAAACACCACTAAGACGAAAACAGAAGTTGACACCAAGTGAAAATAACACGAAGTGAAAACAAGACTAAGACGATAAGAACAGCACGAGGTGAAGCGACACGGGGTTCACTGGGAAATGACTCGAAGTTCATCAGAACAAATCGAGCTGCTACAGTAAACAACACGAAGACAATCAAACAAAAACAACACGAAGACAATGGATGCTACAGTGCAATGTCTAGACTTGAAGTTCAGTTGAGTGTACAGACTTCACCAATGAATCACTCACTGTACAGACTTACTATAGCAGTCTAATGTACAAACTTTGATGAACAGTCCAATGTATGGACTTGTACTGTAAACAACAATGTATAGACTTCATGTAAAAGCCCAATGTATTGGACATTGAAATCGAAGACCAATGTGCAGACTTGACAGTGAAGACTAGTGTGCAGACTTCAAGTTTAACTGTGGATGTACAGACTTGAAGAATAAGCCAGTGTATAGACTTGAAGATTGAAGGCGATGTACAGACTTTGATGACCAACACCAATGTATAGACTTAGGAGCATAAGACACGGCTGTACAGACTTTGCCTAAGACGCTGTACACACTTAGCCTAAGACAATGCATAGGCTTGAACGAGAGTCCAATGTATAGACTTGCATGATGCACAATTACACAGTCCAGTGTATAGACTTTGCTACCTAGACATGATATATGCAGAGAAATGATATCTGACAGAATGCAATGCACATATATAAAGAGCAAATGCCATCAATGCTAGACATCATCATTCATGTTGCTATCAATATGCAGAATGCTCAAGAATAATAATGCATAGAAATGCACTTTGTTTATTGCAATCATCAAAACATAATAACATTGCTATCATCAAAATACAATATCAAATGCACTCAAATGCACTCACTGTCTTGCTATCATCAAAACCAAAAAGCATTGCTATCATCAAGGCGACATAGCACGTGCTTGTGCCTAAGAGGCACAACATGTCACATCAGTTGGGTATTGTTCATCATTGTCATCTTGCTGGCTCTTCTCCTTACTTCATTTACTCCACACCTACGGTGTGTGTTTTTGCTTTATTCCTTTGCTCCACGCCCCGGCGTGTGTTTTTTTTTGATTCCTCATGAACATTGATGACATGCCCATGCTTCTAGTTTTGGTGATTGCTTGAGTTAGGTTATCACTTGCTCACACATCTTCACACAAACATATCACTATATTCACATCCTCATCACCACATCACATCACACAAAGAAACTATCAACACCCTCATCGTCGATAAGGTCCTTTTCATCAATGATTTCATAAACACCTAGTCCATCATCGCTCCATACCCCGCCTAGCTCTTCATCACCCTCCAAGACAATTGATGTCTCTACAAACTCAGGACACTTAAGGAGGGCGTGACAATGCTGAGCAAGGTCCTGGAGGAACCTATCAGGAATAGTTTTAGCATGACGCATCATCGGGCGCGTAGCAAGTGTGGAAGGGTTGGAACATGACCCTAATTCACTAGGCTCTAGCAACTCTACTTCTCTAGCTCAACAAGTCCTATATCTAACCTAGGGGATAAGAAATCTATAGGAAAGGAAGCAGGGGTCTCGTGCCCCTGGGAAGAATGCGGACAAAACACAGCATAATCCTCCATTGAAATCTCTGTTTTAAAATCGACATTTTTTTTGGAGATTGGAGGAAATCATACAGCAAGACGGACTAGAGGAAGGAGGAGGAGGAGGAAGCTGGCGGCGAAAGAGATATGGGAAAAGAACATCAAAGAATGGATCAGATGATGAAAACCACATCTGAGAGAGATCAGAGGAGGGAGTAAACATGGTTGAGAAATCAATCGGTCGGCAGCGCCCACATGCACAGGGCACAAACAAAATTTTGAATGGTCTTTCCGTAAAGAACGGATCGACTATGATTGGAGGTGAACGGGGAATAAATCCCAACTGTTGCAAAAGGGAAGCGAGGCGGGAAGGAGACCAAGAAGAAGCAATGACGGAGCTCCCCTCTTCCCGTGGCCTCCGGTAAACTGGCTCTGCCGGAGAGCACTTCACAAGCTGTGTCTCTGATTCCTTCAGACAAACTTCTTCTTCAGAAAACATCTTCTCAAAACTATTGCAAAAATCTTCCATATCACCCACCAGCCCCTTCAGCGGCGGCGGTGGGTCAACACAGCACAAGCGGCATCACTTTTTTCATCGGAACAGAGCAGCCTCTTCAGGGTACCTGGCTGCAACAGGCCCTTCACAAAATGCTGACGGTAATCCCATGTTAGTGGGCCAGAATCTCCCAGAATTGACAATGCTGACTCTCGATAACCGAGGCCTCTTCTGCTCATCTTTCTGCCCCTGGGGATGGGCATAGTCCGCCCCTACAACTGGGCTCCGAGACCCATGCCTGGCTGGTAACCTAACTTCAGAATCATGTTCCAGCCCTTGGAATCTCGTATCTTGGACTTGGCCTTAACATTGATAGGTATAGTGGCGGGCTTGCGTGATGCATATGCCTAGTGAAAATCCAAGTCCATTACAGAAAGAACTGGCCTAGTGCTTGGCCAGAGAGTTGGCAAAATCTTATCAGCAATAGCATAGACTGTCTGGACCGTGGAAATACTTTTCACTTTGACCACCCACCCTTGAAATGGGAATTTGAGGCACTGGTGGGCGGTCGAGGGCACTGCATGCAAGCTATCAATCCAGGGACCACCCAGAATAGCCTTGAACATCGGGTCTATGTCCAACACATATAATTCCACTGCCATGGTCAAAGGCCCTAGCTCGGCCTGGACTGTTATAACCCCATGGCACGCTCTCCTGGAGTTATCATATTCTGCAATGGTCGTCGGTGTCGGTCTTAGCATGTCTTCAGAGATGTTGTAGGCACGCAAAGTGCTCAAGGGACAGACATTAATAGAAGCTCTCGTGTCCACTAGAGCTACATCAATGGCCACCCAATTTAATGTAATGGAAATGCATTGTGACATCTGGCGTGCCTCCGGGGGTGCCAACTCTGATTCAGAAAAAGAAATAGACGGCCCCTTTGTGATAGTGGCCAACACCGACGGCAGACTATCTACCGCTACGTCCTCGCTAACTATGACTTTCTAAACAAAAGCCCTTAGGGAATCTTGGTGTAGCGTGGACCTCTGATTAACTCCAGGACTGAGATCTTGGCCGGCATCCAGTCCAAGTGCTGTAACAAATCATATCTCATGCCAGGTAAGGGGTCTGACTCTTCTGCTTCAACTGCTGAGGAAGGAATTGGGGGATTAGGTGTAGGTGCACCAGTAGAGGGGTAATTTCTCTTAAACAAGCGCCCACTCCTGAGGGTAAGATTCTGTGCCGGCACGGCACTAGATGGACTCCCCATTGACCCGGTGGGGTGAGTAGAAGGGATCGAAATGGGGGTGATGATGGCGGAGGCGGGTCGGACAGGCCCTAGCGGATGGATGATGGGTGAAGGGTTAAATGGAGAGGTGGCGATGGAGGGTATGGCGGGTGATGGCGCGAGGATTGGCGGAATGGTGGGTAATGTGGTGGGTGTAATAGGTGACTTGGAGAGAATAGTGGGTGTAATGGGAGTTAATGTGGTGGGCCGGATGATGGAGGGAATAGAAGGCGAAGTGGAGTTGGTGTATGTGTGGTGGAAGGCCAGAAGATGAGCTGGAGTCTCATCGTCGTAAGACCACCCAGCATTGGGAGCTGGGCGGTGAACCAAATTTACTTGGGTCGGTGCCGTCGGCTACTGTTGCGGCTGCAGAGCGAACGGGTGGTTTTGCATCGGATTTTGGTGAATCCCGAGTTCAGGTTCAGGCTACTGCTACTGGGGTTGCGATTGCTGAGGTTGCTGCAGCTGCGGCGCTGGCTGCTGCAGCCTTGGTGCCTATCTTCTTCTCTCCTTGATGTCTTCTATCAACTTATGCATTTGGGCCCAGTCAATTCTTTGCCGTTCATGTAAATCATACACTAAATCTCGGAATTGATAGCACCTTTCTATAGTGTGCCCGGGCTGCCGATGATATATGCAATACCTGGACTGGTCGACGGCCGGATTCCAATTCAGGCCTTCCGGAGGGAGCTGCAGATCACCAGTGTACCTCAGGGCCGAGAATATATCTAGGAGAGTTTTAGGAAGTGGAAGGTAATGGACTCTCATAGGACCTGGTCGAGTAGGTGCGTAACGATTGGGTGGCGGGACGTTATGGTACTGCGGCGACTGTTGTGGTTGCTGTGGTGGTGGTTGTTGTGGATGAGGAGTAGGAAATGATGGTTGGGTATTTGATAGAGCGGTGAACTGGGGATTGTAGGGAGGTTGCTGGAAGCGTGGTGGAGCGGGTTGGTTAGGGAATTGGACAGCCTGTACCTGCTCGTTTGTCTGGACTCCTTCAGTGACTGGGCCTTGAGGCTTTCTAGTGGTTTTGGGCTTCTGGGCCTCAAATAGGGAATGAATGGGGAGTCTTTAAACTGGGTCTGGATGAACCGGGCCCAACTGTACAACTGGTGCATATTGATATGTCATTCATTGCCAGAATGTTCCGGAACGTAGGGGTAGCATTTGAGATTAACAATTTCACTTTCTCCTCCTCCGGGATCTGCCCAGGCACATGTGAGGCCATCTGCCTCCATCTATCTGCATAAGTGGCAAAATCTGTCTTCATCTTCTCTGCTACAAGGTCTATGAATGAATACTTCGGGCCTACCCGGTCGTGAAATCTTTGTATAAACTTCTCCTTGACCACCTTGAAACTTTCTACCTCCTCCAACGGCAAAGTGTAGAACCATTCTAGTGCGACCCCGTCCAATGACCGGCGGAAGAGATACGCCATGAGGCGATCATCATGCTGGAACTGTTCCGATTCATATAGAAACTCCCTTATGTGAATGAACCGGTTGCCATTCCTGTTGTACTTGTGATATGTGGGGAGCTCGGACTGAGGTGGGAAGCGAATGTCCTAGAAATTTGGAATGGGGATATCAGTAAGGGACTGTGGGCCGACCCGTTTATGAAGGAGGTCAATCTATTGCTGCATGGCAGCCCACTTATCAAGAAGTTCCCACTCCCGGAAAGGAGGAGACGAAACTAGGAGAGCGGACCCGGCATAAGGGGCCGAGGGATAAATCGACGGGGGGGGGGGGGAGCCCGTAGGAAGGATAATGGTCCATGGAAGGGCCCATATCGGCATGAGCAAGCTGGGAGGCCCCTGCTTGAAGATGAAAAAAATCAGTCGGGGCCACAACGGCCTGCGGCATTGGAGAGATAGTGGTATAAGGATCAGAATAAGAACTCAAGGGAATCTGGGTTTTCCCCTTGTTAGGAATTTGATGGGCCGAAGTAGAGGCTTGGCCCACTTCCATGGTGGGAAATCGGAGGGTCCGGGGATGGACCGGAGTAAGATCGATGGGCGCAGCAAAGGCGGCCCCTAACCCAATAACAGGAGATGAAGTGGCGACAGCAGTCACGCTAGAAGAAAGGGCTGAAGATGGGGCATCCTGCCCCTATAGAGCTTGGCGAAGGACGTTGAGCTGAGAGGGATCTAATTGGGAAATCATACGAAGGATTTGATTGGCCGAGTTCTGAGAGGAGGAATCAGAAGGAGAGGGTTGACCACCCTCAATAATAATGGTCGGAAGAGGAGTGTCACGCCCCGAGCGCGGAAGATACCCGGAGATGCGCGACGTGTCTATATCAATCATATCAATCAGAGTGGTCGTGTATTCGACGCAAAGACAGAGATGCGCAAAATAGCAAGATAACCCAATCCTTTATTTCATAATGGATAGACTATTACAAATCCAATACTCTGTTTAATAAAAAGGAAAAGAATACATATTTGACTCAAGAAACTATAGGAAAGACTAGACGACACTTGAGCAGCTCTATCACTTTCACTCTTGAACATTCCCATCCGATTGACTTCCATCGTCGTCGGACTTACCTGAAAAGTACAAAGGGACAAACGGAATGAGCGAACGCTCAGTAGGAAATTATATCTCAAGTACTAGCAAGGGGTTTAAGTAATTACATCTTTCATGAATGCAATAAAGCTATGCATGCTCGCATAAAACGACAAGATAGAGAGAATGTGATATCAAGAAATAAGATGAACTTAATCATGAACTTCTAATAAGATGACAAGTGTATTCAAGGTATTCAAGCAAGCACGTTTAACAAGTCATGCCCAGAACTTTGGCTATCATGTATCAAGCAAGTAAATTACCCTTTTTCGGGCCACGCATTTCATGTAAAGTCAAGTACGATTCAAGTACAAGATGTGTGTGGAATGTCCAATCAAGCAAGTCAAGTACTCGGTATAATGCCAGATACCTTATCATTTTAACTCTCATGGGTACAAGTACTTTCGGGTGCTCCTCCCAGGACCAGATCGGGCCCTATATGCACAGGCATTTATCATGTATTTTTGACATCCACTCTTGTTTATATAGCCAATATAGAGTTTCAATATTCAAGCTTGTAGACATGTATGACAACTTTGACAGAATAGAGTCCAAAAATATGACAAAGGACATAGATTGGCGATAATAACGGTAAAATCACGATATCAATAAAACTAGGTAGAATATGGTTCCCTTAACTTAGGTCCCATGACAAATCAATATGGACATTCTTTATATAGAATTGAGGTCCACATAAACATTAGATCAAGCAAGATACCCTCATTCTTATCATAGAATTGAGGTTTACAAGAACGACATGATATGGCATGATATCATCATCCCATTAAGAATTTCTTATGATATACTCTTTGTATAATCATAAGGGCCGGTATACCATGTTTCTTTAGATTGACATGGCAAGGATCGTGTAATGGGTTTTTAGCGTACAACCAGCTCAGTCGGCCTTGAGGGAATCCAAGGCTACGAGGAGTCTTACGGAGGTCTCTATGACTAACTCGCTAGTCCAAAGGAACGGAATGTCCAATGGAGAGCTTGTATGTCAATGAGAGTTGAGTGTGATCGATGAAACAACGTGAAACGTGGGACTATACTCACGGAGTGGAGAATAGTGCCGATATATATATTATATAACATATGAAATCATTGGTTAACAAAAATAGGGAAAAATCAGTTTTACAGTAAAATAACGACTTAGGTCAAGTCGTTTCTCAAGTAATTAACGCCTAACAGAAGGGCGTTTACATATTTCTATTTTACAGAATTTTCAATAATTTTATTAATTCATGAAAAACACGCCCTAGTTAGGGGCGTTTGTCAGGTAAGTAACGCCTAACATAAGGGCGTTTACATATGTTCTGTTTTGTAGAATTTCATTATTTCAATAATTTATATAAAACGCGCCCTAGTCAGGGGCGTTTGTCAGGTAAGTAACGCCTAACATAAGGGCGTTTACATATGTTCCGTTTTGCAGAATTTCATTATTTCAATAATTTATATAAAACGTGCCCTGGACAGGGGCGTTTCTTCAGAGTTGACGACTACATAAGCAGGCGTCTCATTATTTAAATATTTGACAGAATATAAATAATTTTCAGGATTTATTTAAAACACGCCGTGGAAAGGGGCGTTACTGTTTAATTTTATTTTACAAGATATACATAGTTCAGGAATTTACAGAAAACGCGCCCTAGAAAGGGGCATTTCTTGTCAATTTACGCCCTGTGATGGGGCGTTAACAGGTGTAAAACGACGTTGTCAAGGTCGTGAATTCAAGGAATTTACAATATTTCAACAAATAAATTTCCAAGACAGGAGACATGATCATGACAAGAAAATTAGCAGGAATTTACAGGTAGAGTCATGCAAGATATTAGAATCGATATTTCATATTTATTGAATTTTAAACAGGATCAATTATTGATTACATGCGATTGTTCATGAAATTAACGCCTGTATACAAGGCGTATACTTTTAATTAACGACCACTGTGATGGTCGTTTCTTTTAAAGTAGCGCCCTATTCAAGGGCGTTTCTTGAAAAATTTACAGAAAACGTATTAAAACTACATGCAAACTGTATAAATATATCATGCATGGTGCTTCTTATATTTATTTTTAGTTTGGGCTACGAGACTTGAGAAAATCCTACCTTAAAGGGTTGATTTGGAGATAACCGTGAAGGGTCTGTAAGAATCAAAGATGCAGCAGACGTTGGATGAAGATGAACGACCTACAGAGGATAGAATACGAAGGTATTATGCTTCGTAATAACTTAACAGAGGTAAAGGAGGAGAAAGAAAGAAGACTTACCCGTTAGTCTTCTTATCCTGCAAGAATAGAAGAAACGAAGAATATTAATTCTTCTCATGCTACGTTCATAAGAAAGGAACAGAAGAAGAAAATAGAAGAACATATGTTCTTCACGTACCTGTGCAGTTCGATCGTCCAAATAGGTTTAGGGTTGTTCGATTAAGACTATTTATAGGATTTTGGAGTCCTAACAAAAGTAGTGTTTGATTGAGGGTAACATATCCCTAATAGAGTCCTTACTCTAATAGACACTTACTAGATTAGGTTAATCTTTCCCTGGATAAGCTCTGGGTTCGAACGGGTCACGAACTGAATTAACGCCTTTGGTCGGGGCGTTTATTCTTAAATTAACGACCTTGTTCAGGTCGTTTCTTAAGAAACGTCTTGTATAAGGGCGTTCCTTGTTTTTGAAACACGCCTAAGACATGGGCGTTTATTTTACTTGCCTATTTGGTCGCGTGAGAGTTGACGACCACATGCGTGGGCGTCCTTTCTTTAGTCACGCCGTATGTAGAGGCGTTTATTTTTAAATTAACGCCTTACTCAGAGGCGTTATATTTTAATTTGCTTTATTTTGTCTGTATTACTTCTGTACTATGTATGTTTTTACTTTTATTTCAATATTCATTTATCAGGGTTGCTACAAGGAGGGCAGACCCATCTCTTCCCTGCACTTGCGCGACCCTGGGCGGGTCCTCTAACAATCCCTGAGGAAGGGAATCCTCACGGGCTTGAGAGAAATCATAAGAGGACATGGTGGGAGGGGAATCAAACAAAGGATTGAAGTAGGAAAAGAAGTGGGAATTGCCCCTAGGAGACGATCCTATGGGAGTGAAGCACTTCCACATGCAACAATCATACTATCACAAGAACAACACCTAATGAGATCCTATATAAAAGCTATGCACACAGAAAGAGAGGAGAGGAGAGGCAATCAACTGAACAACCGAGTTTAAATGATGCACGGCAAATTTTATAACTTCTCCCTTTTAGAACCTTAGTGGATTAATTAAAATGGCAATTCTCTTTAACCACAAGGGTGCCTATCAAGGGTGGAACGGGAAACTTGGTTGACTCTAAAAGGGTACTCTCTCTCTCACGGATGCAATCCTAGACTTGGTGTGGCAAGGTAAAACATGTTCGGTGTCCGTGTGGGAATCCACGGCTCACGGGGACTTACGGAGGTCCCAGGTAAGGTCACCTAGTCGGCTCCAAGGAATATGGAGATGAGAGGATCCCCTACCAAGGTAGGAATGCAAGTAATATGGAATATGTGTATGGTCCTATGCACACCAGAGTGCAAAATCTAACCTAAATCTAACAAGTAATGATCAATCAACTATAACAGGTATAACAATAATCATGCAAACTGAAATGACTGTCAGGCGAGATCAAAACAGCACCCAAACCAATATGGAATAATGTGAAATAATAGTCAAAATGGTGATCACGGGTGCACTGTAGCACTAAAACATGGTCTGATGGGAGACCGCTCAGGGAGGTAGACGGTCCTGGGCAGGACCGTGCAACAGCAGGGAGTAGTAAAAAAAGAACTAAAAACATAGGGAACCGAAACGAAGTGGAACTATAGTGACAGATGCGTACCTGACTAGATGGTCTATCGACCGACCATGCAAACTATGGAATGGCCCTGAACAGACCGCAGAGAATCAGTAAAAACTACAAGTGTATGAAGAACAGTAACGTACCTGAACCAATACACGTGCACAGCCTATCGATAGACCGTGGAAACCAGTGAACGGTCCGACGTGGACCGCTGAAACTAAGACCGAGATGACACGGCCTATCGTCCAACCGCGGGGATACTTGAGCGCCCTTTGGACAATTGCGTACAACTCCAGGAACAAAAATGCACTATGGACAAGATAGCAACCTGAAATAACTTAGAAAAACCCTAACCAAGCATAAAAACACAGATCAGCAAGACAAAAGCATGATGGGCACTAGGCATCCCACCGTGATTGCCAAAAAATGGGATGTTGACATGTTTCCCCCCTTCTCTTCCTTTACCTTTCTATATCAGGATATAAAGACAAGAAAAAATGAGGCTCGAAGGGTGAAGACGTGTATGTGTGATCGTGATTGCCACCAAGATGCAGAATGCAAAGGAAATGCACCCGTACCTTGGAAAGGGAGAAAACACTCGCCCAAAGTGCAGCGTTGGCAGTTGTACACGGTCTAGGAAGAACCGCTCAATGGATGGCATGACCGCTCGATAGGCCGCTTACAGCGCTGGAAAGAGAAATAGGACGAAGACTGGTCTGGCTCCAAAACAGTACGTAGACGGCCTCGCATAGGATAGGAACGGTTCGTGGAGGACCACTCTTCTCCGCAGACGGACGGAAGAAGACCGTTCAAAGCCGCCAGACTCCAAGTTGTAGGACTTGATCCTCCACCCCTTCCGGCCGGCCAGAGGGGATGGGCCTCGTGCTGTGCTAATGCTGACCTGCAAAATAATGTAGAGGACAAGAAAATAACACCCAAATTAGCACTGGAATGTGTAGCAACTATAAAATAGAATGGAAAATCAACATAACGACATGGAATTGGCGAT
The DNA here is from genome assembly GCA_022559845.1 of Amorphophallus konjac. NCBI lineage: Eukaryota > Viridiplantae > Streptophyta > Magnoliopsida > Alismatales > Araceae > Amorphophallus > Amorphophallus konjac. The sequence goes on from CM040120.1 coordinate 296,374,725, forward strand.
ACCTGGGGTGGTTTTTAAACCCCTATAGGGTGTAAAAATGAATGGTAAGGGTGTAGAAATGATGTTGACAAGTGCAAAAACATGGGAAGAAGATGGAGAAGATGCTCATGCAATGGATGAACTAGCAACTAAAAACCTAGTCTAGAACACCAAACGAAAGGCTACTCCCTGAACCGGAGGCTTAAATGGATGTAGAAAGCCTCCCTCCCTAGCTACAGCTCGCTCAAGAATTCGGCAGAGCTTCGACGTCGATGTTGGATCCCTGCTTTTCAAGCTTGGACTAGGGGTTCTATTTATAGACCCTGAAAGTCCAACCCCGAAATTGGATTTTCCACTAAAAATTACAGCGTGATAATAAAACAAAATATGTAGATAATACTTCATCTCCCGCCAGGATCAAACGGCACCCCATTTGGTGGAGAAACCGCGGAGAAAATGGCAGAGGAAGGTGGAGGTTTAACCACAGATGGAGAGAGAAAAACCAAATATTCCACAGATCTCAGGCCTGTACGCGGTCGTTAGATAGGCCGCCCAGACTAATACACGGTCCATTACTAGACCGCTTACCTCTGTCGGTGATAAATAAATAAAATAGAAAATTATCCAATTATCCACCGAACTGACCGGCAGATACGACGCTGGACTCTTTAGGATAAAACGGTCTAATGTTAGACCACTCAATGAATGGCACAGTCCAATGCTAGGCCGTGTAAATCGTGTTGGTGATAAATTCAATAAAGTAGGATAAATAGATAATTTTCTGAAAAATCCACCGGCTTAGGAATCTGGGAATTGGACGGTCTAAAACCAGGCCGTTCAATGGGAATAAACGGCTTAACTCAGACCGTGTAAAGGCTTGTTGGTGGAAATTCAGAAAATCAAATAAATATCCAATAAATCACTCTGAGCTTGTAAACGGTTCAAAATAGACCGCCCAATCACTGAACGGCCCATCGCTAGACCGCGTACAGCCTGGATGCTTGAAATTAATAAAATGGGATAAACGAGCCCATTTACCCCAAAAACCAAGTGAAATCAAGGCCCATTAAGCCCGATTCCAAGAGCAGACCTAGCCAGGGAGGGAGATACTCATAGAATAAGCCCAAAGACATGCCTGGAAATATCCCAATAAGTAATGGACAACTCGAGACATCAACAAATGATGGTAAGAGGAATGACCCAACTTATAGGCAAAAAATGGGTGTCAACAGCAGCGAGTCGTCCAGTCAAACGTTGGACATCCTTGACGCAGGCGGGCGGCCGCATGCCCAGGATGGCTTAAACTTTGTCGGGGTTGGCCTCGATCCCACGCTGAGTGACTAGGAAGCCCAGAAATTTTTTGGATCGGACCCCAAAGGCACATTTAGCTGGGTTGAGCTTCATGTTGTACCTCAGGATGGTGTCGAAGGTTTCTGCTAGGTCGGCGAAGTGGTCTTCGGCCTTGGGTGTCTTGACGAGCATGTCGTCATTGTAGGCTTGAACGTTCTGACCGATTTGTCCATCGAAAATGTGATTGATCATCCTCTGATAGATTGCTCCGGCGTTCTTTAGCCCGAAAGACATTCAGGTGTAGCAATATACGCCAAAGTCAGTGATCAAGGCTGTCTTCTTGATGTATTCAGGATCCATTCAGATCTGATGATAGCCGGAGTAGGCGTCCAAGAAGCTGAGTAGTTCGTTACCGGAGGTCGAGTCAACTAGCTGGTCGATGCTCGGTAGTGGGTAACAGTCTTTCGGCATGGCTTTGTTGAGGTCGGTGAAGTCCATACACATTCACCATCTGCCCGAAGCTTTTGGTACTAAGATGACATTAGTGAACCATGTCGGGTAAAGGACAGGGAAAAATAGGCCAGTTTTCTTCCCCTTAATAATCTGCTCTTTGATGATCGTCTGCTTCTCTCAGACGTGCTTTCTTCTGCATTGCTAGACGGGTTTCACTGACGGGTCTATGTCGAGCTTGTGTATCACCATCTCCACAGGGATCCCAGGAAGATGCTCATCAGACCATGCGAAGACTTGAATATACTCCGAAAGGAAATCTTTGTATTACTTTTGTACATCAGGTGGTAAATTAGCTCCAATTTTTACTCCTAGGGCAGGGTCATCTTTGAGGAAGACCGTCAACAATTCGCCACCAGGCTCGGATGTTATTGGTTCATCCTCGACTCCCTCGCCCTTTTTCTTTTTTCCCTCTGGCCTTATGGCTTCAACCGAGATTATGTAGCACCTTCTAGCTATTGCCTAGTTACCTCGGACTTCCCCGATACCACATTTAGTGGGAAATTTCATTTTTTGGTGTTAGGTGGAGGGCACTACCTTTGTCCGGCTGAGGATACCTCGGCCGAAGATGGCATTATAGGCCGACATCCCCTTGATCACAATGAAGTCAACCATAACAGTGCCAATGGTGACCGGCAAGCTTAGGGCTCCCTCGGGATAGGTTGCCTGGCCATTGAACCCACAAAGGGGGGTTCGAATTGGGCGGAGCTTGGAGGGGTTTTCACCCATCTTAAGGAAGCATTCGTACGAGAGCACATCAGGGGCACTACCATTGTCAACCAGTATCCTATCTATGTTACAATGGTTTATAGTGGTCGATACTACAAGAGCGTCATCGTGCGGGGTAGATAACCCTTCCAAGTCTTGGTCAGAGAATACCAAAGCCTATTGTTCGCTCGCCAGCGGGGCTTTTGGGGGGCTCAGAGGCCCTGCTTGCCCGTTTAGCGTGACGCTTCCTTCCTCGGCTGTTGTCTCCTCCTGATGCCGTGCCCCCAGAAATGACATTGATGTGGACCCCACGGGGGTGGTTGTCAATTTCTTCTAGAATGCCATGGTCCTCCTTCTGGCGCTCGGACACGTACCGAGATAAGTCCCCCTGGCTCATGAGATGCTCGATCTCATACTTGAGCTGGTGAGAATCTTCAATATAGTGCCCATGGTCGTTGTGGAACTGGCAATGTTTGCGGCGGTTGCAGCGCTTGGCCTTCATAGGCTCGGGTTGGCGGAGAAGGCCCAAGCCCTCGATGTCTTCGTATATCTCATAGACGGGGGCGGATAGGGGAGTGTACCACTTGAAGAGGTGAAATCTCGCGCTTGTATCCTGAGCGGGCTGTGGATCACCTGAAGATGAACTGCAAGACAGGGAAATGTATCAGAGGGCCCAGGGGGCTTCCCTGGGGTAAAACCCTCCGATGGCTAAGTCAGTAGAGCTGTGGTGGAAGCAATAATGGGGGGGAGAAAAGCTAGCGCGTGAGATTCCTCTCCACCAGAGGGTGAAGCGGATTGCTCAGGAGTTTGGGTATATGAGTACCTGAATGGCTCTCTTCTTCCGTCGGAGGGTAGCCCTGGTTTAAATAGTGTGCCGCCTTCAGGAGTCCTGTAAGCTGAGGGGTCTCCGGCGGGAGTTACATCCTCAACGTGGGCTTTCATGGCCTTATCGTGGAAACGTTATCGCCTTGAAGTCCGGCGGTTTCTTGACTCCCCTATCTGTTGGGGACTCTTGAACGGATGATATTTGGTCTGGCCGAGCTCCTGAAACGCCAGCCCTGTCCGGGCGATGAGCATAGCTCGGTGAAAGAGGGGTCGGATAGGTCGACTAATGCCTGTCTCTCCCGGGCGGGGAAACGGCTTGGGCCGGACCTTCCTTATGACCTGACCATCACTCGGGCCCTTCGAGCCTAGACGCCGCCGGGGAGAGTTGGTTCCTCGAGTGTTTGTTTATTGGGCTTTTCTTCCCTGAGTGGGCCCTGTGGGCTGTCACCCGGGTGGGCTTGCCTCGTTGGACCCTGTTGGGTCTAGTTGGGCTGCTCTTTGGGTGGGCTACAGAAATCCCCCTCTCCACTTGTCCCCCTCCTACTCCCGAGCCATGGAGGCTTGGTCGAGTAGTTCTTGAGGCTTTGGATCGGCGTGGCTCAGGTGGGTGGAATTCTATTGGTGTAATGGAGCCACGTATAGTGGTCACCTGGGCCCGTAATGATGATCCTGACAGATTTGAACTGAAGGGGCCCCCCTTTTCTCGGAGCACGGAACGACGCGCCGCCTCCCTCCAGGGTTTTATAGGCGTTGGGCGCTGTTCGTCGTTCTAGGCTTCTCAGGGTTTTGGGCTTTCCTTAGTTTCTTTGTTTCTGGGGCTCTGTGATGCCCCGTGAGGGCACAATGGAGGCGCAGAGCCTTGCGGCGGCGTTTGAGGAGTTGGTGAGGATAACCGCGGAGGCGGTCCGACAACTTCCTTCCCCTCCGGAGTCTTCGAGCTCGCGCGAAGGATCATCTTCCGGCTCGATGGCTGGTCTGCCTCTGGAAATCGGGCAGGTGAGGCGGGAGCCCGTCTCCAACTGTAGTGAGTTGGCGGAGGCCGAGGTGAGGAAACTGGAGCATCGCTTTCGCTTGCCTCTCAGGTACAGCTTTGCTGCCGCCGCCCCGTATGAGACGAGTCTGGACAGCCGTACGGGGCACATCTGCACTTTCCTTCTGGCTTGGAAGAGTGGGTTCCGCCTTCCCTTCGAGCCTCTTGTACTCCAGCTTCTCGAGTTTTTTCGGTTGGCGCCTATTCAGTTGGTGGCCAACTCATATCTCCTTCTTTCCGCCTTTCGGATTCTCTATCGTCAGCACGACATTTTTCCTTCCTTGGACCTCTTTCATTATTTTTTCGAGCTGAAAGCGCACCCATCGGCGAGGAAGGGCTTTTACTTCATTCAGGTGAGGAGGAACAGGAGTTGCATCTCCCTCGCTGCGAAGGACTCCTCGCACAAGGGGTGGAAGACCCAATTCTTCTGGGTGAAGGCGGAGGCGACGGACGAGTTTTGGAGATGTCCGATCTCGCCCAATTTTCATCCGAATCTTCCCCCTCGCCCGGAGGAGTTCCCTCCCCACGTGGAGCGGCATGCCGCTCGTCTGCTGGGTAGCCGCCAGTCTACCGAGGAGCTGGTGACGCCGGAGAACATCGAACGGTGCTTGCTTACGCGGTTGACATCGATAGGTACCGCTCTCGAGGCTCTTCTCCTGGGACGGTAGTTACTTTCTTTCTCCTGACCGGGTCTTCTCCCTTTGTGGCAGACGTTAGGCGGGAACCTCTGGAGGAAGCTGCTGAGGTCATTGATCTGGGAGATGACTCGGCGGCCGATGAACCAGATGCTTCTGCGAGTCGCGCCCAAGCCCGAGATAAGGGCAAGGGGGTGGCTCCCGTGGGGTCTTCACGGCCAACTGGTATAAAGCGCAAGGATCCCATGGCGGGAAAGTTGCGGGAGGCCGTGAAGGCCAAGAAACAGGCCAAAAAGGCCGATCTTCCTCCTACCACCGGGGGCGACTCCGGCTCGGCGGCGCTCCCCTCTCGGGGGCAAGATGGGGCCGACCCCTCGGGGCTAGCTCCCCCACCTGCCAGGCGAGAGGGGGCCGAGGAGACCGGGGGCCCATCAGAGGGTGACAATGGGTCGGCTCTCCCCCCCACGGAGGCAGAGGGGGCCGATGTCGAAGTAGCTGGCGCCGAGGCCGGGGGATTGGCCGATGGCGGGGATGTCTCGGTCGGCGAGGTGCGGGCCGAGACAGGCAGGGCTGGGGGTTCACCCGCTAGGGCGTTGCAGCCCCAGGTGCTTGGAGCTCCCGGTGCGGTCGGTCCCGTGGCGCCGGTCGAGGTTGGGGGTTCGCCCGGGGAGGCGTCGCAACCCCAACCGACGGTGGCGCGCGAGGCGGTTGGTTCCGTCACCCGAGCAGAGTCTTCTGGCGGGGTGCCCCGGGCGGGGCGGTCCCCTCTGTCGGAGCCCTTGGAAAGGCTTGGCATTACGGGCGACCTGTATCAGGTCTGCCGGTCGATTGCCGCAAGGACGAAGGGGGGAGAAAGGCGCAATACCCCCCCGGGATCCTTGATGTCTTGATGGAGGGCGACCTGGTCATAGCTCGGTCGGCGGCTTTGATGGCGGAGGCGCACGCCCGGACGGAGGTGGAGCGGTCGAACCTTGCCTGGACCCTTGGGGGCTGCGAGAGGAAACTGGCCCGACTCAAGGGGGAGCATGAGGAGCTCCAGCAGGAGTTCTCCGCATTCCGGGAGGTGGCGCGGGTGAACCGACTGGAAGCCGGGGTGCTGGCCGAACAGCTCGCCAAGACCCGAGAGTCTCTCGAGAGGACAAGCCGATTCCTTGAGGAGGAGCGTCTGCGTCGCCTCTAGCTGGACAATCGCTGGGAGCTCGAACGCGCCGAGCTGCTAGATCGGGCGGAGGTGGCGGAGCGTCTCCGAGCTGAGGCTAAGGCGGACCGGGCCCGGGCAGAGGAGCGCGCGGCCGAGGCGGAGCGGGCTCGGGTCGAGCTCGTCGGAAGGGCGGGGCAGGTCGAGGCGGAGGCAATCGAGCGTTACAGGAGCTCGGATGCTTACTCGGCCGACCTGGTGAAAGCCGCCCTACCCTATTACGAGGTAGCATTACGCCGGGGTGCTCGAAAGGGGTTCAAGCAAGGCTATCGCCGGGCGGTGGACTACGTCGATGAGCAAAACTCCGCGATCGAGTTCCCCTTCGGTCAGTGTTATGACTCGGATGAGTCGGTTTCTAGCTCTTCCTCGTCGGTCGGGGGAGATTCGGAGGGGTCGCCTCCATCGGGGTCACCGGCTCCGGGCGTTTCGGGAGGGCTCACGACCGAGACAGTTCTCGCACAGGCGAGGTCAGTGTCCGAGCCGGCCGTCACCGAAGGCGCCGGGGGTGACGCGTCTCCTTCAGCCGTTCCCGAATGTCAAAGTGGGCCCGAGGCCTGATGTACTTTGCCTCCTTCCCTTTTTGTCTCTCTTCCCTCTTTTTAGAGGGTTTCCTTTTGGTGTGATAATAAATGACTTGCTCTGTTTGAGTACCATCATTGCCGTGATTTGGTTGGCGGATCTTGAGTGGTTGGGAGGTGCCGATATGTCCTGCGTGGTTTTCGCATGTAGTTTTGGTAGGCTTCTAATGGGGCGTCTTTCCGTTTCCTCATGCTTTGAATGTCAGGCCGCTTCATGAATCCCGCTAGGGCGGGGGACGAGGAGTTGGAGGTGACTGTTCAGGGGAGAAATCCTTTGGCGTGTTTCCGAGGAGGGGGGGGTCATTTAAGGCGTGTAGCCTCCTTTGACCTATAAGAAGGACCAAAAGGCGTCCTTTGGCCGACGACGGGGAGCGGCGGGCTCCCGCTGCCCTGTAATGTTGAACGGATCCCACGGTCGCCGCGCGTGCACGAGACGGGTCCGACGGTCGCCGCGCAGATCTGGAGAGGGCTTCGACGTGTGAAGGCACGGTTCTTGCCCTTTCTCAGTTCCAGCGTGGCTTCCGGGTGGATGCCTAGGCGGAGGACGGATGGGGGCATCAGGGGAGCCTGCCGTCACTTCCCTTCGTGTGAGGGGAGGAGGCAACTCCTGCTCCCTCCTAACCTCTCCCAGCAGCCTCTTTTTCCCTCTTCTGCTCTTCATTTCTTTCACTCTTCGGGGGCTGCTTGCTCTCTCCTTCCTTCCAAGGAGTTGGCAGATTGGAAGAGGGGAGGCCTTCACGGCGCTCCTTTTTCCTGGTTGTTGCCAACTAGGGAGGTAGCCTTCCTCAATGTTTAAAGGTGGCCTCCCTCCTGCAATCCCTCTGTCACCTTTGTCACGGGCCACCCGAGGCAACTGGCTTGACCACCTCTTGTCCGAGCCAGTTTCCGCATGAGGCAGAGTCAGTGGCTGGACGCGAGGAGATCAAGACCGAGTCAGTCGAGCGATGACCCCTTGAGGCGGTGTTAGACGGATTTTTGCTTTTTGCTATGTGATGTACTGGCATTTGCCTATCTGATGTACCAATGGTTTAGAATGAAAAACGGATTTACTCCGTCCATCTTGTGTACAATTTCAAAAATAGAATTTGCGTAGTGCGGCTGCGTTCCATGTCCGAGGAATAGGTTCCCCTTCCATTGTCGCTAACCTGTACGCACCTTTTCCGAGCGTCTCGACCACTCGGTAGGGGCCTTCCCAGTTGGGGGATAGCTTGCCCGCCGCCTCTAGTGGTCGAGAGGCTTCGGCCTTCCTGAGGACGAAGTCTCCTGGTTGGAAACGTCTGTCTCGGACCTTGGCGTTGTAGTATCGAGTGAGGCGGCGCTGGTACTCCGCTGCCCGGACGTTCGTGATCTCTCAGAGTTCGTCTGCTAGGTCGAGGTTCTCGAGCAATTTTTGCCCGTTCGCCTCGAGTGAGAAGCTGATCACTCGGAGAGACGGATTGGCGATCTCCAATGGAACGACGGCTTCAGTGCCATATACCAACTGAAAAGGGCTTTCACCGGTTGCCGTCCTGGGGGTTGTTCGGTGCGACCATAGTACGCTAGGCAATTCCTCGAGCCAGCTACCCTTAGCCTTGCCGAGTCTGGTTCTTATGCCTTTCAAGATAGTCTTGTTGGCATTTTCAACCAGCCCGTTGGCCTGAGGGTGGGTGACCGAAGTGAAGTGGTTGCGGATATTTAGGTCGGCGCATCTATCTCGGAAGTACCGAGAGTCGAATTGCCGACCGTTATCGCTTACTATCACTCGGGGGATGCCAAAGCGACAAATGATCGATTTCCAAACAAAGCCCCAAACGACTGTCTCGGTGATCCTCGCCGTAGCCTCGGCCTCGATCCACTTGGTGAAGTAGTCGATGGCGACGATGATGAACTTCTTCTAGGACTAGGCCGTTGGGAATGGCCCAAGGATATCGATTCCCCACCGAGTGAAAGGGTAAGGCTCGGCTAGGGTGACAAGTTCCGTAGCTGGCTGATGGACCAAGTGGTCGAACCGCTGGCATCGGTCGCACTGTTGAACATAGGCCGAGCAGTCGCGCTGCAGGGTGGGCCACCAGTACCCCTGTCGTAACAGGATTCTGGCCAGCGACCTTGCCCCTGAGTGCGCTCCGCACAGGCCTTCATGAATCTCTTGAATGGCTCGGCTTGCCTCATCGGGACCAAGGCACTTCAGGAGGGGACCGGAGAATGATCTTCGGTAGAGAGTGTTGTCGAAGACGACGAAGCGCCGAGCTTGATACTTCATTCGGCGGGCTTCTTGAGGGTCGGAGGGCTCTTGGGAGTCTTGTAGCCAGGATAGGTAGGGGGAGTGCCAGTCACTTGGAGTGACCGAGTCAACAGCGAGGAGCTCCGTGTCAATGCTCGGGCGCTCTAGCTCTTCTAGGAGGACCGATCGTGTACCTTCCGGGTCTAGGGAGGAGGCCAATCGAGAGAGGGCGTCCGCCCGAGACTTTTGCTCCCGAGCTATCCGGACTACCCCAAATTCCATGAACTGTTGGGCCAGGCTTCGGACCAACTGGAGGTATTTGATCATGGGTGCCTCCCGAGGCCGTTAACCTGACCTGCGACTAGTTGAGAGTCGGTGTGGATCCTGACTCGCTCGACCCCCAGCCGTCGGGCCATGCGTGCTCCCGAGATAAGGGCCTCGTACTCAGAAGCATTGTTGGATGCCTGAAAGTTGAATTTCAAGGCGTACTATAGCTCTATCCCTTCGGGGGACTTCAGGAGTATCCCCGCACCGCTGCCTGCCGAATTGGACGATCCATCGACGAACAGTTCCCAGGCTGGCCCGGCCGTGGTTGGAGGCCTGTCCTCGGCGGGGATGGTGCTTTCGGCAATGAAGTCGGCGAGCGCTTGGCCTTTGATTGCTGATCGCGGCCGGTACGAGATGTCGTAGGCCCCGAGCATAATGGCCCATTTGACGAGCCGCCCTGAGGCCTCGGGGTGGGCCAGAATCTTCTTCAACGGCTCGCCAGTTAGCACGGTGAGGGGGTGCCCATGGAAGTAGGGGCGGAGACGCCTTGCGGAGGTAACCAACGCTAGCATGAGTTTCTCGGTTGCGGGGTACCTCCGTTCGGCCTCATTGAGCACCTTGCTGGTGTAGTAGACTGGTCTTTCGGTTCCCGAGTCATTTCTGACTAGGACCGAGCTGACCGTGGATGGCGTCGCCGAGAGGTAGAGCAGCAAGACTTCGCCTGGGGCGGGCTTGGAGAGCACCGGTGGCGAAGCCAGGAACTTTTTAAGCTCGGCAAATGCTATCTGGCACTCCTCATCCCATGCGAACGTAGCAGACGCTAGCTTGGGTCCCCTCATCAGTTTGAAGAAGGGCAAGCATCGTTCGGCCGCACGGGACAGGAAGCGGCTGAGAGCGACCACACGCCCTGCCAGACGTTGAACGTCTTTAATGCATGTGGGCGGGCGCATGTCCAGGATGGCCTGGACTTTGTCGGGGTTGGCTTCGATCCCACGCTGAGTGACCAGGAAACTCAGGAACTTCCCGGATTTTACTCCGAAGTCGCACTTGGTGGGGTTGAGCTTCATGTTGTACTTCAGGAGGGTGCCGAAGGTTTCGGCAAGGTCGGTGAAGTGGTCTTGGGCCTTGGGGGTCTTGACGAGCATGTCGTCAATGTAAGCCTCGACGTTCCGACCCAGCTGTCCCTCGAACATGTGATTTACCAGTCGCTGATATGTGGCTCCGGCGTTCTTCAACCCGAAAGGCATCCGGGTGTAGCAGTACACGCCGCAGTCAGTGATGAAGGCGGTCTTCTCGACATCTTCTGGATTCATTCTGATCTGGTGATAACCTGAATAGACATCCAGGAAACTGAGTATCTCATTGCCCGAAGTTGAATCAACCAATTGGTCGATGCTCGGTAGCGGATAGCAGTCCTTGGGGGTAGCCTTATTCAGATCGGTGAAGTCCACGCACATTCGCCATTTCCCTGTAGTTTTTGGCACCAGGACGACATTGGCTAGCCACGTAGGGTACAGGACTGGTCTGAAGAGGCCTGTCTCTTGTCCCTTGGTGACCTGCGCCTTGATGATCGCCTGTTTCTCGAGCGCATGCTTCCTTCTCCGTTGCTGTACGGGCCTCACGGTGGGGTCGAGGCTGAGCTTGTGCATCACGGTCTTCTCTGGTATGCCAGGGAGTTGATCATCGGACCAAGTAAAGACCTGAACATACTCAGAAAGGAATTTTTTGTATTGCTGTTGTTCCATGGGTGGTAGGTCGGCTCCGATCCTTACTCCGAGGGCCGGGTCATTGTTCAGGAATACCGTTAGCAATTCGCCACCGGGCTCGGCGGTTACGGTCTTCCCTTCGATTCCCTTGGGGCCCTTATCTCCCCCGTCCAGCCTTGAGGCTTCCACCGAGATGTTGTAGCACCTTCTAGCCGTGGCCTGGTTACCTCGGACTTCCCCCAACCCATTTTTGGTGGGAAACTTCATTTTCTGGTGATAGGTAAATGGTACTACCTTTATCCGGCTGAGAATTTTCCAGCCGAAAATGGCGTTGTACGCTATCATACCCTTAATCACTATGAAGTCCACCATGACCGTAACGGTTTTGGGTGGGGTGCCGATGGTGACCGGCAGGCTTAGGGCTCCCTCGGGGTAGGTGGCTAGGCCGTTAAACCCGCAAAGGGGTGTTCAGATCGGGCGGAGCTTGGATGGGTCTTCCCCCATCTTAAGGAAACAGTCGTAAGATAATACATCGGGGGCGCTCCCATTGTCAACAAGAATTCTATCTACGTTACAATGGTTTATGGTGGCCGAGATAACGAGGGCATCATCATGCGGGGTCTTCAGCCCTTCCAGGTCTTGGTCGGAGAAGACTATGACCTGGGGCTCCCTCGGCGGGCCGCTGGAGGGTTCTAAGACCTGGCTGGCCCGCTCGGCATGACGCTTCCTTCCTCGGCTGGTGTCACCGCCCGACGCCGTTCCTCTGGAGATGACGTTGATGTGAACCCCTCGGGGGCGTTGTCGATCTCCTCAGCGGCGTCCTGGTCTTCTTTGCGCCCGACTGCAAACCGGGCCAGGTGCCCCTGACGGATGAGACGCTCGATCTCGTCCTGGAGCTGGTGGCAGTCGCCGGTGTGGTGCCCGTGGTCGCCGTGGAACAGGCAATTCCTGTCGCGCTTGCGGTTCTTCTATCTCATCGGTTCGGGCCGGCGGAGGAGTCCCGAGTCTTTGATGTCTTCATAGATCTCGTAGACTGGCGCGGTCAGCGGGGTGTACCGCTTATACTTCCTCTTGCGCTCTCCTTCCCGATCGCGCTTCTTGCCCGAACCAGGGTTTGGCTCAGAGGCTCGCTTCTTGTCCCCCTCCCGACCCGAGCCGGTTGTGTCTAGGCAGGCACTGAGTACTTCTTCGCACTCGGCGTGGCGCAGTGCCAGAGTCACTAGCTCGGCAAGGGTCGAGGGAGGGTGGAGGACAAGTTCACGGCGGAGGTTCTGGTCCTGGGTGCCCCCGGTCAGAGCGGTCGTGGCCGAGGCCACATCCAGGCGGGGAATTCTGAGGGCTTCCGATTAAAATCGGTGGACATAAGCCCGGAGCCTTTCCCCTTGCTCCTGTTTGAGGGCCAGGAGCCCCGCTACTGACCTTGGGGGGGCGCTTCCGGCGAAGCTCTCCTTGAAGACTCGCCCGAATTGCCTGAAGTCCCGGATGGACCCAGGGGCGAGGGCCCGGAACCATGCCTGAGCGCCTTGGACCAAGGTGGCCGCAAAGGCTCAGCATTTAATAGGATCCGATGTTCCATGCAGAGTCACCAGGGCGTCGAAGCTGTCATAGTGGTCGGCTGGGTCGCCCTGGCCATCATAGAGCTTGAAGGTCGGAATGGAGGTTCTGGGAGACACCTCTGCCTTCAAGATGTACTCGGAGAAAGGGGATTTCTCCTCATCCTCCGGGAAAGAGGTTTTCTGCAGGGCGCGGAGGGCGCGCTCTTGCTCTGCAAAACGTCTTTCGAAATCCCTCAGCCGGAGGGATAGTTCCGGTTGCGGTCGTGCCGTGGGACTGGGGGGAGCGTCGTGGCGATCCTCAGGACCGCCGGCGCTCGGGCGTGGAGGCCTCGCCCCCTGTCTCCCTTTTCTGGGCATGGAGGAAGCCTCTTGCTCTGGGGGCGGAGCTTGCGAGGGTCCTCCCACGTTGTTGCAGATGAGCTGCTGACCGCGGAGGGTGAAGCGGCCCCCAGCGGTATGCTGGGACGCACTTCGGGGGGGGCTCCCGGACGGGGCGCGGGACCTGGCATCCCTTGCCGCCTGGGCCCTCATGAGCTCCACGAGGACATCAAGCTTCTTATTGAGGGCCTGGAAGACCTCGTCGCCACCGTTGGGGGGTACCCTCGTCGCCGTCGGAGGGGGCGGCGGTCCATTGGTGGGGACGCTGGCGTTGGAGGGAGGGTTCTGTGAGGCCCTAGAGGGGCCATCTCTTGCCGCCACCACGGCCTTGCCCTTCTCAATGGCGGATCTCCTCCCGGAGCTTCTTCTCACCATCTCGGCTCTTCGTGCGTTTCCCACAGACAGCGCCAGATGAAGAGGTGAAATCTCGCGCTTGTATCCTGAGCGGGCTGTGGATCACCTGAAGATGAACTGCAAGACAGGGAAACGTATCAGAGGGCCCAGGGGGCTTCCCTGGGGTAAAACCCTCTGATGGCTAAGTCAGTAGAGCTGTGGTGGAAGCAATAATGGGGGGGAGAAAAGCTAGCGCGTGAGATTCCTCTCCACCAGAGGGTGAAGCGGATTGCTCAGGAGTTTGGGTATATGAGTACCTGAATGGCTCTCTTCTTCCATCGGAGGGTAGCCCGGGTTTAAATAGTGTGCCGCCTTCAGGAGTCCTGTAAGCTGAGGGGTCTCCGGCGGGAGTTACGTCCTCAACGTGGGCTTTCATGGTCTTATCGTGGGAACGTTATCACCTTGAAGTCCAGAGGTTTCTTGACTCCCCTATCCGTTGGGGACTCTTGAACGGATGATATTTGGTCTGGCCGAGCTCCTGAAACGCCAGCCCTGTCCGGGCGATGAGCATAGCTCGGTGAAAGAGGGTCGGATAGGTCGGCTAATGCCTGTCTCTCCCGGGCGGGGAAACGGCTTGGGCCGGACCTTCCTTATGACCTGACCATCACTCGGGCCCTCCGAGCCTAGAGGCCGCCGGGGAGAGTTGGTTCCTCGAGTATTTGTTTATTGGGCTTTTCTTCCCTGAGTGGGCCCTGTGGGCTGTCACCCGGGTGGGCTTGCCTCGTTGGACCCTGTTGGGTCTAGTTGGGCTGCTCTTTGGGTGGGCTACAGAAATCCCCCTCTCCACCACTCATATTTCCGAGGGGGCTCCCTCCGCTCCCCGTCCTGGTTCCGCCATTTTCCTTGGCCCGAGCCTTCCTCTGATGGTCGCTTCTTGTCCCCCTCCCGACCCGAGCCCTTCGGACCGCGGCAAGTGCTGAGGACTTCCTCGCACTCTGCGTGGCGCAAGGGTAGGGTCACCAGATTGGCGAGGGAGGACCAGTTCTCACCGGAGGTTCTCGTCGCAGGTGCCTCCGGTCAGCGCGGTGATGGCTGAGGCAACATCCAAGCGAGGGATGCGCAGGGCCTCCGATTTGAATCGGTTAATATAAGCCCGAAGTTTTTCCCCTTGTACCTGCTTTAGGGCCAACAACCCCGCTACTTACCTTGGAGCTCCGCTGTCAGTAAAGCATTCCTTGAATACTCACCCGAATTGTCGGAAGACGTGAATGCTGCTGAGGGCGAGTGCTCAGAACCAGGCCTGAGCACCTTGGACCAAGGTGGTCACGAACGCTCGACATTTGACAGGGTCGGAGGCCCCTTGCAAGGTCATCAGGGCGTCAAAGCTGTCGTAGTGGTCGGCCGGGTCTCCCTGGCCATCATACGACTTGAAGGTCGGCAGCAAGATTTGGGGGGAGATCTCGACCTTCAGGATATGGTCGGAGAATGGGGATTGCTCCTCATCTTCCTTGGTGGAAGTTTTCTGCAGGGCGCGGAGGTCACGCTCTTGTTCCGTGAATCATCGCTCAAAGTCCCGCAACTGGAGGGATAACTCAGGTTGCCGTTGAACCGAGGGGCTCTGGGGGCGTCCCTACGGGCTGCTATGTCATCCCTCGGGGGGATCAGTTTCTGGGAACTGTCGTCATGTCCTGGTCCCTTCTCTCCTCGGGGTGGAGGAGGCTTCTTGTTCTGGAGGAGGGGCGTGTGAAGGTCCTGCCGACCGATTACGTATAAGCCGTTGCCCTCAAAGGGTGAAGCGGCCTCCGATGTTTTGTTGGGAAGCTCCACCGCCGGGGGGGGCTCTCCCCGAAAAGTCGTGACTTCTCTTCCCTAGCCGCCTGGGTCCTCATCAGTTCAACGAGGATGCCCAGTTTTACGTTGAGGGTTTAGAGTGCGTCAGAATTCCCGTTGGGGGATTGCACCTCCGTGGGCGGTGGAGGCGGCTCATCGGCTTGATTGTTGTCATTGGAGGAGAGGTTTTCTGCGGGGTGGGGAGGCACAAGTCCTCCATCTTCCACCACAGTCTTTCCCTTGTCACCGGCGGTTCTCCTACTAGAATTTCTTCGCACCATGATGGCTCTTTGCTCATTTCCCACATACGGCGCCAGATGAAGAGGCGTAATCTTGCGCTGCTCCTGAGCCGTGAGACCCCGGAGGAATCTTTGGTCACGGTCACCATGTGTATATAATCTGCAAGAGGGGAAACATGTCAGAGGTGCCCTGGGATGGAACCCCGGGGAAAACCCTTCGATGCCTAAGTTAGCAAATGTGATAGAGCATGAATGCAAAGAGAGGTGGTGGGAGAAAGAAAGGGCGTGAGATTATTCTCCATCAGGAGGTGTGGTGGTATTCTCTCAGGACGCTTGCTTACCTTTTCGGAGGGTCTCCTTGGGATTTATATAGTAGTCCGTTTAACGTAAGAGTCCGGGGTACTGAGGGGATTTCAGGGTGGTTACGTCCTTATAGTGGGCTCTTTATGACATAAGGACTCTTGCTCTCCCTTATCCCTTGGAGTTCCTTGCTCCTGTTGGGTGCATAACGGATGCTCAGATAAGCTTCCAACAGTCGATCTGGGCTGAAGATGCTCTCTCGGAGCTCTCTCCCGAGCGATGGGGCATACCTCGGATGGCCTGCGCTGGGTCCTAGTAGAGGCCTTCGTAACCGATCTATCGCTCGGACTTCCAAACCTGAGGGTCGCCTAGGAAGTGCTGATCTGAGTAAGTTTTGGGCTTAAAGTAAGTGGGCCCAGAATGGGGTTGACACTTTGGGGAGCTGGGCCTAGTTTGGTTAGACCTAGTTGGGCCATGCTCTTAGGCAGTAGATTTTACCCTTCTCCATACATCTTCGTGGTTCCAGGGTGAATGGTGTAGCAAGATCCATGTGCTTCACGTAAAATAGCATTCCTCAAGGAATCTTCAGTTGCAACATAGATTCGGCTCTTGAATCTTACCACTACATCATCACCTAATTCCACTTCTGGCATTGTCACAACATGAGACAACTCAGAGTCTGCCTGCTGTGCCTCCCTGATCTGCTTATAAATAGCTGGAGTCATCACCAGACTAGCAAGAATGATGTGAAACGAAATTGGGAGGGGGTGGCCTTCTTCTACCTTCTGCCCGAAGTCGCGCTATAGGCTCATGGCGCCTTCATGAAGAACGCGCTAGGACGATATAGCGCGTTCTCAGACAGCCGCCGGACGAAGAAGTTGGGCATTGGGGCTCCCATGGACGACGACGGGGAAGTGATTCACACGGGGGAACACGTAGGAGGGTGGGTATGACACGGGGGATCTTAAACAAACACAAGAGGGCCCTAAACATCAATTAAACTAACCTATTACTAGCTAGGATAACTTGGTGAAGGTGGGAGCGGAGGTGGGCGACGAGGGAGAAAGGGGCATGGCAGGGTGAGCTAGGACCACGTAGGGTTTTGGCTGGGGCATCACACCCGATCCCATCACAGTACCAGTGCAACCAAGCTCCGTCTTGATCATAGCAACGTCGTTGGTGATGGTGGAGGGCGTCGACCGTCGGTGGAGGAAGAACGGAGCCCGAATGGGGCCTCACACCCGACCTCTTCTCAAGGCCGATGCACCCGGAACTTCGAACGTCCTCCATGAAGGGGAAAAGGGGAGGAATAGAAGAAGAACGTGGGCATCGCACCCGAAGAGGGGAGGTGGGAGGGGATTCCAAAGATTGGGGGGGGGAGATATAGCCATGCTATACTCAACTCTTTCAAACACTCATTTTTTTTTCAATTCATTTTTTTATTACTTAATCAAACGAGATGGGGTACATATATAGGGGGAAGGGGAAGCCTAAACGACACTAGAACATTAATTACAACAGTGGGAAACAGCGAACATTGAAGTCATTGGGAGTTCCAAGTGCTAGGTAATTGGGGCGTCTGCAGTCGACTTTCTGCCTGAGATCGCGCTAGGGAAACCTAGCGCCTTCTTCAGGTCACGCTACCCAAAGGTAGCGCGTTAATCTTCAGCCCAGCAGCTTCATCAATCGGCTTTGGCCTGGCAGCTCGCTTGATTTCCATCAAAGAACAGCTGTCATCGGATCACGGGGAATTTTCAATATGAAAGTCTCGCTTGGAACTTGCTCCCATAGCTTCCACTCCTGCATCATCAAGTGACTGATTTATAGTTTTTTGCTTAGTGCATCGGCCATTACATTCATCTTGCCAGGTTGATAAGATAGAGTAAAATCATGATCTTTCATATACTCCATCCACATGCGCTGACGAAGATTCAAGTCCTTCTGAGAAAACACATATTTCAAGCTTTGATGATCAGTGAAAATCTCAAATTTCTCACCATATAAATAATGCCTCAAGATTTTCAATGCAAAAATCACCGCCGCCAACTCCAAATCATGAGTGGGATAATTTTCTTCATGCTGCTTCAACTGCCATGATATGTGGAGCATATCGGCCCAATTCCACGAATTTAGTTCGATACTGTAGAATTGTCATCTCACCTTAGACCAACGCCATAAATTGGTACATTTTGTCTATTCTGAGATAAGCCAGACTATATGTATGTTCAAAGGAAGAGACAAACTCCCGCCAACTAATCAGTCGAAGAGGATGAGATTGGAATGTCATTTCCCACTCTGTAGTTCACCAAGCAAGTGCCACGCCCTGCAAGTGAAAAATAGCCAACATTACCTTTTCATCTTCATCGCATTCCATGGAGTGGAAAACACGCTTAGTAGCATCTAGCCATGCTCTTGCCGCATCTGGATCAGGCTGCCCTTCAAATTGGGGCGGGTGGAATTTGAGAAACTCCTTTAAGACTCGACCACGACCACCTTGGGAAGGTTCTTCACCAATAACCGGGTCAACACGGCCTAGACCTCTAATATTCACTAGAGGAGGTGATGAACTGCTCCCTTCTTCTTGAACATCCATGGGCACTCTGGAATGGAAACGGGTCCTTCGCCTTGGCGCCATAAGTTCTAGAACATGAGAGAAAACACGTAAACAAAAGAAACATAAATGATCACAGAAAACTACCTAAGCCAGCAATTAGTGGTATATGGACTTGTTCTGAACTGTTGAAATTCTAGGTCTTTATACATCACCACTAAACCACACTCTGATACCAACTGTAACGACCCAGAATCCCGGATACCGGTGGCCCAATACCGCTAGGACCCTGAGATGCCACCCAAGAGCTAATGAGGCTCCGAAAGGGTTGGAAAAGAGGATGTGGGGTGCATAAAGATCTACAATCACACGCGCATTTTAATGGAATAATAACATTAAGTAGAAGCAAATTTACATTACAGAGTGTTATAATTATACATTAGTCCAGAAGCACAAAATACAAGTCCAAAACTAAACAAGAACCAAAAAGGACAACTACACGGGGCATACCCTAGGTTGGACCACGCTGGCTACTAAGACTATCTGCCAAAGTCATGCGGATAACCTGCGGACTACTACGCCTCACCTGAAAAATAAGGGGTGAGTCTCATTTCATTGACTCAGTAGGGGTCCCGCAGATCCCTACCTCGCAGCTAAAATCATGAAAGGAACAGTTCATCACAATAAATAATGAAATGGCATAGAACTATATCAATTTATAAAAGCTGTGCTGGAATATCAATAAATGAATTTAGCTAAATATGAATGCCACATAAACTCATGCTAATTAAAGCGTATGATCAAACACGAGAATCTTTCATTCACCATTAGAGTCAAAATTCTACAAGCCAAGTGACAGGAGAAGTAAACCACTAGAAGAAAGAACATATGCATCCACTGATGACTTACATTGCGCCTCGAGTGTCTAGCACTCACCTGGAATGCGACAACCGAGACGCCGTAATAGTAACCAAAGACAAGGACTAGTTAGGGTCACGCTCGTCTACGCAAGTCCACGCCCCTGACCATGTGTGCACACACAAGGTCAATGTCTTGAGCCAGGTCTCTAGCTAGTTTTTCCCCCCACTCGGATGCTACTGCAAAGCAAGGGGGCCCACAGAAACTAGCCTAAAAACCATACATCGGGACTTCCTCACCACCTCTCCTAGGTGGGCCGACTCTAGAGGTCGTCGGGCTATGACTAGTGGGTCAATCACATAGGAAGGAGAAGCCAACTCAAATGGGATGTAAAGGCATGCCACAAATCATTACAGCGTGTAAACATACCCAAGGTACGACCCTAAACACACGGGCAAATGATCATGGCAAAAATTCAGGATGATGGGAATTGGCGGTCTGATCTGTACCGCCACTGTCAATTTGGCAGTCATGGGGATGGCCGCTACTGGACAGTAGCGGTCAGGCCCCTGGCCGCTAATTGCCCGCCACCTCAGCTAATAGGAAACGTCCACTATAGGGACCACCAGAGGCCAAGTAGCGGCCTTATGTGGACCGCTACTTGCCCGGACGATCTGAGACATGCCCTATTAGTTTTAAACCGCTCCCAAATCGATCAAATCGATCGGAATAAATAAGTATCAACTGTTCCTTGTTGTCATACATCATTTACACAACATTTAAGCTTCAAAAACATAAAGAACAAGGCTATACAAGGATTAACAACAAGGGTTTTTAGGGAATTCATTCCACATGCCATTTTGAATCAAACTAACCATTTTAACATGCATATAACCATTCCAAACTATTGAAAAGCATGCTAAGCACAAGGTAGAATCTATCCCCCTACTTGGAATCATGAAATCCAGCCGTTCCTTGCATCAAAACCTTCCCCACGCCGGAAGGAAGATGACCACCACACGAACCACCAATCTCCCTGGCCTCACGAGCACTCCTCCTTCGCCCTAAGCTCGACGTGGTCTCCTCCTGCAAGCCACCCACGGCCGGGTGCAGCAGGATGCCGAGAGAATGAGGGAGAGAATGAGAGGGACGTGAGAAGGGAGAGGGGAACCGTGGGGTTCCTCTCGTGGGTGAAAATGGGTTTAGTTTAGGTTTTTTTTTGTTATAAAACCTTTGATTGCAAAAAGACATTAAGAGAACCAAAATTATGTTAATGCCCCATAATTTCAAAAAATCATTATACAATGGGTTATTTCTATGCATAAATCATTCAAAAATGTCCACAAAATCAACCAAATTCATGGGAATTTTCTAATTTATAAATCCGACAAGAATCCGAACTTCACGGGTCTTACATTCAAGCCTATGCAGACCTAGTTAAAAGAGTTGAATTATTAGAGGATGCTCGGGAGAAGAGTGAAAGAAGGAGTAAGAAGGAGCAAGCCACCAATTGTGGAAGTTCCAAATCAATGGTCGGGGAAACGAGATCTAGTATTAAGAGCGGATCTCGAAGTGGGAAGAAATTCAAGAAGGGAGAGAAGTGACGTTATTGTAATAATAGTGGTCATCGATTTAATGAGTGTTGGTGGAAGTCTGGAGCGTGTCTTCGTTGTGGGAGTAAGGACCATAAGATAACGAGTTGTCCTCTCCTACCGCAGCAAGCCAATGATCACAAGGGATTACGGTGGCAAGGGAAACTTCAAGCATCGATAGAACCCGAGCTTGCTAATGAAGAAGTAGTTGGAGGTATCCCTTATATTTAACTCTAAACTAGCTCAATTCCATTCCTTAAAATCGTAGATTTTATTGCTAGTGGGATTAATTTGGTGATTAGTGATCTAGGTGCAATCTGGAGTTAATTAAGGATTAGATGGTACACCACCATTTTTGTTTTGGGAATAATATGATATGAATTTGGAGGACTAAATTCTTTTAAGAGGGGGAGGATGTAGTAACCCGAATTAAAATAAAATTATAATTAAATGAATATAAATTTATGAACAAATAAGGGGTAGTTTCAATTAGTGAAATAACATTTTGATTATGAAATGGGCTAGTAATTAAAAGTTTGATTGGTTTAAAAGAAGAAATTAATCTCTTAAAATTAAAACCTTTAAAATCCCAAATTCTAATTTGGATAAGCGGGTAATTAAGATATATATATATATAATATGTAAAAGGATTAAATAGGTAAACGGATTGAAATTTGTGATTTTGAAATGAAATTAAGTTTTAAATATCTAAAATAGATTAAGTAATTACAAATACGATAATTCCTTAATGTTAAATATATCAAATAACTAAAAGATTTTGATTTAATAATAAAGATAATTACTTTAATATTATGTTTCTATAAGATAATATTATATTTCTAAAAAGATAATTACTTTAATATTATATTTCTCAAATTGTTTCTTGAATTAATGATGATATTATATTTTTTCAAGCATAAATATATTTAATAATTGAATTCTCTTGAAATAAATTGAAATTAAACATTTTAAATTTTAAACAAATTTATAGGAGACCTAATTAATTCCCTAGAACGGATTATGATTAACAATAGGGCCATTGGATAAACCATAATGGGCTATATTTTGGGCTAATGGGCTAAAAAGTGTTAAGTAGGGCTAAAATTTCGTAGCACATGTTAAACACCGTTGTATATGATTAAATTAATTCAATTTCTAGAAGACTGTCATAGATTTCAAACCCTGCATCATAGCCCACTATGGATTAGGCATCTTTCCCACGTTTGCCACCCAACTAAGGCTGGGTTAGTGGAAAAATTGGAATTCTCTTCTTAGAACATTAAATTCGGAGTGAAGATGTTTGATTTTTGGTGGAAAGGAATCTTGACTATTTTGGCCAGATTTTTCTTATAAATAGGCCCATCTAATCATCCACTAGGTCTTTGCTACGTTGAGGAAGAGATTGGTGGCGATTTGGGGCGTGATTTGAAGGAGAAAAGGAGCTCTTGGGTGTTCATCTCATTTTTCCTTCTTCCTCTTTGATTAAACATAAGGTAGGTTTCACTTGGGCTAAAACCTTTAATAAATCATGTCATCTTGTGCGTTTTCAAGTGCTCTTTCCATTGATACAATTTCCCCCAATTTTTATTGAGTATTAAGCATGTTAGAGGCATTTTATTGAAGGGGTATCACCGTTTTTCGTAGAACATCTTGTTTTTGAACGCGGTGCTGATAAAGGGTGCGACATTAATGTGACGGCCCGACAAACCATTTTAATATAAAAGTTTTCCCGCCGTCCAACTATTTAAAAAAAAGAAAAAAATATATTTTTTAAAAGCGGTCACCCCGACGACCACGATCTGAACGCGGTTTGTCTGACGACCACGTTCTCGTCTGAACACTGTCAATCTGACGACCACGTTCTTGTTCAGAACGTGGTCATCCTGACGACCACATTATGAATGCGGTCTGTCTGACAACCATGTTTTAATGTAAACGCGGTCTGTCTGACAACCAGGTTCTTGTTATGAACGCAGTCATTCGAACGACCACGTTCTGAAAGCAGTCCCCATGGTGACACCGTTCTGAACACAGTGTCCAAGATAACCGTGTTAAACCCAGGTCATCCCCCTTCACCCGTTTCATAAAAAAACAAAGCAAAACATCATTATTCTATTTTTAGGCGCCCTCATGAGTAACACAGGCCATGGGGCTATGCATACCACTGAAGATGAGTTCTTAATCGAGATTCTTAAGCGTCGGAAGCTAATGTTGACATGTTTTTTTACTTACCTTTCATTCTCTACCCGGACTCCAAAGTCCTTCCTATCCCTTCTACTAAATCGATGTGAAAGATAAATGGAAAATAGATGGGGGGACAAAAGGGCTGTGTGAACCTGTGTGATCGCCACCAAGGTGCTGAACGTGATGGACACGCCGTACCTTAGAAAGAGGGAGAGGTACTCGCCTGGTGTGCAGCGCTGGAATGATATACGGCTCAAGAGGAACCACTGGTATAGACGAACGGTCGCACTACAGACCGTCTAAGAGCGCTGCAGAGGACGCGGGATGAAGCATTCTTGGCAGATGAACGGTTTCAACACGACCACAGGAAGAAGAAGAATGGTCCAGATTGCACCACACATATCTTTGAACGGCTAGGTGGGAACCGCACAAGACCACCACGCCAGGAATTGCAAAAGGGGTCCAACCTCCACCCTTTCTGACCAGCCAGAAAGGATGGGCCTCGTGTTAGTGTGTTGCAGACCTGCGAAACAGAGTGTAGAACATAAAAAGAAACCCAAATTAGAACTATAGGATGTAGCAAATGCTCAAACGGAAGGAAATAACATAACTAAACGGAATGGTGGATACCTGGGAGGTTTTAAACCCCTAGGGGCGTCAACAACATAGGAGGGTGTGTGTAATGACAGTGTAAGTGAAGAAAAATGTGGAGAACGGGTGTGAAGAAACCAGCATGCGACTAGAGGAGACGAGACTATCAAATGTAAAAAGACTCAAAACAAAAAACTACTCCCTGGACCGGAGGCCTGTATGGACGTAGAAGGCCTCCCTCCCTGGTCGTAGGTCACTTAAAGATTCGGCAGGGCTTCGCCGTCGACCAAAAATCTCCCCCCTTTCGAAGGTAGCCTCTAGGGTCTATTTATAGAGCCTAGGAAGCCAGCCCCGAAATTAGGGTTTTAGGCATTTTCAGGTCGAGATAATCAAAGGAAAGTCGCAGATAATCAAATTATCTCTCATCCAGAAGAAACGACACTCAAAATGACTCAATATCCGCGGAGAAAATGACGGGAGAAGTTAGGGATAAAACCATGGATAGAGAGAGAAAACCCTTGAAATTCTCAAGAACCGAGACGATGAACGGTCTCACGATAGACCACCCAACGTGTTAAGCGGCCAAATCCTAGGCCGTCCAACCCTGTCGGTGGAAATTCAATAAATCAGAAATAGTATCCAACTATCCATCGAACCGACTGAAAACCTCACCGTTGGACTCTCATAGATGAACGGCTAATAGTAGACCTTTCATCTACAAGAGCGGCCAAGAGGAAACCACTCATACCTGTCGGTGGAAAATCAATATAAATGAGATAAATATATAATTATCTGAACAATCAATCGAACGTAGGATTCTGGGCGATAGACGGCTTAGTAGGTACCACACAATGGTCTTATGCGGCTATGGCTAAGCCGTATATATGCTTGTCGATGATAATTCAGAAAATCAGCTAAATATCCCATAAATATATGAACGGCCCAGTATCAACCGCACATATCGTTATGCGGCTGGAGGTTGAGCGCACATGTACATGGGCGCTTGAACTTCATAGAAAAGCTCAATCAACCAATACCAAGGCCCATTAAGCCCTGAATCAACTCGGACCTAGCCAGGGAAGGAGGCTACCCATAAAATCGACTGAGAACGTGCCAGAAAATAGCCCAGCGAGTGATGGACAACTCGAGACATCAATAAATGGGAATATGGGAAATGACCTAACTTATCGATAAAAAACGGGTGTCAACAGATGCCCCTCCTTAACGTCCTCTTTGTAGGGGAGCGAGCGGTGGTGAAGCGGAAGTGAAATGGAACATGGAGATGAAGCGGAAATGAAGTGGAGCGGACCGAAAAGCGGGCGTTAAGGTAAAACGACACCCGTTTTTACCAACAAGTGATAAGAATCTTCCGGAAAAATCTGAACCAAACACAAGGAACGATTATACCAAAAGTGACGCCAATCTGGAGGAACTAAAAGAAACACACGATCAACCTCATGGGGGACACAATCCCGCGGACCAATGAGGGGATCAGAATAAGCAGTGAAAAATAAAGAAGCGGATTAAAACTCCAGACGGGGACCTCTTAATCAACCAAACCAAGCGAATCGATCAAAGAGAACCTTCCAACTAAGAGTGGAATTGTTCCTCTTACTCAAACACTAAACGCACAGCTAACTATCACTGGTGGGGCACTTCGTAGGTAAACCATGGGTCATGAATGCTCAAAAGATGCGCATGATGCATGCTGGGCTAAAATAAAGGAAATCATTAAAACAAATGCAAAGAAAAGATTAAAATATAAGATACTCGAGAATAATATTGTTAAGCTGGGAGAATCAGAGTCAAGACACTATCCGCAACCACAGCGTGCAGGATAGAACCATCCTCCCCTGGGCATCCCAACCTAACGGCCTATCTGGGGATTAAGCACGTGAACCTGGATCATCATCATTTTTTTTAAAGGGGAACATCAGATACTGGAACACATAGATAACCAATGGTTCTCGAGATAATATAGTATAGTACCATATAGTAATGCAATAAGGATGTAGTGATAGAAGATCATACCTGACTTACCTGTGCAGGTGAAACGACGTATTTTTTTTAGATTTTCATTTTCAGATTTTTGTGGATTTTTATGTATAAGACAAACAAGATAAGCATAATGAACATAACACAATGATTAACTGAACGACAAACAACATGACATAACATAACGATCAACATAACATAACAAAGACCAACGAGCACATATGCAAGGGCATAAACAGACAATACACATGCACGAACACGGTGTGACAAGACAACAATGCGGTGGGACAACATACGGTTGGGACAAGAACATGATGGATGATCACGTGGGTTGGGACAACACACGGATCATCACGTGGTTGGGACAACATACAGAACATGGGGGACGACTATCAACATGTGCAAGACAACCAACAACATGCGGTGAGGGATAAAACAAAATGCGTGGGACGACATGGTGGGACATAGACACGAGACAAGGACACGGCGGGACAAAAGACATGAACAAAATACGCACTTCAGTCAAAACCCAAGATCAGAATGAAGCAGAACCGTCAGGTTCATAATAGTGAGGCGAAGCCCTCTCATAGATATGATCATTGCAAACAAAAGCTGAGAAGGATATGAGCTTCAGAATAGATCGAGAGATAAGATTGAAGAAGAGAACAGATCAGGAGATGTGAACAGGAGGGAGATAGAATAAAATATAGAGCAAGGAATGTCTGAGTACTTGCAACTTCCACACTTGGCAAACAGATTACGTATCTATCCTCAAAATAAATAGAAAGAAAGAAACAAAAGATAACTATATTTTTGATTTTGCAATTTTCTTGATCTTTTGGATTTTTGAAAATATTTAATTTTTTTGTTTTTGTTGACAATATTTTGTTTTTTTTTAAATCACATTTTTTTAGATTTTTGCCAATATCTCATTTTTTTTTTCAGATTTTTGAAATGGTGATCCGCAGCATCCAAAGACAGGCTCAAACTACTGGCCAAGGATCATCGTTCCTCCCCCTTTAATTAAAGACTTCCCTTGAGCAGGGCGTGCATGTGAGGGTGGCTCGCCGCAACCAACCGCTTTTAAAGAACGGTGCCCCAACTAAGGCCATACCCGGGATACAACCCAGTCTAAGAGGGAGAGACAGAAGAAGAATTTGAGATAAGCTTCGTGCAGGATGGGAGATATTAAGGCTCGAATTCCTTCTAGGGCACTAACCCTCAAAGAGATAGCCTGTTGCGCCGGGGCTTTGTGTCTTTGATTTTTAGACCCATATTTATTAGGAACGCATACGACCGGGCTCATGACATCCCGCGGGGAACTGTACTTCCACTCTTGCCATGCCTTTGATTTCATAATTTTGCATTCGATTCATTTTTTCATTTTGATAGCCCTTATCGGCTAGATATAGCATGAAAGCTCATTTTTTTTAAGGGTCAAGACTGCCCCTATTTGAGACCTCTCTCGTATTAGGGAGCGTCTAGGTTAGTCATCTTATCCATCAATCTCTTACCCCTGCACTTGACAGAGAAGAGAAAAGGCCTTCGTGCATACCTAAAGTATGGCCTAAGTAGCAACGGTGTGCCTTAGAGAGATAGGCTATGGCTCGCCGTGTAGTGTGTGAAAACCCATACTCAAAGGTCACCCTCAACGATCGGGGAAAGAACTAGACTCCCAGCGCGGAGCTATCACTAGCCTAAGGATGTTGCAGAAGCATACTCATTTTATTTGACACAAAGTTAAAAAACTTCTAAAGCCACTCAATCATGTTGAGGAAACAACATTATAATCGCGTGCAGGTGTAAGAGAGATAATAGCGATGATAATATTTTCTTACACAAAAAAAGATACCTTTACAAATCCATGGTGTGGAAACCGACATCCTGAAGCGAACATGACCATCAGGCTTTGATCAGCACGGGCTCTATATTCCTTGCTTGCTAGGATAAAATGGAGAGGATAGCAAAGTGGAGAGATTCCTTGACATGGAGGAGCGGCAGACACCATACTGGACAAAGAAAGATAAAAAGGAGGAGAGACGAGGGCTAGAACTCCCTCGTTAAGACATAGAGGCCCTGATAACAAGGAACTGAATACAGAATGAGCATAGATTAACTGAGATCAAGACAGACTAAAGCCTCGAAAACAGTAAGAAAAAGGGTAAGAACCCTGAAAGGGTGAGGAGGAAAGAATAGAAAGACGACGAAAGGATAACTGCGAAGATAAGGAAGAAGGAGAACGATCATCCGACGTGGTCAGAGAAAAGGAATAGCGATCACCCGCCAGAGGCGGGGAAGAAGATGCATGAACACCCAACAAGATCGGGGAAAAGAAATGGAAACCACCCGACAAAGTCGGGGACGGATCAGAAAAATCACTCGACAAGGTCGGGAAATGAGCACAAGGAATAATCCCCAACAGGGTCAGAGGAAAAAGATGAGAAGTGAAATCTGGACGTATCCGGGGAGAAAAACTAGAAGATGCCCCTAGATCAGGGGAAGAGAAGGACATAGGCCGAGGCCTAGAATGGTGAGGACATGAGAAGATGGTAGAAATATAGTCAGGTGGTGAAAGGTACACCAGCCACGGATAAGAACCGAGCAACAGAAAAGATGAATGGACGGAAGAAGGAGAGGAGGAAGTGGACCCCCAAGTCCGTAACTGACGGCCCTTGAACTTATGCCGTCACCTCTTCTTAGCAGAAATCTGCTTGAAACAACTCCGCCCAGCATGGGCTCGGGCCTTCGGGTTTC
This sequence comes from Amorphophallus konjac, assembly GCA_022559845.1. Classification (NCBI taxonomy): domain Eukaryota; kingdom Viridiplantae; phylum Streptophyta; class Magnoliopsida; order Alismatales; family Araceae; genus Amorphophallus; species Amorphophallus konjac. The sequence continues at coordinate 296,402,812 of CM040120.1, forward strand.
TTGTCTTGCAATGTTTTCTTAAATAACGGGCCCACCTGGCAGACGTCCTGGCCCGATCATGAATATGCAGCTTCATCGAGACGGTTGCCCCTAGCTGTGCGGTGCCAACCATAGAAAGGCATTCCAAAATGGTCAACTCCTTGGGATGAACATCAGGAAGCAGTGGAGTTTTGTCATTCGGCACTAGAACATGGAGCTTTGGCATCTTCACTTGGCAGTTGGGCATGAAGCACAACTCTTTTGCTAGAAGCGCAGGACAGAACTGAGGGAGGGTGATGCGCGGCGTTGACGGGGCCGCCTCACCAATATGTCGAGGGAGATGAGACAGAAAATGCAGAATGCCCCTGGTCGATCTCGAAGACACGGCCAATTGCCCCTTGAATGGTGAATTCATTAAGCTTCTGGTGGCCGTGTGGGTTAGCACCATTCGGGTGGAAAACTCTCCTGGGCCAATGAACTGAATAGCAACCAGGCGAGAGGTGATAACAACATCAACAGTGAATTCTCCGGCGAGCAAAGAGATTGCCACCGGCCTTGCTTTTTAAGAAACTAGCACCAATGCTAAAGAACTCTTCTCAGAAATCGTCTTCATGGCAAATGCAGGCTGATTGTCCCTAGAATTGCAAGGGACCAGGACTCGGACCGGCATGCGGCGAATGAAATCTTGAAGCTCGTAATGCTCGGTCAAAACCTGGTTCGGCTCTATATCTCTCTGGGAACTAGACCCGAGGGGCACCAAAGGTAGTGTGTACCTACTCCACGAAGTGGGAAGTGGTAGAGGGAGGAGTGGAGAAGGCTTGGCAGGTATGGGCGAAGGCAATGCGAGCGGTGAAGGAATAGTGGCGATGATAGGCTCTGGCGAAAGGTTTGGAGGGTGGAGGCGTAGAAGGAGATGAAGGCAAAGATGGTGGCGTGGGTGGCGATGGTGCAAGTGATGGGGGAATAATGATGATGATGGGCATGGGTGGAGGTAAAGGTAAAAGTGGAGGTGTGGGTTTTGGTTCGGCCTGCTCGGACTCAGTGGATGATGGCGAAAGGGGGAGTGAAAGAAGTGGTGGCGGTGGTGGCAAAGGTGATGAGGGTGGCAAAGGGGGTGATGTGGTTGATGGAGATGGTGAAGGTGAAGAGGAAGGAGGTGAAGGTAGGGGTGGGGAAGAAGGAGGAGAGGAAGGTAGTTGCGTAATGGGGGAAGTGGCAGGTGGTGGCGCTCTTCGGCGTATCTTTACAACACGTCGAGAGGCGTTGGGGACAGGCGTGGTGGTGGAAATGGAGGGTGAAAGAGAAGTTGCCCGAGCGGAGGCTGGGGTAGGTAAAGGTAGTGGAGGAGTGGGATGGAGGAAGACGTGGGTAACGGAGCAGGTATCTTATCAACTGAAGAAACACCAGGGTGCCCCTACTCTTGAAGTGGAGACGGTTACCTAGGCGGCACGGCTTGCTGCTGCTGTGGCTTGCTACTGAGATCCAAAAGAACTTGGTGTATGACAGCCCAATCAATCATCTTCTTATCTTCAGAGCTGTAAACAAGTTCCCGAAACTCGGAGCAGTCCTCAATCAAATGCCCCTGTTGACGATGGAATTCACAGAAATGGAGCAAATTCCCGACCGCGGGTCGGCAAGGCATAACCGGAGGGAGTTGCAACGCATGGGTAGCCATCAAAGCCTTGAAAACATCTGTAAAGGATTCTGGCAACGGAGAGTGAGAAGCCCGCTTTGGGCAAGGTGGATGTCGAGGGGTATGAAAAGGTAATGGGGATGGTAGCGGAGGTTGCGTAAACAAAAGGGATTGCGTAGGTGAAGGCGGAGGGCTAGTAAGTGAAGGGTGTGGAGGCGTGGAGGGAGCGGGAATGTCGTGCCCCGAGCCTTTATTTCAGCGGAAGACTAACATGGGGAGCGCGAACAGCCGGCATGGTAAGCCTCTTGCAAGCAAGAACGATCAGAGCGCAAGACAATCACACAAAATGAATGCAATTGCACAATATTTACTAAAAATCCAACTTCATTCCATTATCAATCAAATATTCAAAATACAATAACCTTTTCCACCATCTTTCACTCTACTAGACTCAAGAAATAGGAAAATTACATTGACTCCATCTAAACAATATAGACTTCCTAAGTCTTCGCTCATCTTTATTCACTCTCGGATCCGCTACTTGAACATTCTGAACCCAAATCAGACTCACTTTCATTTCTTGAAAAAGATTGGAAATAGGTAATGAGCACACTTGCCCAGTAGGTATCTCCGCATCAACATGAAGGCACTATTAAAGTAATTAACAATTTAGCTCTAAAGAAGTAAGGCAAAATCATGCGAATGCGAATATCATGCGATTAAACCAAAGTAACACGATAATCATGTAATATAGAGTGAACAAGAATGAACTAGCAAAAATGTAACAAGAACATGATATTTGGCCTTTCATAAACAAGAATGTATTGAGAATGCACTTTCACTTTCATAACCATAAAGGTTACGCACGAGAATGTCAATCATGTAGCAATTCACTAGATTTTCACGAGTGCTCATGGATTTCACTTATTTATAAAGAAAGTACTCCTAGCATAATGCGACGCCAGTAGCATCATACCCCATGGTTTATAAAATAGTATGTTTTCGGCAATCAGCCGTTGGGACTAGCATGAAGCCCTTGGACACAATCAGCGCCCGAACTGCATCTTCACATATAAATCAAGCTACTTCCATGAGTGTAATAATAAAGTATGGCCAAGAATGTAATAAGGTAAATAACTCATGATAACAACAATCAATGAATGAATGCTTCAATTTAGAGTATGAGAGATCAAGAAAAAGATTTAAACAATGTCATGCTCACGGAAATAAATCGACAGCATAATGGTATATTCTTTTCTCTTTCCAATTATTATATTAAGTTTCTTGATCAATATTATAAGTTCTAGACTATCATTAGTCCATCCAGAACCTTTGGAATATCAACCCTTGGGTCAAACCTTGGGTTAAGTACTTAAGCAATGTGACGGTCGTTTACTGGGCCGTTACATCATGTAATGCTCCAGTAGTGGGCCATTACAATGATCCGAGTCTAGAACAATAAAAATGGACTCAAAGAAAGGTGACGGTCATGCATTAGGCCGTTACATTATGTGACGGTCCAGGATTCGGCCGTTACATTAGTCTGAACCCCGAATCAAGAATTCAAACTTAGATGAATGTGACGGTCTTATATTGGGCCGTTACATGTGCCTAACAGTCCAACATAGAGCCGTTACATTACTGATAATCAAAAAATATCGACAGTGTAGTCTAATCAATGGGCTTCAATGGTACAACCAACTCGGCGTCCTAGTGGGAATCCCGGGCTAGCGGAGAATTACGGAGGCCTTGAAACAAGATTTCCTAGTCCATTGGAAGGAATATCCAATAGAGAGGTCCTCAAGTCCAAGAATAATGTTCCTATAGTGCAAAGTGAACTAATGGATAACATACCGGAATATGTGCCATGTACTTATAGAAACGGCTCTATTGATAAAGAGAGAATGTATAATCGTTGTGAAGCCAAGATAAACTCCGTCAATACACATTTAGAAATCATGATTTATAATATAAAACTATAGAACTTTTGGTACATGAAACTAGCATAACTTAAAATAACATGCAATACCTATCACGAACAGTTAGATAACTTAAGAGTCACATAACATGTTAAAACTTAGCTAGCTAGGGTTAATTATAAGTAAACTTAATTGGTAACTATTCTGTCGTGAGCTGACAGAACACAGAGTCGAACGGTCGAACAGGGGTGCATCACAGTGTCTGTGACAGTCTATCGAGGGGCTGTTACAGTAATGTAACGATCCTGCCCTGGTGCGTTAGAGACAACAGAGTAAGCAATAGACAACAGAGACTGTGACGGTTCATCGTAAGCCCGTTACTTGAGTGTCACGGTCCTACTAAGATGCGTCAGAGCATCTGCTGGCAGAAATTGATATGAAACCTAAGAGATCAACACACATCATGTATGTAAATCAAATACCATATCTATCCTAGGCATGATAACAAAGTATAGGCTATCTACATGCATGGGTTTCAGTGAATAGATAAGATAACATCTTTTAATTTTCTACTTAGGGCTAAGAGATGTATGAATGCATAGAACTATTAAAACATGAAATTCATGATCTATCATGCATGGAATTCAATCAAACTAGAGGGCTTTTAGTCCTATCAAGAGCTTTTTGCCATTCATGAGATAACCTACCTCTTAACTTGGCTTTAAACTTCCAATTTAGGGTTTGAAAAACGTGCCCTAGTTCTCCTCTTCCTGTGACTTTTCAGCAACTTCCTTGGGCTCTAACTCCACGACCTCTTGACCTAAAGACGTGAAATTTGGAGAGGAGTTAGTCTAAAGTATTGTAAACAAATTCCTCTAAAGAACTTACCTGAGATTATGACTCCTTACCTTGATTCCACGCGAGTAAAAGTAAGGGTCGCGCAGCTCAGAACTGGGTCCTATTTATAGAGTTCTAGCTAGGGTTTGAGGATTAGATCGATTCTAGAGTCCTTAATCTACCTGAATCTAATCCCTATGAGTCCTTAGTAGTGTTATGAACTCTCCCAAGTCGATCCCTAGTGGATAAGATCTCAAGGTTCTGATCTTTCTACTCGTTCTTTCCTTCACGGAACTAACATGGTGTAACGGTTGTAGACCCATACGTTACAAGTATGTGACGGTCTCACGATAGACCATTACATTCAATGTTCCCAGAGTTCAACATTAATCAAACTCTTTTTCTAATTATCCCATATAATTATTTATATAATTGTATCTATCCTTATTCCGCTAAAACCTGACTTCTAAGAGTCCCAAGTGATTTTACATATCATTCTAATTAGGTCTCTTATGGATAGGATCATCAAGTTCTAATCTTTTTATACATTCTCTTACTTACGGAACTGGCAGGCTGTGACGGTCTAGGGTATACGCGTCACAAGCCTGTGGCAGTCGCCTGATGGACCGTTACATTCGACGCATTCAGAATTTTAATTTTAATAAAACTCTTTAATTTATTTTTCATCTAGTTATCCTATTAAGTGGTGTTTATCCTTTAAAATCCGTGAATAGGCTTAATAACCTTCTAGAATATGGGCCAAATTAAATGGGCCTGGTCTTTAAACCTTTTTGATTTGTTTAGTAGATTAGGTTAATTGATTAACACAATTGGGCCTTATGATGGCTAATAAACTCAATAATCCTTTTATAAATTTATTTAGCCCTTATAAATTATAAATGAAATATAAAATAACTTATATAAATTCTGGGTCACTACACCCTCCCCCACTTAGAAGAATTTGGTCCCCAAATTCAATACATGGATTGTGGAGAGTGTACTTACAGTTAAATAATTCTGGAAATTTTTTTCTCATGGCTGCTTCGGTTTCCCATGTTGCTTCATATGGCCATGTTTTCTTCCATTGAATTTTGACCACAGGGATAACCTTATTTCTTAGTTGACGCACTTCTCGTTCCAGAATCTTTATCGGTGTTTGTTCGTATGTCAAGTCCTTCTGAATCTCCAGATTGTCATAAGTGATAATGTGGTCAGGATCATATACATACTTCTTTAGCATGGAGACGTGAAATACGTCATGAACTCCTGCTAATTATGGGGGTAAAGCCAGCTTGTAAGCTACTTCACCGACCCTTTCAAGAATTTCAAATGGGCCAATGAATCTTAGAGTTAGCTTTCCTTTAATGCCAAATCTTCGAATACCACGACCTGGAGAAACCTTCAAATATACATGATCTCCTACCTGAAACTCTAAGTCACGTCTTCGATTGTCGGCATAAGATTTTTGTCTATCTTGCGCCATCTTCATTCTTTCCTGAATGAGTTTTATTTTCTCTGTAGAATCTCTGATAATATCGGGGCCTAAGAATTATCTTTCCCCCATTTCACTCCAACATATTGGTGATCGACAACTTTTTCCATATAAGGCTTCAAAATGTGCCATTTGTATGTTTGCCTGATAGCTATTGTTATAAGCAAACTCTACTAGAGGTAAGTGATCATGCCAACTACCTCCAAAGTCAATAGCACAAGCCCTGAGCATATCCTCTACTACCTGATTTGTTCTTTCCGTCTGACCATCAGTTTGTGGATGAAAGGATCTGCTAAAATTTAATCTAGTCCCTAGTGAATGTTGTAGGCCGTTCCAGAATTGTGATGTAAATCAGGGATCTCTATCTGATACGATAGTGACAGGGACACCATGTAACTTGACGATTTCTTTTATGTATAATGCTGCCAGGATATCCACAGACCATCGACTCTTTATTGGTATAAAATGTGCAGATTTAGTCAATCGATCTATGATTACCCATATGCCATCATGTCCACCTTTTGTCCTAGGTAACCCCATAATGAAATCCTTCCCTATACTCTCCCACTTCCATTTAGAAATATGTAAGGGATGCAATTTACCTGCGGGTCTAAAATGTTCTGCTTTTACTTGCTGACAAGTGAGGCAACGGGACACGAAATCAGCTATCTGTCTCTTCATATTGGGCCACCAGAAATTTTTTTTGAGATCTTGATACATCTTTGTACCTCCTGGATGAATGGTGTACTTAGAATTATGTGCTTCATCTAGGATCAGTTTCTTTGAAACCTCATGATTTGGTACACATATTCGGCCCTTGAATAGCAATCTTCCATCCTTGGAAATAGAAAAATCGGCCTTTGTTCTATATTGGCCTTAATTTCTAGTAATATAGGATCATCATTTTGCAGCTTGACCAGATCTTCTATCAATGTAGGTTGAGCTCGGATATTGGCTATGAAACAATCTTCTTCCTTTATGTCAATATCTAAGTTCAACTGAGCAAATTGAGGAACAAGGTTAGTTACACTTATCATAAGACTTGATAGCATACCCATTAGTTTTCTGTTGAGTGCATCTGCTACAGCATTAGCTTTGCCAGGATGATACTGAATAGCAAAATCGAAGTCTTTGAGGTAGTCTAACCAGCTCCTCTGCCTCATGTTAAGCTCTTTTTGAGAGAATAAGTATTTCAAGCTCATGCACAGGATAGTTTTCTTCGTGCCGTTTCAGTTGTCTTGAAGAATAACAGATCACCTTTCCATTCTGCATGAGAACACATTCTAAGCCAATGCCAGACGCATCCGTATACACTTCGAATCCACCACCCTCCATTGGTAGTGACAAAACAGGGGCTGTTGTAAGATGATTATTAAGAGTTCGGAAATTCTTCTCACATTCCTCTGACCAGACAAAAGGATTTTCTTTTCTGGTGAGTCTAGTTAAAGGAACTACTATCTTTGAGAAGTCCTTAATGAATCTTCTATAATAACCAGCTAGACCCAGAAAGCTCCTTACTTTAGACACAGTCGTAGGCCGACTCCAATTCTTGACAGCTTCTACCTTAGAAGGATCCACAGCAATACCTTCTTTTGAAATAATGTGGCCTAGGAATGAGACTTCCTCGAGCCAGAATTCACACTTATTGAGTTTGGCATAAATCTTGTGTTCTCTAAGTGTTTGCAAGGCTATTTTCAAATGTTCTTCATGTTCTTCTTTTGTCTTGGAGTATATCAGGATATCATTGATGAAGACGACAATGAATTGATCCAGGTATGGCTGGAAGACACTGTTCATAAGTTTCATAAATACTGCTGGGGCATTAGTTAACCCAAATGGCATTACCACGAATTCATAGTGGCCATAACGACTTCGAAAAGTTGATTTATAAATATCTTCGTCTTTGATTCTAAGCTGATGATAACCTGATCTGAGGTCAATCTTAGAAAAATATTCTGCTCCCGAAAGCTGATCGAAGAGCTCATCAATACGTGACAACGGATACTTATTTTTGATTGTAAGTTGATTTAGTCGCCGGTAATCGATGCATAGTCTGAGAGAACCATCCTTCTTTTTGACAAATAGAACCGGCGCACCCCAAGGGGATGTGCTAGGTCTAATGAAGCCCTTATCCAGAAGTTCCTGCAACTGCTTCTTTAGTTCTTTAAGTTCTGTGGGGGACATCCTGTAAGGGGCTATAGAAACAGGTGCTGCTCTTGGGATGAGTTCAATAGTGAAGTTCACTTCCCTCTCGAGAGGTAAACTAGGTAGTTCAGATGGAAACACGTCTGGAAACTCATTTACAATAGGGATGTCTGCTATGATAATCTCCTTGGACTCTGTAATAATCACAGAAGCAATAAAAGCTTCACATCCTCGCGAGATGAGCTTGCAAGCGTGAAGTGAGGATATGATAGTGGGGTGTTTCTTGTATTTGATGTCAAGAAAAGAGAATCTTGGAAGACCGGGTTTTCAAAAAGATATAATCCTATTTCGGCAATTGATATAAGCATCGTGGTCTACAAGTCAATCTATCCCTAAAATGGCATCATAACCTTTCATGTCAAGGCATACTAAGTTTGCGGGGAGATTGTGACCTTCTACTATCACTTCGCTATCAGGATAATAGTTGGTAAGCTTAGTTTCAGAACTTAAGGGTGTGGAAATAGCGAGATCTGAAGGTAAGGGAACTGATGTAATTGACAATGTTTTTTTAAAAGTAGTGGAGATAAAAGAATGAGAGGCATCAGTATCAAATAGCATAAATGCAGGATGAGAACAAATTTGAAGAGTACCTTCCATAAGCCCATCATCCCTGGGCGCTTCCTCTCCTTCCAGAACGGCATTAAGGCGAGCCTGCCTCCTGCGTCCATTACCAGATGACTGGTTTTTCATAAGGGGGCAATCCGGCATGCGATGCTCCCTTCTTCCACAACGTAAACAAGCGCCAAGGCGCTTCCAACACTCCTCAGTCTAATGGCCGAATTTCTCACAAAATGTGCAAGCCGTGGCGACCTGCTCCTTCTCTTCCTTGACTTTCTTTTGCTTGTGAGAACTTTCACCGTTCCCACTCCTAGATCTTTTCTTATTATCACGGCTTTTATAGGGTTCCGTGATACTAAATTTCTCTTTCTTATAACGCTGATCAGAACATTGGCTCGACTCTTCTCCTTTTCCTTTTAATTTCTCGACCATCTCTAAGGTCCTTTCACATAAATATGCTCGTTGAACCATCTCCACAAAAGTACAGATGTTTTGGGTCCCAAGTTGCTAGATGAAACCGAGTCATAACCCGTCCATAAATCGATTTGCTTTCAGTAGATCGGTGCTGATAAGATGTGGTGCGTAAGGTGCTAGCCCTGAAAATTGTAGTTCATATTCGGCAACCGTCATCATTCCTTGCCGAAGAGCGGTGAACTCCATAGCCTTTCGTTCCTTTACGTGCTCAGAAAAGTACTTGGCATGGAATAGGGTAAGAAAATCGTCCCATGTATGAGGTGCATTGGCCGGAGGTGCTGGAACCGACTTCCACCATGTGCGAGCATCTTTGTTGAGTTGAAAGGTTGGGAGACGAACCTTCTCCTGACCGGTGCATTGGATGGCATCAAATATACGATTCATTTCATCTATACAGTTCTCCGCCTCGTCGGGATTAGACGAACCATAGAATCGCGGAGGATTTAAACTCCAAAAATTACGATGTAGGTCACCAGCCCCTGCCCCTGCGCCACCTTGCGCTATAGTTTGCAATACTTGGGTAAGGTCGGTAACTGTTTGTTGCATACCATCCCAATCTACACGATGAGCCATTTGTAAGATAAGGTACCTGAGAGAAAATAAAAACTTGTTATTTCTCATGAAATTAGAATGAACAAAATAAATTTTAAAGCTAATTAATTATCTTATCCCGGCTCTACCCACTTCTCACATGGGTATAGAAACTTCTTCCTTAGTTCATAGGTAGGGGCCCTTAAACCTTTGACTTATCATATGACATGATTATTTTTCCCTAGGTCCTGAGACATAGGATCTGATACCAACTTAACTGTCGTGCCCCGAGCCTTTATTTTAGCGGAAGACTAACTCGGGGAGTGCGAATAGCCGGCATGGTAAGCCTCTTGCAAGTAAGAACGATCAGAGCGCAAGACAATCACACAAAATGAATGCAATTGCACAGTATTTACTAAAAATCCAACTTCATTCCATTATCAATCAAATATTCAAAATACAATAACCTTTTCCACCATCTTTCACTCTACTAGACTCAAGAAATAGGAAAATTACATTGACTCCATCTAAACAATATATACTTCCTAAGTCTTCGCTCATCTTTATTCACTCTCGGATCTGCTACTTGAACATTCTGAACCCGAATCAGACTCACTTTCATTTCTTGAAAAAGATTGGAAATAGGTAATGAGCACACTTGCCCAGTAGGTATCTTCGCATCAACATGAAGGCATTATTAAAGTAATTAACAATTTAGCTCTAAAGAAGTAAGGTAAAATCATGCGAATGCGAATATCATGCGATTAAACCAAAGTAACACGATAATCATGTAAGATAGAGTGAACAAGAATGAACTAGCAAAAATGAAACAAGAACATGATGTTTGGCCTTTCATGAACAAGAATGTATCGAGAATGCACTTTCACTTTCATAACCATAAAGGTTACGCACGAGAATGTCAATCATGTAGCAATTCACTAGATTTTCACGAGTGCTCATAGATTTCACTTATTTATAAAGAAAGTACTCCCAGCGTAATGCGACGCCAGTAGCATCATACCCCATGGTTTATAAAATAGTATTTTTCGTCAATCAGCCGTGGGGACTAGCATAGAGCCCTTTGACACAATCAGCGCCCGAACTACATCTTCACGTATAAATAAAGCTACTTCCATGAGTGTAACACTAAAGTATGGCCAAGAATGTAATAAGGTCAATAACTCATGATAACAACAATCAATGAATGAATGCTTCAATTTAGAGTATGAGAGATCAAGAAAAAGATTTAAACAATGTCATGCTCACGAAAATAAATCGACAGCATAACGGTATATTCTGTTCTCTTTCCAATCATTATATTAAGTTTCTTGATCAATATTATAAGTTCTAGACTATCATTAGTCCATCCAGAACCTTTGGAATATCAACCCTTGGGTCAAACCTTGGGTTAAGTACTTAAGCAATGTGACGGTCGTTTACTGGGCCATTAAATCATGTAACGCTCCAACAGTGGGCCGTTACAATGATCCGAGTCTAGAACAATAAAAATGGACTCAGAGAAAGGTGACGGTCATGCATTAGGCCGTTACATTATGTGACGGTCCAGGATTAGGCCGTTACATTAGTCTGAACCCCGAATCAAGAATTCAAACTCAGATGAATGTGACGGTCTTATATTGGGCCGTTACATGTGCCTGACGGTCTAACACAGAGCCGTTACATTACTGATAATCAAAAAATATCGATAGTATAGTCTAATCAATGGGCTTTAATGGTACAACCAACTCTGCGTCCTAGTGGGAATCCCAGGCTCGCGGAGAATTACGGAGGCCTTGAAACAAGATTTCCTAGTCCATTGGAAGGAATATCCAATAGAGAGGTCCTCAAGTCCAAGAATAATGTTCCTATAGTGCAAAGTGAACTAATGGACAACATACCGGAATATGTGCCATGTGCTTATAGAAACGACTCTATTGATAAAGAGAGAATGTATAATCGTTGTGAAGCCAAGATAAACTCTGTCAATACACATTTAGAAATCATGATTTATAATACAAAACTATAGAACTTTTGGTACATGAAACTAGCATGACTTAAACTAACATGCAATACCTATCATGAACAATTAGATAACTTAAGAGTCACATAACAGGTTAAAACTTAGCTAGGTAGGGTTAATTATAAGTAAACTTAATTGGTAACTATTCTATCATGAGCTGACAGAACAAAGAGTCTAACAGTCGAACAGGGGTGCGTCACAGTGTCTGTGACGGTCTATCGAGGGGCCGTTACAGTAATGTAACGCTCCTGCCCTGGTGCGTTAGAGGCAACAGAGTAAGCAATAGAAAACAGAGACTGTGACGGTTCATCGTAAGCCCGTTACTTGAGTGTGACGGTCCTACTAAGATGCGTTAGAGCGTCTGCTGACAGAAACTGATATGAAACCTAAGAGATCAACACACATCATGTATGTAAATCAAATACCATGTCTATCCTAGGCATGATGACAAAGTATAGGCTATCTACATGCATGGGTTTCAATGAATAGACAGGATACCATCTTTTAATTTTCTACTTTGGGCTAAGAGATGTATGAATGCATAGAACTATTAAAACATGAAATTCATGTTCTATCATGCATGGAATTCAATCAAACCAGAGGGCTTTTAGTCCTATAAAGAGGTTTTTGCCGTTCATGAGATAACCTACCTCTTAACTTGGCTTTAAACTTTCAATTTAGGGTTTGAAAAACGTGCCCTAGTTCTCCTCTTCCTGTGACTTTTCAGCAACTTCCTTGGGCTCTAACTCCACGACCTCTTGACCTAAAGACGTGAAATTTTGAGAGGAGTTAGTCTAAAGTATTGTAAACAAATTTCTCTAAAGAACTTACCTGAGATTATGACTCCTTACCTTGATTCCACTCGAGTAAAAGTAAGGGTCGCGTAGTTCAGAACTGGGTCCTATTTATAGAGTTCTAACTAGGGTTTGAGGATTAGATCAATTCTAGAGTCCTTAATCTGCCAGAATCTAATCCCTAAGAGTCCTTAATAGTGTTATGAACTCTCCCAAGTCGATCCCTAGTGGATAAGATCTCAAGATTCTAATCTTTCTACTCGTTCTTTCCTTCACGGAACTAACAGGGTGTAACGGTTGTAGACCCCTGCGTTACAAGCATGTGACGGTCTCACGATAGACCGTTACATTCAATGTTCCCAGAGTTCAACATTAATCAAACTCTTTTGCTAATTATCCCATATAATTATTTATATAATTGTATCTATCCTTATTCTGCTAAAACCTGACTTCTAAGAGTCCCAAGTGATTTTACATATCATTCTAATTAGGTCTCTTATGGATAGGATCATCAAGTTCTAATCTTTTTATACATTCTCTTACTTACGGAACTGGCAGGCTGTGACGGTCTAGGGTATACGCGTCACAAGCCTGTGGCGGTCGCCTGATGGACCGTTACATTCGACGCATTCAGAATTTTAATTTTAATAAAACTCTTTTATTTATTTTTCATCTAGTTATCCTATTAAGTGGTGTTTATCCTTTAAAATCCGTGAATAGGCTTAATAACCTTCTAGAATATGGGCCAAATTAAATGGGCCTGGTCTTTAAACCTTTTTGATTTGTTTAGTAGATTAGGTTAATTGATTAACACAATTGGGCCTTATGATGGCTAATAAACTCAATAATCCTTTTATAAATTTATTTAGCCCTTATAAATTACAAATAAAATATAAAATAACTTATATAAATTCTGGGGCACTACAGGGAATATAATGGACGACATTCACCCACTCAGGATGTGATGTTTCCTTGACCGGGAGTAGAGAGGCGTGGGGAGACGAAATAGCGGAAGGCTGACTCATGAAGGGATACGTAGTGGAGGCATATGGGTGTGTGGGAGCGGAGGGTCGACTCGTGGAGGGATATGTAGTGGAGGCATATGGGTGTGTGGGAGGGGAAGGCCGACTCATGGAGGGATATGTAGTGGAGTGCTGACTCGCGGGGAATGGCGGAGGGAAAGTGTATGTAGAAGGTGACGGTGGAGGAGACTCATGGTCAAGGGAAACTAGAAGTTGTTGGCTAATGAAGCGGGCTCGGCTGTAGAGTTGTTGCCATGAAGTGATATCGTTCAGGGCTAAGATGCATCTGAGCTCGGGCATTGCATTAGAAATAACCATCTTGATTTGTTCGCCCTCTAGAATATGCCCCAGGACTTGCGTGGCTAGGCGACGCCAACGGTCGATGAACGTGGAGAATTCCTCGACATGCTTCATCTTCCCTTGGGCCAGGTCCACCATAGAATATCTGGGCCCAACCTGATCCTGGTACTGCTGAATAAATCTTGCTTGGATGGCTTGAAAATTCATCATCTGCTCTTGCGGTAACGTGAAGAACCAATCCTTGGCCGAGCCCTCTAAAGATAGGCCAAAGAAATAGGCCATCAAGCGTTGATCATGCTAGAACTGGGCCGACTCATATAGGAAATCCTTCAAATGGGCGTAGGGGTCACCAATTCCACCATAGCGACGATATACGGGAATCTGTGAACGTGGTGGAAGCTGAAGACCCTGAAATGCAAATGGGATATCGAAAGAAGTTTGGGGATTGATTCGGCGTTGTAATTCATCAAGCTGGCATTGGGCCTGAGCGAACATCTCCTCGGTAGGAAGAGTCTGAGAAGGATATGAGCCAGCCTGGGCAAGAGAGGATGAATTTAAACCAGGATAATGATGATGGGTCGAATAGAGGGACCCAGCCTGAGGTGAAGACAAGCCCATTTTGGGAATGGAGGAATGCACGGGCCTGGAAGATTCGTGAACGTGGGAATGAGGATTGATCGGGCCAACAGAAGCACAGGCGGGATAAGAAGGCCCGTTAAAAGAATAGGGTCCAATGGAGGAATAAGGAGATGGGCCCGCATGGGAAGAGGAATCCACACGGGGATAAGAAGATGGAGAGGTATAGAAAAAAGGTACAGGGGAAAAATGCTCCATGGGGAGAATGTAGACTTTATACAGTGAACTTTAAAGAATTACAAGGAGGGAAATGACCCTAAGACAAATGCAACTAGATGAAGACACACAAAGATGAACTAGACCAAATGAGCTTAATCTGATAAAAAGATGCAAATGGTGACACTGCAACATACACTGGAGGGAAGAGATGAGAAAAGAATCAACCAATTACCCAATCAAATTCCAAGTGATGCGTAAAATTTTTTATAAGTTCTCTTTCAGGACCTTAGTGGATTAATTAAGATATGAATTCATTCAACCACAAGGTACCTAACCAGGGTGGGGGACGGGAAACTGGCAGACTCTAAGGGACTTTCTCTCTCATGAATGCAGACCCTAGACTAGGGAGTGGTATGGTACAACCTGCCCGGCATCCATGTGGGAATCCACGGCTCACGGGGACTTACGGAGGTCCTCGGCAAGGTCCCCTAGTCGGCTCCAAGGAGTATGGAGACGAGAGGAAACCCTACCTCGGTAGGAATGCAACTAGATGTGATAAATATGCATGAATCCTATGCGCACCGGAGTGCATGCAAAATTCTAACCTAGAAACTGGCAAGCAATGAACAGGCAAATGTAAGAGAAATAAAAACAAGTATGCAATCAGCAAAATAACAGCAGGGGAGATCAACCGCAGCACCAAATATTTATATGTATATAATGATATGACTTAATGATCACACTGCAGTAGGGGGTGCACTGTAGCAGCACAAGGACGGTCTGATGGAGACCGCTCATGGATCAAGGATGGCTTGTGAACGACCGTGCAAACTAGGGAGTAACGATAAAGTAATCAGGAAAATCAGAAAATGATAGAATGAAAGAGACAGAAATCAGAAGCGTACCAAGATGGGCGGTCTATTGACAGCCGCATAAGCACTAGAACGGACCTGAAACAACCGCATGACAGTAATCCAGCCAACAGCATGAAGGCACAGGCGTACCCGAGCTAGCAAGATGGACGGCCACACACAGGCCGTATAGATGATGAACGGTTGGTGAAAGATCGCTCACGACAGCAGGCTTGCAGAGAAGAATGGTTGGTTTACCACTGCACAATATTTGGACGGCTCCTAGGGAGCCGTTCAAGTTCCAGAGGACAGAGACCGCGGGCTGCCAATATCAACCTGAAAGAACTTCGAGAAGAGGACTAACAAAGCAAAAGAGAAGGTCAGCAAGTTACTAACACGATGGGCACTAGGCGTCCCACCGTGATCGTCAAAAAATGGACTGTTGACATGTTTTTTTACTTACCTTTCATTCTCTACCCGGACTCCAAAGTCCTTCCTATCCCTTCTACTAAATAGATGTGAAAGATAAATGGAAAATAGAAGGGGGGACAGAAGGGCTGTGTGAACCTGTGTGATCGCCACCAAGGTGTCGAACGTGATGGACACGCCGTACCTTGGAAAGAGGGAGAGGTACTCGCCTGGTGTACAGCGCTGGAACGATATACGACTCAAGAGGAACTGATGCGGGACAGAACTGACAAATGGACTAAACCTATGATGAAGACCAAGTGCGGCCAGCACTCACACGTGACAAGGCAAGCCGAGTGATCGACCTCCGTACTATTCCTCCGAAGAGAGGCGTCTCTCAACAAGAAACCCAAGTCCACGGTCGTCCCTATGAGGGAAGCGAGTGGATCAAAGATGCAAAGGAGCCGACGCGCAACTACAGGAGTCTAGTCCGAGCTCGGTGCTCGACTAGGGCCACGGAATGGGATACTCTCACTCACGATCTCGCGGTGTTGAATGCTAGCTAGGATCCCTACACTCTCACGCGGCATACAAGATCACATACTAGTAAAGTAAAATGCCAAGGGGGGGGAGCGTCGCACATACCTCCACGCCTAGGCGTGGGGAAGGAACCCCGGCCGAGACCGACAACCCCGATACACACAATGAAAGAATAGGTACAAGCCAGCAATGGAGCCCACTCCTCGCAGGGAGATAACAGGCTACAACAATTCCATTCGGGGCGGCCGATACACGGGCTGACGGGCGGCACTCGGTGAAGGGTTGGCCACGAGGAGGGTCCGGATGACGATCGGCAGAATCGCAGCAACGCGCGACTCGGTGGTAAACGTTCCCACGAATGGATCCGGAGTCCGATTGGGGCGCCGTCAGCGAGGGCACGTAGTTAGGTCGCAGGAGGAAGCCTCGGCCAAAAGGCGTGCTCAGATTCCATCCGTGGAAGCCGTGGCCGCACCTGCAAGTGGGGACAAGGAATCTGCTCCCAGAACTGCGCTGTCGAGCGGGGAAAATGGTAACTCGCTGCTCCGGTAGGCGAACGAGGCCCCGCTTGTGGGAGGACGTCGGGGACGCAGAGCACCAGGTCCGGACCAAAGAGCTCGATCAGATCTGGTCGTGGTTGGACGCTGTGAACTTTGGAAATCGCCGGTTGTCCTGGCACCGGGTGGACTGGGCAGACCCGCGCGACCTCACGGGAACGGACGCCACGAACAGCTCGGACGTCGGAACGAGACGAGGTTGGCGGCGTTGGAAAGAGGACGACGAGAGGTACAAACCCTGAAGAAATCAGCTCCAAACTCGGAGTTCTCCATCCTGTGGGATTTTCGCAAGAAGGAGGGTGGATCTGGGCGCGCAGAGAGGGAGGCTCCTGCGCTAGCTCACGAGAAAACTCGCCACGGGTGGTACCGACCTCGGATCGAGGCGAAACCAAAGGCCACGCGCTGCCGACTCGTAGAAGTATCCACCAAAAAAAGGAGGGGCTCGGATTCGATCCGCACCGGATGGGGACGCCGCTGCAACTCGGGGCCGAATCTGGAACATGCGAACTCGAACCGGAGACGAAGTAGAAGGGAGGAAGAACCTCGGCGTCGCACCGAGGGGATGGGGAGTCGCACCCCGGGGTTGCTCCCGTCGCAGGAGCAGAGGAGGAAGAGAGGGTCGCCCTCTCCAAGGGGTGGCTGCGCAAATGGCTGCTCAATCAAAATATTTCATTCATTAATTTCTAAAGAAAGTACATAAGACCTTATATATGGAGGGGGGGAATGCTAGGGTTTCAACCCTAGCAAGGGGGGAAAGGGGGGCGGCCAAAGGGGGGGAGGGGATCGAATGGGAAGGAAAAAAAAGGGGGGGTGCGCAATCTACTTCCTAAAAAAAAGGTAGGGGGGCGGCTGCCTCCTCCTCCTCTTGGAGGAGATGAGAGGGGGCGCCCAAAACCCTAATGGGCCAAAAGGTTGGACCAAGAAGTGGCCCACTAGTCCTATTGCCCAACCAATGAGCCTAGCACACCCAATAAAGGTCTAATTGGCCCCAATTGGCCTACAAAGGTCCACAATAAAGAATAAACATGTCCACGCAGGGACTAAACCAAGGCCTGGTATGGCCATCATGTAAAAGAAGGTCCTCTAAACCATGCCGTAGTCGCCGAGCCAAAGAGATGCCGGCGTGCTCCGCGTGCTCCGTCGAGAAAGGCGGCGGGTGTCCTCACCAATTCTCCCCGGGTGGGAAGAACTCGACCCCGTCGAGTAAGGGTCACGATCGCTCCAATAACGCTCCAGCAGGTCCGGGTCGATCAGCTCCAGCTCTCCACGTGTGATCCAGGTGTTGTCTGTCGCAGGGCGCCCTCTCTAGCGCACTAGGAAGCGCTGGTAGGCTCCGCTCCTGGTCGTGGTCACCTACTCATCCAGTATGCAATCTATATGCTCGCGTGTCTGTAATGGGGCTGGAGGAGGTGGACGCTCAGAAGGTGTAATGCTCTCAACAGGAGGGGTAGGCCCAAAAAGCTCACTGGGAATCACCGCGGGATCCCGATATGCCACCAGATCTGAAACATTGAACGTCGAACAGATCCCATAGTCGTCTGGCAGCTCAATCTCATACGCATTCGACCCAATTCGCTTCAAGACTCGAAAGGGTCCGGCACCGCGGTCCTGGAGTTTCTTCACGGCCCCCGAAGGGAACCGTTCAGGTCTAACCCTGATCATGACGTACTCTCCCACTTGGAACTCACAGGTGCGTCGATGCGCGTCAGCTAATTCCTTATAACGTGCGTTGCTGGCCTCGAGGGGGTGATGATGATGTAGACTCCAAACTAGTGGCGTGGACTTATACCGATATGAATGCAGGGGTGGCCCAGGGCATCCAAACATAGACCCAGCATGTCTATGACGCCTACATGACTGGACAACACGGGGAGGACCAGGACAACCAAAGTTGTATCTATCATGCATGGGTGTCCTACGGAATGTGGTAGACTCATGGGGACTAAATTGCCCAAACTCACTCATGACATTCCCTATATGAGACAAACCCCTATATGATGGTGGACATGAAGAAACATGGGGAAGAGACATGTGTCCCTGGCCTCCTAAGCTCGGGCATCTGGATGCCGGTAAGGTGAGGTGTTGACTAGAAGGCCTAGGTGGTGTATGATAGTGGACCTCCTCGACAAGGTGGGGAAAAGAATATGTGTCGAGAGGCTCACTAGGGAGGGGATCGAAAGGGTCAAAGAAATGATGACCCCTCCCGACAGGTCCCTTCACTATACTTGCCCATGTGCGACATTCGCCCAGGTGCAGATAATCACCTTCAGGCACTCTCATGTATGGGGCAAGAGGCTCATGAGGAAGGCAAGGAAGGCTAGGTTCCTCCCTCGGGACCGTGAAACCATAAGCGGGGACCAAATCAACCTCCACGGGTATGGGAAATAATAAAAGGACCTCGGATGTGATATGTCCTATGGTGTAGACCGAGGTAATAGACCCCAAAGCAGGGAGTGTAAAGCTATGACTATAGGGTTGGTCAGACCCTAAGGTCAACATATAAGTCAACTCCCATTGATAATCTAAACTCCTAAGGAAGTCCTTCACATTTTCAAGAAAGCAGAAGGACCGAAAAGTGGTGTAAAAGGAGTTAAGGGGTATTATTGGGAGGGCTGGTCCCATGGGTGTATAGCAAGGAATGGAGACATCTAGAAGTGGACCCTCCCTTAGCCAGCTAGCTAAAGACTCTCCAATGACCAGTTCACCCTCGGAAGGTAAGAAGGTCTCTATATGAGGGTCTAAGGGTGAAGCCTCTCTCTCGGGAGTGGAAACTGAGTCCTCTATGATGTGGAGGGGCCCCTGGCTCTCAGTCGAGGGTCTCAGGCCGAGAGTGTCGGCCTTAACTTCCAAAGGTTCAGGCACGACTGGGTGCTCCATGGGGTCACTCCCTAACTCCTCGACCCCCGTTAGATACTCCTCAATCAATTCCTGTTCAGCCTCGTAGTAAATCACTGGAACAAAAGGCGGAGTGGATCGCTGGGGTGGTGGCAGGCATGAGCACGGAGGCGGAGCGGACTGTGGGCTAGGGGAAATCGATGATCCCATAGGAGTGCCCATCCTTTCTAGTTTCTCCCTAACGAGTTGCAGGAGTTCTGCGAAGGGGAGATCTCTCAAGTTAGGGGCATTCGGGGAGACTTGCTGGTAATCATGAGATTTAGTCTCGGGCTTAGACTCACAGACAGGTGGCACCTTGCTCCTCCAACTATGATGTGCTCGGTTGGGGGTAAGAGGTGATGGGCGTTGCGGAGGTTGAGCCCTTAGAGTGGCCTTAGACTGATCGAGGGAGATAGGAGGAGTGGTAGTGCTCCTCGGGCTATGGGTCTCTGAGTAGGAGGCGAAGCGTTGGGGAGCGTAGATCCTCCTAAATTCTACCTTCATCTCCTCCCATGAGTGTATGGGCTCTTGCCTCCAACCTGCCCTAAGACCTACTATGTGATCCCACACTTCCCTAGCTTGAGGTGAAAGTTGACCCCTGGCAATGTTGACTCTCTCGGAACCATATATCCAATTCTTCTCAAAGTATTTTCCCATGGTAGCCTCCCACTTTAGATAGGCTCTAGGGCTCGATCCATCAAAGCGAAGGTCCCCATCTACAATGATGTCCAGGAATAGAGGGTCGGTCGGACCCTTGTGGAGGATGTAAGGAGTAGCCATGATGAAGCACCTGAGGACTCTAAATACACATGCACGCCCTAGGACTATGGAAGGGACATGTAGGACAACTAAGGGATGGGACTAGACACAACTCAAAATGGTGAAGGAAACTGGGGAAGAATACGGACTCAAATGCACCTAAAACAGACCTAATGACTTACATGCAACTTAGACAGATCTAATGCTCTAATTTGCACCCTAGACAACCTAAAGACTCAAATGACCTAAGACCCCAATTTGCTAGAACAAACTGGTTCCCTAAGCTCTGATACCAAATTTGATGAGGGACGGAACTGACAAATGGACTAAACCTATGATGAAGACCAAGTGCGGCCAGCACTCACACGTGACAAGGCAAGCCGAGTGATCGACCTCCGTACTATTCCTCCGAAGAGAGGCGTCTCTCAACAAGAAACCCAAGTCCACGGTCGTCCCTATGAGGGAAGCGAGTGGATCAAAGATGCAAAGGAGCCGACGCGCAACTATAGGAGTCTAGTCCGAGCTCGGTGCTCGACTAGGGCCACGGAATGGGATACTCTCACTCACGATCTCGCGGTGTTGAATGCTAGCTAGGATCCCTACACTCTCACGCGGCATACAAGATCACATACTAGTAAAGCAAAATGCCAAGGGGGGGGAGCGTCGCACGTACCTCCACGCCTAGGCGTGGGGAAGGAACCCCGGCCGAGACCGACAACCCCGATACACACAATGAAAGAATAGGTACAAGCCAGCAATGGTGCCCACTCCTCGCAGGGAGATAACAGGCTACAACAATTCCATTCGGGGCGGCCGATACACGGGCTGACGGGCGGCACTCGGTGAAGGGTTGGCCACGAGGAGGGTCCGGATGACGATCGGCAGAATCGCAGCAACGCGCGACTCGGTGGTAAACGTTCCCACGAATGGATCCGGAGTCCGATTGGGGCGCCGTCAGCGAGGGCGCGTAGTTAGGTCGCAGGAGGAAGCCTCGGCCAAAAGGCGTGCTCAGATTCCGTCCGTGGAAGCCGTGGCCGCACCTGCAAGTGGGGACAAGGAATCTGCTCCCAGAACTGCGCTGTCGAGCGGGGAAAATGGTAACTCGCTGCTCCGGTAGGCGAACGAGGCCCCGCTTGTGGGAGGACGTCGGGGACGCAGAGCAGCAGGTCCGGACCAATGAGCTTGATCAGATCTGGTCGTGGTTGGACGCTGTGAACTTTGGAAATCGCCGGTTGTCCTGGCACCGGGTGGACTGGGCAGACCCGCGCGACCTCACGGGAACGGACGCCACGAACAGCTCGGACGTCAGAACGAGACGAGGTTGGCGGCGTTGGAAAGAGGACGACGAGAGGTACAAACCCTGAAGAAATCAGCTCCAAACTCGGAGTTTTCCGTCCTGTGGGATTTTCGCAAGAAGGAGGGTGGATCTGGGCGCGCAGAGAGGGAGGCTCCTGCGCTAGCTCACGAGAAAACTCGGCACGGGTGGTGCCGACCTCGGATCGAGGCGAAACCAAAGCCCACGCGCTGCCGACTCGTAGAAGTATCCACCAAAAAAAGGAGGGGCTCGGATTCGATCCGCACCGGATGGGGACGCCGCTGCAACTCGGGGCCGAATCTGGAACACGCGAACTTGAACCGGAGACGAAGTAGAAGGGAGGAAGAACCTCGGCGTCGCACCGAGGGAATGGGGAGTCGCACCCCGGGGTTGCTCCCGTCGCAGGAGCAGAGGAGGAAGAGAGGGTCGCCCTCTCCAAGGGGTGGCTGCGCAAATGGCTGCTCAATCAAAATATTTCATTCATTAATTTCTAAAGAAAGTACATAAGACCTTATATATGGAGGGGGGGAATGCTAGGGTTTCAACCCTAGCAAGGGGGGAAAGGGGGGCGGCCAAAGGGGGGGAGGGGATCGAATGGGAAGGAAAAAAAAGGGGGGGTGCGCAATCTACTTCCTAAAAAAAAGGTAGGGGGGCGGCTGCCTCCTCCTCCTCTTGGAGGAGATGAGAGGGGGCGCCCAAAACCCTAATGGGCCAAAAGGTTGGACCAAGAAGTGGCCCACTAGTCCTATTGCCCAACCAATGAGCCTAGCACACCCAATAAAGGTCTAATTGGCCCCAATTGGCCTACAAAGGTCCACAATAAAGAATAAACATGTCCACGCAGGGACTAAACCAAGGCCTGGTATGGCCATCATGTAAAAGAAGGTCCTCTAAACCATGCCGTAGTCGCCGAGCCAAAGAGATGCCGGCGTGCTCCGCGTGCTCCGTCGAGAAAGGCGGCGCGTGTCCTCACCAGGAACCGTCGGTACAGACGAATGGTCGCACTATAGACCATCTAAGAGCGCTGCAGAGGACGCGGGATGAAGCATTCCTGGCACATGAATGGTTTCAACACGATCGCAGGAAGAAGAAGAACGGTCTGGATTGCACCGAAGATATCTTTGAACGGCTAGGTGGGAACCGCACAAGACCACCACGCCAGGAATTGCAAAAGGGGTCCAACCTCCACCCTTTTCGGCCGGCCAGAAAGGATGGGCCTCGTGTTAGTGTGTTGCTGACATGCGAAACTAAGTGTAGAACATAAAAAGAAACCCAAATTAGAACTATAGGATGTAGCAAATGCTCAAACGGAAAGAAATAAACATAACTAAAAAGAATGGGGCATATCTGGGGGGTTTTAAACCCCTAGGGGCATCAACAACATAGGAGGGTGTGTGTAATGACAGTGCAAGTGAAGAAAAATGTGGAGAACGGGTGTGAAGAAACAAGCATGCGACTAGAGGAGACGGGACTATCAAATGTAAAAAGACTCAAAACAAAAAACTACTCCCTAGACCGGAGGCATGTATGGACGTAGAAGGCCTCCCTCCCTGGTCGTAGGTCGCTCAAAGATTCGGCAGGGCTTCACCGTCGACCAAAAATCTCCCCCCTTTCGAAGGTAGCCTCTAGGGTCTATTTATAGAGCCTAGGAAGCTAGCCCCGAAATTAGGGTTTTAGGCATTTTTAGGTCGAGATAATCAAAGGAAAGTCGCAGATAATCGAATTATCTCTCATCCAGAAGAAACGGCACTCAAAATGACTCAATATCCGTATAGAAAATGACGGGAGAAGTTAGGGATGAAACCACGGATAGAGAGAGAAAACCCTTGAAATTCTCAGGAACCGAGACGATGAACGGTCTCACGATAGACCACCCAACGTGTTGAGCGGCCAAATCCTAGGCCGTCTAACCCTGTCAGTGGAAATTCAATAAATCAAAAATATTATCCAACTATCCATCGAACCGATCGAAAACCTCGCCGTTGGACTCTCATAGATGAATGGCTAATAGTAGACCTTTCATCTACAAGAGCGGCCAAGAGGAAACCGCTCATACCTGTCGGTGGAAAATCAATATAAATGAGATAAATATATAATTATATGAACAATCAATCGAATGTGGGACTCTGGGCAATAGACGGCTTAGTAGGTACCGCACAATGGTCTTATGCGGCTAGGGCTAGGCCGTATATATGCTTGTTGGTGAAAATTCAGAAAATTAGCTAAATATCTCATAAATATATGAACGGCCCAATATCAACCGCACATATCGTTATGCGGCTGGAGGTTGACCGCACATGTACATGGGTGCTTGAACTTCATAGAAAAGCTCAATCAACCAAGACCAAGGCCCATTAAGCCCTGAATCAACTCGGACCTAGCCAAGGAAGGAGGCTACCCATAAAATCGGTCCAGAACGTGCCAGAAAATAGCCCAGCAAGTGATGGACAACTCGAGGCATCAATAAATGGGAGTAAGGGAAATGACCCAACTTATCGGCAAAAAATGGGTGTCAACAGCTACGTCTCGGATCACGGTGTCTTTCTAGACCGTGTTCCGAATGCGCGATCTCCGCCACGACCGTGTTATTTCTGAACCAATTGATTATTTCGCAAGCTAGATCTATTAAATTTAAGTTCTAAATCATATTAGGTTGCAAGCCATTTAATTAAACACATGATTAAGTTAAGGATATGAAAAATAATAATTCTATTCCATGAGCTCATATTTCCTTCCTAGTTCTTATTATCTTCATGATATCTTTCATCTCCATGACTATATTATTTTTTCCAACATGTTAAATGGAGTAGATATTAACTGTTAAAATTCCATGAGCTTAGTTGCATAATCTTGATCGATACAAGTTTAACGATTTCCGTGTTATCGTGTTACCGTGTTTTCGACATGTCGTGTAGGTCGCTAGATTTCTAAGCAAGAACGGTGTCTAAGGAAAGAGGTCCACGGGCAAACGCTTTAAGTCGATAAGTGGTTTCTTAATTAGGACCTCACGAGTGCGAGGGGAGCCTCCTACTGTCCCACCTCTTACTTGGCCGTGATTCCTCGATTTTCTAGTTAAGCTCTGACTGTAAAAAATGGGATAGAATTTTCGCTGGAATTATTCCTCATTTTCGGCAAGTCATGTAATTAGCAATGATTTCTAAGGAAGAACAGTGTCTAAGGAAAGAGGTCGATGGGCAAACGGTTTAAGTGGATAAGTGGTTTATTAATTAGGACCTCGTGAATACAAGGGGAGCCTCCCACAGTCCCATCTCTTACCTCACCATGATTCCTAGGTTTTCTAGCTAAACACTTGATTATGAAAAATTTGATCTAAACTCGTTTTATGAGGTTTTTCGCAAGGGATGATTGTGCCTTATCCGTTAATCCATTTCTTTTACCGATTTAATGTCGTTAAACATTATGCCTTACATCATCTTTGAACTTTTCTTACAACTACTTATGCTCTTGTACTACTTGTCCCTTGGATGGTAAATTTTGCTAGATCTTACCTTATTTCATGAGTTTTACCTTGAAATTCTTTGGCCATCATTATTACTTTAATGTGGATGTCTAGATGTTTACACTATTGGGTCATTGATCCAAAATCTCGATGCCTGGCATTACTAGGGCCCGGTCCGGTCATGGGGGGAGCGTCCGAAAGTACTCGTGCCCATGGGAGCTATTGTTGACTCGGTGTGGCATCGCACCAAAGTACTATCTAGCTAGATTAATCTAAGGCATTCCACTAACTTATAAAATCTTACACTTGCTTGACTCGCGTGAAACACTTGGAATACTTGACTTGTACACTCTTGCATTATATGGCCAATTAGATGTTTAACATTTCTACTTGTTCATACTATACTTGCTCTCCTTTTTATTACCTTGACTTACTTGATCGCCAATTGCTTGCATCTTATATCATCCTATTCATATTACATGATTTATTACATTTCCTTGGTATTAGTGAATTTACATTATCAACCTATTAATCATGTAAAGAAGCATGGCGATAGAGATATAAATCCTACTGAGCTTCTTGCTCACCTAGTTTCTTCTAACATTTTTCAGGTAGTATGGAAGTTGAAATGCACACCATTGTGGAAGGGGAAGAGTGACCGAGTGCTGTTATATTAGACGACACGAGTCTTTTCCAATGAATTAAGTCTAGCTTGTAGTTGAGACTCTTGCACTTCGTGTCTTTTATTTTAAATCATAAAATTGTACTATTTAGTCATCCAGAATTGTAATAACAAGTGTATTATTAATAAATAATATCTTGTCAAATTGGGTTTTACCAAGTTACTTCCTGGTGGTAGTTGACCCTCCAATGCTTTGCTTGACTCGACTGTTCGCGGCCACGTTCCGAGTAGTTTCCACTGCTACCAATTCGGGGGGTGACATTAGTGATATCAGAGCCTCGGTTGTTTAAATCCAAGGTTCTTAGCCATAAGTGTAAGTTTCTAAGTGTATTAAGACGTATAACCTATGTCATTTCCTATTATTACCCGGTGAGATTGGGTAGAGATTTGGGTTAAGTGATAAAAATAAGTGAATTTTAAAGGAAATAAGATAATCAACTCCTATGGTTATTCTTGCAGGAATCTAGACTATAGTCAAGATGGAGGTGAATAGGTCTGGTTTCATTCCCCAAGTGGCACTAATAGATATTCAAGCTTATGCAGACCTAGTTAAAAGAGTTGAATTATTAGAGGATGCTCGGGAGAAGAGTGAAAGAAGGAGTAAGATGGAGCAAGCCACCGATTGTGGAAGTTCCAAATCAATGGTCGGGGAAAAGAGATCTAGAAGTAAGAGCGGATCTCGAAGTGGGAAGAATTTCAAGAAGGGAGAGAAGTGTCGTTATTGTAATAATAGTGGTCATCGATTTAATGAGTGTTGGTAGAAGTCTGGAGCGTGTCTCTGTTGCAGGAGTAAGGACCATAAGATAGCGAGTTGTCCTCTCCTACCGCAGCAAGCCAAGGATCACAAGAGATTACGGCGGCAAGGGAAACTTCAAGCATCGATAGAACCTGAGCTTGCTAATGAAGAAGTAGTTGGAGGTATCCCTTATCTTTAACTCTAAATTATCTCAATTCCGTTACTTAAAATCTTAGATTTTATTGCTAGTAGGATTAATTTGGTGATTAGTGATCATGGTGTAATGTGGAGTTAATTAAGGATTAAATGATACACCCCAATTTTTGTTTTGGGAATAATATCATGTGAATTTGGAGGACGAAATTCTTTTAAGAGGGGGAGGATGTAGTAACTTGAATTAAAATAAAATTATAATTAAATGAATATAATTTTATGAACAAATAAGGGTTAGTTTTAATTAGTCAAATAAAATTTCGATTATGAAATGAGCTAGTAATTAAAAGTGTGATGGGTTTAAAAGAAGGAATTAATCTCTCAAAATTAAAACCACTAAAATCCCAAATTCTAATTTGGATAAGCTGGTAATTAAGATCTTTATATATATATAATAGGTAAAATGATTAAATAGGTAAAAGGATTGACATTTCTGATTGAGAAATGAAATTGAGTTTTAAATATCTAAAATAGATTAAGTAATTACAAATGTGATAATTCCTTAATGTTAAATATATCAAATAACTAAAAGATTTTGATTTAATAATAGAGATAATTACTTTAATATTATGTTTCTATAAGATAATATTATATTTCTAGAAAGATAATTACTTTAATATTATATTTCTCAAATTGTTTCTTGAATTAATGATGATATTATATTTTTTCAAGCATAAATATATTTAATAATTCAATTCTCTTGAAATAAATGTAAATTAAACATTTTAAATTTCAAAAAAATTATAGGAGACATAATTAATTTCCTAGAATAGATTATGATTAATAATTGGGCCATTGGATAAACCATAATGGGCTAGATTTTGGGCTAATGGACTAAAAATGGTTAAATAGGGCAAAAATTCGTAACACATGTTAAACACCCTTATATATGATTAAATTAATTCAATTTCTAGAAGATTGTCATAGAATTCAAACCCTTCATTATAGCCCACCATGGATTAGGCATCTTTCCCACATTTTCCACCCAATTAAGGCTAGATTAGTGGAAAATTTGGAATTCTCTTCTTAGAACATTAAATTCGGAGTGGAGAAGTTTAATTTTATAGGGAAAGGAATCTTGACTATTTTGACCAAATTTTTCGTATAAATAGGCCCCCCTAATCACCCACGAGGTCTTTGCTATGTTGGGGAAGAGATTGGTGGCGATTTGGGGGCGTGATTTGAAGGAGAAAGGGAGCTCTTGGGTGTTCATCCCATTTTTCCTTCTTCCTCTTTGATTCGACTTAAGGTAGGTTTCTCTTAAGCTAAAACCTTTAATAAATCATATCATCTTGTGGGTTTTCAAGTGCTCTTTCTTTTGATACTATTTTCCCTAATTTTTATTGAGTATTAAACATGTTAGAGGCATTTTATTGAAGGGATATCGCCATTTTTCGTAGAATGGATTCTGTTTTTGAATGCGCTCATAGAGGGCGCGACATTAACATGACAGCCTGACAAACCGTGTTAATATATAAGTTTTCCCGCCTTCCAACTATTTTTTTTAAAAGAAAAAATATATTTTATTAAAGCGGTCACCTAGACGACCACGTTCTAAACGCGGTCTGTCTGATGACCACGTTCTCGTCTGAACACTGTCTATCTGACGACCACATTCCTGTTGAGAACGTGGTCATCCTGACGACCAGGTTATGAACGCGGTCTGTCTGACGACCACATTCTCGTCTGAACACGGTCTGTCTGACGACCACGTTCTTGTTATAAACGCGCTCATTCAAATGACCACGTTCTGAATACGGTCCCCATAGAGACCCACGTTCCGAACACAGTATCTAGGACAACCGTGTTCAGCCCAGGTCATCCCCCTTCGCCCGTTTCAAAAAAAGAGAGAGCAAAACATCATTATTCTATTTTCAGGCACCCTCGTGAGTAACACAGACCATAGGGATATCCATACCACTGAACATGAGTTCTTAATCGAGATTCTTAAGCATCGAAAGCACCGTCTCGGATCACGGTGTCTTTCTAGACCGTGTTCCGGATGCGCGATCTCTGCCACAACCATGTTATTTCTAAACCAATTGATTATTCCGCAAGCTAGATCTATTAAATTTAAGTTCTAAATCATATTAGGTTGCATGTCATTTAATTCAACACATGATTAAGTTAAGGATATGGAAGATAATAATTCTCTTCCATGAGCTCATATTTCCTTCCTAGTTCTTATTACCTTCATGATATCCTTGATCTCCATGACTATATTATTTTTTCCAACATGTTAAATGGAGTAGATATTAATTGTTAAAACTACATGAGCTTAGTTGCATAATCTTGATCGATACAAGTTTTATGATTTCCGTGTTATCGTGTTATCGTGTTATCGTGTTTTTGACAAGTCACGTAACTCGCTAGATTTCCAAGGACGAACGGTGTCTAAGGAAAGAGGTCCACGGGCAAATGCTTTATGTGGATAAGTGGTTTCTTAATTAGGACCGCGTGAAGGCGAGGGGAGCCTCCCACTATCTCACCTCTTACCTGGCTGTGATTCCTCGATTTTCTAGTTAAGCTTTGATTGCGAAAAGCGGGATAGAATTTCTGCTAGAATTGTTCCTCATTTCGGGCAAGTCGTGTAATTAGCAATGATTTCCAAGGAAGAACACTGTCTAAGGAAAGAGGTCGATGGGCAAACACTTTAAGTGGATAAGTGATTTATTAATTAGGACATCGCGAATACGAGAGGTGCCAGCCACTATCCCACCTCTTACCTCGTCGTGATTCCTCGATTTTCTAGCTAAACACCCGACTGTGAAAAACTTGATCTAAACTCGTTTTACAAGATTTTTTGCAAGGGTTGATTGTGCCTTATCTGTTAATCCATTTCTTCTACTGACTTAATGTCGTTAATCATTATGCCTTAAATCATCTTTGAACTTTTCTTACAACTACTTACGCTCTTGTACTACTTGTCCCTTGGATGGTAAATTTTGCTTGATCTTACCTTATTTCATGAGTTTTACCTTGAAATTCTTTGGCCATCATTATTACTTTAATGTGGATGTCTAGATGTTTACACTATTGGGTCATTGATCCAAAATCTCGATGCCTGGCATTACTAGGGCTCGGTCTGGTCATGGGGGGAGCGTCCGAAAGTACTCGTGCCCATGGGAGCTATTGTTGACTCGGTATCACGCCCCGAGATTATGCAGCGAAAACTAATCAGGAACGTGAACAGCCGGCAAGAGAATCCTCAAGCGATAATAACAATCAGAGCGCTAATCATCTACACATAAAAGTGAACACAAGAGAGTATAATCCAAGAACCTTGACTTTATTGAATCATAATGAAAAGTTACAAAGAGTCTTTGACAAACTAGACTCAATAATGTGAAAATTACATAATTGACTCTTGACTAGACTATCTACGGCTTCTCTCGAACCAACAATCATTCTCGCATCCATCACTTGAATAATCTGAGTCTGACCCGCTAGAAAGTCCAGAAAAAATTGGAAAAGTAGGGAATGAGCACACTTGCCCAATAGGTATCTTTGTATCAACATGAAGGCAATGTTTAAGTAATTAGTATTTTTGCTCTAGAAAATAAGATAAAAGGAAATACGGTAAAACATGCGGTATAAACTAAAGTAACACAAGTAACAAGACATGATCAAGATGAGACATGAGAGTTCATGTAGATTGGGAATATGATCAAGCAAGAATATAGCATGAATGTAAATATGGCTTTTCAC
Organism: Amorphophallus konjac; assembly: GCA_022559845.1. Taxonomy (NCBI): domain Eukaryota; kingdom Viridiplantae; phylum Streptophyta; class Magnoliopsida; order Alismatales; family Araceae; genus Amorphophallus; species Amorphophallus konjac. The sequence continues at coordinate 296,433,471 of CM040120.1, forward strand.
GAACAAGAATGTAATGAGAATGTACTTTTCATAACCATAAAGGCTATGCACTAGAAAGTCACTTAACACGCAAGAATGTAATTTCACTAGATTGCCTCGTGGTTTTCACTCGTCTATAAAAATAAGTTCTCCCAACGCAATGCGACGCCAGTATCATCGTACCCCATGATTTTCAGCATGTTTCCGATAATCAGTCGAGGGGGCTAGCATAGAGCCCTTGGACACAATCAGTGCCCGGTCTGCATCTTCACGTTATAAATCAAGCTACTTCCGCGAGAAATATCAATAAAGTAGGCCAATAATGTACAATTCAACAAAAGTTTCATGAGAATGTAACCAAGGCAAAGAACACACCAATGAACGATCATGAGAGTTCAAAGAATGATTTAAGACAAGGTCATGCTATGGAAGAAATCCGGCAGTATAACGGCATGTTCCTTAACTTTCATAGTTCATTAGGTAGCTTTTGAATATGGTATTAGGCTCTAGATAATCAATAGACCATCTAGGAACTTAGGAAAATCAACCCTTGGGTCAAACCTCGGGTTAGACAGGAACAAGGTAGAAGCGGTCGTTACTGGATCATTTCTGGATAGAGGCGGTCAAGGCAAGACCACTGTCATGAATTTGGCTGTCAGGTCAGGACCGTTACTATATAGAGTCGACGCATGAAGAAAGAAGGTCGACGTAGTGTGAAATATGGACTAACGTGGTCACGGGATGACTGTTACTTGACAGTAGCGGTTGCCTGAGGGCTACTAAAATCTAGGAGACAGAAAAAAAACACTGATCTTATGAGTACTTTCTAGACAATTGGGTTTTGAGGGTACAACTAGCTCGGCGTCCTAGTGGAAATCCCAGGCTCGCGGAGACTTACGGAGGCCTTGAAATAAGATCACCTAGTTTAGTGAAAGGAATATCCAATGGAGAGGGTCACAAGTCTAAGATGGTGTGCCTATGAGTGCAAAGAGTAACTAATGACATCGTAACAGAATACGCGCCATGTACTTAAGAAAAGACTGTAGATGAGAAGGGATCATGGTAAAACAATGATCAAATCATCACAAAACAAGTCCATGAATCGCATGAAAACATGATCATTAATACACGAGTATATGTTTTGGCATGAAAGTAGCATAAGCTAAAAATAGGTTTAAAACGCATAAAGAACTTGAAATCTATTAAGATGGGTATGTTGGACGGTATGAAAGGATCTCGAGGGGGGGTGAATAGATCCTATAGCAAATATTCGACTTCTACAAGCAAGTTTTAAAAGATAGCATTGCTGTTAACACAAGCAAGGTAAGACGACAGATTAACGACACTAAAAGATGGGGAAAACTCTAAGATAACACAAGTCGCCTGCGAAGAGGGAATAGGGGAAATGGAGAACAAACCACAACGCAGTGCTTTTAAGGTGGTTCGACTGCACAAAGGCACACCTACGTCCACCCCTCACCAACGCGATGAGGATTCACCTCTTTTTGGCCAAAAGAAATACACGCACACACACACGCTGGAAACCAGCTGAACACGGGGACTAGCCCCAACACACAAACACACACACGAGGACATGTCCTCAACATACACGAGGACATGTCCTCAACACACACGGGGATGAAATCCCACAAAGAAGAAACAAAACAAAAATAAGGAGACAATCACACACACGCTGCAACTGCAGCTTACCCAATGAAATACTTTCACACACAATATGTTTTGAAGATGAGCAAACACAAAGACAACAGAAACAAAATAAAAGCTTGTGGAACCACAAGGCTGAAGTGGATAGCTGGCTGCACTCATTGAAGTGGATGGCTAGTTGCACTCATCTCTTCTCTACGTCCCAACTCTTTCTCTTTCTTTTTCTTCTCTCTAGTTCCCACATCTGAAGCTCTTCCAGGCTTATCAAATGGCAAAGGAGCAACTCAATATGTGAAGAGGGGCATCTATTTTATAGGCTTCAAGAGGCAGAAGGCTTTCCCTCCATTTCTTGAATGATTCTGAATAGCTGGAATAGACAAAGAGTGTTTGACCAAAGAAGCCCGCAGAACCTTAATTTCTGTTAGCAGGAAAGACGTCCTTTGTCTAGAGATTTTTCTCCATTCAGATAGAATCCCAGCTGGCTGGCGTAGGGCATAGAACTGTCAGTGAGAGAGCGTTTTCCAAGGAGTTATACTGGCAGATGTTTGGACTAAGATGTTGCCATGGACACTAATGATGACAAGGATGTTTTGAGTGTCCTAGGAATCTTCTCCATACCTCAAAACTTGTGTTTTTAGAGGTTTACGTCGGACATCTTTGCCCTCTGTACAGTTTTCAAAAGATAGATCTGTCAAAGAGTTTTGAGTTTACCTTTTAGTGAGGTCGACCTATTGAGAGACAGTGTCGACACTTCTTTGAAAAAGTCCGTTCTAAACAGCTTCTGGAAGGAGCATGACGTCGACCTCCTGTAGAGGTTAGGTTGAGACTTCCTTGAAAATGGGTGATTACAATGGTTTCTGGAAGAGCCTAAGGTCGACCTCCTATAACAGTGAGGTTGACATTGCTTGCGCTGGCCGCTTCTCAGAGAGCTAGTCACGATCGTGAGGTCGGCACTCCTTGAAGGTGAGGTCGACACTATGTGGCATAGCAGAGCATTCGTTAAAAGGGGTTGACACTCAGAGTTGACGCTTTTGGCTTAGAAGCTTGAAGGTGTTGACACGCCTGATGACGAGGTCGAGGCAGCCATGAAGATTAGCAGGTGAACTATTTGCTGTGAGGGTCTGAGGTCGACACTCTAAGAGACTGAGGTCAACACTACCCTTGTGACGATATTGTACAACGGCTTCTGTAAGGACTTGAGGTCGACCTCCTGAGGATTTGAGGTCGACACCGCTTTAATGATTTTAACACACAGGCCGCTTGGTGAAGCAATGAGGTCGACACTGTTCATGGTGAGGTCGACCTTCTTTATACACTTGATACCTAGTCATTCAAAAGGTGTTTCATGAGTTCCAAAATTAATTGACCAATGACTTATAGTGAGACATCATCAAAATAACATTTACTCAACATTCTCCCCCTTTTTGATGATGGCAATTATAATTCATTTGTGCTTACTATTCTTACATGAGATTTGGGTAGGTAACTCATGCAAGTGTACATGAAATGTAACAGCAAAAGCTTTCTCTCCCCTTTTGACATACTAACTCTCTCTCCCCCTTTGACATCAGCAAAAACATAAGGGGTACTGTAGAAAGAGCAGTGAAGAGTATGAGATGTGGGGAAAAAGAACTGATAATAGAGATTCAGGACTATGACCAATTGGATGAAATGACTGGAGCAACTCTCAAAGTAAATTTCTCCTAGCAAACCAGTATGACATGGTTGTAGAGTATGAATTGATGGATTAAAGTCAAGAACTTTGTTTAGAATTTAAGCAATTATCAAAGGAGTACTCAACACAAGATTACTAAAGCTGATGCACATATGAGAATAGAAGTCTTGGATAATCCTCATACAGTTTAACTTACGAGATCCAATGACCTTTCAGGATAAATCACCGTGAGTATTGAAGTCAAACAAGCGGGAAAAGTGAAAATTTTTCTTAGCTTGCACCTCTGATTTTCACATTGGTCGAGCTAACAATCAAGATTAACATACACCTTTTTACGTGAGGAATCACATTTGTTAGATGCAAATGCCCCAGTTACTCAGTGCAATTATCTATCATGCCTCATTTTGATCATAGATAGCTTGTCACTTCATGCCTGTCTCACTAACACTTCATTCGTGAAGGGTGACAGTTTCTCAGTGGGCATGAGCCATTGCTCTGTTAAGCTCTTCTGGCCATTTTTTTTGCTAAATTAATTCTTATGAGATCAGGGTTAGTCAAGACATTGCCTTTTGACGTGAACCACCTCACGTCCTAGGTGAAGTGCATCCAGTTACTCAGCAGATCCAGACCATTGCTCTGCAATGAGTGCTTTGGATAAATCTCACTTGATATGGTCGTTTGATCACAATACTCAATAGAAGTATCAACCAATGATTTGTCAATGAAAAAGCATAAGTAGACCATGAAGCATATGAACTTATATCAGGAAAGGCATCATCAAAAACAAGCCTATGGAGTCCCTCCTCCAAGTTGCTAGTTTTCAGATTTCAGAAGATTGTTGACTTTAAGCCCCAGTTTATTTAAACAACCATGATAAAGGAAAATACAGAAGATTACTGCTAGAAAGATTAGTCAATAAGAATAGTCTTAGAAGGGAATCTCCCTTTGAAACATTCCACCAAGAAGTGAAAAGTAGATAAGTGACTAGGACACACTCCCCCTCAGCAATTGCAAAGTTTGAAGTGGAAAAGGAATGTAACACCTACAGACGTGTAGAACACAGGAAGAGAGAGGGCTGTGAGAGGTTTGAGCAACAGGGTGATGGTGTCGACCTGTCTTTTACAGGGTGTCGACTCTGTGGAGTCCGATAGAAGAACACCTTCTAATGCAGCAGACTTTGATATGAGCCTTTCTCAAGAAAAACAACCATCTCCCCCTCAACATATAGACACTTAAATGCAATGCACTTGGAATGTAAGCTAGCCATTGAAATCATTCAAGGGTGTATGACTAAGACCCATGGTACCAGGCGGAGAACTGTAGATCTTTGGATCACCTCACGAATAGAGTGGGTATCCAGACAGACATAATCTGCCCTTCTCCCAACGCCATTAATATACCATAGGGTGATGCACATATGAGCCGCATGGCAGGGAATGAACTAAGATGCAATAATGGAAATGCAGATAGTTAAACATGCAATGATGGACTCCCCCTGACTATTGTACCCAGTGATCCCTTAGACTTAGATGAGCAAGAACATGCAAATGTAATCAAGTGGGAGGTATACATAGAGCCAATTCTCTTCTTAGAGTTGAAAAGTAGTCATTGCTCAGAGGTTTAGTAAGAATATCAGCAATTTGTTTCTCAGATTCAACAAAGTGAAATTCAAAGTTTTTATTGCTTACCTCATCCCGGAAGAAGTGATGCCTTATCTCAATGTGTTTGGTGCGGGAATGCTGAATGGGATTCTTAGTTAAGTTAATGGCACTGGTATTGTCACACATGATGGGTGTGCATCCAAGATCTACTCCGTACTCCGTAGTCTTGGTTATACCCCTTGGCTACAAACCTTGTTTCTAATAATTGCTCCTTTCTCATTAAGCTTGTTCTTGAAACCCATCTAGTCCCAATGACATGCTGGCCGGTGGGTCTTGGAACCAGATTCCAAACTTGGTTTCTTTCAAATTGGTTGAGTTCATCATACATGGCATTAACCCAATTTTCATCATGCAATGCATCTTCAATGCTTTTGGGTTCAAAGTGAGAGACTAATGCAATGAGGTCATCATTATGACCATCTTTAAGAAATGACCAGGTCCTAGTGGGGTCATGCAAGTTACCTATGATGTTATGCACATGATGATCCTTTAAGGTGCGCAGATTGGTAGAACACTCACCGGGTAGTAGTGTGTGTGTAGGGATGTCAATCGATCGACCTATCTCTTGCTCTGTTAGCTGTGGTTGGCTGCCATCTTCCTGATCTCCTTTAGATTCCAAAAATTCTCCATCTTCCTCCTTATTTTCCCTGTTAGAATAGTCCTTGTCAGATTTATCATTTATTTATGCAAACACAACATGTGGAGTTTCCTCCACGGTTTGATTCTTGACATTAAAAACCCTATATGCTCTTGATGTTTCAGCATAACCCAAGAATACTCCAATGTCACTCTTAGCTTCAAATTTGTCCAAATCTGATTTGTCATTGTTATGCACATAGAACTTTGATCCAAATGCTCTAAAGTAAGCCAAATTGGGTTTCTTACCTTTCAACATCTCATACGGGGTTTTCTTACACTTTGCCCTTACCATGGCCCTATTAATAATGTAGCATGCTGTGTTTGCTACTTCAGCACAGAATTTTCTTGGGAGTTGGCTCTCAATCAACATGGTCCAGGGGATTTCGACAATTGTCCGGTTCCTCCTTTCCAAAATGCTATTTTGCTCCGGGGTCCTAGGAGAAGAAAATCTATGTGTTAGGCCTTCTTGATCACATAGTCCAGAAAAGGATGAGTTTTTGAATTCTCATCCATTATCAGACAAGATGGTGGAGATTTTGAATTTACCTTCTTGCTTTACTAGTCTGAAAATTTTCTGAAACATAAGGAAGGCATCATTCTTATTAGTGAGGAAGAAAATCCATGTAAAGCGTGAGAAATCATCAACTATCACATATCCGAACCTTTTCCCATTAATGCTAACTGTTCTTGTTGGACCGAACAAGTCCATATGTAGAAATTCAAAAGGCATGGATGACAAATTCTCACTTCTAGATTTGAAGGATTTCCTAATTTTCTTACCTAGAGAGCAGGCTTCACAAACCTGATCAACTTTTGTATAGGCCAATTTTGGCAAGCCTTTAACCATCACATGTTTGGACAGTTTGTCCAGAGTGCCATAGCTGACATGTCCCAACCGTCGGTGCCATAGGCTTGCATCACTGAGCTAGTTGGCAGTCAAGCACAGGCTTTCAGAATTAGATGCATCAAGGTCTACCATATAAATATTATTAACTCTATGACCTATGAAGAGCACAAATTCAGAGTTTTTCTCAAAGATTCTACATTCACTAGCATCAAACATTACCTTATGGCCTTTGTCGCATAGCTGGCTTATGCTAAGTAGGTTGTGCTCAAGACCTTCAAAAAGTATCACATTATCAATAGAGTTGGATGAATTTTTACCCACGGTGCCTATGCCAATTACCTTTCCCTTATCCTTGCCTCCAAACCTTACTTGGCCTCCTTCCTTCTTGATTAAATGGCTGAATTTCCTTTTGTCTCCTGTCATGTGCCGTGAGCAACCGCTGTCCAAGTACCAACGGTTGTGATGGGCTGCTAGGCAATCCTTCAGAGAAGACATTAAGTAGAGGTCTTTGGAACCCAAACAAAATTGGGTTCACAGTCATAGTTCAAGGCATGCAATAAATTCTTCGGAATCGAAACTTGCTTAAAGGCTTTCATTCTATGATTGAGCCAGCACTAGCTGTTGGTGTGTCCCAGTTGGTTGCATATATGACAAGCAGGTTTCATGAATTTCATGGACTGTAAGTTAGGTTGAGGTCGGGTTTTTTGGTTTCCAAAAGGGTTGAATTTGGTGTGAAAGGTACCCCAGTTGAGCTGGCTATTGACCCTTATTGTGTTATTGGAACGATTTTTCCTTCCAGAGTGGGAGAATGAGCTACATCGAGGCATATCTCTTGTGCATCGACCTGAAGAACCCTAGTGAGCACTGAAGTGTCGACCTATTTGGTCATGGTGTCGACCTTGTTGCTTGCTCACCTCTGTCTGGCTGGTGTTGCATCGACCTGTAGGACTCTGTTGAGCACTAAAGTGTTGACCTGTTTACCCATGTTGTTGGCCTGATTAAGTAGCATGATGGCTAGGGCTCTCTTCTATTGGTTCTTCAACAATCAGCTTCCCTTTCCCTTTCTCCGGACAGAAGGATGTAGTCTTGAATTCAAAAGGCCTCTTCTTAGTGGGATTGAAACCCAGCCCTTCCTTTCTAAAATTAACCCAGGTACCTAAGATAGCATCTAAGTTAGATTTACCCTGGGTCATTCTCTCTAGGGTGGATTGTTTGTTCTTTAGGTCTTCTTCTACTCTTTCCAAATTCTTCTACAGCTCAATATTAACAGCATTAACAGCCTCATATTTTTCAAGATTGAGTTTGTTCTCTCTCTCCCAATCTTCACATCTCAGGTTGGTCTGGCTTAACTATTTTCTAAGAGCATCATTTTCTTCCTTTAATCATATCAGATCTGAGCGGGTGGTTTCAAGAGTTTCAGCTTGTTTTTTCAGTTCTTCATTTTCAATTTTTAAGGTTTCTAACTCTTTGTTGGCAGGATTATCATGAGCAGGAGCGTTGATCTTTTTCTTCAAATGCTTATTCTACTTTTTTATTTGTTTCATACTTCTCAAGTAGATCAGCATATGCATCTTCCCAATCCTCAATTGAAAAGGTTTCAAATAGGTTGCTTACCTGATCCTCACTCTCGTCACCCATGAGACAGAAGTCTTGCTCATCTTCATCAAAGAGGGACTCTCATTTGCCTTTTCATCATCACTCCAGGTGGAGACCATGGCTTTGGGCTTCTTTCCCTTGGCCTTGGACACTTGCTTAATTAGTTCAGGGCATTCTCCTCGCATATGTCATGCTCTCTTACATTGATAGAAAATAACATTGTCAGAATTTTTGGCATGGGTAAGTCTTAGATTGGAGTTTCTACTTACCGGTAGAGCCTTCTTCCTCTTTTGGAATTTGCCTCATCTGTTCAGGAACTTCTTGAATTCCCTCGTGAGTAAGGCATGGAAAGCTGTGCTACCTTCCAGAAGGTCATCTCCGTTGTCCTCATCGGATCCGTCTGTGCTCTCAACAACTTTGCGAGCCACGGTCTTCTTGGGCTTGTCGTCTTCTTCACTTCTCTTCAGGTTAAGCTCATATGTCAAGAGCGAAACTATCAACCAATCCACTGTCATAGCAGACAAGTCCTTTGAGTCCTCAATCACCGTGGCCTCAGTGTGCCATGCTGGGGTGAGAGATCTAAGAATCTTCCTAATCAGTTCACTCTCAGGATATTCCTTCCCCAATGATTTTAAGGAATTAGTTAACTAGGTGAGCCTGGCATACATCTCAGAGATGGGTTCGTTAGATTTTATTCTGAACATTTCATAGTCAGTAGTTAGCATGTTGGCCTTGGTGGCCCTAACTTCAGATGTACCCTCATAGATTAGCTCAAGCCTATCCCACATTTCTTTTACAGATTTGCAAGTGGATACTCTTGAGTATTTAGTGGGGTGGATAGCGCATTGCATTATGTTCATGGTGCTCCAATTGGTTGTGGATTTTTTGACTTGGTCCTGTGTCCAAGTGTCATCTAACTCTAGTACAACGAATGAACCTTTACTCAGAACACTCCATATCATGTGATCCTGGGCACGTAAAAAAACTTCCATTCGGTTCTTCCAATACAGATAATTAGTTCCATCAAAAAATGGCGGTTTTTTGATGGCCCGGCCCTCAGCTATATAGTAGTGAGGGACATTCCCATCGGATCTCCCTGGGTCGTTGGACCACATCTCTAGGGAACCCGCTCTGATACCAACTGTTGGACGGTATGAAAGGATCTAATGGGGGGGTAAATAGATCCTATACCAAATATTCGACTTCTATAAGTAAGTTTTAAAAGATAGCACTACAGTTAACACAAGCAAGGTAAGATGACAGATTAACAGAACTAAAAGATAGGAAAAACTCTAAGATAACAGAAGTCACCAGCGAAGAGGGAATAGAGGAAATAGAGAACAAACCACAACATAATGCTTTTAAGGTGGTTCGGCTGCACAAAGGCACACCTACGTCCACCCCTAACCAACTCGGTGAGGCTTCCACTCTTTTTGGCCAAAAGAAATACAGGCACACACGCTGGAAAGCAGCTGAACACGAGGACTAGCCCCCCCCCCCACACACACACACAAAACTAGCTGAACATGAAGACTAGCCCCAACACACAGACACACACACAGACACACACACACACACACAGACACACACACACACACACACACACACACACACACACACACACACACACACACACACAGACACACACACACACACACACACACACACACACACACACACACACACACACACACACACACACACACACACACACACACACACACACACACACACACACACACACACACACGAGGACATGTCCTCAACACACACGGGGATGAAATCCCACACGATGAGATCCCTACTCGTGATCCCCCTCCGGCGTCCTTGGGCTCAGCTTCAGCATCCACTGGTGACTCCTCTGTTGCCACTGGCCTGCCATCCACCGGAGTCTCATTGGTGATGCCTACATTTGCCCCCACTTCGTCATCTCCAGTCGGTTCTAGCGCATCTCGCCCACCCATCGACCGACATGTCTTTGGCCAGGCATGCACGCTATCGTTGGCGGGAATTCACACTGGGTCTTCTGGCGTTGACCCCCATGATCTTTTGGATTCCTTTCCTGCCACGTCATCCGTCCCTCTCCACTTGGACCCCACTCCACCTACCCTCGACGGGACCTTGGGCGAAAACGGTACTCTATTTTCGCTCCAAGCCGTCCCTCCGTCCAGCGCTCCGCACGAAGGGTCCCAGCCATCCCCTGCTCTGGTTTGCACTTCATCCCCTGATTGTACCACCTCCAGTGTTGGCATCCTTGGACCAGGAGGGGCGGCGTTCGTGTCCTCGTCCGCGCTCCACCATGGCCCTCCCATGGCTTCCGGAGATGCATCCCTCTCTTCTCCCTCGGGAGGAGCCCTGCACCCCTTCCAGCTAGTGGTGTTCCTCGAATGACGGGCATGTCTTCTCCTCCAATGGATGGTGTCTCTCAGCCTCTGTCTGGGCTCATCTCAGACGGCAAGGGTGGTCGCCGTCCTGGTGGTCTCGGCCGTGGGGCTGGCCCTGCTCCCGTGCTGCCATCCAACGGACGATCCCGTCCTGGTGCCCCTGCTATGGCGCCTCCTACAGATGCTTCTCTACCTGCCAGATCCCCATGGTCTGGCCCTGCTCGCCCATTTGTGCCTGGTGGGGGTACCCATGCGTTGCTTGCTACGGAGCAGGCGGGGTCACCTCCAACGGTTGCAACTACTCCCTCCTTCGCCCACGTGCTACTCCAGTCCCTAGCACCACTGGCTCTGCCACTGTCTGTCCATGTTCCTACCTTCACTGATGGTGGGGAGCCGACAACCTTCTTCAGCATGGAGGAGATCTCCTTGTCTTGCGGTCCTCTGGAGTTTTCCATTATCGCACGGACGGCCTCCGTTTCAGGAAATCCGAGCACACCTTGCTCAACGGTTTCAATTCTCTCAAGATTTCCTCATTAGCTCGATGGATCGGAGGCATCTTCTTCTATGCTTCCACAACAAGTAGGACTATCTCCAGGTGCTCCATAGAGACTCTCTCCTTGTCAAAGGCCGGCCGTTCTCCTTCTTCAAGTGGTCCTTGAACTTCTCTACCGATGAAGATTCACCTCTCGTCCCGGTTTGGATCGAGATGCTACGGCTTCCTGCCAACTTTTACAACGAAGCCATGCTACTATCCATTGCAGGAGGCCTTGGTTCCCCTCTGAAAGTGGATCGCAACACCTTGTGCCGCACCAGGTCGCACGCGGCCAGGGTATGTGTGTTGATTGACATCTCTAAGAAGCCTCCCCCCCGTGCATGGATCGGGTATGGTGGCAGCGGCTTCTGGCAAGCTTTGGAGTACCCCAACCTCCCCTCGTTCTACTCTAATTGCAAGCGTATTGGCCACCTCTCGCTCCACTACAAGAAGCCCCCTGCCGCCCCGGCTGAGGCTCCGTTGCCCAACCCCGCGCGCCGGGCTGCCAAAGGCTCGGCTGGGCAGCCCAAACCAGTTGCTCCTCCTCCAACAAGTTCGTTGCCCTCTGGTTGTTCCCAGCAGGCCTGCCCTCCCATAGCTTCCTTCCGTGCTGCTTCGGATGGTGCCGGTACACCTTTGGTTGGGATCACACTGTCGCCGCCCATTACTCTACCTTTGGGACTGGCCACCTTCCATCCTCCTGCTGGCCTGCAGGATGCTGCAGTCCCTGTGGTCCCCGAAGGGCCGTATCTTCTTCCTTCTGTATCTGCGGCAGGCGGCCTCCCAGTTAGACCGGTGGCCTCCTTCTGCATTGACCGTTCTGGTGGTCCCTCCTCATCCTCGGCGGTCCTTCATCCTCCTGAGTAGGGACCGGCCACCGCACACCTTCATGATCCTCCCCTCCAGGCCCCTGCTGTTCATGCTGTTGTCGCTACCCCTTTAGGGCTCCCTCCAGTGGGCCCCCCTACTGTGGTGTTTGGCACGGGGGAGCAGGTGTGCGCTGTTGTCCCCCCTGCTCCGGTGTTGCCTGTGGCGACCACGGCCTCGCCTGCTCAACCTGCTATTTGTGAAGGGCCCTTCACCACTCAGCTACCGACTCTTGCCGTGGACGGGCGTCCACCCTCCGCACCCACTGACACGTCTTTCACCTTCGTCGCCCCTGCAGCCAATGTGCCTTTCTCGTGCTCCACTACCGTTGGTGACGAGGGATCTGTGACCCCTCCAGAGTCTACCACCGTAGGGCCGTTGCCACCTTCCCCGGCCCCGTCGGTCCCCTCTATTCATGGCAAGACCACCCTTGATGTCGGGGCCCTTGCTGCCGGACTCAACCCGGCGGCTGCGTCTTGGTCCCCGGGGGTGCGGTCACCCAGCTTCACGACCGCCGGCGATGGTGCAAAGGTCTCTCTCCCAGCGGTGACGGCCTCTCCCCGCCTCTCCTTTGCACAAGCCTTGAAGAAGAAATCAACCGCGATCCGCCCGGTCCGCTCACGCCTCCTCCTCGGCCTTCTGCCCTTGTGTTTCCTGTGGAGGCGATGACTACTCCGTCTCCTGAAGGTGGCCTTAAGTTTTCATAGCTCATTCAGGTGCTCACTGTCCCCGGGCTCGATCCTACTGACAGTTTCCCTGACCTCGCCTCTGCACATGCGCGTTTCATGGGGACTTTCGACGAGGATCGCTTGCGGCCTACTTCGAGGACGGATGGTGTTGCTCCCGGGCGATCTCATCGGCGCTCTAACTCCACCTCCTCTTCGAGGGATCGAGACTTCTGATGGTTGCTTACCACTCATGTGAACACCACTCATGTATTGACTTTAGGCTCTTCTCCTCCTGTTGTTTGCGGCCCCTCTCGTCTCTATTAGTTTGGGTGCCACATGCCTTCCCCTCTCCCCCTCCTCTATTCTGTAACCTCTTAGTTCTTTTAAGGAAAACACTTGCTTGGTGGCCCGGGGTCGAACACCCACTTCCTTCCGCAATGAAGGAGTGATTGGGAAGCCTCGCCTCACCTAGCAAGTATCAACCTTGAGTTAAAAAAAATCCCACAAAGAAGAAACAAAACAAAAACAAGGAGACAAACACACACACGCTACAACTACAACTTACCCAATGAAAAACTTTCACACACAAGACGTTTTGAAGATGAGCAAACATAAAGACAAAAGAAACAAAATAAAAGCTTGTGGAACCGCAAGGTTGAAGCGGATAGTTGGCTGCACTCATCGAAGTGGATGGCTGGCTGCACTCATGTCTTCTCTACCTCCCAACACTTTCTCTTTCTCTTTCTTCTCTCTGGTTCACATGTCTGAAGCTCTTCCAGGCTTATCAAATGGCAAAGGCAACAACTCAATATGTAAAGAGGGGCATCTATTTTATAAGCTTCAAGAGTAGAAGACTTTCCCGCCATTTCTTGAGTGATTCTTAAGAGTTGGAATAGACAAAGAGTGTTTGACCAAAGAAGCTTGTAGAACCCCAATTTCTGTTAGCAGGAAGAATGTCCTTTGTCTAGAGATTTTTCTCCTTTCAGACAGAGTCCCAGCTGGCTGGCGTAGGGCACAGAACTGTAAGTGAGAGAGCCTTTTCCAAGGAGTTATACTGGCAGATGTTTGGACTAAGATGTTGCCATGGACACTAATGATGACAAGGATGTTTTGAGTGTCCTAGGAATCTTCTCCATACCTCAAAACCTGTGTTTTTAGAGGTTTATGTCGAACATCTTTGCCCTCTGTACAGTTTTCAAAAGATAGATTTGTCAGAAGACTTTTGAGTTTACCCTTTAGTGAGGTCAACCTGCTGAGAGACCATCTCGACACTGCTTTGAAAAAGTCCGTTCCGAACAGCTTCTGGAAGGAGTGTGAGGTAGTGATGGAGGCATCATCCACAACTCCCTTTGGCTAGAGTCTTCTTCACACTCCGGCGTCGTTTGAGTTTGGGCCTCTCTCTATAAAGGCCCAATTATCCTTTTTGTGCTATCTATTTGAGTCATTTGATGTAATTTTCATTTTATTTGAGTCATGTCCCTAGGTCTTGCATTTATTTTCTTAAGTTTGAGTGTCATTAGATTGTTTAGTTAGCTATTGGGCCCAATTCTTCAGGCTTGGCCCAAGAGCCCCCCCTACCCCCTCGGTTATTTGTCATTGAGTCTTTTGTCAGTGTCTTATTGTAAAATGTGGGTTGCCTATATATAGGGCCCCATTTCCATCCATTTGGACTAATGAATGAATGAATACAAGATTTCCCTTTGAGAGTTCAAAAATTTAGTTAGCATGGAGTGATTCCATTAGTGGGTGAGATGCCCTAGGGGAGAGAGTCCCCACCCATCCACCTATCTATCTCTCTCTCACTCTCTCTTCCCCCCCCCCCCAAGAGGAATTCGCCCCCCTCCTCTCTCTCCTCCCTTCCCAACCACCTTCAACTCTCACCTACCCCCATTAAGGCCTCTCCACTTCCCACCACCCTCTTTACTTCCCCCCTAGTTCCAAGAGAGAACCCCCCAATCCCCACTCCACCCTCCAACCCCCAACCACCCGCACCTCTTCCCCATACACTTTTCCCTCCTTCCCCATAAAACCCTCCACCTCCCAAGACCCATTTCAAATTTGAAACCCCTTCCCTCCATTGCTTTGGCCGCCCCTCTCCCCTTCCCTTAGGCTAGGTTCGCCCCCTTCCTTCCCTCCACCCTCCACCTTCCACTTCTCCCTCCACCTTCCTCTCACCCTCGGATCTCATTCCCCTTCCCCAGCATGCTAGAGTGTCTATTTCAGCTGAATCATTTGCCCAACATATTAGAGAATTGCATGAAGAAATTCGCGAGCACATAAGCAAAAAGAATGAGGCTTATAAGAGGCGGGCCGACTCTCATCGGCGTCACCAAGAATTCCATGAGGGTGACTTTGTGATGGTAAGGACGGAGAGGCTCTCCCTGGGAGCCATCTCCAAATTGAGGCCACGTGGGGCTGGTCCTTTCCAGGTCCTGAGGCGCATTGGTGCAAATGCCTATGAGTTAGATCTCCCTGAGGAATATGGGGTAAGTCCCACATTCAATGTCGCCGACCTAGTGCCATATAAGGGACCCACGGTGGTACCCAGTGAGGAGATTGAGCCTATTCCTTCCCTTGAGAGAGCACCCACCTGTGAGGAGAGACCACCAACCAAGAGAGCCCAGCGTGAACGCATAGAACAAATATTGGATGAACAAGTCACTACCACTCGGAGCAAGGTATATGAGCGCTATCTCGTCAGGTGGAAGGATCAGCCTCCTTCGGAAGATTCTTGGGTGAGTCGGGAGGATCTCTAGCAGTTGGATCCAGACCTCCTCGAGCAGTACCATAGCCGGATGGACGCCTACTCAATGGAGTCGAGCTCTTCACAGCCTAGGGGAATTGATGGAGGCATCATCCACAACTCCCTTTGGCTAGGGTCTTCTTCACACCCCGGCGTCATTTAAGTTCGGGCGTCTCTCTATAAAGGCCTAATTATCCTTTTTGTGCTATCTATTTGAGTCATTTGATGAAATTTTCATTTTATTTGAGTCATGTCCCTAGGTCTTGCATTTATTTTCCTAAGTTTGAGTGTCATTAGATTGTTTAGTTAGCTATTGGGCCCAATTCTTAGGGCTTGGCCCAAGAGCCCCCCCTACCCCCTCGGTTATTTGTCATTGAGTCTTTTGTCAGGGTCTTATTGTAAAATGTGGGTTGCCTATATATAGGGCCACATTTCCTTCCTTTTGGACTAATGAATGAATGAATACAAGATTTCCCTTTGAGAGTTCAAATATTTAGTTAGCATGGAGTGATTCCATTAGTGGGTGAGATGCCCTAGGGGAGAGAGTCCCCACCCATCCATCTATCTATCTCTCTCTCTCTCTCTCTTCCCCCCCCAAGAGGAATTCACCCCCCTCCTCTCTCTCCTCCCATCCCAACCACCTCCAACTCTCACCTACCCCCATTAAGGCCTCTCCACTTCCCACCACCCTCTTTACTTCCCCCCCTAGTTCCAAGAGAGAACCCCCCAATCCCCACTCCACCCTCCAACCCCCAACCACCCCCACCTCTTCCCCATACACTTTTCCTTCCTTCCCCATACAACCCTCCACCTCCCAAGACCCATTTCAAATTTGAAACCCCTTCCCTCCATTGCTTTGGCCGCCCCTCTCCCCTTCCCTTAGGCTAGGTTCGCCCCCTTCCTTCCCTCCACCCTCCACCTTCCTCTCACCCTCCCCCTTGACTGAACCAGCATAATTCCCTGTGCCCTCCCCCTTCACCAGCCCCTCCACCACCCCTAGACACCCTCTACAACTCCCCCCCAATCCCTAGCCACCCCTCATCCACCTCCCCTTTCCCATCTTCCCCCTTCTCCTTCTAGATTCTTAGCCATTGGAAGCTACATCGAGGTTGCAGCTTACAGTCCAGAAGTTGCAGTGAACTAGTAGCTTGCAGCAGCCACCACGACCACTTCCCTACGACTCTGAAGGCCCAAGAGGTATCCACGGAAGCGTCTACCGGTCTTCTTCGTAACGGCGGTTGTTTCATCCCCATCCGAGCTCCGTGCTGCCTGGGAGATCCGTTCTCCCAAAACTGCGCAGAGCTTCCCCTGCTGAGCACCTGAACCGGAGTAGAAGCTCTGCCATTATGAACCTTGGAAGAATCAGGCCAATACCTCTTCTGAAACGTTGTTCCTCGTCCTGTCTACTTTCAGAATGAAGAAACAAAACTTCGATCGACGTCCGTGGGGCAGATTTATCAATTTTCTCCCTTGGGTACACGGTTCTACTTCCCACAGTCTGCACCGACCTTTCACCATTGTTCAGAGTCCCCTGGTCTTCTTCGGCATCGTTCGGCATCTCCGCCAACTTTTCTGAGAAGAGGACTCGTCCACGGCTCCAACAACTCCGGCGGTACTAGATTCTGAGTTTGGGATCTGTCGGGGCATCTTCTTCTTCCTGATGTTGGAAACCAGAACCTGTCAGTCCAAGAATCTGCCTCCCTGTCCGAGCCTCCTCCCAGACCAACATCGGCACCAGAAGAAATCAACAAAATTTGGACGACTTCCCTGGCCTCCTACGAAGATTTTCCAGGTGGTTTCGTCCCCAAAAAAATGCGGTAGCAGTCACAGAAGTCAATTCTTCAATCATCTGTCAGCACTCATAGAACGTGGACAGAATCGGCAACATCCCGTCTTCGGTGTTCCTTTCTCAAGTTCCCCTCCCCGCTTGGCCGGCTGAAGGCCCCTCCCTGTGTGGAGGTAGTTTTAGTTGTAATACCCATTAACCCCCACCCCAAGGTCCCCCTCCTGCGAGAGGTGTAGTATTGTAATCATTTGAGCAGGTCAAGCTACCCCGACGCGGCGTGTGGGGATCCACTCGCCTCCCCGCTCGCCCTCGTCTCCGAGCGGGATCGGTTTCTTCAAACTGGTCAAGTAAGTGCTCAAACTTAACTCCAATTTAGTGGTTGTCTTTCAATATTAGTTCTTAGTTCCGCTGGTCGTGAGAGTGAGAGCTCGATCCTCAAGCCCCGTTGCCTTGAGTGATCACCGTGGGGAAGAGTGTAACCGGTGCCTTTGGCACTTTGTCGGCCCCATTGAATTGGGCCTCAACATCCTTTGGGAATAAAATCTTGGCCTTGCTGGCCCTCTACCAGCAAGGGCCCAACCCTCACATCCTCCACTTGGCATCGCCAAGTCACCTCGGGCTTGGGTGAGCGACGGGAGAGCGGTGGCCCCAAATCGACCCATTTGAATGCGAATGTGCTTGCTTGCTTAAGTCCAAGGGTGTGTCACATCAATTGGTATCAGAGCAAGTCATTGACTTGTCTCTATCAAGTCTAAGTCCTAGGGCTTTTGCATTGTGTCCAACTTCATTTTCCCCTTATCTGGCATGTCCACCCGTAGTGGTACTAGTTACCGACCCGATCCATCATCTTCGGTTCCACCCATGGATCCCAATCCTCAACTCAACCAAGGAGCTCCTAGAGAGGAACCCCAAAGCCAAATGAATAGAGTAGATGCTGCCCTTGCTAACATTCTAGCCCAACTTGAGTCCCTTTCCACTCGACTTACTCGGCTAGAAGAGCATGAGTTCCACCCAAGGGAGCATGAACCAAGAGTCCACCCTCCACATGATGAACCTCATAGGGAAGATATCCACCCAAGAGATCATGAACCAAGAGTCCACCCTCCACATGATGAACCCCATAGGGAAGATATCCACCCAAGGGATCATGGACCAAGGGTCCACCCTCCACATGTTGAACCTCATAGAGAAGATATCCACCCAAGGAATCATGAACCAAGAGTCCACCTTCCACATGGTGAACCTCATAGGGGAGATATCCATCCAAGGAATTATGAGCCAAGAGTCCACCCTCCATATGTTGAATTTCATAGAAATGAGTTCCACCCAAGGAACAATGACCCACGGGTCCACCCCCCACATGTTGAGCCTCATAGGGATGTGTTCCACCCAAGGAACAATGGACCAAGAGCCCACCATCCATATGTTGAAATTAATAGGGAGGACTTTGATTTTGACCCCTACCATGACTATGAGAGGCCTCGCCACCATCACATTCATGAAAGGCGTCCACGGGACGATCCGGATGACCCTCTCCTAAGGATGATCAAGGTAGAAGCCCCAAACTTTGATGGTTCCCATGAACCAAGTATCTACTTAGAATGGGAGACCGTCATGAACCAATACTTTGAATGGTACCCCATGTCTGACCAAAGGAGAGTAAGATTGGCCAAAATGCATCTCACCAAATAGGCCAAAACTTATTGGCTAAACCAAGAGGGATTAAGAAGGATTAGGCGGCAAGAACCTATTGACACTTAGGAAGGCATGAAGAACCAACTTAGGAATAAATACCTACCCCAATCCTACCACCAAATGCTCTTAGATGAATGGCAAAGCCTTACCCAAGAACGGAAGACCGTGGTTGAATACATTGAAAAATTTGACTCCTATCTTTTGAAGTGTGGAGTCCATGAAGACCCGGCCGTTACCTTGTGCCGTTTTCGGAATGGGCTCCAAAGCTACATCAAGAGAGAGCTCTTCATGAGAGATGTTCACAACCTTGAGCTAGCCTACCAAATAGCTAGGGATGTTGAGAGATTTGCTGGGATCCCTCGGTTTGCTACTCCCCGACCGGTCGATCCTAAAAATATGGGACCACGACCCATTCCGGTCACCCCCATGAAAGCCCCTAGCCCAAGTGGGAATGCCCCATTAAGCCCTTACAACCCTCCTCCTACCATCACTCCAAAAAAGCCCACCCCTAGTCACCCTCCTCCACGGAGGGAAGACATTCCCAAAGGCCCAAATGTAGGAACCACTCCGGGTAGCGGGCATCAACAATGCTATAGATGTAAAGGGTTTGGTCACTTTGCGGGGCAATGTCCATCCAAAGGATTGTCTAGTTTGCTTATTGAGGGGGAAGCTCCCCCACCCCAAGGGGAACTTGAGGGTGTTGTTGAGGACCATGAAGCCTCCCTAGATTTGGAAGAAGAGTATGAGGCCCAATACCTTGAATCGAGACTAGATCAAACCACTCCACCTACCAACTCCCATCTAGGAGTGATTAGATGCACCCTCACCAAACCCCAAGAAGAAGATTGGCGTCGAACCTCAATCTTTCACACCTTTGTCAAGATAGGGAGCCATGTAAGAAAGGTGATCTTAGATAGTGGGAGTTGTGTCAATGCCGTATCCCCCGATACCATTAAGCTCCTTGGGCTTGCTATCACCCCCCATCCAAATCCATACCGAGTCTCATGGATCAGTAACAACTCCATCCCGGTCAACACCCAATGCCTTGTGCCCCTCACCTTCTCTTCATATCATGGACAAATTTGGTGTGACGTCATCCCCATGGAAGTAGGAAGCATCCTACTAGGAAGACCTTGGCTTTATGATGTAGATGCCACCATCTTGGGTAGGACCAACACATGTACTTTTGAACATGAGGGTAAGACTATCCGTCTTAACCCCTCCCCACCACGTCCCATGCCCAAAAGGGACACTCCCCCTCAAGGGCACCACCCCACCACCACACAAGTCTCTGGGAACTCCACCCCTCCAACCCCATCCCTCACCCAAACTCCTAAACAAAGTGGGACCTCGGGGTTGACCAAGGGTCTTCATCTCATCACTAGGAAAGAACTTGAAAGGGAGATAGATCAAGGAGTACCTCTTTGTGCGGTGATCATTTGCCTGGGAGAACCCACTCCCACCAACCCACATCCTATAGAAATCCGGCATCTCTTAGAAGAATTCCATGATGTGTTCCCGGCCGAGCTCCCGGACCAACTCCCTCCCATGCGTGATGTTCAACACGCAATTGATTTAGTTCCGGGAGCCACCCTCCCAAACCTTCCTCATTATCGCCTCAATCCCACAGAGCATGCCGAACTTCGTAGGCAAATAGAGGAACTCATTAGGAAGGGCTTCATCCGAATAAGCAAAAGTCCATGTGCCGTCCTGGCCCTTCTTACTCCCAAGAAGGATGGGTCATGGCGGATGTGTGTGGATAGCCGGGCTATTAATAAGATCACCGTCAAGTATAGGTTCCCCATTCCTAGGCTTGATGACATGCTTGATATGCTAGCCGGAGCCACTATTTTCTCCAAAATTGACCTTAAGAGTGACTATCACCAAGTTAGGATAAGACCCGGGGATGAGTGGAAGATGGCTTTCAAGACCAAGGATGGTCTCTTTGAATGGTTAGTCATACCTTTTGGGCTTTCAAATGCCCCAAGTAATTCATGCGTCTTATAATGGAGGTCCTTAGGCCTTTCATTGGGATCTTTCTAGTGGTCTACTTTGATGACATACTCATCTTTAGTCAATCCCAAGAGGCCCACCTTGACCACCTTAGGCAAGTTTGCACCGTCCTCCAACAAGAGAGCCTATTTGCCAACTTAGGGAAGTGCCACTTCATGACCACATCTATCACCTTCCTAGGATTTGTGGTGTCTACCAAGGGTGTCTCCATGGACCCCGACAAGGTCCAAGCTATTCTTGATTGGCCGAAACCCCACACCCTTCATGAGGTCCGGAGTTTCCATGGATTGGCAACATTCTATAGGATGTTTATTCGTGGATTTAGCACTATCACTGGCCCTATCACCGATTGTCTCAAGAAGGGGACTTTTGTGTGGACCAAATCAGCCTCTAAAGCCTTCCAAGAACTCAAGGAGAAGTTGACCCAAGCCCCGGTCCTATGCCTACCCGATTTCTCTAAAGTCTTTGAAGTCACATGTGATGCATCCGAGATAGGAATAGGAGGGATTCTTAGCCAAGAGGGACACCCGGTAGCCTTCTTCAGTGAGAAACTATGTGATGTTAGGACAAGATACTCCACTTATGATAAGGAGTTCTATGCCGTGGTTCAGTCCCTCCGACATTGGAGGCACTACTTGTTGCCCAAAGAATTTGTCATCTTTTCCGACCATGAGGCCCTCAAATACCTCAACTCCCAACAAAAGCTAAATGCCCGACATGCCCGATGGGTTGAGTTCATCCAATCCTACACTTTTGTCATCAAACACAAAGCCGGGAGTGAGAATCGAGCGGCGGATGCCCTTAGTAGGAAAGTTTCCTTGTTATCCACTATCCAAGTGGAAGTGACCGGATTTGATAGGCTCAAGGATGAGTACCCTAGCTGCCCCGACTTTGGGCACATCTATACCACCTTGACCACCCATTCTAGCAAGGAACATGAGGGATTTGTCTTAGAGGATGGGTTCCTTTTCAAGGGACCAAAGCTTTGCATCCCACGGACCTCACTCCGTGACTTCTTGATTTGGGAATTACATGCGGGAGGGCTAGCTGGTCATTTTGGAATCCACAAAACCATTGGTCTAGTTGAGGGACAGTTTTATTGGCCAAGTCTCAAGAGAGATGTAGGCAAGATAGTGGGTCAATGCCGAACATGTGCTTCGGCCAAACAGGTGAAGCAAAACACTGGCCTATATACCCCACTCCCCATCCCCGACCGTCCATGGCAAGACTTGAGCATGGACTTTGTGCTAGGATTACCCAAGACTCAAAGAAAGCATGACTCCATCTATGTGGTAGTTGATAGGTTTTCCAAGATGGCCCACTTCATCCCATGCTCCAAGACCTCCGATGCCTCCCATGTGGCCCGGTTGTTCTTTGATGAGGTTGTCCGTCTCCACGGGCTACCTAAGACCATAGTCTCCGATAGGGATGTCAAATTCACTAGCTACTTTTGGAAAACTCTTTGGCACATGATGGGTACCCTCCTCAAATTCTCCACGGCCTATCACCCCCAAACGGACGGCCAAACCGAAGTTGTCAATCGAAGTCTAGGGAACCTCCTTAGGTGCCTTGTTGAGGATCGTCCGAGAAATTGGGATCTCATTCTACCACAAGCTGAGTTTGCATATAACAACTCCATCAATAAGTCCATAGGGATGAGTCCATTTGAAGTCGTGCATGGGTACAAGCCAAGGAAACCCTCGGATCTCATTCCCCTTCCCCAGCATGCTAGAGTGTCTATTTCAGCTGAATCATTTGCCCAGCATATTAGAGAATTGCATGAAGAAATTCGCGAGCACATAAGCAAAAAGAATGAGGCTTATAAGAGGCGGGCCGACTCTCATCGGCGTCACCAAGAATTCCATGAGGGTGACTTTGTGATGGTAAGGACGGAGAGGCTCTCCCCGGGAGCCATCTCCAAATTGAGGCCACGTGGGGCTGGTCCCTTCCAGGTCCTGAGGCGCATTGGTGCAAATGCCTATGAGTTAGATCTCCCGAGGAATATGGGGTAAGTCCCACATTTAATGTCGCCGACCTAGTGCCATATAAGGGACCCACGGTGGTACCTAGTGAGGAGATTGAGCCTATTCCTTCCCTTGAGAGAGCACCCACCTGTGAGGAGAGACCACCAACCAAGAGAGCCCAGTGTGAACGCATAGAACAAATATTGGATGAACAAGTCACTACCACTCGGAGCAAGGTATATGAGCGCTATCTCGTCAGGTGGAAGGATCGGCCTCCTTCGGAAGATTCTTGGGTGAGTCGGGAGGATCTCCAGCAGTTGGATCCAGACCTCCTCGAGCAGTACCACAGCCGGATGGACCCCTACTCGACGGAGTCGAGCTCTTCACAGCCCAGGGGAATTGATGGAGGCATCATCCACAACTCCCTTTGGCTAGGGTCTTCTTCACACTCCGGCGTCGTTTGAGTTCGGGCCTCTCTCTATAAAGGCCCAATTATCCTTTTTGTGCTATCTATTTGAGTCATTTGATGTAATTTTCATTTTATTTGAGTCATGTCCCTAGGTCTTGCATTTATTTTCCTAAGTTTGAGTGTCATTAGATTGTTTAGTTAGCTATTGGGCCCAATTCTTCGGGCTTGGCCCAAGAGCCCCCCCTACCCCCTCGGTTATTTGTCATTGAGTCTTTTGTCAGGGTCTTATTGTAAAATGTGGGTTGCCTATATATAGGGCCCCATTTCCTTCCTTTTGGACTAATGAATGAATGAATACAAGATTTCCCTTTGAGAGTTCAAATATTTAGTTAGCATGGAGTGATTCCATTAGTGGGTGAGATGCCCTAGGGGAGAGAGTCCCCACCCATCCACCTATCTATCTCTCTCTCTCTCTCTTCCCCCCCAAGAGGAATTCACCCCCCTCCTCTCTCTCCTCCCTTCCCAACCACCTCC
The DNA here is from genome assembly GCA_022559845.1 of Amorphophallus konjac. Taxonomy (NCBI): domain Eukaryota; kingdom Viridiplantae; phylum Streptophyta; class Magnoliopsida; order Alismatales; family Araceae; genus Amorphophallus; species Amorphophallus konjac. The sequence continues at coordinate 296,457,128 of CM040120.1, forward strand.
AACTCTCACCTACCCCCATTAAGGCCTCTCCACTTCCCACCACCCTCTTTACTTCCCCCCTAGTTCCAAGAGAGAACCCCCCAATCCCCACTCCACCCTCCAACCCCCAACCACCCCCACCTCTTCCCCATACACTTTTCCCTCCTTCCCCATACAACCCTCCACCTCCCAAGACCCATTTCAAATTTGAAACCCCTTCCCTCCATTGCTTTGGCCGCCCCTCTCCCCTTCCCTTAGGCTAGGTTCGCCCCCTTCCTTCCCTCCACCCTCCACCTTCCACTTCTCCCTCCACCTTCCTCTCACCCTCCCCCTTGACTGAACCAGCATAATCCCCTGCGCCCTCCCCCTTCACCAGCCCCTCCACCACCCCTAGACACCCTCCACAACTCCCCCACAATCCCCAGCCACCCCTCATCCACCTCCCCTTCCCCATATGCCCCCTTCTCCTTCTTATTTCTTAGCCATTGGAAGCTACATCGAGGTTGCAGCTTGCAGTCCAGAGGTTGCAGTGAACCAGTAGCTTGCAGCAGCCACCACGACCACCTCCCTGCGAATCTGAAGGCCCAAGAGGTATCCACGGAAGCGTCTACCGGTCTTCTTCGCAACGGCGGTGGTTTCATCCCCATCCGAGCTCCGTGCTGCCCGGGAGATCCGTTCTCCCAAAACTGCGCAGAGCTGCCCCTGCTGAGCACCTGAACCGGAGTAGAAGCTCTGCCACGACGAACCTCGGAAGAATCAGGCCAAGAACTCTTCTGAAAAGTTGTTCCTCGTCCTGTCTACTTTCAGAATCAAGAAGCAGAACTTCGATCGACGTCCGTGGGCCAGAGTTATCAATTTTCTCCCTCGGGTACGCGGTTCTGCTTCCCACAGTCTGCACCGACCTTTCACCATTGTTCAGAGTCCCCTGGTCTTCTTCGGCATCGTTCGGCATCCCCGCCAGTTTTTCTGCGAAGAGGACTCGTCCACGGTTCCAACAACTCTGCGGTACTGGATTCTGAGTTCGGGAGCTGTCGGGGCATCTTCTTCTTCCTGCTGTTGGAAACCAGAAGCTGTCAGTCCGAGAATCTGCCTCCCTGTTCGAGCCTCCTCCCAGACCAACATCGGCGCCAGAAGAAATCAAAAAAATTTGGACGACTTCCCTGGCCTCCTACGAAGATTTTCCAGGTGGTTTCGTCCCCAAAAAAATTTGGTAGCAGTCGCAGCAGTCAATTCTTCAATCATCTGTCAGCACTCACAGAACATGGACAGAATCGGCAACCTCCCGTCTTCGGTCTTCCTTTCTCAAGTTCCCCTCCCCGCTTGGCCGGCTGAAGGCCCCTCCCTGTGTGGAGGTAGTTTTAGTTGTAATACCCATTAACCCCCACCCCAAGGTCCCCCTCCTGCGAGAGGTGTAGTATTGTAATCATTTGAGCAGGTCAAGCTACCCCGACGCGGCGTGTGGGGATCCACTCGCCTCCCCGCTCGCCCTCGTCTCCGAGCGGGACCGGTTTCTTCAAACCGGTCGAGTAAGTGCTCAAACCTAACTCCAATTTAGTGCTTGTCTTTCAATATTAGTTCTTAGTTCCGCTGGCCGTGAGAGTGAGAGCTCGATCCTCAAGCCCCGTTGCCTTGAGTGATCACCGTGGGGAAGAGTGTAACCGGTGCCTTTGGCACTTTGTCGGCCCCATTGAATTGGGCCTCCACATCCTTTGGGAATCAAATCTTGGCCTTGCTGGCCCTCTACCAGCAAGGGCCCAACCCTCACATCCTCCACTTGGCATCGCCAAGTCACCCCGGGCTTGGGTGAGCGACGGGAGAGCGGTGGCCCCAAATCGGCCCATTTGAATGCGAATGTGCTTGCTTGCTTAAGTCCAAGGGTGTGTCACATCAGGTAGACCTCCTGTAGAGGTGAGGTCGACACTTCCTAGAAAATGGATGATTACAACAGTTTCTAGAAGAGCCTGAGGTTGACCTCATGTTACAGTGAGGTCGACACTGCTTGCGCTGGCCGCTTTCCAGAGAGCTAGTCACGATCGTGAGGTCGACATGCCTTGAAGGTGAGGTCGACACTGTGTGGCATAGTAGAGCATTCACGAAAAGGGGTCGACACTCGCAGTCGACTCTTTTGGCTTGGAAGCTTGAAGGTGTTGACACGCCTGATGACGAGGTCGAGGTAGCCATGAAGATCAGCAGGTGAACTATTTTCTATGACGGTCTGAGGTCAACACTCTAAGAGACTGAGGTCAACACTACCCTTGTGACAATCTTCTACAACGGCTTCTGTGGAGACTTGAGGTCGACGTCCTGAGGATTTGAGGTCGACACTGCTTTAATTATTTTAATACACGGGCCGCTTGGTGAAGCAGTGA